>CM042044.1:58130843-59413343 GCA_023525975.1 Smallanthus sonchifolius | reverse complement strand
TGCAGTAATGTTGGGTAATGTCCCTATGAAGGTCGGAATTTGCATTGAGAAAGAATTTTCAGACAAATCCAGTTCTTCTAGTTTCTTGAGGTTTACAATCGAAGATGGGATTCCTCCCAAGAATTTATTATTTTGCAAGGAGAATTCCCTTAAGTTGGTTAAATTTCCAATCTCTTCTGGGATTTTCCTTGAAAGAAAGTTAGCCTTCAAGAAAAGTTTTTCAAGATTTCCAAGTTTACCAACTTCAGGGCTTAAACCCCCCTCAAGTTGATTGTCACTTAGATCAAGAAATCGAAGAGATTTGAGTTTGAAAAGTTGAGGAGGGATCGGACCATGGAAATTATTCCTTTTTAACTCTAGGCTATTCAAATTTCGAAGAGACCCTAGCTCGGGTCCTAGTTTCCCACCAAGCGAATTGAAGCTCATGTCCAAGTAACGTAAGTTGGTTAATCTGGAAATCTGGGTTGGGATTGAGCCATCAAATCGGTTTTGCGTCATGTTAAGGTGAACCAGTTTGGTGAGATTTCCAAACCCTTCTCCGGGAATCTCACCTAGCAACAAATTGAAGGAGACATCAAGTAGTTCAAGTGACTGTATATAAAAAAGGGGAGTCAAGATGCCAGACTGTATATGGAAAAGGGGATTCAAGATTTTGTAAAACGGATCGATAACCGAATAGGGGATAATGCTATATAGGTGGAAAAGAAAGAAAATGGAAGGAAGTGTGTTCCAGATATTTTTTTAAGGAGGGAAATGAAAGAAAAACAAGGCTTATTATTATCTTTTCAAAATTGAGAGATTTGGAGATAAAGGAAAAGAAGGGAAGAGAAAGGAAAAGAAAAAAAGAGAAAAGAATCATTTCTTTTCTTTTCTTCCCTTTAGTAAACTCGGGAACACAAATCAACTTGTTCAATTATCATATTCATGATACATTTATAGAAGATTTTATATTAATGTCGGATAAAATCAATTTAATTTTAATACTTAAGCGATTTAGTTCTTTAACTTCTTTTATACACTCATATCCCATTTATATTTCAATGAAGACGTGATTCTATTATAAAGTTTGAAAAATAATATTTTTAGCTAGGAGATAAAAATATGTGTAGTTTAGTTATTTATCAATAGGGATGTACAAGTACCTGTCATGATAAACAGATCGATGGCCTGGACCGGAACCAACCTAAATCGGCATGCTTTCGTCTTGGGTCTAGCTAGTTCGTTGGTGTTTTTAGTGTTATCAAGGCCATTTTAGTTAAGATCAAATGAGAATGCACAATATAAATTGATACGAGTTGGAAGCTGCGGAGTGCATCTGACCGTTGAAGGAAAAACTAGAGACTTTGAATGTCCATCTGACCCTCGATGACATTGATCCAACGGTTGAGGAAAGCAGTGGGCCGTCGAGCCCAATTACGAGCCCGAAACTCAGCACAAGACAGCATCAAAAACCATGGCAAACGGGTTCTCACGGGGCAGGTCCGAGCAGCGCTGAAACGGGTCCTAGACGATCGACTCGGGTTTCAAAACCAAACCCGAAATATTTAGTAAATGCGGCAATAACCGAGGAAGTCGAACTGTAGCCACAAACGTATGAAGAAGCATGCAAGAAGAAGGAATGGAACATTGCAATGCAATAAGAGATCGATGCTATGACTCGAAACGAAACATGGGTCTTGGTGCCTAAACCGAAAGACGTAAAGCATGTGTCTTGCAAGTGAGTGTTCAACATAAAACGCAAGGTGGATGGTTTGATTGAAAGGCACAAAGCTCGATTAGTGCACGGGGGTTCTCACAACAGTTTGGAATTGATTATGAAGACATGTTCAGTTCTATAGCAAAATTGAGAACGGTCCGAGTGGTGATAGCTGTAGCAGCAAGTAAAGGGTGGATGTTGCACCAAATGGACATAAAGAATGCTTTTATGGGTTAAAACAATCCCCGAGGACATGGTTTCGTAAGATGGGTGAGTTCCTACAACACAATGATTTCGAGACGTCGGTGACGAGGGTGCCCCCTCCACCCTAAGCGTTTGAAATAATAATAAAAAATTTAAAAGTAAATGTCTTTTGTTTTGTCTGAAAAAAAGAAGTTGAGAAGACATCGTAGCCGGCAACAAATAGATTAGCTACTTTTTACTCACAATTCTTTCTACTCGCTTCATCAGTTATATACTTGTCATACGTAATGGTTTCACGTCGTGCTACGTCACTGCCACATTATTGGTTATAATATGAATATATGATGTACTCTAAAGACCGTAAAGAAAAAAAATACAAAATTTGTACTACGACCTCAACTAAAAGGTTCTGGTTTTGCCACGACCGGTGGTCACGTTGCCATGTCCTAAAATTAACTCAATTAATCTAATAGCAAATTTTTGGTATTGTACCAACCCACTATCATCATAGATGGTGAATTAAATTATTGTATGCACCAACCTGTTTTTTGTCGTTGTTGTAGTTCCCACTTACACTTCACTACTTTATTCTTTCATGTTGTTAATAATATCGAGTTTGCCTTTCAAAATATTATACAACTGAAGTTTTTTTTCCTTTTTCTATCTCTTTTCCTTTTCTTCTTCCTATCCAGCCGATTGTACCACCGTTCTCTTTCAAGCTTTCAGTCTCTCGGTTTTTTGGTTGTGGTTGATCAAGTGGCTTCATCTTGACTCGTCGGTCTTGAATAAATTGTTTCCTTCGGCTTGATAGATCTTGAACATGTGGCTTTGATATCAATTGTTGCAAATTTGAAAGCACAAACACAAGAAAACATATTTGATAATGCCAACACTCGGCGTTGACTCTTTCGATATTATAAACTCAACTCGACAAATAAAAGTGAAAGCATAACCCATATTTATAATAGACATAAACTAATCGTAACCCTTAAAACAACTAAATAAACCATATCTAATTAACCCAATAACCATGACCCATTAAATAAAATACTAATAATTATCTAGACCTAACAACTCGATATAAATATAACGTGTAAAATGTTTAATAATTATAATTTTTTAGTGTTTTGAATTTGTTTGTTTGATTTTTTAAACTAATAACAGGTAAAAGAACTTTATTAGTTATCAATCATAACGAAAAGATAAGTGATTATCAACGGACCAAATGAATAAGTACCCAACCATATATTAGCGGCATTTTACCTTTTTCTTATTCACAAGCAACTAATTTATATTTTATGAAATAATTATAACTTTTATTGATAGCTTATAATAACATTGCATGGTTACAAAAAAAGTTAAAGATCTTGTAAGGTTGGATTAATCATAGAGAACAATGGGTGAACAATCGATCATTAAAGAGACTAGAAGTTTTTACCAAATTTTGAAAAGCCGAAGAAAATCTAGAAAATATCCCATGATCAAGATTGATGTGAAGAATCCAACCGGAAAACCAACCCAAGTTCCCTCCCACAAAAACCATGATTGCTTCTCGTCCTCCTCGTTTGCTCCTTCTAATGGCCTTAACGGCCGAATATCCTTTAAGGGAATTGTTTCTTAAGTTGCTTGATTTTTCAGAAATCATACTTTGCTATCTCTTGTGGAATAATTCTGGTTAGGTTGTTATGGGAGAGATCAAGAACACGGAGAGAACTTAAGTTGGAGATACTGCTAGGGATATATCCTTTAAGGGAATTGTTTCTTAAGACAAGAGCTTCAAGAGTTTGGATTTGAGGGAGAGTATCATGTAAATATCCTGTAATATTGTTTTCATGAATATCAAGAAGTTTGAGGTTGACCAGCTTAGTCAAATTCCATGGTAGATTTCCACAAAACTTATTCCCTCCTAAATAAAGAAATCTGAACCCTTTAGGAAAATTCGTAGGAATCTTACCAGAGAAATTGTTGTAAGACAAATCTAGGTTAAAAAATTTATCTCCCTAAACAGGAAAGCTGTCACCGGAAAGTCTGTTTTTGGACAAGTCTAGATGCTGTAGATTGTGAATCTTGGAGATTGACACGGGAATTTGTCCTTGAAAATTATTTTCGGACAGACTAAGAAACCTGATCCTTTTGGCTTTGCTATATTTTCTGGCAACTCCCCTGTAAGATTGTTCCAAGACAAATCAAAAATTAATATATCCACACTTTCAAATAGACGAGATGGGACTAACACGTTGAGATTGTTTTCTGATAGAAATAATATTTCAAGTTTTCCCTTGGCGAGAAAATCTGGGAATTTTCCCTCTAATTTGTTTTTGCTCAAATCAAGCCAATACATATCTTTCTGTGTTGAAAGCCATTCCGGGATTTCACCTGAAATATTACAAGAAGGCATAGAGATCAAGCCTAGATTACACCTTGGAACAATTTTAGCTTCATTATTCCAAATCAAGCTGTTTCCACCAATGAACAAAGAAGATAGAGTTGTGATTTTGAATAACCAGTTGGAATTTCTCCGTTAAGCATGTTTTCATGGAGATGGAGGAGTTCTAGCTTGCTCAAGTTTTGCATCGATGATGGTATTGGTCCAGTAAACTGGTTCTTGCTCAGGTCAAGTGCAGTCATGCTAGATAGTTTTCCTATGAAGTTTGGAATTTGCGTTGAGAAAGAATTTACAGCCAAATCCAGAATTTCTAGTTTCTTTAGGTTTCTAATGGAAGATGGGATTCCACCAAAGAAATGATTATTTTGCAAGGAAAACTCTCTTAACTTACTTAAACTTCCAATCTCTTGTGGAATTTTTCCCAAAAGAAAATTGCCACCCAAGTAAAGTGATTCAAGATTTACAAGTTTACCAACTTCAGCGCTCAAATCCCCCTCAATAGTATTATCACTCAGATCTAGAACACGTATAGATTTGAGTTCGAAAAGTTGAGAAGGAATCTGACCATGAAAATGATTGTCATTTAACATCAGCGTAGTTAAATTTTAGAGAGACCCTAGTTCGGGTCCTAGTTTTCCCTCGAGATTATTATAACCCAGATTAAGAACCATAGAGATTCGAGTTTGAAAAACTGAGAAGGAACGGAACCCGGGAAATAATTCCCACTTAAATTGAGTGTAGTCAATCTTTGAAAAGTGATAACATTGGCAGAGGTGTGCTTATGGTGGTGGCCATTGTGGTTTCAGATGGTTGTATGTTACCAAAAGCAGCGGTGATTATATAGGGAATTAACGGGATGTGGGGTTACTTTTTTTTCTTCTTTTTCTTTAATCCAGAACAATGTACAATCATTCTTGAACTTAGTACAAGTTATGAGTTTAAGAGAAAATTAGAACAAAAAGATTTGTGTTTTAATATTTTACGTCCGCTTGTAATCGAGTAATATTGAGTAGTTGGTCATAGCCATACATGATGAGCTTTTTCCACCATGGATCATTAAATAATCATGACTTAAAATACAAAGAAAAAACATATAATTTTGTGTTTTTTATGCAAGAGAAGTAAAAAAAGAGTACGTATTGCATTTTTTAACAATAGATGGGGTAATTTTTTATTTAGAAATAGCCATTAGACAAAAAGATGATTACAATAAAGTAACAGATAAACGGGCAACAAGTTGCGCCGCAACCCCCTTTTGGATAGCAAAACTAATCCTACTAAAACATATCTTTGGATCTTAGGGGCCGAAAAATTACTAAGCATGACCCGCTGAACCCTATTTAGTAATTCCACAGCCTCCGGGGCTTGGAAACCAAATGTATCAAAGGCAAAACGGATAAACTCGTGTTGATTCTCTAAACAAGTTTTCTCGTGTTTAGCAACTTTGTCTGCTTCCGCCTTCAGCGCAGCCTGGCCCGCAACAAACCAATTGTCCCTAATCCCCACGAGATGGAGTACTAATTTGTTGTAATTTAAGTGATTACATTTTTCTTAAGCCAAACAAGACTAATATTTTATGCTACTTTAATCAAAGTGTAACGAAATTGGGTAACTTCCACAGTACACACAATTTCATGGGCTAGTAAACTTCTAAAAACTCAAAAGAATTTGTATGCTTCATCGCTTCTACATGAGAGTGAATCAAAATCAGTTTTCTAAAGCACCTGATACATTTTTCCTTAAAAATTATTTATCTACATCATATTTAATTATTTATGATTTTTTTCCCCATAGATGATACGGGCTAAACAAAATTAAATAAGACTATCTACAGTACGGGCTAAACAAAATTAGATAAGACTTTCTACAAAATTGCATGTCATCTTTCTTACATACAGACTTACTCAGCATCTCACATCAGCTTTTTATCAATTCTTATCAAAAACTCATTTTACCTGCAACACTACCATACTGATCCTTCTCATAAATAACCTCATTATTTTTCACATCATCTTTTTTTTTCATTTGATTATTTATATTATTATTAGTTATGAAATAATTTTTAATAAATAAAAAATAATAACTAAATAAAATTAAAAATAAAAATAGAATTACATAATTTTAAACTAAAAATTAAAATACAATAATACATCAATTTTATTCAAACTAAAACCTAAAAATAAAAACTAATAGTTGCATTGAGGCATGTTGTATTTCTCCATAATCTCGTTACACAAATTTTCATGTTTCACTTGTTGGTATGGATCCATTACAATTTTGAATTTTCTCCTATACACTTTTGAATTTTCTTCTATACCTACAGTTTTGAATTTTCTTTCTAAAGCATCCAAGTTCACTTTGCCTCTGAGACTCGTATTGTTCGGCTTTATTGAATTTAATGTCGTTGTAAATATTTAAAGTCGTCTACGAAAATAATAAGAGTAAACTATAAGTTGAATCTTGTTTTATTGAAGGCAAGTTGTTTTAGTCTGTTCACTCATTTTCTTCGTATTTATGGTTCAAATCGACTGTTTTGTTTTGTTTCGTTTTAATTGTTGAGACTAGTTATATAAAATCTCTTTTTTTTCATTGTTTAACCGGTTTTAACTTGTGAAAACCATCTTAACATTCGATAGAAATGATAGTAATTACATGCTGATCACCTAATATTTTGAAATATAAGTTTCTTTCTTTTTTATTCATTTGAAAACTAGATGATCACATGAAAGTGATGAAATGGTATACCAAACAGTTTGAGATAAACAATACTATGTTGTTATTTTTCAAACAAAAAGTTAAAACACTTTGATATTTATTTTAACAGAAAACTTTTTTTTACATTTTGTTTCATTTGGATTGGATTTGTATGCAACTAATTTTTAAACCTAAATAGTGATTACTATCAACATTATCACAGATCTATAAAATTTTTTATGCGACTTTGAATTCTCTTTCTAAAGCACTCGGGTTTACTTTGCCTCCACGACACGTCAAAAGAGATCGAGACGTGAAGTAAATGATAATAACACTTGTGTTGATCGATTTACTAGACTGAAAATAATATCATTGTAATTATCTCAAATCGTCCACAGAAACAAGAGTAAACTACAACTGTGATCCTGTTTTATTTATCGGCAAATTGTTTTAGTCTATTCACTTGCTTTCTTCATATCCGTGGTTCATAATCAATTGTTTGTAGTTCAATTTGAATGTTCTACTAGTTTTAATTGTTTGAGACTGATTTTTAAGTTTTGTTCTAAATTAATTATATTTTTATTTTTTTCCTTGCAAAAGTTGAAATTTTAGGGTACATACGAACCTTGTGTATATCTATTAGAGAGTTAAATAACTAGTTCTCTAATATAATTTATAATTATCAAATAAAGACCATTTGACCCAATGGTATCCAAATTTTAAATAGAGGCTCCCTCTTTTTAAAGATGAAGAGTTTAAATCGTGTAGTAAGCATGTCAGGTGGATTTAGAAATAGATTAAAAGCAACTAAAATTTTGGGTATTTAAACTTAGTCTAAGTTTCACACTAAGTAAAACGGAACGACACGTTTTATTTTCTTGGACTCAAATGTGGTCCTTGTTTAGTTGCATCATTATTATAATGTAAATCTATTTGTTTACCAATTAACAATGACTACACGACATTATTATATATATATATTTATATATCTTGATTTAAATTTGATTAATTACCATTGGTACATTATGTTTGAGTTAATGTTTTTGATTCATATGTTTGAGTTAATGTTTTTGATTCATAGAGCAACTTTGATATATTTTTATTATTCTCTTTTTTGCCATAACAAATGCACAAGTATCAACACAGTGGTTATAAAAATAAACTAGTATTTCATCCGGCGTGTTGCGACCATCGCGCGTCACGACATGTTAAACAACGGACTCTAAACGTCTTTAAAACTTTAATAAAAAAAAGAAGATTATAAACCGTTAAACAAATCAAAGTCTTTAATGAAGTTAAAAAAAAGGACGCTATACGGCTTCAAAACTTTATAAATAAATAAAAAAGCTAAACTGTTAACCCCATGTGTTGCGGCAGGCTTAAACCTCGTTAAGTACGAGAAAACACGGCACGACGGTATACTTGGAAACACGCCGTTGTAAAAATGAGTTAAAATTGAGAATTTGCATTATAACGTTTGAAATTTTTAAAAGAAAAACAAAACCGTTGAAAATAAAATATAAAAAAAAAAAAAGAATAAACGAATTTAGAAACCAAAATAATTTTAACATAAAAGTACTAAAAGAAAAAGAAAATAGGGTAAGGTATTGAAGAATCGAACACGGGCGGATTTCTTCACGAGGAAGGGTGCTAGCAAAATTTAGGGATTAAAGTGTAATTTTTTAAACTTAAGGAGCAAATACAAAATTAGGCATACCACAAGGACTGTCCATGTACTTAACTCTACTTAGAATTAACTCTACTTAGAAAAATATAACAAGTTAAGTTTGAGTTTATAAAGGTGAGCTCAAAATTTATTAGAGTTTTTTCGACCTTATATACGTGTTAGTGTTTTTTAACTTGATAAAACTAATAGTTTACAAGTTATTATTCAAAAGAAAAATAAAAGTATAAACGTTTTAGACAAATTTAAAGAGTAACATACAAAAAAAAAACTAGTTCTCTGTCTTTTTCCGTGTATTTTTTATAAGTTAAATAATTTAATATAACATACATAGATTGAGAAATACAATGTAAAACTATATTAGTTTTTTATGATTATGATATTAAGTTATTAACTCATCTTTTTAAGTTGTTAACACGAGAATGAGTTGAAAGGGAGATTTTTTGGCGGAGACTGGGAAAGGGTAAGGGTCAGCTCTGCGGGCTTAGGCCCAAACATTAAGGGAAACCAAAGTATCATGGCCCATTTTGTTAGCCGACTAAAGCCTTCTGTCAGCCGTCTAAAGTCTTCTGTTAGTCGTCTAATCCTGTTAGCCGGCGTTTTTTTCTGAATGGTATTTGGCTTGAGCCGCCTTCTTTCTTGGCTTTAGCCAACTTCTTTTTTAATTTTTATATTGTCGGATGTTTAAAAACCGTTAAAAGAAAACGTCCGTTATGTTTAAAAAACTTTGCACGTTACGTCATTTAGCCTAACGACCATTAAATTTTGCCGTTAAGTCAGGTCATGTACAAGACACATGAGGGTATATTGGTCTTTTTACAGTAAAAGGACTATTTCTATAAACCTTTATTAACAGAAATAAATTATAAGAATAGTCATTTTATGTGTGAAAGCCCCAAAATACTCTCATGTGCATGGCACGTGACCAGACTTAATGGTAAAAATTTAACGATCGTTAGGCCAAATGACGTAACGTGCAAAGTTTTTAAACATAAATGATGTTTTGTGTGATTTTCTTTAGTTAAAACACGTCTACTAAAATTTAGGTAATACTTAAATGACGTAATTTATAATTTACTCTTCAAATAAATTCTCAAATCTAGATACAACCCTAACTAGTAATACAATTAACAAATGGAAAATCTTATTATCTCCAATGTTTTAGAAATCGGTTTTTAAACCATACCGGGTTGAGCTCATAAATGGTTCAACCGGTTGTACCGGACTGTACAGGGCGGTTCAACCGCGTTGACTAGTTAACCTTATAATTCCATAAAAATACAACTTCAACTCAAAAAATAAACAAAAAGTATATGATTCCATAATAAAAAATAATTCAAAAGTTAATCCATAATTAAAAAATAATCCAAAAGCACTCAATTTTTCAACAAAGTTTTTTAAATAAAAGTATACAATTAGTTTATGTCATTAGAGTGTTGAATATAAAATAATTGATAACTGATCGTAGGGTCTATGGTGGGATCATGGAAATGTGTAAGTTACGGGTATGGGTTATTAAGGTGTGTCGTGTGAAAGGCCGCATGGAAAGAGTCGTGTCGTACATTAAATGTTTATGATATGTTGTGTGAGAAATATGTTGTTCTAGGGTTATGCGTGAGGTGTATGTATAGTTAACGAGGCATGTAATTGCTAGTATGTTGTTGTGTTTTGTGTTTGTCGGTGTATGTTTGCATCGTGTCATTATGGCACATCAAACATGAATTGTGAAGGATGAGGTTCGTCGGGAAGTCACCAACTGTGACATTTATTAACAGGTTAATGATGAGCTCAGGGTATGTCGAACGCCCTGACGAAGGTAACCCTGACGAGGGTGCAGTGACGAGGTATGTGTTTACGTGGGTGTTTTATATATGTGTAGTATTACATGAAAACGTTGAGTTATAATGATTATGCATATGGTGATATTAATGTGATAATGTTAGTGTGACGTATAGATGTCATCATTGTGGTATGTAAAGTTAAATTTACTGTTGTGTCAGGATTATGACGTGACGTGTATAAATGTCGTGTCAGTTAATTGTGAGAGCCTTAGTTAAGGCCATGTGTGTTAATGTCTAGAATTTATGGTGTTAACCAAGTGTCGGGTTAATGCTCGTTCTTGAGTATGAGTTATTAGTATGACAAGTTAAGTCTATGTCAACTAGGTGATAGGATTATTATTATTATTATTATTATTATTATTATTATTGGAAGTACGGGCTGAGTCCCGGGTGATGAACGGGTATAAGATGTCGTGGGATAACAGGGTACTGAGTAGAATAAACAGCTATTCGTTAATAAATCATAAAACTATTTTGTAAGGACCGTGGGGTCCCGAGTAGAATAAACTGATGAATATGATGTGATGTTTTTATTCAAATTAAACTATTAGAACTCACTTAGCGTAGCTGACTTTGTGTGTACGTTAGATTGTTTTGCAAGTAGGTGTAGCGTTGACGTATCTTGGCTTGGGAGCGGTATTACTCGAAGTGGTGTGCAGACATTCGTGAGGTAATTTAATATCATTAAATACCAATAAAAGAATTTAGAAAGACTTCCGTTGTAGATTGATTAGTAATAAATGCGTTTTTAAAAGAGAATGGCCCGTTATGAGAACCAACTGTAGGATGCCCGGGTTGAGGTCTTACAATTCACTTCTTCAAACTGGAATTAATTCATATCCTGAAAGAAACAGTTAACCACATAACAAGCTTACTGCTTTACAACAAGTTTATTCAAATTTGAAGCTCACTATGAGATTGAATATGCTACCAATCCTCCCAAGACTAAATCAATTTAATGTTCCAGATTTGGAACAATGCTTCATTTTTAAAAGAAAGATTTAGAAGAAAACCTGAACACAAGACTTGAAAGATTTTCAATGAGAAACTAGTGAAGAGCACAAGTGTTGATAACGTGAGAAAAACTAGAGAGAGTGAGGGAAAACTGATTGTTTCATTCAAGTAAAACACATACACATACATCATATATATATATATACACACACAAAATACAACATGAAACTTAAAAGCCCACAAAAATTAGGTTAAGCCATAAAATAGTCTGCATTTATATTATTTTATATTTTCTGAAACGGTTACAAATTTTTTTATTATTAGCTTATAAGAACTTCGTATGATCACAAAGATATAAACATCTTAGATTAAACATGATATTTCTAGAGAACAATGAATCAAGAATGTTTCATTGAAGAAATTTTCTTCAACTTTTAAAGAGTTGCAGAAATTTTAAAAAGTAGCCCATAATCAAGATTGATGTGACGAACCCAAATGGGAAACCAACCCAAGTTCCCTCCCACAGAAACCATGATTGTTTCTCTTCTTCATCACCCCTTCCTTTTAACGGTCGGATATCCTCAGGACATGTAACCTTAATCTGCATGCCACATAATCCGGTGTTGTTTTCAAAATCAACCATAGTGTCCATTTGCGGACCAACGGGAATCTTTCCTGTCAGCCTGTTGTTGCTCACATCTAGAACTGTAAGTTGGTTGAGCTTCACTAATGATTGAGGAATCGATCCTGAGATTTCATTGTGTGATAAATCCAAGCTTTCTATGTTCTCTAGATCACCAAAAGACATTGGAATGTGCCCGGAAATCATGTTGTGTGAAATGTTGAGTAGTTTTAAAGCTTTGAGATTACCCAACGATGGTGGGATTTCATCAGATATCCTGTTGTCTGACAAATCTAACAAAGAGTATATGTCAAGTTTAAGATATCCTAGGCCTCGAAAAGATTTCTTCCAATTCAAAATCAAGTCTTCAGACTCCTGCAAGAAAGCGGTAGCCCAAATGGAATGGGAACTAGGAAAGGATCTTGAAATGTTCGGGGTCTTAATCATTCTAGATAAATTTGCTATCTCTCGTGGAATACTTCCGGTTAGATTGTTGTGAGAGAGATCAAGAATTCGGAGGGAACTGAGGCTTGAGATATTGATAGGGATATATCCTTCAAGGGAATTGTTTCTTAGGATAAGAACTTCAAGAGTTGGGATTTGAGGGAGAGTATCGTGCAACTTACCTGAAATATTGTTTTCATGAATATCAAGATATGCCAGGTTAACCATTTTAGTCAAATTACAAGGAAGATTTCCGGAAAACCCATTCCCACCCAAACAAAGGCTTTTGATCCTTTTGGCGTTGCCTATATTTTCTGGCAACTCCCCAGAAAAATTGTTTCGAGACAAATCAAGAAATAATAAAAGCCTATTTTCAAAAAGGCGTGACGGGATTGATCCATTGGGTTGTTATCAGAAAGGAATATTATTTCAAGGTTCCACTCAGCGAGCCAATTTGGGAATCTTCCATCCAAGTCATTCCCCTTAAAATCCAGATAAAACAAATCTTTTTGTGATGAAACCCACTCGGGAATTTGACCTGTAATTCCACAATTAGGCATGGCGATCTCGTATAGACTACATCTTGGAACAATCTTAGCTTTATTATCCCAAACGATTCCCGAAACGCGTGCTTAGCATCCAATCACCTGTAATAGACACAAATACAAATACCAACGTAAAACCGACTCGATATACAAAGTAACACCCATAAAACTGTACGAACTAGACTCTTAAACACGAGATATTTGACCTTACATCAGGCTACGTTGATGTCCACAAAATCAAATTTATTTAGTTTAAATCATTAATAAATATTTTAAATCCTGGATTCAATAATTATGATCATTGACATAAGTAAAACTGGATACAATGTTTCACCCAACGCTCCGCCGCAATGCACGGGTTAACGTAAACTTGTTTCATTGAATTACAAACTTTCCTTGGGTTGGTGACATACCCAGAGGTGGCTCAGTGGCATGTGCGGCATATGCCTCCGCCGCGCTGGGCACATAATTTTGATGGTTTTCTAGCGGCATAAAATTTTTATATATATATATATAGAGAGAGATAAAGGTGAGTTCACTAGAAAACTCATTTTCATGAGAAAACAAAAAAACTCCTATTACATATGTGTATTACATCCAAACACCGAACCCACACCCAAAAACCTAAACCCCCCACCCCACCCCCACCCAAAAACCTAAACCCCCCAACCAAAAACCTAAACCACCCACCCACCCCTCAAAAACCTAAACCCCCCACCCTTTCAAATACCTAAACTAAACCAAAAAAGCCTAACCCACCCCTAAAATCCTAAACCCACCACCCACCCCCATCTAAAAACCTAACCCACCCCACCTACCCCCTCACCCACCCCCCAAAAACTTAAACCCCCTCACCCACTCCCCAAAAACCTAAACCCCCACCCCACCCCACCCCTCCAAAAACCTAACCTAAAAGCTAAACTAAACCCAAAAAACTAAACCCAAAAGTTAAACCCACTACTTTTCGATTTTTTTTTTGAACAAGGACGACGTGCGAAACAAGGTCTACGAAACAGTTTTTTTAATTTTTGATTTATGATTTTTTTATTATTTTTTTTACCTTAAATAAGTAGTTTTTTTATTTTCTCATAAACATTGAGTTTTCTTATGATCCTTCCCCTATATATATATATATATGGAGAAGTTCATTTCAGAACACTTAAATATTGCGAGAACAATAGGGACAAACTTAAATCGTTTATTTTTTTGATCCTCGGTAAAAAAAAATTAAAACTTTATACTTCTTACATACAAATTTGTATGTTTATATACATAAAAAACAATCAAACTAATTTTTTCTTATGTTTTTATATATTTAAAAGTTTCCTACACATGTGTAGGTTATGTGTAGGTAAAAAAACCTACACATGTGTAGGTATGTATATGAACGGAATTTTTTCATACTTTTTTGTTTGAATTTCATGAAAAACAAATAAACATTACATTTATATAAGTTTCTTATATTTTAAAACTTTTTAAGATTAAAAAAGTGAATGATTCGTTTTGTTCCGCGTGTTCTCGCAATATTTAGTGTTCTGAATTGAACATTGAAACACACCACTTTTAAAAACAAAACTTTAACTCGCGAAAGTCTTAAACCCACTTTTAAAAACACCACTTTTAAAGAATTTTTTTTTTTACCTTAGGCCTGGGTATCTCAACTTTTCTCTCGTTTCCACCTTGCTTCAAATCCGGGCAATCAGCCCTAAGGTGTCCTGGCTTGTAACAATTATAACATATACGAATCTGGCTTGGACACAGATTTGCCATATGCCCTGGCTTCCCACACTTGTAACAATTCGACGTTCCCTTCTTACAATCCCCATAGTGCTCCTTCCCACAAACTTTGCATCCTCGAGAAGAGAACTTGGTAAAAGGCTTCTTACTAGGGCTCCCGCCCTTTATCTTGCTCACCACTTGATCCACAATTTCCCTTTTCCTCTTCTCTCCTCTAGCTTCTTGCCTCCTCAACTCCACTTCCCTTTCCCGACACCTGTTTATCAAATCCACAAGCGTGGTGAAAGAAGATGGAGATATGCTATCTCTGAATTCCACAGTCAACATAGCATAAAATCTGTCAATCTTCGCCTTCTCGGTCGACACCACGTCCGGACAGAACTTGGCGCGATCAAAGAAAGCTTCAGCCAATTCATCTATTGACTCATTCTTTTGCCTCATGAGGAGAAACTCCTCAGTCATTCTATCAACTGCGGCTTGCGGGCAATGATACTTCAGAAAAGCCGCCTTAAACTCCTCCCAAGACATGGAGGTCACACCCAAAACACCCCTCTCCTTGCGGAGATTCAACAACCACTCATTTGCCCTTCCAGTCAACAAAGACACACTGAACATCACCCTATCATCGGGCTTACATTTAGTAGTCTCAAAATTAGACTCCATATCCACAACCCACCTGTGGCTCAGAATCGGGTCCACTTGCCCGTCATATTCCTTGGTCTTAGTTACCATAAACTCTTTTAGGGTACAACCCTGTGGCACCCTTTCCTTCTCCTTTAACACGTCTTCGAGGGTAAGCTTGATAGCCCCTCTCATTTCTTCCATTAACAAGGTTGTGGCTTGCTCGAAGGCCTTAGCCACTTCCTCTTTTATCATATCTTGGATTCTTGGATCCAATGGTTCATTACTTGCATCTTCTGCCATCTCTAAACTGAGAAAATGAACCACAAACACCTTAATACCCTTTCACTTTCAATACCCTAGGTATCCATTACACATTCACTATTATATGTATTAAGTATATCTTTATCTACCTATATACATACATACATATATAACCACCTTCACCTAATCCTTGCAAATGTTCATTGTTATATGGTTATCATAAAGTCCCTTGCACATTTCGTCTTATTAAACATATTGGCCAGACATGTTTAATAATACGCCATGCCCAATTGTAATTACCATCTCCATATAACAGGTCACAAAACAAGTTTCGGCACACATAACACCTTAACAATATTCATCATACATATATACATATATACATACACCATATATATATATTATCATTTTATCAAATCATTACTAACCTTTCATTTCCGCAATCTCCGAGTCTTAGTCAAGTCCTTCTTGGATTCTCGTATCATTCCTCCATATCAAGAGCATCCGGTTTGAGTTTAGTGTCTCGCACACCAAATCCCTCAAACCATTGCTCTGATACCAAGTTGAAACACACCACTTTTAAAAACAAAACTTTAACGCGCGGAAGTCTTAAACCCAGAATTTTTTTTTTTTTTTTTTACCTGTCGCGTACCGCGACTCATACGTGCCATCCCCGTCGCGGACCGCGAGGGGACCTTTTTCACAGAAAGTTTCAATTTTTCTGCAGGTTTCAGCAATTAACCAAATATCCAACATTTTTCAAACCTTCAAGACATTAAAATTCCCAACACTTGGGTTTTGACCAAAAACACATTAACAACAAGTAAATACACTAAAACATCAATTGTGTATCAAATTTACATCCATCTACGAGGGTTTTCCCAAAAATCCCCAAAATACCAAAATGCATACGAGAACCCTTCACGCCTTGGACTTGACTTGGACTACTTCGGAGCCTTTCCTACAACCATATAAACATATCACCATTAGTAATGAGATAAACATAACTAACAAGTATTTACAACTTATTGTCACCTTTTTCACCCATTTGACCCGTTAACACCCATTTGACCCGTTAACACCCATTTGGTCAATTAAGGATTTCATACACTTGTATATCACCTACAAGTTACTTTCATCAATTCATTATCACTTTTCCATTTCCATTTTGGCACGTAGGCCATAACTTCATATCCCAAAGGATACGAGATCATAACTCCATAACTATTCTATCCATTATGGTACTTAGACCATAACTCCATATCCATTCTATCCATTATGGTTCATAGACCATAACACCATATCAACATATCCATTATAGTATAATTACTATAACTACATTCCTTCAATTATGCATACAATTTCATGCTCATTCATACCACATAACAAATTATGCAACTTTACACATTATACATACAACCTTGCATAAAACTCATTTATCCCCGTTTCATTTATGATCAACACATGATCCATTTCCATTATAGCTTAACACTATAACTACATTCATTCATTGTACATACTAAATCATTCACAATTTATCATATCACAAGTATGTACACAATCACATAACACATAATTCACAAAATTCATCATTTATCATCAATACTAAGTAAGTGCGTAGGCACTTACCTTTCGGGTTAGAAGATCCCGCACCGCTCTCAAGCTTTGCAATTTGATTACCTAAACACATTCGCCTAGTTTAGTAATCTAACATATACCAAAATTTCATTACATTTGAGTTCACAACTCAATTTCCCAATTCCAACCCAAATTGACCCGTTTGGGTTATCCTCATAACCAAACACCCTCTTTCACCACAAACTCACCTACTTGAGTTTCATTAACTTAATCTTAACACTAATTCTTCTTTCAAAAATTATTATTCAGTTAATTTGGTGTTTGTTCTAGTGTCTAACATCTTAAAAACACTTAATCTTCATTAATTCACCATTCTAACATTATGACCCAAACACCCCCAATTTTCACCATATGAACCCTAACTTCTCATAATCAAAATCAAAGGGTTCTAGGATGTTAATCATCATTCTTTAACTTTAGTTTAGCTAGATTATCAATAATCTAACACTAATTCATCACATGCATACTCGATTTTCGGATTTCTTCAAAACCCACCAAATATCACATTCAAAGTGAAATCAAAGGAAAGAAATCACTTACTTGATGTTAGGAGAGTGATGTGCAAGCCAAAACCCCCACAATTCAAGCTCTAAATGCACGATTTGAGCTTCAATTGAGATTTCTCCTTTTTCTTCTCTTGAACATAAACGACCTCAACAACACAAATGAGGTTTATTTTGACTTTTGCTAGTCAATATGGCAGATTTTGCCATTTACACATTTGACCCCTTAACTTTCATTTCACTCATTTCATTCTATAGTTAGTTAAAACTAACATAACTTCATTATTAACTTGAAACCTACTTATTTCAACTTATTTCATAAATATTATTTTCACCATAATATTTATTAAAATGCTTTATTTATCTGAAAACGAAACCCGGATTTTGGTTCGTTACAAATCACCTCCCCTTTTTTGGGTTTCGTCCCCGAAACCCGACTTCACATAAAAGGTTCGGATAATGTTTAAGCATTTCTTCCTCGTTTTCCCAAGTCATTTCCGCTCCCTTTCTATGTTTCCACCTCACCAAAACTTGGCTAATCTCTTTATTGCGCAAACGCTTCACTTTTCTATCCAAGATTGCCACCGGTTCTTCAACATAATTCAACTTTTCATCCAATTCGATATCGTCCAAAGGGACAAAAGTAGATTCATCCGCCAAACACTTCCGCAAATGAGACACATGAAATGTGTTATGAAGTCTACTTAGTCCCTCCGGTAGCTCCAAACGATAAGCTACCGTACCCACCTTTGCTATCACCTTAAACGGCCCGATGAAACGAGGACTTAACTTCCCCCGTTTCCTAAACCGTATCACCCCTTTCCAAGGAGAGACTTTCAAAAGCACAAAGTCTCCCACTTGAAACTCAATCGCCCGCTTCCTATTATCCGCATAAGACTTTTGGCGATCTTGAGCCGCCTTCAAGCGTGCTCTAATTTGGTCAATACTATCATTAGTTTCCTTGACCACTTCGACACTACCGAGCTCCCGTTGACCAATCTCACCCCAACACACGGGTGTTCGACACTTTCTCCCATACAATGCCTCAAAAGGCGGCATACCAATACTAGAATTGTAACTATTGTTGTAAGAGAATTCCGCCAACGGTAAATGGTCGTCCCAACTACCTCCAAAATCCAAGGCACACGCTCGCAACATATCCTCGAGCGTTTGAATCGTACGCTCGCTTTGCCCATCCGTTTGTGGATGATAAGCGGTGCTGAGGTTCAACCTTGTCCCCATATCCTCATGGAATTTCTTCCAAAAACGAGAAGTGAATCTCGTATCACGATCCGATATAATCGACACTGGCACACCATGACGTGACACAATTTCCTTCACATACATTTCCGCCAATCTATCCGAAGAATATGTTTCCTTTATAGGAAGGAAATGTGCACTCTTCGTCAACCGATCCACTACTACCCATATCGCATCATAACACTTTCGAGTTTTTGGTAGTTTAGTGATCAAATCCATGGTTATATTTTCCCATTTCCAAAGCGGTATTTCAAGCGGTTGAAGCTTTCCATACGGCTTTTGATGCTCCGCCTTAACCCTTAAGCATGTGAGACACTTCTCCACATACTTAACAATATCACGCCACATACCCGGCCACCAAAAATGACACCTCAAATCATAAAACATCTTCGTGGCCCCCGGATGGATAGAATATTTGGATTTATGCGCCTCGTCAAGAATAGTTGTCAAGACACTTGACAACCTAGGTATCCAAATTCTATCAAAGCATGTCTTCAAACCCATGCTATTTTCACCAAGCTTATCAACATAAGAAATCATCCGTTCCTTCTTCAAGTCACCACCAAGTGCTAACACTTGGGCCTCCCGGATTTCATTAACAAGAGATGATGAAATTGTCATCTTAAATGACTTCACCTTGATAGGTGAATGATTTGACTTCCTACTAAGCGCATCCGCCACAACATTCGCTTTACCCGGATGATAAAGTATCTCACAATCATAATCCTTAACCAATTCAAGCCACCGCCTTTGCCTCATATTGAGGTCCTTTTGGTCAAAGAAATATTTGAGACTTTTGTGATCCGTGTAGATCGTACACTTAGCACCATACAAATAATGCCTCCAAATCTTGAGCGCGAAAACCACGGCTGCAAGCTCTAAATCATGGGTTGGGTAATTCACCTCGTGAGTCTTTAATTGCCTAGATGCATAGGCAATCACTTTCCCCCTTTGCATCAAAACACACCCTAACCCCGAATGTGAGGCATCCGAATAAACAACAAAATCCTCGGTCCCGTCCGGCAAGGATAAAACAGGCGCCTTAGTCAACTTTTCTTTTAAGAGTTGAAAGGCAGATTCTTGCTCGGGACTCCAAACAAACTTTGTCTCCTTACGAGTCAACTTCATCATCGGCAAAGCAATCCGAGAGAAGTTTTCGATGAACCTCCGATAATAACCCGCTAACCCCAGGAAACTTCTAATCTCCGAAGGCGTCTTCGGTGATGACCATTCTTTAACAGCTATAATCTTGGATGGATCAACGGTAATTCCTCTTTCATTAATCACATGACCCAAGAATTGGATCTCGCGCAACCAAAATGCGCACTTGGAGAATTTAGCATAAAGTTTCTCCTTTTGCAAGACTTCAAGAATCTCACGCAAATGACAAGCGTGATCACCCTTGCTCCTTGAATAGATGAGAAGATCTTCAATAAACACAATGACCGAACGATCAAGGAACGGTTTACACACCCGGTTCATGAGATCCATGAAAAACGCTGGTGCGTTGGTCAAACCGAAAGGCATAACCGTAAACTCATAGTGACCGTAACGAGTGCGAAAAGCTGTCTTATGAACATCCTCTTCCTTCACTTTCAACTGATGATACCCGGACTTCAAGTCAATCTTAGAAAACCATGACACCCCTTGCAATTGGTCGAAAAGATCGTCAATCCTAGGCAATGGGTACCTATTCTTCACGGTCAACTTGTTCAACTCCCGGTAATCCATACACATCCTCATGCTCCCATCCTTCTTTTTGACGAAGAGAACGGGCGCACCCCAAGGTGAAACACTTGGCGTATAAAACCCTTGTCAAGAAATTCTTGTAATTGCTCCATGAGTTCTTTCATTTCTGGCGGTGCCAATCTATAAGGCGCTTTAGCTACCGGCTTAGCACCCGGTATCAAATCAATTCCAAACTCTATCTCCCTATCCGGCGGAATCCCCGGTAACTCGTCAGGAAACACATCTACGAATTGGTTCACGACCGGTACATCGTGAATCTCCTTTACTCTTTCATTCACATCCGCGACACAAGCCATGTACGCCTTGCACCCACGCGCCATGTACTTGGTCGCCTTCACATAAGTGCACAACCTTACTTTACCCTTTTTATCACCTTCTATGTAGATGGACTCTCCCGACGGGGAAACAAGTTGGATCGCCTTCGGTCCACATAAAATACTCGCCTTATTCTTTGACAACCAATCCATCCCCACAATAACATCAAAATCTCCCATAGCCAAAGGAATCAAATCAATAAAGAAAGTTTCACCCCCCGCTCTCAACTTACAATCTCTAAAAATGTAAAAGACAAGGAAACTCTTATCATTAGCCGCTTCGATTTCTAAGGGTTCATCTAACTTGCTACTTACAAAAGAAGAATGCTTAACAAATTTCAAAGACACAAACGAACGACTAGCCCCCGAATCAAATAGAACTAGTGCAGGTAATGAGTTAATCTTGAATGTACCTGACACCACCTACGAGTTGTTCTTTGCTTCCTCCGCAGATATGTGGAAAGCTCTACCCTTAGGCCTGGGTATCTCAACTTTTCTCTCGCTTCCACCTTGCTTCAAATCCGGGCAATCCGCCCTAAGGTGTCCTGGCTTGTAACAATTATAACATATACGAATCTGGCTTGGACACTGATTTGCCATATGCCCCGGCTTCCCACACTTGTAACAATTCGACGTTCCCTTCTTACAATCCCCATAGTGCTCCTTCCCACAAACTTTGCATCCTCGAGAAGAGAACTTGGTAAAAGGCTTCTTACTAGGGCTCCCGCCCTTTATCTTGCTCACCACTTGATCCACAATTTCCCTTTTCCTCTTCTCTCCTCTAGCTTCTTGCCTCCTCAACTCCACTTCCCTTTCCCGACACCTGTTTATCAAATCCACAAGCGTGGTGAAAGAAGATGGAGATATGCTATCTCTGAATTCCACAGTCAACATAGCATAAAATCTGTCAATCTTTGCCTTCTCGGTCGACACCACGTCCGGACAGAACTTGGCGCGATCAAAGAAAGCTCCAGCCAATTCATCTATTGACTCATTCTTTTGCCTCATGAGGAGAAACTCCTCAGTCATTCTATCAACTGCGGCTTGCGGGCAATGATACTTCAGAAAAGCCGCCTTAAACTCCTCCCAAGACTTGGAGGTCACACCCAAAACACCCCTCTCCTTGCGGAGATTCAACAACCACTCCTTTGCCCTTCCAGTCAACAAAGGCACACTGAACATCACCCTATCCTCGGGCTTACATTTAGTAGTCTCAAAATTAGACTCCATATCCACAACCCACCTGTGGCTCAGAATCGGGTCCACTTGCCCGTCATATTCCTTGGGCTTAATTACCATAAACTCTTTTAGGGTACAACCCTGTGGCACCCTTTCCTTCTCCTTTAACACGTCTTCGAGGGTAAGCTTGATAGCCCCTCTCATTTCTTCCATTAACAAGGTTGTGGCTTGCTCGAAGGCCTTAGCCACTTCCTCTTTTATCATATCTTGGATCCAATGGTTCATTACTTGCATCTTCTGCCATCTCTAAACTGAGAAAATGAACCACAAACACCTTAATACCCTTTCACTTTCAATACCCTAGGTATCCATTACACATTCACTATTATATGTATTAAGTATATCTTTATCTACCTATATACATACATACATATATAACCACCTTCACCTAATCCTTGCAAATGTTCATTGTTATATGGTTATCATAAAGTCCCTTGCACATTTCGTCTTATTAAACATATTGGCCAGACATGTTTAATAATAGGCCATGCCCAATTGTAAATACCATCTCCATATAATAGGTCACAAAACAAGTTTCGGCACACATAACACCTTAACAACATTCATCATACATATATACATATATACATACACCATATATATATATATTATCATTTTATCAAATCATTACTAACCTTTCATTTCCGCAATCTCCGAGTCTTAGTCAAGTCCTTCTTGGATTCTCGTATCATTCCTCCATATCAAGAGCATCCGGTTTGAGTTTAGTGTCTCGCACACCAAATCCCTCAAACCATTGCTCTGATACCAAGTTGAAACACACCACTTTTAAAAACAAAACTTTAACGCGCGGAAGTCTTAAACCCAGAATTTTTTTTTTTTTTTTTTACCTGTCGCGTACCGCGACTCATACGTGCCACCCCCGTCGCGGACCGCGAGGGGACCTTTTTCACAGAAAGTTTCAATTTTTCTGCAGGTTTCAGCACTTAACCAAATATCCAACATTTTTCAAACCTTCAAGACATTAAAATTCCCAACACTTGGGTTTTGACCAAAAACACATTAACAACAAGTAAATACACTAAAACACCAATTGTGTATCAAATTTACATCCATCTACGAGGGTTTTCCCAAAAATCCCCAAAATACCAAAATGCATACGAGAACTCTTCACGCCTTGGACTTGACTTGGACTACTTCGGAGCCTTTCCTACAACCATATAAACATATCACCATTAGTAATGAGATAAACATAACCAACAAGTATTTACAACTTATTGTCACCCTTTTCACCCATTTGACCCGTTAACACCCATTTGACCCGTTAACACCCATTTGGTCAATTAAGGATTTCATACACTTGTATATCACCTACAAGTTACTTTCATCAATTCATTATCACTTTTCCATTTCCATTTTGGCACGTAGGCCATAACTTCATATCCCAAAGGATACGAGATCATAACTCCATAACTATTCTATCCATTATGGTACTTAGACCATAACTCCATATCCATTCTATCCATTATGGTTCATAGACCATAACTCCATATCAACATATCCATTATAGTATAATTACTATAACTACATTCCTTCAATTATGCATACAATTTCATGCTCATTCATACCACATAACAAATTATGCAACTTTACACATTATACATACAACCTTGCATAAAACTCATTTATCCCTGTTTCATTTATGATCAACACATGATCCATTTCCATTATAGCTTAACACTATAACTACATTCATTCATTGTACATACTAAATCATTCACAATTTATCATATCACAAGTATGTACACAATCACATAACACATAATTCACAAAATTCACCATTTATCATCAATACTAAGTAAGTGCGTAGGCACTTACCTTTCGGGTTAGAAGATCCCGCACCGCTCTCAAGCTTTGCAATTTGATTACCTAAACACATTCGCCTAGTTTAGTAATCTAACATATACCAAAATTTCATTACATTTGAGTTCACAACTCAATTTCCCAATTCCAACCCAAATTGACCCGTTTGGGTTATCCTCATAACCAAACACCCTCTTTCACCACAAACTCACCTACTTGAGTTTCATTAACTTAATCTTAACACTAATTCTTCTTTCAAAAATTATTATTCAGTTAATTTGGTGTTTGTTCTAGTGTCTAACATCTTAAAAACACTTAATCTTCATTAATTCACCATTCTAACATTATGACCCAAACACCCCCAATTTTCACCATATGAACCCTAACTTCTCATAATCAAAATCAAAGGGTTCTAGGATGTTAATCATCATTCTTTAACTTTAGTTTAGCTAGATTATCAATAATCTAACACTAATTCATCACATGCATACTCGATTTTCGGATTTCTTCAAAACCCACCAAATATCACATTCAAAGTGAAATCAAAGGAAAGAAATCACTTACTTGATGTTAGGAGAGTGATGTGCAAGCCAAAACCCCCACAATTCAAGCTCTAAATGCACGATTTGAGCTTCAATTGAGATTTCTCCTTTTTCTTCTCTTGAACATAAACGACCTCAACAACACAAATGAGGTTTATTTTGACTTTTGCTAGTCAATATGGCAGATTTTGCCATTTACACATTTGACCCCTTAACTTCCATTTCACTCATTTCATTCTATAGTTAGTTAAAACTAACATAACTTCATTATTAACTTGAAACCTACTTATTTCAACTTATTTCATAAATATTATTTTCACCATAATATTTATTAAAATGCTTTATTTATCTGAAAACGAAACCCGGATTTTGGTTTGTTACAAACATTCCCCTATATATATATAATTATATTTTAGAAAAATTATAAACTTTAAACCTATTAAAATTCGAGTTTATTTTGGCTCAAATTTAATTTAAACATAATGGTTTTTTAACCCAATTCAATTTTTTAAAAATGTAAGTTTATACTCTATGGGCATTTCTCTGTAGTCACGCTAAATATTTGAATTCTTAGAGATGTCTCTGGACAAACCACAAGAGGATTCGTTACGAAATTAGTTACAATTTCAATTTATTCAAATTTTATGCATCAAATAGGGTTTTGGATTTCAATTTACCCTAAAGCTAGATAATAACATGAAAAACATAACGATTCCACTACAAGAATTTTAGGCAGATTCAACGACCTGTATCGACGACATGTCGTCGTAATTGCCTTTATCGACGACATGTCGTCGAGATTGACTCGTCGGCAAAGTTCCGTCGAGACTGCTTGAAAAGTCGTCGAGAAAACGTCGTCGAGATAGATTACACTTTTCTCGACGACATGTCGTCGATTTTAGCCCGTCGGTAATAACTTTTCAATTTAAAAAATAAAAGATTAAATAAAATTTAAATTGATCAATCTCGACGAAATGTCGTCGCAATTGATCAATTTAAATTTTATTTAATCTTTTATTTTTTAAATCTGGAAAACTCAATCCCGACGACATGTCGTCGAGAAAGAGTTATTTTTAAAAAAAATAATTTTTAGAATTTTATAAATTTCCAGTAATTTAATACACAAAATTCAAAACCTGTCAAACATGTTATATATTAATACATTTCACAACAATATATTATTTAAAACATCTAACAAAAAGTATACAAATTGTATAAATTATTACAAATCGTTCAAATAAAAGTTACAACCAAGTTTATTCATCTTGATCGTCGTCATTTTGGTTGCCGGATTGGTTGCGGTCTTGTTGCATCTGTTTCACGGTCTCATTCAGTTCACGAATTTGTTCTTTTAATTCGTTGAATTGAGACTCGGAGAGAGCCGAAACATTAGTGGGCATGTTTCTAACTTTTCTTCCAACTCCTCGGCTCCAACCGCGTCTCTCGCCAAGGGCACGTTTTAGGACCTCTTCCTCATCAACTTCTCCGCCTTCTTGTTGCATCCGGGTCAATTCTTCTTGAATTGTATTCTATAATAAACAAAAATTACACATATAAAAAAAAATTCAAAAATCCGACAGCATAACGACTACAAAATTGATAGCCAACCTACTTAACAATACTCAATAAACATAATAATTCAACAAAACTCAATAGCCAACCTACTTAACAATACTCAATAAACATAATAATTCAACAAAACTCAATAAAAAACTATATTAAAAACCAACAATAACCAATATGATTAATATTCTAGTGTATTTCCCAAACTTGGAATTCCCTTATCGATATATATACTTACCTAATCGTTTTGTGCCCGATCGTTGACCCATGTGCTGTGAGACGTGTGCATACGTCTCCAACCATCAATTAGGCTGACGGTTCCACCTTGTTGTACCTATAAACAACAAAAATAATGTTACTAATATTTGACTAACTTATGAATTCATTTTTAGAATAATATTAACAACTTTTGTTACCTCCTCATATCGCCGTTGAGCAAATGACTTGCTCCCACTAGTATTGGCGTATGGTTGTTTAGATCGGTTTGAAGAATTTTGATTGCAGCGTGCAATATATGCGGGATCAAGGTACAATTTGTCGATGAGGGAATTCCAATTGCCGGAACTGATGGACTCATGAGGATTATTCCTTGCTTCTTCCAACTCCTCGTAACCACCAACCGATTCAAAATGTCTCTTTAAAGTAGATTTGCGGTCACGAAATCTACGGCCACAATCATCATGGATGCCCGCAGATATTTGTGGCCACTGCGGTGTGTTACTCCAGCTTTCTAAATCAAAGTAATTCTGTAAAAAAAAGGTAATTAGGAAACACTTAATAATTATAAATGTTATTAAATTACATTTTACACTTACATGAATATTGCGAAATACGGTGCTTTGATGCTCCCTAGGAATAGACTCCCAACCTATATAATGTGATGGGATTTTTTCGAGAGCAATAGTTATTTGTCGAACAAACCATCGACCATTCGGACCGACAAACTTGTAGGTCTCATGTGTTGGATCAAGCTCTAGTGGGAGTGGCTTGTTTCCATTTTGGGCAAACGCCTCCGGCATATCAAGATTTCGACAACAGCCCCTTACTTTTTTTGAGGAAGCTGTTACATGAATTTAATACTCGCAGATGTTACATGAATTTGAAGAATTATCAAACTAAAATAAGTAACTTACAAGACTCGCAGATGTTACATGAATTTGAAGTATTAGCAAACTAAAACAAGTAACTTACAAGACTCGTAATCAGTAGGGAGCCTCCTAGAATTCCGCCGTGGATCACGACCCCCACCGTCACCACCATGTGATCGAGCATAAGTCGCCATATATACCTACATAAAATTGAAGTCAATAAAATGACAGTGTCTACATATACATCAATAAAGTATAAGTGTCTACATACATCTAAACAATTTTTAGTTTAGTAGAAAAGTGTTACCTTTTTAATGCAGTCAAAGTCAAGCGGAAAGAGAAAGCTAAACAAGAAATCCTATAAATTCGTTACAAATGTATTAGATATAAAAAACAAATGTATTACATTTCACAAAAATTAAAAAACAACAATATATTCTTTTAATTTATACAAATACCCAAAGAAATAATGCATACAAGTATTTGAGTCAAAACAAGTGAAAGTTTCGTGTTATAATTACTAACATATATACATGCACATATTCATCTATACTCATGCAAACCATACATACATAACACCACCAATAATACATTTCACAAATACATACAAATACCCAAATAAATAATACATACAAACTATACATTAAAAAAAATAAAATAACATCATACAATTCATACAAATAATATATACATAACACCACCAATAATACATTTCACAAATACATACAAATACTCAAATAAATAATACATAATAGATATATTCATCTATATTATTCAAATAAAAAACAATTAAAACATTTATACAAAACTAAATCTCTCAAATCTAAACCTATTACCAAAATATTAAACAAACATTTATAAATCTATATAAAACTACCCAAATACACCTATAAACACAAAAAATATACATATTACCTCCGGAATTTTCTTGAAACGACGACACGTCGTCGGGAAAACCCTCAATCTAGCTTCCAATCCCTCCACTTAGCCAAAAACTTCACATACACAAGATTTATATTAGAAATTTACGATTATAAAGAAAAATTACAAAAAAGTCGAAATCGGGTCTAACCACTTGAATAACAAGAGTAATGGTGAAGAAGGAGGTAGAAAACGTTGGATTTTGAAGAAAAATGGCCGGATTTTGTGGGTGTAGCCGAGAGAAATCGTGAGAGGAAAAAGAGGGCAGAAATGAGGAAAAGAAGGGTTTCTGCGAGTAAATGCCCAGTGAGACCAGTCTCGACGACATGTCGTCGAGATTGGGTCATTTTATTTTAATTATTTTAATTATTGAATAAAAATAATTTTTTATTATATACCAATCTCGACGACATGTCGTCGAGATTAGGTATTTTGTTTTAAAAATTAATTTTTTAATATTTTACCAGGCAACAAAAAAAGGAAAACAAAATTAAAAATAGCAATCTCGACGACATGTCGTCGATACTAGTTTTCACCTTTTCACGGTAAGCGCCAAAAGCTTTCACCTTTTCCCGGTTAACCATCCCCGACGACCTGTCGTCGAGAAAAGGTGGCAAAAAAAATTCGCGAGATCTGGGGACCATCGCCGACGACCTGTCGTCGTAACAGGTCGAACCAATCTCGACGACACGTGTCGTCGAAATAGGTCGTCGAAACTGCCTAGATTTCTAGTAGTGTTCTAGACGAAAAAATATAAACAAGTTGAAGAGAAAATTATATAAACTAATATTAAAACAATTGATATACTTTTTGCATCACATCATTGATTTCTGACAGGGTTCAGCGGGTCATGCATGGTAATTTTTCAACACCTAAGACCCAAAGCTTTGTTTTTAGTAGGATCAGTCTTTCTTTTCAAAAGACGGTTGCGACACAGCTTGTTCCCCGTTTACCTATCACTTTATTGTAACTGTCCTAATTGATTATAAAGATCATGCAGATCAACAACTAATATTTAGAGAGGACCATCAATTTTCATTTGTGGACAAAGTTATAAAATTAAAAGCATAAAAATATAATATCACACGGTAACCAAAACAAAGTTGAAGTGTACAAATCCATGATCGGAATCGTTGTATCATAAGCTTAGAAAAATCAATGATGAGAATTTTCAAACAAGTAAACATATATGTCATGTAAAAACAAACGAGGCGTTTGTACGTTCAGCCGTGACAGGTGTGGCTAGATAAGTTTCTCCAGATAAATCCTTTGAAGAGTCGGGATTTGAGGATAATATCCTGGAAATTTCCTATATTATCATTATCATGAGGAATACTCGATCCCAAAAAAGTTGGGATTTAATTTGATATTTTAGAAAGAAATTGTGTGAACAAGCTTGTAGCTGATGACTGGTTGGCCCATTAGCTATATATGACAAACTGACATGCACATATATTCTTGTCTAAAATTTGTTTTCTTTCGTTTGATTATATGTGTCTGTGAAATTAGAGCCTATTCGTGTGCTTTCTCTCACTCAAGACAAGTGGAGGTTCCTAACTGAATGGAGAATAAATGTCTCACCATCAAGTTAGTAGGAGATAAGATCTATATACAGATACACAATTTACATTCAAGCACATAAAGAATGAAAAATAAATAAAAGCTATTTACATATGACTAATATCCCCCCTCAAGCGTAGACCAAGACGAAGCCTAATTCGAAAGAATTTAAACTAATGTCGAGGAAGGCTTTTCGTAAAAATGTCAGCAACCTTGAACTTGATTGGTAAAAATTGTAAGGCCCCAAACACGAGAAACCTTACTTGTTGGATTTACTAATAAACACATAGGGAATTAAATCTTGAAATAGAATTAAAGCAGCGGAAATATCATTTTAATCACAAATTTGTTCAAACATAGCGGAAGCATTGTCTTAACATTAAATTCAAATAATCGTTGGCAGATTCGACTTACATTATAGCATTCGTTCATTCGTAAAACCGTTTTAGTTAAAGCATTGTACGTTTTATTAAAACATCTTGCATTCAAAACCTTTCGTAAACGTTCATTTCATAATCATTTTGTAAGCATGCGATCGGTCCCGAAAACATAGTAAAACTTCATAAAAAGGGACATCTAGAACTCACCTGACTTTCTTAAGTGATCCTTCCTAAGTGTAAGTGCCAACAAAGTGCTAGACGATTTGTACGAGCGGTCATAAAAGAAACATGTTAACTTCTACTTACAACAAAACGATGCGTCCGAAATCCCACTTGGTCGAAAATCCCTTTTCAACCGAAATCTTTTCCGGTCGTGTCACACCCCGCCAAGGCAGAAGTACGGGATGTAACAGGTATATTGCATTGAACACAAATACATGAGAAACTAAAAGAAAATTTGTGCATTGCATTGAACCATACCACAAGACTCTATCGAAAGTACAAATACATGGAAAATCCTGAATCAATACAAGTATCTAAAATGCCCGACTACAACCAAAGGTACCCAGTAATAACTCTTCATAAAAGCAAGCCTTTTAAAGCTCGTTATCCCCATAACTGTTTACCTGAAAAGCATGTTTCGAAAACAAGTCAATTATAAAACTAGTTGATGAGTACGCAGGTGTTATATAAAATTTAATTTGGTCGAAACCTTCTGTTGCTTTTGAGTGATAAATTATTTTGGTTCTTTTGTGTCTGCATAGCTCTGTTGGTCTTTGCTTCACATAAGATTTTTTTTTCTTTCTAAATTTATTTTAGAAACCTACGGTTGTGGGTTTTTTTTTCAGTTGTTGAAAGCATCTATAATCTTCTGTTGATTTTGTTAAATTTTTTTTAATTTAAATTTTCTTAAAAGCATTTGCATCCTATTGTCTTTTTCAAACCTTAATGGTTGTTCAAGTTTAGTATTATATTTTTTTGTCATCATAACCTACTGTTTCTTTTGGTGGCTTCAAAAAAAAAGTTTTTTTCTTAAGGCTCATTTAATACCTTTTGTCGGTTTTATTTGACCTCTTTAAAGACTCTAAAAGTCAAATTTAAATATAGTGGAGTTGGGTAAGCTAGTCTTTTTAAAAGTTTGTACCACTGTAGTGGAGTTGGGTAAGCTAGTCTTACCACCGTTAATTACCGGTGGCAAAGAAACTGTCAAAAGACTGCTACTACTTGCAAGTAAATCATCTTTTTGACACTGAAACAAATTGACCGGTTTTACGGCTAAAGGAGTATTCGAGTCTCAGTTGATTAGCTCTAGTTTCACTCTTTTAGGCCTTTAGGTTGGCTAAAGGAGTATTCGACTCTCAATTTCTTCCAACCGCAAAGTCAACTCTTCGGTTATCTGGTTTCATCTCCTTCATTTTCTCAAATTCCTACAAAATTTTCAAAAAGTCAAATTTAAATATAGAGTAATTTTTAATTAGCTTTGATTTACTAAGATGAGGGGTGATAAGTTCTTTTACCTCTTTATATAACAAAGAACTACTTGTGGGAACACTCAAAAAGAACCATGATAGACAATTTGAAACAAAAATTACATGCATTCATCTGACAACATTACCACCACCTGAAAACTCAGTACCACCATCCCCTGCCCTCTTTTTGGAAAAGCTCCAAAAGAGTATGTTTTGGTTTATAAAAATACCCTCTTTCTTCATCAAAGCCGATATTGTTTGTGTTGATATGGACTTTCTGCCACTTCTTAGGAGGAGAAGGAGATGGAGAAGGATTCACACACAAAGATATCCTTACAGGAGACGGAGACGGAGATGAAGACAGAGATGGAGAAAGATTCCCTACTTTGGAGCATATGCAGATACACCACAACTATGAAAACGGTTATCACACACAACAATACCTGCACTACTGGTTCCATCCTGTGAACAATGGACAATGGATGCGAATAACAATATATATTAGTAAGGCAATATAAATAATAATTCGGAAATAATAACTAAAAATAATAATTTGGAAATAAACACAATATAAAGTATTTAAAAGATAAAATTCTAAAAATGTTCCCCAAACACTGTACGTCTGACGATAAAATACCGTTGTCAGCGCCATTTTTTAAACAAAATAACCAAGTTGACTCACTTTTTCTTAACATAATAACCATTGACTTTTTTATTATTCTAAAATGACCTTGGCTTTTAGCCTAATTTTTTTTTACAGAAGACTAAAATTCAACAGCCAACGGGTTTACAGCGCAATGGCAGCCCCTTAACTTTCCATTTGGAAGGTCTTTGTATCAAATCCCTGCTAAGGCAGGGCAGTCCGGATTCGAGTCTGGCCTGGCGCGTCAAACAATTTGGACGTTTGAAATTCCCTCGCGGAAGGGCTCAAACTTGGGTAATGGTTGTCGACCAAACTAAATTCTATGTTGGTAAAAAAAACAAATTTCATTTATTAAAATAGTCAACAACAGCAAATGAAATGCTCATATATAATCAACGGAATGCTAGTGAAATAGAAAAACAAATTTCAATGTAAGCACTAGCTCATACATCAAGAATCTAACCTGTTCGCTTGAGGACCGGGGATGAAGACCCCTAGTCGGTTTGTCCCTAATCGGCTGAGGACGAAGTCCCTAAGAAGCAAAGTTGTCTGAAAAGCGTCTAGCGATTGGTTCCTCTAAAAAAATTGGTATGTCTTCTTTTGCAAAAAAGAATTCTTTTAGAATGGCTTTTTTATGTGTTTATATGCGAACGTTTAAAAAAATTTAGGTTTTTTACATGATTTCTCAGTGTTGGAATTTTTATTATGGTAGGCAACCCCTACTAAGGTTACTAGGGTGGCGAAAACGTAACACCTACTAAGGTAATAGAGGTGCGAAATGAGAATTGGTAGGCACCCCTACTACTGTTATAGGGGTGCGAAATGTAACACCTACCAAGGTAGTAGGGTTGCAAATGTAACACCTACTAAGGTAGTAGGGGTGTAAAATGTAACCTTATATTCATCTGAATCGTAATTACTAAATTTAAATTCATCAGCACTGTTTGACCTCAGGAAAGTCAACATATGCAGATGGTTTTAAACTTAAACATAAAACAAATGGGTCAAACAAAATGTCATAAATCATCCACATTGTCATAAACAAATGTCATTAAACACCAAACAAATGGGTCAAATCTAAAATCATGAACATGAGCTAGTTCTATCATGCATATATATATATAAATATATACATTTTTACTAATAAAATGTACTGCTGTTTGACCTCAAGAAAGACATGTTGCTGTACTGCTGTTTGACCTCAAGAAAAACATGTTGATGTACTGTTGTTTGACCTCAAGACAGTCAACATATGCAGTTTGACCTCAAGAAAGTCAAAATTTGTTGTAACATGTTGATGTACCTGTTGTTTGACGTCAGGAAAGTCAACATATGCAGATGGTTTTCAACTTAAACAAATGACATTAAACATCAAACAAATGGGTCAAACAAAATGTAATAAATCATCCACATTGTCATAAACACATGTCATTGAACACCAAACAAATGGGTCAAATCTAAAATCAACACATTTTTACTAATAAAATGTTTCATATTTTAGTAGGTGATCAAGAAGGTAAATTTAGTCCACATAAGACAACTTTAATGCTTGTTATACGTGATCAAACGAAGGTAAATTTTGTCTCTTCTACCTTGTGTTGGGGTAGCATAATCTGATGTGGACTTGATTTATATCTTTTTATTCCTTAGACACCTCTTGAAAAGCTAGAGTCTGTTTTGAGGGAAGATATCCGGAAGGTATCTTATTTTTTTCATTATACATATCTATTCTATATAATAAATAAAGGTTTCTCCATGCCACGTGTCGCTTCCACATTCATTCTCATCATTTTTTTCCCGCTTCTCTCTCTTATTAAATGCACCTCATATTTTTAACAACAATATATATTTAAAGAAAAAATATCAATTATACTAATAAAACACATTTATTTTAAATTATCTCTTATGAAACTTTGAAAATCTATTGATTTAACTTTTATTTTCAATCAAATAATAAATAAAAAACAAATTACATTAAATAGTATTTAATTTATTTTCAAAACTGAATTATATATTAGTTTTTGCATATTTTGAGTTTTGTTTTCTGTCCTTAGTATATGATACATTTTTACACGTGTGAAATATACACATAAAGATTTAAAAATTTTATTTATTGATATTTTTCACCTGTGTGTATACACGGGATCTAAACTAGTATATATATATACACATATATATATATATATATACATATATATATATATATATATCCTTAGGGTGAGTTTAGTAAAAAAACTCATTTTCATGAAAAAACCAAAAAACTCCTACTGCATATGTGTAGTACACCCAAAAACCCACCCCACCCCACCCCCACCCAAAAAACCTAAACCCACCCCCCAAAAACCTAACCCCCCCACCCATCCAAAAACCTAAATTAAACCCAAAAACTAAACCAAAAAGCTTAACCCACCCCCAAAAACCTAAACCTCCCACCCCACCCCCACCCAAAAACCTAACCCCACCCCACCTACCCCCCCTCATCCACCCCCCAAAAACGTAAACCCCCACCCCACCCCTCCAAAAACGAAACATTAAAGCTAAACTAAACCCAAAAGTTAAATCCACTACTTCTTTTTTGAACGAGGACGACGTGGGAAACAAGGTCTCCGAAACAGTTTTTTAATTTTTGATTTATTTTTTGAGTTATGATTTTTTTATTATTTTTTTTTACCTTAAATAAGTAGTTTTTTTTGTTTTCTCATGAACATTGAGTTTTCTTATGATACTTCCCTTATATCCATATATATTATATATACTAGGTTAGAATCTCGTGTATTACACGGGTTAAATAAATAAAATGTTATATATTTAATAATAAAATATTTATATTTTTAAAAACTCGTGTATTACACGGGTTAAATAAACCAGTATATTACGTCGGTTGAATAAAATATAATGTAATTTGTTAACAAACAATTTGTCAAAATATGTTTATAATTAAATAATAAGTATTTGTAATTATATTTATTAATATAAAGATTATTATTTAATAGGAGAGAGAAATAGAAAACCTAATATTTAATAGTAGAGAGAGGCGGGAAAATAAAGATGAGGATTAATCAGAGAGAGTGATACGTGTACTGAAGAGATTTTCATTTATTAGAGTAGTAATATATAGGGGACGGTTATAGTACAAAGGGCTCAAATCATACGAAGTGCCCCCAACTGTCCGCTTAATATGATCTACGGTTGGGGATAACGCGGTAGCATAAACGTAATTACTTTGAAAAAAAGAACGTGTCGTCCAGGTAAAAAAAGGCATAATTATCAATTTGTATCCACAAACGTTGAATTTTTCACGCAATCACGCAAAAAACGTGATATTTTTCACGTAATCTGATTTTTTTCGCGTAATCACACAAAAAACTGATTTTTTTTTTCACGCAATCACGCAAAAATCGTGATTTTACTGTGAAGGATCTTAAAACACGTTTTGTGTGATTTTTTTTGGGCCTGCAATAAATGAAAACGCTTCAAAGATTAACGTGATTTCAATTCAATTTAATGAACTGGACCTGCAATGAATGAAAATGGAAATGTGATTTCAGTGAAACGGAAAGTAGTTTCAATTCAATTTAATCTTTATTCTATGGGACCTGCAATAAATGAAAACGGAAATTTAATTACAATTCAATTCAAATGAAAACGGAAACGTCATTGAAATACGGAAATTTGATTTGAATTCAATTCAATGAAAACAGAAACGTCATTGAAATCAAACGTGATTTAATCTTTGATTTTTTCCGTTTTCAAAAAACGTCATTTCCAACAATTTAATCACGGAAACGGAAAAAAATGCAATCACGTTTCTGGTAGAATGACAAAAATATCCTTGCCATCAAAATTAAAAAGGAACACGTGACGTATCCACAGGGCTTTGTACGCTACAATCCCTTTGTATTTAATACTTCCCTATATATATATATATATATTTGTTATTGCTGCATTCAGGATTAGGATAAAGTTCAGTCGGGCCATTCAGAAGCATATTGATGTTTTAAACAATATAGTTATTATTTATCTACTTTTTTACTGGTATTTGAAGGTGGTTAGTTTGAGGCACCTGGCTGTCTAGTTGGCAATAAGCGAGGGGTTGTTCCTTCTTCAGAATTTTCCTCCAGTGCACAAAAAATCTGGAACGCTATTAAGGAGAACAAAAACCTTGATTTGCCAGTTCACAAGGTAATGGTTATAGACCCTTCCAATCTGGAAAGCTTTCATCCTTTCTTTTATTACTAACAATGCTTTTATTGAAAATGTTATTTACAGGGAGTAAAAGCAAAAGGCCAACCGATCAAGGTCATGTCAAATTTAAAAAATATAGATGATCTGAAACTTGAAAACAAAGTTGATTTGATGAAAGACTCCATTTTTTATAGTCTTTCATCAGTGACCAATGGTAGAGAATCTTCTGGAACGTTAGTTGCGGCGTTATGTAAATACTATGATCATAATAAGAGGGGTTTTCAGCTGAACAACAAGACATATTTTAGTTTTTTTACCAAAGAGGTAGCCAAGACTATTCGTAAGGAAGATAAAGGGATCAACTATCTAGAGTATGTCAGTCAAAACTCGCAATCCTCAAAACAGATGAAGGATTTAAGAGCAAAGTTTGCTAGCGGTGATGGAGCCATCACCGCTAAACAGATGAATGAAATTTTGACAAAGATGACTGTGGATGATGATGAAAGCAAACAACAATTTAGAAGGCTCATGACCATTTATCTGATTGAGCAAGTACTCTTATTCAACAGAAACAACAAGGTCCTAAGTAGCCTATGGTGGTTGGTAATAAATCTTGACGCATGTGAAAGCGTCAAATGGGCAAAGGCAACTGAGGAACACCTAAATAGATCTATGATGGAAGCCCAAACGTGGCTTGAGAAAAGTGATTCCGTTCAACACAGTTTAATCGGAGCTGCTCCTGTTTTGAAGGTATGGTCTACAATTTCAGACTTAGAATCTTTTTTTGGAAACTTAGTCTGCCGACCCAAAATTTACACTATCGACTAAACAACCGTTCTCGTCATTTTACATTGTCTTTTTTTAATACTGTGTTAGGCTATTTTATATGAACGCATTCCTGGTATGCTGCCGAATCAATGGACGGACGAGAGTCCCCCAATCCAGAAGTGGAAACCTCATAGGAGAGATGAAAACCAATGGATTGAGTATAAATTAAATAAATTGACTTCCACTGATGTAAGTAATCCGATAAGTGGATTAGAGCCCCTTATGGATTGAGTATAAATTAAGAAAGATGGCACAAGATTGAGCTCCCTATTCACCTCTGCTATTCCTAAACCAAAATTAGGGTTATGATGCGGACCAGAGCCCCTATTTATGAGTGAATCAAAAGAATCGTTCAACGTTTGCCCCATTTCCATCCACTGGTTGCTTCGGTACTACTTATTAGCACCGTTGAATCGACCTACACTTCGGCTGTTCACATAGTGTTCACCACCAATCGCCATCATCAGGCGATTCAAACCTCTAACCACTACTATTCGATGCCAAAGATGTATCAATACAACTACTGTTTAATGTTTACCTCTAATCTAATCAGATGTAGAAGACAAGAAGAGAGATTGGTTGTTATGAGATCATACATAAATCGGAGAGGAGAGAGCGAGACAAATATGGGAGGTAGAAGGTCTCTGACTGAGCTCTGCGATGATGGGCTTCACGATCTTCAGAGCTATTCTCTCTTTCTCTCTCAGTTCTCTCACACGACCATCAAGAAGATGTATGAGGAGGTTATCCGGGTTGTATAATATTAGGGTGGAGGGCGTGGTTAATAAAAAGCCTATGCAAGTCTCCTTTTTTATCCAATTAAAATGTGTCATGTCATTTTTACCCTCTTGAATCCTTTTCAAACCTAAGAGTAGGGTGTGGAACCAATAAGCCCTTGATTTTTTTTAATTATTTCATTAAAACAAGACTAAATTATAAAAAACAACCTTTAAGTATATATTAAATTACACCTGCAGACCTTTATATTCACTAATCACGCTAGACATCCTTTATCTAAATGGTTTGTATCAAATTATAACCTTTAGACTAACAGAAGTTAGATTTTTCAGTTAATTTTGTTTGTTTGTTCCTATCCGTTTTCGTTTTCAGATCCACACATATTCGATAGAAACTTTGATTAATGTTTTTACCGAGAATTTGACTTAAAAGCAAGAAGATTAGATTGAAAACAGTAGTAAGTTGCAATCACACAAAACGTGATTACGGTAAATTTTTTTATGAAAAAACGTGATTACATAAAAAAAGTTACGTAAAAACGTGATTACGTAAAAAAAAGCACGCATGAACTGTGATTATTTTAAAAAAATTGACATTTATGCTCTTTTTTATATGGATGACGCGTTATTTTTTCAAAGTAATTACGTTTATGCCACTACGCTGTCTCCAACCTTAGATCATAGTAATCGGACGGTTGGAGGCCCTTCGTACGATTTAGGCTCTTTGTATGATAATCGTCCCCTATATATATATATATATATATATATATATATATTAATTTGTTAATCTATACTATATGATAAATAAAGGTTTTAAGGGGACACTTGTCACTCACACATTCATCCTGAACATTTTTTTTCCGCCTCTCTCTCTTATTAATTATTCAAAAATTTTAATTTTTTTTATAGTTTTTGTTTCCTATTAAATAATAATGATTTTTCATGCGTCCTATTAAATAATAATGATTTTTAAAATTACTTTTATAAAACATTTTTATTTAAAAAAAATTGGTTTATTCATAAAACATTTTTATAATTTGAACATTTCTTCATTCTTTTCTATAAAACATTTTAAAAAAATAACTATATAACATTTTTAGAATTTATAATTTTACATAGGAACTGATGTTTTATAACAAATTGTATTTATTCAACCCATGTAATACATTGACTTTAACCTAGTATAAGAATGAAGGGTAAATTAGTCATTTACATGCCATTTAACGGAAAATCTAACGTCGGTTAGTCTAAAGGTTATAACTTGATACAAACCATATAGATTAATGGTGTCCAGTGTAATTAATGAAGATAAAGGTCTGCGGGTGTAATTTGATATATATCTAAAGGTTATTATATGTAATGTAGTCTTAAAACAAATAAAAAACCACATTTCATTAAATAAAAACTAAAATGATATATATTAAAAACCTAAAATTTAAAAACAATAAAAATAAAAAAAACGTGAAACATCAAAATAAAAAACTAAAATAACCTAAAATTTACACGGCCAATTGTATTTTGCCGCAATTTCCCGTTTACGTTTGAGTACGATCGAAAGAAAAAGTTCAGGGATATCGTCATGTTTTTTTAGAAATTATTCCAAGTCGTGGTCTTGTTCTTCTTTTGAAAGCGTTTCTTGTTGTTTCTTCAAAAGTTGCAACGCGAGTTCATCCCGTCTTTGATTTGTTTCCTCCCTTTTCTTGCGGTATTCCAATTTTTTCTCTCTTTCAACATTTTTAAACGCCTTATATTCGGAAACAACCTCTACCAAACTATTGCTTGAAGACTCGGCGGTTTTCTTTCCTTTGCTTTTGCGAGTCGGTTGAGTCGGTAGGGATTGTTCGTTTAAGTCGGGGAGGTCTCTCGAGGAAGGGTTGTTTGAACCTTCATTTCCGGAGTCAGATGTTTTTGATTTCTTGGACGATTGTTGTTCAAACTCCTCACCCATAACCGCGACGGCTTTCCACTTGGGACGGTCTTTGAGAATTTCCCATGCCTCGACGAAGGTGAAACCTTTCCTCTGGTAGAGGATTCGGTAATGTTTTTGTGCTTCATTCATGATGTTTGCATCCGACATCCCACAACCCCAACGTCGTTTCTAAAAAAACATAAAATTAAAAAAATATGTTAATACATTATAAAAAAAAGAAATAATTAAAAGAGACATTCTTAAATTTACCGCTTGCGTGTATAGGCCGTTGAAATTGTTGATCTTTGTGTTCACTGACGTCCACTTATAATTCAATTGATCTCTAGTACGGGTGGTTCCACCCATTAGCCCGTCGAAATGATCTAGCACACATTGCCAAAAGGATTCGGCTTTTTGTTGATCACCAATTGTTGGGTCCTCGGATACATGTATCCACGCTTTAGGTAGAGCCAAATGTTCCTTTTCGGTCCAAGGCCTCTTGTCCGCACGGTTCGAGAACTTTGCTTTACCTTTACCTTTACGTTGTTGAGTTTCTTGTGGTTGAGTTTCTTGGTCTTCTTGATCAATATCAAAATCGACATTTTCAAACGGGTTAAAGTCTTCTTGAGCAAGCTTTTTCAACTCTTCCATTGGAAGCGGAGTTTCTTGTACATCGGTGTTAACATGTCCGGGGGGACTAAAAGGTTGATTTTGATAATATTGAAACGGTGGAGAAGTAGGCGCGGGTGGAAAGGGTTGATTTTGGTATTGAAACGATTGGTTTTGGTATTGAAACGGTTGGATTTGGTATTGCGGTTGCGGATGAGATGCCCGAGGTTGACTTGAACGCGGTCGTTGCGGTTGCGGTTGACTTGAACGAGGGTTTTGCGGTTGAGAGGCACGCACTTTGGGACGGTATTTTTTGGAGGAGGATGAATCCATTTTTTTAGAGTATGAATGGGATTGAAAGAAAGTGTAAAAAGATATTTATGTAAAATGTATATTTATAGGTGAATGGATTGAAAAAATTAAAAAAAAAAAATTTATTTAATACCCAACTCACCCCCCCCAAGGTCCCCTCAAATGGTCCCCTCCAACGGATACATTCCTCAAACGGCTACGGGTTTAAACGGGTGCCATCCAACCCGTGCCATCCAACCCGTGAGCAACCCGCAATGGTTGCGACGGTGTTACCCGTCCAACCCGTGGAACCTGCACGCAACCCGTGCCTCCACTCCGTCCCCCCTTACAGTGAATTGAATTCAAACTTCTTTCAGATTCGAATATAAAATAAACTCAAAAACATAAAATGAATTAAATTCAAATTTATAAACGTAAACTCAAACTTTTATCAAGTTTTTTAAATCTGAGTGTTTTTTAACCTGAATCTAACATTTCTATCGGATATGGTTTTACAGATATTTTTCAAAAAATTACTACGCTCATTTATGGGATGTAAGCTGGGCCACTTGTCTAGTTGTGTGAAATTTGGAATACTTTATTTTCTCTTACAATCTTTAATTTTCGGGCCAAGTTTACTTTGACCCATTCTGAGAAATGTCCCAAGAGAGCGCGACTTAAAGTGGTCGACAATAAATGTCGAATAGTTAGTTTGCTTGAATCATGGATACCTGATCACCATATGTTGGTGATCGATGTCGTTTGGTCGGTCAAAAAATAAGAATTTAATAGTTACTGGTAAGTCTAGTCGTCTCCATAAGGAATTAGGGGAAACAATAAATTATAATAGTTTAGAAAATTATTTTAATCGAAATTCAAATTTAATAAAGAATGCGACCTCCTCCAAACTTCAGGTTCTAAATTTCACATAAAACTCATTCAATTGGACACCATATAGACATAGTGTTGGAAAATCAGTTATAACAATATTTGAAAACAAGTTGTTGTCAGCAAACCTATACAACCAGTTTTGTCATAAACAAGTATAATTAAACCACCCAAATTACCAGTGTCAAGTTACCCCCTTTAGTCACCCAACCCTGCTTCTAGGTTTTATAATCAACCGAACAAAATTGTAAAGCAAGAAAACTCAAAACACAAAGATAAATTGTTTAAATCAACCAATACATCAATCTACTCAATTATTATCAGAAACAAAATAGATCCAAAAATATAAACAACTGAATCAAACATAAAACCTATACGAACCATCCGCCGGGAGGAAGCCACATGCAGCTTAGCCGTGCATGTTTGTCAGACACACGAGCATAGCTTCAATTGATGATCCGAAATGATCTATGCCTCTGAAAATCGCCCTAAACCTCTCCAAATTCGTCTGATTGAAACTTACTTGCGAATTAGGGTTGGATTTAACTTATAATTGGAATTAGGGCTTTTTCTTAAAATTGAAGATTGTTTGTTTATTTAATAAATTCTTAAAATTTCTTTATTACTTTCCTTGTCCTTCAATTTGTCTTTTTCACTAATCTCTTTCGAAAATATCCCTTCATATACCGTCGGAACCGACGATATAACATGGTCCTCTGACGTTCTCAGCCAACCAAAGCCCGCCACGTGTACAAATCGTTTGTATGTTTATAAACACCGGTGGATCCGACGATATTAGTTTACAAAACTGTTGAGGTAGGATCTCAATGTATTTATATAAAATCATTTTTTTCAAAACATATTTTATTTTATTTTTTTAGAAAATCGTTGAGGTAGTTTTTTTTTCAAACACCGTCTAACGACGGTATAATACTGTCGGATTTTTCAAACACCAAGTGTCATCGGCTTTTTTTTAAGGACAATCATCCGAAAGTATTGAAGGGGACATTTAAAAAAAATAAGTTAACGAAACAAATTAAAGAATAAAAAAAATAACAACCACAATTTCTATCCGTGTCAACTTAAAATATGAATTTCCAAACTAAAAAACGTCAAGATTCTCGGATTTTTAAATGTCTAATATTTCTGTAATCACCTACCCAATAACTTATTATTATATTTAGTGTCAATTTTTTTAATAAAAAAGGAAATATTTGATTTTTGACTTTTCAAACTAAAAACTCCCAAAATTTTAAACTTTTTTATGTGCAATTATGTAATGTACAATTGAACATAGACCACCATCTACCAAGCAATTGATTATATTCATCGTCAATATAGAAAAAGACAGATATAAAGATCGATACCAAATTAGTGGAAAAATGAGTATCGATACCGATATCGAGTTTATCGGTACGGTACCGGTATTCGTTACAAAATGTTTATCTTAAGATGGTATTGGTAAGGTACCGGTACCGAATTTAAAGAAAAGTGGGCACCGATACCGGTACTCGGTAATAAGTCCGTGAGAAAAGAAAGAAAAATCTAAATCATTTAATATTTTATACTATTGATTCATATTTTTTAAAGTTTTATTTACATAAAAAAACATTAAACTAAGTTGTTCATATATATGTTTATTTCAAATTTTAACATATATATATATATATATATATATATATATATATATATATATATATATATATATATGTGGGGGGGGGGGGTTAGGGGGGAACCAAAAAAAAAATGATGAACTGAGAAATCATGTTAAAAACTCCATTTCATATGTGAAAAACTTATTTTTACATAATGTTTTTCGGAGATTTTGTATATAAACACATTTACAAGTCGTTATAAAAAACTTGGTTTTTATAAAAAACTTGGTTTTTGTAAAAAAAAAATACTTTTTTTAACTTTTTTTTGTTAGAATAGCTTCTAAACGTGTTTATACAAAAAGCTCCGAAAAAATCATGTAAAGTTAAGTTTTTCACATGTTAAATACATGGTTCCCCGATTCCCTTTTTTTGTATACCAAACAACTGATATGGTAACCCGCGTACATGGTTTCAAATAATCGATTTCAAGCTGCACACTCCCAAATTAGTGAGCAATCACAGTTGTAATCGACCTTGAGCGTTTCCCCCAACACCCTTTGCCACCGCCTAGCCCGTGTAGATTCCAACACTGGTCAATACGCTCAATGTTCCCGGCGAGAGTGGAGGGGGCGTCAACATTGGAGGGATGAAGATGATGATTCACGACGGTGGCCAAAGTTATGTCAAGATGTGGTGGTGGTGGTGGTAGGTCACCGTTATTTGGTTTGGGGTGGGGAGGAAGGGTTTTTGATGAGGAGGTCAGATTTTACTTTAAGAGTTATTTTTAATTTATTTAATAATAAGGGGCGTATTTTTGTAATTTCATACCCACTTAACTGAAAAAGTTAACATTCATCTACTTTAGGGACCATTAGTGTAACAAAATCATAAGTATGTTATGGCCAAACCCGTAATTTCTTAAAGTTAAGGACTATATCCGTAGTTTGGTCAAACCACCATCCATGTAATTAACTCTAAAAAGGAAAGTAAAGTCGAACGTAGTGAGGTCCAACATTGAGTTGTCTTGGATAGAAACCATGAACTAGAACCCTAAATTTAATTTATAGCTTATAATTAAGAATGTTGTATAATTATAAAAAGTTAAAGATCCTATATTATAGGACTAGGTTAGAATCTCGTGTATTACACGAGTTTGAATAAATGTAATATTATATATTTAGTAATAAAAAAGTTAATGTTTTTAAAACCCGTGTAATAAAATATAATGTAATCTATTAAAATATACACTCGTCAAAATGGAACAATGTGAATTTGTAAATATATGATTAAAAGTTTTTTTTTTAATCCAAGTTTGATATAAAATTGTTTTCTGATTAAACAAAATAATTGATGATAAATATAATTTTAAATTCAAAATTGTATAGATAAAAATTAAAACAAATAATTAATTTATTGTCAAAAATAGTGGAGTTGATTATTAATAGAAGATAGAAGCGGGAAAATAAGAATGAGGATGCCTAGAAATATGACAAGTGTCCATTTATTTTTACTTGTTTATTATATAGTATAGATTAATCATAGAGAACAAAGAGTGAAGAATCGATCTTTAAAGAAACTAGAAGTTTTCACCTAATTTTGAAGAGCCGAAGAAAATCCAAAAAGTAGCCCATGATCAAGATTGATGAGAAGAACCCAACCAAGAAACCTACCCAAGTTACCTCCCACAAAAACCATGATTGTTTCTCGTCTTCATTACCTATTTCTTCTACTGGACGTATATCCTTAGGACACGTGACGTTAATTTGCATACCACATAAACCAGTGTTGTTTTCAAAACCATTCATAGTGTCCATTTGCCCACCAACTGGAATCTTACCTGTCAGCATGTTGTTGCTCACATCTAGAACTGTAAGTTGGTTAAGCTTCACTAGCGATTGAGGAATCGAACCTGATATTTCATTGTCTGACAAATCTAAGCTTTCTATGTTCGATAGATACCGAAAGACACCGGGATATGCCCCGAAATCCTGTTGTGTGAAATGTTTAGCAGTTTTAGGGCTTTGAGTTGGCCCAGTGGTGGCGGCATTTCACCACATATTCTGTTATGTGACAAATCCAACAAACAATATGTGCCAATGTTACGAATTGTTAGACCTTGAAGTAATTTCTTCCAATTCACAGTCAAGTCGCTAGTATATAATTGACCCCCGAAACCCCAAATAGAATAATAAATAGGAAAGGATGTTGATATGTGCCGAGGTTCAATCATTCCAGGAAGGTGTCCTATCTCTTGTGGAACAATCCCGGTTAGGTTGTTATGGGAGAGATCAAGAATACGGAGAGAACTTAGGTTGGAGATACTACTAGGGATATATCCTTCAAAGGAATTGTTTCTTAGGACAAGAGCTTCAAGAGTTGAGATTTGAGGGAGAGTATCATGTAAATATCCTGTAATATTGTTTGCATGAACATCAAGAATTTTGAGGTTGACCAATTTAGTTAAATTCCAAGGCAGATTTCCACAAAGCTTATTCCCCCCTAAATAAAGAAATCTGATTCCTACAGGAAAATTTGTAGGGATGTTACTAGAGAAATTGTTGTAGGACAAATCTAGGGTATCCAATTTATCTCCCCAAACAGGAAAGTTGTCACCGGAAAGTCTGTTTTTGGACAAGTCCAGACTTTGTAGGTCGCTAGGATATTGGAATTTGTCCCGAAAACTTGTTTTCTGACAAATTTAGAATATAGATCCTTTTGGCGTTGCCTATGTTTTTCGGTACTCCCCAGAAAAATTGTTGACGGACAAATCAAGAATAAATATACTCGCACTTTCAAATAGACGAGGTGGGATTAATCCACTTAGATTGTTTTCAGATAGATTTATTACTTCAAATTTTCCCTCCAGTCAGAAAACCTGGGAATCTTCCCTCCAGTTTGTTCTTGCTCAAATCAAGCAAGTGCATATCTTTCTGTGTTGAAAGCCATTCAGGAATTTGTCCAGAAATATTACAAGAATGCATAGAAATCATGCCTAGACTACACCTTGGAACTATCTTAGCTTCGTTATTCCAAATCAAGCCGCTTCCACCAATGAATAATGAAGATAGAGTTGTGATTTTGAATAACCAAGTTGGAATTTCTCCGCTGAGCTTGTTGTCATGGAGCCGAAGGAGTTCTAACTTGCTCAAGTTTTGCATCGATGAAGGTATCGGTCCAGTAAACTGGTTCTCACTCAGAGCAAGTGCGGTAATGCTAGGTAATGTCCCTATGGATGTCAGAATTTGCGTTGAGAAAAGGTTTATCGATAAATCCAGTATTTCTAGTTTTCTGAGGTTTACAATTGAAGATGGGATTCCACCGGAGAAATGATTATTTTGTAAGGAGAATTTTCTTGACTTCGTTAAGTTTCCAATCTCTTGTGGAACTTTCCCCGAAAGAAAATTGGCACTCAAGATAAGTGATTCAAGATATAGAAGTTTACCAACTTCAATGCTTAAACCCCCATTGAGAATATTTTCACTAAGATCAAGAACTCGTAGGGATTCGAGTTCGAAAAGTTGAGAAGGAATCCCACCCTCGAAATAATTGTTACTTAAACTCAGTGTAGTGAAATTCCGAAAAGACCCAAGTTCCGGTCCTAGTTTCCCCTTGAGAAAATTGTTGCTCATGTCCAAGTAGCGTAAGTTCGTCAACAAAAAAAGTTGGCGGGGGATGGAGCCGTTGAAATCGTCGTCTTTCATGTCAAGGTAAACCAGTGCGGTGAGATTCTCAAACCCGTCTCCTGGGGTCTCTCCGTGCAAATAATTGTTCGAGATATCAAGTAGTTTAAGTGACCTGATATGAAAAAGCGGAGCCAAGATATTGGAAAATACCAGAGGCGGATCGACATCAGGAAGGGGAACGATTACACCGTCAAGATGGAGCTCTGTGACAGTTTTGGTCCCGATGCAATTAACACGCTCCCAAGAGCAACAATCGGAAGTCGGATTCCATGATTTTAGTTCTACAGGCTCATAAGAACTAAAATTGATTATGGTGGTGACGGTGGAATTAAAGTGAAGAAGTGCATGTTTTTGATGGGAAGGACAAGAGAATGATGGAATTAGAATATAACTGAGTATGAAGAAGATTGATAAGATTAGCAGAGGTGTGCTTATGGTGGTGGCCATGGTGGTTTCAGATGGTTCTATCTTAATTGTACCAAAAGCAGCGATGATTATATAGGGAATTAATGGGATGTGGAGTTACTTTTTTTTCTTTAATCCAGAACAATGTACAATCATTCTTTAAGTACAAGTTATGAGTTTAATAGAAAACTCTCTACAAACTTTATGTTCAAGACGAAACTAAAAAATCTTTCTTGTCACCCTCAATTTAATTTCTCGGTTGTAAATGAGTAATGTTGAGTGATTTGTCATAGCCATACCTGATCAGTTTTTTCCACCATGGATCATTATATAATCATGACTTAAAATTATTAAAATACATAGAAAAAACATAAAATTTTGTCTTTTTAAGTTAAAAAATAAATTTTTAAAAAAAGAGATTGCAATTTTTAATAATAGATGGAGTAATAATTTGTTGAAATTTAAGCGATGATATTTTTCTTAAGTAATAGATGGAGACTAATTATATAAAATATCTTTCTTTTAATTGTTTAACCGGTTTTAAATTTGTGAAAACCATCTTAACTAGTTTTATACCCGTCCCAGTCCGGGTTGCCAAAATTAATAACAAATGAAATTCACAAACACGTTCACCAAAAAAGAAACCCTTTTAAATATAAAACCATACAAATTGAACTAAAGAGTTTTGAATTTAATATGACAGGGTTTTCCTTGGCCTAACCTACTGGTTTTTTTCAAAACATGCTTGGGGAAAACAACTAAAAGAAATTTAAGCCAGTGAACACCTCTAAAAATAAAAGAAAACAATGCTATGAACCAAATAAAAAAACACCTGGACATGTATACCAATGCATCTCAGACTTTTTATGCCCTTAAATATTATAGAAGCAACAATGCGCATCATCTGCGATCTCAATTATTTCTTTGGTCTTCAGCACAGCATCAATTGAAGTTTTATCCTTCATCCTCAAAATGTGACAGTCTTGAGTCATGACACTTAGCCATCATGCACTTACTGGACTTAGAATAGAACTTATCCCTTTTAGATCGAATCGGGATTTGGTTCATCCCCGTACCCGAACAAACACACTTGGTAGCTTCACTGTAGTAGCTCCCACTAGCACAATCCAAGCCGCTAACCTTGTATTGAACTTTGAAATTAAAAAGGACAGCAACATCCTCACGATCAGCATCCATACAACCATAAGAAACTTTATACGGGTCAGAATGGGTCGTTTTAAATAATGGTCCAAAGATGTTATAAAAGAGTTTACATCATCCAACTCTTCTTTCTCTGTGACCTTTATTCTTTCTTTGACTCTACAGCAGCAACTGCTGCGGGTTCAATGCCACAACCAACTGCAGCAACTGCAACACCGCCACCACCGGATGCTGCTAAGATAAAAGTCATAAAACCATTAAGATTCAAAGGATTATAAGCAACAATAGCCCCAAAAATTATAATTTGAATAGAAAAAGGAGGCTAATTTAAGCCCATTGCAATCCATTTCCATGTTTGCAGTATACCATATCAATTCACCTTGTATATTTTTAGCTGAATATATTTCTAAAAGCCGTAAATGCACTAAATAATTTACCCTTGGTGTACATCTATTAATAGCATAATCAAAAGGCTCTTCTAATGCATCCCTATTTGCAATCGTCAATAAGTCTGCAAATAGCAAATTTGAATTATTACCTCGCCATCTCAGATAATGACACGGAAGGCGGTATTCATTTCTAATTTCAAGATCCAACGTCAAGATTATTACAAGATCCAATGTCAAGATTATTGTTGAAAGGGAAATGATATATTTTTTGTAATCACATCTGACACTTATTATTTATAAAATAAAAATTTAGATCAAAAAGTAAACCACACCAAAAGTTTACCCGACTCGACCCGTTATCCAACCTACCCATTTTACCACCTCTATGATCATAAAGGGAGTTAAGATTTAATACATAAGAGAAATACCCTGGTATGATCCTTTCAGAAGCAATGTAGGTTAAAGAAATCGAAGCACCACCTAAACCATGAAAGAAATAAACTTTGTTAATAAAAGTGCTCTCTTTATAGATGTTATAACACATATTTTTTTTACTTTATTGTAACAAATAAAACGTAGTCGGGTTCATAATTGGGACAAAATGATCGAGCACAGATACATAGGAGTAGCTGGATGCAGAGATGGCTGCAAGATACCCATACCTTGATGTTTCCAAGAGAGGTTTGCAAACCTGCAAGATACCTATATATAAAAAACAAAAGTTTTGATAACATTAACTCCCTTTAATTCTAAAATTAAATAATTAATCAATAACACTATCTCTAATTTCAAACGCTTTGCTTGATTTGGAATAAAAGATCCACCAAAGTATCTTGATATAACTCAAACATGTATGCCTGCATATACAATAAAGAAAAGAATCACTAAATTCAACCAAATAGTTGCAATTCCAATATAAAAATGCACATACAGTAAGGAAAATTCAAACATGAAGCATGCAGCATAAATGCTTTCAAATTCATTCTGACCCCACTCTCTTCAACTTTTACTAAATGGTTATAGTTTTTTTCTAAAATTACATTGCTGCTTTCTCTTGAACTTTTGTTTTGTTGATTATTCTTTTATCAAAAGTTACATTCATATAGAAAGGAGCACGAGAAACAACAATGTCAATGAATTTGGGTAGGGTAAAAAGAATGAGAATGAACAGATGGCATATACCCAGTTCAATGTCTCTGTTACATCCGTATTGAATCACAAAACCGTGATGAAAATCAAGAGCATATCTTCCAACATCAGCAAAGAAAACTGCAAAAAATTGAATGTAAAGACGATGTTGATTAAGATGGCATGTTTGGTAACCCAAGATAGGATAATGATTTGGGACAGGTCTGAAGATTTAAAATGTCTGTTGTGTAGTTCTTGTTCAGATAACCAACAACACCTTTTTTTTCAGTTACAGTTACTCTTTGCAGGTTTGGCATGAATGCAAAAGCATGGCAAAAATGGTGGATGTTCCAGATGGATGGGATGAGATTGTCTTATTTGCTGACCAGGTGATCCCTTTTAAGTCCATATTGTTTGTAATACAAAGATTAGTTCTGGCTACTGCTGTTTATTTTATTTGGCAGGAAAGCAATAATTCATTTGATGTATAGCAAATTCAGTTAATCATTCTCGTTCCTCATAAACAGAAAATTGTGTTATAAAAATCAAGTAAAAAGAATGAGTTGATTAAAACCTATCCACAGACTATAGTGAAGGACGAGTTTAATTCAATTAATTTCGAATTAAACATGGTTGAAATTAAAAGGAAATGGAAACCTAAACATACATGTTCTTGTAATTGCTATACAATTTGACATTCATCGTTTCTCTCTCTTGTAAATGCTACCACCTACAATTTGATGTTCAACATCGAAAATCTTATCAATTTGGGAGAAAAATCCACAAACAATAAATAATTTTCTGTGATTTCACAAGCTGAAAATGGTTAAGAACATAAAACACACATGATTTGAGAATGTTGGTGGTGAATTCAAGCGCTTCTCGCTTCTAGATTTCGAAAATGCAGGTTGATCGAGGAGTTTGAAACCAGTCGATTGTGTAGTTCTGGCTATTCCGAATTTAGGGCAGAGATAAATGGGAGTTGTGGTTTTCATAGTGAACGTGTACAATCCGAGATGATTCTAGAGGGCGATCCGTGTGAAAATACACAAATCTCAAACATAAATTCTTAACTGTCAAAATCTTTGAATTAGAGTAGCTGAGATCTAATTTGAGGGTGGTTATGAGTAATTTAAATGGCTGGGATTCAATCTAAACAAACACAAAAGGCAGTTGACTCTTCATGGTCCATATATTTATAATTAACATTCGATAGAAATGGTAGTAATTTCATGCACATTCGATAGAAATGGTAGTAATTTCATGCTCACCTAATGTTGCTACAATTATGCGAAAGGGATAAGTATGCTTTATTAATATAACGTTTCACTTACCTTTGGGAGTTTCAAATAGAATGAGTATAAGTGTTTATGAAAAAGGATTACATGAAAAGTAATTGATTACAAGAGGAAGTAAGAGGGGTACTAAGAGAAGTAAGTAGAAGAGGATAAAGTTATGAGATATATTGAAGCTTAATCCATATATGTCATTGAAATTAATCTCCAAAACAATGCAAAACTATATTAGCTTTTTATAATATTAAGTTATGAACTAATTACATGGATGACCTCTGTGGTTTACACGGATTTCACTTATGGCCCCTAGGAATGAGAATTACAACTATGGTCCAATAGTTTACACATTTATAACAAATATGACCTCTGGGTTGGATGTAAGTTATCTTTTGAGGTTAAATTTTTTTAAATAACCTATATACCCTCATCTTTTTAAGTTGTTAACACAACAATGAGTTGAAAGAGAGGAATTTTTTGGCGGAGACCGTGAAAGGGTCAGCTCTGCGAGCTTAGGCCCAAACATTAAGACGCAGCCAAAGTATCATGGCCCATTTTCTATATTGGTTTTTTTTTTTTTTTTTGACCGACAACAATGAGAAATCTCATAGAAAAGCTAGCGGGGAACTAGCAACACCCCAATTACAACCAAGCCAAAAGGCAATCACCAATAGAGTACAAAACCATAACAACCCAAAACAACAGAACTTATTCCAAAATTTAAAACAATACCCGATTTCTTAACCGATTTCGGTTGTTGGGTTAATTAACCAATCCTCCCAGCAGCCTTTACCGTTCTTACCTCTGAATTCACACCATTCAAAACTCATAACTTTTATATCCTCTACTAGGTTCTCCACCGATCCTCTATCCTTTGAGAATACCCACTTATTTCTTGACTTCCATATTAACCAACATGTACAATATCCAATTAAACATCTTAGGCTTTTTACCTTCTTCGAACCTGCCAAGCATATTAATTGACCAGCTAGATCAATAATGGATGACTGGGTGGATAAATTAATCCCGATCCAACTACCAATTCTATGCCAAGTTTCTTTAGCCACAGGACAACGGATGAAGGTGTGGTCTTCCGTTTCGGTCTCAAGCAAGCATAGGGAGCATAAAGTAGAAGGAATTTGGGTACCTCTAGCAACCAGTGATGAAGCCATCGGGAGCCTATATTGCAGTAGCTTCCACATAAAGCATCGGACATTAAGCGGAACCCATTTGATCCAGAGTACATTCAGATTTGTATTTGTTAGGGATTTATCATCAATCCACTTTCTGCACGATTCCGTAGTAAATATGCCCGACTTGTCTCCAACCCAAACCCATTTATCTTCCCCAATTGCGAACCTATATGATCTGATCATATCTTCCAGGTCCGAGATTTCTGCTGCCCTGTTACTAGCTACTGTTTGGTTCGTCCAGTCCCAATTAAAGCGCATAGAACCATCATTCAATACCACCACCCTGTCTGCAATCCGGCAAGACTTCCTTTTTTCGATACTGTATAAGTATGGGAAGAGATTCTTAAAGGAGCCAAACCCGAACCAACATAGCGATTTTTTAAGCCACTAAAATGAATTCTTTTAAGCTAATTGTAGGAATTCTAAACCCATGAGCCAGCCTTTAGATGTAACAAGTTTTTAAGCCCAATTAATTCATGTTTCATGTTTGCTGTTAGATGATTGTTAGAGCGAAATCCATAAAAATTAGTAAGGACCAAGAAGGGGGTGAAAAAACCCTAAAACCAAACCGGTGAATTCAGTTTTCGGTTGGTTACTTCGCGATTTTTTAAAAGCATTCGTGGTAGCATCCCTATCCCCATTCTCATAATTACACTAAAATCACTACATTTTCTCTCTTCTTTTCAATTAAATAATACATTTTATATTTTCTCTCTCCTCCACTAACAACCACTTTCAAAAAATATTAAAAATTTATGCGGGTGAACAGTGTTTCCCCCCAAATATACAGAAAATTTATATCTTTTATCTCTTCTCCACTTACAACCACTTTAAATCACCCCTTAAAATATAGAAGACTCAGTCACATAAATTTGCAGGACCGTTCTAACCACTAAAATGAATTCTTTTAAGCCCACTGTAGGAATTCTAAGCCCATGTAACAAGTTTTTAAACCCAATTAATTCATGTTTGCTGTTAGATGATTGGCAGAGCAAAATCCATAAAAATTAGTAAAAAGGACGAAGAAGAGGGTGAAAAAACCCGAAAACCAAATCGTATCCATAACCGAATTGTGAGTTCAGTTTTCGGTTCGGTTATCGGATATACTTTTTTTTTGTTCGACTAGACGTATTTCCAATACGGTTCGGTTATTCAGTTTATTCGAATATACTTTTCTTTTTAAATCAGCTTATTCAGTTGAATTCGGTTCAGTTAGAAAAATTTCCAATTCGGTTAAATTCAGTTAACGAATAATGCTTAAAAAAATCAATATCGAATGAATCGAACAAACCGTTGACAGAAACGATAAACGTATAACAATTGGTAATTGAAAGTTTGAAACCGTGGGATGGTCATTTGGTCAATTTCTGACTTGGAGCGTGCCCTTTACAAAAAGTAAATTGATTTGCATCAAATGGTCCAAATATGGTAAATGAACGTGCTGAAGTGTCAGCTACTCATGTCCAAAACATCTTTTCACAAAGGGCTTGTAAAAATACAGGGACAGAATATTTGATTGATAAAGATCAATGTCGAATACAAGAACAGTCAGCCCGATTACCGGTGTGAGGGCAAAGATTGAAAGAAAAAATAGTGAAATACAAAGACAAGACAAAGATTAGACAATAGAATTAGGAACCTTTCTTTTTCCCTTTTGAAAGACGAACTTCAGCCCTTTATTTATACTTCAAGAAAATCACCAGAGAAGTAATTGCTGACGAGATTAGCGCCGAGATGCAAGGAAGGAGCGAAGATTGATAAACGAGATCACCTCCAGGAAGGAAAGGGGATCAACACAAATATGGAAGGATGAAGAATGAGGAGACAGCCTGGAAGATCATGGAGAAGAGCAATTTGAAGAAGATACAACCCTCAACCTTTAACTTCAAGTGAAGATACCAATGGACCCTCACAAAAGGAAGGAAAAATTACAAATATTAGAGAAACATATATAATTGGTACTTGATATATATATATATATATATATATATATATATATATATATATATATATATATATATATATATATATATATATATATATATATAACAGGGCTGTCCAAAATGCTCGACGTTTGAAACTCGCTCGAACTTGTTCGAAAGATGCTCGGAAATATACTCGTTCAAAAGATGCGCCGAATTCCCCTCCAAACTGCGGATTCCATCCGTGGTAGGCAAGTACGATGGGACCAGAGATCAAGATAAAGACCAAATTTTCCTCAAACTCTTTTATAAAGGAGTATAAATATAGATTATTTAAAAGAAAAATAATTGTATAAACATTTTAGACAAATTTAAAGTGTTTCAACATACAAAAAAAAAAATAGTTTGAGGAGCATGGGCCAAGAGGCCCGTATACAAGCCAACCGGGAAAAGCCCAATAATACAAAGAAAAAGAAAAAAAACATTAGAGAAAAGGATTATCAAATTGAATAATTGATTTATATATTTTAAGATCCCTCTCAATTTGATAAGCCAAACACATCAAGCATAGATAGTTGGTTAAGTTAAGAAAACATGTTGAGAAGCTAACAAACCTTTAGTAAATACCACTGCAAGTTGGTTGTATGATCCCACTGACATGATTTTTTATCAAGCCAGATATTTTTTTCCCACAAGAAATGCCACAAGACAAAAATAAGAATATTTATGTAATTAATACAGAAGCAAAATAAGAAAGACAGAAACAAAAAAAAAAATATGATTAATTTAGGGACAAACATATGATTCTATAAGATTATCATAAACATATTTGATAAGAAAGAATAAAAGTCACATGACTTTTAAGAACTTCAATTGTCTGCAATGAACACAAGTACTCAACCACGGCTCTGTCTAAGAAATTATCCAAGGCTCAAATCACATGAAGAGAAGAAACTGCCCATGAAGACCAAAGCCCAATATGCAAAAGAAAAACATTTAGAAAGAAATAGAATCAGACTATCAAATTAAAAATAAATTAATATTTTTAACACATACACATCTACATTTCCATTTACCCTTGCATCTTCATCTTCTTCCATCATAGTAATGAACAACCTATAAAAAACTAATTCAAAAACCAAGAGCCCAAGAGATGAACGTGATTCAACAAACAGAAAGAATCTATTACATGATATAGACGCTTGTCCAACAACAACAATCGTACGAAACATGCACAACTAAAGACGATGTATATGAATTATGTATAAGAAAATATGAACAATCCACAAAGTGTATGAAGAAACACGATCATATGATGAAACCCTATATAACATGTGGAGAATACAGAGGGAGTGGGGAGTTGGTGAAGGAGCTAACTGCAGGGAACGTCGTGATCCGTATGATGAAGGAACTGGCGTGAAAGGGGTCGATCCGTGTGCTATGTGATCAGCAAGAAAGTAACCGCCATTTTTAGGGTTCCGAGATGAAGGGAAGTGACGTGGGAGGAAAGATCGAAGGAACATCCTAAAAAGTGAAAACCGCATACGTCTGGTATCAAAAGAACGTGGGTTTTGACGGTGGAGATGAAACAAAAATCGGTTTGTCTTTCGGTGTCAGTTATATAGAGTAATTAATGATGATATTAAAGATTATATCAAACCATGGTTCCTAAGAATGTATTGTATTAGACCATGGTTGTTAAGTTGAGATTGAGTCAAACCGTGGTCGCAAACCACAGTTTCATGCGACACAAACGAGAATATGGAAATTTCAAACAAACCGTGGTTGGCAACTAGGGAAATTTCACTACTATAAGGAAACTTTGTTTTCATTTGTGAAATTAGGTGACAACGTAAGGATACATTGTTTTCATTTGTGAAATTAGGTTAGGTGACAACGTAAGGATACATTGTTTTCATTTGTGAAATTAGGTGACAACGTCGTTGCCCTTCTCAGTTTGGGCAACAACTACTTCTTGTTAGCCTAATTGTTATTTCAAGTTTGAATGAAAGTAAATGGGTCAAAAGTGTAAATAATCAAAAGTAACTTTGAGTATCTAGGAGTCAAGGGTTGTATGTGTCAATAGCCTAAGTGTAAAACTGATTTAGGAAAAGGTGCGTATGTTTGTATACGATGCACCGGTTCAAGAACTAGGGTTATATATACCCATATCGAGTCTGTAATCGTGTGTATGTATGAATACGATTTGTGTAAATAAAAGTGTGTGATTTGTGTGTTATTGAGAGATTTACCATTATTTGTTCATTGAGATCTTGGGCAAAAGTGGTATCAGAGCAAGGCTGTTCTTGAAGCCGTGAGAGAGAAAGAGATCGAGACAAGTGAAGAAAAATCAACCGGTGTGGTTGAATTACAGAGAATTGAAGACGAGAGAGAGAGAGACCAGTGAAGAAGAAACGACCGGTGTGGTCGGAATTGTTTTCATTGAAGACGCGTGAGACAGAGAGAGACCAGTGAAGAAGAAATCGACCGATGTGGTCGGATTGCAGAGAATCGAAGCCGTGAAAGAAACCCGTGAAAAAGATTCAATAGGAGATTGATTTATGAATCACCAGAACGACCGGTGTGGTCGGATTTTTTAAGACGTGAAACCCAAGTTGAAGCCGTGAAAGAGACTAAATCAACCAAGAATTGCAATTAGAATCGTTTTCTGTTCGAGTCAACAGAATCGTTCAAGACCAGAAGGAAAAACAAATTTATTATTTGTTTCATTTGCTGTTCGGAAGTCAGAGGAAAAGGGGTAGAGCAATTTTTGTTACATTTGGTTACTGCTTACAAAGAGCACCAAGAAAGAAACAAGAAGTACTTTTGTTCCTGTCAAAATTCGAGAAGACCGGAATTGAAGTCAAACCCGTGAAGCACGTTAACCAAATCAGAATTTAGAGAAGGATTTCACAATTCCAGGTTTTGCGTTCTAATTACTTGGAATTTATTTTTATACCTATAGAGAGTTAGGGTAGAATTTAAATTGCTATTTGATTTCTGTTTGAATTAGTGTTTGGTTTTAGAAGAAAACCTTAGTGATCATTGTTAGAGATTTACTTATTTGAGAGAGAGAAATTAGATATTATGGAGAAACTAAGAAAATATGGGAGATGATGATGTCCGTGGTAACATATAGAGAAATAGGTCTATCCTTATCTAGTTTTCAATGCCCGTTGCTAAGCAACACGAATTATCCAATTTGAGCAATGAGAATGAAAGTGATAATGGAAGCAAATGGATTTTGGGAAGTGATTGAGAGAAACACGTCTGCAGAGGTAGATGTTAAGAAGGATAGGGCTGCATTAGCTTATCTATATCAAGGTTTATCAGAAGACCTTACTTTACAAGTTGCAAGAATTCAAAAGAAGTTTGGGATACGCTGAAGACCAGATTCATCGGAGTTGATGAATTACAGCAAGCACGACTACAGTCAATCAAATCTGAATTTGATAAACTCCAAATGAGAGAAGATGAGACAATAAATACCTTTACCGTGAAACTGACTAACATTGTCACTAGAGCAGCTACGTGTGGATCAACTTTTAATCAACCAACCTTATTGCGGAAACTCCTAAATTCCGTACCAAGAAGGTTCATTCAAATAGTAGCATCAATCGAACAGTTCGTTGATTTTAACACTACTACGCTAGATGCAACTATTGCAAGATTAAAGACATTTGAAGAAAGGATAAATTTCAAGGAAGGTGACAGTGCTGATAGTCATGAGAAACTATTGTTCACACATCATAACTCGAGTCGTGGACAACGCTTTGAGAATCGTGGACGAGGAAGATTTAATCAATCACGAGGGAGAGGCCGTGGTAGAAAGAGACAAGAAAATAGAGAAGGAGTAATGTCACGTGATGACATCAGAAAGAATGATGATTATAATAAAGAAAAGAGATATCTGAGAGATCAGATCAACAAATTTACAAGAGACTTAAGAGAAGTGAGGTGTTACAATTGTCAAAGGCTTGGACACTATGCATCGGACTGTCCTGAGCCAGATCACAGAAAGGAAGAATCAAATCTTATACAAGAGGATGAAGAGCCGACACTCTTAATGGCAGTTGCTGGAGATAAAGAAGAGAGTGAGGAGACCTTTTCAATAGAGAAAGAAAGTAGTGAAAGAAATTTTTGGTATTCATTATCACAATACTTCAATGATGAAGAGCCGGAATAGCCGGAATGGAAGGGTTTTAGTGTTGAGAAGAGACAAGTCAAAGATCATCGTCTTAATAAAGAGACATAAGAGAATGAGATGAGATGTTTAAGATTAGAAGTTGACAGTGATGTAAAGAGAGAATTAGAGTCTTGGAAGTCATATATACTTCAAGACCTTGAGATAAAGAAACAAGAGTTTGAGACTAAATTGAGAAATAGAGTTTGAGAAACGACTGAATGAACAAGAGAAATTGTTTGAAGAAAAGAGAAAGAAAGAGCTAGAGAATTTGAGAGATATTGCAAACAGAGAGATAAAAGAATTGAAGATAAAAGGAGCACAGTTTAAAGAAGAAAGCAATGAAGTCCTTACAAATCATATAGTCCAAGAAGATAAGCCATTTAATGTATGTGTTGTAAGCAGGAATGAGAAAAATATAGAATCAAGTTACAAGAAGACGAAACCAGAAGCAGGTCATGTTTTTCCATCCACATACAAACCAGTCAAAACTCAAAAGGATGGAATAACACAAGTGAAAGGAGATGGTGTGCAAGTTGATACTAAAGGAAAAGCTAAAGACATAGAAGACAAAGGTCAAGCTATAATTCATGGAGACAAAGACAAAGAAGATGATATCCATCAGATTGGAGGAAAGCCAAAGTTTAAAGATAAAGGAGGCAATAAAGATCAAGAGTAGAAGACTCAGACTTGACTCAGACTTGGATCAACAATTAGGGGGGTGATTGTTAGCTTAATTGTTATTTCAAGTTTGAATGAAAGTAAATGGGTCAAAAGTGTAAATAGTCAAAAGTATCTTTGAGTCATTATGTAAATATGTAGGAGTCAAGGGTTATATGTGTCAATTGCCTAAGTGTAAAACTGATTTAGGAAAAGGTGCGTATGTTTGTATACGATGCACCGGTTCAAGAACTAGGGTTATATATACCCATATCGAGTCTGTAATCGTGTGTATGTATGAATACGATTTGTGTAAATAAAAGTGTGTGATTTGTGTGTTATTGAGAGATTTACCATTATTTGTTCATTGAGATCTTGGGCAAAACTTCTGCGGTGGGCTCACCACCGAGGGGAAAACAAACTGTTTAAACGCCCGATATCCAACTATATGTCAAAACACACAAGGCTGATAGTTGAAGAGCACGTCCTGAAAAGGACCATTTCAGATGTCAGATACCGGCTCTCCGACTCCAGGATTTACCAGGATGAAATCCTAGAAGCAGATCATGCTTACACAGGAAATGAGAGCCCGGACAAAGATTCAACAACCACCCTGACTTTAAAAATGTCCAAGTCCAGGACTACTAGTTGGAATAACAGTGTGTCAGTGAAGGTTGGTGTAAAGTTAGAATTTGAAACCAGTATTGTTCCACTCATTGAGAAGGGGAAGGTCGAAGTGTCAACTGAAATTGGATATGCGCACGAATGGAGAGGGTCCACAACAACAACTACTGAGAGAGAAGTGAGTTACGCTGTTGTGGTGCCACCATTAACTAAAATGAAGGTGTCACTCATGTGTACAAAGGGTGCATGCGTTGTGCCTTTTTCCTACAAGCAACGCGATCTTCTTCCAGGTGGTCGAACTACTACCACCATCAAGGATGATGGAATTTACTCTGGCATCAACTCCTACAACTTTTATTGTAAATCTTCAAAAGTAGACTCTTGAGGATGATCCGATCGATATCAGTGTGGTGTGATACATAATGGGTGGTTTTTTTGTTTGTGTGATTTTTGTGTCTTCTGTTGGCCTTTAGTGTTATTATTGCACGTGTAATCTATCATTGGTGGCCGTCTGCATGGTGGGCGCCCGCATAGGGCACATATTCTAAAGGGGCCCAAAATTTTATTTTCTACTTTAAGTATCGAGATCGATTAACATAAATAAAAAATATTATAAACTAGTCACTAATTACATGTTCTAGAGTAAGAATAATAAGTTAAAAAAACAATTTTGAGAGGCCCCCACTAAATCTCTAAGAAATTACATGTTCTAGCGGGAGGTCTATTTTCTAGTAATCACACACAGCACTCGAAATCTCAGAGACGTCCCTGTTGGTGTGATACATCAGTACTAGAAAACTGGGCATTTTCGACCATATTTTCGGTCCGAAAACGGTCGCAATTGCCCTGTTGCGACCGAAAATGCGGTGGGAAAAATGCACGTCGCAATTGCCTGTTGCGATCGAATTGCGACTAATAATACATGTTGCGACTGAATATGCGACGATAAAAGCTATCGCAAATATTGCGCCCGCTAGTTTGCGACCGCTTCAGTTGGCACCGATTTGAAACCGCTTCAGTTTGCCACAGTTTTGTGGCCGCTTCAATTGCCACTGATTTGTGAGCGCTTCAATTGTGACTGCTTCGGTTGTGTAACATCCCGAGTTTTAGAGTGCGAAAGAATTCACGAGAAATTAAAACTTAATAAGAAAAAGGGTAAAGGGCTTGGGCCGGAGTGTATGGGCCGAAAAGGGCAAGGGTTTGGGCCCTTATGAGTCTCAAGACCAGCCCCAACCCTCATTTGCAACACCATTTTCGGAATTCTAGAGAGAGAAAGCGAGAGAGAGCTTAGAGAGAGAAAGTCCCGGTTTTCGGAGTGAGCTTCAAGGATCGTTAGCAAGAGTCTCGTGAGTGTTTATCAACGAAAAGGAAGCGTTTACAGGTAACCGATTCTCCTAGATCTGAGTTTTTCTTCATTTTCGGGTTTTGAGTAAAAAGATGGTGTTTTTGCGGATGAAACTGAAAGAAAAGTAAAGATTTGAGTTCTTAAACGAAAAACAAACGTTTTGAATGTAAGAAAGTCCGGATCTTGACAAGGTCGGACCTGCATGCGAAAGTTAGGGTTTTTCACGGGGAAGAAGGCTGGTCTGCGCAGGTCGAAACTAGAAGTTTCGATAGGTCTAGGACATGTATCGAAACTAGAAGTTTCGATAGGTCTGGGACATGTATCGAAACTAGAAGTTTCGATAGTCAACATGTATCGAAACTAGGTAGTTTCGATAGTCAGCATGTATCGAAACTAAGTTTCGATAGTCAGCATGTATCGAAACTAGGAGTTTCGATAGGTCTGCAGGTATCGAAACTAGGAAGTTTCGAAGAGCCTTAAGTTCAGAAATAGTGAAACAGTTCAGTGTCGAGTTAAGTCTAATACGTGTCGAATTGTTATGATTGTTTAGATTGAGTGAGATCCGGTAGATCATACCAGCTAAGATACCAGGTGAGTTCTAATCCCCTTTTTGCCTTCTTTAGGGGTGGTGTGCATACTTAGTGTAAAGTGTTTATTATATTTTATATATTATAAACTGAAGAGAAAAGCCATTTTTAGTGAAAGGTTTAAAAGAGGCAAAAGTATGTTTTCAGTAAAGTAAGATATATCATTTGGCAAGCGTTTACTATATTTTCATATACATAAACAAAGGCATGATATATGTGCTAGTATGTTTTCAGTAAAGTAAGATATATCATTTGGCAAGCGTTTACTATATTTTCATATACATAAACAAAGGCATGATATATATGATAAGCTATGTTTCAGAAAGTAAGATGTATTTTATGATAAGCTATGTTTCAGTAAAAGCAAAGATATATCATTTGGCAAGCGTTTACTATATTTTTATATACATAAACAAAGGCATGATATATGTTAAGTTATGAGCAAGATTTACAGAAATATTTATGAACAGTAAAGTGAACAGTTTTCCTTCGGGAATATGTACCAGCTATAAAGGTCCTTGGGACAGATGTTACTTGTATAAGATGTCAGATATGGGTTCTACCCATTAGTAAGAACCTTTGGGTTCGTTAACGGTTGTACAACTGGGATGAGTGACGGCGGTTGCTCGGGAGGTCCACGCAACCTCCCCTTAGCGTTAAGCGGTATTGTCGGTTCATGGACGTGAGCCATGGGGGCATTGACCAGGGTATTGTCGGTTCATGGATGTAAGCCATGGGGGCATTGACCAGGTACTCGTCGGTTCATGGATGAAAGCCATGGGGGCGGTACAGTAGTGACAAGGAATTGACGGATAAGCGGTATTGTCGGTTCATGGTCGTTGATCATGGGGGCATTGACCAGGTACTTGTCGGTTCATGGATGTAAGCCATGAGGGCAGTACAGTAAAGAGGAATTGACGGTTTATTATACGTTTTAAACTGTTTGAAAAGTAAAGTGTGTTAAGTTTAGCCTTAATGGCAGTATATATGTTTGAAAAGTAAAGTGTGTTAAGTTTAGCCTTATTGGCAGTATATATGTTTTAGTAAATCTTTTGTATAATTGATTTAAAGTAAACGTTAGAACTCACTCAGCGTTGCTGATTTTTAGTATGCACATCAGTTAAGTGTAGGTGGCAGTAGATGGAAGTGGATGCTTGGCTTGGCGAGAAGAGTTACCCGAAGACCAGAGTCTGGCATCCTGTTTATGTTATTGTTTTAGTTGATTCAGACAAGTTTCAGTTGTATGTTGACAAGATATGTTTAGACATGTTATGTATTTCCGCTGCGTATGTTGAAGTTTTAAATCGTTTCCGCTGTGTTAATGAATGTCTTATGATTAAGTTCTATGTGTTGATGAGTAAATCCAATACGTGAGGCCTCCCGGGTTTGGGGCCTCTCAAGTTGGTATCAGAGCCATAGTTTGAGAGATTTGGACATCCCCGATGTCCAGACTTAAACTGAGAATGGGACAAGCAGCGGATGCCAGTACGGGTAACTCAGGCCAAAGCATCAGAAGCGTATAGTAAGTAAAGTTTACCTTTAGAGTGTCAAGATAAGAATAGAGGCTTTAGTGGAACCATGAAAGCGAATAAATAGAAAACAAGATGTGATGTAATGGTTAATTACAGATGGCCAGTGTATATTAACATCTTACCTTACTTATTGTGTTCTACATATTCCCTAGCATGGTGAAATTAAATCTTTTGTTCTCTATCTTAAAGTTAGAAATGGCTAGACGTGGTGGAACTAGAGGGGGTGGAGGAGGAAGACGTGGTGGGCGTACAGGCCGCCACGGTGGAGCTAGCACAAACCAAGTTTGAATGATTGGTTAGCCCCATCAGCTTAGGAGCCTTAGAACTAGATATTACCCGGATTAGATCCTCAGCGGTAGTTAATCACAATGGCCTTCATGACCAAGCTGCCTTGCATAGCTACGGTTTATGCCACCCATTCTGTGATTTGCTATCGGTATAGCTTATGGCAGGTTTCGAGGACGAAACCTATTGTAAGGAGGGTAGACTTGTAACATCCCGAGTTTTAGAGTGCGAAAGAATTCACGAGAAATTAAAACTTAATAAGAAAAAGGGTAAAGGGCTTGGGCCGGAGTGTATGGGCCGAAAAGGGCAAGGGTTTGGGCCCTTATGAGTCTCAAGACCAGCCCCAACCCTCATTTGCAACACCATTTTCGGAATTCTAGAGAGAGAAAGCGAGAGAGAGCTTAGAGAGAGAAAGTCCCGGTTTTCGGAGTGAGCTTCAAGGATCGTTAGCAAGAGTCTCGTGAGTGTTTATCAACGAAAAGGAAGCGTTTACAGGTAACCGATTCTCCTAGATCTGAGTTTTTCTTCATTTTCGGGTTTTGAGTAAAAAGATGGTGTTTTTGCGGATGAAACTGAAAGAAAAGTAAAGATTTGAGTTCTTAAACGAAAAACAAACGTTTTGAATGTAAGAAAGTCCGGATCTTGACAAGGTCGGACCTGCATGCGAAAGTTAGGGTTTTTCACGGGGAAGAAGGCTGGTCTGCGCAGGTCGAAACTAGAAGTTTCGATAGGTCTAGGACATGTATCGAAACTAGAAGTTTCGATAGGTCTGGGACATGTATCGAAACTAGAAGTTTCGATAGTCAACATGTATCGAAACTAGGTAGTTTCGATAGTCAGCATGTATCGAAACTAAGTTTCGATAGTCAGCATGTATCGAAACTAGGAGTTTCGATAGGTCTGCAGGTATCGAAACTAGGAAGTTTCGAAGAGCCTTAAGTTCAGAAATAGTGAAACAGTTCAGTGTCGAGTTAAGTCTAATACGTGTCGAATTGTTATGATTGTTTAGATTGAGTGAGATCCGGTAGATCATACCAGCTAAGATACCAGGTGAGTTCTAATCCCTTTTTTGCCTTCTTTAGGGGTGGTGTGCATACTTAGTGTAAAGTGTTTATTATATTTTATATATTATAAACTGAAGAGAAAAGCCATTTTTAGTGAAAGGTTTAAAAGAGGCAAAAGTATGTTTTCAGTAAAGTAAGATATATCATTTGGCAAGCGTTTACTATATTTTCATATACATAAACAAAGGCATGATATATGTGCTAGTATGTTTTCAGTAAAGTAAGATATATCATTTGGCAAGCGTTTACTATATTTTCATATACATAAACAAAGGCATGATATATATGATAAGCTATGTTTCAGAAAGTAAGATGTATTTTATGATAAGCTATGTTTCAGTAAAAGCAAAGATATATCATTTGGCAAGCGTTTACTATATTTTTATATACATAAACAAAGGCATGATATATGTTAAGTTATGAGCAAGATTTACAGAAATATTTATGAACAGTAAAGTGAACAGTTTTCCTTCGGGAATATGTACCAGCTACAGATGTTACTTGTACAAGATGTCAGATATGGGTTCTACCCATTAGTAAGAACCTTTGGGTTCGTTAACGGTTGTACAACTGGGATGAGTGACGGCGGTTGCTCGGGAGGTCCACGCAACCTCCCCTTAGCGTTAAGCGGTATTGTCGGTTCATGGACGTGAGCCATGGGGGCATTGACCAGGGTATTGTCGGTTCATGGATGTAAGCCATGGGGGCATTGACCAGGTACTCGTCGGTTCATGGATGAAAGCCATGGGGGCGGTACAGTAGTGACAAGGAATTGACGGATAAGCGGTATTGTCGGTTCATGGTCGTTGATCATGGGGGCATTGACCAGGTACTTGTCGGTTCATGGATGTAAGCCATGAGGGCAGTACAGTAAAGAGGAATTGACGGTTTATTATACGTTTTAAACTGTTTGAAAAGTAAAGTGTGTTAAGTTTAGCCTTAATGGCAGTATATATGTTTGAAAAGTAAAGTGTGTTAAGTTTAGCCTTATTGGCAGTATATATGTTTTAGTAAATCTTTTGTATAATTGATTTAAAGTAAACGTTAGAACTCACTCAGCGTTGCTGATTTTTAGTATGCACATCAGTTAAGTGTAGGTGGCAGTAGATGGAAGTGGATGCTTGGCTTGGCGAGAAGAGTTACCCGAAGACCAGAGTCTGGCATCCTGTTTATGTTATTGTTTTAGTTGATTCAGACAAGTTTCAGTTGTATGTTGACAAGATATGTTTAGACATGTTATGTATTTCCGCTGCGTATGTTGAAGTTTTAAATCGTTTCCGCTGTGTTAATGAATGTCTTATGATTAAGTTCTATGTGTTGATGAGTAAATCCAATACGTGAGGCCTCCTGGGTTTGGGGCCTCACAGGTTGTGACCGTTTTGTGACCAAAATGTTTTTTAAAACTTTCTATCTATATCCAAGAACTTCAGAAACACATAAAACAAAATAACCTTAACTTTGCTTCAACTTTCTTTGCATCAATCAGGAGTTTGGATACATGATCTTCAACGATTATCCAATAGCCACATATATGTAAACTGATGGATTTGAATAACAATACTGAAGGATAATTAGCAATCGGTTCAAATACTTGTATTCAATAACTTGAACTGCATACATTCAATGAGAGAAACAAATTCTTAAATAGAAAAGAAACAAACGGCTATAACCCTAAGAACCGGGCTTAGCATAACAAACTTAGACTAGGCAATTTATTCATAAAATAATAAACATAAACGTGCTTCATAGTTTCTCCACGTGCATGCCAGCATGAGGTTGAATCAGATTTCATCACCCTCCCTTGATTCAAGCTCCATAACACCTAGCCAATGTCGAAAGTAAACAAACTTTTCTCGAGACAAAGGTTTAGTCAGCACATCAGCCAATTGATCATTAGTGTTGCAGTATTCCACCTTTATATGTTCTTGACTCACCATTTCCCTAACAAAGTGATGTTTGAGCTCTATGTGTTTAGACTTACTATGCATGACAGGATTCTTACTTAGGTTGATAGTGGACTTGTTGTCACAATACAAGATAGTAGCTTTCTCTTGCTTAATACCTAGATCATCCATAATCTTCCTTAACCATAAAGCTTGACATGTAGCCGAAGTTGCAGCTATGTACTCTGCCTCTGTACTTGATAGGGCAACAGTTGATTGTTTCTTTGAGCAAACACACTTGCTGATATACTTTTTCTATCATCACCACAACTTGCCCAATCACTATCTGTAAATCCAGTGAGATAAACATCAATTCCTTTTGCATACCACAACCCAAAACCTGAAGTTCCAGCAACATATTTAAGAAGTCTTCTTGCTGCTCCATAGTGTAACTTTGAAGGAGCCTGCATGAATCTTGAAATCATACCAACTGCATATGCCAGATCAGGTCCCGTGTGGGTTAAATAGATTAGACACCCCACTAGGCTTCTATAGTTCACCTCATTGCATTTGTCAGATTGATCTTCAATCAGAAGCTTTTCACTTGTATTCATTGGAGTGATTTCCGGTGTGCATTTGTCAAGCCCAAATCTAGTCACCAGGCTCTTAGCATACTTTTCTTGACTTAGAAACACTCCCTTTCTAGTTTGCTTTACTTACAATCTAAGAAAGTATTTAAGTAGGCCCAAATCTGTCATTTCAAACACTAGATTCATACCATCTTGGAAGTTTGCAATGAGATTAGAGGAAGAACTGGTACAGATTATGTCATCAACATACAAGCACACATAAATAATTCCCATAGTTGCATCATTTTTCACATATAAAGTAGGTTCATTTTCACTTCTTTGGTAGCCATGACTGAGAAAATAGCCATCAATCTTAGCATACCAGGCTCTAAGGGCCTGCTTTAACCCATACAGAGCCTTCCTGAGTTTATACACATAACCTTGTTTATCTTGGACTTCAAAACCCTGAGGCTGCTCCACATAAATTTCTTCATTCAAATCGCCATTGAGAAAGGCAGATTTGACATCCAGTTGGTGCACATTCCATCCCCTTTGAGCAGCAACACATAGGACAATTCGAATAGTTTCAAACCTTGCAACAGGAGCAAAGGTTTCCTGATACTCTATGCCATGTTGTTGTGTGTAACCCTTCGCTACAAGTCTGGCCTTGTACCTCAACACCGTGCCATCAGGTCCTACTTTGGTCTTGAATAACCATTTTAACCCAACCACCTTCCTCTCACCTGGAGGTTTAACAAGTTCCCAAGTCTGGTTTTTCTCTATAGCCTTCATTTCCTCATTCATGGCCACTTGCCATTCTAGCTTCTTCATATGTAGAGGGATCTGTGACATTTAAAGAAAATTGACAGGCATAGAAGTCATCATCAACATTAACCTCTTTAGTTTTCTCATATACATCTTGAAGATTTTGTAGGCTGTGTTGTCTGTGTTGTCTTGGAGAAGAGTGTAAGGACTGGTAGGGTGGCTTTGGTACGGTGTATTGGTAGAGGTGGAACCAGTTGTGAAAGACTGGTTAGGTGTTTGTGGTTGAGTATGTGACTGAGAATCGGGTGTTTGGCTAGAGTTTGAGGAAGCAGTTTGTATAGGGCTTTGATCATGGGTTGGTTCATGAAGTGAGGATTAGTCAGGGTTAAATGGAAAAGGATCAGTATAGTAGGTTTGAGCAGTATTAGTTGATGTGCTGCACCATATCCACTTTTCTTTTTTCATAAAAGTGACATCTCTTTGTGTAATAAATTTCTTAGAAACGGGATTATACAGCCTGTACCCCTTGCTTTGTGTGGAGTAACCAATAAAGATGCATTTCTCAGACTTAGCATCCAGCTTTTTTCTAAATTGGGCAGGAATAAGACCATAAGCTACACAACCAAACACACTTAGGTGATTAACTGTTGGATTCCTGTTACTCCATGCTTCCAGGGGAGTTTTTGTGATAATCCGACTTTTCAAAGTTAACGCCGTTAGCAATCCCGTTAAGTATTCCGTTAAATCCTAACCCAGTTAATCTAATCTAAAACTTCAGGGACTAATCCTGTCACATGTTTAATCTTAAACAACAGGGACTAGTCCTGCCAAGTCCCAAAACTTGAATTGTTGACTCTGAAAGTCAAAATCAAGATATTTGAATCCTGTTTGACTTTGTAAAGTCAAAATCATGACTTTTGGCTTCAAATTCAAATTCAAGAACCAATCTTCATGTGATTTTGTAACTGAAACACACGACCATGTCACTAACGATCATCATTAGGGCAATTAACAGCTGCATTCATCGCGAATTAATCCCAAATATGGGTAATTAAACCATAACCTTCGACCCAATGCCGATATCAATCGAATTCACCAAATTCTTGTGTCATTCTCACAAATTGACCCCCTACACACACTCGACGGACACTCCAGGAGCAATACCACCTGTCAATTTCGCCAGAGACGCAGTCGAAGTTGCCAGAGACCAAGACACTCGGAGTCGGACCTCCATCTGACCGATCTCTATCAATTTGACATCATTAGAGGTAATTGATCATACCCACAGATTCGTTTTTATCCATATATTGAAAGCCCTATGATTATTGAGGCTTATATCATCGATCCGATCAAGAACCAATTCTAGGGTTCTTAGCATATTCGGCTTAATCGAACCCCACCCTAGACTAGATCAAAATCCAATTAACTTTCATGGTTAGAATCGCAATCAGTAACTGTTTAAAAGCCCCATGTTTATTGAATCAAACAATATCGAATTTTTCAAGATCCAGGATCTAGGGTTCTTCATAAAAATGATTTGGGGGTTTCGACCCTAAACCCAATCTTAGTCAAATTAAACCACAGGGTCGGATTCGCAATCCCTCGTTAGTGAAAGCCCTATGATTTCATCTGTTAATTTTATCAAATTCAACCGATTTAATTCCATGTTCATATCTAGGGTTTCGAGTTTATATCTAAGAATTAAACGATCCTACACTTAACCATTTTACAATTAACAACACCCACAGTTTCGCAAATACCGGATTGACAAAACCCCTAAGCATTTGAATCAAGTCAGGGTCGAAATCGATGGAATTGGGGGTTGGATTCGAGTTCGGTTTCGATAATGAGGGGGGCTCACTGGATTGAATGATTGAAACCATTAGGATTCGAATCCTAATGCGAATTACTACCCAGCTCATTTGGTTAAGGCTTTGGACTTGTGCGCAGGAGACTCGGGTTCAAATCCGATCTCCAGCATTATTTTTTAAAAAGGTTAATTCCACTATTTCCCTTCATATAAACCAACCCTATATTATTATATTAATATATAAACGCATTTTGAAATCCAGAAACACCCGTAGACTCGGGTTTAGAATTTTAACACATTTTTATTATTTTCACTATTATAATAATATATTATGGTGTTGTCTCCAAATAAAATAATATATTTATATTATTATCAATCTGTGATCTCAGTTAAAATATTTGGCATTTAACTATTATTCTCGTCACGTTTTTAAAGATTGTTAGACGTTTCAAAGTTATAAATAATATAAATATTTATATTATTTATCCGTAATCATTTTCTGGAATAAAAATTATTATTTTTGCCACATCAATAGTTATCGTATTAACTATGCGAGTTTAAAAATAATATATTAATATTATTTTTCTAAATCATTAATTAATGACGAAGTCGATTGAATATAGTTATTAATGATTGTAATTATTGTCATTCATCGCGTAACGTATATATATCTTAATTATTAATTATAAATTCTCATTTCTGTGGATGCGTTTGTCTACTCTTGATTATTAAAGTATTTTGTTAGGACGTTCAATCTTTCGTGTTGTCGTCACATATTCTCATTGTATCCCTAATTATTATATGTATAATTCTATGGCATACGTAAGCCGTTGCAGGCTAACACTCGTGGTTCCAACCTTACTCTAGTGTGAACCTACCTACGCCGTTCAAGTGAGTTTTCACGGCCCCTTTTACTGTTTTTAATTTGGGGGAGAAAATATGATTCAACTATTTTAAGATTACCATAATTCATATGTTATCAATGTTAAAGCTAAGCGTAACACGCTATCACTGAAAGTCCTTAACACATATCGGACCGTTAATATGGATCTTAGCGAGATAATGTTTAGTATTACTACTAGGTTTGACAAATCCCACCCGCGTTAGTCGCACTAACTCGACTAGAGGTCGAACGGGTGAAATGTTAGCCTACTCACATCGCAAGAGTTGATAGACCTGGCAGGAGGCAAATAAACAAACGGTCATCTTCGGTTGCGAGCGCTTAAGTTAAACATGAAACGTAGGTTAGCTACCTATAGATACATATTGAATGATCAATAATCTGGTAAACGTTATTTACATACTGAAACCTGTGAACTCACCAACCTCGTGTTGACATCTTTTCTTACATGTTTTCTCAGGTCGCTAAGATAAGGCACAGGTGCACATATAGGGCATGCATGGGATTCTTCTATTGAATTATGTTTTATTATTTTGTTTAGACTATTTTGAATTATGTTTGGACTGGACTTTTTGGGCGCGTTTGTTTTTGCATTTACTTTTTATACGCTTCTGCATTAACTCTGATTGATATGATATTTTCATTTGAATCCCATGTAGAGTCGTTCAATGTAACTAATGACTGGGATCTTGGTTTGTCACTTCCCAAAATGGTAAAACTCCGTTAGTTGAAATTGGGGGTGTGACAGTTTTGTTCCTGACTGCTTTAGTGGTAGCCAAGTCAATTAGATAAACAGATGTGGCAACTGCTTCAGCCCATAACTGATTTGGCAGTCCCATTTGTTTCAGCATACTTCTAGTCATTCCCATGATTGTCATGTTCTTCCTTTCCACCACACTATTGTGTTCAGGTGTGTAGGGGACGGTTAGTTCCCTTTTAATGCCATGGGATTCACAGAATGTAGTAAATTCAATAGAGGTAAACTCACCTCCCCTGTCAGATCTTAAGACCTTAATAGCATGCTCACTCTCTTTCTCAACCATTAGTTTGAAGCTTTTAAATTTTGAGAAGGCCTCTAATTTTGCTGTGATAAAGTACACCCAACACATTCTTGTGAAATCATCAACAAATAATAAGTAATACTTACTTCCTCCTAGGCTGGTAGCCTGCATAGCTCCACAAATGTCTGGGTGAACTAATTCCAAGGGTTTTGTGGCTCTCCATGACTTGAATGGGAATGATTCTTTAACCTGTTTACCTACCACACAACCTTCACATCTTTCTGCTTGTTTTATATTAGGTAGTCCTATGACCATTCTCTTATCATGCAAAAGTTTTAAGCTTTGAAAATGATAATGCCCATACCTTTGATGGCATAGAACTGACACATCATCAATAGGTTGTTGGAGATTGGTAGTGTTAGAAGTAGTTCTTGCATGGATTCAGCAGCATTCAGCATAAACATGTTGTTGTTTTGAACGGGAACTTGCATGAGAACTTGACCAGATGCTTTGCTCTTTATGGTACATTTGCCATCATCAAATAGGAGAGAGTATCCCTTCCTCATTAGTTGCCTAACACTTAGCAGGTTGTATCCCATATGGGGAGCATAATACACATCATCAAGAAGCCGTGTATTCCCACTAGGTGTAATAATCTGCATAGTTCCCTTTCCTTCAACAGCCAGAGCTTTCTTATCACCAAGCCGAACAGTCAATTTGAAGTCTTCATTCAATTATGTGAAAATATATTTGGACCCAGTCATGTGGTTAGAGGCACCTGAATCAAGAAACCACAGGTAGGATGTAGTATCCTTGTTCCCACTATCTGCCATAAGTAGCATCTCATCATCAATACACGCCATGAATAGGTGTTGATCACTTTCTTCTTGGTTGTCATTAGAATCAGCTGCGACATTGGCATTAGATGGTTCATCAAGGTACCAGCAGTCCTTTTTGATGTGACCAAACTTGTTACAGTTGGTGCATTGTGGTATCATACTTTTGTCTTGACTTCTACCCCTTCCTCTACCCCTGAATGAAAGTCTTCCTCTGCCCCGAAAGGAAGAGTTGTTCTTGAATGACCGCCCACTTTCTTGCATAACCTGCAAAGCCTGTTCATCATTGGTACTGTGTTTCTCACGGGTAGATCTGCTATTAATTCGTTCTTCTTGTGATTGTAGGCATCCCATGAGCTTGACTGGGGTAAGGAGTGATAAATCCTGACCAACTTCTATAGAGGGGACAACATAATCAAATTTTAGAGTGAGACTACGTACTACCTTCTCGACAATAGATTGGTCAGATCTTGTTTCTCCATAGGCCCTCTTTTGACTTACAAGTACCATAACTCTTCCAAAGTAATCGCCAATCACTTCTGATTCTTTCATGGCCAGATTTTCAAACTCTCGTCCGAGGCCTTGCAGCTTGATTGTCTGCACCTGAGAGTCTCCTTGGTATTCCATTTTGAGTATTTCCCACGTTTCCTTAGCCGTGGACGCAGCAGCAACGCGTGAGAAGAGTTGGTCATGAACGGCTTGCTGAATGATAGCCATTGCATGAACATCCCTCTTCTACAGATTCTTCAATTTCCCTGGATCTTTTTCTGTTTCATCAAAGCCATCAGTAACCAGATCCCATAGGTCGCGTGACCTAAGAATTGTCTTCATACGGACGCTCCAATACTCGTAACCTTCCCCTTTGAACATAGGGATAGGAGTTGAAGCCGTGGGGAGAGTGCTTGTATGATCAGCCATGTATTATAGGTTGAAGAGTGGCTAGGTTTTGACGAATGATAGGGATCAATTCAACCTGGCTCTTGATACCAATCTGATGGATTCGAATAACAATACTGAAGGATAATTAACAATCGGTTCAAATACTTGTATTCAATAACTTGAACTGCATACATTCAATGAGAGAAACAAATTCTTAAATAAAAAAGAAACAAACGGCTATAACCCTAAGAACCGGGCTTAGCATAACAAACTTAGACTAGGCAATTTATTCATAAAATAATAAACATAAACGTGCTTCATAGTTTCTCCACGTGCATGCCAGCATGAGGTTGAATCAGAGTTCATCTTAAACGGGGAAATTTAAATAAATAAAAAACAAAAAACGCCTCAATATAGTGATGATGTATCGACTGTCATGTAATCTGAACATTACACTTTCTTGACATTAATAAATGTCGTGAACAACTCTTTATTTTTCAATTTGCTTAAATTAAACAATCAAAATGCGCATGGAAGAATGCCACGATCAGTTGTCGAATGACACATGCGTAGTCAATTTACTTAAATTACACTTTCTTGCCAAACGATCATTTTTGTGTAGTCAGTTGTCGAATGACACATGGAAGAATGCCACAATGGTTAGAAATATGCCAATTCCACCTGTATAAACCAAAATCCAATTGTATGCTTATTAAGGGGTGTTTGGATGTACACTTAAGAATTGTTTATAAGATTATTCAGAGTTTTCATACCAACTGTAATAAAACCATGGTATTTCACCCGACGATTTTTGTGCGGGTGTAGATTGTAATTCCCTTCTCCTATTAATGTGGAACACATTCTTAAATCCAACTTCCAGAGCTACACCATGGTATTTCTGATCTTGGTTAAATTCATTGGTTTATTTTGTTTTGGTTTATATAATGAAATCTGCAAATGAAGCACAGAATTATGACAAAGCCATTTTATTGCCATCTTTCTGCGCGTAAGCTTTCTTTTTCTTCCTCGAATCGTAAGTTTTGATTTCTTTTTTAATTTCCTATTCAAACAAAGTTAGACGAAAATCCGAGCTTTATGCCTTAGTTTACCTTTGTATATTTATTTTTAGGATTATTGGATTTTAATAATCTCACATTTTACCGATTGTTAAACACCACCGTTGTCTCTGTTTGGACTTTCCGGACAAACGAGACCAGTTAAACACCACCAGAGCCAATTTCAAAAGCCACCACGAGACCACTGCTAGCTTGGCTCGACTTTCCGGCGGTTTGAAGATGTCCACGTCATATAAACTCTAACGGCGTTAAGTTTTTTTAACAGGGGTTCCAATGTAAAAAAATAGTTTGAAAGTAGGGACCGGTGATAAGAATATTCTCAGTTGAGATTATTATTGGTCAAAACGTGGGATTATTAAAATCCAATAATCCTTTTTAATATTAATTTTTTAAATAGATGCATTAAGCGTATTTAAGGAGAGATATCATTTTAATAGTTATGATTAGCTAAATGTCTAATGTTATGTGAATGCTAAAGATCATAATCAGTAGTTTCATTTTGACTTTTATTAATCTTTTATTTTTTGTGATTTAAAGGTCAGGATGATTATAGCAGATTAAGGCCCCTAACCTACAGAGGTGCATGCATATTTTTGTTAGGTGTTAGTGGGCTAACCTGACCCATTTTTACCCGTTACCCAAGCCGCCCATCTTGCCTCCCACCTTTACTTAGTAGAATATTATGATGATATACATGTTATGAATTTAATAAAATACAGTCTAACATTACAACAGTAACAGTTTATAACGACGATTTTTGTTTACCCTATATCGACGACTTGTCGTTGGTATAGCCCAAGAGTGTCGTCGGTATAGGGTCTAATTAAATAAATAAAAAAGAAACTCTATACCGACAACATGTCGTCGGTATAGGTGTTAAGCCTATACGGACGACATGTCGTCCGAACAAACTCAACCTATAGAGACGACATGTCGTCTCTACAGGTTTTTTGATTTTTTTTAATAATTTTTTTAAAAAGAGCTATCCCGACCCGACGACATGTTGTCGGGATAGGCGTTTTCTGGGTTTTTTTTATATTTTTTAATTTTTAATATTTTTCAAGAAATATTAAATTTCTAAAAACAAAAACCTGCAAATCACTAAATATAAACCATTCAAACATTCAAATCCAAACCATAAAAACTAATATCTGAAACATAAACCAAACATCCAAATTGTTCGACACAAAAACTTGTCCGTCAAACCAAACATTCAAATAAAAACTTGTTTGACACACAAATATGCAAATTGTTCAAGACAAGCACCAACAACAAAGACATTTCATCCATTTGTTGTTGCATTTCAAGCATTTGTTAATGATGCACACGACATTCTTCCTCTCGTTAGGCTTCGCGTTGTTGTTCTTGGAATTTTCGTTGAAGGGTAGCACACGCTCATCCACTTCTTGCCAATGGGGTTGTGGAGGTACTGAACACATCAGGTGTGAGATTACTCACCATACGACCAACACCCCGGATATTGTAATATCCAGGATTTCCGACATAACTTTTTTCCTAAACCTTTGCACGTATTAAAATTTAAATTCTGGAAAACTATTAAAAACCTATTTTCTTAAATAAAATATTATATTATTTGATATATATTTAAGAAAAACAATTATACTTGAGATAAATATATACATATATATATATATGTATATATATATATATATCTTATTTAAAAATACATATATATATCTTATGGATAAAATGTATTAAATTCTTTAAACTTTATTGGTTTACAATTATATAAATATTACAATTTATAAACTTATTTTTAATACTTAAACATATAAACTATAAATCTTATAAATTATTTTATAAAATTATAAAATAATAAAAGGGTATAAAACTTATAAAACTTATTTAGTTTTATAAAATACACACACATATATATATATATATATATATAACTTATTTAAAAATACATATATATGTATCTTATAGATAAAATGTATTAAATTTTTTAAACTTTATTGGTTTACAATTATATAAATATTATAATTTATAAACTTATTTTTAATACTTAAACATATAAACTATAAATCTTATAAATTATTTTATAAAATTATAAAATAATAAAAAGGTTATAAAACTTATTTAGTTTTATAAAATAAAAACATATATATTTTTATAAAAAGTCCAGGGACAAGAGCTGTCCATTTCTGAAACTTATTTTAAACTTAAATCCATGTTTTAACGTAAATGATAAAGATTTCAAACTTCAGGGGCTGTTTGTGCAATTTGGCCAAACTTTCAGAACCCATACGGTGACCGGTTTTGGACTTGAATTATCAAAAACGCGTTAAACGGCTAAATTGAATGATCCTCGAGCTCCAACTCACGCATGCGACTCAAACCCAAGACAAATCATGCACAAATTCAATTCTAAACCTCGCGGGATTCGAATTTGAATTCGTTTTGTTCATCCGTAACCCCCCCAACTGTTTTAGCATTTAAAGGTGAAATTGGCTATAAATACCTACGGGGATACCACAATGACACACCACTCATACTCCTCATACTCTCAATTTGATCGTTCGTCACCTGCATTGCTCGATTCGAACAGTGGACGGCCGACCCTGAAGCTTGGACCCGTTCTCCCTCGTTTCTTCATCATTTCAGATAATTCTCATGGCCAAATCCCTCGTTTTCAATCCTTAATCAAAAGCCCTCTGTCAATTTGCAAAGACAGAGGGTTAATCGATTCGTATTTAGGAGGTCTTGATTCTAGGGTTCATTCGAAAATTAGGGTCGATTTGGGAATGTGCTTATCTTTTTCTTTTCCGGGTTATAACACCAGCGAGGCCTGTAGCCGGGTGGTTAGTTGTGTGTGTGTGTTACTCGGGTGGCCCGGGTTCGATCCGGCCAGCCCGAGTTTTGCCCCTTTTTATTTTTTTTAGTCTTTCTAATCAGTTTTAAATACCTAAATCATTTCTATAAAATCTGGTAACCTTTTATAAACTTAAAAATCAATTTTATTTAAACTTTTACATTCTGGAAATATTTTAATTAAATTAAACTTAGATAAAACTTATAATAACTAATTCTTTAATATAGTTTTAAATACTTAAAAACTATAAAAAATACTTTTAAAACTTACAAAACTTATATTCTAAACAGGAAATATTCTATAAAAATTGAAACTTTAATTTATTATTATTTTCTGAATTATTTCTGTTTCCAAACTTTAAAAAGAAATAAATACTTTATTAAAACAGAAAACTTATATAATGCTTATAAAATCAGAAAAGTTTATAAAACTTACATATTAATTAGGAAACAGAAACTTATAAACTTTTACATGTTTATAAAATTTATACCTATTTAATTTAAGACTAATTTGTTTATTGAAAACAATTGTAAACTTGTAAACTTTATTTAAATAATTATAAACTTAAAGGAAGCATTATTTGAGACCTTTATAAACTTATGGTTTTATTTAAACTTTAAAAAAGAAAAAAACATTTATAAGAATTCCTATTTAAACATATATGTTTAAACTTATAATTTCAAACTATTTATTTAAACTTGTAAGCACATTTTAAAACATTATTTAATTATAAATTATTTTGTAAATTCTTAATACCTAAATACTTTAATAAAACTTAAGTAGGTTAGATTGATTGTTTAATTTGGTAGATAATTATTTATACTTAAAAATTATGTATACTTTAAATAATTATTATTTACCCTTAATATAATTATTTTATTCTTGAAATAATTATTATTAATCTTTAATCACTATTTGTTTAAATAAATCTTTAATTATTAATTATTCTTTAAGTAATTATTATTAATCTTTAATAATATAGTTATTGTTAATCTTTAATGATTATTTAGACTTTCACCTAACTATTATTACAATTTCACTTATGAATATTTAGAAAACTACTTTAAATTATTATCGCCTAACTTGTGTAAATAATCATTATAAAGCTTTCTAAATAAATTATTTTAAGTAATAATTATTCTAAACTATAAACTTATTAAACTTGATTATCCAAGTTTTGTATTAACCATTTAAAAACCTTATTTAGAACTTGTTCTAAACTTTATAAACACAATTATTCTCATCTCCCATTTGAAACCCTAGTCAAATCTTAGAATTTTAGATACTTGCCATAGACTTATAGGATCAAAATTGAAACTTTAAACTTGTATTCTTAGGCTTGTTGTGAGGGTATTCTCCCTCAAAACCCTACTACACTAATTCTTGTTGGACATCCCTTAATCATTCCAAGTGAGTATACTTAGCCCCTTTTCGTTTTGTTTTGCTTATAAACTTGGGGTGGAACATGTATCAAACTTTCAGACTTATACAATTCTTGTACAACCATGTTTATATGCTTATTCTTGTGTTATGTGCCTTTGAGACTTGCATGCTTAAATTAAACTTAAAACTAGCATATTCATTAACTTTGATCAAGCCTACAGTAACAATAATAGATCTATTGTATTTGACCAATCCACCTATATTGATTGACCCTTCGAGGGGAGCCCATGGTGATTGTTACTGGATTTAAACTTTAAACTTTTAAGGGTAACCTTCGGGTTATGCCTAAACTTGGTTGGAGGATTGATATGCACGATGTTTAAACTTGTTCGTTCTCACACTTATACTATAGAATGCATGACATAGTGAATTGTAAAACTTTTCAAACACTTTGCTAAACTATGTTAAAACCTTCGTATCTCACCAACTATTTTTAGTTGACAGTTTACTCAACATGTTTCAGGTACACTAGCATGAGGCTTGTTTGTGATCCCAAAGGATGCTTTGGACTTAGATTTCCTATCAAATTAAACTTTTTATATTGTTATGCTTTGTTCTTTTCTTGTATTGTAAACTTAAAAGTTATTAATGAAACTATTTAAACTTTAATAGTCAACCTTGTGCTTTTGAACAACCGCGTCCGCCTCGACGTATAATCCGCCGTCGGTTGGGGTGTGGCAGATATGGCCACGCCGATGAACTAATGCACGCTCCATGCATGCAAACTCATCGACAGCAGATGTGACCAGACTTGGCAGAGGATCTTGTATACTCCTCTTGAATTCGGTCCTGCATTAAACAATGTAATAAACAATCACTTGATTATTTTACTAAAATTCGATAGCATAACTGCTGTAAAATGGATAACTAACCTGTTAAACTATAAGTTACACACATATATACACATACATACAAACTAATCATACAAACTAAGCATCATAAACATAAATTACATACATATACATACACACACATACATATACATACATACAAACACTAATTTACATAAACTAAAGAATTAGTTACACGGATGGCCCTTGTGGTTTACACGAATTTCACTTATGGCCCTTAGGAATAAAAAAACTACAGGTTTGACCCAATAGTTTGCACATTTATAACATAAATGGCCCTTAAAGTGGATGCTAGTTAACTTTTTCAGGTAAGTACATGTGAAATGATTAAAATACCCTTTACATGTTAAAATAATAAAAACAAAAAAAATTTAACTCATTAAAAAATTAGGACCCACCAAAACCCACCCACTGCATCTTCTCCAAATCAAAACCTCTCTCTCACCAAACCTAGCTTCCACCTCCTCTTCTCACCACCACCACCGGCCACCACCACTTCATCTTCTTCCACCACCCATCAAACCCCCATACGAATCTGCAATTCATCGTCGCAGTAACTGAGAGAGAGCACCGCCTCAGCTTCGTCGTACAATTCTACCGGAGATATCGATATTCTGCACCCACCGCCACCGCCACCGCCACCGCAATGGTACATTCATCCTTCTGTCTTCTTAGTTTTGTTATGAATTTGTTCCTTATATGTGATTCGTTTCTATTTCTGGATCTGGCCATTGATGTTAACCTGATTACGTAAGATTAATCGTCGTTTCAGCCTAAATCTTCTTCAACTAGAAGCTTGATCATGTTGAGTTTTTTTTTAATCTTTTTAGTGCTCTTATAGCTGTTGTTTTGGGGTATTCAGTGGTATAACTTATTTTTTTTAATTCTGCAACCGAAAAGTTATTTATATCTATCAGTGGCATAATTTATATTTTTTAATGCTCGAAGAGGCCATATCTAACAGGCAATCAAAAGTGGTGGCGGCCGGTGGTGGTGAGAAAGGGAGGTGGAAGCTAGGGTTTGGTGGGAGAGGTAGTTTTGATTTGAAGAAGATGAACTGAGTGGGTTTTGGTGGGTCCCACTTTTTTAATGAGTTAATTCTTTTTTTGTTTTTATTATTTTATTATGTAAAGGGTATTTTAGTCATTTCACATGTACTTAACTTAAAAACTTAACTGACATCCACTTCAGGGGCCATTTATGTTACAAACGTGCAAACTATTGGTCCAAACCTGTAGTTTTTTATTCCTAGGGGCCATAAGTGAAATCCGTGTAAACCACAGGGCCATCCGTGTAATTAATTCTAAACTAAATTATATAAACTAATCACACATCTAAACCAAATTACATAAACTAATCATAAATTACTAATTTCATCATACATACTCATACATACAAGCATACACACATACAAAATCATAAAAATCTTAGATCTAAACAAAATTTCATCACAAATTAGTAATTAAAACGAGTAATTACCTTCACAAAGCTAGAAATCCAAGAAATGGTGAAATTCCTCAAAAACCTAACCAAAATAAACAAACAAAACTTCAAAATCTTGAACAAGTAACTAAAATATGAAACCCATATGTTACCTCACCTTAAATCCCGAGAGTTTTTTGTGAAAGTTGCTCCCAAAAACCGTGAAATTGTCGGAGAGAACAATTTGGGGGAGTTTTGGAGGGTTTTTGCAGAAATAGCGAACTGGGCTGTTGTTTTCCCTATTTGTTCGCGTTGTCGTCGGTATAGGCATGTTTGTCATCGATATAGGCATGTTTTTTGTCGGTATAGGCATGTTTGTCGTCGGTATAGGCTTTGTAGGATGTTGATTGATCAATAAAGTTAAAAACCCTATCTCGACGACATGTTGTCAGATTTTTTTAATTTAAAAAAAATTACCACGAAAAATTTATTAAAAAGGAAAAAATAAATAAAAATTAACATATGTCGTCGGTATAGGTTTTCCCCAATTATTCATTGGGCGCTAGTTTTTCCTCCAATCTGCCTCAACCCTTGTCGTCGGTATAGGGTCTCCCCTACTAAATTTTGGATTTGACCTATCCCGACGACTTGTCGTCGGTATAGGGTGACCTATCCCGATGACAAATGTCGTCTGGATAGGCAGCGTCGGGACAGGGTCATATCCTTGTAGTGTGAATAGGCTGACATTTAACCGACATCCATGTTTTTGTTTGGTCATATAATTGCTTTCTGTCACAAAGTTTTCATATTTAATGAACTTTTGATTTTAGAGTTTAGCAGGGGATGGAAAGGGGCCTTCAACAATGACAAGTATGATGTACAATGGAAATGCAAGGACCTTGAAGATGATATCAAAAGCTGCTTTTGAAATTGATGTTTAATTACTGAAGAATTGTTAATGTTCTACACAACAAGTTTTTCTTGATTTTGTTTCTTTCTAATTTCTATTTCTTTTGAGTTGTTGAGTGTTGACTTTTTGAGTCAAAAGTACAGATTGGTGAGATTTTATTTTAAAAACTTGAGGATACCATATAAGGGTATGGTGGTATGTATATCTTTGTACGTACGTATGTATATGCAAGTACTATATTTGCTTGGGTTTCATGTTTATGGAAGTAGATAAGTTTTAGACATGTTTTATTGAAAAGTTGTATATTTTATGTGGATTCTCATTTTCTTATTTCTTATTATCTTGGATAAGACGTCGGTTGAGAGGAATTGTGCGGCCGAAGGTAATTAAGGTTTCCGTTGGTGAGTAATCGTCGGGGTTCAAAGAAAGGAATGTGGGACCTGGGAACGTGGGGAAGACTATAATCAATTAATTGAAAAGGAAGATAACTGTCCCTTTTTTTTAACTATCAATGAATACTATAAGTCAAGTCATCTGGGTAAACCCAATGGCGAAAGGCCACCCACGCCCGCAAACGCGGACAACGCTGGTTACCCGGCCCGCCCACTATTCCAGGGAAACCCACCACTCAAAGGCCCACTGTAGAAAAACCTCTGGCCCACCTGAGCATATTGTACCAAGTGAGACTCAAATCCATGACCTACACATTGGAAGGCCATATGGTCCTCCTAAACCAGTTGATATGGGACTCATTGGCATGATAACCGTCCCTAAAACACGAAAATTACTACTTTACAGGGCTAGGATTTGCTCCTGTGTTGATCCAACGGTGAGGAGTTATTTAAAAAAACAGTTACAACACTACAAGGAAATGACCCTGTGTCGACGCCGCCTATACCGACGACAATTGTCGTCGGCATAGGTCACCCTGTACCGACGACATGTCGTCGGTATAGGTCAAAACCAAAATTTTGACTGGGACACCCTATATATAGGGTTGAGGCAGATTGGAGGGAAAGCTAGCGCCCAATGAATTATTGGTGAAAACCTGTACCGACGACATGTCGTCGGTATAGGTTAATTTTGATTTTCTTTTTGTTTTTCTTTTATTTAATAAATTTTCGCCAGTCAATTTTTTTTTTAAATTAAAAACAATTCTAGAAAAGCATATGCCGACGACATGTCGTCGGGACAAGCTTTTAACCTTTATTGACTGGTCAACCTTCTGGGAACCTATACCGATGACATGTCGTCGGCATAGGCTCCTGCACCGACGACAAACAGGCCTATACCGACGACTTGACTTCGGTATAGGGTTCAGCGCGAACAAATAGGAAAACAGACGGCAGAACTTCATTTTCAGCCAAAACCCTCCAAAACTCCCCCAATTTTGTCTCTCTAGCGATTTCAGCGTTTTTGGGCTATTTGGGAGCAACTTTCACACAAACTCTCGGGATTTAAAGTGAGCTAACATCCGGGTTTCATATTTTAGCTAATTTTTCAAGATTTTAAAGTTTTGTTTGTTTATTTTGGTTAGGTTTTAGAGGAATTTCAACATTTCTTGAATTTCTAGCTTTGTGAAGGTAAATACTCGTTTTAATCACTAATTTGTGTTAAAATTCGGTTTAGATCAAAGATTTTTATGATTTTGTATGTATGTGTTATGTATGTATGAGTATGTATATTTGTATGTATGATGGAATTATTAAATTATGATTAGTTTATATCATTTGGTTTAGATGTGTGATTATTTTATATAATTTAGTTTATGTAAATTAGTGTTTGTATGTATGTGTGTAATTTGTGTTTATGATGATTAGTTTGAATATTTAGTTTGTATGTATGTGTATGTATGTGTGTAATTTGTGTTTATAATGATTAGTTTGTATGTATGTGTATGTGTGTGTGTAATTTGTGTTTATGATTATTAGTTTGAATGTTTAGTTTGTATGTATGTGTATGTATATGTGTAATTTGTGTTTATGATCATTAGTTTTGATGATTAGTTTGTATGTATGTGTGATGTTTGTGTTTTTGATGATTAGTTAATATGAATGTATATATGTGTATGTATGTTTGTATGTATATGTTTGTAATTATGTAATTGGGTTTTTATTTATGTATGTATGTAATTGTGATGTGTAGGTATATAAGAGGGTATTTATTCATATGCTTATATATGTATTTTTTGTATGTATGTTTGTTTATGTTCAACGGATGTATGTATGTTTGTAGGTATATATTTTTTTATGTATGTTTATGTATATAATTGTATGTATGTATGTATATATATGTTTGTATGTTTATATATATAATTGTGTGTATCTATTTTTTTATGATTTGTATCTATATAATTGTGTATGTATATATATATATATATATATATATATATATAAGTGTGTATGCATGTATATATGTTTGTATGTATATGTAACTTTATTTAATTTTGTTACAAGTTCGGAACTCGTTGCATTGACGAGGTGGGAATAACATTATATTTGTGTTTCATTGAACTTATTTAAGGTATATATCCCGACTTTTTTTTACCTTTATGTAGTTAATTATTTATTTCATTTACGGTGTAAACGGATCGTTTATCTTAATTTTATAAATACTATTAGTTAAATATTAAAAAAATATATATTTTTTATAATTTTATAAAATAAATAAGAAAAAGGCTTACACCCCTAATGTCATTATGTACGTCTTTGTGTACACTAGTATGTTTATTTAGGATAACTCTTTAGAATATACCGATCCAAAATTTATCTAATAGAGATAAATTTTGGATTGTCCCCTTTGGGACTGCTTTTTGAATATTCTATCTCATTTAAGATATGTATACATTTTAACGGGTTGACATTTAAGATAAAATTGGTAGCTATTTCTCCTTACTCCTTCGAGTTTGCGGTTTAACTGCATACTTGGGGAGTTAAGGGGAAATGCTGCTGATTTTTTCTTAAATAGTCAACTCGATAAAATGTATACATATGAGATAGAATATTCAAAAAGTGGGTTAGGATCCACCGCCTTAGAGTACCGATCAAATCATATACATTCATTTATATTATTTATTACATGCACGTATATGTGTATGCTTATGACACTAGATATGGCAATTGATAAAAGTTTGGTTACACTAGGAAATCGGAATTCTCTGGCTTTTTAAGCGGTCTTCGCAACTTTATAGAGACGACCAAGAACCATGTCGACGGTCGAGGTAGAGCGTTTTGCCCGTGTATACGTTGTTGTGTGTCGATAGGATTTGAACACGATATATGGCCACATACATGACCGTGGGTTTCTACAATCATATCATAATTGGATTTATCATGGTGAACAGCATCCTCGTGCGGCAGAGATAGCATCACTTTTTCCCTAAGAACAACACCAACTCCTCCAATAAGTACAACAACAAATAATGAGATGTTTGATGCCGTAGATGATGTGATGGCAGAGCAAAATACAAACGAGGATAATATAGATGAAGATGGAACTGGTTTAGACCCAGAGTTTGATGTGTTGTTTGAGGAGCTAAATAAGGAGTTATACCCCGGTTGTAGTCAAATTTCTTCCCTAAACTTCATAGCCATATTGATGCATATCAAAGTTATCAACAAATGGACGAATAGTTCGTTTGACCAACTGTTATAGCTTCTACAAATTGCATTCCCAAAGGAAAATCACGTTCCAGTGTCACACTATGAAGCTAAGAAGAAACTGAGTAAGATTGGGTTAGGATATTAGTCTATCCATGCTTGCATTAATGGTTGTGCACTGTTTTGGAAGGAGAATGAATCAATGCAAAACTGTCTGGTTTGTAATGAGAACAGATGGGTTGACAAAAACACAAAGGGGAAGAAAGTACCACAGAAAGTGTTGCGCTACTTTCCTTTAACTTCACGGATTCGATGAAGGTATAGTTCAAGATTAACGGCAAAAGATATGATCTGGCATAATACTGGACGCTCAACGGATGGTATGATGCGACATCCGGTTGATGGGAAGGAATGGCAAGAATTTGATGAGAGATATCTGGATTTTGCTAAAGAACCAAGGAATGTCCGCTTAGGTTTGGCTGCCGATAGTTTTAATCCGTTCGGTAACATGAGTCAGACTTACAGTATGTGGCCGGTAGTGTTAACAACATATAATACACCACCGTGGTTATGTATGAAAGAGTCTTCTTTCATGTTAACCTTACTAATTCCCGGGCCTAAATCACCTAGTAAGGACATTGATGTTTTCTTAAGGCCTTTGGTTGATGAGTTGAAAATGTTGTGGGCTGAAGGAGTCCAGGTGAGAGATGCATCAACCAAAATTGTATTTAGGATGCATGTGGCACTGTTATGGACTATCAACGATTATACTGCTCGTAGTAGCTTGTCTGGATGGAGTGGTTAAGGTTATAAAGCATGCCCTACGTGTAACATTAACACACTTTTGTGCGCTATAACGAATAAGATAGCTTTTGTTGGACACAGAAGATTCTTGCCTAGGAAGCATAAATGGAGGAACGATCTGTCCTTTGATGGCAAGAAAGAGACAAGACATCCTTCCCGACGATTGACTAATGCTCAAATATTAGAACAACTAAAATGACTCCCAGATCGTGTCCCGGGGAAACATCCAATGCATGGAGGGATTAAAAGAAAGCGCCTTGCATCAGAGTTGAATTAGACTAAACGAAGTATCTTCTTTGAGCTGGATTATTGGTCTTCTCTGCTTTTAAAACACAATCTTGATGTTATGCACGTGGAGAAAAATGTGTGTGAGAGTTTATTGGGTACTTTGTTGATGAACGATAAATCAAAAGACACACACAAAGCCCGCAAAGACTTGGAAAATATGGGTATTCGACATAACCTATGGCTAACACAAAAAAAACAACAAGTTGTACCAACCACAAGCTCCTTACTCTTTCACACCTAGTGATCGAGAACGATTTTGTCAGTTTATTCGAGGAGTGAGACTGCCTGATGGATTTGGATCGAATTTTAAAAATAAGGTACTTCACAATGATTCAAATATAATTGGGTTAAATTCCCGTGATTATCACATCCTCATGCAACGATTGCTGCCAATAGGGGTACGATCGGGTCTGCACAAAAATGTTTCAACAACAATCAATGATGTTTGCACATTTTTTCAAAAAAATTGTGCATGATCAGTAGATGTGAAAGATATGTATGAAGCAAATGAGGAAGTGGTTAAGATATTATGCAATTTAGAAATGATATATCCTCCAGCATTTTTTGACATAATGGTTCATCTCATTCTTCATTTACCTGAAGAAGCTATTATTGGTGGCCCTATGTATATGAGATGGATGTATCCTTTTGAAAGATACATGAAAAAGCTTAAAGTATATGTTAGAAACAAAGCCAAACCTGAAGGCTCAATTGCAGAGGGTTATGTTGCAGATGAAGCCTTGACATTCTGCTCTATGTATCTGGACGGTATGCAGACAAAATTTAACCGACCAGATAGAAATGCAGATGTGGCATCCCTAAAAGGCAGTTTCAAGTGTTTTCTTCACAATGTCGACCAATATCGAAAAAGAAAATCAAGGCGCTCTCTGAACATGCCAACAAATCATTACAATGGTTTGTGTTGAACAACTGCGATGAAATCGAATACTACAAATCGTAAGTTTTTGTGTCCATCTACAAGTGATAAACTATTATTATATTTTAATTTAATTCCACTAATTTAAATTTTATTTTGTCGTCTACCAGTGAATTTGAATCTAAATTTCTTGAACGCAATATGCAAACCGATTTTTCTTCATGGTTAAAATATGAAGCAAATGTATTTTCATCTTCATCTTCTACACCCGATAATAAAGAATTAAGGGTTTTGGCACAGGGTCCCTTGTACGCATATTCTTACATTGTTTGCATAGTCAATGGTGTTAGATTTGTGGTACAAATTCGTGATTCCCGACGCACTACTCAGAACAGTGGTGTGGTTACAATAGGAGAAGATGATACTCCATTTTATGGTCAACTAGAGGAGATCATAGAGTTGAACTACATTGATGGTTACTCGGTTGTTCTATTCCGTTGTAAATGGTTCGACACGAGAGGTAAAAGATTAATTAAGCAAAACAATACTATCATAATTGACATCGACCGTGAATGGTATGTTGGCAAAGAATGGTATGATGATGTCCAATATATATTTGCCACACAGGCTAAACAAGTGTTCTATCTTCGAGATCCTTCTCGAACCACTGGCCAATGGAGGGTTGTTGAGAACGTTTACCATCGGAAGATTTGGGATCATCCTAGTGTTGTTAATGAGATAGATATATTGCACGACACTCAATCAAATGATTATACTTTGGTTGTCGACACCGGATGCGAAGGTGGTGAATCAAGTCATGTTGCCCCGATTCCCCATGCAGACAGTCAATCTATTACACGGGAAACTCAATCATTTTTTGGTAACTTGGTTGTTGACTTAGGCTACTTGCCTATGCATACAACTTTAAATGAGGGTGGTGACCCAAGTCATGTTGCCCCGATTGATCTCGATGAAAGTTTTATTAATGATGATGTAGAAAATGAAGAAGATGCATACAATTCAGATGAGGAAGATGAAATAAATGACGATGAAGAAGATGATGATGATGTTGACACACGTCATTGTAGTGATGATTCTGATTGAATGTATGTTAAAATGTAGTATTAGTGTTTAATAGATGTCTTTATATTTGTCTTTGTTAATTATTAATTATTTGTGCTTACTAATTATTTTTGTTGTAGAAATAATGGCAACGACGGCGCAATCACACGGTGGTGATGGTGGAGACGGTGGATATGGGGGTCCGTATAACTTAGACTCGGGTTGTGCGAGTGGATCTGTTGGTAAGTTACTTGTTAGTGTTTAATAGATGTCTTTATAATTGCCTAACTTTCATGTGTCAATGTAGGTAGTGCCTCGCAAAAAAGGCGTTCTAAAGGCAAAAACCTCAAATTATATAAGAAATTTGAGGAAAATGGGAGGAAGCCTCTTCCCATTGATGTTGAACTTCATGCCGGTGGCTACAAGTGCGTGGGTCTAAACGCTTCTGATTTTATCCATGCTATCTCCTTGGAGGTTGAAAAGGTTGTTCTGCCATATTATCCTAACTGGGCCAAGGTTCCAAATGAGAAGAAACGGGCCGTATATCCCACTCTACTAGTAAGTATATATGTTTTATAATTACTTACAATTTCATAACTATTAGATTTTTTCTAATTACTTTCCATTTGTAGGATTATTTTAAAGCTGGACTACTGGAGAAACACTGACAAGTGGCGAGGCGTTGAACTCGGAATCACCGCCGAGTGTCAGAGGGCTTTATAGACCGCAAAGGAGAGTTGAAAGTTCATTTCGACGAGAATGGGGGATACGATGATTTGGAGGCGACGAGGAGTAATCCACCACAAGATGTTGATCAAGAAACTTGGGATATTTTGATTAATGAGCTGTTTTTAAGTGCGAGCTATAGAAACCGCTCGGAGAAGAACAAACAAAACCGAGCAAAACAACGCTACCCAAGTTTCCATGGCAGCAAATCATACGCCCAACGCCGACACATGGAGGTATGAAATACAGTTGTTATTATTATACAAACATGCTTATTAATTCTTAGTGATATTATTTTTTTTTTTCACAGGGGACCGGCCCTATTGACGTGTTCAGATCGACCCGTTCAGATCGACCCGTTATAAAGAAGGGACGGGCTGGGTCAATGAGTTAGCATCAACAGATTATGTAAGTGAAATGATTTTGTTGTTAAAACATCCAAGTTTGACTTTAACGGGTCAAAATGACCCAAACACACTTTAATAGACTTAAAACAAAATACTTTAACTTAAACGGGTCAAAATGACCCAAACACACTTTAATATACTTGGAACATCCAACTGTAACTTTAAACGGGTCAAAATGACCCAAACACATTTTAATAGACTTAGAACATCCAACTCGAGGCCAATTGTTGAATATGTTTGCTAGTATTAATAGTATTTGTTGTTATTAGTGTTGGTTGATTGTAATTTATGAATTTGGGTCGTCTATGACTTATAGTTTAAAAGGTTGGTTATCCATTTTACAGCAGTTATGCTGTCAAATTTTAGTAAAATAGTCAAGTGATTGTTTACTACATTGTTTAATGCAGGACCGAATCCAAGAGGAGTATACAAGATCCTCTGCTGAATCTGGTGGTGACTCATCCGTTGTCGATGAGTTTGCATGCATGGAGCATGCATTGGGTCATCGGCGTGGCCATATCCGGGGTGTTGGTCGTGTGGTGAGTAATCCCACACCGGATGTGTTCGGTACTCCCCCTCCACAACCACATTGGCAAGACGTTGATCAGCTTATGGCTAGTCTTCAACAACAATTCCAAGAACAACAACAACGCAAAGCCCAACGAGAGGAAGAACAGCGACTGCAAAATCAACAACTAGAGAAAGAACGTCGTGTGCATAATCAACAAATGTTTGAAATGCAACGACAAATAGATCAAATGCGTCGAATGTGGGAGCGCCGAACGAGTAGCGATGATAACTAGCTTGGAGTTGTTGAGCCTTTGCCTTTGTTGTTGGTGTGGTGTTTGTCTTGAACAATTTGGTAATTTGTGTGTTTTGAATGTTGGATTTGTCGAACAAGTTTGTGGGTCGAACAATTTGTATGTTTGTTTTATGTTTCGGATATTAGTTTTTATCGGATTTGAATGTTTGAATGGTTTATATTTTATTATTTGCAGGTTTTTGTTTTTAGAAATTTAATATTTCTGGAAAAATATTAAAAATTAAAAAAAAAACAGAAAGACCTATTTTTTCAAAAATTATTAAAAAAAAAAGAAAAAACCCTATACCGACGATATGTCGTCGGTATAGGTTGACCCTATGCCGACGACAAGTCGTCCGTACAGGGCTTGACTCTATACCGACGACATGTCGTCGGTATAAGTTTTCTTTTTGAATTATTTAAATAGACCCTATACCGACGACACCTATACCGACGACAATCTTGGCTATTGGTACGAGGCAATACTGACGATGTAACATCCCAAAATAAATAAAAACCCAAATAAAAGAAAAAGGAAGGTGGGCTTGGCTAGGGGCCGGCCCATGGGCCCGAAAACTGAGAAGAACCCTTCTAATCAGTAGCCATTTCCTCCTGTGTTCTTCATTTTCTTCCTGCGCAAGAACCTTAGAGAGAGAGAGAGAGAGATCGTCTAGAGAGAGAAAGCTCGGATCAAGCTCAAAGTCTCGAGGATTGTTGCTCAACATCTCTGGAGCATAAAGGAACGAGAAGGAAGCTATAACAGGTAATTATTATGCCTAAATCTGAGTTTTTGTAACTTTCGGGTTTCGGGTTAATAATCGAGTAAAGGTTTAGATTTTTACGTGTGAAACTGGAAACAAACCACGGGTTTGGGTTCATGGGGGAAAATGGAACATTTCGAACGTAAAAAGTTCAAAGCTGGATCGATTAGAACAAAGGGACCAGATCTAGGGTTCTGTTTGGGGAAGAAGACTGCACAGTCGAAACTACTAGTTTCGATATGGACGCATCTATCGAAACTACCTAGTTTCGACAGGGGCAGACCCATCGAAACTACCATAGTTTCAATATAGACCCAAGACCTTAATTAAGAATTTATACAAGTCATACGACTCGAAACTACTTAGTTTCGATAAGAAGCAGTGACTCGAAACTACTTAGTTTCGATAAGAAGCAGTGACTCGAAACTACTTAGTTTCGATAAGAAGCCAGGGCTCGAAACTACATAGTTTCGATAAGGAGCCAGGACTCGAAACTACCTAGTTTCGATAATGAAACCATGGCCCGAAACATCTGAGTCAAGCCTAGTAATGTCTAAGTGTCCCCTAGGAACACAGCCTTACGCCTATGACTTGATTATACAGATTGTGGGTGACCATAGTGACATTCAGGAACCGGCTAGGTGTAAACAGAAACGATTCATCTGGTGAGTTCTTATTGCCCTTTTTCCTAATGGTTTTGGGCTGGCATGCATACTGGCATAGTATTTTATAAAAATGTTATTTTTATAAAATGAAAGGCAAAGTATAGTATTTTATAAAAATGTTATTTTTATAAAATGAAAGATAAAGAACAAAAGAGCATAGTATTATCTTTTAAACAAGTTTTTGAAAGATAACAAAGAGCTAAAGAAAGAACGATAAAGGAGCCGTACTTCGGTACAGCTCGACAGTGACAGTGACAGTGACAGTGACAAATACCATGTTATATGCTTATGTGTTAATATGTGTTATTTGTCTATATGAAAGTTATGTGATTGCATTTCTATTTGTGTAATAGTGTAATTGCATTGCATAGTAGTTGCATAGTAGAAAGTCCTGCAGGCATGCTAAAGTAGAAGTCTCACCCTGAGGTGTGAGCAATGCTAAAGGAGTCTTACACTTCGGTGTAAGCAATGCTAAAGGAGTCTTACACTTCGGTGTAAGCAATGCTAAAGGAGTCTTCACTTCGGTGTAAGCGAGAAAGTCTCACCCTGAGGTGTGAGCAATGCTAAAGGAGTCTTGCACTAACGTGCAAGCGAGAAAGAAAGTCCTACCCTGAGGTGTGGGCAGCGCTAAAGTAAAAGTCTTACCCTGAGGTGTAAGCAAGATAGGGATCTGGTCCTCGGACCACGATCCATATGTGATAGTTAAAGTATGATAAAGTCACTTGTCAAGTATAAGTGAAAAGATAGACAGAGTACAGTGGGACACCCTAACGGGTTTCCTTAAAGATAAAGTTTTAATGACAGATAGTAACGTAACAGATTTATAATTGTAACGTTGTAAAGTTTTAAAGTAATAGTTAAAAGTTTATTTCAAAGAAAGTGAAAGTAAAGCTTATTTTATTTTAATAAAACTAAGCTACCAAAGATAAAGTTTACAGTTTAAAGTAAAGAGGGAACTCACCAGCGTTAGCTGACTTTTAGTATGCATGACAGGTAAAAAGGGTAAAGCTAAAGAAAAGTGAAAAGAGCCATGTGGGCTGGATAGCATGGACATCGGGCTGCGGTATTGAAGACTGACATTTCCAATCCTGATAGTTCATGTTATAGACAATATTTCATGTTTTAGTTTGATGAATGATTTGAATTAAAGACTTCCGCTGTAATAGATTCTGATTTCCGGTTTAAGAACTATGTTTGTTATGTTTTGTGCCAACTATGAGATGTACCCGTTTTGGGGTGTCACAAGTTGGTATCAGAGCCATAGTTTGAGAGATTCAGACATTTGCGATAATGTCTGAACTTAAACTGAGAATGGGACAAATCAAAGGAAGGAAAGGAATGTCAGTCGGAGCAGCCCGTCCATGGAAAGATAGTAGACAGAAGGTAGTCAATGTCCTTACATAGAACATAGACAATAACGCCTTAGTACAGATAGCAGAAAGTAGATGCTTTAGCATAAATAGTACATAGTACATGCCTTAGCACCGACAGTAGACAGTAGATAGTACGTGCCTTATAGTAGAAACTCTGAACTTGGATGCAAATGTTACTCGGAAAGGAAATGTTCAGAACCCGAGTAGTAAAGTAAATTAGTAATTTCATACCGGTCTCTGTAATTAGTAATTTACAGTACTCGAGGTGTTCTAAATTGTTACCTATCTTGATAACACGAGCTATCTTTGTTCACAGTAGACACTAAATGGCTAGAGCAAAGAGAGGAGGTCGCACTGGGGGTCGTACTGGTCGTCGAGGCCGACCTCCAGGTAACCGGAACCGTCCTGAAGAAAGTGAGCACTCCCGCAACGAAGCTGAATCGGTGCATATGGAGCATAATGATAGTGGGAACCATATGTCGGCTCCTAACGATGCCCCTAATGAGGCGCTTGAGTTGGAACCGATTGTGAAAGAAGCTATAGCGGCAGAGGTTACTTCAATCTTGAAGAAAGTTCTACCAGAAGCATTGGGCGAGGCCCTTAAAGAGTTTAATATAGGGAAGAAAGAAACGAAAGAGGAAAGCAGCAAGAGACTTGGAGTCACTGACAGTGATGATTCTGATTATGAAATGGCAACCCGGGGTTGCAACTATAAGTCCTTTCGGGGGTGTGACCCGCCGAAGTATGATGGACAGAAAGATGCTGTTGCCACTTTTGAGTGGATAGAGAGAATGAATGGGGTGATCAACATTAGTGAGTGCCGTGATGATCAAGCGGTCAAGTTTGCCGCTCACTCATTCACTAATGAGGCATTAAGCTGGTGGAGATCGATCGAAAGAATCAAGTCTTCTGCTGAGATGAAAAAGATGAAATGGGACGACATGAAAAAGCTGCTAATCACTAAGTTCTGCCCGCAGAACGAGATTGACAGAGTTGAGAGGGAATTTCTGGGGCTCTGTGCTGGTAGTATGACTCATCGCCAGTATACCTCCAAATATCAAGAGTTGGCTCAGCTGGTTCCACATCTTGTGGACACTGAGGAAAAGAGGATTAAGTACTACATCAAGGGACTACCACAGAAAGTCCGTGTGCACGTGAAAGCTAATGCTCCCACGAGTTTTGAATCTGTGGTATCACTTGCTGGGATAGTTTATGATGACTTCGAATCCGCAGACCCACTGCCTACTGAGAAGAAAGTGACCAATGCCGTTAAACGGCCAGCTAAAGAGTGGGCGGGGCCGGAGACGAAGAAACTGAGGATTGAAGATGGGGTTGAATGTGCTAAGTGTGGCAGGAAGCACTCGGGCGAGTGCCGAGTTGGGTTAAATATGTGCTATAGGTGCGGAAAGACCGGACACTACTCTCGAGAGTGTCCCGGGGCACAGTCTTGTTATAACTGCGGGATACCTGGCCACATGGCCAAAGACTGTCGGAAACCCAAGGCTACTGGCACCGAGAAGGGTAAAGAACCTGAGAAGCCGAAGGCAAGGACCCGGGCGTATGCACTGACACAGGAGGAGGCTAGGGGAGACCCAGATGTTGTGTCAGGTACGTTCATCCTTGACCACACTTATGTTTCAGTATTATTTGATTCGGGTGCCAGTAGGAGTTTTATATCATCTTCTAAGTGTAAAAGAATGAAATGCAAAGTTACTAGAGTAGAGCAGGCCTTTAATGTGGAAACCGCAGTGGGCAAGACCACGATAGTAAGTGAATTGGTAGATAATTGCACGATAAAGATTCATGGCCATAGATTCCCAGTTAGGTTGTATGTTATGACCTTGGGAGGATTCGATATAGTTTTGGGTATGGATTGGTTAGCTGCCAACGAAGCCCGGATAATATGTAGACGAAAGATAGTTCAGCTCAAAGCTCCAGACGGTGGCGAGGTTTTGGTGTACGGGGATCGCGACGGTTCACTAACGAACGTCATATCAATGATAAAGGCAGAGAAGTATATAGGGCGCGGATGCGAGGCCTACCTGGCCTATGTGATAGACAATGATGTAAAGGTGAGAGAGTTAAAAGACGTACCAATTGTATGTAATTTTCCGGGGGTGTTTCCTGAGGAGTTGCCTGGGTTACCACCTGACCGGGAGACAGAGTTCCAGATAGACTTAGTGCCAGGTGCCCAGCCCGTGGCTAAAGCACCGTACCGACTTGCACCTCTGGAGATGAAAGAGCTGATGGTACAGTTGGAAGAACTTTTGGATAGAGGATTTATCAGACCAAGCATTTCTCCATGGGGTGCTCCGGTTCTGTTCGTAAAGAAGAAAGATGGTGCCATGAGAATGTGCATCGACTACAGAGAGTTGAACAAGCGTACAGTAAAGAACAAATATCCGCTACCAAGGATCGATGATCTGTTCGACCAACTACAGGGCGCCAGATGGTTCTCCAAGATCGATCTGCGGTCGGGATATCATCAGTTAAAGGTAAGAGAAGAGGACATACCTAAGACAGCGTTTCGCACGCGTTATGGGCATTACGAGTTTCGCGTGATGTCTTTCGGCTTGACGAACGCTCCGGCAGCATTCATGAGTATGATGAACCAGGTGTGTAGACCGATGCTAGATAGGTCGGTGATAGTGTTTATAGACGACATACTCATTTATTCGAAAAGTGAAGGTGATCATGCTTGTCATCTTCGAGAAGTACTAGAGACGCTACAAAAAGAAAAGTTGTATGCCAAGTTCTCCAAATGCGCGTTCTGGCTTAAGGAAGTCCAATTCTTAGGTCACGTTATCAACGCAGACGGCATTATGGTTGACCCGGCTAAGATAGAGGCAGTACAGGAATGGGAAACCCCGAAGACGCCAACCGAGATTCGGAGTTTTCTGGGATTGGCAGGTTACTATCGAAGGTTCATTCAGGACTTCTCGAGAATAGCTTCGCCACTAACAAAGTTGACACGTAAAGAAGTAAAGTACGAATGGGGTCAGGCTCAGTCCAAAGCATTTGAAGAGTTAAAGAAGAAGTTGACCCAAGCCCCAGTGTTAGCACTACCCGACGGTAACGAGGACCTGGTGGTATATTCTGACGCATCGGGACAAGGGTTAGGGTGTGTTTTGATGCAGAGGGGAAAGGTGATCGCGTATGCGTCACGACAGCTAAAGATCCACGAAATTAACTACCCGACTCACGATTTGGAGCTCGCGGCAGTTGTTTTTGCGTTAAAGATTTGGAGGCATTACCTCTACGGAGTGAAATGCACGATTTATTCGGATCACAAGAGCTTGAAGTATTTCTCTGAACAGAAAGACCTGAATATGCGGCAAAGGCGGTGGTTAGAATTGCTGAAAGACTATGACTGTGAGATCCTATACCACCCGGGAAAGGCGAATGTGGTCGCTGATGCCCTAAGTCGTAAGGAGAATCGTTCTCCTATTAGGGTAAAAGCGTACCAGTTAGTGATAACCCCAGATTTTATGACAGAGCTAGAAGCAGCACAGAAGGAAGCACTAAAGGAAGAGAACATAAAGAAAGAAAGAATGGTCGGTCAACAGACAAAGTTAGAATTAAACACTCATGGAGTGAGGACCAGGTGTGGTCGCATGTGGGTACCGAAGGGCGGAGAGCTTAGGGCCAAAGTACTTGACGAGGCCCATAAGTCTCGATATTCCATCCACCCAGGAACCACGAAAATGTACCAGGATTTAAAAAAAGAGTATTGGTGGCCTAACATGAAGAATGATGTGACCGGATATGTAAGCAAGTGTCTGACTTGCTCACAAGTTAAAGCAGAGCATCAGAAACCGTACGGGAAGATCCAGCCTCTGGAAATACCCGAATGGAAGTGGGAGCGTATCACCATGGACTTTATTACAAAGCTGCCCCGCACAGCAAAAGGCCATGATACGATTTGGGTTATAGTGGATCGTCTGACAAAGAGTGCACATTTCTTGCCAATTCGCGAAACGTACTCATCTGAGAAGTTGGCAGAAGTATTTATCAATGAAATTGTCTCTCGACATGGCGTACCGTTATCAATTGTATCTGACCGGGACACCCGATTTACATCGAGGTTCTGGAAAAGATTTCACGAGTCAATGGGTACAAGACTGAACATCAGCACGGCTTATCATCCACAGACGGATGGTCAATCAGAAAGGACCATCCAGACGTTAGAGGATATGCTCCGCGCATGCATTATAGACTTTGGTGGCAGTTGGGACAGTCACCTACCATTGGCAGAGTTCTCCTACAACAACAGCCACCACACCACTATCGGTATGCCACCTTACGAAATGTTGTATGGTAGAAGATGTCGAACCCCGGTCTGTTGGGGCGAGGTAGGACAGAAAGAGTTGGGGAGTTTAGAGGTAGTCACAACAACCTCTGAAAAGATTGATCAGATCAAGGCCAGAATGAAAGCTGCACAGGACCGTCAAAAGTCCTACGCGGATAAGAGGCGAAGACCAATCGAATTCAAGGTCGGGGATCAAGTACTATTGAAAGTATCTCCCTGGAAGGGGATCATTCGATTCAGAAAGAGAGGGAAGTTAAGCCCAAGATTCGTCGGGCCTTTCAAAATACTAGCACGGGTTGGTGAAGTCGCTTACCGGTTAGAATTACCTGATGAGCTGAGTGGAATTCACCCAACCTTCCACGTGTCGCACTTGCGCAAGTGCCTGGCCGACGAATCGGCACACGTGACACTTGACGACATCGAGATAGATAATAGCCTCAATTACATCGAGGAACCCGTCGCCATACTAGACAGGAAAGAAAAGCGGTTACGGAATAAAGCGATACAGTTAGTCAAAGTACAATGGAAGCATCGTAAAGGGTCGGAAGCTACATGGGAAACCGAGACAGAAATGAAAGAGTCGTACCCGCACCTGTTTGACTTATAACAGGTTTCGAGGACGAAACCTTTCGTAAGAGGGGTAGACTTGTAACATCCCAAAATAAATAAAAACCCAAATAAAAGAAAAAGGAAGGTGGGCTTGGCTAGGGGCCGGCCCATGGGCCCGAAAACTGAGAAGAACCCTTCTAATCAGTAGCCATTTCCTCCTGTGTTCTTCATTTTCTTCCTGCGCAAGAACCTTAGAGAGAGAGAGAGAGAGATCGTCTAGAGAGAGAAAGCTCGGATCAAGCTCAAAGTCTCGAGGATTGTTGCTCAACATCTCTGGAGCATAAAGGAACGAGAAGGAAGCTATAACAGGTAATTATTATGCCTAAATCTGAGTTTTTGTAACTTTCGGGTTTCGGGTTAATAATCGAGTAAAGGTTTAGATTTTTACGTGTGAAACTGGAAACAAACCACGGGTTTGGGTTCATGGGGGAAAATGGAACATTTCGAACGTAAAAAGTTCAAAGCTTGATCGATTAGAACAAAGGGACCAGATCTAGGGTTCTGTTTGGGGAAGAAGACTGCACAGTCGAAACTACTAGTTTCGATATGGACGCATCTATCGAAACTACCTAGTTTCGACAGGGGCAGACCCATCGAAACTACCATAGTTTCAATATAGACCCAAGACCTTAATTAAGAATTTATACAAGTCATACGACTCGAAACTACTTAGTTTCGATAAGAAGCAGTGACTCGAAACTACTTAGTTTCGATAAGAAGCAGTGACTCGAAACTACTTAGTTTCGATAAGAAGCCAGGGCTCGAAACTACATAGTTTCGATAAGGAGCCAGGACTCGAAACTACCTAGTTTCGATAATGAAACCATGGCCCGAAACATCTGAGTCAAGCCTAGTAATGTCTAAGTGTCCCCTAGGAACACAGCCTTACGCCTATGACTTGATTATACAGATTGTGGGTGACCATAGTGACATTCAGGAACCGGCTAGGTGTAAACAGAAACGATTCATCTGGTGAGTTCTTATTGCCCTTTTTCCTAATGGTTTTGGGCTGGCATGCATACTGGCATAGTATTTTATAAAAATGTTATTTTTATAAAATGAAAGGCAAAGTATAGTATTTTATAAAAATGTTATTTTTATAAAATGAAAGATAAAGAACAAAAGAGCATAGTATTATCTTTTAAACAAGTTTTTGAAAGATAACAAAGAGCTAAAGAAAGAACGATAAAGGAGCCGTACTTCGGTACAGCTCGACAGTGACAGTGACAGTGACAGTGACAAATACCATGTTATATGCTTATGTGTTAATATGTGTTATTTGTCTATATGAAAGTTATGTGATTGCATTTCTATTTGTGTAATAGTGTAATTGCATTGCATAGTAGTTGCATAGTAGAAAGTCCTGCAGGCATGCTAAAGTAGAAGTCTCACCCTGAGGTGTGAGCAATGCTAAAGGAGTCTTACACTTCGGTGTAAGCAATGCTAAAGGAGTCTTACACTTCGGTGTAAGCAATGCTAAAGGAGTCTTCACTTCGGTGTAAGCGAGAAAGTCTCACCCTGAGGTGTGAGCAATGCTAAAGGAGTCTTGCACTAACGTGCAAGCGAGAAAGAAAGTCCTACCCTGAGGTGTGGGCAGCGCTAAAGTAAAAGTCTTACCCTGAGGTGTAAGCAAGATAGGGATCTGGTCCTCGGACCACGATCCATATGTGATAGTTAAAGTATGATAAAGTCACTTGTCAAGTATAAGTGAAAAGATAGACAGAGTACAGTGGGACACCCTAACGGGTTTCCTTAAAGATAAAGTTTTAATGACAGATAGTAACGTAACAGATTTATAATTGTAACGTTGTAAAGTTTTAAAGTAATAGTTAAAAGTTTATTTCAAAGAAAGTGAAAGTAAAGCTTATTTTATTTTAATAAAACTAAGCTACCAAAGATAAAGTTTACAGTTTAAAGTAAAGAGGGAACTCACCAGCGTTAGCTGACTTTTAGTATGCATGACAGGTAAAAAGGGTAAAGCTAAAGAAAAGTGAAAAGAGCCATGTGGGCTGGATAGCATGGACATCGGGCTGCGGTATTGAAGACTGACATTTCCAATCCTGATAGTTCATGTTATAGACAATATTTCATGTTTTAGTTTGATGAATGATTTGAATTAAAGACTTCCGCTGTAATAGATTCTGATTTCCGGTTTAAGAACTATGTTTGTTATGTTTTGTGCCAACTATGAGATGTACCCGTTTTGGGGTGTCACAGACGACATCTATACCGACGATATGTCGTCGGTATAAGCTATCCCGACGACAAGTCGTCGCTATAGGGTCAAAAAAAATCGTCGGGATTAGGTGATACTGTTTTAGTATTAGAATATATAATTATTTATATTTTATAAAATAATTACATTTTTTATTGGTAGCTTATAAGAACATTGTACGATTACAAAAAGCTAAAGATCTTATATTGTAGGATCAATCACATAATATTTCTAAGGAACAATGAGTGAAGAATCGATCATTGAAGAAACTAGAAGTTTTCATCAAGTTTTGAAGATTTGTAAAAAGTTTAGAAAGTAGCCCATGGTCAAGATTGATGAGAAGAACCCAACCGGGAAGCCAACCCAAGTTCCCTCCCATGAAAACCATGATTGTTTCTCATCTTCACCGTCTCTTCCATCTAACGGTCGTATGGTCTGAGGACACTTGACCCCGATCTGCATACCACATAATCCGGTATTGTTGTCAAAACCATTCATAGTGCCAATTTGCCCTCCGAAGGGGATCTTGCCTGTTAGCCTGTTGTTACTCACCTCTAGAACTGCAAGTTGGTTGAGCTTCACCAGTGATTCAGGAATGGAACCGGAGATTTCATTGTATGACAAATCCAAGGTTTCGATGTTCCCTAGTTCACCAAAAGACATCGGAATATGCCCAGAAATCTTGTTGTGTGAAATGTTGAGCAGTTTTAAGGCTCTGAGATGGCCCAGGGATAACGGAATTTCACCTGATATTCTATTGTTTGACAAATCCAATAAAACATAAGTGTAAAGGTTACGATATGCTAGACCTTGAAAAGATTTCTTCCAAATCACAATCAAGTCATTAGGATCAAAATTAGTACTGGAATACCTAATGGAATAGGAAATGGGATAGGGTGTTGATATCTTCAAATTCTCATTCATTCTTGGAAGGTTTGAAATCTCATTTGGAATACTTCCGGTTAGGTTGTTATGGGAGAGATCAAGAATTCGGAGAGAACTCAGGTTGGAGATATTACCAGGGATATATCCTTGAAGGAAATTGCTTCTTAGGATAAGAGCTTCAAGAGTTGGGATTTGAGGGAGAGTGTCTTGTAAATTTCCTGTAATATTGTTTTCATGAATATCAAGAATTTGGAGGTTAACCAATTTAGTCAAACTCCAAGGGAGATTTCCACAAAACTTATTCCCTCCAAAATAAAGAACTTCGATTCCTTTAGGAAAATTCGTAGGGATGTTACCAGAGAAATTGTTGTAGGACAAATCTAGGGCACGCAATCTATCGCCCCAAACAGGAAAGTTGACACCGGATAATCTGTTTTTGGATAGGTCCAGAAATCGTAGGTTGTCAATCTTGGAGATGGACATTGGAATTTGTCCTGAAATGTTATTTTCTGACAGACCAACAAATTTGATCCTTTTGGCTTTGCCAATATTTCCAGGCAACTCCCCCGTAAAATTGTTCTGAGACAAATCAAGATGTAATAAAACACTTTCAGTTTCAAATAAACGAGGCGGGATAGATCCGCTGAGATTGTTTTCTGATAGCATTATTATTTCAAGCTTCCCCTCTGTGAGAAAATCTGGGAATGTTCCCTCCAATTTGTTCTTGCTCAAATCAAGCCAATACATATCCTTTTGGGTTGAAAGCCATTCAGGGATTTGGCCGGAAATATTACAAGATGGCATAGAGATTACGTATAGACTACACCTTGGAGCAATCTTAGCTTCATTATTCCAAATCAAGCCGCTTCCACCGATGAACAACATCCCAAGAGTTGTGATTTTGAATAACCAAGTTGGAATTTCTCCGATGAGTGTGTTATCATTGAGCCGAAGGATTTTTAACTTGCTCAAGTTTTGAATCGATGATGGTATTGATCCAGTAAACCGGTTCTTGCTCAAGTCGAGTGCAGTAATGTTGGGTAGTCTTCCTATGGAGTTTGGAATTTGTAATGAGAAAGAATTTACTGACAGATCTAGTATTTCTAGTTTCTGTAGGTTTACAATTGAAGACGGGATTCCACCGGAGAAATGATTATTTTGTAAGGAAAATTCTCTTAACTTACTTAAATTTCCAATCTCTTGTGGAACTTTTCCCAAAAGAAAATTGCCACCCAAGTTAAGTGATTCAAGATTTAGAAGTTTACCAACTTCAACACTTAAACCCCCTTCGAGAGTATTATCACTCAGATCAAGAACTTGTAGAGATTCGAGTTTGAAAAGTTGAGAAGGAATAGGACCGTGGAAATGATTGTCATTTAACATCAATGTAGTTGAATTTCGAAGAGACCCTAGTTCGGGTCCTAGTTTCCCTTCGAGAGTATTATAACCCAGATCAAGAACTTGTAAAGATTCGAGTTCGAAAAGTTGAGAAGGAACCGAACCCTGGAAGTAATTCCTACTTAACCTCAGTGTAGTCAAATTTCGAAGAGACCCTAGTTCGGGTCCTAGTTTCCCCTCCAGCGTATTGTTACTTATGTCCAAGTAACGTAAATTCGTCAACCAAAAAAGTTGACGGGGGATGGAGCTGTTGAAACAGTTGTCTTGAATGTCAAGATGAACCAGTTCGGTGAGATTCATAAACCCATCTCCAGGGATCTCTCCGTGCAAATAATTGTTCGAGATATCAAGTACTTTTAGTGACCTAATATAAAAAAGTGGGGCCAAGATGCTGGAAAATACCGGAACCAGATTGATATCCGGAGGAGGAACTAAGCCATCCAGGTGGAGCTTTGTGACAGTTTTGGTTCTTGTGCAAATAACACGCTCCCAAGAGCAACAATCGGAAGTTGGATTCCATGATTTTAGTTCTACGAACCGATAAGAACTAGAATTGACGACGCTGGTGAGGGTGGATTTAAAGTGAAGAAGTGCTTTCTTTTGATGGGAAGGACAAGAGAATGATAGGATTGGAATAGAAATGAGTATGAAGAAGATTGATAACATTAGCAGCGGTGTGCTTACGATGGTGGCCATGGTAGTTTCAGATGGTTCTATATATCTTTGATTCATTTGTATCAAAAGCGGCGGTGATTATATAGGGATTTAACGGGATGTGGGGTTACTTTTTTTTTTCTTTAATCCAGAACAATGTACAATCATTCTTGAACTTAGTACAAGTTATGAGTTTAAGAGAAAATTAGAACAAAAAGATTTGTGTTTTTATATTTGTAATCGAGTAATGTTGAGTAGTTTGTCATAGCCATACGTGATGAGCTTTTTCCACCATGATCATTAAATAATCATGACTTAAAATACAAAGAAAAAACATATAATTTTGTGTTTTTTATGCAAGAGAAGTAAAAAAAAAATAGTACGTATTGCATTTTTTAATCTTAGATGGAGTACTAATTTGTTGTAATTTAAGTGATGATATTTTTCTTAAGCCAAACAAGACTAATAATATTTTATGCTACATGAATCAAAGTGTAACGAAATTGGTTAGCTTTCACAGTCCACACAATTTCATAGGCTAATTAATAAACTTCTAAAAACTCAAAAGAATTTGTATGCTTACGCTCATCACTTCTACATGAGAGAGTGAATCAAAATCAGTTTTCTAAAGCGCCTGATACTTTTTTCCTTAAAAAAAATAATGTATAACATATACGGGTTAGATTATAGTAAAAAGGGTTTCAAAAATAAAAAGGGTAAGAAGGATTCTTGGCTTACATGTGTCCTTTTATTGTTTTTAAAAGGAGGGCATAATGGTCATTGTATAATATACCAAGTCATTACACAATGAACAGACGTGGTATTACACAATTAACTTGTATTACACAATGATCTAACTAATTACACAATGAGCTGGAAAACGTAATTTTTTTTTTCGTTTTTGTTTATAACGACACTATAATCGTTTTAAAGATAAAAAAAATCTCATTTTTATGGTGTAGTTTTTTTGAAAAAATAATGTCGTATGTAAAAGTTATGAACGTTTAAAAATGAGGGGAGGAACTTGATAAAAAGTCAACAAAAGTGGCCAAAACTAAAATACCATTCTAACAATTTTTTCTTCTATAATTTAATCTCAACCATTAAATATTTTCTACAATTTGATCTAATAGTCTTAAATCCTTCTCACACTTCTTAGAATTAAAATTCTTTTTACCTTAACCTAATCCTAATATCTACATCATATTTATGATTATTTTTTTTCCCACATATTACGGCGAAACAAAATTAGATAGGACTATCTGCAACGCTACATGTCATCTTTCTCACACGCATACCTAGTCAGCATGTCACATTAGCTTTCCATTATTCTTTCTCAAAAACTCATTTTACCCATAACACTACTATACCAATCCTTCCTACAAACAACCTCATTATTTCCACATCATCTTTTTTTTATTTTCATTTAACTAATTATATTATTACTATTTATGAAATAATTTTTAATAAACAAAAAATAATAATTAAAATTAAAAAAAGAATTACATAATTTTAAACTAAAAATTAAATTTCAGTAAAACTAAAACCTAAAAATAAAAACTAATAATTACGTCAAGGCATGTTGTATTCCTCCCTGATCTCGTTACACAAACTTTCATGTTCGGCTCGTTGGTATGAATCCATTATAGTTTTGAATTTTCTCCTATACACTTTGGAATTTTCTCCTATACCTACAGTTTTGATTTTTCTTTCTAAAGCATCCAAGTTCACTTTACCTCTGAGACTTGTATTGTTTGGCTTTATTGAATTTAGTGTCGTTGTAAATATTTGAAGTCGTCGTAAATATTTGTAAATATTTGGCGAGTTGTTTTAGTCTATTCACTCGTTTTCTTCGTATTTGTGGTTCAAAACGACTGTTTTGTTTTGTTTGGTTTTAATTGTTGAGACTAATTATATAAAATCTTTTTTTAATTGTTTAACCGGTTTTAAGTTGTGAAAACCATCTTAACATCGGTAGAAATGATAGTAATGCTCACCTAATATATTGAAATGAAAGTTTCTTTCTTTTTTATTCATTTGATAACAAGATGATCACATGAAAGTGATGAAATGGTATACCATACAGTTTGAGATAAACAATAATATGTTGTTTTGTTTCAAACAAAAAGTTAAAACACTTTGATATTTTAACAGAAAAACTTTTTTTTTCACATGTTTCATTTGGATTGCAATTGTATGCAACTCATTTTTAAACCTAAATAGTGATTACTATCAACATTATCACGGATCTATAACTTTTTTATACGACTTTGAATTCTCTTTCTAAACCACTCGGGTTTACTTTGCCTCCACGACACGTCGAAAGAGATCGAGACGTGAAGTAAATGATAATAACACTTGTGTTGATCGATTTACTAGACTGAAAATAATATCATTGTAATTATCTCAAATCGTCCACAGAAACAAGAGTAAACTACAAGTTTGATCTTGTTTTATTTATCGGCAAGTTGTTTTAGTCTATTCACTTGCTTTCTTCATATTTGTGGTTCATAATCAATTGTTTGTAGTTCAATTTGAATGTTTCTACTAGTTTTAGTTGTTGAGACTGATTTTTAAGTTATGTTTTAAATTACTTATATTTTTATTTTTTCCTCGCAAAAGTTGAAATTTTAGGGTACATACGGACCTTGTGTATATCTGTTAGAGAGTTAGATAACTAGTTCTCTAATATAATTTATAATTATCAAATAAAGACCATTTGGCCCAATGGTGTCCGGATTTTAAATAGAGGCTCCCTCTTTTTGAAGATGGAGGGTTCAAGTACATATGTTTGAGTTAATGTTTTTGATTCATATGTTTGAGTTAATGTTTTTGATTCATATATGTTGCCGAAATTAATCTCTAAAAAACTGTGTAACAGAGCAACTTTGATATATTTTTATTATTTTCTTTTTTGTCATAACAAATGCACAAGTATGAACACAGAGGTTATAAAAATAAATTACTAATTTGTCAGCTATTATTATTTAAAATTAAATAAATTTATAACAATGATACATTTTTTACCGGTTCAACAATGAATACCTTTTTTTTGTTTTTTTTAATCTAGGGTATTTTAAACATTTTTTTGTTTTTGTAAAATTTGGGGATTAAAAGTGTAATTTTTTAAACTTAGGGACTAAATAAAAAATTTAGACATACCACAAGGACTACTAATGTACTTAACTCTACTTAGAAATGTGTAACAAGTTAAGTTTGAGTTTATAAAGGTGAGCTCAAAATTTATTAGAGCTTTTTCGACCTTATATACCTGTTAGTGTTTTTTAACTTGATAAAACTAATAGTTTATAAGTTATTATTTAAAAGAAAAATAAAAGTATAAACATTTTAGACAAATTTAAAGAGTTTAACATAAAAAATAAAAAAAAATAAAAAAAAACTAGTTCTCTTTCTTTTTTCGTGTATTTTTTATAAGTTAAATAATTTAACATAGCATACATAGATTGAGAAAAACAATATAAAACTATATTAGCTTTTTATGATATTAAGTTATTAACTCATCTTTTTAAGTTGTAAACGCGAGAATGAGTTGAAAGAGATGAAATATTTGTCGGAGACGGGGAGAGGGTCAGCTCAGCGGGCTTAGGCCCAAACATTAAGGGCAACCAAAGTATCATGGCCCATTTTGTATTATGGTTAGTTAAAGATTTTTTAAGCCACTTAAATGAATTCCTTTAAGCCCACTATAGGAATTTTAAACCCATGAGCCAGCCTTTAGATACAAGTTTTTAAGCCCAACTAATTCTTTGTGTTGCTGCTAGATGATTGTTAGAGCGAAATCCATAAAAAATAGTAAAGACCAAGAAAGGAGTGAAAAAAACCGAAAATCAAACCATATCTGTAACCGAATTATGAATTCAGTTTTTGTTTCGGTTATCAGATATACCTTTTTTTGTTCGGTTTGTTCTGTTAGACATATTTCCAATACGGTTCGGTTATTCGGTTGAATTCGGTTTATTCGGATATACTTTTCTTTCTAAATCAGCTTATTCGGTTCGGTTAGAAAATTTTCCAATTCGGTTAACAGATTATGGTTAAAAAAAATCAAGATCGAAGAACCGTTAAACACCCGTAATGACAATTGGTAATTGAGACCGTGGGATGGTCATTTGGTCAATTTCTGACTTAGAGTATGCCATTTACAAAAAGTTAATTGATTTGCATCAAAAGGTCCAAATATGGTAAAGGTATGTGCTGACGTGTCACCACTCACGTGCTGCTCACGTCCAAAACATCTTTACTCGATAATCATCCACTTTCTTGTCCCATTGATGCCATAAAGCTACAAGCTTTGAGTATTTGTTCAAAATGCACCTTCACCTTTCAAGAACTGCATTTACCACCCCTAAAGTTCTGTTTGGATAACAATTACCTAAAACCAATCCATTCACTCATTTTCACTTGCAAATTCAACAATAAAGATTCACTGAAAACTTACAAGAGGCTGTTTCTATCACACTTTTGAGAAACTTTTCCACTTTCCCATCAAACCCACAAAAAAAAACCCAAGATTTCACTAAAAAAAAAACCCTAAAATTATGGATCAAGCAAACAAAGCTAAGAAAAAAACTTTATGTAACAAAAGATTTTATATCAACAGGGTCCGGGGCAATTTGGGTTTTTACCAGGGCCACCATAGTAAAAGTAGTGACCCCAATCACTATTGCTTCCGGTTTGAACATCATAACAATTGGATTTTTCAGTGAATGTGCCAAGATCTTTGGGAGATTTAAGACCATTTTCTTTATCAACAACTTGAATATTTCTGAAATAACTTGCTTTTTCAAACCCTTCTTCTGGAAACAGGCCACTGCCCATTTGTGTCGACGTATTTGTCCATCGGGTTCGGAATTTACCACCTCGCCGCCCCATTCAATCATCGAAGCACTGTCAGCTAAATATGAAAACAAGAAAGATGGCCAGTAACCCAACACATATCCATTCCCAAATTGCATCCACCAATGTCCCTATTTTTTATCCTGGATATAACAAATCACAATACCGATTGATCATATGAATCTTAAAAGTAATCATCTTTGTTCAAAGAAATCAACCAATAACACACAAAATCAGCCAAGGAAGTTGTGTAGCGGGTCAAAACATGTGTGGGTCAAAAATGGGGTGTGGACTAATCTAACAACAGTCTTTTGTCCAACTTTTTGTATTTTGTAAAGAAATAAATAATGTCCTAAATATGATTACAATAATATTATTAAAATAATAGATAATTTCTATCATAGAAAGCTATTTAGGAAAAAAAAAACAACGGCCAAAACTTGTAATTTTTATGTGTGGGTCAAAACAATTCAGAAACACACTTTTCTCCATCTTGTATTTTGTTGATAAGTGATGAATTACATAATATAACAGAATAAATTATCAAAATAATAAAGCAGTTTAAGACACTGTAAGTATTTGAATATAAGTTATGCAACTTTTGACCGTTCCATTTTTGGCTAAGTTTCTACATATGAGAATAAATCAATAAAATAAAACCTGAATTGACCCATTTCTATGCAAGTGGATTGAAATTTCCCTGTTTAATGTTTTATGCATTTGATAAAGCCGGAAATACTAATGAAAATCATCGTTGTTTCCAATTGATTTTACAAAACATGGGACTACATAGGTTGGTGGCAAAGCCAAAAAATGCCAAGATTCTCATGTTTTTTAAATTCATAATTCTGCAATGTTCAAGAACCACCACCTACCAATAATTGATCATATTCACCTACACAACCTTTGAATAATGCATAAACTCAGCACAATTAAGTCATCTATGCAGTTAATGTGAAAAAATATCGGTTATCGGTCAATGACCGATATCTGAGATATCGGTTCTCGCGGTGAGATATCGGTAATTTTTATATCATGCATAAATAATATTAATAGTCAAATCAAAAGTCAAAAAACATAAAAGATGTCAATATTTTATATTAGAAATTAGAAACATGATCTAATCGTAAGCAATGAAATCATCCTCCGAGTCCACATCAACCAAGCCATCCAATTGTTCCTCCAGATCATTCAACCAAGCCTTGGTGCTCCCGATCGAGTGAAGGATAAAGTGGGATAACAAGTTCAGCAGGTCAGCGGTGTACTGTGAAGGCCGATTGTACGCCAGTGCTCCCGATCGAGTGAAGGCCGATTGTAGTTGTCGATCGATTAAGGCTGATTGTAGTTGTCGATCGATTGTAGTTAGTGTTTTTGGGCTATTGGGCATTTGGACCAGCCTTTTTTAAACGAGATCGGGCTAAAAGGGGGATTAAAAAGGTCCAGATATATCAAACCGATATTCTCGATATTTGGACCGATATTTGACACCGATATCCGAGATATCACCGAGATATCACCGATATTTGAACCGATATTTGGTGAAACCACCGATATCCGAGATATCACCGAGATATCGGTGGTATCGACTGCATAGTAAGTCATTCACTTATTCCCATTCGTACTTATCTCGAGTAAATTAAAAAAAATTAACGCCCATTTAAGCCCACAAACAATATAATTAAACTGAATTTGGAAATTACCTTCCAAACAAGAATACTGATGTCATATTGTGAATTTCTAAATGCAGAAACCGGGGATATGCTTGCACCCATTGCTATATTACTATTGATTTGAATAAAACCTGAGCACAGTAGATTGTAGCAACCAGTAGCTTGATATGCATCACTCTGCACCAAGAGATAGATTAAAATAAATAAAAAATCTATTGAAAGATACAAGTTCTACTGCACGAGGTACAACTCTCAACAAAACTATTACATAAGCATTGTAGGTGTACTTACAGTCCAGTAAGTGAATAGTCTTGTGTTGTTATCACCATAAAGATCTGGACTGACCTGAAAAATCATCATATATTTATCAAACCAGATTCAACATCGCAAAAATACATTGATCTCGATTTAGTATATGCTACTTCTATCAGTGTTGTAAAAATCGCTAGGCGCTAGTCGGGCGGTGGGGTGGGGCCTAGGCCTAGGCGGGATTAATCGGGGCCTAGGCGGGATTAATCGGATTGGAATTTTTATATGTAAATTTCAGTTTTTTATATATATACACACATTTTTACATGTAATTTTTATAAAAATGGTTATTTTTATATATATACACACATTTTTATATGTAATTTTCATAAAAATGTTCATTTTTAAACCACACCAAAGGTTTTCGCCGGAATTTGGCCGGAAAGTTCAGGTTTTCGCCGGAAATTGGCCTGAAATTTCAGGTTTTCGCCGGAATGTTCGCCGGAATCTGGCCGCCTAGGTCCGCCTAGGACCGCCTAGGACCGCCTAGGCCGCCTAGGCCGCCTAGGACCGCCTAGGCCCAAAATTCCTCCTTAGCCGAGCGCCTAGCGATTAATCGGCGCCTAGGCTTAAAACACTGACTTCTATACAATTCGGTTCTTCCGTTAGCTATATCATGTTTGGCATCAAGAATCATGGATTGTGATAATACCTGCCAACCTGCTTCAATGCTGTTAAGATCTTGGCCAAAAGAACCACCTAAAATCCAAATTTGAGACAAACTAAACTCGTCTGATTGTTGTATTTTCGGTTCCCAAACATTCATGGTTGCTTTTGCTCCATAGCATGGTTGTAAAAATCGCTAGGCGCTAGTCGGGCGGTGGGGTGGGGCCTAGGCCTAGGCGGGATTAATCGGGGCCTAGGCGGGATTAATCGGGGCCTAGGCGGGATTAATCAGATTGGAATTTTTATATGTAATTTTCAGTTTTTTATATATATACACACATTTTTATATGTAATTTTCAAAATTATATATACACACACACATTTTTTAAAGAAGCTGAAAATTACAAGAACTAAACTGAAAATCGCCGGAAATTTGCCTGAAAGTCGCCGGAATCTCGCCGGAACCTGCCTGAATCTTGCCGGAACCCTACCGGAATATCACCGGAAAAACGGGAAGTGGCCGATTTTTGGCCGACTAGGTCCGATTAGGCCCGCCTAGGCCCGATTTTTCCGATTAGCGATTTTTAGTCCGATTTGGCCAAAATTAATCCTCCACCCGCCGCCTAGTGACTAATCGGCGCCTAGGCGCGATTTTTACAACCATGCTCCATAGTATTCGTCTCCCTCCACATAAGCTATGGCATGCTATATGTTGCAGAACACAAATATAATCATTTGGAAAACTTGAAAAGGGTATCAAATGGTAAGATAAAACATTAACAATCAAGGCTTTAAAATATTTACCCCTTTATTTTGTCATAAATTGGAGAACTTGTTGATCAGGAAATGAAAAAGGGTATTTAAAATTAAGAGAAAATGCCAGCAATCAATAGTTAATGAAAAAGTAGTGCATCTAACATGGGACATTTTCATTACCTCCTTATTTTGTCATAATGATGGCAAATTATGAAATGAATACCTTTTTTCTTTCATCCATCCACCCATAACCAATGTTTTAAAAACCGGTTTAAACCGGCCGATAATACCGGTTGAATTGGGTCTCGGCCACTAGCCCGGTAAGTTTGAGCCCGGTAAATTAGAAAACCGGTATGTTAGTTGAACCGCCGGTATTACCGGTAATACCGGGTTGTATCGCTGTACCGGTTTTAGTTACAAGTAAAATTTTATGTTTAAACTTAAAAAAAACTGTTTGTTGGGATACATACAAAGTTACAAACATAAGTCTTGTTGATCAATTACCTTACATACAGCCCAGTTTAGAAAAAAAAAAAATCAATTGATATGCTCCTCTTCAGAAAACAGCGTCCCATGTAAAAACTATGTTTAATCATCATCCTTCTGCTTGCCGTTAAAAACATTTAAGCAATAAAACTTCTTATTTAATATTGTAGGAAACAAAAATAGTTATGCTCTTGTTGATGAGGATGACGATGATGGTGAATTTTTATCTTTTAAGTAATCATGAAATTAATACATTCAACACTCTAATGACATAAACAATTGTGCACTTTTATTTAAAATAACTTTACTGAAAAATTGATTGCTTTTGGATTATCTTTTAATTATGGATTAATTTTTAGCATTGAATCATATATTTTTTAATTATCTTTTTAGTTAGAGTTGTATTTTTATGAAATTATAAGTTTACTAATCAACCCGGTACAACCAGATACAAACAGTTGAACCATTTCTAAGCCTAATCCGGTACAATTTAAAAACCGGTTTTTAAAACATTGCCCATAACCGTAGGTAATTATCAAATTAATAAGGGGGCACTTAGTTTTTGAATTACAACCACCAAAACTTAAAAGGTAGCGGAGTTAGACATGGGGTTTAAAGCAAAAGCTCATTTACCCCTTTATTTTGGTATAAAGCTGGGAAATTATGAAATGAATCTTTTTCTTTACCTGATGTATTCATTGCCTCTTTATTTTCTTATAATGACTAATTATGAAATGAATCTTTTTCTTTATCCAATTATACCCAAAACCATATGTAATTATCAAACTAAAGAATTACCCCAAAAGAAAGTGCATTTTGACATGGGTTTTCAAAGAAAAACTCATTTAACCTTTTATTTTGTCATAATTAAGGGAAAATAGGCTTTTTTTTCTTTCTTTTTACCACCCTTTTTGTTCCTGTTCATCTAATCTTCAAGATTGCAATACTCAACTCAAAAAAAAGTGCATTTAGACATGGGTTTTCAAAGCAAAATTCATTTAACCTTTATTATCTCATAATTAAGGGAAAACAATAGGCTTTTTTTCTTTCTTTTTACCACCCTTTTTGTTCCTGTTCATCTATCTTCAAGATTGCAATACTCAACTCAAAATAAAGTGCATTTACACATGGGTTATCAATGAAAACTCATTTAACCTTATATTTTGTCATAATTAAGGGGAAATAATAGCTTTTTTTTCTTTTTTTTTACTTTTGTTCTTACTCACCTGATGACCACTTTCATTATCAATATCAGGATCAGCAGAACTAGGGATACTTCTAGGCACAGCAAGGCTTTTATGCTTCTTTCTCCCATATCTTTTAACAGAACTTGCTCTCAAAACATCATCTTCTTTTGTTCTCCTTATGGGTATGGTGTCTTCAGGGCACATGCCATTCACGTGCCACAACTGGTGGATTGTATTCTCTCTTTCTTTAGACTCTGTGTTCATCTTGTTCTCATCATAAAGCCCTTCTGGGTGATAGTTAGGCCTCATCTAAATCAATTAAAAAAAGTTTAAATTTAAAAAAAAAATCAATAAACTGATAAAGAAAATCTTGAAAGTGGTTAAAGAAACCTGGATTTTATGGTCTTTGAGGAATGGGTGATCAAAAGCTGGCTGATGAGAGATGTGTACACAGTCAATGATATCCCCATCTGGGCTCTGATTAAATCATGAAAAAATCATAAATTTGTTTGATTATTAGCACTAATTTCATCAAGAAAACCACTTTTTGCAACTAAAATTAAATATTTCAAAAATCATAAAATAATACCTCAATGGTTTTAATAGGGGGTTTGTTGAGGCGTTTTAAGTGTTTGTGAACTTGAAGCTTCTGCCTGGAAGCTGGTGGCTGCCTGGCACAATGTAGCGAGGGCAGATCCAGGAAGAAGACAGCAAAGAGGATAACTCCAATAAACCCTATCCTCATCCTGCTTCTGCTAACGTGCGCGGCTGCCGATTTCAAAAGCTGAAAAAGATGGACTCCTGAAAGTAAGAAAAGGGTTTTCTTTTTCCCAACTACAGTCTCCGACTTGTGCTAACCTCCGCCATGAGTAATGAGGTGAGCAGAGCCCGGAAAAAGACCACACGCACACTACTCTGGGTATCCTACGCACCTCCCCAAACTCCGAGACATTTGTCTTGGAAGTGTCCACTATTCTCTTTCTCCTCTCAATGCTATGTAAAAAGCTTCCGTTCCCTTCCTTTCTTTTTTTAACTCGTATCGTTTTTTCGACAAGTGCAAACAAAAACAACGATGGTGTTTAATGAGATCAGTTACACATTATCAGAGCCAATTTCAAACTCATCACGAGATCACTGCTAGCTTGACTCGACTTTCCGGCGGTTTGCAGATGTCCACGTCATATAAAATTTAATGTCGTTAAGTTTTTTTAACGTGAGGTCTAATGTAAGAAAATAGTTTGAAGATTGTAAAAATATTATCAGTTGAGATTATTATTGACCAATTAGTAAAATATGAAATTATTAAAATCCAATAATCCTTCTTTAAATTTTTGTGTTCCTTTTTGTATTATTTTCTTCTTTTTCTTCCGTGTACAATTTTAACTACTAACTAGTTTGTATTATTATATTTCCTTTATCAAATATTGATAAAACGGGTTAAAACTTAAACATAGGTTGATAACTATTAAATATTGAACGGGTCATAACAACCAAAACTATAAAAAAAACTCAAACATGGGTTGATTAAACGGGACATAATAATCATTAACAAGCACTTTAGAATTCTTTCCTGCTAACCGAACGTTAACTGAGCCGAACCTATACAACCCTATGTATAAAATATATACATAAATAAATAAGTAAAACTAGAAACATATCATAAATAAGCAAAACGAATGCATTAATTATGAATTTATGACTAGAAAAAATAATATTACTAACAAAATCTCATGTGTTTTACTGAAATGGTTAGGGGGTTTTATGATAAGCATAGACTTTGAGTGACTTTATTCACTTCATGTAGTTTTTTTTACGTGATATATTTATTAAATGTGATTAGTGATTACAGAACGAAAGTGGTTAATTAACCGAAATTAACCAAAACCAACTCAACGGTTAACTGGCCAAACTGTTATGATTAAGGTTATGAAAAATGGTATAACCGACCAAACGGTTATGGTTATGAAATAGGCCAAAACCTACACATAACCAACTTTGTACACCCCTAGTTGGAAGTTTAGTATTGCTCAACCTGAATATCATGATTAAAAGCTATAATATTGTTCATGCCAAAAAAAATCCGTGTCCTAATAAATATGATCACCGGCGTTCGTGATGACGTTTTATTTTCAAATGCTTTCAGGTAAACAGTAAGTTGTTTTTAGAGACTAGTCATGAGTGATAGTCTCGTGTACAAATGTAAATGTGTTTTTGACGGGGTTATTTGCTGAAGGAAGTCGGCTCCCTAATCACATGAGATAGACCTGTAGTTATATTTACAAGGATATGTGTTAAAAAGATGTAGTTTCTAGGCATGTATAGAACCTTATGGCTCAGTAATACATGTGGGTCGTAGGAGAATTATGTAATGCTTTTTTAAAGCACGTCTTCTAAACAATTAGGTATTTAAATCCCACTTTTATAAAATATTATTTTATATCAAGAAATTGGAATTGTTCAACATCAACCCTCGGGTTAAGGATTTATGAAAAGATCAATCCAAGTCATTTCCCGCTCTAAAATATTCTAATCTATCTGAAAAGATAAGAATAAAATTGATTGGAGGGTTATTAGTCACATCTCCTGTTGGTCCCAACAAATGGTCCAAGCTTCTTTTAACAGAAAAAAAAACGTTGGTTATTAGTCACATCTCCTATTGAAAAAGAAACCATTAATGGTCCCGACATATAATGGTCCAAGTTTCAGGAAAAAAAATCAATTTATCATGCATATATTCCATACTCTATGCATGGTCCGTGTATATATAATGTACGGGGTGGTCTATATATTTTATAACCATATCAATTTTGGCCCTGCAAATCGAGCCATGACGATAACAGTCTTCCCAAATTATTTCGTGTTGCAAGCCACTTCTGGGGGTCCGTATTTGAGCGTACCACAAGATCATCTCCCATCCGGTTTCCTGAAATTCGAAGAAAAACTAATCTGGAGTCCACATGCAAAGTTTGCAGCGGAGCCATCAGGAAATGGGGATGGTACATTAGTGAACATAAGATCATGCTACAACAATAAGTATTGGGTGGTACATAAAATCAACAACGATTATTGGGTTGCTGCCTCCGCAGGCAAACCGCAGGAAGACCAAACAAAACCAGCATGCACCTTGTTCCTACCTCAACTAGGAGACCAAGGTGTATCTTTAATAAGCGCGGGCATGTCTATGTACGCATCCACCTCCGGGAGTACTGATGGCCTCCTAATCTCCGATTCGAAGCTCGATTTCAATGTAGTTGATTGGGAAACGCTGGTGATACTTCCTCCTCAAGTATCATTCAGATCTGAAGTAGAAGGCAATTACCTTTGCTCTCGTGTCATTGAAACAAAACCATATCTTCGGTTTGAGTCCGGATTGGATAATGTTGGAGATCCACATCATGAACTCTTCCCAACTGCTGATGGAAACTATCGAATAAAGGATATGCACTCCGGCAAGTTCTGGAGGCGAAGCCCTTCTAATTGGGTATTGGAGGACGGGGAAGAAAACGACAACGAGCCAGGTGACTTGTTTTCGTTCATCAAACTAAGTGACAGTGTCTTTGCTCTCCGCAGTTTGGGCAACAACACCTTCTGCGGAGGGGATGGAAAAACAGAATGTTTAAACGCCCAATATCTAACTATATCCAGAGAGACAAGGCTGATTGTTGAAGAGCCTGTACTGGAAAGACACATCTTAGATCTCACATACCGGCTCTCTGACTCCAGGATTTATTACGAGCAAAGCGAAGTAGTTAGCCAGGCTATTGCAACAAATACCAACCCGGACGAAGAATCCACAGTAAACTTGGATTTTTCGTCAGCTGAACCCAGGACCACTTATTGGACTAACAACGTGTCATCTGCGTTTGGTATAAAGCTGGTAAACTTGAATGTTACTAATGTTCCATTTATTGTGAATGGGGAGATGGAGTTGGTAACCACTGAACCTGTCCATACGTATGAATGGGGAGTGGTCGAAACAAAGGTGACTACAAGACAACAGACTTACACTGTTGTGGTGCCACCGTTAACTACAATGAAGATTACGCTCAAGCGTAACAAGGCTGCTTGCGACGTGCCTTTCTCCTACACACAACGTGATCTTCTTAAAAGCGGTGAAATTGTTACCACTATCAAGGATGATGGAATTTTCACCGGAAGCAATTCCTACAACAATTCCTTTGAAACCTCAAAAGTAGTTGAGGATAGTCAAGGAAGACTGTATTTGTAACTAGAGTTAAACGATGATATCATCAGTTTGTGTGATGAATAAATTATGTACGGGTCTCTTAATTAATTGTCCGGTTGATGGAGACTCTGTATGTCATGTGATCTCTATGTCTATCATTTATAATTTGTGTGATAAATAACGGGGTCTTTTGGTTTTTCTGGAGACTCTTGATTTAATAATGTATGTATGTATACATGTCGTGTGATTATGGATCTATAAAAGAAAAACAAGAAGTAAAGAAAGCAGTAAATTACAATGGAAATAAAAGAAAAACACAAAAAAGGGAAAATGAAAACAGATTTCGTGACCAAGGCTATGTTTAACACGGGTCCCTTAAAACAAATTTCGAGCCTCCCAAGAAAACTCGAATGTTTCCCGGGGTATAACGGCTGAAGCTGTGTACAGCTGGGAGGACTCTAATTTTGAAAGAGTGCCTTAAAAAGAAAGAGTAGACGTTAGAGAGTTTCTGCAGAAACTGTTGTTCTGTTCAGTGTGTTTCTAGTGACAATTAAGTGTATTCAAATGCCAAGCAAGTCTTGGTATTTACACAGAAATAAGAATCGTAAAAGCTGAAGGAATTAAAAAGGAAAATAAAGATAATTAAACGTAATCAATGCTCTTTATTTGGTTTTTTAATTCTGATTCGAAACATCCAAATTTTTAACTCTTAAGAGCTGGTCAACAGAAAACTGTTCAGCCGCTAGAACGCGCGCGCATATCTGGACGTACCCGCTAGGCCGCCATAACACGCATATCCGGACACGGACGCGGACTGCACCCGCTAGGCCACCAACCCGTGCTACCACGTGGAGGCTACCCGGACGCTCTGCCTGGACGTTGCACCACATCACATGTCGTGTGCCCGGGCCTTCATGAACGCAGATCACTCGTAGTTGGTCAAAAGTACTAAAGCGGCTCTCAAGCGTGCGAAGTGCAAAGTGCGCCATCAAAACGTCACATTATGCCCATCGCCCTTGTCCCGAGCCACGTGCCGACGCGTTGGGTGCTTCAGACCTTTATGGTTCGCACTGAATGTCATCCTTATAAGGTAACAATTCTAAAGGAGTGTTTCACCTTATAACCCACTTACATGTTTATCATCCCCTCTGTATGGGACAAGTTTCCCTGCTTTATACTCAAGAAAAACTAAATTATTTCAGCTCTACATACCCAATTTTGAGCATTGATATATCATTTATTTTAACTCCGTTTTGGACGTGGTTTGTTTCCTAGCGAAAGTCTCACGTAAGAGAACACAAACCTAGAAAAATATAATAATATTAACTTCAGTTACATATATTTATTTCTATACAAATTTGGCAAAAAGTCACTTTTGTAACTTGGTGAAAAAACTAATTTTTCATTCAAAACACACCTGAGTATCATTGGGCCAAATCCCCTTTGATAATAACGAAAGTAAATCGGTCCCTATTAAGTTAATTTTTTTTAACGGCAAATTGAATCACCGACGGACCACTGGGCCACCCAATCATCTCCACCCCCATAGGTGAGAAAACCCACTAGCCCAACTTAGACCCCCTTTTTTTGTTACAAGTGGGGACTAGAACCCAAGATCTTCTCATTTTGAAAAAGTCTTAAGCATACACCTTTACCACTAAACTAAGCTAATGGTTGTCCATATTAAATTAAATGGTCCAAGTTTTTATCGACAAAATAACAAAGCTAATTAATTGGTCCCAATAAATGCTCTAAGCTACTTTCAACAGAAAAAAAACGTGGGTTATTAGTCCCATTTCCTATTGAACAAAATTCGTCCATAATCACATGTTTATTGGTACTAAATGGTCCCGATCTATAATCTATATCTATACTATATAATAAATAAAAATCATTTATGTCACGTGTCGCGTTCACATCATTTCTCATAATTTTTTTTCTCTCTCTCTTATTAAATGACTTTCCTTTTTTTAATAATGATTTATATTTAAAAAAAATATTAATTATACTAATAAGACACATTTATTTTAAATTATCTCTTATTTTAATAAATTTTAAATTTTAATTATGTAACTTTTGTTTTTAACTAAATAGTGATATAAGTCAAATTATATTAAATAGAAATTAATGTATTCAAACAGTGTAATATAGATGTTTTAAAATATATAAACTTTTTATTACTGAGTATATAACATTACATTTTATCAACCCGTGCCACAAGGGTTTTTTAAAATACAAAATTTGTATTACTAAATATATAATATTACATTTTATCAATCCCGTGTAATACACGGGAATTTAACCTAGTATATAATAAATAAAATTATCTCAATGTCACGTGTCGCCTTCACATTCATTGTTATAACTTTTTCCCGCATCTCTCTCTTATTAAATACACCTCCATCTTTCCAATAATAATAATTATATATTTTTAAATACATTATTAGTTATACTAATAAAACACATTTATTCAAAATTATCACATATTATAAGAAATTTTGAAATCTAATTACTTAACTTATGTTTTCATTCAAAGAGTAAATGAAAGTCAAATTACTTTGAATAATAATTAATTTATTTTCAAAACTCAATTACATATTAACTTTTACATATTTTTGAATTTTGTTTTCTATTGTTAGTATATGTAATAACATTTTTCAACCTATAAGATCTATATTAAGATTTAAAAATTTTATGCATTAATATTTTTCAACCTGTATAGTACACAAATTCTAAACTAGTTAATAATATATATTGATCCAAACAGAAAAAAGAAACGAGGACGGTATATACAATGGTCCCAATTAAATTATGATATTTATATAACAAAATAATTTAAACCACATAGTTTAACAAGCTTCATCTCTCTTCTAACAAAAAAACTAAATGGTTTTGCCACTTGGCATCACCATATTCAATCTCACAACTCCCTCCCCCCTTCCCAAAAAAAATCACATTTGTATCATTCATTTAATACTTTCATATTTAGCCTTTTTTATTTTAAAAATTACATAAATAAACATTTTCATAATTATTACCATTGCTCATATTTTTTATAAAATTATTATCAAAAGTTAATATTAAAAAAATCAAGAATTAAAAAACAACAGATTTAAAAAAAAATGAGTTTTTAAATTTTTATTATTAAGAAACGATTTTTTAAATTTTATTATAAAAAACAATATTTTTTTAATTTTACATATAAATTTGAAAATACTACGTTTATATTTTAAATAAATATGTGTTAGAATAAAGTTTACTAATATTAAATTAGTAGTTTTTTAATTATATTTGATATTTATAAACAAATTTTTTAATTTGACTTATAAATTTTAATACTTAGTTTTCAACAAAATTAAGAAACCTGCAAATATTTATTTTTAAAAGTGTATTAAATTTGAAAAATTATTTTTTTTTAAATGACGAGATCTTTTTTCTTTCAAAAAACATGTTCACAAGTTTCAGTTCTAATTTATTAGTTTTAAAATTTTCATATTTAATTTTAAATTTTAAATTTAATTGTGTCGAAATAGTAAAGAGTTAAATTTTTTAAATTTGGATTTTTAAATTTATAATTTAAAAGACGATATATTGTTGAAATTTAAATTTTATTTGTATTTTTTTATTTTTTTTAACGAGAATTTAGTATTAAAAGTTTAGCGAGATTTTTCGCATACAAGTATAAATAGTAACCGTCAATCAAAGCATCTTGATAATGATTTTGAGAAAAGTTTACAATCTCATGGTTTTCTAAATGGACTTACATTATCAGGTTTGTCAAACCATGAATTAATTTTGAATGTCGCTGTTTCAGTTATACTATTAATACATATTGATGAAAAAAATGGTTTAGGTAATGTAACAAGTCTTTAGGTCAAATCACAAGGTAATCGCGTTATAGAAATGAATATTATATTTTAAAGCAACATTGATAATCACAATTTTATTCATATAATTGGGTTAACACATTCAGACAAAATAATTTCATTAAAACATCAAAGAAAAAATATACAATTGTTGTATTTTTGCAATGACCATAAATAAAAGTTTAGGGCAATCACTTTCAAATGTTGGTTAGTATTGAAAGATACAGTGTTTATTCATGATCAGTTGTACGTTGCATTATTAAGAATTAAAGTAGAGACGTACTCAGTCTATTAATTTTTGGTAAACATGAAAAATTACCAATACCACGTCAAATGTTACATACAATGAGTAATTTTCAAATTTGTAAATAATCATTGTAAGGTTTCATTTGACATGTAATTTAATATATTGTAAAAAATGTACAACTTATTAAATGAATTTTCATGTATTTTTTAATGTTTTAATTACTCTCATCCATATAATCTTAACATGTAACAAAATGAAAATGTTACAAATACAATATCAAATTTGTATAAAAAAAGTTGTTAATATATTTATCAATATAATATTAACGTTTAACCCGTGTAACACACGAAGTTAAAGCTAGTTCTACATAAAATAATAAAAAAAACATAAATTGGTCCCATGCATATCTTGAGTTAAATGATCCAAGTTTATTTCAACAAAATAACAAAATGTAATTAATTGGTCCCAATAAATGGTCCAAGCTACTTTAAACAGAAAGAAAAACATGGGTTATTAGTCCCATCTCCTATTGAACAAATTTGGAACCATGAAAACCAGAAATTGAAATTAGCTCTTAAACTAATACTAAGGGGGTGCGAGTGAAAGGCCGGTAGCAAGCGGGTAGTTGGCAGGTTGGGTGTAACACCGCCGCATCCTCAGCGGCTTCGGAGGGTAGTTGCCAGCGGCTTCACTCAGTGGGTATATATACCCGCTATAAATCCCATTTTTACCCGTTGATTTTGTTTGAATATAGCCGTTTAAAAAAAAATTATTCATTTTTTTACCCCTATAAATACATACACAATCATTTTATTCACTTCATAAAAAAATACATTCTTTCTAAATATAAACCATTACTTTTATATATACTCAACCAAAATATGAATCAAGGAAGACTATATTTGTAATTTTCACCGGAAGCAATTCCTACAACAATTCTTTTGAAACCTCAAAAGTAGTTGAGGGTGATCAAGGAAGACTATATTTGTAACTAGAATTAAAACGATGATATCATCAGTGTTTGTGATGAATAGCGTATGTACGGGTCTCTTAATTAATTGGCTGGTTGATGGAGACTCTGTATGTCGTGTGATCTCTATGTCTATCATTTATAATTTGTGTGATAAATAACGAGGTCTTTTGGTTTTTCTGGAGACTCTTGATTTAATATTGTATGCATGTATGCATGTCGTGTGATTATGGATCTATACGTTTATCATTTGTGTCTGTATGTAATTCCTGGATCAAAGAAGAATACATATACAGGAGAAGTTACCTGGAAATTTCTTGCATGTTTATTCAATAAACGTGACCCATATATGTTTATGAACCGTTCGTAAAAATAAAAAGATTAATACTTGTATAAATTACAATACAAGAAGTAAATAAAGCAGCAAATTACAATACTTTTACGGTGAAAATAAAAGAAAAACACATAAAACGGAAAACGTAAACATATTTCGTGACCGAGGCTTCGTGTTTAACACGGGTCCCTTAAAACAAATTCCGAGCCTCCCAAGAGAACTCGAATGTTTCCCGAGGTATAACTGCCGAAGCTGTACAGCTGGGGAGGACTCTAATTCTGAAAGAATACCTTAAAAAAGAAAGAGTAGACGGTAGAGAGTTTCTGCAGAAACTGTTGTTCTATACAGTGTGTTTCTAGTGTCAATTCAGTGGATTCAAATGCCAAGCAAGTCTTGGTATTTATACAGAAATAAGAATCGTAACAGCTGGAGGAACTAAAAACAAAAATAAAGAGAATTAAACGTCTTCAGTGCTCTTTATTTGGTTTTTCAATTCTGATTCGAAGCATCCAAATTTTTAACTCTTAAGAGCTGGACAACGGAAAAGTGTTCAGCCGCCAAAACGCGCACGCATATCCGGGCGTACCCGCTAGGACGCCAGAACGCGCATATCCGGACACGGACGCGGACTGCACCTGCTAGGCCGCGGACCCGGGCTGCCACGTGGAGGCTACTCGGACGCTCTACATGGATGCTGCATCACATCACATGTCGTGTGCCCGGGCGATCATGAACGCGGATCACTCGTAGTTGGTCAAAAAAAATAAGGCGGCTCTCAAGCGTGCGAAGTGCAAAGTGTGTCATCAAAACGCCACATTATGCCCATCGCTCTCGTCTCGAGCCCGTACCAGACGAGTTGGGTGTTCGCACCTTTCTGGTTCGCACTAAGTGTCATCCTTATAAGGTAACAATTCTAAAGGAGGGTTTCACCTTATAACCCACTTAAAGGTTTCTCATCCCCCTATATGGGACAAGTTTCCCCACTTTCTACTAAAAAAAGCTAAATTATTTCAGCTCTATGTACCCAACTTTGAGCATCGATATCTTACTCATCTTAACTTCGTTTTGGACGTGGTTTGTTTCCTAGCGAAGGTCTCACGTAAGAGAACTCAAACCTATAAAGAAATAATAATATTAACCTCAGTTACATATATTTATTTCTGTCTAAAGTTAGCAAAAATTCACTTTTGTCATTTAGTGAAAAAAACTATTTTTTCACCCAAAACACACCTGAATTTCATTGAATCAAATGCCCTTTAATAATAACAAAAGTAAATCGGTCCCTATTAAGTTAAATGGTCCAAGTTTTTATCGACAAAATAACAAAGCTAATTAATTGGTCCAAACTTCTATAAACAGAAAAAAAAAACGTGGGTTATTAGTCCCATCTCTTATTGAACAAATTTTGTCCATGATCACGTGTTTCATTGGTACCGACCCATTGTATTAAATTGTCCCAATTAAATTATGAGATTTATATAACAAAATAATTTAAACCACATAGTTTAACAATCTTCATTCTACATAAAATAATAAAAAACGTAAATTGGTCCCCATGCATATCTTGAGTTAAATGATCCAAGTTCATTTCAACAAAATAACAAAACGTAATTAATTGGTGCAATAAATGGTCCAAACTACTTTAAACAGAAAAAAAAACGTGGGTTATTAGTCCCATCTCATATTGAACAAAACTGGAACCTTGAAAACTTGATGAATGAATAAACGTATCATCTATTTATACTAACATATGACTTAAAAAACAAGAAATTGAATTTGGCTCTTAGACTAATACTAATTGACTCTAGCCGTCACATTTAAATGGAATAAGGATTAATGTGTAACACACATGTCACTTCCATAAGTCATCCATGTTTCTGTGAATTTAGCATGTTTATATAAGAGTTGAAAAATGAATCATATATATATATATATATATATATATATGTTCAGTTTGAAAATTTCCCCTTAAACCATTCATGTAAATTTATAAATTATTATAAGATTTTATAACAAAATAGTTTGAACACCTGGATACAAAATAACAAAGGTAAAATGGTCCAATCCAAAGTTAACGTGTTTGATTGGTCCAGCAGGCCCATTGTACTAAATGGTCCCAACCCAACTAATAAAATATAATGATCCAAATTAAGAGAAAAAGAAAAGGACAATGCATATTGCAATGGTCTCGGATCTAAATATATAACTGTAATAGCTAGCATGTATGTTTTTATTTATAACCATATAGAAACCAAACCAACCCAACCCCATACAATGATTAATCTAGTTTAGCCATGGACATGCCATTCCTCCCAAGGCTTTTCCTGATGCAACACGTTAATAATGGTCCCTATTTGAGCGTTGTAGCAAGTCCCCCAGCAAACAGGCCATCTGGATTGATACGACCCGATGAGAGTCAATTTGGGAGTCCGCGTGCAAAGTTTGCAGCGGAGACATCACAAACGGGGGATGCCTCACTCGTACACATAAGGTCTTGCTACAACAATAAGTATTGGGTGGCCCGTGAACAGGATCGGGTGTTTTGGATTGCTGCTTCCGCCGACAAGCCAGAGGAAGACCAAACAAACCCCGGATGCACCTTGTTCCGTACTTCTAGGCATACTAATTCATCAGGGAAGCCATCTTTCCAATTATTTTGCATCAGCAGGTCTATGTACCTGTTCCACATCGCAGGCGCTGCAGGTGGCTTGGCGGCTGCCCTCACATGGGGACCCATGTTCCCTGCGGTTGATTGGCAAACGCTGCTCATACTTCCCTCTCAGGTCTCATTCGGATCTGAAGAACTAAAAGACCAATACCTTTGCTCCCGTGTCATCGACAAACACTATAACTATCATCGGTTCGAGTCAGGATTGGATATCGGGAGTCTGTTGGTGGCCCATGAACTCTTCCCCACTCACGATGGAAACTACCGTATAAAGAACCTGCACTTTGGCAGGTTCTGGAGGCTTGGCACTCGCTGGATATGGGCTGACGCCGCAGACAACAACCACACAAGCGAGGCCACGTTTTCATTTGTCAAACTAAACGATGCCCAGTCCATCGCTGTTCGCAATTTGGGAAACAACCTCTTCTGCGCTCCAGACACCCGCGAGGGAAAAGTAAACTGTCTGAGAGCCGAACATCCTACTATTATAGGAAGGACAAGGCTGTTGGTTGAAGAGCGCGTCCTGAAAAGGGAAATCCAAAACATCCAATACCGCTATTCCGACGTTAGGATTTACGAGGAGGGACTCGAAGAAGTTTCCAATGCTATTGGTGTTAATAAAGACCCGATGTTTCCAGCCACTGTTATTTTAAGCCTTAAAAAAACCGAATCCTTGTCCACTTATTGGAGCAACAGTATTTCATTGAACTTGAATGTAAACGCAGAACTAAAAGTCACTCCAATTCCGCTTATCGTGGAGGGGAAGCTCCAATGGTCAGTGGATTTCGAGTATACCTACGAATGGCGAAAGGAAAGAACAACAACAACTACGACACAAGTGTTTTACGTTGTTGTGGTGCCACCATTAACTACAGTGAAGGTGACCCTCATGTGTACCAAGGCTGCTTGCGATGTGCCTTATTCCTACACTCAACGTGATCTTCTTCCAAACGGTCAATGGGTTACCACTGTCAAGGATGATGGAATATACAATGGCTTCAACACCGACAACTTTTATTTTTATTCCGAAAGAGTTAATTAGATCTATACTCTAGTAGCTATATATACGTTTGTGACAAATAAGACTGGCCTCTAGATGTAACAATATATGTCGTGTGATCTGCGTCGTCAGTCGTCTTGTGTTGTGTGATAAATAACTAGGTCTCTTGGATAGTCGGACACTCTTGATGTAACAATGTGTGTATGTATTTACTATAATTTGGTATAAACCGATTGATTTTCATTGAGAACCCGGCCCAAGGGGATATTTATACTAGAAAGTATGACAAGCTTCCCTATCTATTTAGCTATCTAAGGAAAAGATAATACAGAATAAATACAATACAATACAATAATATATATCGACTAATATGCCCCGCGGTTGTAGCTTCGAATGCGTAAACTGGATTTAAACCTCTGAAATAACATACGTGGAAGGCCTTTTGTAAACATGTCGGCGTACTGGTAATCAGCTGGAATGTGCAATATGCGAATAGAGCCGATACGAACCTTTTCGCGAATAAACTGTATATCAATCACCACATGCTTCCTTTGTTGATGTTGTACGGGGTTACCGGATGAGTAGACAGCTGAAACCTTGTCACAGAAAATGATGCTGGCGTCGCGGAAGTAGGGGTGTTCAATAATTGGTTTCAAACCGATTAATCCAATAACTGAATCGAAACCGAAACAATTTAAAACCAAACCGAATTACATATTCGGTTTTAGGATTGGTTCAAACCGAAAACCGAATATGTAATTTGGTTTTTGGTTTGGTTTAGGTTTCAAGATTGTGAATTCGGTTTGAACGGAAAAACCCGAATTTGGTTATACCACTATTTTAATCCATATTTTATAGTTAACCCAATTTATTTATATAAATAACCAATGCCCATATATGAATTATAAATCATTATTTGATAAAGGTATGTTTTTGTTTATACTTTTTCAAAATATTGTGTTGTTTAAACCTAATAAGTTATGGCTACCCAAAAGAAATTTTTTTTTTGCTAATTCGGTTTGCTAGGTTCAAACCGAAAACCAAACCGAATTACAATGTGGTTTTAGGTTCGGATTAGGTTTCCTCGAAGTTTCAACCAAAAAAAATCCCAACCCGAAAAACCCGTAACCCGACCCGATGAACACCCCTACGCAGAAGTGTAGATGTAGATCAAGAAGGAGGTTGCAAAGCCATGTAGTCTCTATTGCGACATTAGCAATGCCCCTATATTCTGCCTCAACACTAGACCGGGAGACAATGTGTTGACGTTTCGATGACCAAGACACAAGATTGTCTCCAATGAAAACACACTAACTTGAGGTCGATCGTCAGGAGTTGGGACACCCCCTACATACCCGGTCTGCATTGGAATAGGCAGTCATCTTGACTAACTTGGAGGGTGTAATCGGGAGGCCATAAGACGCAGTATACCCTTTAGATATTCTAATAGGCGCTTCATGTACTGAAGATGTGGCTCCCGTGGGGCATGCGTAAAAAGACAGATTTTTTACTAATGGGCTTAACCCATATCTGACATCATGTACACGTAACATCTGTCCCCGAAAGAACCTTAACAAGCTGATACACATTCCCGTAAGAAACCGTTGACTTTCTTTTCCTTGACAATGTAATGACTTTATAAAAACGTTTACTTTCTTTCTTTCATAAAAACTTTATTTAACTTATTTTTAACTTGAAACATATATTATGTATATAAAACTATAATAAACGCTTGCCAAAAATATATCTTTACCACACTTAAACATAGTTTGAACAAATATTATGTTTTTGTTTATGTATATATGAAAATATAATAAACATTTTCCATAAATAAAACTACACCTTACATAAAACGTGTCTTTGCCTCTTTTAAACATTAATATAAAATATGTAATAAACACGTTTTACTAAGCATGCACACCACCCCTAAAGCAGACAAAAATGGAGGATTAGAACTCACATGGTATTCGGTCCACAGTGGAAACTAACAAGCTTTGGGCTACATAAGTGTTATGTGATCCGTGCGAATACAATACATGAAATTGGTTAAACTTTGCTAGCGTCGACTAACACTCTTGAGAGTCGCCTGAGCTTGCGTTCAGGACTTTATGTCATGCTATGGGGTCGATACCCAGAGAGTCGGCTCTGAGAGCCGATTCTCAGTGTCTTCTTCCTCGTTAAGAGTCACCACATGAAGGTGGTCGACTTTTGAGTGTTGGCTCAAGAACACAAATCCCATACATGCCCGTTTTCAGTCCAAAGTCATAACTTTTACGTTCCAAAGCTTTCTAATCTTAACCATGAAGCTAGATACAGGGTTTTTTTTAACACAAGCACACGTAAAAATCTGATCTTTAAGTTAAAACCACATGAAAACCCTAAAAACCCATTTTCAACCAAAATCTCAGATTTGAACAAGTTTCTTACCCCTAATCGGCCCGTTTCTTCAGCAAAGCTTCGTGTAAACATTAGAGAAGAAGAATTGATTGATCGTGGAGCAAAACGACACTTTCTCTCTCTAGACGTTTCTCTCTCTCTCTCTAAGTGGGAAGATGATGAAATGAAGGAGAAGGTGTGGGGAAGCCCTCCACCCTCAGGCCCACTAGCCCGTTCTCGGCCCACATGGGCCCATCAAGTCTCATCATCCACTAATGCTTAAAACCCGCACCTGATAAGTTCAAATTCCGGATGTAACACTTTATATGTAAATATATTATATTCGTTTGTGTGATAGTTTTGATCACTTTTTTCTACACACTAATTATCGTTTCTTTAGATCATTAATCATCAACCTAATCCAAGGACCAATATTATGCAATTAAGCAATTATAACAACCAATACAAAAATGAGGGTTTAATTATTTATCACAATTCAGTTGAATTAAGTGTCATCCATTTACCTCATGGACTTGACACTCTCCTTATAACTAGTTTTATTTTATAGGATATATAACTAGAATCATTACTCTCTTTATTTTTTTACTAGCTTTAACCCCGTGTGTTACATGAGATGAAATTTTAAGATTATATTGGTAACTTTTTTTATTTTGTTAAATGTTAAGATTATATGGATTAGAGTAATCAAAACATCAAAAAAATAAATAAAAATACATTTCATAAGTGGTGTAATTTTTACAATACATTAAATTACATACAAAATGAAACCTAATAACAATAATTTACAAATTTGCAAATACATCATTGTATACAATATTTGACGTGGTATTGGTAACTTTTCTATTTTTAACACCCACTAAATGCAACAAATAATATAGTTTCTTTCCTCAATTACTAAAAACACAAAATAGCGAAAACCGTTAAAAAAATGTCACAAACGGTGCGAACCTGATTGAAGATGGTAGGGAGTCAAAGAAATCGAAGATAATCAAATTGGTCAACGATTTCCTTGCGTACGCTGTTTCTCCATTTTATTAACTTATATCAGCCTTTTCGTAGAAACTTTAATCTTGATGTTGTAACATATTTACAAATATTTAAGTTGTAATTAAACTTATTTATCAAAATTAAATTATTATTATTATTAAATCTCGTCTTTTATACGAAAAATATCGCTAAACTTTTAATATTTAATCTCTCCTTTAAAATAAAATAAAAATAAAACTTTAGTTTCAACAATATATGGTCTTTTAAATTCAAAATTTAAAAGGCACACTCCTTGATATATAGACACAATTTAAATTTAAATAGCGCACTCCTTGATATATAGACATAATTTAAATTTAAAATTCCATATTTAAATGTGAATAAAATTGACACTAATAAATTATAACTGAAACCAATCATATTTTTTTATGAAACTCGTCATTTAAAATATTAAAGCTTACAATATAATACACTTTTAAAAATAAATGTTTATAAATTTCTTAATTTTAATTAAAAAGTAACTATTAATATTTCAAAATCAAAATAAAACATTTATTTATAGATATCAAACTAAATGAAAATACTACTAATTAAATATTAGTAAACTTTATTCTAACACATATTTATTTCAAATACAAAAGTAGTATTTTTGAATTTTATATGTAAAATTAAAAAAATGTTGTTTTTTAATAATAAAATTTTAAAAATTAATTTTTTTAATAATAAAACTTTAAAACTTGTTTTTTTTAAATATTCTAATTTTTAGTTCTTGATTTTTTTAAATATTCACTTTTGATGATAATTAAAAAAACACAATTTGAGTCAATGGTAATAATTATGAATTGATATTTATGTAGTTTTAAAAAAAAATTAAGCTAAATATGGAAAGATTAAACAGTGTATCTAAATATGTTTTTGGAGAAGAAAATTTATGAGGTGAATTATGGTTATGACACTTGTCAAAACAATTTAAGTTTTTATTATAAGAGTGAGTCAAGTGTCTTTCAACAAAATGATAAAGGTAATTAGTTGTCAAATATATATTGAATTAAATCTTAAATGGTCCAAGCGTCTTTTTAATAACAAAAAAATGTATCCACACAAACAAAAAAGAATAGAAATGAACAAAATATAATGGTCCTAATATATCGAATATGATATATGTATAAACGTCCAATTTCTTTCAAGAGAAAAAAAAAACAATAGTACGTTAGTACCAAAATAATGGTTTTCACGCGAAGTATATGGAGCCGATCGACACCATGTGACACTTGTATATTGGTTGGGGTTATATGCGTTTGTATATATAGTTGTGTAACTTGTATATAATTATGTAAAGTTCGCGATATTATGTTTAATCATGCATTATAATCACGTAATTTGTGTATATAGTTACGCGAATGTTTGTACCAATATACATACATACATATATAAAGAGTGGTTCAAATTAATAAAAACATAACGGTCCCAATACATCGAATGTTTGTACCAATATATATACATACATATATACATAAAATAAAAGGTTCGTTTTTCCTAAAAAGGCTAAGAACTAACCATATCATAAACACGACAACTATTATCCTCAAAGCTATTTTAGTTCACTAAAATCTAGGGTTTATGGGTTTTTTACTACGCTAATGAATGTGTAAAAACAATTCATCACATGATGCATTGAGTCGAGTGGTCCAAGTTTTTTTCAACAAAAGGACGGTGGTAATAACTGGTCCCAATATTTGAATTAAATGGTCCAAGCTTTGTTTAGCAGAAATAAAAAATCGTGTTTCGTTGCAATCCTATCTCCTACAAGTGTGAACAATCCATCACGTGATGCATTGATCCTAGCTCCTTATTGTCAACAATCCATCATGCGTTACATGCTTTTTGTGCTTGCGGGTATGTATTTTGTAAGTATATTGATCCCGCATGCATACATTTAAAATCACAAGCCTCGTTGGGTTAATAAATATCTTCTATTTACATGGTTTCAATGAAATTAATAATGATGTGTATGTAGATCCTATTCAATCTCTTTGTCAAACATTGATACTAATTACTTAATAGGGATATATGTTATCAATGTTAAGCTCTGTCGAGTGTCGACTCTTGATGCCTGAAATGAATGCAACATCTTCTCACACACATGGACGTCCGACCTATTTGGGTGCCTGAAGTAAAATTAAAATGTGTGCGTTTGTGAGCACATACTAAAGTTTCAATCAATTTCTGCCATTATCCACGCTAGGAAATTAAAATCATAAATCTAGTAGCCCAAACAAGATGTCTAAATAAAAAACATTAAAAGAATTATATCAATTAATAACTTGTGAAGAGGTAATCTCTTAACCACCCTATCAAATTTGTGAAAATTCGTCAAAATGTGAAACATTACCCTATTTATCAATACAATAGTTTGTGATGTTTAAGCTCATATATAATCACTCTTCGGTTTCACTACTCTTGTGCGCTAAATCGTTGTTGATTTCAATGACTTTGAAAAAAAATCCTAATTTTCATTACGAATTATAATATAGATATATATTATACAAATAAATCAAACTACGAGAAAAATATGCGGATAACTTACTATCTCTCTCGAAGTTCATGGTGAAGATGAAACATATGGATCTCCCTTTTTTGTTTTAGGCATTCAATTATTCATTCAAGATGTGAGAATTTACTCTCATTGAACCCATAAAAAATTTGGGGTTCCCATAAATGTAAATGTAGAAGTTTAAGACCACTCACATCTCATTTGGTATCCATGTTACTATATTTAAACAAAAAAATCACCTGTCTTTACATTAAATCTTATTTTTCAAAAACTTCACACGTACCATTCATTATCTTTATAAATATTATTTTTTTAAGGAAATAAGGATATGGAATAAACTTGAGTTGGTATATTTAAGTTTTTAGTATTGTTTCACATATAATTTTAAAGATAAGAAAATGATTTAAAGAATGAGATGTAGGACCTTTGTAACTCAAAACCTTATTCTTTTTTCCTCAAAATTTAAGGATATACATGTTACACTAGGTTAGTGACCCGTGTAGTACACGAGTGGAAAATGAAAAAATGTATGATTAAAATATGTCAAAAATGTTACTAATGATTGATTTTAAATGTTATATATAAATAAAAAATGAAACATTACATTTACAATTCACAAGTATACAAATATTTTTTTGTATACAAGATTTGTTGTTTGTCGGCTAAGTTTGTTATCTTTATCTAATATTAAAGTTTGATTTCAAAACTAAGTTATAGTTTGACAAACCTGATATTTTAAGTCCATTAAGAACATCAGATGGGTATAAACATTCATCAATATTATCATTTAGATACTTTGACTTACATAAAGAATACTTTTGAAATAAAAGAAAAGATGAAGTCAAACTTTTAATATTAGATAAATATAACAAACTTAGCAGACAAACAACATATGTTATATAAGAAGAAGTATTTGTAGATTTGTGAATTGTAAATGTAACGTTTCATTTTTTTTATTTATATATAACATTTAAAATCAATCATTAGTAACATTTTTTACATATTTTAGTTATACATTTTTCATTTTCCACCCGTGTAGTGCACAGATCACTAACCTAGTAACATAATAAAAGAATAAAACTTACAACATAAAAAAAGTTAAATAAAGGAATAAACCTTATCAAACATAAAAAGGTAAAATTTAAATAATTTACATAAAAAATAGTAACTTTTATGATAACAATAACCATAAAATATGACATATGTTACATTTTAAAATTTATATTTTTAAATTATATTATAAAGTAAACCAATTTTAATGGAAACTCTAATGCATGGTTTGATAGGTTTTGTGTGAACGGTCAACGTTGATGAGGTTTTTAAGTACATAAAATTGTCTTAAGGACACCAAAATTAGTATTTAATGTTACAATCCTAAAATATAACCACAATTAAAATTTTGTCTTTGCATTAAATGATCTTAAATTTTACTGTATCAATTTTGTGTGAGTTACCTTTGGAACTTCTTAATTTTGACCTAACCATTAATATTTTTCTCCTAAGACGACAGGTCAGTTTTACTTCAAATTGTTTTTTGTTTATGGGAAAATTAAATATAAAATACACAAAATAATAATGTTTAGTTTAAGCGGTAAAATTAGTCTAAGAGTTGCTCTAAAGTTGACACATGGACAAAAAGATATTATTTTATTAAGTTAGATATACCAAGTGGGATGTGAATCCCACAACGGATCAAGAAACAAAGTTGAGTAAATTGAGACGTCATGCATTAATTAAGTACGATTATTAGCGTAGTAAACTTTCTGTCAAACTCTATGAAATGAATATTACACTTTCGAAAGAAAGTTGAGGCTGAAAATAAGAAAAAAAACTTAACCTACAAATCAAGCAAAAAACCAATTATAAATCAATAATTACGTAGCTCATTGTCTCTGTTAGATTTCTTTTTATAACCTACAAATCAACAAAAACTGAGTAATGGTCCCACTATATTGACTAGTGAATACAATGAGCCAATCCATCATGCATTCCATATTATCTTTGCTTTACGGTCCGTGTGTGTGTATATATAAGGGATGAGAGGGTATGTATTTTATAACCATATCGATCCCACAATAGCATACTTGTCCTTAAAGCTAGCTAGGTGTTCCATACTAGACAGACCAATTAAGCCAGCCATGGCCGTGATATTATCGCTCCCAAGGTTTTTCACCCTTAAATTCAATACATTGCCATACTTGAGCGTACCAGAAAATCCCCCACCAACCCTTCCACCAGGTTTCGTGAAATTCCAAGAAAATCAAATTTTGAGTCCACGTGCAAAGTTTGCAGCAGATCCATCACAAACTGGGGATGCCACACTGGTGAACATAAGATCTTGCTACAACAATAAGTATTGGGTGGTACATGAAGTCAGGCCCTTTTATTGGATTACTGCCTCTGCTGACAAACCACAGGAAGACCGAACCAAACCCGGGTGCACCTTGTTCCAAGCTCAACAAGGAGTCCAACAGCAGCTACTTTTATTTAGCATCGGCATGTCTATGTACGTAATCCTCGGGGGTGGCGGGAACGATGACTGGAAGTACGGCCTCCGACTTATTCCCGAAGCTCCACATGGTTTCGCTGTAGTTGACTGGGAAACGCTGGCGATACTTCCTCCTCATGTCTCATTCAGATATGAAGGCAATTACCTTTGCTCCCGTGCCAGTTTCATTGACGGAGCCCCGTATCTTGTGTTCGAGCCCGGATTGGATGCAGGAGATCCACTGGTGGCCCATGATCTCTCCCCCAATAATGATGGAAGCTATAGAATAAAGAGTGTGCACTTTGGCCAGTCATGGAGGAAAAACCCTCAAAACTGGATATGGGCTGATGGGGTAGAAGAGGGCCTCCGGCCTTGGGACATCTTGTTTTCATTCGTCAAGATAAGTGACGGTGTCTTTGCTCTCCGCAATGTGGGCAACAATGCCTTCTGCGGTGGACTCACCCGCGATGGAAACACTGACTGTTTAAACGCCAGATATCCAACTATATCAACAGAGGCAAGGCTGGTAGTTGAAGAGCGCGCCTTGCAAAGAGATATCTCACAACTCACATACCGGCTATCCGATTCCAGGATTTATCAGGAGGAAATCCAAGAAGTTGCCCATGCTTTTACAACAAATCACAGCGCGGACAAAGAAACCACAGTCACCCTCAGTTACGCGTCATCTGTTTCCAGGACCACTAATTGGACTAACGATTCGTCATTGACGATGTCTGGTGTAAAGGTAAACTTGGAGTTCACTACTGTTCCAGTTATTGAGAATGCGGAGGTGAAGTTGTCAACTGAATTTAGCCATGAGTATGAATGGGGTGTGGCCAAAACAACGGAGAGTACAAGGCAAGAGACTTACACTGTTGTGGTGCCACCATTAACTACAGTGAAGGTGACGCTCATGTGTACAAAGGCTGCTTGTGATGTGCCTTTCACCTACACGCAACGTGATCTTCTTATAAGCGGTGAAAGGGTTACCACCATCAAGGATGATGGAATTTTCACCGGCATCAACTCCTACAACTTTCGTTTTGAATCCTCGGTGCAAGGTAAGAATGATTAACGCTATCCGTGAGATTTCTATGTGTCTGTATGTTGTTTGATTATCGTCTATCATTAGTGTGATAAATAACGGGGTCGATCTCTTGGTTTCGTTTGATTATCGTCTATCATTAGTGTGATAAATAACGGGGTCGATCTCTTGGTTTGTATGGATGCTCTCCATGTAATAATCGATCTCTTTGTCTATTATTTGCGTGATAAATAACTCAGTCTCTTGGTTTGTCTCGAGACCTTTGATGTAACAATGTATGTATGTATGTATATGTCGTGTGATTATTGATCTCTATGTCTATTCATTCCCATGTCGTGTGGCTTTACCTCTACCACTGGGCTATGCGTTTCAGTCTTTTCTAGACCAGTAGTACTAGGCCAACTTGGAACACAACCCCGTCGTCTAGCAATTTTCATGCAGTTGATTGTAGAGTTTTTCATGTTGGGTTCAAATGGTTTAATGTAAATCAAGCATGGGTTCAAATGGTTTAATGTAAATCAAGCATTGGTTCAGTGTTGCGATTAGGTTTTTTTACACACTAGTTAAAAATGTTTAAAACGGACCATATGGTTTGGTCTATGGCAAATAATTGAAAAATATGCTAAAAATGGACCATGCTAGAAAATCGGTAGGTTTGCTATGAAAATTTGTGACACAAAATTTTATGTTGGAATTTTGCGATCAAATTCCGACAAATTTCCGAGGCAAACTTTTAATTATATATTATATTTTTGCTAATACATTATTAAGAATGATAACACAAACTGCGTCGTAAATATGTCAAAAAAGAGTCGGAAATTTGTGACGTTTTGCATCGCAAATGTGTCACACTTTTTGTTGGAATTGTGTCGAGAGTGTCCGACACTTTTCTGACACAATATTAAATATTTGTTTTTATATTAATTATTATTATAAAACTGTATCAATATAATTATTAATATTTATCATGTTTATGATAAATTTATAATAATACTAATAATAATGTTCACAATAATATAAATATTTTATGTTTATATATTTAAAATAAAATTTGTTTTTAAAAGTATTTTTGTTATAGTTATAAGAAGAATTTCATATATACTTCTACAAAAATAGGTAAATATTAAATTTTTTTATTATAATTATGATAGACAATGCATTTTCTTATATATCTAACTAAAACATGGGCAAATGTCTTGTAAATTGCGACTCGTTTGTGACACAATCGATAACATTTTTTTATAATACTAAAAAGTGTTTTTACTATAACTGTCATAATTATGAAAGTTTTGTAAGGCCTCGTTCTCGGTTGATCTCATGTGTTAGATTTATTTATTCACAATATAGTTTAATAACGGAATCTCATAACCATTGGCAGCAGAAACATTGTTCAATACACATAAGTTATTAAAACATCATGAAACATCGTCTATAAAGTAAACATAAAAATGGAATGTCAGTCTTAGTTCATGTAGCCATCAGAGTCCTGGTCCAGTTCATCCATAACCATTCCTTCATTGTTTATCCTTAACCTAAATTGCATACTAAAAGTCAAATAACGATGGTCAGTTCTAGTTTAAGCAATCAGACAATTACATCATTTCATATAACATGTCATCATATAGAGTCATAGCTCAAATTAACACATCATATAGTCTCAAAACTCATAGTCGTACATCGTAAAGAGTCGTAGCACATAAAATTCATCATATTGAGTCATAACTCATAACATATATCACATAAATTAGCTTAACACACATGGGTAAATTTCTTGTATTGTACCGGTGTCACATAGGCAACCATATTTCGTACGTGCTACATTATGCAGTCATAGCATCGTACTGTTTACCGAAGTAGCAGTAATAGCACCTACCGTCTAAATTAGTAGTTGTAAATCATACCGTATGCGTAAGTAGCCGTAATAACACCTATCGTCTACATAAGTAGCAGTAATCGTATCGGTGTCACATAGACAACCATATTTCGTACTTGCTACATTATACATTTGTAGCATTGTATTAGCACCTACCGTCTACATAAGTAGCCATAAATCATAAAGTCTGCATAGGTAGCCGTACGGCGTACCATCTACCGAAGTAGCTGTAATAGTACATACCGTCTACACGAATGTAAGGTCCCAAACATTGCTTTATAACTTCTCACGATTTCTCATTTTCTTGGTCATTGAGAAAAGAACCAATGACTGGGCTTCTCAATAAAACATAACGCGACGTCATCCCAACTTGGTTATTAAGAAAATGACCGATGATTGGGTTGGGCTTCTTTGGATATGTGACCTACCTCGGTTAGCTAGGGGTGTTTATTGGTTCGGTTTTTTTGTCAGTTTGTAAATTTTTTCGATCAAAACCGAAAACCCAACTGTCAGTATGTTCAAAACCAAACCAAGAAACGATTTCGAATTCGGTTTGGACCGAAAAACCGAATTTAGCAAAAAAAATATTAATAACAATTTAAATACGGGTTCATCATACAAGTTTACAAATTATAATTTAGGGTTTAAATTGAATTTGTGCTTTTCTTATTTGGAAAAGAAAATGCGAGGACGGGAATAATGGATTGCAAATTACAAAGTTGTAGTGTTTCACTTGCTCTTCATATGGGTTAAATAAATGGGCTTACATATAATCACCGGGCTTACTAAATATATGGCCTAAGTTTATATACACCAATTCGGGTTGTTGGTGTTGAACCGTATTGAAATTTTTGAAACTGAAAATAAAAAATATATAAGTCGGTTTGGTTTTAAAAGGTTTCTGTTCGTTTTTCAGTTTAACCGGCCCAGCTCGTTTTCAAACTGTAAATTCCAATTTCAACCATCAAGTTTGAAAAAGTTTCTTAGCAGGTCCCCTACTTTTCAACTTAATATATTTTTGATACACTTTTTCACTAATCCTCCTGAAAACCGGCTTTTTCCCAGTAATTTGGTAGAGAGAGGAGTTGTCCGCACTATCGTAGTTCCCCACGCGCAGATTAAGTTCCCTACTCACACGAACGAATAAAATCGCCAATAAAGAATCACCGGTCGTCTGTTACTGGCAGTGTACTCCACGCGCCGCTTTTAAGGTAGATAATGCAAACACTGTTGTTATTTTATCATTATTTACAAAACCACCATCCACTCTCCCAATCTTTTTTCACTGTCGTTCTCTCAATTTTCTTCACTGTGTTTTTTAAGTGTGAAACTGCGTGTAAATACAAATCGAGAAGGGTTTCAAAAGCAAGAAGAAAAATAAAAAATCCGAACATGATATTGCTGAAGTCGTCCATCTCTACATTCTAGAAAACCCTAATTTGTTCTCGATTTTGTTACTTGATTACACAGTGGTGTTATCTAGCTGAACAGATAAACTTAAACCCTAGTTTCTCGAGAACTCAATTTCGCGCCTTCGAAGCTATCGCGATGCTGTTGGCAGTTGAATTCAGTTCAGTGAAGTAAGGTATTTGCTTCAATTGCAGATATTTTTGGTTTCAAAACTTCTATATGTATCAATTAGCCAATTAGGTCAAATTTTATGTTGAGTTATGCTGCAATTTGTTTGTTTGTATCGATTTTATGGTGTAGTTGAAAGCTAGAGAGAAAAGGGGGAAAAGAAGCCATGGCGGGGGATAATAAGGATTTAATTTTGGAATGCACAATTTCGGGAACCCTTTTCTCTTGCTTAGGCTCGGCTTCTTTTGCTATACTTTGGGCTGTTAATTGGCGGCCATGGCGGATATACAGGTATTTCCTCACTGCATTTTGTGCTAACAGTTTTTATTAGTTATTTATTAGGGAAGAACAAACAAACAAACATAACTAGCAAAATCCCACACAAAGAGTAGGGTCTTGGGAGGAATGTTAACTTTTGCAAGCATTGATAAGTGATAACTCTGCGTGTTTAATCACAAGTTTAGTGGATGATATCAACACCTTCAAACTTTGAAAGCTTTATTGTTTTTGCATTTAGAATTATACATGACCAAAACATAGGCAAACAACTGCGTTCTTGAATAGGTTATTACATTGTTTGAAAACTTTAGAAGCCTATTTACATGTGTCATAGTCATAGAAAGTTTGCATGCTGTAACAGGTTGTACATGTGATCATGATCTTATTGACATTAGGCTACTGGTTAAACCTTAAGAGGGAAAAACATCCAATACGAATAATATATTATGTGGAGGATTCTTATACATAACAAGACTCCTCGTCCTTTCAAAAATTTCATTTTCCTTTACGTAGTGAAGTGAGCCACATGTAAGTTAATGACTGTTTTTTTTGCTATGGTCAGTTGGATCTATGCTAGAAAATGGCCAAGTTTCTTACAAGGGCCTCAACTGGGAATATTATGTGGTTTTCTGTCCCTGTGTGCATGGCTATTGGTTATATCTCCAATTGTAGTTCTGATTACATGGGGAAGTTGGTTAATTTCAATATTGGGTCGAGATATTATTGGTTTAGCGGTTATCATGGCTGGAACAGCTCTGCTTTTAGCATTCTATTCAATCATTCTTTGGTGGAGAACACAATGGCAGAGTTCAAGTAAGTTGTGCTAAACTTATTATTATTATTATTATTATTATTATTATTTGTTTTCTGTTTTTTAAATGATATGGATGAATAGAAAATGATATAAAACTATTTCTTGGAATAGGGGCGGTTGCTATTCTTCTACTTCTGGCGGTTGCATTGCTATATGCATATGAACTGTGTGCAGTTTATGTGACAGCTGGCTCAACTGCTCCACAACGGTATTCACCTTCTGGATTCTTCTTTGGGGTGTCAGTAATTGCTTTAGCAATCAATATGCTCTTTATCTGCAGAATGGTGTTTAATGGTAGGTTGTTTTTGAGTTGATTTTATTAATGAAGTTTCAGTTATTGTTGACATATTATCTTCATTTTAATTTTGGGTGTGACTTTTATAGGTAATGGTTTGGATGTTGATGAGTATGTTCGAAGTGCATATAAGTTTGCTTATTCTGAGTGTATTGAAGTGGGGCCCGTTGCATGTTTACCTGAACCGCCAGATCCAAATGATTTATATCCTAGACAGTCTAGAAGGCAAGTACCTTATTTCATTCTTGAAAGAACTTGGTTGCTTATCAAAGTATCCTTATTTATTAGAGGTGGCATAATAGGTGGTATTGATCGATATGTTTGTATAGATTAGGCCCGGCCCTAAGCTTCTAATAGCCGGCCCTAATGATGCTTTGTATTATCTATATATAGGATCTTATTGTATTGCTATCAATTACACAAATCAATATACAATACAATTTACCAAGTTTATCTTGGTATCAGAGCCTCTTAGGTTCTAACCCTAATTCTCCATATCATCCCTGTCCTGCCGACACACACACTTGGTTTTAAATTGCGCGCATAATGCGCGATGCGCCCGTTGCGCCATTCGTAGCGCATCGCGACATCTGATGTGATGCGTTTACATGATGCGCTAATAATGCGCCGATTTCGCATAATGCGGTCATCGCATGATGCGCTATATTGCGTGCAATATGGTAAATTTTGTATTTTTATGTTAGGGTCATTTGAAAATGGGTTTCTGTTTGAATTAGAGTATTAGACCTGTTGTTTTATGTTTAATAATATGTGTTTTAAGTTTAATAATATGTGTTTTCTGTTTCATTGATGTTTTCTGTTTGATGATATGATAACATAATATGTTTTTTGTTTGATAGTTAGAGTATTACATTGATGTTTTTGTTTGATAATATGATTACTTAATATATTTTACAACTTTTTATGTATAATTAATATTTTAGTATTTTTTAATAAAGAGCGCATCGCATACGTGATGCGCGAAAACGCATCGCGCATCGGATTTTGTGACCAAACCATAGTTACCTAATACACGGTTCGCTTCGGTACGGGTACGCGGTTCGGGTACGCAATTCGCTAGGGTTAACGTATTCGGTACGGAGGGGGGTAGGTTCATTTCGGTACGAACCGGTACGGTGTACCATGTAGTTCGGTTCGGTGTACACAATTCAAAAAAGAAATTACCAAATTCCAAATCTAAATTACCAAAATTCCAAAATACATAATAATTTTTAATAAAAATAATAAAAATTAATGATTTTTCTTATAAAACTATTATTGTCTTTTCTAATTTTTAGAAAACTTGAGTAATAAAATTCATTTAAGTATTTTGATTTATTCTATTGATATACCTTTAATTTTAATTAATAATTTGTTATTTAAATAACTAGTTTCAATAAAGCTGATTAGTAGTTTTAAAGTTCCAATAAAACCCTGCGACCAAGATCAATGAGCTTCCATCTTTCAAATTAAAGCACCTTGTAGTCCTTTTCGGAAAACAAAAAGAAAACACCATTAAAAACCATCTTCAGCTCCTGTGTTCATGTTCATCTTCATCTTCATGGCTCTGCTCCAGCGTTTTTCCTCATCTTCATCTTCATCTTCATGGCTCTGCTCCAGCGTTTTTCCTCATCTTCATCTTTATCTTCATGGCTCCCAGATCCGACAACCTTATACACCGTACCAGAGCGATTTGGATCGCCGTACCAGAGCGATTTGGTACGAGGCGAATTTTGATTTGGTACATCACGATCCAATTCGGGGATCGCGGGTGAGTGAACGAATTCGGTAACTATGGACCAAACGCATCGGAGCGCATCGCGCAATTTAAAACCAAGCACACACAAAAAAAAACCCATCATTCTGATGGCTCTCCTTCAAGCCTTCTCCACCACCGAGAAAACTTCACACAACTCTCATAAGTTTGCCTTCACTTTGTCCCCTACAAACTATGGACATTGGAAGGCTATGATCAAGCCTTTTCTTGTTACAAACGGGCTATTCGGATATATTGATGGGAGTATTCCCTGCCCTCCATCTATGATTTCATCATCACAGGGAACATCAGACAAAGATGCTGCAACTGTTGTTACCAGACCTAATCCCAACCACACGGCTTGGTTATCCAATGATGCCCACGTTCTTATGCTACTCACCTCAACCATCTCCGAGGCTTCTTTTCAGCATGTTCAAGGTGATACTTCACGGGATGTGTGGCTTGCTCTTGAACGTGCTTATGCCCCTCATACTTCTTCAAGAGAATTCACATTGAAAACTCAACTACTGAAAATCCAAATGACAGGGGATGAAACTTCTGCTGCATACCTCGCCAGGGCACAACAATACGCAAATGCCCTTGCAAATATTGGCCATCCAATGCCTGACAAAGATGTTATGCTAGTTGTTGCAGGTCTTCGTGAAGAGTATAATGGAGTCAAACAAGGCCTCCTGGCAAGAGAATTTCAAGCTGTGTTTTCTGAGCTCCCTGGTCTCCTTGCTGACCATGAATTTCTAATCAAGAAACCAACTCCTGAAGTTACACCTGTCCAAGCCTTCACGGCTGCCACTGCAGCAGTTTCTCCCTCGGCTCCTCCTGACACTGTTCAGGCCATTCAGCAGATGGTTGCCCGTCTAGGTTTTCAGTTACAACCACTCCCTGGTTCACCACAAACATCCACGCCTCAAGCTTTCTACACCAACAGGTCTGGACAGTCTAACTTTAGTCGAGGTCGTGGTAACCGGGGTGGCCGCGGTGGTCGAAACAACAACAATAACTACAACCGCAGCCAAGGAACTCGAAATTCAGGTCAGTTCAGTTGGGCATCTAACCAAAATACTGTATTTGGAACTTGTAACAGGTGCGGGATAGGATATGTCCCATCTCAATGCCCAAACAGAGACCCATCTACCTTGAGGTCAAGACAGTCATCTGCTAATTATGCGGATCATCGTTCACAAGCTTATACCAACTGGCTTCCAGACACAGGTGCCAATGATCATGCATCATTAGATGCGTCCGGTTTTGACTCCGCTGAGCCTTATTTTGGTGATGATCATCCTCATGTTGGTAACGGTACAGCCCTCCCTATCCTACATATTGGTTCAAAAAAAATTTCCTCTCCTAACAAAACCTTTTACCTAACCAATATCCTTCATGTCCCTGATCTCAAAAGAAATCTTCTTTCTGTACAAAAATTTTGTCAAGATAATCATGTTTACTTTGAATTTCATGCCACTTTTTTTTCTGTGAAGGACAAGTCTACACACATTACCCTCCTCACGGGTCCAAGTGACGGTGGACTCTACTCTCTCAATCTTCCAATAAACCAGCCGATTCCAAAGGTTGCCTTTTCAACAACTCGTGCTTCCACAACCATCTGGCATCAACGATTGGGACATCCACATTCCCAATTGTTCAAGACCATGCTTTCTAAATATAATTTATCTATTTCTGCTAGAACTTTTGATTTTCATTGTAATTCCTGTTCAGTTGGAAAATCCTCCAAACTGCATTTATTATCGTCTGATTATAAAAGTACCCATGTTTTGGATTTGGTGTTTTGTGATGTATGGGGACCATCCCCTGTGTCTTCTTTTGATGGTCACAATTATTTTCTGTTATGTGTTGATCATTTCTCTAAATTTATGTGATTGTTCCCTTTGACACGCAAATCGGAAGTTTTTGCAACCTTTAAACGATTTGTGACTATGGCTGAACGACAGTTTTCTACTAAACTTAAAACCGTTCAGTCCGATTGGGGAGGCGAATTCCGAAACCTTTCTTCCTTTTTTGCCTCAATTGGCATTTTCCATCGTCTTTCCTGCCCACATACCAGCGAACAAAATGGTATTGTTGAACGACGTCATCGCCATGTTGTTGAAACCGGTCTCACATTAATGTCACAGGCTTCCGTTCCTCAACGTTTTTGGCATTATGCTTTTGAAACTGCAGTTTACCTAATCAATCGCATGCCTTCTCGAACAAACTCCACACTCTCTCCTTTTGAGCACTTGTTTAAACATCCACCTGATTTCTCCTTTCTTCGTGTCTTTGGTTGCCAATGCTTTCCATATCTCCGTCCTTACAATCCACACAAAATGGATTTCCGCTCCACACCGTGTGTCTTCCTTGGGTACAGCACCTCACATCATGGTTATCGTTGCTTTGATCTCGTCTCCGAACGCATTTACATTGCCCGTCACGTTCGTTTCCATGAGACCAGCTTTCCTTTCCTACTTAGTCCGGTTGATCAGCCACCCTCTCCACATGCCGATCCTTATGTTTCCTCTTATCCAACCGGTTCATCTCCTGTGTCAAACGATATACCAGCAACCCCCACCACTCCACCACAGCCGAACCCCATTCACCCACCCGAACCAGCCCACCTTAGCCCACCCGAACCAGCCCACATCATCCCACCAGACACGGGTCACACCACCCCACTACATTCGGACCACAACACATCCTCTCAACCATCCCCTGATACATCCTCACAACCGGACCAAACCGCCACTCAGACTACTAACACCTATTCTCGTCGTCCTACAATCCCAACCACTGTTCCCGTCTCTGCTTTTGACCGCTACTCTACCCCATTTGACCAACAACAACAACCGGCCAGCACACCATCTCCTACCACCCCTCCAACTATACCTAATCCACCACCTCCACCTCGTCAACGACCACCTACCCTAAGACCTAATCCCAAACAAAAACAACCTTTTCATCCCACCTCATATCACACCTCAACCATCCCACCTGACATTGAACCTACTTCCTTTGCCGTTGCCAACAAAGAAGCTCATTGGCGTAAGGCTATGGCGGACGAATATTCCGCTCTCATACGCAATGGTACGTGGTCTTTGGTTCCCCGTGTTCCGAACACTAATGTGGTTGATTGCAAATGGGTTTATAAAGTAAAACGCGATCAACATGGGGAAATTAAACGCTACAAGGCTCGTCTTGTTGCAAAAGGTTTTCATCAGCAAGCTGGTATAGATTACACTAAAACCTTTAGCCCGGTCGTGAAATCCACCACCATCAGGGTTGTTCTCTCCCTGGCTGTTACCAATCGGTGGTCTCTTCGACAACTTGACGTTCAAAATGCTTTTTTACATGGGGATCTAAAAGAAACAGTCTATCTGCAACAACCACAGGGATTTACTGATCCTGGTAGACCGAATCATGTGTGTCTCTTACATAAATCCTTGTATGGTCTCAAACAGGCACCCCGAGCATGGTTTGAACGTCTCTCTTCTGCCTTGACTGCTCTCGGTTTCAGGGGATCTAAAACCGATCCATCTTTATTTATATATAACCACCATGGTACACTTATGTATATGTCGGTGTATGTCGATGATATTATTCTGACAGGTAATAACACCAAGGTTATTGATCACATTGTGCATCGGCTCAGTCAGTCATTTGCTATACAGGATTTGGGGCCTCTATCTTATTTTTTGGGTATTGAAGTGGTTCGATCAGGATCGGATATCATTCTCTCTCAAAAGAAATATATTCATGACCTATTGGGACGCGCAAATTTGTCACAGTCCAAACCGGTCCCGTCACCGTGCACTACTAGTGCTTCTCTACATCTTGGTGACAGTCCTCTCTTTGATGATCCGGTTAAATACAGACAAATGGTTGGGGCATTACAGTATGTTACTCTATCACGACCCGACATTACCTTTGCTGTTAACAAAGTTTGTCAGTTCATGCATTCCCCTACTGATAATCATTGGTCAGCTGTTAAACGTATATTACGATATCTACAAGGGACGGCTCATCATGGTCTTTTGATCTCCAGCAAGTCTTCTCCGATTCTACACGCCTATACGGATGCCCACAACTTAACCGCTTTTTCTGATGCCGACTGGGCTGGGTGTCCAGATGACCGTCGATCCACGGGGGGATATGCCATCTATCTTGGGTCAAATCTAATCTCATGGTCAACTAGAAAACAAAAGACTGTATCTCGGTCATCTACCGAATCCGAATACAAGGCCTTGGCAGATACGGTTGCTGAATTGACTTGGCTTGAAACTTTGTTGAGAGAACTGCGTGTCCCTATGCGGATTGCTCCAATCCTATGGTGTGACAATCTAGGAGCTACATACCTATCCGCTAATCCAGTCTTCCATGCCAGAACAAAGCATGTGGAAGTAGATTTTCATTTTGTCCGAGAGAAGGTTGCCCAAAGAAAATTATCTATGCAGTTTATTTCCACACATGATCAAATTGCTGATGTGTTCACAAAGGCACTACCATCTGATCGTTTTCTCTTTTTGAAGTCCAAGCTAAGAGTTGATCCCCGGCCTTAGCTTGAGGGGGAGTATTGATCGATATGTTTGTATAGATTAGGCCCGGCCCTAAGCTTCTAATAGCCGGCCCTAATGATGCTTTGTATTATCTATATATAGGATCTTATTGTATTGCTATCAATTACACAAATCAATATACAATACAATTTACCAAGTTTATCTGGTGGGTTGGGGAACAGGTCAAAACAAGAAATTTTAGTACGTGTCGGGTTGACCAAAACCATTTTTGCCCAGAAAAAAATTAACTTTCTTGAACAATTGGTGTGCCAATTATGATTACAAATTTGTATTATTTCAATGGTAATCTAATTGTTTGAGTAAAATGGTTTAGGAGATTTTGTGAACTAAAAATAGAGTTTGGGCGACTTTGACCCGTTTCCTTTTTAGATTTTTATTAATTTATCTTTTTGACCCATTAGAGATAAAACATAAATTTCTCAAGGCAGTCATAAGTCAATATTTGAAATTGTCGCCTCTAATATATATTATCCGGGGATTCGTCTTCTCTTTCTAATAAGATACATCTTTTGTAGTAAAGATACATTTTATTATTGCAGATGAAACTTTATTATAGTAAACATTATATTTTTACAAGTTATTTAACATTCCTTTTCCTAACACTTACCATTATTTCAGGGTCTCTCACCTTGGGCTTCTTTACCTCGGGTCACTTCTTGTACTTCTTGTGTATTCTATATTATATGGTTTAACTGCAAAGGAGTCCAATTGGCTTGGGGCAATTACATCAGCTGCTGTTATAATTCTTGGTATTACTTTTAACATTTAATCTAGCAATTCTTATTAATAATATCTTATGGCTGCTTCATATATTTTTGACACCATTTAATTTTATTTCTTAGATTGGAACATGGGTGCCTGTTTATACGGTTTTCAACTTCTACAAAGCCGTGTTATGGCTCTCTTTGTTGCTGGCACTTCTCGTGTTTTCTTGATTTGCTTTGGAGTTCAATACTGGTTTGTTTCTCTCTTTCTCTCTTCCCATATAATTAAACATTATCCTTTGTTTTCAACTTTTTATAATCATCAACAATTTCTTCTTTGGTAATTTATAGGTATCTCGGGCACTGTATTAGTTATGCAGTTGTGGGGTCTGTTTTACTCGGTGCAGCGGTAACCCGTCATTTATCTATCACAAACCCGTTAGCTGCAAGAAGAGATGCTTTACGAAGTACCGTTATTCGTTTACGTGAGGGTTTCAGAAAAAAAGAACAAAACAGTTCATCAAGCTCATCAGAAGGGTGCGAGTGAAGTGTCAAACGAAGTAGTAGTGCTGAAATGGGTCACCTCGGTAACAGTACACATTGCATGGTAGATCCAAACAGCTGGGCCCACGTGGAAGGGGTCAACAGTGAGAAAAGTTTAGACAGTGGAAGACCGAGTTTAGCCATACGTAGCAGTTCATGTCGGTCAGTTATTCAAGAGGGTGCGGTTGGCCCATCGTCTTTCACAGATAGAAATTTTGACCCGAATAGTTCTTTGATGGTCTGTTCTAGTAGCGGGCTCGAGAGTCAAGGGTGTGAGTCCAACGACTCGGCTAACCAACATGTTCTTGATTTAAATTTGGCTATGGCGTTTCAAGAAAAAATTAATGACCCGAGAATTACGTCTTTATTGAAAAGGAGAGCACGGGCTGGAGATATTGGTGGGTTCGCGATAAGGAGTCGACGGTGAATTTAGGGCCTTAATTCGCAATCATAAACAATGATAAATGGTCAGAAATGGCTAATTAATTGTCGAAATTATCAATGTAGTGAATATCAGTTACTAATTCGAACGGTTTTGTAGGTTATGGTCGTGAATTTGAATCAAGAACAAAAGGGGTTTGACTTTTAAAATTCAATAGAACTATACACACATGATTTTGACTTTACCAAGTCAACAAAATTGAGTTTTGAGTAATTACACAACTAGTCCTTGTAGTTTATGTGTATTAGGGTTTGAATAATGACAAGTTTAGTCCCTTAGGTTTGTAATAGAGTTAACGGGGTTAACCGGGATTTGTCGGGTGTCACATAAACAGAGATGGAGGGTAACACCTTAGGCAAATCTCATATCGTTCTGTTCTGTCCACGGGAGAGATGTTGGGTTCATAAGGAATGCCCCGCCTCAAATACAACAACGCGTTTTGGGGCTTAATGCAGTGGATTAGAGAACTCCACAGTTAAGTGTGCTCGGGTGAGAGTAATCCAAGGATGGGGGCCCCCTAGGAAGTTTTCACCCGGGCAACCAAAACCAAATCCGTGAGATCTTAGAGGGCAAAGCGGAAAATATTGTTGGTACGAGAGGTCGGATGTTACATGGAGGTTACCGGCGAACGTGGGGAGGAAAAGAAGGAAGGAACCGTCAGTTATTATTTAACAGCTGCTGTAAAGGGTTGTACTATATGTAAAAATACTTGTATAGATAATTATAACTTTTATTGATAGCTTATAATAACATTGCATGGTTACAAAAAAGTTAAAGATCTTATATGGTTGAATTAATCATAGAGAACAATGGGCGGACAATCGATCATTGAAGAGACTAGAAGTTTTTACCAAATTGTGAAAAGCCAAAGAAAATCTAGAAAATAGCCCATGATCAAGATTGATGTGAAGAATCCAACCGGGAAACCAACCCAAGTTCCCTCCCACAAAAACCATGATTGCTTATCGTCTTTGTTATCTCTTCCTTCTACTGGACGTATATCCTTAGGACACGTGATGTTAATTTGCATACCACATAATCCAGTGTCGTTTTCAAAACCATTCATAGTGTCCATTTGCCCACCTATGGGAATCTTACCTGTAAGCATGTTGATGCTCAAATCCAGAACTGTAAGTTGGTAGAGCTTCACTAGCGATTGAGGAATTGAACCTGATATTTCATTGTGTGACAAATCCAAGCTTTCTATGTTCTCTAGATCACCGAAAGACAACGGAATATGCCCTGAAATCTTGTTGTGTGAAATGTTTAATAGTTTTAGTGCTTTGAGTTTGCCCAACGTTAGCGGGATTTCACCACATATTCTATTGTGTGACAAATCCAACAAAGAGTGTGTGTCAATATTACGAATTGTTAGGCCTTGAAATAATTTCTTCCAATTCACAATCAAGTCGCTAGGATAAAAACTAACACTAATATTCCACATGTCATAAGAAATAGGAAAGGATGTTGATATGTGCCAAGGTTCAATCATTCTAGGAAGGTTTGATATCTCTTGTGGAATAATTCCGGTTAGGTTGTTATGGGAGAGATCAAGAACACAGAGAGAACCTAAGTTGGAGATACTGCTAGGGATATATCCTTCAAGAGAATTGTTTCTTAAGACAAGAGCTTCAAGAGTTTGGATTTGAGGGAGAGTATCATGTAAATATCCTGTAATATTGTTTTCATGAATATCAAGAAGTTTGAGGTTGACCAGCTTAGTCAAATTCCATGGGTAGATTTCCACAAAACTTATTCCCTCCTAAATAAAAAAATCTGAACCCTTTAGGAAAATTCGTAGGAATCTTACCAGAGAAATTGTTGTAGGACAAATCTAGGTTAAAAAATTTATCTCCCCAAACAGGAAAGCTGTCACCGGAAAGTCTGTTTTTGGACAAGTGTAGTTGCTCTAGATTGTGAAGCTTGGAAATTGACACGGGAATTTGTCCTTGGAAATTATTTTCGGACAGACTAAGAAACCTGATCCTTTTGGCTTTGCCTATATTTTCTGGCAACTCCCCGGTAAGATTGTTCCGAGACAAATCAAGAATTAATATATACAGTTTCACCAGGGAACTACAAAAAAGTGAGGAACATGGGAACCATCTACAAAACTCTCAGTTTTACATCTAAAAGTTTCGTTTTTACATAATTTTTTCAGAGATTTTGCATATAAAAACATAAAGAAGCCGTTCCAACAAAAAATATTTGTTTCTAAAAAAAAATATACTTTTTTATTTTTTATTTTTTGAACTTTTTATTCATTTTTTAATGGCTTTTATATGTGTTTTCATGCAAAAGCTTCAGAAAATTTTTACGTAAAAGTGAATTTGTATATGTAAAAATGGTGTTTCTATAAGGGTTTTACATGTAAAATTAATGTTTTTATAAGTTTTGTAGATGGGTTCATGGGTTCCCACTTTTTTGAGGTTCTCTAATGAACCCACATATACATATATAGATAAAGGTTCATTGGGGAACCCTAAAAAAGTGGAGAACAGGGGAATCATCTACAAAACTCTCGATTTTACATGTTAATGTTTCGTTTTTACGTAACTTTTTTCGGAGATTTTGCATATAAAAACATAGAGAAGCTGTTCCAACAAAAAAAAATTAGTTTCTGAAACAAATAATTTTTATTTATTTATTTTTATTTTTTTCATTTTTTTATTCGAACGTTTTCTAAATGTGCTTTATGCAAAAGCTCTGAAAAAAATTACGTAAAAGTGAACTCACTACTAGAAAACATATATATTTTCTACAAAAGTTTCCGACAAATTACCAATAAAAGAAATTTCCCATAAGTTAGCAACAAATTTCCGACAAAACAAAAACAAATAAGTAACTAGACGATTTTCTACAATTTTCCGACAAATTTATTAATTAAGTTAACTTATTTATTTACTATAATCGTCAGAAATTACCGACGAAAGGATTTTGTCGCTAATTCGTCAAATAATTAGTTGGGACTTTGTCGGAAAAAACATTTCCTACAGGTGTTTTTCCAACAAACACTTTTTTGTCGGAAACTTGTCTCTAACGACCAATTCCGACAAATTTCCCACGAAATCTCACTACTAAAAAAATAAAAATTTTATGAGAGTAGTTTAGTGGGAAATTTGTCGGAATTGGCCGTTAGCGACAAATTTCTGACAAAAAACGTTTATTGGAATAAAAAACTCGTAGGAAATGTATTTTCCGACAAAATCCCGACTAATTTTCCGACGAATTAGCGACAAAAGCCTTTCGTTGGTAATTTCCGACAAAATTTCGACGATTATATTATATAAATAAGTTAACCTAATTAATAATTTTGTCGGAAAATTGTAGGAAATCTTGTCGTTACGTTTTTGTTTTTGTTTTGTCGGAAATTTGTCGTAAACTTGTGGGAAATTTCTTTTGTTGGTAACTTGTCGGAATTTTTTGTAGAAAATATGCATGTTTTCTAGTAGTGACTTTTTGCACGTAAAAGTGAATTTTTTAAATGTAAAAACTGTGTTTTCATGGGTGTTTTATATGAAAAATTGATGTATTTAGAGTATGTGTAATGGTAGTGTGAAGGTGAGAGTATATGTAAAAACGTTGACCATACCTTCCCTCACCTTCACCCAAGTGTGTAATGGTAAGGTGAGGGTGACCAGCTTGTTGACCATGACTTCCCTCCACTTTCCTCTCCCTATGCAGGGCCGGTTGAATCCCCAAAAGGTTTTAAACCCGGGACATTAAAAAAGTGGGCCCTCTAATAAAAAAACATATTGGGCTTTTTTAATTTCTATGTGGGTTAATGAAATAATGGTTAAATTACAAGTTGGGCCTTTTATAAGTAATGGAGTAATGTTAATGAGATTGGGTTTAAAACTTTAAATATATAAAAATTTTATAAATATATGTTAAAAATATTGATAATATTTTTTTGTCTAATGCAATTTTATTATTTTCTATGCATATACGAGCTATTTTGCTAAAGGGCTCTTGGAAGTGTGTTATTGAAGCAGATTTATTTTTAGGCTTAAATAATTGTTGGAGCAGCTGAAGAATTGCGGGTTCTTTTGGAAATATAAATACAATGAGATGGCTTCTCTTAGGTCAAGAGATATATCTTTACACCTGCGCTTGTGTCGTTTCTTTTCTCTCATCTTCATCTCTGCATTTTTAGGATTTTGTCAAGAATGACGATTCTCTGTTGTTTCCACCTATAGTCGTTTGGTTAAAGTATTGTAGATCATCTCGTTGATGATCTGGTCTTGGTGTTGCTTTGTATTTTGAGCAATTTTGTTGAGTCGTTGTATTCAGATTCTATTATCAGTATTCTTGGTTGAGTTTATTGTTCATATGAGTTAAATACATGGTTTTCCATGCCACGTGTCGTCTCCACATTCATTCTCATTATTTTTTTCCCGTCTCTCTCTTTTATTAAATGCATCTCCATATTTTAGTAATAATATATATTTAAAGAAAATATTAATTATACTAAAAAAATACATTTATTTTAAATTATCCCTTAAATAAATACATTTATTTTAAAAATACATATATTAAATGTATCCTACACATACCGAAACTTATCCTAAATATACCAAAATTCATGCTATATTACCGAAGTTCATCCTACACATTTCGAAACTCATCCTACACATTTCGAAAATCATCCTACACATACAAAATGTGTGTAGATTGAAACTTTTATAGAGCTACAAACTCTATGTGTAGGTTAAAATTCCATATATGTAGGTCGAAAATCAATACGTGTAGATTGAAACTCCATATATGTTTATAGGTATGTGTCTGTGTAGGTACCTGCGCATGTATAGATGTAGTTACCTACGCTTCGTATTTGTAAGATAATATATTTTTAACTAATTAATTTTAAATATTAGATAAAATTTAATTAAATAAGAAATGAGAGAGAAAACATTAATTATACAAAATTTCATTAATTGGATAGAGAAATTATTTAATTCTAAAGGTCAGTTTTACCCTTGGGTAATTAATTAGTACCATTAATGTTGTAATTAATTAAGATAATATCATTATTAAATTTTAGCCATTGATTAAATGATTTAATTGTTAAGATTAGTTCTTTTTGTTTTTGCATTTTTTTAGTGTTCTGAAATAAACATTCCTCTCTGTCTCTCTCTTTCTCTCTCTCTCTCTCTCTCTATATATATATATATATATATATATATATATATGTATGAGAGAGTTCCAGAGAAAACCACATAGTTAGACGAAAACCGATAAAACCACTAAAAAACCAATTTTAACCAATAATATAATAATATTTTTTTATTTTTTTTTAATTTTTTTATAAGAGTATCAATGTATTATTACACATTTTTACCGAAAAATAATTTAAATATTGGCTTACGTATACGTAACCCATATTGTTATATTGTTACGTATACGTAAACAGAAAACAAAAAAATTGCGGTTACATATGCGTAACTCATAGTATTACACATTGTTTTAGTGGTTTTCTCGGTTTTCTCCTAAGTTTGTGGTTTTCTCTTGATCCCTCCCCTATATATATATATTTAAAACTTCAGCCCCTTTAGGAGACCGGGCCCCGGACAGTCGCCCTCCCCGCTCCTCTTGGGCCGCCCCTGACCCTACGCTACACCACACCTGTGGTGGGGTGAGACCACGTGCTCACTCTCACGCTAAGACTACACACAACCTTATAAGTTTTGTTGATGGTTTCACAGTTCCCCACTTTTTTAGGGTTCCTCAATGAACCCACCTCTCTATATATATTTACTAGCTTAGAACCCGTGTAATACACACAGGGTGAAAATATTAATATATAAAATTATTAAATCTTTATTCATATATTTCACAAATGTATTATATATATATATACTAAGAATAGAAAATAAAATTCAAAATATGTAAAAATTAATATATATACTTGGGTTTCAAAAATACGTTAATTACTATTTAATTTAATTTGACTCTCATTTATTATTTGATTGAAAATAAAAGTTGCATAATTAACCTTCAAAGTTTCTTATAATAAAAGATAATTTAAAATAAATATGTTTTATTACTATAATTAGTATTTTCTTTAAAAATATATTATTATTAAAAAGTAGAGATGCATTTAATAAGAGATAGATGCGCGAAAAAAATTATGAAAATGAATATTGATACGACACGTGACAAGAAAAACTTTTATTTATTATATAGTATAGATTTCAAAAACCACAATCTATCCAATAATTGATTATATTTATCGTCAACTTAATAAAGAAAAAAGATAATGTAAATATTGTTGCTTTCCAAACTAAAAGACTTCAAGATTCTTAGAATTGTAAACATGTAATTCAGTGATGTTTAAGCACCACCTACCCAATAATAAATAACTAATTAGTCAACTTTATTTAGAAGAACGTAATATAGAGATTGTCGAATTTTCAAACTAAACGCCAAAATTTTTAGTTTTTTAGGTGTAATTATGTGATGTTTAAGAACTTCATGTACCCATAGGAAAATTACACATATATATATTCTGTTATTTTAAAATTAGGTTAAAATTTTCGTGTATTACACGGTTTAAATAAATAAAATGTTATATATTTAGTAATAAAAATTTTATATTTTTAAAAACCCGTGTAATACACGGGTTGAATAAACCGTATATTACATCGGTTGAATAAAATATAATGTAATTTGTTAACAAACACATTTGTCAAATATGTTTTTAAAAAATGTAATCTGTCGTGACAGTTATAAGATCTGTTAAGTTAGTTTTTAAAACATTTTTTTTTCAACTTAGTATTATTTTTTTTAATTTAATTGATAAACGTTAGTTCATATTAAGTTCATTTGATTGATGATATAATAACTATTTATAATTAAATAATAAGTATTCGTAATTAAATTTATTAATATAAAGATTATTATTTAATAGGAGAGAGAGAAATAAAAAATCTAATATTTAATAGGAGAGAGAGACGGAAAAATAAAGATGAAGAGTAACCAGACAGTGACACGTGTCCTGAATAAATTTTCATTTATTAGAGTAGTAAGATTTGATAACATATGTACTTAATTTAAAAATTAAATTACATATATTTTTTTATTTTAAATAAAAAATTACATATATCCGTAATCATTTTTTACAATTGTTTAGACACCAAGTACATGTGTCTAGAGTAAACATAATTACATAACATACAATTCAAGATGTTGTTAACAGTGAATTACAAGTTTTATTGCATTAGATACAATCAATTTAAGCATTGACCAAGTTGGTATACATGGGTTACAACCAATGATTTCGATCGAATTTTATGCATACATAGAACCTCTGTGACTTATACATACGAAGACCATGAAGTAGATGTATAAAAATGATTAAGACACCTAGGACTTTCTACCCTTATATATTATCCCTAATCCCAAAATACCAAAAACAATATGAATCTAGATAGTCCTCTAAGTCTTACCATTTTCTTTTCTACTACCCACATTTATCACCAAACCAGATTTTCGTAAACACAGGTTATTGGCTAACTGTCTTCAAGATGGAAAAATAATAGACTATCTTATGTTGTTGTTTCAATTCTGTGACCGAAAAACTCGTGTACCGTTGTGTTTAGAGTAGTTGGTTTGATTTGTTTAGGCAACCGAAAAACCCGTGTACTGTTGTCGGTGGAGACAAACAGTTGGTTTTGATTTGCCTTGCAACCGAAAACCTGTGTACTATTCTTGGTTAAAACGATTGGTTTTGATTCACTTTGTGATCGAAAAACCCGTGTACCGTTTTCACTAGAAACAATTGGTTTTTGATTCACTTAGCGACCGAAAAAACCGTGTACTGTTGGTATTGAAACATTTGGTTATTTATAACCCGTGTACTGTTTCTGGAATTGAACAATTGGTTTTGATTCATCTTAAGTTTTTAGGCGACCGAAAAATCGGTGCACTGTTATTGTAATAAGGTTAATTAGTTTGATTAGAAACTGTAAAAGTAGATATCAAACTATGGTTTGATTAATTTGATCCAAAACTATAAATTTTATCAAATTAGTCACAGTTAAAGTTGAAATCAAGTTCGGTCCGAACCATTGGAGTTGTAATACATCTGTCCAAAGATGGGAGGAAATTGTAAGTTAAAGAGGAGAACACACTACAACAAGAAGAAGCATGGCGATCAAATAGAAGGTGCCTTATGACTTGGAAATAAATCAAATTTGGACATGGTCCAGGAGAGGTCAAGATTGTGAATGGGTAAAAGAAGAAGGAAGGCTTATCCAAATCTTGAAGGAAGTTAAAGACCGTCTCAAACTAAGTTTAGTTTAATGGGGTATTGGTTTTAAACTAAAGTTAGGGGTTATTATGTCATTAGTTTAAAGTATGTTTAGTGTCAAGTTGTAATATTGTAATTAGGAAGGGCCCTAATGTAAATAGTTTTAATTGTTGTTTTACCAAACGACGTGTGTTTGGGAACAAGGGCGAAGCTATTAAGGGGTCAGGAAGGGCCCCGGCCCCTGCCGTTTTTTCTGTTAGTAGTGTTAATTTTTCCGTTTTCGTCCGAAATTTTTTTAATGTAAAGACTCGGCCCCCGCTTATTTTTTTTCCTAAAGAATTTTTGGCCCCCGCTTATTTTTTCCCCTAAAGAATTCTTGCTCTGTTAAGATTGATTCAATAAGTTATGGGGGGAAATGAAAAAAGTCGATAAAAAATAGATTGTTCATTTTAAAAATAAAAGTGTAAGTTTAGGGGGGGGGGAAATGAAAAAAATTAAAATTAGTTTTAACCTAACTTAATTATCCCTAAAAAAACAACCGACCATATCAGTTCTGCCTTCCACTTCCCTGCCCAAATCGCTGCTTCGCCCCTGATCGCCTCCGTTCGCCGTCGCTCGCCGCCAGTAGCCAGTCGCCGTCGCTTCTCCACCACCCGTCGCCGCTGCTTGCTGCTCCGCTCACACAGGTGTTGAATACTAGCCTAGCCCTAATTTTTTTATTTTCTTGCATTCTTGAATCAAACCCTAATTTTTGATTTCTTGCATTCTTTAGTTGTATTCTTGTTAAGTATTAGGATTATGATTAGGAATGATTATTGATTTCTTGAATTCTTAAGGATTATGGATTATTGAATTGATGAATCGATTATGATTATTGTTTTTTTTGTTAGACATATTATGGGAAAGTGGAAAACTTTAACTATTAGTTCTTTTTTCAAAAGAATTGATAATGAACAAGAGAAAAGAAATGATGATGATACACGTTAGGGATCTCATTTTAACACAGTTTGTAGTTTGCTTGAGATGTTTTCTGTCACTCGTGTTGTTCTCGTGGGAATAATTGAAGATTTATCTCATACTACTCCATCACAACGTTCAGATGCTGATGCAGCTTGGAGTAAGTTGCAATCATTTGAGTTTGTCTTTGTTCTTCACTTGATGAAGTAATGAGAAAAACTGATACATTTTCTCAAGCATTACAAAAGAAATTCCAAAATATTCTTAATGCCATGGACTTAGTTTCATCAACAAAGGTTAGTCTAAATGATTTTAGAAACAATGGATAGGATTCTTTGCTTGAACAAGTTACTTATTTTTATGACAAGCATCAAATAGAAATTCCGGATTTCAATGCTTTATATACTTCTACTCGGTATCGGTCTCGTAAAAAAGATCTTCATGTTACATTTGGACATTATTACCGAGTAGATTTGTTTACATCTATATTTGACAAACATATAGATGAGTTGAATAGTAGATTCAATGAGCAAGAAATGGAGTTGTTATCTCTTAGTTATAGTTTAGTTTCAAAAGAGATTAATGTTGATCAGATTTGTCTTCTAGTTGAGAAGTATAAACCTAAGGATTTTACAGAGCAGAAGAGGACTCAATTACCATATCAGTTAGAAGATTTTAATATTGAGATGAAAATGAATACCAAGCTAACTAGTGTATCAAATATTTCTGATTTATACAAAAGTCTGGTGGAAACTCAGAAACGTGAATATTATTATTTGGTTGATAGAGTGGTTCGGCTAATCTTGACACTTCCAGTTTCTACTGTAACAACAGAAAAAGGATTTTCAGCAATGAAAATATTCAAGAATCGGCTTCGCAATAAGATGACAGACGAGTATCTCGCGAATAGCTTGGTGATTTACATAGAAAAAGAAATTGCTAATAAGTTTGATTCGGAATCCATAATCGATGAATTCAAAAATATTAAAGGTCGCCGGGCTGAGTTGTAATTTTCTTCAAGGTACTTACCATTTTTCTCTCACATTATAATAGATTATTTTATATTTAAAGTTATTTATTATTGATTTGTTTGGCCCGACCCGAACATATAACCCGAAACATAGTGATAGGAAAAAAATTTTGGTCTCGTGACTTTTGGCCCCCGCTTCTTAGTTTTTCAAGCTCCGCCACTGTTTGAGAAGCCGCGGTTCGTAGGTTATATACAGTTTCATTTTTATGAACCAATTGGTTGATCGATCAATACATTTTGATTCAATAGAAATCATGTTTTGATTCTTGTGTTTTTGATTGTGCCCTCTTGATTTCCAACAATTACTTGCAGTATCCTGCATTTATGTTAAACATTACTCATTATTGGGAAGATTTGTAGTTTGTGTGGAAAATTTGGGAGTGAAATACTAAAGAAATAAAAAAATAATGTTTGAATACTAGACCAAACATGGATTATATGATTAGAGAATATTGAAAGAGGTTATACCTTAGTGAAATGAATAGAAAAGTATGTCATGGCTGGAAATAGTACTAAATAAGGAGAAGGTCTGCAGGTGTGTCCAGGTACTAGCGTAGCCTACGTTGATCGCGGCTTGATTTTATTGCTTGATGCATGTTGCATATACCATGGGTTACTTACTTAGCTATGGCTAATCCAATATATGTTTTTGTATGTAAGCAAAGCTCGATCATATGCGGTAAGGATCAGATTACAAGTCTCGGGGTAAAGTGTTGACATTTTTGGATCAGACTAATGTTTATGGAGTAATTTTAATGCTTCAAAACTCTTACATTTCATATTCTTTCATTCATAAACAAAAACATAAATAAATAGGAAATAAACCCTTGTTCCTAAAGATTAGGTACCACTAACCCCACTAAACCACTAATTTGACTCTCTAATTAAAACATTAAAAACATGTGCCTAAATTAATATTCGTGCTGACCCATCAACTTCATGACCCGTTCTTTAAACCGCTTTGACTTCACCAATGACCCGATTCGAATTCAACGGACTTGACCTGATCAAGATTAACTCCAACAGAAATTTATAAAAATCTTTTACTTAACAATGAATAACATTGTCTTTTGTTAAATATGTGGTAGTTAGCCTTGGTTAAACTAATGTGTTGTATGACAAACATAAAACTGTACGAACTAGACTTTTAAACATGGGATATTTGATCTTATATCAATTTCATATAGATGGGTAAAATTAAAGTTAAGAGATTTTGAGTTTCAAAATCAAAATTTATGGTTCCAATGTTCTGTTTTTTTTTAATAATCCAGCGTTCTGTTTTAAAATTTAAATTTTCTCTCTCTCATAAAAAACATATATAGGCTTGCAGTAATTTTCTATAGGTTTTGACTTTTAATCTTTTTTCCTTTCATAATTTTTTTTTCATTTAACATAGTATATTTTATTGGTATTATATTTTTGTTAATTACATTATGTGATCCGGTTTTAGATTCGGTCTAGTTTGTTCGATCAGTGAACTGATAAACCAACCGGTTCGATTAATGAATGCATTAAATATAATCAAGTTCTCAATATATATTTTTTTTATTTTCTTCTTAATTTTATCAAAGTTCTTACATATTCTTATAAAAAAGGAAATTCGTATAAAAATTATTTTTTTAAAACGATTGTATTTTATATAAACATTTATTTTTATTTTATAAAAATGTAATGTAGTTCATATAAATGTTTTTTAATTTTATAAAAACGTTTTTTGTGTTACTACTACGAAACCCGCACGATGTGCGTCCCCGATAAATTAATTTTGTGTATATATATGCCTAATTAAATGAATGTTTTTAATAAAGTACACCTCATTTGCAAAGGAAATGCAACTTGTTTATAAAATATTTATATAAGATGCCACCACACGTAAGAGATATCCCGCACGTTAACATGGAGATATGTAGGGTGAGAGCCACTTTTTGCTTGGATAGTAACTTGATGATTGGCCTACATATAGTGGACATCTGCATGAATCTTATCCCTTTAATATGATTGGTGAGAATAACTCTGAAGACCACCCGGTTCAAGCCCAATTACCCTCAAGAAGCATCATTGGTGAGCATGTTCTCAATGGGCCTGTCTAGCAAGCTTTTTCAAATGATCATCATTATGGATTTTAGATGTTTTTATAATCGGTAATATATACGGTCGTCCAGTTAAGAATTGTTTGGGAAGCTATTCTTAGCTCACTGAACTCATTTGATGCAATTCGTATAGCATATATACCATGCAAATTTACAAACAAAAAAAACACATTTTTTTTTGTTTAAAATTCAGTAACATTTGTCACATTTTATTCAAAATCAAATACTGTAAGGAAAAAACATAGAGAAACCGTCAATCAGAAAAAGGTAAAAGAAAAACAAATGAGTTCGTATCTTGAGCGAATATAAAACATGTACTTTTTATGAAAATGTCATATTTGTTTGTTTTTATTAAAAATCAATAACTGTAACAGGAATGAACATATAGACAGATAGCAATAATACCATGCAAATTTAGAATTCAGAAAAAAAAACATATTTTTTGTTTTAAATCCAGTAACATTTGTCACATTTTATTCAAAATCAATAACTGTACAAGAAACAACCCGAGATGAAAGACCAGACCTCTTTGTAAGAGTTGACAGCTTTAAGAAACCTCTTGATAAACACAAATGGAGTTGGAACCGAGAGGTTGAATTGGAGGGTATTCATCATTTCCTTCTCCAACAGCATCAAATGAGAACAAATATGAGTTTATAAATTATAATTAATAATAAAAAGTAGATAATCTTGGTTTTTTAGTTACCATTTCAAGAACTTCTGCCCTTGTGTAAGCTTTATCAGAAATTACCATAAAATCATCAACAATATGCACATAAATTTCTTCATTATTACAAGCTAGGAGCATGGCTGTTTCTTCAACGAGTTGCAGTTGCTTCCTCGTAACAAGTTGCTATTAAAACTCGGATGTTGACTCATCTAAAAGGAATCTCCATAAAACCATTTATAACAGGTGGTTGTGAAAGCATATTTTGAACTTCAACTTCCGGGCCAGGCCCGATTCTGTTACATCTTGCCAAAATCTTTCAATTGCGAAAACCGCGGTTTCTGCTTCTTTTAACACCCCAGAAGTACAAAGTTTAGTAATTGCAACCCTTAGTTCACTAACTGCTCCATCAACCTATTCTCTTTGATTTAAAAAAGAAACACATTTAAGTTTATAAAGCTAAAAAATAGACATAATGTAATTTGACCGCGTAACTACCCGTTTTACAAGAAACCATTGTCCAAACTATCTGGCCCAATCGCTTTGCCACCTGTAGAAAATATACCAATGAGCATTAACCTATATCCAATGATCTAAACATATACCAATGAGCATTAACCTACATCCAATGATCTAAACAAGGGTAGCCCCGTGTATTTCTTTAGAAAGCCTAAAATAGTGAAACAAGTGTTAACTTGAAATACAAACTTCAACTTGAATCAGAGGAAAAAGATAATTAAAATTGTTTACATACATTAGTATGAAAAATATTCACAATAACCTCCAAGTTTAACCAAGAGATCCAAAGATATAAAAATAAGCACCAAACTTACCTTAATTTGTCATCATCAACCTGCCCATTTGTGATATTTCCAGTTTGACGTAGCAACTAAATGAAAGTGTTAAAAACATCCACCTGCAGGATACAAAATCAGTAATTCAAACACTTCATGATAAAAAAGGCAAGTAGGTTTATCGTGGACCTTCACATATTCGCTAACCCATAATCTAAACAACTAATGTGTATATTTGTAATAACAATTTAGTGATTAAACAAACATGAGAATCCCATAGGAGATTCCAATGACAATTTACACAAACATGAAACTTGACAGAAACCTTTTGAATACACTAATTGATATTTCGATTAAAGTGTACCCACCAAAAAAAAATGAGAAATCAAATAATGAAGGGCATTCGGTGAGAACTAACTGAAAAAAACAAACACATAAATCAGGGAACTAATAAATATCACACATTCCAACTATTGAGACCTAATTGAGAAATCAAACACACAAGGAAAAGAGGAATGAACATCGAATAAATGCCGTATTTGGAGATCTGGAGACCGGAACATAACGGAGTCGGAGTGGTGGGCATTCAGTGACAGAAATCTGAACCTATGGGCGGCACATGAGAGCGGGGAGACGGTGAGTGAAGGGATCAGCTTTCTGAATTTGGGTTTCATTGAATACAAAACAAGACAAGTTCAACGACGCCTACGAATTCAGCAAAAAGAGATAACAAACACTCCTGGTCCCAATATCCCAAATCAACTAATTCGAAATGATTAGAACCCTAAGAAAAAGCATCTGCTTTCTGATCTATTAAAGTGAATGGATTATAGAGATAAAGGTAACCTGAATTATTGGTCGCCATGGCAGGGAGAGATGCCACCACCGAGTAGAGATAATGAGAAAGGCTGTCAAATAGCGATGGAGAGGTCCAAATTCTTGTCCTGAATTTGTATATTCGATGGGTCTGCAATGAATGAATGAAGCAATGAATGAATAGAAGAGATAAAAGATGAACGGAAGTAATAAAGCAGACTACTTGTTACCATAAGTTAACGAAGATGAAGAGTCGCCGGGGAAGAGAACGGCGGTGAACAGAAGTCATCTCCGGCTGCTTAAAAAGTTCATCTCAGGCGTCTTAAAAAAGTGTGTAAAAAGTCTACTTTGTTCTTCTAAGACTGTCCGCAACGCTAACAGCCATCCATCCCATAAACAGTCCTAATCAGCATGCCTAATCAGCATGCCACATCAGCTTATCTCCCATCCTTCCCACAAACTCATTTTACCCCCAACACTACCATACTCATCCATCACATAAACAACCTTATTATTTCCACATCATCTTTTTTTTATTTTCATTTATTTATATAAATTACTATTAAATAACTTAAATTAATTAATAAATAATTAAATAAGTAAATAATAAAACAAAAATTAAAATTACATTAAATTAAATAAAAACAACAACCTAAAACAATAAAATCAAACAAAAATACAAAGTTAATAAATAGAAACCATAAATAAGCTAGTCACTGTTCGCCTAAATATGTTGTACTAGATCGCTTCGTAGTGCTTGGTGAGCCTCTTGGCTAAGTAAGTCTCTGAACCTCTCTAGATGTGTTTGAAATTGTGACGGTGCTCCATTACTATAGCTTGGTAAATCAGGTTCGTGATCTTCACGTGACCAATTAGTTATGGCTGCACCTTCATCCTCCACAATCATATTATGTAGTATAATACATGTATGCATTATATCACCTAACACAGGTAAGGTAGAAGATCTTTAATTATGTTTTAATCTTATTTAAAATTTGGTTTAATTATGTTTTACTCTTGTTTAAATTAGGTTTTTTCATGTTTAATAATGTAATTTTGTAAGATTTAAAATAGGTTTATGTCTTAAATTAGTTTTAAATTTGGTTATTAATTATGTTCAAACCATAATTTAATTTAAGTTTTAATTAGATTTTGAATTAAAATAAAAAAATGTTGCCGTTAGGAATTAAAGAAAGAAACAATAACAATTTAATATTAAGTGGGGCCCATCACATTTCAAACCATAGCTGCCCATGTGGGCGGATGGTTGCTCACGGGCGGCCCAGCCTCAAAGCTGCACATGAGAGAAAGCATGCGAGCTGGACTCATGGGCGAGTTCCTTTTCTTGCGTTGGAGTCAGTCTAATATCTTTATAAAGGAGTATAGATTTTATAAAAATGTTTATAATGTGTTTTGTAAAAATGTTTCTCTTTACTTTATAAAAACGTTTTTTTATGTTAAAGTATTTTATAATTTTTTTTAATGTATTTTATAAAAATATATTTTTTTTACAAAAAAGTAGTGTATTTTATAAAAATGTCTTTCATGTATTTTATATAAAAGTTTTTTTTATTTAAAAAAAATGTTTTTAATTTTTTTTAATAAAAACGTTTCTTAACGTTTTTCATGACAACATTTTTTTTTATATTTTACACGGACTTTTTATTTAATTAAATAAAAACGTTCTTTAAAGAAGGTTGAAATAAATTGTTTTTCTCTTAGTAATAAGTTATTTATTTGTTTAAAAAGAACGTTTTCAATATTTTATAGAAAGTATTTTAGTTTCGTAGAAGCATTTGTTTAAAAAAAAATTATTTTTGTTGTCTAATTTTTAATACGTTTTTAAATTTTTTATACATAAAGTACTTTTCTAATTTTTCTTGAATTGTTTATTTTAATTTTTTATAAAATATTTTTTATTCATATAATACATTAAATGATTTAACCATATGCTACGTATGCATGCACAAACTAATTTTATTGTCTCGATATTTGAGAACTGGTATGTAATTGAAATTGGTACAAGTATAATGACGTGTCATGTTATTGAAGCATAAAAGATGTCAGAATCAGACGACATTCAATCGTGTGTATGATAATAGAAATGATATATTTAAAATTTATTAAGTTTTTCTCCAAACACTAAATAATTTTATGAGTGATTTTAGAATTTAGTAGATATATCATGGACTATGGTTATTGGTATTAAAAAGGATAAATGTTGGTTCTTCAATGGGTGATGTATTTTCTATTACATAATCAACAAATTAATATTATTTTAGATTATGTTCTATTAAAATATATATACCTCTTATGTATTAAGCTTTAAGCATCATGGATGTATCGACATGTAAGGCTTTGCTTGAGGAAAACAATATAATGAAGGGGTAATCTTCTTTTTTTTTTGCTTTAAAGGTAACTAGAATTGACACCGGTGTTTCGTAGCGGGACATGTATTACATATTAAAATAGAAGGTTAAAACGTACAAAAGAAAATAAATAAAAAAATTGAAAAAGAAAAAACTGAATAAAAAAAAAAATACTATGCCACACTTAGGGATAGAACCACTAGACCAAGTTTCATTTAATCCTTAACTAAAATATAGTTAACATAATTAAGTTTTAGTAAATTAAAAATATTGTTATATTTATAATATATAATCTATCCTATATAATAAACAAGTAAAATGGGATGACACGTGTCACCACCACATTTCACCTCACCGATTTTTCACCCCAAAATTAGTGAAAACTAAATTGAATTTGAAAAATTTAATCCTCCAAAATTGAAATATTTAATCCTTCAAATTTATTAAAAGGTTCATAGCTATATTATATTAGAAAAAAATTAATAATTAAATAAGTTATTTAAAATTAAATAGGAAAGTTGTTCTAATTATATTATATTAGGAAATAGTTGTTAATTTGTAACATCCCGGAGTCCGACAAGCCATTTGTTTGGGTTATGGATAACCCGAACCGTGGGAAGACAGTAAATGATTAGCGAGGTTCTCACGTACAACCCGTGTTATCAAACTTTAAGGACCCGGTGGTCGTTATTGCAAGGTTTGGGGTACAAAGGCGTCAACAGAGTAGAAAAGGAGGACCCGCGTGTAAATCAAGGGGTATTTAAATTACATAAACCCCAACCCTAGAGCCACCTCGGCTCTAGGTGTTCTCGACGGCTGAAAGGAACTCGCAGGGGAGAAGAGGGTGGCCGGATTTCGGTGGTTGCGTGACGGAGGCCGGCGGAGAGGAAGATCCACTCGCGTAAGGTAATCCTCCTAACCCGTTGTTTCGATATTTTGTTCGGTTTAGTTGGGAACCCGATTAGCTAGGATTGTGGGTGCGGGTCTCGGCGGCATCCGGGTGGCGTGCGGCGGTGTGCGACGGTGGGGACTAGTGACCTGGCAGCGGAGAAGGACCAACGACGCAGGTGGCGGGGGTGACGGGCTGCGTGGGCAGCCTTGGTTCGTGCATGGCAGGGATGCGTGGTGGAGAATGGAGACCAATGGAGGCGACGATCGATCAAGGTGGTGGCTGCTTGAGTGGCTCAAGAAGGCAACAGTGACAATGATGCTCGGCGAAGACGGAACCGGTGGCAGCCGTAGTTGTTTGGGGTGGCATACGACGGTGAGAAAGATGGGGGTGGTGATCGGGAGCCGTAGGAGACTAGGTAATGGTGGCGACCAATAGAGTTGACGACGGGGACGACAGTAGGGTTTCGGAAGAAGTGGCCACGGCTGTGGTCGGCTGTAATAGTGGAGAAGAAGGGACGGCCGATGTTCATGATGGTAGTTTACGGTGGTGAGGGCCGGCTAGGGTGGATGATGACATGTAGGTGATCGGGGATTGCAGGAAGCGTATGCAGGCATGCATGGGAGCCAAATGGATTTATTGGTTTCTATTTGAGTCAAGGATAATCCATCTTGAGTTGGTGAGCATGAGATGAGGATGACGTGAGAATTACGAAGGGACAATGAAGAGCAGAGGAGTCAAGCACTTGGGACTTAATATCTATTACGAAATTATTCGACGTAAGTTAATGCGAATCTGATCATGTAATTGTACACTTGACAGGTTCAGGAGCAAGCAAACGGTCAGGGTACAGAGTAGGAATTCAGACGCAACATGACTAGTGAGTTTCTAATCCTCCTCTTTTAAACGTTTTACTGTTTTGGGGCTATCGTACATACATTCACGTGGCGTTAATATAATTAATCATGTTAAGGGTTTCGAGTTCTAACCCGACGTGCTTTGAGTCTAAAATGAGTATTAAGAGTCGTAGGGACAATGGTGTGCTAAAGGCGGATCGGGGAGAGTCGGGCTTTAAGTTAAATGCCCATGATTTTATGTGTGAATCAATGATATGGTTTGTTAGTGCGTGACGTGTTAAGGGCCGAACGGGAACGGTTGTGCCCGGTAGTAAAGGCTAATGAAATTATGATATTAAATGCGCTGTTCTAGGGTTATGTGTGAGGTGTGTGTAATTAATGAGTCATATGTATAAGGTGTGATATTACGCGTTTATATTTATGTGTCGGGTTTGCCTCGTTGTCCATGTGGCACGGCAAACGGGATCGTGAAGGACGAGGCCCTTCGGGAAGTCACCAAAGGTGACAGTTAGTTGACAGGTGAATGATGAGCTCGGGGTGTGTTGATCGCCCTGACGAGGGTACAACGATGAGGTATGTGGTTGCATGTATATACATATATGTGTTAATTTGCATGCTAATGTTTAATTGTATTTACTGTGTATGAGCTAGTGTTATTGTGACGTGTTGAATGGTGACGTGTAGGGTTAGAATGACCGTTGAGTCAGGACTTGTGACGTGGCGTGACGTGACGTGTATAAGAGGCGTGTCAGTTATTTGTGAGAGCCTTGGTTAAGGCCGGATGTGTTAGTGTTCTAGGGCATGTTGTGTTAACCCAGAGTAGGGTCAAGGTGTACTCTTAGATACGAGCTGTTAGCATAGTATGTAGAGTCTATGCTGCTGTGATGGTAAGGTAAGGTCCTTATTACATATGTTGGAAGTACGGGTGGAGTCTTGGGTAATAAACAGTTACGGGGTGTCATGGGGTGACACGGGATTGGTCCTTCACTAATAAAAGGGTAATCATATTTTACAAGGACCGGAGGGTCCAAATGAATTAAACCGAAGAACTTGGTGTGGTGGTTTTTCTTTAATCTAAACTATTAGAACTCACTCAGCGTAGCTAACTTTGTGTGTACGTTAGACTGTTTGCAGGTAAGCGGCATATCGACGTATCTTGGCTTGGAAGCGACGTTACTGTAGGATGCCCGAGTTGGGGTCTTACAAGTTGGTATCATAGCTGTGGTTTAAGAGAAAACTGGTATTTTTAAACAAATAAAATACTTTAACTTAAACAAAAAATGGGACAAGGGTGAAACGAATGCCACCACGAGTAACCGTGAGCCAAGAGGTACGTCTTTCAAGTTTAGCAGTAATTATTTACTATTTATGCAGTATTGCGATAGGTAGAGTGGTTAGTGTGGATGAGTAATCTATGGTTCTCTGTGGGAACATGATGTGGGATACGTGTTATGGTAGTGTGTAGAATTATGTGAAATTACGTAGTGTGATTGGGTGAAACCATAATTTTGAGTTGATTAAGGTATAGTAGCATTAATTGCGTTATGGGACATAGCTTGGCGTGTTAGCTTAGTGTAATGCATTTGTGTGTAACTACATGTGATGTGTAAGTGTGATATATATTATGAGTTGTTATATAATTGTGTGGTGTGCATTTGTAATGAATATGATAATTTGTTAGATTATTGCTATGTGTTATGTGAGTTGTGTGGGATGCATGTGCATCCGGTGTGCGTGAAGGTAGAAAGTTAGTATGGGTATGATGGGAAAGGTTTAGAATCCGAGAAGTGATGTGGATCACCAAATTGCATTTGATCACCATGATTTGGCAGTCTATGATTACTCTCATATTATGAATTTGTGCCCATAGTAATCACTCCAGCGTTCTATCTCGAGTAGGATTAGGTGGCTAAGACAAATCGTACGAGATGGGGCAAGCGTGGAACTCTTACTAAGAGGAATGCAGATCGACAGGTCAAGCCGACGACTGTCGTAGAAGGAGCTGAAAGTGAGGTGGGAGAGATATTAGCGTTTCTCGCGCCAAGTGTGACTAGAGCTTCGGTTGGCGACATACCGTGTGGAGCTGTGATTGAAAAGACGGAACATAGGAGGAGATCAGTGTCGGTTGTATGTGATTTTCTTCCGGGATGTGGACCGGCACGGTTGAGAGATCGACCACTTGTGGCGGTTAAAAGAGCTTTGTTTCAGGAGGACACGGTAGATGCACTTGACGTGGTCTAGCGGTGTTTCGGTTAGCAGTGCTTAGGATGCACGGTTGCTTGATGATTAGTTAGTGTGGCAGTTGTCACGAGAGATGTTGAGGTGACTTGACGTTTTGACTTATTAGACGTTTATGTGTGTGGTGATTAATTCAAATGCTGACTATTTGATTTTGATATTGATCTTGAGTTTTACCGCATTAAGAGGTCAACATAATTAATGATAATTGTGTTTGTGACGACGTATGATTGTGTTGACAATAGTGGAATATGTGCGGTATAAGGTGATTGTGTGATTACATTCTGAATAATGTGAGTAAGCATTAAATGTGTTTTTCTTTGTGATACTAGAGTATGGATGGTTAGATGGTGTGAGTATACTTGTATAGACGCGAGTTTTGAATTTGTATGTGTTTACGGTCTTAATATAGTGTCACCTATGTGTTAATGTCTAGGTGATGTTGAAGTGCAATGGGTGAATTGCACCTTTTGCGAACATTAAGGACAGGTCCTGTGGGGAGTTATGATTAAACATCTTTGATAGGTGTAAATGTTGGGGACAAGGTCCTGTGGAAAAATTATGATTATAAATACTATGTGTATGAATATGTAGAGTGTTGACTTGTGTTTAGGTCTAGTAGTGTCTTGCCTTAAACCATTAATACTACCCGTAGAGGTACGACTGTGTGAATTATATGTGAGTATGTGATGACGTGTGGCATGGGCTACCGTTATAATGAATAGAAGGTAGAGTTCAGGAGTTCGTGTGTTTATAAAGGGTGAGGTCTTATTGTATGTGTAGAATTTACTCAGATATAATTAATTGTGTGCACTTCGTGCAAAGTTAGAAGGTGTAGTTGTTAGTACGCATGTAGAACATGGGATAATCCGTAGTTATATTGTGTCGATATGTCCTTGTACTACACCCGTAGTCAGGCATAGGGCGGATGGTCGGTGTGTTTAGGTATAGTGTTTCTATCGATACGATTTTCTCAACGGTAATGCATCAGTGCGATACGCGGAGTTTTGACGTTATTCGAGACGAGCAGCAAGGTGCACTTATGAGATACCTATACATATATCTTGGGAATGCGAAGCACAAAAGCCAAGGAGTACAACGGTGGGTGATGACGATGAAAGCGTTACGTGGACACTTGATTGGAACTAGTTATGACGTGATCGAGGTAACGACGCTGAAGACTTCAGCACTAAGAGGACAATGTGACGAGGACTCTATGGGATACGCTCCATAGGAGGAGTAGGTACGTTCTCTATGAATGAGACGATGGATAGCTGAGGCGCATTCTAGGGCGAACTTCCACTTCGCACTTGATGAATGAGAAGTGATCGGTGGTCATGTAGTAGTGATAGAGCAATGACATGAAAAGTGGAACGAGAGAAGGGTAAGTGCAGGATTGCACATAATTGATGGAGAAGGAAAGGCCTACGCTGGCAAACTTACGACTGGCTTAAAGGGAGCTTTGGTGGGGCATTGAAATAAAGCCAGTTTTGACCATTGAAACAGACATGACGGGGGTAGGCGAGCATTTGAGGACAACGAGGGCTGATGAAATGACCCTAGTGTTAAGTGTATGTACTTACGTGAGGGGCATATTAAACGCGTGATAAAGAAGTAAAGAAATAATGTGGTGGGAAACCACTAGGAGGGTTCAGTAAAGATTGGCACCAGTTCCTAGAGGTCATTTGAGAGCAAGAGATGTATCACATCTGTGGACAAGACAGTGGTACCTGAGTTTAAGGAATCATCGCTGGGTGGCGATTAGTGTACGAGATGAGGAGGGTGACGAATGATTCTAATTATGAAAGACAAGGAGCCTTATTTGAGAATGACTGTCGGAATAACGAGATCGTTAGGGCTACGCAAGAAGTGACGATATAGGTACGTTGAGTGGATCATGATTAAGAAGGAGTAAGCAGTTAATTGACGTTGTGGTACCGTCTGGACAAAAGTTGAAAGGACAATTGATAAAGGAGTTCCTAGGCGAGACCCACATATCCCCAAAGTTGAAAATTTGCAAAGGGAAGGAATTCCTTAAACACCAAGGATGGTGACTGAGTTGTAGAGTAAAGTGACGAGGTCGATGCGTGTGGCGAATGGGAGGCATCAAAGGATTGAATGAGCTAGTTGGAATTAAATTGTGTTGTGTTTGTTTGTACCGACACGGGATTCGAGGACGAATTCTCCTTTAATGGGGGGTAGACTTGTAACATCCCGGAGTCCGACAAGCCATTTGTTTGGGTTATGGATAACCCGAACCGCGGGAAGATAGTAAATGATTAGCGAGGTTCTCACGTACAACCCGTGTTATCAAACTTTAAGGACCCGGTGGTCGTTATTGCAAGGTTTGGGGTAGAAAGGCGTCAACAGAGTAGAAAATGAGGACCCGAGTGTAAATGCAAGGGGTATTTAAATTACATAAACCCCAACCCTAGAGCCACCTCGACTCTAGGTGTTCTCGACGGCTGAAAGGAACTCGCAGGGGAGAGGAGGGTGGCCGGTTTTCGATGGTTGCGTGACGGAGGCCGGCGGAGAAGAAGATCCACTCGCGTAAGGTAATCCTCATAACCCGTTGTTTCGATATTTTGTTCGGTTTAGTTGGGAACCCGATTAGCTAGGATTGTGGGTGCGGGTCTCGACGACATCCGGGTGGCGTGTGACGGTGGGGACTAGTGACCTAGTAGAGGAGAAGGACCAACGACGCAGGTGGCGGGGGTGACGGGCTGCGTGGGCAGCCTTGGTTCGTGCATGGCAGGGATGCGTGGTGGATAATGGAGACCAATGGAGGCGATGAACGATCAAGGTGGTGGCTGCTTGAGTGGCTCCCGAAGGCAACAATGACAATGGTGCCCGGCGAAGACGGAACCAGTGGCAGCCGTAGTTGTTTGGGGTGGCATACGACGGTGAGAAAGATGGGGGTGGTGATCGGGAGCCGTAGGAGACTAGGTAATGGTGGTGACTAATAGAGTTGACGACGGGGACGGCAGTAGGGTTTCGAAAGAGGTGGCCACGACTGTGGTCGGCTGTAATAGTGGAGAAGAAGGGACGACCGATGTTCATGATGGTAGTGTACGGTGGTGAGGGCCGGCTAGGATGCCCGAGTTAGGGTCTTACATAATTATATATGATACTGTTTAGCGAATTAAATGAGTGATTTGAATTTTATAATCAGAGAGTTAATACTTTAAATTTGATTTGAAATTTCTTAAAATAAGTCGCATGATTCTGTATTTTTTTTATTATTAGTAATATTGATTACTCTCTTTTGAAATTACTTTATGCATATATCAAATGCAAAACCTTTGTATAACATTTTTTAAAGTTTATTATATTCATTTAACAGAGAGTTAATTAACAGAAATGTTGCACTATTTTTAGATTACATATTTGCATCATATAAACAATTCAAAATATGTAGACTTATTTGTAATATTTCTATTTTTTATATATTATTATATAGTTGTCAATAAAATCACTTTCCTTATTTACATAATAATTTACTCGTCAGTTACCTTTTACCAAATTTAAAAAACATACAATTTTATTAAAATTTATTAAAAAATGCAACCTTGCTTAATTATCCATTTTAAAGCGATTTGAAATTTCAAAGTTTGAAATCGTCTTAAAGTTTATAACCTTGATTATTTATCTAATTTTGGTAACGAATTCAAATTTCAAAGTTTGAAATCGTGTTAAATTTTAAAAAAAAATTGTACAAATTAATTTATATGTGGTAGAGATTTCAATATTATATAAGTATAAATACACCGTCATTCTCCCAAGGCATTACTCATTTAGTTCCTTACCTCGATTACTCTGCAAACCAAGGTAAAATATTTTTTTTTAATTATAATCGTATTTCATACATGATAGTATATTAAAGTCAATTAATTTTTTGTTATATAGATTGATGGAGTCCGAAAAAGTATCTGTGTTAAACGCCATTGATGTTTTACAAGACAAGTTACTATCAATGTGCGTCTAATCAGAATGTGAAAGTAACCATTATGAAATAATCTCAATGAGATAGGCTCAATAGATTGTTAAATATGTGGTAGTTAGCCTTGGTTAAACTAATGTATTGTATGACAACTTCAAACATTGAAAGGATGTTGTAACAAATCTTATCTTTAAAGACTTAATAATAATAATAATGTTTCAAAGTCAAGTTTTAAAAAGTTTTGATCACTAAAAACCTTCAAAATTCTTACATTTTTAACCTACCCGATAAATAATTATATATATAGTCAACTTTTATTTAAAATTTAAATAAATATTAAATTTCAACTATTTTTTTTATTTTTAAATCTTATCTTACACCTAGCTACTTGAGTTTCTATATAAAGGTAACCTCGATCAGGTAAATTGGTTGACCGATATCAGTACGTTTTGATACAATGGAAATCATGTTTTGATTCTTTTGTTTTTGATTGTGCATTTATGTTAAACATTACTCATTATCAGGAAGATTTGTAGTTTGTGTGAAAAATTTGGGAGTGAAATAGTAAAGAAATAAAAAAATAATAATGTTTGGATACTAGACCAAACATGGATTATATGATTAGAGAATATTGAAAGAGGTTATACCTTAGTGAAATAAATAGAAAAGTATGTCATGGCTGGAAATAGTACTAAATAAGGAGAAGGTCTGCAGGTGTGTCCAGGTACTAGCGTAGCCTACGTTGATCGCGGCTTGATTTTATTGCTTGATGCATGTTGCATATACCATGGATTACTTACTTAGCTATGGCTAATCCAATATATGTTTTTGTATGTAAGCAAAGCTCGATCATATGCGGTAAGGATCGGATTACAAGTCTCAGGGTAAAGTGTTAACATTTGTAAAAAATCTTTTACTTAACAAGAAATAACATTGTCTTTTGTTAAATATGACAACTTCAAAGGATGTTGTAACAAATCTTATCTTTAAAGACTTAATAATTATAATAATAATGTTAAGGGACCTAACTAATTCCGTGAATCAAAGTCAAGTTTTAAAAAGTTTTGATCACTAAAAACTTCAAAATTCTTAGTTTTTTAACCTACCCCATAAATAATTATATATATAGTCAACTTTTAATTAAAATTTAAATAAATATTAAATTTCAACAATATTTTAAAATTTTTAAATCTTATTACACCTAGGCAGCTACTTGAGTTTCTATATAAAGGCAAGGCAACCTCGATCAGGTAAAGAGTTCAATCCATACGTACGTACAATATATACTAGCTAGAGCCATGACCATGACGTCGCTCCCAAGTTTTTTCGCGATGCAAGCCGGTGAGAAATATTTGAGCTTACGAGAAAATCTCATGAAATTCGATGAAGAGGAAATTTGGAGTCCACGTGTAAAGTTTGCAACAGAGCAATCAGAATCAGGGGAGGAGACACTAGTGCACATAAAATCTTGCTACAACAATAAGTATTGGGTGGCACAAGAATTGGAAGGGCGATTTCTGATTGCTGCGGCCGCTGACAAGCCACAGGAAGACGGAGCAAGTCTCGCATGCACCTTGTTCCGTGTTGCTTGGGGTACTACTTCATCAGGATGGCCAGCTGTCCAATTGTTTTGCGTCAGCAGGTCCATGTACGGAGTGGACGTGGATGGTGGCTTGGCACTGGACAAACATAACCACTCTTTATTCTTTATCGCTGAATGCAATCAGCTGGTGATACTCCCCTCGCAAGTCACATTCCGATCAGAACAACTAGACGGTGCTTACCTTTGCTCCCGTATCATTGACTATTACTATAATTATCATATGTTCGAGTCCGGATTGGAAGTTGGAGACCAACGGGTGGCTCATCAACTCTTCCCCACTCGAGATGGATACTATCGTATAAAGGACCTGTACTTTGGAAAGTTCTGGAGGCGAAGCCCTAACTGGATCTGGGCTGACGCGGAAGATGACGACTTCTCTAATGACACCTTGTTTTCATTTGTGAAACTAGGTGACAACGTCGTTGCTCTTCGCAACTTGGGCAATAACTACTTCTGCGGTGGACTCACCACCGAGGGGAAAACAAACTGTTTAAACGCTCATTATCCAACCATGTCAAGACAGGCAAGGCTGATAGTTGAAGAGCGTGTCCTGAAAAGGACCATCTCAGATGTCAGATACCGGCTCTCCGAATCCACGATTTACGAGGAGGAAATCCTAGAAGTAGACCATTATTTCGGAGAAAATGATAAAGTGGACGGAGATGACACACTCACCCCGAGTTTTTCAATATCTGATTCCAGGACCACTAGTTGGAATAACAGTGTGTCAGTGAAGGTTGGTGTAAAGGTAGAATTCGAAACCGATATTGTTCCATTTATTGAGAAGGGGAAGGTCGAAGTGTCAACTGAAGTTGGCTATACACACGAATGGGGAGGGTCCAAAACAACAACTACTCAGAGAGAACTGAGTTACACTGTTGTGGTGCCACCATTAACTAAAGTGAAGGTGACACTCATGTGTACAAGGGCTGCATGCGGTGTGCCTTTCTCCTACACGCAACACGATCTTCTTCCGGACGGCGAATGGGTTACCAACCTCAAGAATGATGGAATTTACAAGGGCATCAACTCCTACAACTTTTATGTTCAATCCTCAAAGGTAGACTCTTGAGGAAGATCCCGTCTATCGTTGGTGTCATACTTAATGGATTCTCTGTCGTTTCAAATAATGTATGTCGTGTGTTTGTGTGATTTTTATGTCTTCTGTTCAGTGTTGTCGGACCGGATGGTCGGACTATCTCGATCTCCATTTGAATAATGTTTGTTGTGTGATCTTTATGGTGGATTTTATTGCTAGCTTGTGTGTACGCGTATATGTGGAGTTAATCCCGTTCGTTGTTCATTTGTTATTTGTAGGGGTCATATAGTAAACACTCAAAACTATATTTATTATGTATTTTATATTTTGTAAAGGTCTAGGGGTTAGATTGTCAATACACTAAGATGGCAACCTACTAAAACACGTGGGATACCGTCGATGTTTTAGAATCAAATCAAAGTCCCTTTAGGTATGGCGGTTGTAGGGTTGATGATGGATATAAATAGGATTGCAAATCAAAGTCATGTACATACGATCAATTCATTCTTGAAATCAATTTATGTTGCAATCAAAGATTGTGTTCTTTCATTCTCACTAGCTATGTTTTTGATCTATTAGGCAATAATTGGTATCAGAGCACCAGAGTCTTGATTCACAATCTGTTTCTTGATCATTGTAATCGAAGAAGAAGGCACCGAGGAAGCAATGGCGACGGCGACGGGTGTACACGACAATCGGAAAAAAGCGACCAGAGGTTTTTTTTTGTTTCACCCAGCTTTGCGTGACTGCAGGGTCACGGGTTTGCCATCCAATCCGAAATCAGATGAAAAGACGCAGCGAATGTTTACAAACTCACGGTAATCCAGAAGATTAGAGGCGAGGGCTATTGGTTAAGCGTGCTAAAAAACTAAGTAGTTATGAAATTTGCCTTTCAAAAAAAAAAAAACTAAGTAGGCAAGTTGTTCCAAAACCTGAATCTCAACTTGATAAATCAAACCACAAACAAATAATCCCAAGATCTGAATAAAACTCAACTATTACTTGTATAAACGGACATACAAATCAAGAACATCAATACATAATGAACAGAGTAAACGGATAACAACTTGATGATATGTGAACACTCTAAACAACGAGATACACTACAACATTATCACCCTATCCCGACGATTTTTTTTGACCCTATAGCGACGACTTGTCGTCGGTATAGCCTATACTGACGACATATCGTCGGTATAGATGTCGTCGGTATTGCCTCGTCCCAATAGGTCAAATATGTCGTCGGTATAGGTGTCGTCGGCATAGGTCGACCTATGCCGACGACATGTCGTCGCTATATGGTTTAATTAAAAAATTCAAAAAGAAATTCTATACTGACGACATGTCGTCGGTATAGGTTCTGGACTTATCCGGACGACAAATCGTCGGGACAGACCCAACCTATCCCGACGACATGTCGTCGGTATAGGCTATTTCCAAATTTTTTAATTAAATTTGAAAAAGACCTATCCCGACGACATGTCGTCGGTATAGGCTATTTCCAATTTATTTAATTAAATTTGAAAAAGACCTATGCCGACGACATGTCGTCGGGATAGGTTTTTCTGTTTTTTTTTTTGTTTTTTTTTTAATTTTCAAAATTTTCCATAAATATTTAATTTCTAATTACAAAAACTTGCAAATCAGATAATTCAAACCATTCAAAATATGAATTCCGAAACATATTGTTCGATACAAAAACATGTTCGACACACAAATCAAATATTCAAACATAAAGTTGTCCGACACACAAATATAAAAATTGTTCAAACATTCAACAATAACACCGACAACAAAGGCAAAGACGCTAATTATCATCGCTGTTAGTTCGGCGTTCCCACATTCGACGCATTTCATCCATTTGTCGTTGCATTTCAAGCATTTGTTGATTATGCACACGACGTTCTTCCTCTCGTTGGGCTTCGCGTTGTTGTTGATCTTGGACTTGTTGTTGAAGTTGAGTTACACGCTCATCCACTTCTTGCCAATGTGGTTGTGGAGGGGGTACTGAACAAATCCGGTGTGAGATTACTCACCACACGACCGACACCCCTGATATGGCCACGCCGATGACCCAATGCACGCTCCATGCATGCAAACTCATCGACAGCAGACGAGTCACCACCAGACTCAGCAAAGGATCTTGTATACTCCTCTTGGATTCGGTCCTGCATTAAACAATGTAATAAACAATCACTTAACTATTTTACTAAAATTCGACAGTATAACTGCTGTAAAATGGATAATCAACCTGTTAAACTATAAGTTATAAACGACCCAAATTCACAAATTCCAATCAACCAGCACTAATAACAACAAATACTAATAACACTAGCAAAAATATTCAACAATTGGGCTCGAGCTGGATGTTTTAAGTCTATTAAAGTGTGTTTGAGTCATTTTGACCCGTTTAAAGTTACAGTTGGATGTTCTAAGTTTATTAAAGTGTGTTTGGGTCATTTTGACCCGTTTAAAGTTAAAGCTGGATATTTTAAGTCTCTTAAAGTGTGTTTGGGGTCATTTTGACCCGTTTAAAGTTATAGTTGGATGTTCTAAATCTAGTAAGTCTAACAACAAAATCATTTGACTTACATAATCTGATGATGCAGTCGTGTTGGCCCAACCGGTCCCTTCTTTATAATGGGTCGATTTGAACACATCAATTAGGCCGGTATCCTGTGAAAAACAAAAATAATATCACTAAGAATTAATAAGCATGTTTATATAATACTAACAATTGTATTTCATACCTCCATGTGTCGGCGCTGGGCGTATGATTTGCTGCCATGGTAACTTGGGTAACGTTGTTGTGATCGGTTTTGTTTGTTCTTCTCCGAGCGGTTTTTATAGCTCGCATCTAAAAACAGCTCATTAATCAAAGTCTCCTAAGTTTCTTGATCAAGATCTTCTGGTGGATTATTCATCGCCGCCTCCACATCATCGTATCCTCCATTCTCTTCGAAGTGAACTTTCAACTCTCTCTTGTGATCTTTATACGCCCTCCCAAGTTTCAAATCCTGTCGACACACATTACAACAACGTCTACACTCGACCGTCGACATGGTTCTTGGCCGTCTCTATAAAGTTGCGAAGACCGCTTAAGAAAGCCGGAGAATTCCGATTTCCATGTATAACCCAGCTTTTATCAATTGCCATATCTAGTGTCATATATATTATGTTATAAGCATACACATATACGTGCATGTAATAAATGATATAAATGAATGTATGTGATTTGATCGGTACTCTAAGGCGGTGGATCCTAACCCACTTTTTGAATATTCTATCTCATATGTATACATTTTAACGAGTTGACTATTTAAGAAAAAATCAACAACATTTCACCTTCACTCCCCAAGTATGCAGATAAACCGCAAACTCGAAGGAGTAAGGAGAAATAGCTACCAATTTTTTCTTAAATGTCAACCCGTTAAAATGTATACATATCCTAAATAAGATAGAATATTCAAAAAGCAGTCCCAAAGGGGACAATCCAAAATTTATCTCTATCAGATAAATTTTGGACGGGTATATTCTAAAGAGTTATCATAAATAAATATACTAGTGTACACAACATGAGACGTACACAAAGGTATAAAAGTCGGGATGCGTACCTTAAAAAATTCAATGAAACACAAATAAGATGTTATTCACACATCTCCAACCGCAATGAGTTTCGAACTTGCAACAAAATTAAAGAAAGTTACATATACATACAAAGATATATACATACATTCACAATTACATAAATACATACACAATTATATACATACAAATCACACAATTACATAATCATACATACGAACATACATACAAATATACATACATATTATATACAAACACACATAAATAAATGCCCAAATTCTAAAATTACATACACAAACACAATTACATACATAAAAATACATACATACACGTATATACATACATAACCTTTACAAACATACATAAACAAATACCCAAATTCCCAAATTACATACATAAACACAATTCCATACATAAACATAATACAAATACATACAAACACACATACACGTATATACATAAATAGCCTTTACAAACATACATAAACAAATACCCAAATTCCCAAATTACATACATAAACACAATTTCATACATAAACATAATACAAATACATACAAACACACATACACATATATACATACATATTATATACAAACATACATATATAAATGTCCAAATTTCATCTAAACCTAATTTCACATCTAAACCTAATTTCATCATAAAATTTCAAAAATATTTATAAAATCATACATCTAAACCATATATACATACATACAAATAAACACAACAATATACATACAAACATACATCTAAACCTAATTTGTAGAAAAATTACTAACCAAGTTTTCAAATAGCTTGAAATCCTTCAAAAATGTTTAAAGCTTCAAACACCTAACAAAAATAAAAGAAATTAAGCCAAAAACCCAAAAACCCAAAAATGTTGATTTTCTTGTCAAGATTGAAACATAGATGTTAACTCAACTCAAAACCCGAGAGATTGGTGAATATTGCTCCACAAAATACCCAAAAATCGTGAAATCGCCGGAGAGAGGATTGGAGTGATTTGGGGTTTTTTTTGGTGGAAATGGGAAACAGAAAGCTGTTTCCTGGGTTAATTCGCGCTGAGACCTATACCGAAGACATGTCGTCGGTATAGGCTATTATGCCGGCGCTTTAGGTTGCCTGTACCGACGACATGTCGTCGGTATAGGCTTCGTAGGGTTTTGACCAGTCAATAAAGTAAAAAACCCTATGCTGATGATATGTCGTTGGTATAGGGAATTCTAGAATTTTTTTAATTAAATTTTTTTTTTACCGACGAAAAATTATTATATTAAAAAAAACAAAAAGAAAATCAAAATTACCCTATACCGACGACATGTCGTCGGTATAGGTTTTCCCCAAAAATTCATTAGGCGCCAGCTTTCCCTCCAATCTGCCTCAACCCTCTCGTCGCTATAGGATGTCCCATTCAAAATTTTGGTTTTCACCTATAGCGACGACATGTCTTCGCTATAGGGTGACCTATGCCGACTACAAGTGTCGTCGGTATAGGCGACGTCGGCACAGGGTCATTTCCTTGTAGTGATAAGAACGAGAATCTATGACAATAAAGAAATCCTAGAATCTCTCAATAGACTAAAGATGAAAAGAACCAAAATGAGAGTGTTCAAGAACAAAACAGAACCATTGTTATGGTAAAACCCTAAACGAAGACATGGAGACATCGTGAGCTTTCTCAGAGAGGAAAAATGAGAAGTCCTTTCTTTTTATTTGACTCTCTTCTTAAACAGGCTCCAAGTAAAAGAAACGGGTTGTGGGTCAAGTAGGTTCCAAAGCTCTAAGTCCATAAAGCAGCAGCCCAACACTCTATTCGGCGCCCAACACTCTTGATCCACCAGCTATCAAATCCAAACAGCTCAAGACACACTCATTTATCATGAAACAAAAAATACCACATATTAGAGATAATTATATATAACGTGTCTGATATTGAATTGAAAGAATACATATATTTCAACACAAGTGTAATCGATCCCATAGGCAAACAAGGGCTGTTGTTTTCAGTTATACACGAAACCGAGAATAGGACCCATTTGACGAGATTTGGGTGCTCACGAGAATTCCAAGTTTGCAATATAGTGTTTTTGGAATTCCAGAATAGGTCATAGTATAAGATTGATTGCCTATACAGTTAGAGAAACCCTAGATAGTCAAATTGAAAATCATATGACTCATATGATATGAGAAGAAACCATTTCGAAAGAAAACCCTTAGGGTGAAGGGGGCCATTAACCCATTTACTCATTTACTCACCAAAACTACCCAATAGAATTTTGCCACCTCAAAACTACTCATTTACTCAGATTTTATTGGAAACACCCTACTCATTTACTCACCCACTTTTTTTTTTTATAAAAAAACATTTAAATATTAGAGATGTGTGTGATAGTGGTGGGGTCCACTAGAAGTGAGAGAGTAGAGAGAGAGTGAGATCACCGAGTATATTTACTCGTTCATTCTACTCGAGCCTCCCTACTCACGCTTACCCGATCCATTGGGGGCGGTGTTCCCTTTTTACGCGATGGCTCTCTCTCCTACTTGGCCATGCCCGAGTAGGGTGCCCCCAATACCCTTACAACACTATAGTAACACACAAATCGGTAGGACCCATCTCTTATTACCAGTGCCCCATTCTTAAGCCGACGCAAATGGGTTATGGGAAAATATAGAACCTACATCAAACACACAACCGGATGAGAAAAAAGATAATGAAACAATTGCGTATCTGTATCAAGCACTCACAGAAGATGTAACTCTTCAAGTTGTGGGATGTAAAACTACAAAGGAAGTATGGGAAGCGTTGAAGAAGAGACACGTTGGAGCAGATCGGGTGCAGAAAGCACGTCTATAATCTTAAATGGCTATGCAACGAAGGCAAGCGAATTAGGAAAGACTCTGGATTAACCCTTTCTAGTACTAAAATTCCGGACTCCATGCCACACCGGTTCATCCAAGTCGTGGCATCCATAGAACAGAACTCCGATTTAGACCAGGTAGCCTTCGACAAACTTATCGGAAAACTAAAGGCTTACGGGGATAGAATAAAACTCAAGAAAGGAGGTCATGGAGAAAGCGAGGACAAGTTGCTATTTTCACAAAACGACCACTCCGGAAGAGGAAGTTGATTCAGTAATCGCGGACATGGCAGATTCAACTCTTCACGAGGGAAACGGAAAAGCAACAAGGAAAAACAAGACTCTAGAGAGGAAATTCATCTTACAGGCATAGAAAAATACAAAATGGAGAAAGCATGTGAGAGACCTAAGCAAGATAAAATGCCACAGGTTCCGCAAGTACGAGCATTTTAGAAAGGACTGCACTCAACCAGAACCATAAGAGGAGCAATCAAATCTTGTGCAAGAAGACGAAGAGCCATCATTATTAATGACAATAGACAAATATGAACACGAAGAAGTACTACGAAATGAAGGACAAATTCAACCCGGTAAGTATGCTACAATAGACAAAAGTATCTGGTTTCTACATAATGGTGCAAGAAACCATATGACGGGTATAAAAGGTCACTTCAAAGACATTGATGAAAATATTAGTGGACGCCTTCGCTTCAGAGATGGATCGTACGTTGAAATCAAAGGAAGAGGTTTAGTTTTGCTAGAATGTAAGAATATAAAACAGAGGGTTTGTTTTATCGGAAGTATATTACATTCCAAACCTCAAAATCAATATATTGAGCCTAGGGCAACTCACAGAGATAGGGTGTAAAGTTGTCATGGAAAGTAATAAACTATTATTACATGACAAAAACAATAAGCTATTAATGAAGGTTGAAAGATCAAAGAATAGACTCTACAACATCAGTTTGAAAATCGAAACACCTATATGTCTCTAGCAAATGTGGATAATCAAGCATGGTTATGACACGCCAGATTAGGTCATCCAAACTTTGACGACATTAAAAACATGACCAGAAAGTATCTAGTGGAAGGGATCCCAAGAATAAGTCATACAGGACAAATTTGCGATGCATTCTTATTAGGAAAACACAACAAAACTCCATTCCTGAATCAAGCTAAGTTCATATCACTAAAACCATTGGACTTAGTGTATGGAGATCTCTGTGGTCCCATTACTCCAGCAACACACTCCGGGAAGAAATATATTTTCTTGTTAGTTGACGACTATACGCGTTTCATGTGGATCTACTTCCCGACCTCAAAGGATCAAGCATTTGACACTTTCAAAGAATTTAAAGAAAAACTTGAAATGGAAACAAGGACTAAATTAAGGATGCCGAGAAAAGATAGAGGAGGTAAGTTCACATCTAATGAATTTACAAAGTACTGCAAAGAAAATGGAATAGCAAGACAACTGACAACACCTTATTCTCCACAACAAAACGGAGTAGTGGAAAGGAGAAATAGAACCGTACTATCTACTACACGAAGTATGATGGAAGCAATGAAGTTGCCACAACATTTTTGGACGGAAGCAGTTAGACACGTCACATATGTACTAAACTGGGTCCAAGAAGAGCCTTGGTGGATAAGACTCCGCATGAAGCACTCTACAACATGAAACCAAATCCTGGAAACCAAAAACTATTCAGATGCACAACTTATGCCAAGGTAACAATACCTCATCTAAAGAAGCTTGACGATATAAGTATTCACATGATTTACTTAGGCATAGAGGAAGGATCAAAGGCATACAGGCTATACGTTCCATAAAAGGAAAATATATGTGTAAACAGGGATGCTAAGTTCATGGAAACCAAACCCCGGAAGTGGGAGGAAACTAATAAAGTTGATATATGATCGAAACCTAAGGTACTTATTTATTTAGTCAGTTGATATATAATCACTATCTTTTGGTTATGATTGATAACTAATAAAGTTCATTTACCATGTTATTAACTATTAGCGGCATTCGACCTTAATATTCTTATTCACTGGTAATTAATTTATATTTTATAACTTTTTATTGCCGAAGAAAATCTAGAAAATAGCCCATGATTAAGATTGTTGTGAAGAATCCAACCGGGAAACCAACCCAAGTTCCCTCCCACAAAAACCATGATTGCTTCTCGTCTTCCCTGTCTCCTCCTTTTAATGGACTTAACGACCGGATATCCTCAGGACACGTGACCTTAATCTGCATACCATATAAACCTGTGTTGTTTTCAAAACCATTCATGGTGCCCATTTTTCGACCAACGGGAATCTTACCGGTCAGCTTGTTGTTGCTCACATCTAGAACTGTGAGTTGGACAAGATTCAATAGTGATTGAGGAATCGGACCTGAGATTTCATTGTGTGACAAATCCAAGCTCTCTATGTTTTGTAGATCACCGAAAGACACTGGAATACGCCCTGAAATCATGTTGTGTGAAATGTTGAGCAGTTTTAAGGCCTTGAGATTGCCCAACGAAGATGGACTTTCACCAGATATTCTGTTGTGTGACAAATCCAACAAACAGTAGGTTTCAATGTTAGGAAATGCTACTCCTTGAAAAGATTTCTTCCAACTTACAACTACGTCCCTATTGACAAAATTTTCTTGTACACTCCAAATGGAATGAGAAATTGGATAGGGTGTAGACACTTGTGGAGTTTCGATCATATTTTTAAGGTTCTGTATCTCTTGTGGAATACTTTCAGTTAGGTTGTTCCATGAGAGTTCAATAATTCTAAGAGAAGTGAGGTTGGTAGGGATATATCCTTGAAGAGAATTATTTCTTAAGACAAGAACTTTAAGAGTTTGGATTTGAGGAAGGGTATCTTGTAAATTTCCTGTAATATTGTTTTCATGAATATCAAGAATTTGAATGTTAACCAATTTGGTCAAATTCATAGGCAGATTGCCAGAAAACTTATTCCCGGCTAAATAAAGATAAAGGATTTCTTTAGGAAAATTTATGGGGATATTACCAGAGAAATTGTTGTTGGACAAATCTAACTAGTTTTATACCCGTCCGGTGGCCGTGTTTTCCAGATTAATAAAATTTAAATCTAAATATATATTATATGTTTTACATGAATCAATAATAATTACAATGCAATAGTTACAAAACCCGGCGCTCTAAAGTTGTATTGAAATTTGGTTCGGTTTCTGTGTGACACTACCCTCCTGGATTCCACTGCCTTGAAGGTGCACAAATCGGATTTTTTTTAAACCGGATCCGGATCGGATAAGTCAACGTTGGTCAAGGACCGGATCCGGTGGAACCTGTTCCGGATCGGATCCGGTTTTGGGGTGTGAGGTTTGGAACCTTTTATCCGATTTTGTCTGGATTTTTTGTGTCTGATTTTTGCCCGGTTCCAAATTTGTCCGATTTTGTCCGGTCCCTTGGAAAACTATATAACCGGTTCCAGATCCGGCGGTTCCAAAAATATCCGATCCGGTTCCAAAAAATCCGGTTAAAAAAAAACCGATTTCGGATAATCCATCGGATCGGATCCGGATCCGGTTATAATGCCACCTCTCCCCTGCAAACAATGAATCACATGTTTAGTGACTTTAACTTTTTAAGTCAAACATGGTATTCTTTAAATGCTAAATTGATGTGGATTTTTATTATATATTGAACACCACCATGTTCTATATGAAGTCCATTTTGTAAGCTTAGTGTAGTCATCAGGATTCACTCGTAAATTGTTAGGTTTCACATGAACTTTGAAGTTGAATCCTAAACGATTTGACCAGATATATGTAAGCCAATTATTGTTCAAACAAAAATCATCTTGATGGAAATTGAAAAACAATCCTAAATTCTCACATCCACAAATTAATTTTGCTGCATTCCCTTAATCATGTTTCATGATAAATAATAAACATGAACACAAAGTGAATTAACATACCTAAAATGAGTGAGGGAATAACCTTAATCATCACATCCATCCATTTCTTCAACTTTTCCTCTACAAAACCTATCTTCCCACATCAATATCCTGCAAATCAACAATTAAATTGCATCAATCATAAACCCCTTGTCACCCTCGTTTTGACAAATCTGTGTCTATATATTATACTCACCTATTTTTATGGTAACCTTTGCAGTTTTTTTGACAAACTTAGCCATGAGCTACTCTTTAAATTGCTTGGCTAAGAATATAGAGTAGAGAACTTACAAACCTTAATGCAAGTTAGAGTGATCGGTAACTGCCAAAAAGAGAATTAACACGGCTGGGATTGAAAGCTAGAGTGGTCGGATGGTGGGAATAAAGCCAAAAACGGTTATTTATTCGGCGTCAATAATAAGGGGAAATGATATGGCCAAGAGTTGCCCTACCATTAAAAATTAGGTCCATAAATCTTTGTAATTTGTATATTATAGTTGAACCTTCGATAAACCTTTCTTTATTCATACAAATACTGGGAAAATGGCAAAAAGTAATTGTGATGACTTGTTTGATACAGTAAAATCTACTCACCAAATTCAAATTGTACATAACTGGAGTGTAACTTCACCTACTACATCACCAAAATTCAATTCTTCTTTTTTATAAAGATATTCTATTTAAGTTGAAAATATTAACTGAAGTGAAAAGTAGAAACCCAAACCAATGGTGAGAAACAGACCCAAATATGAATCTGAAATAAATGCACTCAAAACTGGAGCAAAATTTAAAGCTCTAGTCAAAAGAAAGAGTATGTTTGTGCCTTTAGCTACACCACTCTATTAATAGCTCATCAAATAAAGTACCTATTTGGCACTAATCAATAAATGGCCACCTTCTCAGATGCCTCATTTGTAGGGGTGAGTATAATTCGAGTAACTCGAAAAAGACCGAGAACCCGGCCAGACAAAACCTGATAACCAAGCCGATTTGCAATGTATAGGGTAGTGTTCGGGTAATGTTTTTACCAATATTCGGTCTCGGCCTCGGCTAAAGACCGAGATAACCTAATAACAGCTAGACCGATCCGAAACTTAAACATGCTAATGTGAACCATTCATTGGACTGTAATGTAACTATGTAAGTGAGAAAACTTACAAGCGGGGACAGATTTTTAGATTCCAAACTTTGATTGTACCACCTCCAACATGAGCTCCAACAGCAATAAGATCACCGGATGTTTGTGTTGATGCATTAAAACTCTTACTCTGACCCTTTTTGCAACATTTCCCCATGTCGGGGCTATTACAAATGATATGTGCTTATAATAGTGGTTAACAGGAAACAATAAGAGGGTATTTGTATGTGATTTTCATAAGTGATCATTGTTAAAAACCAGTAACAAATCTTTTAAAATCAGAAAAATAAACTATAGATTAATTATGGTAATTTTGTTTTGTTACAGAAGATATCAAATTACTTTCGCCCTAGAAAATCAAAAACAACATTTGTGTTTCCATTCCAGATTTCCATTTACATGATAGGAGCTTGAAATAAGTTTATTATGATACAGAATCAATGGTCTCTATCCAAGTTAACATATTACACTACAAATCCAAAGATATTATGAACTTAATCTTTAAACATTAGAGAAACAATTACATAAAAAATTAACATCTGCATAAAAACAAAACAGTACAAAAGAGTTAGGCATTTCATCGAATACCAGAACTCTATTCCCAATTGAGAACATCTTGATCTAATCAGCATATCCTCCATGTGCAATTGCATAAGGCGGCTAAATCTCCACCTCATATTCTTAGTACTTCTATTGTTAATATCTCAACCCAACCCTAATAAAGCCCCAGTTATTACGGATTTTTATTAGAAAAAAAACCTAATTAACAAATTTGTTGGATGCCAAGAAGATAAATATTCAAGAAAGGTAGAAAAGGAAACAACCTTACTTCAAGTTTAGCAATGAGTGAACCTTTATCCCTTCGCTTAATTGATTCTTCATCAAATCATGCTGCACGAAGACACTTCCATATGGTTTCATCGCTCAAAGGACTTTTCAAACGCTTCCAATCTTAGAAAATGCATAGTGGAAGAGCGGATAGCACTTGAATTGTGTTTGAGATAGAGGCCGCATTTTAGGGTTCCCGGAAGGGAAGCGACGTGGGAGGGAAGGTCGGAGGAAACCGCTCATCCTGTAAAACACGGCTGAGATTGAAAGTAAGAGTGATCAGAGGGTGGGAATGAAACAAAAAACGGTTCGAATTAACACGACTGAGATTGAAAGGTAGAGTGATCGTAGGGTGTGAATAAAGTCAAAAACAGTTATTTATTCGGCGTCAATAATAAGGGGAAATGTATCCAACTTAGATTTATCTCCGAAAGCAGGAAAGGTGTCACCGAAAAATCTATTTTTGGACAAGTCTAGAGTCCTTAGACTATTAAGCCTAGAGATGGACATTGGAATTTGTCCTGAAAGATTATTTCCCGACAAGAAAAGACCATCAATCCTTTTTGCGTTGCCTATATTTGTTGGTAACTCCCCATCAAAATTGTTCCGAGACAAATCAAGCACTAATAAATACTTGGATTCAAATAGAAGAGGTGGGATTAGTCCCTCGAGGTTGTTTTCTGATAGGATTATAATTTCAAGGTTCCCCTGATCGGCGAGAGCATATGGGAATCTTCCCACCAATTTATTATTGCTTAAATCAAGAATAGCCATATCTTTTTGAGATGAAATCCATTCTGGAATTTGACCGGAAATATTACAAGAAGGCATGGAGAGGAATGCTAGACTACAATCTGGAACAATCTTAGCTTCATTATTCCAAATTAAGCCATTTCCTTTTCCGCCAATAAACAATTGCTCCAGAGTTGTGATTTTGAATAACCAAGTTGGAATTTCTCCATCAAGCATGTTGTTGTGGAGCCGAAGGACTTCTAACTTGCTCATGTTTTGGATCGATGATGGAATTGGACCTGTAAATGTGTTGTCACTGAGATCAAGTGTAGTAATGTTGGGTAATGTCCCTATGAAGGTCGGAATTTGCATTGAGAAAGAATTTTCAGACAAATCCAGTTCTTCTAGTTTCTTGAGGTTTACAATCGAAGATGGGATTTGATAGAGCCCAAAAGTCGGCTGTTGGATTTTAAGAAAAACAAAGGAAATACAAAGGATAGTTGACCCTTTTCGAGATGGGTTAGTCTCCTAATACAAACCAAATACCAAATCAAAATCTAGACAGACTAAAAATAAAAGCAGTCATCCCTATTTCTAGCCCTAAAAAGCAGTTAAGAAACTAATAAAAACTGAATACAAACCCCCCCACAACTCTGGAACTACTCCCGCCAATTTTGAGTAGCTGGGCCAAGAACTGGGGCGACCCAGTCTGGTCAACCCGACCCAGTCAGCTGGGTTCGTATCAATACATCCGGTCCGGTGAAACGACTTGTCCTCAAGTCGACACTTCGATATTCCTTGACCGTTGTGCCAAGCGATAAGCCATTCGGGCTGGCCCGCTCCATGAACCAAACGATGTGTGATAAGCGATTGAAATTGAAGGTAAATTCCCCAACCTTTTGGGATAGACATACGAGCAATAGGTGTAGTGCTCAACTGATCTACACCCACCAAACTCGTATCACAGGGATTAGATGGGACCTCGAGGCTTTTTTCTGGGTGGCACCCCATCATTTCAACCAAAACTTTATAATTATTAGATTCTGGGGAGGTCTTTTTCGCCATCTGCTCAGTAGCCAAAACAGTTTCGGAACCAGCATCATTATCACTAGATCCGATCCACTCCACTTGTTCCTTGCGCAGGTCTGCTTGTTCGTCGTTTTTTCCTTGATTTTTTCCTGCCGGTTTCTCATCAATTATTTCAAAATCATAGTTCTCTGGAACTCTTACAACTCCGGGCACGGAACTGTCACCGGTATTGACCTCCTTGACCGGATCTGTCAAAGGACCTTGAAGTACATTCTCCGGTTTCTTGTCATCCCCGAAATCACCAAAACGTGGGGAAATTTCTGAATCACCACTTTGATTGTTGCTCCGGATGGATGTTCCAAACATCATGGTCTTGAGCGTTGCAACATCACCTCTCAATTGCGACACTATGGCGTCGATCTTTGCAGTAATGTCAGCCAATTGAGCAGCGACTGAACCAGATGGTGTGTTGCCTTCTTCTGCATTATTCCGGGTATATACTATCTCGGAATTTCCCGGCAATGGAACCATTGATAGAGCCCAAAAGTCGGCTGTTGGATTTTAAGAAAAACAAAGGAAATACAAAGGATAGTTGACCCTTTTCGAGATGGGTTAGTCTCCTAATACAAACCAAATACCAAATCAAAATCTAGACAGACTAAAAATAAAAGCAGCCATCCCTATTTCTAACCCTAAAAAGTAGTTAAGAAACTAATAAAAACTGAATACAAACCCCCCCACAACTCTGGAACTACTCCCGCCAATTTTGAGTAGCTGGGCCAAGAACTGGGGCGACCCAGTCTGGTCAACCCGACCCAGTCAGCTGGGTTCGTATCAGGATTCCTCCGAAGAATTTATTATTTTGCAAGGAGAATTCCCTTAAGTTGGTTAAATTTCCAATCTCTTCTAGGATTTCCCTTGAAAGAAAGTTAGCCTTCAAGAAAAGTTTTTCAAGATTTCCATGTTTACCAACTTCAGGGCTTAAACACCCCTCAAGTTGATTGTCACTTAGATAAAGAAATCGAAGAGATTTGAGTTTGAAAAGTTGAGGAGGGATCGGACCATGGAAATTATTCCTTTTTAACTCTAGGCTATTCAAATTTCGAAGAGACCCTAGCTTGGGTCCTAGTTTCCCACCAAGCAAATTGAAGCTCATGTCCAAGTAACGTAAGTTGGTTAACCTGGAAATCTGGGTTGGGATTGAGCCATCAAATCGGTTTTGCGTCATGTTAAGGTGAACCAGTTTGGTGAGATTACCAAACCCTTCTCCGGGAATCTCACCTAGCAACAAATTGAAGGAGATATCAAGTAGTTCAAGTGACTGTATATGAAAAGGGGGAGTCAAGATGCCAGACCGTATATGGAAAAGGGGATTCAAGATTTTGTAAAACGGATCGATAACCGAATAGGGGATAATGCTATATAGGTGGAAAAGAAAGGAAATGGGAGGAAGTGTGTTCCAGAGATTTTTTTAAGAAGGGAAATGAAAGGAAAACAAGGCTTATTATTATCTTCCAAAATTGAGAGATTTGGAGATAAAGGAAAAGAAAGGAAGAGAAGGGAAAAGAAAAGAAGAGAAATAAATTATTTCTTTTCTTTTCTTCCCTTTAGTAAACTCGGGAACACAAGTCAACTTGTTCAATTATGATACATTTATAGAAGATTTTATATTAATGTCGGATAAAATCAATTTAATTTTAATACTTTAGCGATTTAGTTCTTTAACTTCTTTTATACACTCATATCCCATTTATATTTCAATGAAGACGTGATTCTATTATAAAGTTTGAAAAATAATATTTTTAGCTAGGTGATAAAAATATGTGTAGTTTAGTTATTTATCAATAGGGATGTACAAGTACCTGTCATGATAAACAGATCGATGGCCTGGACCGGAACCAACCTAAATCGGCATGATTTCGTCTTGGGTCTAGCTAGTTCGTTGGTGTTTTAGTGTTATCAAGGCCATTTTAGTTAAGATCAAATGAGAATGCACAATATACATTGATACGAGTTGGAAGCTGCGGAGTGCATCTGACCGTTGAAGGAAAAACTAGAGACTTTGAATGTCCATCTGACCCTCAATGACATTGATCCAACGGTTGAGGAAACCAGTGGGCCGTCGAGCCCAATTACGAGCCCGAAACTCAGCACAAGACAACATCAAAAACCATGGCAAACGGGTTCTCACGGGGCAGGTCCGAGCAGCGCTGAAACGGGTCCTAGACGATCTAATCGGGTTTCAAAACCAAACCCGAAATATTTAGTAAATGCTGAAATAACCGAGGAAGTCGAACCGGAGCCACAAACGTATGAAGAAGCATACAAGAAGAAGGAATGGAACCTTGCAATACAAGAAGAGATCGATGCTATGACTCGAAACAAAACATGGGTCTTGGTGCCTAAACCGAAAGACGTAAAGCATGTGTCTTGCAAGTGAGTGTTCAACATAAAACGCAAGGTGGATGGTTCGATTGAAAGGCACAAAGCTCGATTAGTGCACGGGGGGTTCTCACAACAGTTTGGAATTTATTATGAAGACTTGTTCAGTCCTGTAGCAAAATTGAGAACGGTCCGAGTGGTGATAGCTGTAGCAGCCAGTAAAGGGTGGATGTTGCACCAAATGGACGTAAAGAATGCTTTTATGGGTTAAAACAATCCCCGAGGACATGATTTCGTAAGATGGGTGAGTTCCTACAACACAATGATTTCGAGACGTCGGTGACGAGGGTGCCCCCTCCACCCTAAGCGTTTGAAATAATAATAAAAAATTTAAAAGTAAATGTCTGAAAAAAAAAGTTGAGAAGACATCGTAGCCGACAACAAATAGATTAGCTACTTTTTACTCACAAGTCTTTATACTCGCTTCATCAGTTATATACTTGCCATACGTAATGGTTTCACGTCGTGCTACGTCACTGCCACATTATTGGTTATAATATGAATATATGATGTACTCTAAAGACTGTAAAGAAAAAAAATTCAAAATTTGTACTACGACCTCAACTAAAAGGTTCTGGTTTTGCCACGACTGGTGGTCACGTTGCCATGTCCTAAAATTAACTCAATTAATCCAATAGCAAATTTTTGGTATTGTACACCCACTATCATCATAGATGGTGAATTAAATTATTGTATGCACCAACCTGTTTTTTGTCGTTGTTGTAGTTCCCACTTACACTTCACTACTTTATTCTTTCATGCCGTTAATAATATCGAGTTTGCCTTCCAAAATATTATACAACTGAATTTTTTTTTTCCTTTTTCTATCTCTTTTCCTTTTCTTCTTCCTATCCAGCCGATTGTACCACCGTTCTCTTTCAAGCTTTCAGTCTCTCGGTTTTTTGGTTGTGGTTGATCGAGTGGCTTCATCTTGACTCGTCGGTCTTGAATAAATTGTTTCCTTCGGCTTGATAGATCTTGAACATGTAGCTTTGGTATAAATTGTTGGCCCAAATTTGATAAACACAAACACAAGAAAACATATTTGATAATGCCAACACTCGGCGTTGACTCTTTCGATATTATAAACTCAACTCGATAAATAAAAGTGAAAGCATAACCCATATTTATAATAGACATAAACTAATCCTAACCCTTAAAACAACTAAATAAACCATATCTAATTAACCCAATAACCATGACCCATTAAATAAAATACTAATAATTATCTAGACCTAACAACTCGATATAAATATAACCTGTAAAATGTTTAATAATTATATTTTTTTAGTGTTTTGAATTAGTTTGTTTGATATTTTGAACTAATAACAGGTAAAAGAACTTTATTAGTTATCAATCATAACGAAAAGATAAGTGATTATCAACGGACCAAATGAATAAGTACCTAACCATATATTAGCGGCATTTTACCTTTTTCTTATTCACTAGCAACTAATTTATATTTTATGAAATAATTATAACTTTTATTGATAGCTTATAATAACATTGCATGGTTACAAAAAAAGTTAAAGATCTTGTAAGGTTGGATTAATCATAGAGAACAATGGGTGAACAATCGATCATTAAAGAGACAAGTTTTTACCAAATTTTGAAAAGCCGAAGAAAATCTAGAAAATATCCCATGATCAAGATTGATGTGAAGAATCCAACCGGAAAACCAACCCAAGTTCCCTCCCACAAAAACCATGATTGCTTCTCGTCTTCCTTGTCTGCTCCTTCTAATGGCCTTAACGGCCGAATATCCTCTAGAAACGTGACCTTAATCTGCATACCACATAAACCTGTGTTGTTTTCAAAACCATTCATAGTGTCCATTTGCCCACCAAGGAGAATCTTACCTGTCAGCTTGTTGTTGCTCACATCTAGAACTGGGAGTTGGACCAGATTCACTAGTGATTGAGGAATCGGACCTGAAATTTCGTTGTGTGACAAATCCAAGCTTTCTATGTTTTGTAGATTACCAAAAGACACTGGAATACGCCCTGAAATCATGTTGCGTGACATGTTGAGCAGTTATAAGGCTTTGATTGCCCAAGGAAGATGGAATTTCACCTGATATTTTGTTGTGTGACAAATCCAACAAAGAGTATCTTTCAATGTTACGAAATGCCAGACCTTGAAAAGATTTCTTCCAACTTACTACTACGTCCCTATAGTCAAAATAACCTCTTATTTGCCATATGGAATGGGAAATGGGAAAGGATATAGACATGTGCGTAGTTTTGATCATAATTGGAAGGTTTGCCATCTCTTGTGGAATACTTCCGGTTAGGTTGTTATGGGAGAGATCAAGAATTCTCAGAGAAGTGAGGTTGTGGATATTGCTAGTGATATATCCTTGAAGAGAATTATTTCTTAGGACAAGAACTTCAAGAGTTTGGATTTGAGGGAGAGTATTTTGTAAATCTCCTGTAATATTATTTTCATGAATATCAAGAATTCGGAGGTTAACCAATTTGGTCAAATCGCGAGGAATATTGGCAGAAAACTTATTCCCACCTAAATAAAGATTACGTATTTCTTTAGGAAAATTTATGGGGATATTACCAGAGAAATTGTTGTAGGACAAATCTATGGTATCCAAATTAGATTTATCTCCAAAAAAAGGTAACGTGTCGCCAAAAAATCTATTTGTGGACAAGTCTAGAATCTCTAGACTGTCAAGCTTGGAAACGGACATTGGAATTTGTCCTGAAAGATTATTTCCCGAAAAGAAAAGACCACTAATCTTTTTGGCGTTGCCTATATTTTTTGGTAACTCCCCATCAAAATTGTTCCGAGAAAAATCAACCGATACTAAGTATGTGGATTCAAATAGAAGAGGTGGGATTAGTCCCACGAGGTTGTTTCTTGACATGATTATAATTTCAAGTTTCCTATCGGCGAGCACATCTGGGAATCTTCCCACTAATTTGTTATTGCTCAAATCAAGAAAACGCATGTCTTTTTGAGATGAAATCCATTCCGGAATTTGACCTGAAATATTACAAGAAGACATGGAGAGGAGCATTAGATTACAATTTGGAACAATCTTAGCTTCATTATTCCAAATTAAGCTGTTTCCTTTTCCACCGATGAACAATTCCATTAGAGTTGTAATTTTGAATAACCAAGTTGGGATTTCTCCGTCTAGCATGTTGTTGTGCAGCCGAAGGATTATTAACTTGCTCATGTTTTGCATCGATGATGGAATTGGACCTGTAAGTGTGTTGTTGCTCAGATCAACTGCTGTAACGTTGGGTAATGTCCCTATGGAGTTCGGAATTTGCATTGAGAAAGAATTTTCAGACAAATCCAGTGCTTCTAGTTTCTTGAGGTTTACAATCGAAGATGGGATTCTTCCGAAGAATTTATTATTTTGCAATGAGAATTCTCTTAACTTGGTTAAATTTCCAATCTCTTCTGGGATTTTTCCGAAAAGAAAATTGGCCTTCAATATGAGGTATTCAAGATTTCGAAGCTTACCAACTTCAGGGCTTAAAACCCCCTCAAGTTGATTGTCACTTAGATCAAGAGATTGAAGTGATCCGAGTTCGAAAAGTTGAGGAGCGATCAGACCATGGAAACGATTCCTTTTTAACCAAAGTGTAGTCCAATTTTGAAGAGACCCTAGTTCGGGTCCTAGTTTCTCCTCAAGCAGATTGAAGCTCATGTCCAAGTAAAGTAAATTCACTAACCTCCAAATTTGGCTTGGTATGGAGCCACTGAATCTGTTTTCATGCATATCAAGGTAAACCAGTTTGGTAAGATTACCAAACCCATCTCCTAGAATCTCTCCTACCAATGAATTGGAAGAGATATCAAGTGCTACAAGTGATCGTATATGAAAAAGGGGAGTCAAGCCGTCCGAATATAATGGAACCAAATTGATACCCCGAGGAGGGACAAGGGAAGATAAGTTGAGCTCCCCAATAGTTCCGGTTTTGGTGCAATAAACACGCTGCCAAGAGCAACAATCCGAAGTCATGTTCCATGAGTCAAGATCGGGACTAGAATTGATAAAGGCGACGAGGGTGGATTTGAGGTGGAGAAGTGCTTGTTTTTGATGAGGTGGATAAGAGAAAGATGGGGCTGCGAAGGAATTCAGATAGAAACTGGAAATCGAAGGCTTTGATTCCTGAAGGTACGATTACAAGAACAGCCACATTCGAGAGGGCAAATCTCCGATTACTAAGAACAAACTGATTAATAATATTCAAGACTGAAAAAAAAAACCCTTGAACAAAACATAAATATAAAGCCTAAAACTATCCGACAATTTTCCTCCACTCCCTTACTAATAGGAAAATGTATTTGACTGGTTTGACTTGGTAGTGGGTCTGGGTTCGTATCAATACTTCCCGCCCGGATAAACGACTTGACCTCAAGTCGGAGCTAACGGAACTGTAGTGCCATGCTATAAGCCATTCAATTATAGTATCTGGCTCGGGTTTTGGTTTCCCAACCGTCGTTACCAGGGCAGTGGAGTATTTTATCTCCTGGGGATAATCCAACAACTTAAAGGTACCCATTTTGCAATGGTAACCTGACCCATATTTGTCCTCACAGCGGAGGACCCGGGTCAGTTTCTCGGTACCTGGGATGCGAAGAGGGGATTTCTGTGGTGGAGTGGACTGGATTTGTGGTTGAGTATTGGTTGAGAGTTTGGATTCTGGGTGGGTTGGGGTACTAGTTTTTGGCTGGTTGGTGGGTGAAGACGAAACCTGGGTGAATAGCTTGAAGTCGGTTTTGAGTTAGGAAGTCCATGCGGTTTTCTGTTCGGTTCGGGAGCGGTTAAACTTGGATTCAAAATTGAGTGCTAGACTCATGGCTTTACAAACTATTCTGGGTTTGGATGTCCGCACGCCAGTCTTCACCTCTTCTTTAAGCCCATTTAGAAAAACACCCGATAAGCATCTATCCGACCAATTTGAAATACGAGCGGATCGTTTAGCGAACTCTTGGCTATATTCATGCACCGTACCCGTTTGTTTGATACTGCACAAATGTTCATCCGGGTTTGGGAATGCTGCTGGTTCAAAATTCTTTCGCAAGGCATGAGCCAAATCCTCCCAAAACTCAATCGGTTGATCTGCTGAAAGACGTGAAAATAGGTCCAAAGCGTTCCCCGCAAGGTGCCTTGAGGCCACATCCACTTTCTCCTCTTCGGGGGTATGATAATAGCAAAAATACCTCTCTGCTTTGAGGATCCAGTCCCACCATAGCTGAAAGTAGGAAAATAAATTTTGGTGGAGGGTCGATAAAACTGATTAAATCGCCAAGAGTTCTCGCCGTCATCTTGTCTCCCCGGCCGGCTAATTTTCTTCCCCTGTGATAGCGCATGAAGCTTCAAAGCAGCAACATCTTCTATCAAAGCTTCCATGGATTCTAAACCAGCCACAATCGCTGCTAATTGAACATCAATAGAACCGGAATTAGAACATGTTTCCTGAATCATCTTCTCTTCGATTTCCCGGCAATGGAACCAATGATAGAAACTAGAAATCGAAGGCTTTGATTCCTGAAGGTACGATTACAAGAACAGCCACATTCGAGAGGGCAAATCTCCAATTACTAAGAATAAACTGATTAATAATATTCAAGAGTGAAAAAAAACCCTTAAACAAAACATAAATATAAAGCCTAAAACTATCCGACAGTTTTCCTCCACTCTCTTACTAATAGGAAACTGTATTTGACTGGTTTGACTTGGTAGTGGGTCTGGGTTCGTATCAAATTCAGTGGGAACAAGACTGATAAGAATAACGTTAACAATGGTGTGCTTGCCATGGCAGGTCTTTCTATGATTTATTTGCATGAGTTGGTGGTGATTATAAAGGGAATGAAATGTGAGTCTTAATTTATTTTTCTTCTAAATCCGGAACAAAGTATTGCCTATCTTTAATAATGTACACGTTATGAACCATGAGAGTAGTATTGGAAAAATGATTTGTTTTGGTGTACAACTTTTAAGTCCAAGTCAATTGGGTATTTCACTATCATGCACATCAAATTCTCACATTATATACTATCTTAAATGGAAATGGAAAGGGAAATTATATACTATCTAAAATGGAAAGGGAAAGGTAAAGGTAGGAAGCAAAATCTCTCTTAACTTCAGTGAAATAATAAACTCACCCTTCAATTTAATAAAATGCCGTTTTAACCCCTTTAAGTTTTTAAAATTTCAAGTTTACTCTCTATATTCAAAAGAGAGTATTTTTATGTATCGTGGGCTATATCGATTAACGGTAATGTGCTGGTACCATGAATAATGAGACTACACCGATTGAAGAACATAGTTAGCTTTATATAACCGTCTTTTATCTATTTTTCGATCTCCACAACCGAGCCGTCGTAACTTCATACGTTTCTTTTATGTACTTAATCACGTTTCTTTTAGTGCTTAGCCACGCCAGTGTCACTGCCTCAACCGTTTTAGGTCCGCCTCCCGCCGCGAAGTGCGGACATAGTTTTCTTGTTATGTTGAATAACCGCGCGTTGCCGCAGGGTGTTAAAATATATAATTAACGCTCGATCTCAATGACACGCATACTGGCTTTAAGCCCTTAGAAAAAAATTAAAATTGAAACCCCAGTTGATAATTAAACTTATATCTAAATGTACACGGGCATAAGAAAAAATAACTTAACATCTTCTCCCCTAAAAAAGAACGTCGTAACTAACGTCATCGTAAAAAAGAACGTTAACAAAGACGTAAGCGAATTTAGAAAAAAAAAAACAGAATACATCATATTTGACCCATATCGTTTTTGAATAAAATATACGTCGAAGCTTTGACCGCCTCGGTTTTAAGTAAAATTTAAGCGGAGACGTAGATCCGCGCAACGTGGCGGGAATTTATTCGTTATCAGTTCGATTCATTTGCAGTGGTTTGTTTTTGAAAATTGTTACGTATATAAAGAAAGTGTCGGGGCGATATATTAAGAAACAAGGAAAATAATAAAAGGAAGTTTTTGTTACATAGCGAAAGAAATAATATGAAACTAAATACCTAAACGCGTGTTCGAGAAACCCAACGTATAAAATTGTGTGCTGAAAAAACACAATTAAACATAAAATAGTTAAAAAATATATTAAGTCCAAGTGGGAAATAAATATAGTTAAAATAACATAATTAAACGTAAAAGAAAGTATATTGTTCATTTGTTCTTATATTTGTACGGGCCATTTTGATCAAATTCAAAAGAATTTCTATAATCTAGAAAAGAAATCTTGTTAACCGGTAGCCGACGATCAACAACCTTGATCTACAACCGGACCTGTTACCACCTATCACCTGACGTTGAATGGCTTGAACAACTCGAACAATCAGCAACAGTAAGCAAATCAGTTTCTGTAGAGCAAATCACCACCTCAAAAACTTCGTGCTTGAACTAATCTTGGCTATATCTTTGATGCCAACAACTAAGGTCATATGTGAGAAGCATCGTTTCCAGCAAGCAAGCAAGCACATAACCAATCCAGCCTGCTAAAAATTGAGAGACAAGAACCCAATCTAACACCCTTATGCTAAATATGGAACACATCATATATAAATATTAATTGGGTTTTATAAGTGCATAAGAATTCTGAAATATGAAAAGCATACAATCAACTGGCAGTCATAAAAAGAAAAAGTAAAAGGTGGGTGGCATAACGAGTCAAACAGGTAGGCTAAACCGTCAAGTTTCTAGGGTTTCAATTCAGAATTTAAATAACATGCCTTGCAGCAGATAAGACAATACAAGTTATTGAAATTCCAAAATCTAAAAGGCCTATAACCAACTTACAGTCATAAAATACAGGTAAAAGTTGGGTGGCCTAACGGGTAGGCTAAACCGTCAAGTTTCTAGGGTCTCACTTCAGAATTTAACCCATATAAACTAGTTTTATACCCGTTCAGTGGCGGGGCGATGATCCAAAATTAAGGAATTGTTGCTCAAAGAAGACATTGCAAGACCAATCTAACTACATGGGAAATAGACCATCAGATATGCTTTTAGTCAAAGACCAAAAAACAAAAAGAATCACAAAAGGAAAAAAAAGTCCCGGATTAAAAGCAATACATAACTCACCACACAATGAGGGCGGAATCTGATGGTAGTGATGCCTTTTTGATTCGTGAAACCGTGACATAATATCAATAAACTCAAAATTCATATGATTTCTTATCAGAATGAATTTGAATATTTTAAAAGATGGAATTTTATGAAAGTGTGCATATTGCATAAACATACTTGCCTTGTTAGGGTATAGAGGTTGGCATAACAAAAATAACAGCATTTCTTAGCCTATGATAAAATGTTTGCTGAAAAATTAAAAAAATAATAATAATAAAAAATACCAAGTTATGACCCACACCCCACCCCGAAAAAACATCACAGAGTAATAATAGGATTTTTATTAGCATTATCAAACTGTGAAAAGCAAAGTGCAAAAGTGCATAAACCTTGTATATTTGTTTTAAAAAGTAAAGAGTAAGATTTACCCAGAGTGAGTGATATGTCAAGTAGGGGCTAGAGTTCGAATATTATTGTGCTATTTCTATCATCTCGATTAACACCTTGAATTTGAATATCCTGCAAGATGCAAATTTTAATGTTTGTTAAGCTCGGGAAATATGACCATGTGTGACCAACATCAAGGCTAAACATGATTATCAGTATCAAAATCGAGCTCTAATTTTCCTTGATCATCCTCTCATTGATCATAAATGATTATGTGTGTACCCTTCTATGCTACTTCATATGATCAAACTACACGGTGAAAAGAAAAAAACAAAACAATACCATATTCACCATACACAGATAGTAAGTAGTGACTTTCTCTTTCTAATGGGTACAACATGTAAAGTAGCAAAAGTTAACTTAAAATAAAATGGGGCAAATGGGGTTGAATTGAAAGTAAGTGTTTTTCTAATACAGAAAACATCCTACATGTTTTATTTAAAAAAGAAAACAGAGCAAAAAAGGAAGTGTCAAAAATCACCCAAAGTATTTTTTTAATGCATAAAACCTCCTAAATCATATATCAAAAAATACATTATTGTTCAAATAATACAACTTCTAGTGTAATCATGTTCAACACACTAACTGTTCAACACAAATCGCTTCGGGTCAACCTGACCCGTTTCAATTCGCACCAAAAAAATGACATGTCGCCTTGTTACCCAACCCGGCTGACCTGACCCATTTTGTCGCCCCTAATACTAAGTGTGTATGCTTTAAGGCAATCAATTATCAACATATATAAACAATGCAATTAAGAAAGAAGTTTCACTTGTTTCTAGAGGTCCGCTTTGCTTGACCTGGCCCATTATAGCACCGTCTCAACATTTCTATCCTAGTCACTTGCTCAAGATCGTTTAATCTCATTCCATTCTTGCCCACTTTTTTTTATAATCAAGCTTTTTGTTGTAGTCAACAACCACCATAAATAAATAAAGAATCCACAGTAAGTTATTTGCTATGAAAAGATGCATAAACAAACTTCAAAATCACATTGCAACCTACCTAAACTTCTTGACATGGCATTTTAGTAAGTTTTTAGGATTCAATTTCTTGGAAATAATTGTAGTTATAGGAAATTGGACAATAGAAGCATCCATAAACCATAGGACCTGAAATCAAATTCAGTACAAAAAAACTAAAATTAGCAATCAAATAGAAAATTGACATGAAGGCTAACGATTTTTATTTCAATTTTGAATTGAGAGAAAGCATCTAGTACATACTTGGGCTTGTGATGGCATAAATCGGAACATTAGGGCACAACGTGATCGACTGGAAATTTAAAAAACAAAGGCATTTCATCGAACAGATGGTGATCATGAAATGAATCTGGATTATAGCAAAATCGATGGTGAGATATACCTCGGTGTAAACATCGATGGCGGTTGTTCTTCTCAAAGTAGTGATTTCCGTCTTGCTTGAATAGTTTTGCTTGCTCGGCCGCTGAACTCACTCCCTTTGCCATTGCCGATCTCGGATGACGATTCGGATTTGTGAACCCCTGAAGTGAAGGAGAAAACCCTAATTGGAGTTAAGATGATGAATTAGATATCGGGGAAGGTTTAGGGCTTGGAAATGGTGGAGGGGAACGACAGTGGAGAGATTAAGGTTAAGAACACAAGTGAGAATCAAGAAGAGCCATGGTTGCTGCTTTGAACGGGAGATATCACAGGAGACGGAGGAAGCCATTTGGTTTTGAGGATTTCAATTTGGAACTGAAGTTAGAATTTGAGGGTTTCAATTTGGAAGATGAGGCAACGTGGGAGGAGACGGTCTGGGAGAGAAGTTAGAGAACCGCTTCAAAAAATGGTGAGGATTAATCCTCTACGGTAAGGCTCACAAGATCAGAAGATCGGTTATCATTAACACGGCCAGGATTAACTTTGATTTGATCGAACGGCCTCACGGGATTAAGGGAGAAGTTACAACATCCTCCGCCAATAATATAAAGTAATTCTACAATCCTTAAACTGATCAAACATGCAAAATCTTCACAAGCAAAATTTACACTTTTAAGCATATTTATAGTCTTCCAATTTAAACCAAGATATAGAATTAACCTTGCAAGATGAATGTGGGACAATTGTTTAAAAAGTTATGTGTCTGCAATTGACACCTACTGCAGTGATACCAAACAATAAGAAATAACATATACTTCAACAAACAACACAAAAGATTCACCCCTCCAATATTTAACATCTTCAATGATCAAATACATAAAGATAAAAGAAACAAATGGTTATCACATTTAATTCTACAACTAACAGGTGAATTCTAATTTCTAAGAAATAAGTCCTTTCTGACTTCAAAGGTCAAAGCATGCCTCTTTATATAGAGACTATGGATATAATAACATATGCATATACTGAATTAATGAACTATTTAGACTTTTGTTAATTTCAACTTATATTCAGAAAATACAAACCTTTGAGAATGACAGGAAGAGTTGCCTCCTGGACAAAAGTCATCTTTTTTATCATATCCATTATCCTTAATTGCTTGGCGAAACCGTGCATCTATCAAACCTGCAAAAAATTAACATGCTTTTACTCAGAAAAAAACATTGATCTGGTCAAACAATTATTTGATAGTTCCAAATAAACTAATTTCATTATGATAAGAATGCCCTGAGGGCTTCAATTCATGAAAAACACTCAAAGATCATTCTACATTCATGAAATTCAAACTTACAAGAATGTCCCGAGGGAGAGCTTTAAGGCTTCAATTTTACAAGCAAACATGGAAATCCGTAGTTGTAACTGTTCGATTGATCAAGTCTGAGAAAAAAGAAACCCAAAATTTGGAGAATAAGGTCGATTGCTTTTGTGTAAGAAAGTGTTCCTTTCGCCTCTAGCTACATTGATGTGAAAATTCTTCTTAAACGTGACGTTTATATCACCGGAGAATCCACGGAAACATATCGGTGACCGATTGTAAAATCACTATTGCACCAGCTACTCCTCGGTGTACGGGCGGATGATGTGGTGGTGGTGGTAGTAGTGGTACATCGAAGAGATACACGGTGTAGATTCCAGCAGCGGAGGAGCATTAGTCTCCACCGGAACTGCCAAATCTCGGAATGATTTCCAACAGAAATGAAATTGCTCATCTTTGTTTTTCCACTTCTCATTCAATCGACGGTCATGTTTGCAAAAGAGCAAATGAATTTTGTCATGTAAACTGTCGCACCCCCAAATTCCACTAACGGAGTTTTACCGTTTGGTGCGTGACAAAACAGGATCTCAGTCATTAGTTACATCAAACGACACTATATGGGACATAAATGAAATATCATAAAAGTTCAGAGTAAATGCGAAAGAGTTTAAACAAGAGAGTAAATGCGCAAAACAACGCGCACAAGTCTAAAAATTACGGAAACATAATAAATGCTCAATAGATTGACAATTATTGAATATTTCAAGTTGACACCATGCATGCCCTAACGTGCACTTGCTTAACATCCTGAGAAAACATGTAAGAAAAACGTGTCAACACTAAGTTGGTGAGTTCACAGATAATTTTCTACCCTTTCCCTAATCTGGACCACTCATTTTTATTTAATATTAAAAAATAATAATTAATTGAGAAGGGTATAATGGTAAACATTAAAATCTATCTCTGCAATTAATTATTTGTAACTCATATTCATTTAATTAATTTGTATATCTTCTTTCCTATTAATTAATTGAGACAAACATTATTATGCAAAATAATCATTTTTCTCTCCTTTTTTTTTCCAATTAGTTAGTTCAAATTAATCCTACACTTCCAAAATTCATCCTACACATAGCGAAACTCATCCTACATATACCGAAATTCATCCTATATTACCGAAATTCATCCTACACATTTCGAAACTCATCCTACACATTTCGAAACTTATCATACAAATACAAAATGTGTGTAGATTGAAACTTTTATAGAGCTACAAACTCTGTATGTAGGTTAAAACTCCATATATGTAGGTCGCAAATCAATACGTGTAGGTTGAAACTCCATATATGTTTATAGGTACGTGTATGTGTAGGTACCTACGCATGTATAGATGTAGTTACCTACGCTTCGTATTTGTAAGATAATATATTTTTAACTAATTAATTTTAAATATTAGATAAAAATTAATTAAATAAGAAATGAGAAAGAAAATATTAATTATACAAAATTTCATTAATTGGATAGAGAAATTATTTAATTCTAAAGGTCAATACTATCCTTAAGCAATCAATTAGTACCATTAATGTTGTAATTAATTAAGATAATATCATTATTGAATTTTAGCCATTGATTAAATGATCTAATGGTCAAGATTAGTTATTTTTGTTATCGCATTTATTTAGTGTTCTGAAATGAACATTTCTCTCTCTCTCTCTCTCTCTATATATATATATATATATATATATATTTAAAACTTCGACCCCTTTAGGAGACCGGGCCCCGGACAGTCGTCCTCCCCGCCCCTGACCCTACACTACACCACACCTGTGGTGGGGTGAGGTGGCACCACGTGCTCACTCTCACGCTAGGACTACACACAACCTTATAAGTTTTGTAGATGGTTTCACAGTTCCTCACTTTCTTAGGGTTCCTCAATAAACCCACCTCTCTATATATATTTACTAGCTTAGAACCCGTGTAATACACACGGGGTGAAAATATCAATACATAAAATTATTAAATCTTTATTCATATATTTTACAAATGTATTATATATATACTAAGAATAGAAAACAAAATTCAAAATATGTAAAAATTAATATATAATTGAGTTTCAAAAATACGTTAATTACTATTTAATTTAATTTGACTCTCATTTATTATTTGATTGAAAATAAAAGTTACATAATTAACCAATGTTTTCAGAACCGGACCGGACAGTGAACCGGTCGTTTTACTGGTTCATTGGTCGGACCGGTCAGAACGGTTGAACCGGATTTAAGAACCGGATAAGTTATAAATAATTTAATATTAATATAATATGAAAAACATTCTATAAATTCATTTAAACCAGATATAATATTATGATTCAAAAACTAATACATATATTAAATTAAATAAGATCATTAATTATTATATTAATAATAATCATACAACTGTATTTCTTGGAAAAGATTACAACTTTACAAGCAAGATTTCTTGGAAATAGGCATGATCATTACTATCTTTCTCAAACTTGTGAAGTCCATTGATAACTAGTATCTCACAAAAACATGGGAAGAGTGAAGGAATCGTTGAAGATATGAGCAGATTTGGCATCATCGCTTGCTACGAACGTTGTTCACAGGGCCACCGTCGCTCGCAGCCACCATCTATCACCACCACCGGCGACCACAGGGACCTTAAATCTGTCATAATTGCTCTCATATCCTCTTCTTTTCTTATGTTCCCTTCGCAGCTCATAGATCCAACATCCTCTGCTACCGTTCACTGAAAACATTAGCCACGGTCCATCCGGTCCGTCCACCGGTTTTCCGGTCCGACCGACGGGTCGCTGCAGAACCGTTTCAACATACATAACCGGACCGTCCAAACCACCGGTTCCCTGTCCGACCGGTATAACCGGTTGGTCCGGTCCGGGTTTCAAAACACTGTAATTAACCTTCAAAGTTTCTTATAATAAAAGAAAATTTAAAATAAATGTGTTTTATTACTATAATTAGTATTTTTTTTTTAAATATATTGTTATTATTAAAAAGTAGAGATGCATTTAATAAGAGAGAGATGCGTGAAAACAATTATGAGAATGAATATGGATACGACACATGAGAAGAAAAACCTTTATTTATTATATAGTATAGATTTCAAAAACCACAATCTATCCAATAATTGATTATATTTAACGTCAACTTAATAAAGAAAAATATAAGAATTAATTACACCAGTAGTCCCTGTGGTTTGGTCAAATTACGGTTTTCGTCCCTAGGAATCAAAAATTACATTCGTGGTCCAAAAATGTTTCATTTTGTTGCACCCATGGTCCCTGCCTCTAACTGCTGTCTGTTTTAAACGTTAAGTTCCCTCACGTGCTCCCCACGTGAGGGTATTTTTGTCCATTCATATTATGACTCGATATAAAGTTTCTTATCAATCACATCACCATTTGTCAGTTGTCTTCCCTCCCACCCCTCTCTCTCTCTCTACGCCATCGTCTTCTTCGCACGAACGACTTAACCCTTCGTCTTCTTTCTCCCCGTAACAATCAAAAACCCTAAAAAATTGCCTACCGTCGACAGTTACACTTCCTGAACCAATAATGGTGTGGTGCATTAGAAGCTCAATCGCTGACCAGGTCGATGAAAAGAAGGAATACGGTATGTGTTTATTCAAACAATCACAAGCTTTTTTCTTCACTAAAGTGTGCTAAAGTTGTCATTTTTTTTATGATTTTGTGTTTGCGTCTAAACAGGTGGTAACCTTAGTATGTTCTCCTTTAGAGTTCATCATGATGAATGTTTTAGAAATTTTTCAGGTCGAAGGTATGCGTATGGTAGGGTAAGCTATGTTGACATGTTGGACATTGACGAGTTTTCTGTCCATGAAGTGGATTTTATGATGGAAGAATTAGGGCTGACTAAAATGGGGGAAAAACTATTCTATCACTTTAGAATACCTGGTAAGGACTTAGATTTTGGTTTAGCTGCATTAGGTAATGATCATGATGTTTTTCATTTGAGTAAATATGTAAAAGATCACAAGGTCATTGATCTTTACATTGAACATGGTGAAACTAAGTTGGACACTTACTCTAAATCCCCTCAATCCTCTAAAGTTGTGATTGAGGAACTAGATGATGTAGGTTATCATACTGTTAGGCCATTTGAGAAGAAAAACGTAGGTTCAAAGAAGTTGTTCCTCGAGTGGCATAATAAGGAGTCAAATTATAGGGTTGATCCAGAAGTTAATGTGGCTGATGAAGAAGGTAATGTGGCCGATGAAGAAGGTAATGTGGCCGATGAAGAAGGTAATCATAGTGACAGTAAGGATAGTGACAGTGACAGCGAGGACAGTGACTATTTTGATAAAGCAAATGAGTTTGATGAAGTAGAAGTTGATATGAGAGATTACCAAGACTATGTTGATGAGGGAGTTGAATTTGTCGGTGGTAGCAGCATGGGGATGACTAATATAGAGACTGCTGTTGGAGATGAGGACTACAATGTTGATAGTGTGGCTAATGATTCACTTGATAGCCTATCTGAAGAATCATCTAATGATTTTGAATCAATTAAAAGCAAAAAATTAAGGGAGTTAAGAAGGAAAAGGAAAAAGAGAATTGCAAGTGGTGTTGCTGGTGCAACATTTTTTATTGGGCAACTTTTTGCATCTGCTAAGGAGTTTAAGTATGAGGTAAAGAATCATGCTGTTGTGACAAGGAGGGAGTTGGCATTTGTAAAAAATGATAAAAGGAGGGTTAGAGTTGTTTGCAAGGGGTATGTTCCTCATGGGCCTAGTCAACATGTTAATGGGCCAGGTCAACAGGTTAATGGCCCCAAGTCAACCTCTTAAAAGCAGTAATGAGGTAGGTGGGGCAAGTGGCAGCAACGACAAAACAATGGCAGGGACAAGCCTATAATCTCAGCTTTGGATTATGTCAGAGAATACCTAATGAAGAGGATTGTGAATGTCATCAAGGTGATTGGCAAGTGCAATGGCCCACTAACCCCAACAGCTACAAAACTCCTTGATGGCATAAAGAATGAAGCTGCAAAGTACACAGTTATCTGGAATGGGGGCAGCAAATACCAGGTAAGTGGGCCCAGTAATGTTCATGATCAGTGTGTGGTAGATGTAATTGAGAGGTCTTGTACATGTAGAAGGTGGGAGTTAACATTGATACCGTGTAAGCATGCAGTTGCTACAAATTGGGATATGGCACAAAATGGTCTGCTGGTCGGTATACCTGAAACATGGGTTCATAAATGCTACTTGCTTGAAACATGGAAGGAAGTTTACTCTTACAATGTTGGCCCCGTCAATGGTAAAAACCTTTGGCCAAAGTCACAGATCCCAACTGTCCTTACCCCACCCCTGCACCACACACTAATTGGTAGGCCAAGAAAGAAAAGGATCAGGAACCAAGCTGAAGTGGAGGGTGAGATGGACATGGGAGGTAAGTTGTCAAGGAAGTACAGATCAGTGACCTGTTCAAAGTGCAAGAATCCTGGCCACAACTCAAGGAGCTGCAAAGGACAGGGAGGGGGTGGTTCTACTGCTTGATGTGTTTTCTGTTTGTTTGGCTCCTGGTTTATCTTTTGATGTTTATGCTTTATTTTGGTAAACAATGTTATGTGGTTTATGTATGTATGACAACGTTATGTTGTTTAATTAGGTTTGACAATGGTATTTCAATTTGGTGGAATGTATGTTTGACTAGTATTGCTATTTGATGTTTCATTCTTGTCTGTTTAATAATCAAAGGTGCATTTGCCACATTGCTAAAAGTCCCAAAACACAGTGGTAAAAGTCCCAAACACCAAATTCATTTAAATTAATAACCATTAGAACACCATAACATACCTTACAAACATCACCTTCTACAACTACATTACAAACAAACATTCTACAATTTCAAAGACACAAAAGGAAAACAACAATCATAAACCCTAATGCTAACACCAGTCGCCGTATCAATTGGTTCTTCTTGCGAATTTGATCCTTCAAGCAACTCACTTCAATTTCAAGCTTGTTTTTTAACTTCAACAATCCAGGAATTATTACCTTCGAACGATGGCACATCGGAGGATCTACCCAACCAAGGAATCTACAACTAGCGATCTGAGAAAAGATGAGGTTAGGGTTAGAATAGCGAACCGGAGAAGCGAGGTCAAGTACTGAATACATACCTGCAGCGGACATGCGTAGAATCGCCGGCCTGGGTTATTATCTGTCCAAGATGTGCGAAGAATGGCTAACCTTCCACATTGACAAACAACCATGGTGAAGATGAAGATCGCAGGTGCAACTGTCGACGGTAGGTAATTTTTTAGGGTTAAGTCGTTCGTGCGAAGAAGACGATGGCGTAGAGAGAGAGAGAGAGGTGGGAGGGAAGACAACTGACAAATGGTGATGTGATTGATAAGAAAATTTATATCGAGTCATAATATGAATGGACAAAAATACCCTCACGTGGGGAGCACGTGAGGGAACTTAACGTTTAAAACAGACGACAGTTAGAGGCAGGGACCATGGGTGCAACAAAATGAAACATTTTTGGACCACGAATGTAATTTTTGATTCCTAGGGACGAAAACCGTAATTTGACCAAACCACAGGGACTACTGGTGTAATTAATTCGAAAGATAATGTAAATATTGTTGCTTTCCAAACTAAAAAACTTCAAGATTCTTAGAATTGTAAACATGTAATTCAGTGATGTTTAAGCACCACTTACCCAATAATAAATAATTAAATAGTCAACTTTATTTAGAAGAACGTAATATAGAGATTGTCGAATTTTCAAACTAAACGCCAAAAATTTTAGTTTTTAGGTGTAATTATGTGATGTTTAAGAACTTCATGTACCCATAGGAAAATTACACATATATATATATTCAGTTATTTTAAAATTAGGTTAAAATTTTCGTGTATTACACGGGTTAAATAAATAAAATGTTATATATTTAGTAATAAAATTTTTATATTTTTAAAAACCCGTGTAATACACGGGTTGAATAAACCGTATATTACATCGGTTGAATAAAATATAATGTAATTTATTAACAAACACATTTGTCAAAATATGTTTTAAAAAAAATATAATTTGTCGTGACAGTTATAAAGTCTGTTAAGTTAGTTTTTAAAACATTTTTTTTTCAACCGAATATTAATTTTTTAATTCAATTGATAAATGTTAGTTCATATTAAGTTCATTTGATTGATGATATAATAACTATTTATAATTAAATAATAAGTATTCGTAATTAGATTTATTAATATAAAGATTATTATTTAATAGGAGAGAGAGAAATAGAAAATCTAATATTTAATAGGAGAGAGAGACGAGAAAATAAAGATGAATAGTAACCGGACAGTGACACGTGTACTGAATAGATTTTCATTTATTAAAGTAGTAAGATCTGATAACATACGTACTTAATTTAAAAATTAAATTACATATATATTTTTATTTTAAATAAAAAATTACATATATCCCTGGTCACTTTTTACAATTGTTTAGACACCAAGTACAAGTGTCTAGAGTAAACATAATTACATAACATACAGTTCAAGATGTTGTTAACAGTGAATTACAAGTCTTATTGCATTAGGTACAACCAATTTAAGCATTGACCAAGTTGGTATACATGGGTTAAAACCAATGATTTCGATCGAATTTTATGCATACATAGAACCTGTGTGACTTATACATACGAAGACAATGAAGTAGATGTATAAAAATGATTAAGACACCTAGGACTTACTACCCTTATATATTATCCCTAATCCCAAAATACCAAAAACAATATGAATCTAGATAGTCCTCTAAGTCTTAGCATTTTCTTTTCTACTATCCATATTTATCACCAAACCAGTTTTTCGTAAACACAGGTTATTGGCTAACTGTCTTCAAGATGGAAAAATAATAGACTATCTTATGTTGTTATTTCAATTCTGTGACCGAAAAACTCGTGTACCGTTGTGTTTAGAGTAGTTGGTTTGATTTGTTTAGGCAACCAAAAAACCCGTGTACTGTTGTCGGTGGAGACGAACAGTTGGTTTTGATTTGCTTTGCAACCGAAAACCCGTGTACTATTCTTGGTTAAAACGATTGGTTTTGATTCACTTTGTGATCGAAAAACCCGTGTACCGTTTTCACTAGAAACAGTTGGTTTTTGATTCACTTAGCGACCGAAAAAACCGTGTACTATTGGTATTGAAACATTTGGTTATTTATAACCCGTGTACTGTTTCTAGAATTGAACAATTGGTTTTGATTCATCTTAAGTTTTTAGGCGACCGAAAAACCGGTGCACTGTTATTGTAATAAGGTTAATTAGTTTGATTAGAAACTGTAAAAGTTGATATCAAACTAAGGTTTGATTAATTTGATCCAAAACTATAAATTTTATCAAATTAGTCACAGTTAAAGTTGAAATCAAGTTCGATCCGAACCATTGGAGTTAATATATCTGTCCAAAGATGGGAGGAAATTGTATGTTATAGAGGAGGACACACTGCAACAAGAAGAAGCATGGCGATCAAATAGAAGGTGCCTTATGACTTGGAAATAAATCAAATTTGGACATGGTCCAGGAGAGGTCAAGATTGTGAATGGGTAAAAGAAAAAGGAAGGCTTATCCAAATCTTGAAGGAAGTTAAAGACCGTCTCAAACTAGGTTTAGTTTAATGGGGTATTGGTTTTAAACTAAACTTAGGGGTTATTATGTCATTAGTTTAAAGTATGTTTAGTGTCAAGTTGTAATATTGTAATTAGGAAGGGCCCTAATGTAAATAGTTTTAATCGTTGTTTTACCAAACGACGTGTGTTTGGGAAGCCACGGTTCGTAGGTTATATACAGTTTCATTTTTATGAACAAATTGGTTGATCGATCAATACGTTTTGATTCAATAGAAATCATGTTTTAATTCTTGTGTTTTTGATTGTGCCCTCTTGATTTCCAACAATTACTTGCAGTATCCTGCATTTATGTTAAACATTACTCATTATTGGGAAGATTTGTAGTTTGTGTGGAAAATTTGGGAGTGAAATACTAAAGAAATAAAAAAAAATGTTTGAATACTAGACCAAACATGGATTATATGATTAGAGAATATTGGAAGAGGTTATACCTTAGTGAAATGAATAGAAAAGTATGTCATGGCTGGAAATAGTACTAAATAAAGAGAAGGTCTACAGGTGTGTCTAGTTACTAGCGTAGCCTACGTTGATCGCGGCTTGATTTTATTGTTTGATGCATGTTGCATATACCATGGATTACTTACTTAGCTATGGCTAATCCAATATACGTTTTTGTATGTAAGCAAAGCTCGATCATATGCGGTAAGGATCGGATTACAAGTCTCGGGGTAAAGTGTTGACATTTTTGGATCAAACTAATGTTTATGGAGTAAATTTAATGCTTCAAAACTCTTACATTCTGCATTCTTTCATTCATAAACAAAAACATATATAAATAGGAAATAAACCCTTGTTTCTAAAGACTAGGCACCACTAACCTCACTAAACCACTAATTTGACTCTCTAATTAAAACATTAAAAACATGTGCCTAAATTAATATTCTTGCTGACCCATTAACTTCATGACCCGTTCTTTAACCCGCTTTGACTTCACCAATGACCCGATTCGAATTCAACGGACTTGACCTGATCAAGATTAACTCCAACATAAATTTGTAAAAATCTTTTACTTAACAATGAATAACATCGTCTTTTGTTAAATATGTGGTAGTTAGCCTTGATTAAACTAATGTATTATATGACAAACATAAAAAATGTACGAACTAGACTTATAAACATAAGATATTTAACCTTACATCAACTTCATGTAGATGGGTAAAGTTAAAGTTAAGAGATTTTGAGTTTCAAAATCAAAATTTATGGTTCCAATGTTCTGATTTTTTTTTGAATAATCCAACGTTCTGTTTTAAAATTTAAGTTTTCTCTGTCTCTCATAAAAAATCATATATAGGCTTGCAGTAATTTTTTATAGGTTTTGACTTTTAATCCTTTTTCCTTTCATAATTTTTTTTTTCATTTAACATACTATATATTTTATTGGTATTATATTTTTGTTAATTACATTATGTGATCTGGTTTTAGATTCGGTCCACTTTGTTCGATCAGTGAACTGATAAAACAACCGGTTCGATTAATGAATGCATTAAATATAATGCAGTTCTCAATATTTTCTTTTTTTATTTTCTTCTTAATTTTATCAAAGTTCTTACATATTCTTATAAAAAGGAAATTCGTATAAAAAATATTTTTTAAAACGAATGTATTTTATAAAAATAAATGTAGTTCATATTAATGTTTTTTAATTTTAAAAAACGTTTTTAATGTTATTTTATAAAAAAAACGTTTTTTGTGTTACTACTAGGAAATCCGCACGATGTGCGTCCCTGATAAATTAACTTTGTGTAAATATTTGCTTAATTAAATGAATGTTTTTAATAAAGTACACCTCATTTGCAAAGGCAATGCAACTTGTTTATAAAATATTTATATGAGATGCCACCACACGTAAAAGGTATCCCGCGTGTTAACATGGAGATAAGTAGAGTGAGGGCCACTTTTTGCTTGGATAGTAACTTGATGATTGGCCTACATATAGTGGACATCTGCATGGATCTTATCCCTTTAATATAATTGGTGAGAATAACTCTGAAGACCACCCGGTTCAAACCCAATTACCCTCAAGAAGCATCATTGGTGAGCATGTTTTCAATGGGTCTGTCTAGCAAGCTTTTTCAAATGATCATCATTGTGGATTTTAGATGTTTTTATAATCGGTATTATATACGGTCGTCCAGTTAAGAATTGTTTGGGAAGCTATTCTTAGCTCACTGAACTCATTTGATGCAATTCGTATAGCATATATACCATGCAAATTTAGAAAAAAAAAACACATTTTTTTGTTTAAAATTCAGTAACATTTGTCACATTTTATTCAAAATCAAATACTGTAAGGAAAAAACATAGAGAAACCGTCAATCAGAAAAAGGTAAAAGAAAAACAAACGAGTTCGTATCTTGAGCGAATATAAAACATGTACTTTTATGAAAATGTCATATTTGTTTGTTTTTATTAAAAATCAATAACTGTAACAGGAATGAACATATAGACAGATAGCAATAATACCATGCAAATTTAGAATTCAGAAAAAAAAACATATTTTTTGTTTTAAATCCAGTAACATTTGTCACATTTTATTCAAAATCAATAACTGTACAAGAAACAACCCGAGATAAAAGACCAGACCTCTTTGTAAGAGTTGACAACTTTAAGAAACCTCTTGATAAACACAAATGGAGTTGGAACCGAGAGGTTGAATTGGAGGGTATTCATCATTTCCTTCTCCAACAGCATCAAATGAGAACAAATATGAGTTTATAAATTATAATTAATAATAAAAAGTAGATAATCTTGGTTTTTTAGTTACCATTTCAAGAACTTCTGCCCTTGTGTAAGCTTTATCAGAAATTACCATAAAATCATCAACAATATGCACATAAATTTCTTCATTATTACAAGCTAGGAGCATGGCTGTTTCTTCAACGAGTTGCAGTTGCTTCCTCGTAACAAGTTGCTATTAAAACTCGGATGTTGACTCATCTAAAAGGAATCTCCATAAAACCATTTATAACAGGTGGTTGTGAAAGCATATTTTGAACTTCAACTTCCGGGCCAGGCCCGATTCTGTTACATCTTGCCAAAATCTTTCAATTGCGAAAACCGCGGTTTCTGCTTCTTTTAACACCCCAGAAGTACAAAGTTTAGTAATTGCAACCCTTAGTTCACTAACTGCTCCATCAACCTATTCTCTTTGATTTAAAAAAGAAACACATTTAAGTTTATAAAGCTAAAAAATAGACATAATGTAATTTGACCGCGTAACTACCCGTTTTACAAGAAACCATTGTCCAAACTATCTGGCCCAATCGCTTTGCCACCTGTAGAAAATATACCAATGAGCATTAACCTATATCCAATGATCTAAACATATACCAATGAGCATTAACCTACATCCAATGATCTAAACAAGGGTAGCCCCGTGTATTTCTTTAGAAAGCCTAAAATAGTGAAACAAGTGTTAACTTGAAATACAAACTTCAACTTGAATCAGAGGAAAAAGATAATTAAAATTGTTTACATACATTAGTATGAAAAATATTCACAATAACCTCCAAGTTTAACCAAGAGATCCAAAGATATAAAAATAAGCACCAAACTTACCTTAATTTGTCATCATCAACCTGCCCATTTGTGATATTTCCAGTTTGACGTAGCAACTAAATGAAAGTGTTAAAAACATCCACCTGCAGGATACAAAATCAGTAATTCAAACACTTCATGATAAAAAAGGCAAGTAGGTTTATCGTGGACCTTCACATATTCGCTAACCCATAATCTAAACAACTAATGTGTATATTTGTAATAACAATTTAGTGATTAAACAAACATGAGAATCCCATAGGAGATTCCAATGACAATTTACACAAACATGAAACTTGACAGAAACCTTTTGAATACACTAATTGATATTTCGATTAAAGTGTACCCACCAAAAAAAAATGAGAAATCAAATAATGAAGGGCATTCGGTGAGAACTAACTGAAAAAAACAAACACATAAATCAGGGAACTAATAAATATCACACATTCCAACTATTGAGACCTAATTGAGAAATCAAACACACAAGGAAAAGAGGAATGAACATCGAATAAATGCCGTATTTGGAGATCTGGAGACCGGAACATAACGGAGTCGGAGTGGTGGGCATTCAGTGACAGAAATCTGAACCTATGGGCGGCACATGAGAGCGGGGAGACGGTGAGTGAAGGGATCAGCTTTCTGAATTTGGGTTTCATTGAATACAAAACAAGACAAGTTCAACGACGCCTACGAATTCAGCAAAAAGAGATAACAAACACTCCTGGTCCCAATATCCCAAATCAACTAATTCGAAATGATTAGAACCCTAAGAAAAAGCATCTGCTTTCTGATCTATTAAAGTGAATGGATTATAGAGATAAAGGTAACCTGAATTATTGGTCGCCATGGCAGGGAGAGATGCCACCACCGAGTAGAGATAATGAGAGGCTGTCAAATAGCGATGGAGAGGTCCAAATTCTTGTCCTGAATTTGTATATTCGATGGGTCTGCAATGAATGAATGAATAGAAGAGATAAAAGATGAACGGAAGTAATAAAGCAGACTACTTGTTACCATAAGTTAACGAAGATGAAGAGTCGCCGGGGAAGAGAACGGCGGTGAACAGAAGTCATCTCCGGCGTCTTAAAAAGTTCATCTCAGGCGTCTTAAAAAAGTGTGTAAAAAGTCTACTTTGTCCTTCTAAGATTGTCCGCAACGCTAACAGCCATCCATCCCATAAACAGTCCTAGTCAGCATGCCACATCAGCTTATCTCCCATCCTTCCCACAAACTCATTTTACCCCCAACACTACCATACTCATCCATCCCATAAACAACCTTATTATTTCCACATCATTTTTTTTTATTTTCATTTATTTATTTAAATTACTATTAAATAACTTAAATTAATTAATAAATAATTAAATAAGTAAATAATAAAACAAAAATTAAAATTACATTAAATTAAATAAAAACAACAACCTAAAACAATAAAATCAAACAACAATACAAAGTTAATAAATAGAAACCATAAATAAGCTAGTCACTGTTCGCCCAAATATGTTGTACTACATCGCTTCGTAGTGCTTGGTGAGCCTCTTGGCTACGTAAGTCTCTGAACCTCTCTAGATGTGTTTGAAATTGTGACGGTGCTCCATTACTATAGCTTGGTAAATCAGGTTCGTGATCTTCACGTGACCAATTAGTTATGGCTGCACCTTCATCCTCCACAATCATATTATGTAGTATAATACATGTATGCATTATATCACCTAACACAGGTAAGGTAGAAGATCTTTAATTATGTTTTAATCTTATTTAAAATTTGGTTTAATTATGTTTTACTCTTGTTTAAATTAGGTTTTTTCATGTTTAATAATGTAATTTTGTAAGATTTAAAATAGGTTTATGTCTTAAATTAGTTTTAAATTTGGTTATTAATTATGTTCAAACCATAATTTAATTTAAGTTTTAATTAGATTTTGAATTAAAATAAAAAAATGTTGCCGTTAGGAATTAAAGAAAGAAACAATAACAATTTAATATTAAGTGGGGCCCATCACATTTCAAACCATAGCTGCCCATGTGGGCGGATGGTTGCTCACGGGCGGCCCAGCCTCAAAGCTGCACATGAGAGAAAGCATGCGAGCTGGACTCATGGGCGAGTTCCTTTTCTTGCGTTGGAGTCAGTCTAATATCTTTATAAAGGAGTATAGATTTTATAAAAATGTTTATAATGTGTTTTGTAAAAATGTTTCTCTTTACTTTATAAAAACGTTTTTTTATGTTAAAGTATTTTATAATTTTTTTAATGTATTTTATAAAAATATATTTTTTTTACAAAAAAGTAGTGTATTTTATAAAAATGTCTTTCATGTATTTTATATAAAAGTTTTTTTTTTATTTAAAAAAAATGGTTTTAATTTTTTTTAATAAAAACGTTTCTTAACGTTTTTCATGACAACATTTTTTTTTATATTTTACACGGACTTTTTATTTAATTAAATAAAAACGTTCTTTAAAGAAGGTTGAAATAAATTGTTTTTCTCTTAGTAATAAGTTATTTATTTGTTTAAAAAGAACGTTTTCAATATTTTATAGAAAGTATTTTAGTTTCGTAGAAGCATTTGTTTAAAAAAAAATTATTTTTGTTGTCTAATTTTTAATACGTTTTTAAATTTTTTATACATAAAGTACTTTTCTAATTTTTCTTGAATTGTTTATTTTAATTTTTTATAAAATATTTTTTATTCATATAATACATTAAATGATTTAACCATATGCTACGTATGCATGCACAAACTAATTTTATTGTCTCGATATTTGAGAACTGGTATGTAATTGAAATTGGTACAAGTATAATGACGTGTCATGTTATTGAAGCATAAAAGATGCCAGAATCAGACGACATTCAATCGTGTGTATGATAATAGAAATGATATATTTAAAATTTATTAAGTTTTTCTCCAAACACTAAATAATTTTATGAGTGATTTTAGAATTTAGTAGATATATCATGGACTATGGTTATTAGTATTAAAAAGGATAAATGTTGGTTCTTCAATGGGTGATGTATTTTCTATTACATAATCAACAAATTAATATTATTTTAGATTATGTTTTATTAAAATATATATACCTCTTATGTATTAAGCTTTAAGCATCATGGATGTATCGACATGTAAGGCTTTGCTTGAGGAAAACAATATAATGAAGGGGTAATCTTCTTTTTTTTGCTTTAAAGGTAACTAGAATTGACACCCGTGTTTCGTGACGGGACATGTATTACATATTAAAACAGAATGTTAAAACGTACAAAAGAAAATAAATAAAAATATTAAAAAAGAAAATACTGAATAAAAAAAATACTATGCCACACTTAGGGATAGAACCACTAGACCAAGTTTCATTTAATCATTAACTAAAATATAGTTAACATAATTAAGTTTTGGTAAATTAAAAATATTGTTATATTTATAATATATAATCTATCCTGTATAATAAATAAGTAAAATGTGGTGACACGTGTCACCACCACATTTCCCCTCACCGATTTTTCACCTCAAAATTAGTGAAAACTAAATTGAATTTGAAAAATTTAATCCTCCAAAATTGAAATATTTAATCTTTCAAATTTATTAAAAGGTTCATAGCTATAAAAAATTAACAATTAAATAAGTTATTTAAAATTAAATAGGAAAGTTGTTCAAATTATAGTATATTAGGAAATAATTGTTAATTTGTAACATCCTGGAGTCCGACAAGCCATTTGTTTGGGTTATGGATAACCCGAACCGCGGGAAGACAGTAAATGATTAGCCAGGTTCTCACGTACAACCCGTGTTATCAAACTTTAAGGACCCGGTGGTCGTTATTGCAAGGTTTGTGGTACAAAGGCTTCAGCAGAGTAGAAAAGGAGGACCCGAGTGTAAATGCAAGGGGTATTTAAATTACATAAACCCCAACCCTAGAGCCACCTCGGCTCTAGGTGTTCTTGACGGCTGAAAGGAACTCGCAGGGAAGAAGAGGGTTGCCGGATTTCGGTGGTTGCGTGACGGAGGCCGGCGGAGAGGAAGATCCACTCGCGTAAGGTAATACTCCTAACCCGTTGTTTCGATATTTTGTTCGGTTTAGTTGGGAACCCGATTAGCTAGGATTGTGGGTGCGGGTCTTGGCGGCATCCGGGTGGCGTGCGGCGGTGTGCGACGGTGGGGACTAGTGACCTGGCAGCGGAGAAGGACCAACGACGCAGGTGGCGGGGGTGACGGGCTGCGTGGGCAGCCTTGGTTCGTGCATGGCAGGGATGCGTGGTGGAGAATGGAGACCAATGGAGGCGACGATCGATCAAGGTGGTAGCTGCTTGAGTGGCTCACGAAGGCAACAGTGACAATGATGCTCGGCGAAGACGGAACCGGTGGCAGCCGTAGTTGTTTGGGGTGGCATACGACGGTGAGAAAGATGGGGGTGGTGATCGGGAGCCGTAGGAGACTAGGTAATGGTGGTGACCAACAGAGTTGACGACGGGGACGACAGTAGGGTTTCGGAAGACGTGGCCACGGCTGTGGTCGGCTGTAATAGTGGAGAAGAAGGGACGGCCGATGTTCATGATGGTAGTTTACAGTGGTGAGGGCCGGCTAGGGTGCATGATGACATGTAGGTGATCGGGGATTGCAGGAAGTGTATGCAGGCATGCATGGGAGCCAAATGGATTTATTGGTTTCTATTTGAGTCAAGGATAATCCATCTTGAGTTGGTGAGCATGAGATGAGGATGACGTGAGAATTACGAAGGGACAATGAAGAGCAGAGGAGTCAAGCACTTGGGACTTAATATCTATTACGAAATTATTCGACGTAAGTTAATGCGGAATCTGATCATGTAATTGTACACTTGACAGGTCCGAGGAGCAAGCAAACGGTCAGGGTACAGAGTAGGAATTCGGACGCAACATGACCGGTGAGTTTCTAATCCCCCTCTTTTAAACGTTTTACTGTTTTGGGGCTATCGTACATACATTCACGTGGCGTTAATATAATTAATCATGTTAACGGTTTCGGGTTCTAACCCGACGTGCTTTGAGTCTAAAATGAGTATTAAGAGTCGTAAGGACAATGGTGTGCTAAAGGCGGATCGGGGAGAGTCGGGATTTAAGATAAATGCCCATGATTTTATGTGTGAATCAATGATATGGTTTGTTAGTGCGTGACGTGTTAAGGGCCGAACGGGAACGGTTGTGCCCGGTAGTAAAGGCTAATGAAATTATGATATTAAATGCGCTGTTTTAGGGTTATGTGTGAGGTGTGTGTAATTAATGAGTCATATGTATAAGGTGTGATATTACGCGTTTATATTTATGTGTCGGGTTTGCCTCGTTGTCCATGTGGCACGGCAAACGGGATAGTGAAGGACGAGGCCTTCGGGAAGTCACCAAAGGTGACAGTTAGTTGACAGGTGAATGATGAGCTCGGGGTGTGTTGATCGCCCTGACGAGGGTAAAACGATGAGGTATGTGGTTGCATGTATATACATATATGTGTTAATTTGCATGCTAATGTTTAATTGTATTTACTGTGTATGAGCTAGTGTTATTGTGACGTGTTGAATGGTGACGTGTAGGGTTAGAATGACCGTTGAGTTAGGACTTGTGACGTGACGTGACGTGACGTGTATAAGAGGCGTGTCAGTTATTTGTGAGAGCCTTGGTTAAGGCCGGATGTGTTAGTGTTCTAGGGCATGTTGTGTTAACCCAGAGTAGGGTCAAGGTGTACTCTTAGATACGAGCTGTTAGCATAGTATGTAGAGTCTAGGCTGCTGTGATGGTAAGGTAAGGTCGTTATTACATATGTTGGAAGTACGGGTGGAGTCTTGGGTATAACCAGTTACAGGGTGTCATGGGGTGACACGAGATTGGTCCTTCACTAATAAAAGGGTAATCATATTTTACAATGACCGCAGGGTCCAAATGAATTAAACCGAAGAACTTGGTTTGGTGGTTTTTCTTTAATCTAAACTATTAAAACTCACTCAGCGTAGCTGACTTTGTGTGTACGATATTTACAGGTAAGCTGTAACATCCCAAAAATAAAACGACAGTTATAATAACGGAATTAACGAACGAGGCATGGCGGGTCGGGTCGGATGTGTCAGCTGGCTATAAATAGCCTATGCCACCCCTTTTCTCTCATTTGCAACTTTTAGAGAGAGAAACCGTAGAGAGAGAAAGTTGGCGGATCGACCCGAGACTTCAGCAAAGTGTTACTCCATAACTCGTGAGAAGAACCTACGGATCAGAAACTCGATTCAGGTAACGATCCGACCTAAATCTGAGTTTTAGTTCGTTTTTGAGTTTTTTCGGGTTTTGGGTAAAAATGTAAGGTTTGAACGGATGAAACTGAAAGATAATCATGGATTTGAGTTCCTTAATGGAAAACGAACGTTTTGAATGCAACAGGTTCGGGATCTTGACATGATCAGACCCGAATGCGAAAGTTAGGGTTTTTCGCGAAGAACAGGTCGTACGCACTTGCCAAGTGCGCACGGAGCAGGTCCTGCGCACTTGCTAAGTGCGCAGGAAGAGGGACCTGCGCACTTGCTAAGTGCGCAGGAGGAAGGACCTGCGCACTTGCTAAGTGCGCAGGAAGCATGGTCTGCGCACTTGCTAAGTGCGCAGGCAGCAGGGTCTGCGCACTTGGCAAGTGCGCAGACATCAGAACTGATTAAGTGAAGTCAGTATGTTAGAATAGTTAAACCGTTAGAGTCGGGATTGGTCTGATGTGTATTTAACTAATCAATTCAGATCGGAAGTGACGTTGTTGGACCTTCGTTTAGGACAACCCATATTAGCGTATCAGGTGAGTTCTAGAGCCCTCTTTTAAATGTTTTGTTAATGTTTTTGGGCTGGTGTGCATACTTATGAAATGATGTTTAACGAAATGATGTTTTACGAAATGATGTTTAACGAAATGATGTTTAACGAAACGATGTTTTACGAAATGATGTTTAACGAAATGATGTTTAACGAAATGATGTTTAACGAAATGATGTTTTAACGAAACGATGTTTGCGAAAGGAAAGGTTTTGAAGTGTTTTTGCCAAAAAGGGTTACGAATATTTTATGAGCGGTCTAAATGAGGAAATGTTTAATGAGAAGAGAAAGAGGTAAAGGTTTTAAAGAAGTCATTACAAATCTAATCTGTCGAATGAATGGAATTGACGAATGAAGTCTGGGAAATGAGATTCCCAGCCTTGTGGTAGATTATGGACAGCGAGCCATAGTTGCCACAAGAACAACAGGGGCATTGTCTCTGTGGCATGTCAATGGTTATGATGTTGTACAACTGGTAAAGGGAGTAACGACGGTTACTCAGGGGTTAACGTGACCCTATGTAAGGTTAAATTATGATCCGACGGTGTCATTGGCCGTGAGCCATGGCCGTCGATGGAAGTTGTCGGTTTATGGACATGAGAGCCATAAGGGCAACTGAATGGGTATTGTCGGTCCTCGCGCAGTTAGCCTTGGGGGCAATACCAAAAAGGGAATTGACGGAATGTATGGTATCGTCGGTCTTCGTGTAGTTAAGCCTTAGGGGCAATACCATACTGAATCACAGAACGAAGGGTAACACAGATTTAGATAATAATGTATGACTTAAATGAATGTTAAAAGTTTTAATGAACGATCCATTTAACGGTGTTTATGATTATGATGTTGATGATGATATGGGTACGAAACCTTTTTAAAGATGTTATTATTACATGCTTTTGTGAAAGGTTTTACTAAACGAATGATACGTTTTTGGCAAATGTTGATGTTAAAGTTTTTATGAAATGCTAGAACTCACCAGCGTAGCTGACTTTTTAGTATGCACATTCAGGTTAAGGCAGGTATGGACGATGGAAGGTGATGCTTGGCAAGCGAGAAGAGTTACCCAATCGATCATGAAGACTGGCATCCCGTTATGAGTTGTTTATGTTAAGTTTATGTAATTGACAATGTACGCTTCCGCATGTATGAACAAGTTTTTAGTTATGTTGAATGAATGATTCCGCTGCGTTATTTGATATTCATGTTTAAGAACTGTTTGTGAATGAGTAAATCCAACGAGTGAGGCCTCCCGGGTTTGGGGCCTTACAAGTTGGTATCAGAGCAATAGTTTGAGAGATTCGGACACTCTCAGTGTCTGAACTTAAACTTTGAATGGGACCGAAAGCGGATGCCAGTACGGGTAACTCGAGCCACAACATCAGGTATGAAAAGTAGAGTATGTGTATGTAGTATGCCTTAGGAAGGGTTAGGAAAGGACTTGTGTTCTGATGGAATCACAAAGGTGGTCAAATAGAAATCGAAAGGTAGTGTAATGGTTAATTGCAGATGGCCAGTGTATATTAACATCTTACAGTACTTATTGAATTTTATTTGTTAACTAGCGTGATGACATTGGATTTCTTGTCTTATAGAACGAAATGGCGAGGAGAGGGAACGGAAGGCGTGGTGGCCGTACCGGTGGTCGTACCGGCGGTCGAAATGGTGGGCGTGGCAGGATTCCTGCGCGCCAAGAGCACAGTGAAGAAGGAAGCATTCACACTGAACCTGAGGTTAGTGTGCATGGAACCGAGCAGACACAAGTTACAGAACAACCTTTCACTTTTGAACCAAAAGTGAGAGCAGCCATAGCTCGAGAGTTCTCCGAGTTGATGAAGAATTCTCTGCCAAGTCTGTTGGTTGAAGCATTAAAGAAAGTTAGTGGGGAATGCGGATCTAGTGCGGCGACTGGTGCTCAGAACAACGAGACCGACAACGCACCGCCTGCTCGCGGGTGCGACTATAAGTCATTTAAGGCATGTGACCCGCCGGTCCTGACTGGGAAGAAGGACGCGGTGGCTACTTTTGATTGGGTAATACGTATGGAAGCCGCCATCCGTCTGAGCGAGTGTCGAGCTAATCAGGTAGTGAAGTTTGCTGCTAACTCCTTGAGGGAGGAAGCATCCCACTGGTGGGAAGGTGTACGTCAGGCTAAGGGGGATGAGGTTGTTGACTCGATGATGTGGGCTGACTTGAAAACTTTGGTGATCAAGAATTTCTGCCCAAGGAACGAGATTGAGAAGGTAGAGAGGGAATTTCTGGGTTTGAAGGCCGGGAGCATGACGCACCGGCAGTACACAACCCGATTTAACGAACTGGCACGTCTGGTGCCACATCTTGTCACTACTGAAGAGAGAAAGATTGCCTGCTATATTCAAGGGTTGTCGGACCAGGTCCGCACCTATGTTAAGGCAAACGCCCCTACTACCTATGATTCGGTAGTAGAACTGAGTGGCATAGTATTTGATGATCTGGCACTGAATTTCGCCACCATCGAGGAACCAAAGAAGAGACAGAGCTTCTCAAACAAGCGAACTGGTGGAAAGATGTTTGGGGCTCGTGATAAAAGGGCTCGGGTGGATGAGCCGACTGTTTGTAAGAAGTGTGGAAAGGAGCATGTAGGTGAATGTAGACTGGGATCTAACTTGTGCTTTAAGTGTGGCAAGACCGGGCACTACTCCCGTGAGTGCACACAACACTACAAGTGCTATAACTGTGGGGGTGCCGGTCATCTGAGCCGGGAATGCACCAAATCAATAATGGGTGAAGCCGGGAAGGGGAAAGGCCCGGAGAAGAGGGAAGAGAGGCCCCGAGCAAAGACTCGTGCGTACGCGTTGACGCAAGACCAGGCCAGAATGGACCCCGACGTGGCGTCAGGTACGTTCGTCCTTGACAACACTCTTGTTTCTGTGTTATTTGATTCGGGTGCCAGTAAGAGTTTTATATCTGCGACTTTTTGTAAGAGAGTGAAGTACGCTGTCAGTATACTAGAAAGGGCCTTTAACGTAGAAACCGCTGAGGGTAGAACTGCGAGAGTGACCGAGGTAGTTGACAACTCTACGATAAAAATAGAAGGTCATAGGTTCCCTGTCAGATTGTTTGTTATGGTTTTGGGAGGGTTTGATGTCGTGCTGGGTATGGATTGGTTAACTGCCAACGAAGCACAAATCATATGTAAATGAAAGATAATCCGACTCAAGGCTCCGGATGGTAGCAAAGTCGAGGTTTTTGGAGATCGTGACGTCCCGATGCCAAACGTCATCTCGATGATTAAGGCAACAGATTACTTGAGGCGCGGATGCGAGCCTTATCTGGTGTACGTGATTGACAAGTGTAGGGAAGTGAAGGAACTAGACGATGTACCTGTGGTACGCGAGTACCCGGAGGATTTGCCTGTGATACCACCCGACAGAGAGATTGAGTTCCGAATCGACTTAGTACCAGATGCCCAGCCCGTGGCTAAGGCTCCATATCGACTAGCACCAGTGGAAATGAAAGAACTTATGGTACAACTAGACGAGTTACTTGAGAAAGGATTTATCCAACCAAGCATCTCACCTTGGGGTGCTCCGGTGTTGTTCGTAAAGAAGAAAGACGGTTCGATGAGAATGTGTATTGATTATCGCGAGTTGAACAAGCGTACCGTAAAGAACAAGTACCCGTTACCAAGGATCGACGACCTGTTCGATCAATTGCAAGGCGCAAGTTGGTTCTCGAAAATCGACCTTCGGTCCGGGTATCATCAGTTGAAGGTGAGGGAAGAAGACATACCGAAAACTGCATTTCGCACACGTTATGGACATTTCGAGTTCCGCGTGATGTCTTTTGGATTGACGAACGCCTCCGCAGCGTTCATGGATTTGATGAATAGAGTTTGTCGACCGATGCTGGATCGATCGGTAATCGTGTTCATCGATGATATCCTCATCTACTCCAAGAATGAGGGTGATCACGCGTGTCACTTGAAGGAAGTATTGGAAGCTCTGAAGAAGGAAAAGTTGTATGCTAAGTTCTCCAAATGCGCGTTCTGGCTTAGGGAAGTCCAATTCCTAGGTCACGTCATTAACCCGAACGGCATTATGGTTGACCCAGCAAATATAATGACAGTGAAGGAATGGGATATTCCTAAGACGCCAACTGAAATCCGTAGCTTCTTGGGATTGGCAGGCTACTATCGGAGATTCATCCATGATTTCTCGAAAATAGCTTCGCCGTTGACGAAGTTGACTCGGAAGGAGGTAAAGTACGAATGGGGCTCGACCCAGGATGAGGCGTTTAAGGAATTGAAGGAAAAGCTAACTCAAGCTCCAGTCTTGGCCCTTCCCGAAGGCAGTGAAGACCTGGTGGTATACTCTGACACGTCGGGTCAGGGATTGGGGTGTGTGTTGATGCAACGCGGTAGAGTGATTGCGTATGCGTCGCGGCAGTTGAAAGTTCACGAAGTCAACTATCCGACTCATGATTTGGAACTTGCTGCTGTCGTATTTGCATTGAAAATCTGGTGGCACTACCTTTACGGGGTGAAGTTTACTATTTACTCCGACCATAAAAGTTTGAAGTACTTCTTAGAACAGAAGGAACTTAATATGAGGCAGAGGCGATGGTTGGAACTCCTGAAGGATTACGACTGTGAGATCATGTACCATCCTGGAAAGGCAAACGTGGTGGCTGACGCTCTAAGACGAAAGGATGTGCCTACTCCTATTAGAGTGAAAGCTTGCCAGTTGGTGGTAACATCGGACGTGATGAGAGAAATTGAAAAGGCTCAAGATGAGGCACTTAAGGAGGAAAACATAAAGAAGGAAAGGATGGTTGGCCAACAGGACAAGTTGGAATATAACACCCTTGGTGTTAGGACACGTTTTGGACGGGTATGGATACCTATGGGTGGCGAGCTTAGAACCAAGATCTTGGATGAGGCTCATAAGTCTCGTTACTCTATCCATCCCGGTACCAATAAAATGTATCAAGATCTGAGGAAAGAATACTGGTGGCCTGGAATGAAACGTGATGTGACGAGGTATGTAAGCAAGTGTTTGACTTGCTCGCAAGTAAAGGCCGAGCACCAGAAACCGTATGGAAAGTTTCAACCACTTGATATACCGGAATGGAAGTGGGAACACATTACCATGGACTTCATAACTAAGCTACCTCGCACAGCTAAAGGTCATGACACCATTTGGGTAATTGTGGACCGTTTAACGAAGAGTGCTCATTTCCTACCTATTCGCGAGACGTTCTCGTCGGAAAGGTTAGCGGAAGTATTTATTAACGAAGTAGTAGCACGACATGGGATGCCTTTGATGATTGTATCTGACCGGGACACACGATTCACATCGAGGTTCTGGAAAAGATTTCACGAGGCGATGGGCACGAGCCTTAATATCAGCACAGCATACCACCCGCAAACGGATGGTCAGTCCGAAAGGACCATTCAGACATTGGAAGATATGCTCCGTGCTTGTATTATCGACTTCGGTGGCAGTTAGGACAGCCATCTGCCGTTAGCTGAATTCTCCTACAACAATAGTCATCACACGACGATAGGCACAAGATCGTCAGAAATCCTACGCGGATAAGCGACGAAGGCCTATTGAGTTTGATATTGGCGACAGAGTAATGTTGAAAGTGTCACCATGGAAGGGGATCATACGATTCAGAAAGAGAGGAAAGTTAAGTCCGAGGTTTGTCGGACCATTCAAGATAATGGCACGGGTTGGAGAAGTCGCTTATCGGTTGGATTTGCCTGATGAGTTAAGTGGGATTCATCCTACTTTCCATGTATCACACTTGCGAAAGTGTTTGGCGGATGAATCGGCTCACGTACCACTTACTGACATCGAGGTTGACTTCAGCCTTAATTACATCGAAGAGCCCGTGGCCATCCTTGATCGGAAGGAGAAACGTTTACGTAATAAAGTTATCCAATTGGTTAAAGTCCAATGGAAGCATCGAAAGGGATCGGAAGCCACTTGGGAAACGGAGAAGGAAATGAGGGAGTCGTACCCTCATCTATTTGACTTACGATAGGTTTCGGGGACGAAACCTATTGTAAGGGGGGTAGACCTGTAACATCCCAAAAATAAAACGACAGTTATAATAACGGAATTAACGAACGAGGCATGGCGGGTCGGGTCGGATGGGTCAGCTGGCTATAAATAGCCTATGCCACCCCTTTTCTCTCATTTGCAACTTTTAGAGAGAGAAACCGTAGAGAGAGAAAGTTGGCGGACCGACCCGAGACTTCAGCAAAGTGTTACTCCATAACTCGTGAGAAGAACCTACGGATCATAAACTCGATTCAGGTAACGATCCGACCTAAATCTGAGTTTTAGTTCGTTTTTGGGTTTTTTCGGGTTTTGGGTAAAAATGTAAGGTTTGAACGGATGAAACTGAAAGATAATCATGGATTTGAGTTCCTTAATGGAAAACGAACGTTTTGAATGCAACAGGTTCGGGATCTTGACATGATCAGACCCGAATGCGAAAGTTAGGGTTTTTCGCGAAGAACAGGTCGTTTAGCGAACTCTTGGCTATATTCATGCACCGTACCCGTTTGTTTGATACTGCACAAATGTTCATCCGGGTTTGGGAATGCTACTGGTTCAAAATTCTTTCGCAAGGCATGAGCCAAATCCTCCCAAAACTCAATCGGTTGATCTGCTGAAAGACGTGAAAATAGGTCCAAAGCGTTCCCCACAAGGTGCCTTGAGGCCACATCCACTTTCTCCTCTTCGGGGGTATGATAATAGCAAAAATACCTCTCTGCTTTGAGGATCCAGTCCCACCATATCTGAAAGTAGGAAAATAAATTTTGGTGGAGGGTCGATAAAACTGATTAAATCGCCAAGAGTTCTCGCCGTCATCTTGTCTCCCCGGCCGGCTAATTTTCTTCCCCTGTGATAGCGCATGAAGCTTCAAAGCAGCAACATCTTCTATCAAAGCTTCCATGGATTCTAAACCAGCCACAATCGCTTCTAATTGAACATCAATAGAACCGGAATTAGAACATGTTTCCTGAATCATCTTCTCTTCGATTTCCCGGCAATGGAACCAATGATAGAAACTAGAAATCGAAGGCTTTGATTCCTGAAGGTACGATTACAAGAACAGCCACATTCGAGAGGGAAAATCTCCAATTACTAAGAACAAACTGATTAATAATATTCAAGAGTGAAAAAAAACCCTTAAACAAAACATAAATATAAAGCCTAAAACTATCCGACAGTTTTCCTCCACTCTCTTACTAATAGGAAACTGTATTTGACTGGTTTGACTTGGTAGTGGGTCTGGGTTCGTATCAAATTCAGTGGGAACAAGACTGATAAGAATAACGTTAACAATGGTGTGCTTGCCATGGCAGGTCTTTCTATGATTTATTTGCATGAGTTGGTGGTGATTATAAAGGGAATGAAATGTGAGTCTTAATTTATTTTTCTTCTAAATCCAGAACAAAGTATTGCCTATCTTTAATAATGTACACGTTATGAACCATGAGAGTAGTATTGGAAAAATGATTTGTTTTGGTGTACAACTTTTAAGTCCAAGTCAATTGGGTATTTCACTATCATGCACATCAAATTCTCACAAAGCCAAGTGTGACTAGAGCTTCGGTTTGTGACATACCACGTGGAGCTGTGATTGAAAAGACGGAACATAGGAGGAGATCAGTTTCGGTTGTATGTGATTTTCTCCAGGATGTGGACCGGCACGGTTGAGAGATCGACCACTTGTGGTGGTTAAGAGAGCTTTGTTTCAGGAGGACACGGTAGATGCACCTGACGTTGTCTAGCGGTGATTCGGTTAGCAGTGCTTAGGAATAATGGTTATAGTTCGAAATACTGAGGACCTTTTAGTGTTAACTCATGCTCACAAGGAAATCAGATGCTTGTTTCTCGTTTTCTAGTTATCATACCATTTGAAATTAACATGTTTTTCCCCCAAAATAGAAAACAGTAAAAATGGGCCGTGAAACTCACAAGGAGTTAACCCAAAATATTAATGTTATCCAGGGTGTAAACAATTATGTTTCATTCTTTCAAATATGTCGTATAGGCATGTTCCTCCCCCGATGTTTACAAAACATTGAAAAACTAAAAGGGGGCCGTTAACTCACCTGATGGTCTTTTAGTGTGTAAGTGCTAGCAACTATATAATTGTAAAAGCGAGACCTGACTGCTCGTGCCCTATTTAATACAACATATGTCTTAGAATTGAGAAACGACATCTCGAGTGCAAGTTGTTCACCCATCATGTTAGGTTTAGTTGGGAAGGGTTTTCGTTTAAGAAAATGTCGTACTTTACGACTTGTTGGTGATTAATATTTATTTGTTCATATAACCATCTATACATGTATTATACTCGCACAATAAATATAAGAATATAAGTCATGATCGTCAAGTAGTTATACACTTTCAGAGTATATATATATATATATATAACTATTTTTAAGAAATACTCCATTTCTCGTAGTATAAGTGGAAATAATATTACTAATATTTTTTTATATTCCTTAACATACGTTTTTATTTAACTTTTGGGTTTATCGCGAATGTAATTATATATAAACACCCGTTTCGGCAAAAGACACGAATTATTTGTTAAGGTTTCAACGTAAATGAGTTTCTTAGCAAAATGTATGTTTACTAATAATTTGATATCTTTATGTATGTCGTGTTCTAAAAATCCATAGTTTATCATATGACTTATGATTATTTAAAATAACTACTTGAACCCGTTTAACGGTTTTCTTTATCAAAATACATACGTAGGTTTTTCAATATTTACTTCGTTCCAAAAACATATTTAAAGTATTATTATATTTCCAAAATACCATCCACACAAGTTACTATGTTTTCCTAAAATATACTTATAGTTATATAGTCCTTGTTTTGTAAAGCTCGTTTTCATTTGAATCAACCAAACTATATACATATGTGTTATAAAAAAAACAATCAAGTATTCTTTCAAAACTATGTCGTTTTACCATTCAAGTTCCACATAACGTACGTTTTTAAATCTCTAAATGTATGGACCCAAAGTATATATTTTTAACCATTTTGAAACAACATACATATTATGAACTTATATCCATACATGTTTACATGTTCGATATTACGCATATTAGTAGATCTATATGTTTTTCATGATTATAGAAGATCAAACCTCATGTTCTTTAAAGATCTAAATGTTTATTACTCATGTTCAACTTTTTAATAACTTCCATGAACTAAAAATATACACACACACATGCATACCTACGACATACATACACACATACAATACATGAATTTAATCTCTAATTAAGCCTACTTTTCATGTTGGTTTACTTAGTTAGAAGAGTTTTATGAAAACATTCCATTTTTGGGTGAACAAGGTGCACTTCTAGGCTAAGATCTAAGGAAGGAGTTTGTGAGATGTTATACCCATTAGTGATGTAGATGTCGGTTTTGGAGAAGAAAGATGAGAGATCTTCGGGTTTGTAGCTAGAATCCTTTAAGAAATCCTTGTATACACCTTTAGATATCTAAAGGTAGATGATTCCTCTTTGATTTTTAGTAGGTGATTCAAAGACTTAGTGAATGTGTGTGTGTTGAGAGGGAGCCGAGAAAGAGAGAAGGAGATAGAGATCTAGGAGTGAAATTTTGTAAGTGATTTGCTCATTTATTTGGTAGGTGTTTGAGTGTTGGTGTGGATGAATGGACAAGCTCTTTACCTAGTAATGATGGAGATTGGATAATGGATAAAATATTGGTTGAATGGAAATGGTGAAGTGATGGGGTGACGATGATGATGATGATGATGAGGTGATGGTAGTGGGTGGTAGTTGTTGATGCTTCAAACGCGGTATACTACCCGCTAAATACTTGTCTTAATAAATAAATTTCGAAGTCGTCATAATATAAATAAAAAGAATGTGTCGGGTATATAATATATATATACCTATATTTACGTTCGTAGTTTAGACGCGTTAACGATCTCATATATATATATATATATATATATATATATATGATGGATATGATATGTTGAGTGTTCATGTGGTGAAAGAACAAGCTCCATACACTCCAATCATGATGATTGGATTATGGATGGAAGTTTGAATGAATAAGGATGGGTGGTGATGGAGTGATGTATGTGATAGATGGTTAGGTTCTTCTCTAGATTTAGAAGTAAGATAATATGGTGTGAAGATTAGTTATCATGGAGAAGATTTGAAAGCTAGTTGTTAGCATTATTAGCGGTATGAGTCCCGTTTAGAATTTTAAACGACAATGTGATTTATTTTACGTTCTAAATGACACTAAAATCATAGTTTAAATAGTCAATGGATAATTTGACGTAAAACGTTCAAGTTACATATATTTTTATTTGTAGATGTGAGCACTCACATTTATAAAGATCCTAAGAGAATAATATACAACAATAACTCTAGGAATATTTTTACGAGGATTTTCATATGTATCATGAAATAAATATTAATGACTTAGTCGCCTCGACATGAACGTTTATATAGTATATAAAAATTAAATATTTTTCCGTTATAATAATTAATCGCTATCGTTCGCGTTATATGGGTTTTACGTCCGCATGAACTAGTAATTCTTATAATTACTAAGGTATGAAACGATCGACGTACTATGTTTGCTTGACTTTTATTGTTCGAGTTTGTGATTTCGAAAGATGCAGGAAATATGAAGACGTAAATATGTTTAAGTCGTGTACGAATGTTGACTTGGAAATGGCGCGTGTCACAAGATGTGAGTTTTGAATTTGTGTGTGTTTACGGTCTTAATATAGTGTCACCTATGTGTTAATGTCTATGTGATGTTGAAGTGCAATGGGTGAATTGCACCTTTTGCGAACATTAAGGACAGGGTCCTGTGGGGAGTTATGATTAAAAATCTTTGATAGGTGTAAATGTTCAGGACAAGGTCATGTGGAAAGATTATGATTATAAATACTATGTGTATGAATTTGTAGAGTGTTGACTTGTGTTTAGGTCGAGTAGTGTGTTGCCTTAAACCATTAATACTACCCGTAAAGGTACGACTGTGTGATATATATGTGAGTATGTGATGACGTGTGGCATGGGCTACCGTTATAATGAATAGAAGGTAGAGTTCAGGAGTTCGTGTGTTTATAAAGGGTGATGTCTTATTGTATGTGTAGAAATTTACTCAGATATAATTAATTGTGTGCACTTCGTGCAAAGTTAGAAGGTGTAGTTGTTAGTACGCATATAGAACATGGGATAATCCGTAGTTATAATGTGTTGATATGTCCTTGTACAACACCCGTAGTCATGCATAGGGCGGATGGTCGGTGTGTTTAGGTATAGTGTTTCTATCGATACGATTTTCTCAACGGTAATGCATCAGTGCAATACACAAAGTTTTACCGTTATTCGAGACGATCAGCAAGGTGCACTTATGAGATACCTATACATATATCTTGGGGATGCGAAGCACAAAAGCCAAGGAGTACAGTGGTGGGTGATGACGATGAAAGCGTTACGTGGACGCTTGATTGGAACTAGTTATGAAGTGATCGAGGTAACAACGCTGAAGACTTCAGCACGAACATGACAATGTGACGAGGAATCCATGGTATACGCTCCATAAGAGGAGTAGGTACGTTCTTTATGAATGAGACGATGGATAGCTGAGGCGCATTCTAGGGCGGACTTCCACTTCGCACTTGATGAATGAGACTTGATCGGTGGTCATGTAGCAGTGATAGAGTAATGACATGAAAAGTGGAACGAGAGAAGGGTAAGTGCAGGATTGCACATAATTGATGGAGAAGGAAAGGCCTACGCTGGCAAACTTACGACTGGCTTAAAGGGAGCTCCGGTGGGGCATTGAAATAAAACCAGTTTTGACCATTGAAACAGACATGACGGGGGTAGGCGAGCTTTTGAGAACAACGAGGGCTGATGAAATGACCCTAGTGTTAAGTGTATGTACTTACGTGAGGGGCATATTAAACGCGTGATAAAGAAGTAAAGAAATAATGTGGTGGGAAACCACTAGGAGGGTTCAGTAAAGGTTGGCACCAGTTCCTGGAGGTCATTTGAGAGCAAGAGATGTATCACATCTGTGGATAAGACGGTGGTACCTGAGTTTAAGGAATCATCGCTGGGTGGCGATTAGTGTACGAGATGAGGAGGGTGACGAACGATTCTAATTATGAAAGACAAGGAGCCTTATTTGAGAATGACTGTCGGAATAACGAGATCGTTAGGGCTATGCAAGAAGTGACGATATAGATACGTTGAGTGGATCAGGATTAAGGAGGAGTAAGCAGTTAATTAACGATGTGGTACTGTCTGGACAAAATTTGAAAGGACATTTGATAAAGGAGTTCCTAGGCGAGACCCACATATCCCCAAAGTTGAAAATTTTCAAAGGGAAGGAATTCATTAACCACCAAGGATGGTGACTGATTTGTAGAGTAAAGTGACGAGGTCGATGCGTGCGGCGAATGGGAGGCATCAAAGGATTGAATGAGCTAGTTGGAACTAAATTGTGTTGTGTTTGTTTGTACCGACATGGGATTCGAGGACGAATCCTTTTTTAAGAGGGGTAGACTTGTAACATCCCGGAGTCCGACAAGCCATTTGTTTGGGTTATGGATAACCCGAACCGCAGGAAGACAGTAAATGATTAGCGAGGTTCTCACGTACAAACCGTGTTATCAAACTTTAAGGACCCGGTGGTCGTTGTTGCAAGGTTTGGGGTAGAAAGGCGTCAACAGAGTAGAAAAGGAGGACCCGAGTGTAAATGTAAGGGGTATTTAAATTACATAAACCCCAACCCTAGAGCCACCTTGGCTCTAGGTGTTCTCGACGGCTGAAAGGAACTTGCAGGGGAGAAGAGGGTGGCCGGATTTCGATGGTTGCGTGACGGAGGCCGGCGGAGAAGAAGATCCACTCACGTAAGGTAATCCTCATAACCCGTTGTTTTGATATTTTGTTCGGTTTAGTTGGGAACCCGATTAGCTAGGATTATGGGTGCGGGCCTCGACGGCATCCGGGTGGCGTGCGACGGTGGGTACTAGTGACCTGGTAGCGGAGAAGGACCAACGGCGCATGTGGCGGGGGTGACGGGCTGCGTGGGCAGCCTTGGTTCGTGCATGGCAGGGATGCGTGGTGGAGAATGGAGACCAATTGAGGCGACGATCGATCAAGGTGGTGGCTAATTGAGTGGCTCACGAAGGCAACATTGACAATGGTGCTCGGCGAAGACGGAACCGGTGGCAGCCGTAGTTGTTTGGGGTGGCATACGATGGTGAGAAAGATGGGGGTGGTGATCGGGAGCCGTAGGAGACTAGGTAATGGTGGTGACCAATAGAGTTGACGACGGGGACGACAGTAGGGTTTCGGAAGAGGTGGCCACGGCTGTGGTCGGCTGTAATAATGGAGAAGAAGGGACGGCCGATGTTTATGATGGTAGTGTATGGTGGTGAGGGCCGGCTAGGGTGCATGATGGCATGTAGATAATTGGGGATTGCAGGAAGCGTATGCAGGCATGCATGGGAGCCAAATGGATTTAGTGGTTTCTATTTGAGTTAAGGATAATCCATCTTGAGTTGGTGAGCATGAGATGAGGATGACGTGAGAAATACGAAGGGACAATGAAGAGCAGAGGAGTCAAGCACTTGGGACTTAATATCTATTACGAGACTTAATATCTATTACGAAATTATTCGACGTAAGTTAATGCGGAATCTGATCATGTAATTGTACACTTGACAGGTTCGGGGAGCAAACAAACGGTCAGGGTACAGAGTAGGAATTTGGATGCAACATGACCAGTGAGTTTCTAATCCCCCTCTTTTAAACGTTTTACTGTTTTGAGGCTATCGTACATACATTCACGTGGCGCTAATATAATTAATCATGTTAAGGGTTTCGGGTTTTAACCCGACATGCTTTGAGTCTAAAATGAGTATTAAGAGTCGTAGGGACAATGGTGTGCTAAAGGCGGATCGGGGAGAGTCGGGCTTTAAGTTAAATGCCCATGATTTTATGTGTGAATCAATGATATGGTTTGTTAGTGCGTGACGTGTAAAGGGCCGAACGGGAACGGTTGTGCCCGGTAGTAAAGGCTAATGAAATTATGATATTAAATGCGCTGTTCTAGGGTTATGTGTGAGGTGCGTGTAATTAATGAGTCATATGTATAAGGTGTGATATTACGCGTTTATATTTATGTGTCGGGTTTGCCTCGTTGTCCATGTGGCATGGCAAACGGGATCGTGAAGGACGAGGCCCTTCGGGAAGTCACCAAAGGTGACAGTTAGTTGACAGGTGAATGATGAGCTCGTGGTGTGTTGATCGCCCTGACGAGGGTACACCGATGATGTATGTGGTTGCATGCATATACATATATGTGTTAATTTGCATGCTAATGTTTAATTGTATTTACTGTGTATGAGCTAGTGTTATTGTGACGTGTTGAATGGTGACGTGTAGGGTTAGAATGACCGTTGAGTCAGGACTTATGACGTGACATGACGTGACGTGTATAAGAGTCATGTCAGTTATTTGTGAGAGACTTGGTTAAGGCCGGATGTGTTAGTGTTCTAGGGCATGTTGTGTTAACCTAGAGGAGGTTCCAAGTGAATTAAACCGATGGACTTGGTGTGGTGGTTTTTCTTTAATCTAAACTATTCGAACTTACTCAGCGTAGCTGACTTTGTGTGTACTTTAGACTGTTCTTGGCTTGGAAGCGGCGTTACTCGGATTGGTGTGCATATATTCGTAAGGTAAACCTAAGGACAATAAATAGTCATAAATGTTTTTAGAAAGACTTCCGCTGTAGTTTTAATTACAATAATGTGTTTTTAATGAATACGACCCGTTTTAAGAACTAACAGTATGATGCCCGGATGGGGTGTTACATAATTATATATGATATAGTTTAGCGAATTAAATGAGTGATTTGAATTTTATAATCAGAGAGTTAATACTTTAAATTTGATTTGAAATTTCTTAAAATAAGTCGCATGATTCTGTATTTTTTTTATTATTAGTAATATTGATTACTCTCTTTTGAAATTACTTTATGCATATATCAAATGCAAAACCTTTGTATAACATTTTTTAAAGTTTATCATACTCATTTAACAGAGAGCTAATTAACAGAAATTTTGTACTATTTTTAGATTAAATATTTGCATCATATAAACAATTCAAAATATGTAGACTTATTTGAAATATTTTTATTTTTTATATATTATTATCTAGTTGTCAATAAAATCACTTTCCTTATTTACACCATAATTTACTCGTTGTTACCTTTTACCAAATTTAAAAAACATACAATTTTATTAAAATTTATTAAAAAATGCATCCTTGCTTACAATTTTAAAGCGATTTGAAATTTCAAAGTTTGAAATCGTCTTAAAGTTTAAAAAAAAGACAATCTTGATTATTTATCCAATTTTGGTAACGAATTCAAATTTCAAAGTTTGAAATCGTGTTAAATTAAAAAAAAAATTTTGTACAAATTAATTTATATGTGATAGAGATTTCAATACTATATAAGTATCAATACACTGTCGTTCTCTCAAGACACTACTCATTTAGTTCCCTACCTCGATTACTCTGCAAACTAAGGTAAGATATATTTTTTTTAATTATAATCGTATTTCATACATGATAGTATATTAAAGTCAATTAATTTTTTTGTTATATAGATTGATAGAGTCCGAAAAAGTATCTATGTTAAACACCATTGATGTTTTACAAGACAAGTTACTATCAAGGTACGTCTAATCAGAATGTGAAAGCAACCATTGTAGAATAATACCAATGAGATAGGCTCAATAGATTGTTAAATATGTGGTAGTTAGCCTTGGTTAAACTAATGTATTGTATGACAACTTCAAACATTGAAAGGATGTTGTAACAAATCTTATCTTTAAAGACTTAATAATAATAATGTTTCAAAGTCAAGTTTTAAAAAGTTTTGATCACTAAAAACCTTCAAAATTCTTACTTTTTTAACCTACCCGATAAATAATTATATATTTAGTCAACTTTTATTTAAAATTTAAATAAATATTAAATTTCAACAATTTTTATTTTATTTTTAAATCTTATCTTACACCTAGCTACTTGAGTTTCTATATAAAGGCAACCTCGATCAGGTAAATTGGTTGACCGATCAGTACGTTTTGATTCAATAGAAATCATGTTTTGATTCTTTTGTTTTTGATTGTGCCCTCTTGATTTCCAACAATTACTTGCAGTATCCTGCATTTATGTTAAACATTACTCATTATTACGAAGATTTGTAGTTTGTGTGGAAAATTTGGGAGTGAAATAGTAAAGAAATAAAAAAATAATAATGTTTGGATACTAGACCAAACATGGATTATATGATTAGAGAATATTGAAAGAGGTTATACCTTAGTGAAATGAATAGAAAAGTATGTCATGGCTGGAAATAGTACTAAATAAGGAGAAGGTATGCAGGTGTGTCCAGGTACCAGCGTAGCCTACGTTGACCGCGGCTTGATTTTATTGCTTGATGCATGTTGCATATACCATGGATTACTTACTTAGCTATGGCTAATCCAATATATGTTTTTGAATGTAAGCAAAGCTCGATCATATGCGGTAAGGATCGGATTACAAGTCTCGGGGTAAAGTGTTAACATTTGTAAAAAATCTTTTACTTAACAAGAAATAACATTGTCTTTTGTTAAATATGTGGTAGCTTTGGTTAAACTAATGTATGGTATGACAACTTCAAAGGATGTTGTAACAAATCTGATCTTTAAAGACTTAATAATTATAATAATAATGTTAAGGGACCTAACTAATTCCGTGAATCAAAGTCAAGTTTTAAAAAGTTTTGATCACTAAAAAACTTCAAAATTCTTAGTTTTTTAACCTACCCGATAAATAATTATATATATAGTCAACTTTTAATTAAAATTTAAATAAATATTAAATTTCAACTATATTTTAAAATTTTTAAATCTTATTACACCTAGGCAGCTACTTGAGTTTCTATATAAAGGCAAGGCAACCTCGATCAGGTAAAGAGTTCAATCCATACGTACGTACAATATATACTAGCTAGAGCCATGACCATGACGTCGCTCCCAAGTTTTTTTGCGATGCAAGCCGGTGAGAAATATTTGAGCTTACGAGAAAATCTCATGAAATTCGATGAAGAGGAAATTTAGAGTCCACGTGTAAAGTTTGCAACAGAGCAATCAGAATCAGGGGAGGAGACACTAGTGCACATAAAATCTTGCTACAACAATAAGTATTGGGTGGCACAAGAATTGGAAGGGCGATTTCTGATTGCTGCGGCCGCTGACAAGCCACAGGAAGACGGAGCAAGTCCCGCATGCACCTTGTTCCGTGTTGCTTGGGGTACTACTTCATCAGGATGGCCAGCTGTCCAATTGTTTTGCGTCAGCAGGTCCATGTACGGAGTGGACGTGGATGGTGGCTTGGCACTGGACAAACATAACCACTCTTTATTCTTTATCGCTGAATGCAATCAGCTGGTGATACTGCCCTCGCAAGTCACATTCCGATCAGAACAACTAGACGGTGCTTACCTTTGCTCCCGTATCATTGACTATTACTATAATTATCATATGTTCGAGTCCGGATTGGAAGTTGGAGACCAACGGGTGGCTCATCAACTCTTCCCCACTCGAGATGGATACTATCGTATAAAGGACCTGTACTTTGGAAAGTTCTGGAGGCGAAGCCCTAACTGGATCTGGGCTGATGCGGAAGATGACGACTTCTCTAATGACACCTTGTTTTCATTTGTGAAACTAGGTGACAACGTCGTTGCTCTTCGCAACTTGGGCAACAACTACTTCTGCGGTGGACTCACCACCGAGGGGAAAACAAACTGTTTAAACGCTCATTATCCAACCATGTCAAGACAGGCAAGGCTGATAGTTGAAGAGCGTGTCCTGAAAAGGACCATCTCAGATGTCAGATACCGGCTCTCCGAATCCACGATTTACGAGGAGGAAATCCTAGAAGTAGACCATTATTTCGGAGAAAATGATAAAGTGGACGGAGATGACACACTCACCCCGAGTTTTTCAATATCTGATTCCAGGACCACTAGTTGGAATAACAGTGTGTCAGTGAAGGTTGGTGTAAAGGTAGAATTCGAAACCGATATTGTTCCATTTATTGAGAAGGGGAAGGTCGAAGTGTCAACTGAAGTTGGCTATACACACGAATGGGGAGGGTCCAAAACAACAACTACTCAGAGAGAACTGAGTTACACTGTTGTGGTGCCACCATTAACTAAAGTGAAGGTGACACTCATGTGTACAAGGGCTGCATGCGGTGTGCCTTTCTCCTACACGCAACACGATCTTCTTCCGGACGGCGAATGGGTTACCAACCTCAAGAATGATGGAATTTACAAGGGCATCAACTCCTACAACTTTTATGTTCAATCCTCAAAGGTAGACTCTTGAGGAAGATCCCGTCTATCGTTGGTGTCATACTTAATGGATTCTCTGTCGTTTTAAATAATGTATGTCGTGTGTTTGTGTGATTTTTATGTCTTCTGTTCAGTGTTGTCGGACCAGATGGTCGGACTGTCTCGATCTCCATTTGAATAATGTTTGTTGTGTGATCTTTATGGTGGATTTTATTGCTAGCTTGTGTGTACGCGTATATGTGGAGTTAATCCCATTCGTTGTTCATTTGTTATTTGTAGGGGTCATATAGTAAACACTTGAAACTATGTTTATTATGTATTTTATATTTTGTAAAGGTCTAGGGGTTAGATTGTCAATACACTAAGATGGCAACCTACTAAAACACGTGGGATACCATCGATGTTTTAGAATCAAATCAAAGTCCCTTTAGGTATGGCGGTTGTAGGGTTAATGATGGATATAAATAGGATTGCAAATCAAAGTCATGTACATACGATCAATTCATTCTTGAAATCAATTTCTGTTGCAATCAAAGATTGTGTTCTTTCATTCTCACTTGCTATGTTCTTGATCTATTGGGAAATAATTGGTATCAGAGCACCAGGGTCTTGATTCACAATCTGTTTCTTGATCATTGTAATCGAAGAAGAAGGCACCAGGGAAGCAATGGCGACGGCGACGGGTGTACACGACGATAGGAAAGAAGCGACCCATGTTTTTTTTTGTTTCACTCAGCTTTGCGTGACTGCAGGGTCACGGGTTTGCCATCCAATCCGAAATCAGATGAAAAGACGCAGGGAATGTTTACAAACTCACGGTAATCCAGAAGATTAGAGGCGAGGGCTATTGGTTAAGCGTGCTAAAAAACTAAGTAGGCAAGTTGTCACAAAACCTGAATCTCAACTTGATGAATCAAACCACAAACAAATAATCCCAAGATCTGAATAAAACTCAACTATCACTTGTATAAACGGACATACAAATCAAGAACATCAATACATAATGAACAGAGTAAACGGATAACAACTTGATGATATGTGAACACTCTCAACAACGAGATAAGAACGAGAATCTATGACCATAAAGAAACCCTAGAATCTCTCAATAGACTAAAGATGAAAAGAACCAAAATGAGAGTGTTCAAGAACAAAACAGAACCATTGCTATGGTAAACCCTAAACGAAGACATGGAGATATCATAAGCTTTCTCAGAGAGGAAAAATGAGAAGTCCTTTCTTTTTATTTGACTCTCTTCTTAAACAGGCTCCAGGTAAAAGAAACGGGTTGTGGGTTAAGTAGGTTCCAAAGCTCCAAGTTCATAAAGCAGCAGCCCAACACTCTATTCGGCCCAACACTCTTGATCCACCAGCTATCCAATCCAAACAGCTCAAGACACACTCATTTATCATGAAACAAAAAATACCACATATTAGAGATAATTATATATAACGTGTCTGATATTGAATTGAAATAATACATATATTTCAACACAAGTGTAATCGATCCCATAGGCAAACAAGGGCTGTTGTTTTCGGTTATACACGAAACCGAGAATAGGACCCATTTGACGAGATTTGGGTGCTCACGAGAATTCCAAGTTTGCAATATAGTGTTTTTGGAATTCCAGAATAGGTCATAGTATAAGATTGATTGCCTATACAGTTAGAGAAACCCAAGATAGTCAAATTGAAAATCATATGACTCATATGATATGAGAAGAAACCATTTCGGAAGAAAACCCTTAGGGTGAAGGGGGCCATTAACCCATTTACTCATTTACTCACCAAAACTACCAAATAGAATTTTGTCACCTCAAAACTACTCATTTACTCAGATTTTATTGGAAACACTCTACTCATTTACTCACCCACTTTTTTTTTTATAAAAAAACATTTAAATATTAGAGATGTGTGTGATAGTGGTGGGGTCCACTAGAAGTGAGAGAGTAGAGAGAGAATGAGATCACCGAGTATATTTACTCGTTCCATCTACTCGAGCCTCCCTACTCACGCTTACCCGATCCATTGGGGGCGGTGTTCCCTTTTTACCCGATGGCTCTCTCTCCTACTCGGCCATGCCCGAGTAGGGTGCCCCCAATACCCTTACAATGCTATAGTAACACACAAATCGGTAGGACCCATCTCTCATTAGCAGTGCCCCATTCTTAAGCCGACGCAAATGGGTTATGGGAAAATATAGAACCTACAACAAACACATAACCGGATGAGAAAAAAGATAATGAAACAATTGCGTATATGTATCAAGCACTCACAGAAGATGTAACTCTTCAAGTTGTCGGATGTAAAACTGCAAAGGAAGTATGGGAAGCGTTGAAGAAGAGACACGTTGGAGCAGATCGGGTGTAGAAAGCACGTCTATAATCTTAAATGGCTATGCAACAAAGGCAAGCGAATTAGGAAAGACTCTGGATCAACCCTTTCTAGTACTAAAATTCCAGACTCCATGCCACACCGGTTCATCCGAGTCGTGGCATCCATAGAACAGAACTCCGATTTAGACCAGGTAGCCTTCGAAAAACTTATCGGAAAACTAAAGGCTTATGGGGAGAGAATAAAACTCAAGAAAGGAGGTCATGGAGAAAGTGAGGACAAGTTGCTATTTTCACAAAACGACCACTCTGGAAGAGGAAGTTGATTCAGTAATCGCGGACATGGCAGATTCAACTCTTCACGAGGAAAACGGAAAAGCAACAAGGAAAAACAAGAGTCTAGAGAGGAAAATTCATCTTACAGGCCTAGAAAAATACAAAATGGAGAAAGCATGTGAGAGACCTAATCAAGATAAAATGCCACAGGTTCCACAAGTACGAGCATTTTAGAAAGGACTGCACTCAACCAGAACCATAAGAGGAGCAATCAAAGCTTGTGCAAGAAGACAAAGAGCCATCATTATTAATGACAATAGACAAATATGAACACGAAGAAGTACTACGAAATGAAGGACAAATTCAACCCGGTAAGTATGCTACAATAGACAAAAGTATCTGGTTTCTACATAATGGTGCAAGCAACCATATGACGGGTATAAAAGGTCACTTCAAAGACATTGATGAAAATATTAGTGGACGCATTCGCTTCAGAGATGGATCGTACGTTGAAATCAAAGGAAGGGGTTTAGTTTTGCTAGAATGTAAGAATAAAAACAGAGGGTTTGTTTTATCGAAAGTATATTACATTCCAAACCTCAAAATCAATATATTGAGCCTAGGGCAACTCACAGAGATAGGGTGTAAAGTTGTCATGGAAAGTAATAAACTATTATTACATGACAAAAACAATAAGCTGTTAATGAAGGTTGAAAGATCAAAGAATAGACTCTACAGCATCAGTTTGAAAATCGGAACACCAATATGTCTCCTAGCAAATGTGGATAATCAAGCATGGTTATGACACGCCAGATTAGGTCATCCAAACTTTGACGACATTAAAAACATGACCGGAAAGAATCTAGTGGAAGGGATCCCAAGAATAAGTCATACAGGACAAATTTGCGAGGCATTCTTATTAGGAAAACACAACAAAACTCCATTCCTGAATCAAGCTAAGTTCATATCACTAAAACCATTGGACTTAGTGTATGGAGATCTCTGTGGTCCCATTACTCCAGCAAAACACTCCGGGAAGAAATATATTTTCTTGTTAGTTGACGACTATACGCGCTTCATGTGGGTCTACTTCCCGACCTCAAAGGATCAAACATATGACACTTTCAAAGAATTTAAAGAAAAACTTGAAATGGAAACAAGGACTAAATTAAGGGTGCCGAGAAAAGATAGAGGAGGTAAGTTCACATCTAATGAATTTACAAAGTATTGCAAAGAAAATGGAATAGCAAGACAACTGACAACACCTTACTCTCCACAACAAAACGGAGTAGTGGAAAGGAGAAATAGAACAGTACTATCTACTACACGAAGTATGATGGAAGCAATGAAGTTGCCACAACATTTTTGGACGGAAGCGGTTAGACACGCCATATATGTACTAAACTGGGTCCAAGAAGAGCCTTGGTGGATAAGACTCCGTATAAAGCACTCTACAACATGAAACCAAATCCCGAAAACCTAAAAATATTCAGATGCACAACTTATGCCAAGGTAACAATACCTCATCTAAAGAAGCTTGACTATATAAGTATTCACATGATTCACTTAGGCATAGAGGAAGGATCAAATGCATACAGAAGGAAAATATATGTGTAAGCAGGGATGTTAAGTTCATGGAAACCAAACCCTGGAAGTGGGAGGAAACTAATAAAGTTGATATATGATCGAAACCTAAGGTACTTAGTTATTTAGTCAGTTGATATATAATCACTATCTTTTGGTTATGATTGATAACTAATAAAGTTCATTTACCATGTTATTAACTATTAGCGGCATTAGACCTTAATATTCTTATTCACTGGTAATTAATTTATATTTTATAAATTATTATAACTTTTTATTGATAGCTTATAAACATTGAAAGGTTACAAAAAAGTTAAAGATCTTATTTGGTTGATTAATCATAGAGAACAATGGGTGAACAATCGGTCATTGAAGTTTTTACCAAATTTTGAAAAGCCGAAGAAAATCTAGAAAATAGCCCATGATTAAGATTGTTGTGTAGAATCCAACCGGGAAACCAACCCAAGTTCCCTCCCACAAAAACCATGATTGCTTCTCGTCTTCCCCGTCTCCTCCTTTTAATGGACTTAACGACCGGATATCCTCAGGACACGTGACCTTAATCTGCATACCACATAAACTTGTGTTGTTTTAAAAACCATTCATGGTGTCCATTTGTCGACCAACGGGAATCTTACCGGTTAGCTTGTTGTTGCTCACATCTAGAACTGTGAGTTGGACAAGATTCACTAGTGATTGAGGAATCAGACCTGAGATTTCATTGTGTGACAAATCCGAGCTCTCTATGTTTTGTAGATCACCGAAAGACACTGGAATACGCCCTGAAATCCTGTTGTGTGAAATGTTGAGCAGTTTTAAGGCCTTGAGATTGCCCAACGAAGATGGAATTTCACCAGATATTTTGTGGTGTGACAAATCCAACAAACAGTAGGTTTCAATGTTAGGAAATGCTACTCCTTGAAAAGATTTCTTCCAACTTACAACTACGTCCCTATTGATAAAATTTTCTTGTAACTCCAAATGGAATGGGAAATTGGATACGGTGTATTGTGGAGTTTCGATCATGTTTTTAAGGTTTGGTATCTCTCGTGGAATACTTCCAGTCAGGTTGTTCCATGAGAGATCAAGAATTCTAAGAGAAGTGAGGTTGGTAGGGATATATCCTTGAAGAGAATTATTTCTTAAGACGAGAACTGTAAGAGTTTGGATTTAAGGAAGGGTATCTTGTAAATTTCCTGTAATATTGTTTTCATGAATATCAAGAATTTGGATGTTAACCAATTTGGTCAAATTCATTGGCAGATTGCCAGAAAACTTATTCCCGGCTAAATAAAGATAAATGATTTCTTTAGGAAAATTTATGGGGATATTACCAGAGAAATTGTTGTAGGACAAATCTAATGTATCCAACTTAGATTTATCTCCGAAAGCAGGAAAGGTGTCACCGAAAAATCTATTTTTGGACAAGTCTAGAGTCCTTAGACTATTAAGCCTAGAGATGGACATTGGAATTTGTCCTGAAAGATTATTTCCCGACAAGAAAAGACCATCAATCCTTTTTGCGTTGCCTATATTTGTTGGTAACTCCCCATCAAAATTGTTCCGAGACAAATCAAGCACTAATAAATACTTGGATTCAAATAGAAGAGGTGGGATTAGTCCCTCGAGGTTGTTTTCTGATAGGATTATAATTTCAAGGTTCCCCTGATCGGCGAGAGCATATGGGAATCTTCCCACCAATTTATTATTGCTTAAATCAAGAATAGCCATATCTTTTTGAGATGAAATCCATTCTGGAATTTGACCGGAAATATTACAAGAAGGCATGGAGAGGAATGCTATGTTGGAATTATATGTCCGGTCACGATTATTTAACGCTACTAACTGAGTTGTGACCCGTAAGAGTTACACCTAGGGCAACGAACATTAAATGCACTTAACCCACTTAACTGGTAATTACGAACTGTTAGCGAGACGATATATTTTATATATATTCGTTACACGAGATTTATTATTTATACATGTTTATAAATAATAATTTATATTTATTGTTTTAATCTTTTTATTAAAATAAATAAATGGATACAGGCTTTTTATCTCGTGTTAAACTATGAGCCCGGAAACAATTAATAGGGTTTGTAATTATTATTATATATATATATATATAATAAGCCTATTTGTTTGACTGACTTGTTCCAGCCGCAAAAAAAAAAAAAAAACACGATTTTTTTTTTGATAAACAAATAACAAGAAGCCAAAACAAAGATTTTGATCTTTGTTTATTACTCCAAGATGCTGTCGAAAATAAAGGCAGTAGCCTTTGCCTATTTACGGCACCTTCAAGCTGTCGCCGACCGGCGTCGCCCCGTAGTCGTGTTTCGGTTCGTGATCTAGCATCGGTTCATTGTACCTAGGTATCTCAATCGGTTAATCATTAACCACTAAGGTATAATTAATCTCATCAGTAGATTAATTGTTTTAATTTTGTATTTGAGTGTTCATAACCAGATCCCGTTCGGTTTGTCAGTGCTGTTAAATAGGTTATGATTTTATTTTCCGCTGCGTATTTATTAATTAACTGAATTAATTAATTTCTTTGTCAAAACCCGTTTTTACAAAAGTCAAACTGATCACCACTGAATACCAACAGTGGTATCAGAGCCTGGGTTATAACACGTAAATCGGAACCGGTCTGGTTTCACCGGTTAGATTAATCACAAACTTTAACTATCTTGAAGTTTCTGATCTGATCTGTTTTTGGGGCAATTTTTTTATTTATTAATGTGGTCGATTTTTTATTTTATTTGACCAAATATATTGCCAGTATGTGATTGTGTTGAATATGTAAATCTGGCCCGACCTATGTGATTGAGTTGTTTGTGTTTATTATTCAGTTTTTGGTTTTATGGTTTTGGCCAACTTTTGATGGCTCAAAGTTGTAATAGAATAGGTTTTTTTATTTTTTTATGTAATGTAATAAAAACCCGAAGACAAATCTGAAGACGGAACATGAATCATGGATTCTGTGGGGAGTCATCCGAGACGACTAGATGCACGGAAGTCCATCCTTGTGGTTGTTTTAATTTTGTTGACCCCGTGACCCGTTTGGTCTTGCTAACTTGCTCTAGCAAGATCAAACAAACTTGGCCCTAAAAGATTTACATATTTATTTGCTTTATGGTTGTTTTTTAATTTTTTATAACTTAAATTTATTATAAACCAACCAAACACCAAATGTTTTAAAAGTAGTTTTAAAATGTCACAATCTGTCACCACAAGTTCTAATTTTACAACTTGTAGAATTTTATAAAAATAACAACTGGCTTGTTTTTATAAAATAAATAACCACTAAAGTTTTGCAATTTAAACTAAATTTAATTTCAAAATTTATAACTTAATAGTTTTCAACTATTAACTTTAACTGGTTATTCAAGTCACGACAAACTTAGTTTTAATAGGTTATTTAAAATTAAGTGTCCTGAGATTAAAGGGTTCATCAAATTTGTCATGACTTTAAATAGTAAAACTGGCTTTTACAACACACGTATGATTTAATCATTCATTGTGTTTGACCCTATTCGGTAAACACTAAAATTGGAACCCATATTTAAAACCAATGGTCTATGCCATCCTATTACAAGGAACACTTGGAGCATAAAACGAAACATCGGTGTTTAGAGCCATAGCACCGCACTGGATGCGTAGTTTATCCTTCCAAGGCGCAAGGGTTTCGTTGACACATCCGGCCCTTCCGCAAGTACCTGTTTTAGGACGACTATTACTTTTCTCTCTTGTTACATGCCCAGCTGTCAAGAGATTAAAAGTGGGCATAGATGAGGCTAAATGTATCAATGCATAGACATGTCTTGTCTTAGCGGCCTCATACACGAGAGTTGTGCATCTTTCCACAATTGACAGTAATTGTCAGTATAGTTACCCACTTACTAATGTTGTGTGCCACAGCTACCATTAGTGACTGATTTAGCTAGATTCTCACTCCTTATTCTAATTTCTGTAATTGGGTCATAAATTAATAAGGATTTTTCACTTTCTTTATACTAATTTATTTTCTTTGCTTATCTTGACAGATGTCTACTGAAAATAATAATACTAATAACTCCTTCGCTTTCAAGTCTATCATTGAGAATGAAAAGTTGGATAACACCAACTTTCTCTCATGGCAGTGCAATCTGAGAATAGTTCTCAAGATGGCCAAGAAGCTCTATGTTCTCGGTGCACCAGTCCCTGAGGCACCCGATGGTAACAAGGCCGCCGCTCGTAAGGCCTGGGAAAAACAAAGAGATGATGCCACTGAGGTGGCCTGCCTTATGCTAGCCTGCATGTCCCGTGAACTCCAAAAGAGCATGGAGGACCTGAGTGCCTTTGACATGATTGAGCAACTTAAGGGTATGTTCCTAAAACAAGCCCGACAAGAACGCTATGAAACCATGTCTCAGCTCATCCGTTGCACGATGCAAGAGGGCACGCCTGTTAGTGCTCATGTACTTAAGATGAAAGGGTACATCGACCAGATGAACAAACTTGGATATCCCATGAAGGATGACATGGCTACTGATTTCATCTTAAACTCTCTCCCAAGCTCTTATGCTCAATTCGTAATGAATTTCAACATGAATGACTTGGAGAAGACAGTGGCCGAGCTACATGGTATGCTCAAAATGACCGAGATGAATATCCAAGGAAAGAAAAATCAAGTTCTGATGGTCAGATCTGCTGGTGTTAAAAAACCTAACCCCAAGGAAAGAGGTTATAATAGCAAAGGCAAGAAGAAGGTTAATGTTGCTGCCAAGCTTGCCACCAACAATAACAAGAAAGCTTCAAAAGCACCCCCTCCTAAGGAGCGCCAATGCTTTGAATGCAAAAAAATGGGACACTGGAAACGTAACTGTCCTGAATATCTAGCCAAGCTGAAGCTGCAGAGGGCCAGTGGTGAGGGCACCTTTTCAGGTATTCTCATTTATGTTATTGAAATTTTTACTGTTTCTAGCAACACATGGGTATTTGATACTGGATGTGGATACCACATCATTTATGTCTTGCAGGAGCCTAAAAGTTGGAGGAAGCTGAAACAAGGCGACATAGCTCATCGTTGGTGATGGGAAAAGAGTACCAGTTCTTGCAACTAGAACATATCATCTCTCATGTCCATCTGGCCTTGTGGTTGTTTTGAACAATTGTTTGTTTGCACCTGGTTTAACCAGAAACATTATTTCAGTTTCTTTATTGTTTGAACAAGGATTTAAGTACGTTTTTAACGGTATTGCTATTTCTGCCTACTTAAATGATATCTTTATTTTGAGGCTAAACCTCAAAACGGTATTTATGAGATTGACGTTCAAACTGACAATAACATATATAATATTTCTAAACGTATCAAATCTGGCATTAATGATACTTTTCTATGGCATTGTCGACTTGGCCACATAAGCAAGGCACGCATTAAAAGACTCCAATCCGAGGGAATTCTTGAACCTACCGGACATGACTCATTTGATAATTGCGAGTCTTGTTTAGCCGGCAAACTCACAAAGGACCCCTTCACCCATGTTGGTGAACGAGCCAAGGATCTGCTAGGCCTCATACACACTGATGTGTGTGGCCCTTTCAGAACCATGTCTAGAAATCATGAAAGATACTTCGTTTCATTTATTAACGATTATAGTCGATATGCTTATGTCTATGTTATGAAACACAAGCATGAAACATTTGAAAAGTTCAAAGAGTTTCAAAACGAAGTGGAGAAACAACTCGATAAATCTATTAAGACACTTCGATCATATCGAGGTGGCGAGTATCTTAGCTTAGAATTTCTTAATCATCTGAAGGAGTACGGAATTATTTCTCTGCCCACTCCTCCTGGCACACCTCAACTTAATGGCGTGAGTGAGAGGAGAAATCGAACCCTACTTAATATGGTTCGATCGATGATGTGTAGAACTAACTTGCCTCACTCCTTCTAGAGTTATGCTCTTATGACCGCCGCCCGCCTTGTAAATCTGGCACCGACTAAGAAGGTGGACAAAACCCCATATGAGATATGGCATGGGTCTAAACCCAATTTGTCTTACCTTAGAGTATGTGGATGTGATGCATATGTCACCAGCGATTCTGATGACAAGCTCGATCCCAGAGGCGAAAAGGTTATTTTCGTCGGTTACTACAACAAAAGCAGATATTATTTCTATCATCCTGATGCAAACATTGTTTCCATCAAAAGGAAAGGACGCTTTCTCGAGGAAGATCTTCTAAATCGAGGAACCGGAAATAATATTATGGATCTTGAAGAAATTCAAGAAACACAAACAACCGCTGAGGAAGTTAGAGCGTCTGATCAACAAGAAGTTGTTGCTGATGAATCAGACATAAACACAAGCGTTCGAAGAAGTAGCAGGTCTCGTAAAGAACCTAATAGATACCTATGGCATCTTGAAGCTTCTAAAGTCCTGTTAGTAGCTGAGTCAAATGACGAACCTACAAACTACAAATCTGCTATCTCGGATCCTGAATCCGAGAAATGGCTTGAAGCCATAAACGTCGAGATGCAATCTATGCATGATAATCTGGTCTGGGACTTGATTGAGCTACCCCCCGGTTCTCGGGCAATAGGGAGCAAATGGATTTTCAAAAGAAAAACCGACATGCATGGTAATATACAAACCTATAAAGCACGGCTAGTTGCAAAGGGTTTCACTCAAACTCAAGGTATTGACTATGATGAAACTTTCTCACCCGTTGCTATGATTAAATCGATCAGGATACTGCTTGCCATAGCCGCGTACCATGATTACGAGATATGGCAAATGGATGTTAAAACCGCTTTTCTTAATGGACATCTCTCTGAAGATGTCTATATGGTTCAGCCTGATGGTTTTGTTGATCTAAAGTATCCTAGTAGGGTCTGCAAACTGAATAAGTCCATTTATGGACTTAAACATGCATCTCGAAGCTGGAATCTTCATTTTGATCAGAAAATCAAAGAATTTGGTTTTGTCAAGAATGAAGATGAGCCTTGTGTTTACAGAAAGGCTAGTAGGAGCACTATATCATTTCTCATCTTGTATGTGGATGATATACTGATCATTGGAAACAACATCCCTGTGCTTGACAAAGTCAAACAATGGTTAGGATCTTGTTTTGCAATGAAAGATCTTGGAGAAGCTGCTTACATTCTAGGAATCAAGATCTACAGGGATAGATCTAAGCGGCTTCTAGGGCTAAGTCAGAGTACTTACATAGACAAAATGATGACACGCTTTAGGATGGAAAACTCCAAGAAAGGAGGTGTTCCGATGACTAAAGGCACTGTGTTGAACAAATCACAATCTCCTTCCACGGACATTGAAATTAAGGAAATGGAAGCAATTCCATATGCCTCAGCGTTTGGTTCTATCATGTATGCTATGTTGTGCACTAGACCTGACGTCTTGTATGCTTTAAGCATGACCAACCGTTTCCAGCAAAGTCCTGGTATTGCCCATTAGACTGCAGTCAAGAACATCCTGAGGTACTTGAGAAGGACCAAAGACATGTTCATAATATTTTGAGGAGTGAAAGAGGAGCTCACTGTACGGTGTTACACTGATGCTAGCTTTCAAACTGACCGAGATGACTCTCGCTCACAGTCAGGTTTCGTATTCACTCTTAATGGAGGAGCTGTCTCATGGAAAAGCTCCAAGCAGAGTGTAGTGGTGGATTCAACCACCGAATCTGAGTATATAGCCGCATCAGATGCTGCTAAGGAAGCTGCTTGGATGAAGAAATTCATTACTGACCTCGATGTGGTTCCGAGTATTCGCCAACTAATCGAGATACTTTGTGATAACACATGTGCTATAGCTCAAGCCAAAGAGCCCATATCTCATCACAAAGCCAAGCACATTCAGAGGAAGTTCCACTATATACGGGAAATTATGGAACGTGGAGACGTCGTAATAGGCAAAGTAGACACAGATCAAAACCTAGCGGACCCGTTTACTAAGCCCATGACTCAGGAAAAGCATGATCTTCACGGAGATGCTATTGGTCATAGATTTGCTAGCGATATGTTTTGATTTAGTATTTTGAATGTGCGAACATTTAAACAGATGTACTTTTGAATTCTTTTGGTTTACTGATTTAAATGCAATTCTGAATTCTTATAACCGTGTTCGATTTTAATACGTTTAATCCATGAATCTTGTATTCTTAATTATCCGTAGTCGATCAGAATCGTGGGAACGACTCTGAATTAAGACTATTCTGAACTTGGACTCAAGTAGTTGACTTCCAACTTCACAGACCTCATCTTGGATGACGTTGGATGTAACTCGTTTCAAATCATCTTCAAGGATTTTAATCGTAAGATGTTTTGCTATTGGTATACTCATTAGTATCCTCTGACCTGAGATATGTACTAGAACTGCCGTTTACCAAGAACCATTCTTTAATCACTGTCAAACGCTGTCGCGTAACTGCCAGTCATAAAGGCTTTGATTAGGAATAGTTCTGAAGTTCAGTGGGAGTTGTATGTAGTCAATAAGGGATTTTGTACTCTTGCATTATATGTAACAGATAAGCATCGTGGCGCCCCCGTTGATTCAAACTGGAGAAGTGTAAGGCCTTACCCAAACTTACTGTGTGTTTGATTGGACTACTTTGATTCTTGATCGAGAACAATAATAATTGAACGCCATATGAGAATGAACTAAATCCATGTCTCATTGATTCAATTGATGTTTTATACGGAAAGGATGAATGGCAACTATTGCCATAAGTCTATTGTCTTGCTTTAGTTAGCTGTTACTAACACTACGATGTTTTGGTTAATGACTTTAAAGTGTCATACCTTGTTAGGGGCAACCATGTGTAGCTAGAACACCGCTGACTGTCTGCGTTAAGGAACTTAATCGAAGAACATCCAAGTGGGAGACTGTTGGAATTATATGTCTGGTCACGATTATTTAACGCTACTAACCGAGTTGTGACCCGTAAGAGTTACACCTAGGGCAACGAACATTAAATCCACTTAACTGATAATTACGAACTGTTAGCGAGACGATATATTTTATATATATTCGTTACACGAGATTTACTATTTATACATGTTTATAAATAATAATTCATATTTATTGTTTTAATCTTTTTATTAAAACAATTAAATGGGTACAAGCTTTTTATCTCGTGTTAGACTATGAGTCCGGAAACAATTAATAGGGTTTGTAATTATTATATATATATATATATATATATATATAGTAAGCCTATTTGTTTGACTGACTTGTTCCCGCCGTAAAAAAAAATAAAAAGCACGATTTTTTTTTGATAAACAAATAACAAGAAGCCAAAACAAAGATTTTGATATTTGTTTATTACTCCAAGCTGCTGTCGAAAACAAAGGCAGTAGCCTTTGCCCATTTACGGCACCTTCAAGCCGCCGCCGACCGGCGTCGCCCCGTAGTCGTATTTTGGTTCGTGATCTAGCATCGGTTCGTTGTACCTAGGTGTCTCAACCGGTTAATCATTAACCACTAAGGTATAATTAATCTCATCAGTAGATTAATTGTTTTAATTTTGTGTTTGCGTGTTTATAACCGGATCCTGTTCGGTTTGTCAGTGCTGTTAAATAGGTTATGATTTTATTTTCCGCTACGTATTTATTAATTAACTGAATTAATTAATTTCTCTGTCAAAACCCATTTTTACGAAAGTCAAACTGATCACCACTGAATATCAACATGCTAGACTACAATCTGGAACAATCTTAGCGTCATTATTCCAAATTAAGCCATTTCCTTTTCCGCCAATAAACAATTGCTCCAGAGTTGTGATTTTGAATAACCAAGTTGGAATTTCTCCATCAAGCATGTTGTTGTGGAGCCGAAGGACTTCTAACTTGCTCATGTTTTGGATCGATGATGGAATTGGACCTGTAAATGTGTTGTCACTGAGATCAAGTGCAGTAATGTTGGGTAATGTCCCTATGAAGGTCGGAATTTGCATTGAGAAAGAATTTTCAGACAAATCCAGTTCTTCTAGTTTCTTGAGGTTTACAATCGAAGATGGGATTCCTCCCAAGAATTTATTATTTTGCAAGGAGAATTCCCTTAAGTTGGTTAAATTTCCAATCTCTTCTGGGATTTTCCTTGAAAGAAAGTTAGCCTTCAAGAAAAGTTTTTCAAGATTTCCAAGTTTACCAACTTCAGGGCTTAAACCCCCCTCAAGTTGATTGTCACTTAGATCAAGAGATCGAAGAGATTTGAGTTTGAAAAGTTGAGGAGGGATCGGACCATGGAAATTATTCCTTTTTAACTCTAGGCTATTCAAATTTCGAAGAGACCCTAGCTCGGGTCCTAGTTTCCCACCAAGCGAATTGAAGCTCATGTCCAAGTAACGTAAGTTGGTTAATCTGGAAATCTGGGTTGGGATTGAGCCATCAAATCGGTTTTGCGTCATGTTAAGGTGAACCAGTTTGGTGAGATTTCCATACCCTTCTCCGGGAATCTCACCTAGCAACAAATTGAAGGAGATATCAAGTAGTTCAAGTGACTGTATATGAAAAAGGGGAGTCAAGATGCCAGACTGTATATGGAAAAGGGGATTCAAGATTTTGTAAAACGGATCGATAACCGAATAGGGGATAATGCTATATAGGTGGAAAAGAAAGGAAATAGAAGGAAGTGTGTTTCAGAGATTTTTTTAAAGAGGGAAATGAAAGAAAAACAAGGCTTATTATTATCCTTTCAAAATTGAGAGATTTGGAGATAAAGGAAAAGAAGGGAAGAGAAAGGAAAAGAAAAGAAGAAAAAAGAATCATTTCTTTTCTTTTCTTTTCTTCCCTTTAGTAAACTCGGGAACACAAATCAACTTGTTCAATTATCATATTCATGATACATTTATAGAAGATTTTATATTAATATCGGATAAAATCAATTTAATTTTAATACTTAAGCGATTTAGTTCTTTAACTTCTTTTATACACTCATATCCCATTTATATTTCAATGAAGACGTGATTCTATTATAAAGTTTGAAAAATAATATTTTTAGCTAGGAGATAAAAATATGTGTACTTTAGTTATTTATCAATAGGGATGTACAAGTACCTGTCACGATAAACAGATCGATGGCCTGGACTGGAACCAACCTAAATCGGCATGCTTTCGTCTTGGGTCTAGCTAGTTCGTTGGTGTTTTTAGTGTTATCAAGGCCATTTTAGTTAAGATCAAATGAGAATGCACAATATACATTGATACGAGTTGGAAGGTGCGGAGTGCATCTAACCGTTGAAGGAAAAACTAGAGACTTTGAATGTCCATCTGACCCTCGGTGACATTGATCCAACGGTTGAGGAAAGCAGTGGGCCGTCGAGCCCAATTACGAGCCCGAAACTCAGCACAAGACAGCATCAAAAACCATGGCAAACGGGTTCTCACTACTAGAAAAAAGTGAGTTTGCTACGAAATATTTCCGACGCAAAATTTATGTCGCAAATTGCTACACATTTGTGACAAAATAGTGATGAAAATGAAAACCCTGTCATTTGTCGCAAATGTGTAGCACATTGCGACGCATTTCCGACAAAACAAAAAACAGTCTTAATAATTATAATAAAATACCTTATTAACTAATTATAATAATTAATATTGATTTTGTTGCAAATGTGTAGCAATTTGCAACACATTTCCGACAAAACTAGTAATAATCTTAATAATTAAAATAAAAATACCTATTTAATATATTTATAAATAATTGATATTGTTTTTGTCGCAAATGCGTCACAATTTGCTACACATTTCCGACAAAACCATTAATTATCTTAAAAATTAAAATTAAAATACCTTTTTAATAAATTTAAAATAATTGATATTGTTTTTTGTCGTAAATGCGTCGCAATTTGCTACACATTTCCGACAAAACCATTAATAAGCTTAAAAATTAAAATAAAAATACATTTTTAATATATTTATAAATATCTGATATTGTTTTTGTCGCAAATGAGTCACAATTTGCCACACATTTCCGACAAAACCATTATAAATCTTAAAAAGTAAAATAAAAATGCCTATTTAATATATTTATAAATAATTGATATTGATTTTGTTGCAAATGCGTCACAATTTGCTACACATTTCCGACAAAACCATTAATTATCTTAAAAATTAAAATATCTTTTTAATATATTTATAAATATTTGATATTGATTTTTGTCGCAAATGCGTCGCAATTTGCTACACATTTCTGACAAAAGTAGTAATAATCTTAAAAATTAAAATATAAATACATTTTTAATATATTTATAAATAATTGATATTGTTTTTGTCGTAATTTGCTACACATTTCCGACAAAACGGTTAATAATCTTAAAAATTAAAATAAAAATACCTTTTTAATATATTTATAAATAATTAATATTGTTTTTGTCGCAAATGCGTTGCAATTTGCTACACGTTTCCGACAAAACCATTAATAATCTTAAAAATTAAAATAAAAAATCATTTTTAATATATTTATAAATAATTAATGTGTATGTATGCGTGTGTATGTGTATCTATATCTATAAGTACGTATGTACATGTGTATGTGTGTATCCATTCGTGTGTGTGTGTTTGTGTACGTGTGTTTGTGTATGCATGTGTATATGTATATGTGTGTGTATGTGTACGTATATGTATGTATGTGCGTGTATGTGTATGTGTATGTATAAGTGTGTATTTATATGTATATGTGTGTATACATATGAGTATGTGTATGTATCTATATGTGTGTATGTATATGTGTATGCATGTATATGTATGTTTGTGTATGTGTGTATGGTTAGTTGGGAACGTCGATTATCAGTTACGGCCAATAAAAGGTCAAATAGAGTCAATGGTGGTCGGTTAGGGTCAATTAGAGTCAATGATGGTCATTATGCTTCATTGATGGTTGATTGTGGCCGTTGTTTATCAATTAGGGCCAATAATAGCCAATGATGGTCAATGTATGTGTATGTATACGTGTGTATTTGTATGTATAGGTGTATATGCATGTTTGTGTATGTGTGTGTGTTTTTGTATGTATATGTCTGTTTGTGCATATGTATGTGTATATATTTATTTTGTATGTGTGTATTTGTATACTTAGGTGTATATGTATGTATGTTTTTTGGTGTATACACAAACACGTACGTATATGCTTACAAAATTATGAAAGGGTGTTTTTTGTAACGGGTTTCGCTGGTGTACACGTATGTACGTATGTCTACAATATGTATAAGTTTGTGAAATAAAAGTATTTAACATATAATGAAGTTGCGCAGAAGATGAAATGAAAAAAAACAACGTTTAACCATCGAAAAACGAAAAACAAAATCATATTGTTGGAAATGCGTAGCAACTTGCTACGCATTTGTGACAAAATATATATTTTGTGGAGGTTGTGTAGCAAATGTGTAGCAACTTGCTACCCATTTGTAACAAAATATCTATATTTAAGAGGTTGTGTAGCAAATGGGTAGCAATTTGCTACATATTTGTGACAAAATATGAATGTATGTGTGTGTATTTATATGCATATGTGTATGTTTGTGTATGCATGTGTAAAAGTATGTGTATGTGTACGTGTGTATTTGTATGTATATGTGTATGTATATGTATCTATGTGTATGTATATGTGTATATGTGTATATGTGTCTTTGTGTATGTATATGTATCTATGTGTATGTATATACATGTATAATAAGATCATTTATATTTATAAAGTTTACTACTAATAATAAAGTTTTAATTTATTTATTATTACATTTATTAATATTAATATATTTAATTGTTATTATTATAAGTATTATTATTAGTATTATTAACATAATATGTTTTTTAGTTTTATTTTAATTACTAATATACTAATATCATTAAAATTGTTTTTTTCAATTTTATTGTTATTAATGGATAAAGTTATCTGATAATAATATAAATATAATAATAATAACAATAATAATTATAATTATAAAGGTTAATAATAATAAAAATGATTTATTAAAATGGGTCGGAAAAGTGTCGGAGATTTCCGACACAATTCCTACAAAAAGATTTTTTAATTATTGTTTTAATTGTTCACATATATTTCAATGGTGATTCAAAACTTTTGGCCCTTTCCCCCTAATATTCCCCCCTAAAATTCCACATTTCTTAAACCCTAGCTCATTTTTATCTCCTGTATATTTTTCTACCCATCATGCTTCAAGACTCTCCTCTCTCATGGTCGATTTCACTCCCTCATGTCCGATTTCTCCTCCGTTTCTTCTACTTAACACTCGCCCTCCCTGAATCGGTTTCTTTTGGTTTCCCACCACTCGCCTCCATCACCGTCGTTACCTATTGTTCTTGTTTCCTAAATTAGGCATTTGATGGGTTCACAAAAGCATCAGAAGATTCAAAGCAGCCTCGGTCAGATTGGTTTCGGAAGATGGAGGATACCGATCTATTTCACTTAACAAATCAGCTACATCGATGAACCATTATGATGTTAAAATTGAAAATCATCCATCGCCTTCAACCATACCCGGGTGAGTTTATCTTGTTCTTCAAGCCTTCAACCATCACCTCTCTTATATTTTTCAATGTTGTGTTTAGGTTTAGTTTAGGTTCATAAGAAACTAATTCGTATGTGAATTGTAATATGAGGGGTGCAATAAATTGATCAACTAACACTTTATTAATTGGAAAATATAATCATGCCTACCAATTGTTTGATTAAATGCCAGTGCAAAGCTGCTAAGATGTTTGTATCATGTGGTTTATGCTACTGTGTTTTCATGTCTTTTGTTATCTTTAATACAAATTTGGTTTAGTATCTTAATAATTGTATTCTTACAAGTTCCTACAATATTTTCTTGATTCTGTTTTGAGGTCTTCAACTACCCAAATGGATTAATGGAACATAGAACTCAATCATGCACAACTTGATACTTTTTCTCATTTATGTGTAGCCTAACGACTGTTATCGGCTATTACAATTAAAGGAGAACAAAATCAAACTTATGTTAATGGTTTATAATTATTTATTGCTTTCTGTTAAGAAGTTTTTACCAAAAGTATTGAAATGAAAAGTCCAACCAAAGTTTACAAATTGGTATTCATTAGTTAATTCCCAATAACATGCACATAGGAAATAATTTTGTCAAGTTAGTTAAAGAAAATGGTTGGATTCCAAAGAAAATGTATGGGTTTCATACAGTGTTGTAAAAATCGCCTAGGCGCCGATTAATCGCTAGGCGCTCGGCTAAGGAGGAATTTTGACTTAGTCGGTCCAAAAATCACTAGACGGTCCAAATCGCACCTAGGCGGTCCTAGGCGGCCAGATTCCGGCGAACATTCCAGCGAAAACCTGAAATTTCCGACGAAAACCATTGGTGTGGTTTAAAAATGAACATTTTTATAAAAATTACATATAAAAATGTGTGTATATATATAAAAAACTGAAAATTACATATAAAAATTCCAATCCAATTAATCCCGCCTAGGCCCCGATTAATCCCGCCTAGGTCTAGGCCCTACCTCACCGCCCGACTAGCGCCTAGCGATTTTTACAACACTGGTTTCATACAGAAGCAGTTAAAGGAGTTTTCAATTTAAGAGTCATGTTTATAAGAGGGTATAACCCAATTTTAATATTTGGGTGATTTAGAAGGGTATTACCTAATTTGATAGTCATATTTATAGAAGGGTGTTCACAGTGCTCATATTTTAGTAACTTGTATAGATGGGTTTGAGAATTTTGTTGAATTTGAATCTTTAAATAATGTTAGAACCCTGGACAACATTAGAAGCAAAACATCACATGACGATGCTAGATTTCTCCATGTTTGTTTGTTTTAGGTTCTTTTACTTGCAATCTAGTTTGTTATTCTAATTCTTTTCAAGAAATGGAGAAACTAACCTCATCTGCTTGCCTGTCCCAGGAAATGGAGACACTAACTTCATCTAAGGTTCTTATTAGGGACATCGCAACTCTCCAAGTATTTTTTTATTTCTAAAATCTACATATTTTTCTCAATAATTATGAAAATTTATGAGATTGATTTTTCATTTTAGTGTTACATTAGTTTATTACATATTAACTTGTTAGTCAATATGAATATATTTAAACTGAAATCACCTTTACACAATTGAAATCACCTCCAAAACCAATACAAACCAAATCACCCGAAGTGCCCGGTAAAAGTACCTCTCCTGGCTCTAGTGAAAAAAATTTCTGGCTCCGTCACTCTCCAGTGCCTCATATCAATAAATATATACTCACATCCTTGAGATAAAATTAACCTATTTATGATGTTTAAATTGCTATACTTTAAGTTTGAATATAGTTTTGAATTGTACTGTTGAAAAATAAGAAATCATACTTCACAAGTTTAGAATATTTGACAGTAGATTGTTTTGCTGACTAGTTGGGGGATGGTACAGTTGGGTAAGTTGGTAGTATAATTATTCTTTTTATTGGCTTCGACTCATGTCCTTTGACCTAAGTTCCAGTCCATGCTTTTTAGATAGTGAAACTTCATGAATCATGATGTGAATTTTATGTCATCAAGAGCCTATATGTGTGTGTATTCCATCAAGTTGTTTAAAGTTAACTCAATGACATTGAAACAAATCGGGACGAGATTTCCATATTCTGTTTCTCTAGGTAATTTCCTGATACGACCCTGATCCTGAAAATCTGTTATTATATGAACCGATTACATGTTTGTGATATGCATATTGGTACGGTTTCGGTAGTTTATCTGATTGTTATTTTTCAGTAGTTCCCGATTTGTGCTCACCCCTGCGTAATTTGTTAAACATAATTTGTTAATGAATCCTCCTCCATAGATCATTTAGTAGTGAACCTTTTATAGGTGCATAAAGTTAACAAAGACCATGCTAGTTATTTAGATGATGAACTTTTGCACTGCTCATGTTACCGTTTGATCTCTCTTTTTCTTTTGTTGTTAATGAATCCTCCTACAATATAGAAATACATTTAGTGTTTTGATTTGTTTTTTTTTGTACATGGTAAGTTTAATGAATTGACCGGGCAACATCCTAATTTCTTGGACACCCTTCCAGCTAATGTTAGGAAACGTGTTGATGTTCTTAAGATCTTGATTTATTTGTGTTTATTGTGCCTGCAATTTATTGGATTGATTTCCAAATTAGTTATGTTTCAAAACTTGTGTTATGATGAATTACATTTAACATTTGATTATTGTATTTGTGGTTATTGTAAAACATGTTTTGGAATTAGATTTGATTTTTTTTTTCTGGCATTTTTTAGCAGAAAAATGGATTTTTTTGTTTTATATTTTTTTTTATTTAAAAACAAAATTGCGTATTGCGACAAAACTAATTATTTAATTGTCTATATAATTAATAAAAAATAATTATTTTTTTAATATTTGCATTGGAAATGTGTTGGAATTTGCGACAAAACGAATTATTTATTTTTCTAAATAATAAAATAAGAAATAAATAATTCTTAAAATAAAAATTAAAAAATAAAATCCGTCGGAAATTTCAGACACATTTGCGACAAACTATTTCATTTAAATCAAATTAGAAAAAAAATTAATTAGATAATTATGTTAATACTTATAAGCATAGTAATTATTCTAGCAATCATATTTTAGAAATTGCGTCGGAAATTGCGACGCAACCTGTTTGTCGCAATTGGGACGCTTTTTTTGTCGCAATTTTGTCGCAAATTATTTCCGACGAAGGTTTTTCCGACATAAGATTTTTGTCGCAAATTTGTCGGAATTCGGTTTTTCCGACGCATTTGCGACGCAATATTGCGTCGGAAACGTGCTTTTTTCTAGTAGTGGGGGCAGGTCCGAGCAGCGCTGAAACGGGTCCTGGACGATCGACTCGGGTTTCAAAACCAAACCCGAAATATTTAGTAAATGCGGCAATAACCGAGGAAGTCGAACTGGAGCCACAAACGTCTGAAGAAGCATGCAAGAAGAAGGAATGGAACCTTGCAATGCAAGAAGAGATCGATGTTATGACTCGAAACGAAACATGGATCTTGGTGCCTAAACCGAAAGACGTAAAGCATGTGTCTTGCAAGTGAGTGTTCAACATAAAACGCAAGGTGGATGGTTCGATTGAAAGGCACAAAGATCGATTAGTGCACGGGGGTTCTCACAACAGTTTGGAATTGATTATGAAGACATGTTCAGTTCTGTAGCAAAATTGAGAACGGTCCGAGTGGTTATAGCTGTAGCAGCCAGTAAAGGGTGGATGTTGCACCAAATGGACGTAAAGAATGCTTTTATGGGTTAAAACAATCCCCGAGGACATGGTTTCGTAAGATGGGTGAGTTCCTACAACACAATGATTTCGAGACGTCGGTGACAAGGGTGCCCCCTCCACCCTAAGCGTTTGAAATAATAATAAAAAATTTAAAATTAAATGTCTTTTGTTTTGTCTGAAAAAAAAGTTGAGAAGACATCGTAACCGACAACAAATAGATTAGCTACTTTTTACTCACAAGTCTTTCTACTCGCTTCATCAGTTATATACTTGCCATACGTAATGGTTTCACGTCGTGCTACGTCACTGCCACATTATTGGTTATAATATGAATATATGCTGTACTCTAAAGACCGTAAAGAAAAAAAATTCAAAATTTGTACTACGACCTTAACTAAAAGGTTCTGGTTTTGCCACGACTGGTGGTCACGTTGCCATGTCCTAAAATTAACTCAATTAATCCAATAGCAAATTTTTGGTATTGTACAACCCACTATCATCATAGATGGTGAATTAAATTATTGTATGCACCAACCTGTTTTTTGTCGTTGTTGTAGTTCCCACTTACACTTCACTACTTTATTCTTTCATGCCGTTAATAATATCGAGTTTGCCTTCCAAAATATTATACAACTGAAGTTTTTTTTTCCTTTTTCTATCTCTTTTCCTTTTCTTCTTCCTATCCAGCCGATTGTACCACCGTTCTCTTTCAAGCTTTCAGTCTCTCGGTTTTTTGGTTGTGGTTGATCGAGTGGCTTCATCTTGACTCGTCGGTCTTGAATAAATTGTTTCCTTCGGCTTGATAGATCTTGAACATGTAGCTTTGATATCAATTGTTGGCCCAAATTTGATAAACACAAACACAAGAAAACATATTTGATAATGCCAACACTCGGCGTTGACTCTTTCGATATTATAAACTCAACTCGACAAATAAAAGTGAAAGCATAACCCATATTTATAATAGACATAAACTAATCGTAACCCTTAAAACAACTAAATAAACCATATCTAATTAACCTGATAACCATGACCCATTAAATAAAATACTAATAATTATCTAGACCTAACAACTCGATATAAATATAACCTGTAAAATGTTTAATAATTATAATTTTTTAGTGTTTTGAATTAGTTTGTTTGATTTTTTAAACTAATAACAGGTAAAAGAACTTTATTAGTTATCAATCATAACGAAAAGATAAGTGATTATCAACGGACCAAATGAATAAGTACCTAACCATATATTAGCGGCATTTTACCTTTTTCTTATTCACTAGCAACTAATTTATATTTTATGAAATAATTTAACTTTTATTGATAGCTTATAATAACATTGCATGGTTACAAAAAAAGTTAAAGATCTTGTAAGGTTGGATTAATCATAGAGAACAATGGGTGAACAATCGATCATTAAAGAGACTAGAAGTTTTTACCAAATTTTGAAAAGCCGAAGAAAATCTAGAAAATATCCCATGATCAAGATTGATGTGAAGAATCCAACCGGAAAACCAACCCAAGTTCCCTCCCACAAAAACCATGATTGCTTCTCGTCTGCTCCTTCTAATGGCCTTAACGGCCGAATATCCTCTAGACACGTGACCTTAATCTGCATACCACATAAACCTGAGTTGTTTTCAAAACTATTCATAGTGTCCATTTGCCCACCAAAGGGAATCTTACCTCTCAGCTTGTTGTTGCTCACATCTAGAACTGTGAGTTGGAACAGATTCACTAGTGATTGAGGAATCGGACCTGAAATTTCGTTGTGTGACAAATCCAAGCTTTCTATGTTTTGTAGATTACCAAAAGACACTGGAATACGCCCTGAAATCATGTTGCGTGACATGTTGAGCAGTTTTAAGGCTTTGAGATTGCCCAAGGAAGACGGAATTTCACCTGATATTTTGTTGTGTGACAAATCCAACAAAGAGTATGTTTCAATGTTACGAAATGCCAGACCTTGAAAAGATTTCTTCCAACTTACTACTACGTCCCTATAGTCAAAATAACCTCTTATTTGCCATATGGAATGGGAAATGGAAAATGGGAAAGGATATAGACATGTGCGTAGTTTTGATCATAATTGGAAGGTTTGCCATCTCTTGTGGAATACTTCCGGTTAGGTTGTTATGGGAGAGATCAAGAATTCGAAGAGAAGTGAGGTTGTGGATATTGCTAGGGATATATCCTTGAAGAGAATTATTTCTTAGGACAAGAACTTCAAGAGTTTGGATTTGAGGGAGAGTATTTTGTAAATCTCCTGTAATATTATTTTCATGAATATCAAGAATTCGGAGGTTAACCAATTTGGTCAAATCGCGAGGAATATTGCCAGAAAACTTATTCCCACCTAAATAAAGATTACGTATTCCTTTAGGAAAATTTATGGGGATATTACCAGAGAAATTGTTGTAGGACAAATCTATGGTATCCAAATTAGATTTATCTCCAAAAAAAGGTAAGGTGTCGCCAAAAAATCTATTTGTGGACAAGTCTAGAATCTCTAGACTGTTAAGCTTGGAGACGGACATTGGAATTTGTCCTGAAAGATTATTTCCCGAAAAGAAAAGACCACTAATCTTTTTGGCGTTGCCTATATTTTTTGCTAACTCCCCATCAAAATTGTTCCGAGAAAAATCAACCGATACTAAGTATGTGGATTCAAATAGAAGAGGTGGGATTAGTCCCACGAGGTTGTTTCCTGACATGATTATAATTTCAAGTTTCCTGTCGGCGAGCACATCTGGGAATCTTCCCCTAATTTGTTATTGCTCAAATCAAGAAAACGCATGTCTTTTTGAGATGAAATCCATTCCGGAATTTGACCTGAAATATTACAAGAAGACATGGAGAGGAGCATTAGATTACAATTTGGAACAATCTTAGCTTCATTATTCCAAATTAAGCTGTTTCCTTTTCCACCGATGAACAATTCCATTAGAGTTGTAATTTTGAATAACCAAGTTGGGATTTCTCCGTCTAGCATGTTGTTGTGCAGCCGAAGGATTATTAACTTGCTCATGTTTTGCATCGATGATGGAATTGGACCTGTAAGTGTGTTGTCGCTGAGATCAATTGCTGTAACGTTGGGTAATGTCCCTATGGAGTTCGGAATTTGCATTGAGAAAGAATTTTCAGACAAATCCAGTGCTTCTAGTTTCTTGAGGTTTACAATCGAAGATGGGATTCTTCAGAAGAATTTATTATTTTGCAATGAGAATTCTCTTAACTTGGTTAAATTTCCAATCTCTTCTGGGATTTTTCCGAAAAGAAAATTGGCCTTCAATATGAGGTATTCAAGATTTCGAAGCTTACCAACTTCAGGGCTTAAAACCCCCTCAAGTTGATTGTCACTTAGATCAAGAGATTGAAGTGATCCGAGTTCGAAAAGTTGAGGAGGGATCAGACCATGGAAACGATTCCTTTTTAACCAAAGTGTAGTCAAATTTCGAAGAGACCCTAGTTCGGGTCCTAGTTTCTCCTCAAGCAGATTGAAACTCATGTCCAAGTAAAGTAAATTCACTAACCTCCAAATTTGGCTTGGTATGGAGCCACTGAATCTGTTTTCATGCATATCAAGGTAAACCAGTTTGGTAAGATTACCAAACCCATCTCCTGGAATCTCTCCTACCAATGAATTGGAGGAGATATCAAGTGCTACAAGTGATCGTATATGAAAAAGGGGGGTCAAGCCGTCCGAATATAATGGAACCAGATTGATACCCTGAGGACGGACAAGGGAAGATAAGTTGAGCTCCCCAACAGTTCCGGTTTTGGTGCAATAAACACGCTGCCAGGAGCAACAATCCGAAGTCATGTTCCATGAGTCAAGATCGGGACTAGAATTGATAAAGGCGGCGAGGGTGGATTTGAGGTGGAGAAGTGCTTGTTTTTTATGAGGTGGACAAGAGAAAGATGGGGCTGTGAAGGAATTCTGATAGAAACTGGAAATCGAAGGCTTTGATTCCTGAAGGTACGATTACAAGAACAGCCACATTCGAGAGGGCAAGTCTCCGATTACTACGAAAAAACTGATTAATAATATTCAAGACTGAAAAAAAACCCTTAAACAAAACATAAATATAAAGCCTAAAACTATCTGACAGTTTTCCCCCACTCCCTTACTAATAGGAAACTGTATTTGACTGGTTTGACTTGGTAGTGGGTGTGGGTTCGTATCAATACTTCCCGCCCGGAGAAACGACTTGACCTCAAGTCGGAGCTAACGGAACTGTAGTGCCATGTTATAAGCCATTCAATTATAGTATCCGGCTCGGGTTTTGGTTTCCCAACCGTCGTTACCTAGGTGGTGGAGTATTTTATCTCCTGGGGATAATCCAACAACTTAAAGGTACCCATTTTGCAATGGTGATCCGACCCATATTTGTCCTCACATCGGAAATACTCACAACGGAGGACCCGGGCCAATTTCTCGGTACCTGGGATGCGAAGAGGGGATTTCTGTGGTGGAGTGGACTGGATTTGTGGTTGAGTAGTGGTTGAGGGTTTGGATTCTGGGTGGGTTTGGGTACTAGTTTTTGGCTGGATGGTGGGTGAAGACGAAACCTGGGTGAATAGCTTGAAGTCGGTTTTGAGTTTGGAAGTCCATGCGGTTTTCTGTTCGGTGCGGGAACAGTTAAACTTGGATTCAAAATTGAGTGCTAGACTCATGGCTTTACAAACTATTCTGGGTTTGGAAGTCCGCACGCCAGTCTTCACCTCTTCTTTAAGCCCATTTAGAAAAACACCCAATAAGCAATTATCCGGCCAATTTGAAACACGAGCGGATCGTTTAGCGAACTCTTGGCTATACTCGTGCACCGTACCCATTTGTTTGATACTGCACAAATGTTCGTCCGGGTTTGGGAATGCTACTGGTCCAAAATTCTTTTGCAAGGCATGAGCCAAATCCTCCCAAAACTCAATCGGTTGATTTGCTGAAAGACGTGAAAATAGGTCCAAAGCGTTCCCCGCAAGGTGCCTTGAGGCCACATCCACTTTCTCCTCTTCGGGGGTATGATAATAGCGATAATAGCGAAAATACCTCTCTGCTTTGAGGATCCAGTCCCGAGAGTCACCATCGCTGAAAGTAGGAAAATAAATTTTGGTGTAGGGTCGATAAAACTAATTAAATCGCCAAGAGTTGTCGCCGTCATCTTGTCTCCCCGGCCGGCTAATTTTCTTCCCCTGTGATAGCGCATGAAGCTTCAAAGCAACAACATCTTCTATCAAAGCTTCCATGGATTCTAAACCAGCCACAATCGCTGCTAATTGAACAGGAATAGAACCGGAATTAGAACATGTTTCCTGAATCATCTTCTCTTCGATTTCCCGACAATGGAACCAATGATAGAAACTGAAAATCGAAGGCTTTGATTCCTGAAGGTACGATTACAAGAACAGCCACATTCGAGAGGGCAAATCTCCAATTACTAAGAACAAACTGATTAATAATATTCAAGACTGAAAAAAACCCTTAAACAAAACATAAATATAAAGCCTAAAACTATCTGACAGTTTCCCCCCACTCCCTTACTAATAGGAAACTGTATTGGACCGGTTTGACTTGGTAGTGTGTCTGGGTTCGTATCAAATTCAGTGTGAACAAGACTGATAAGAATAACGTTAACAATGGTGTGCTTGTCATGGCAGGTCTTTCTATGATTTATTTGCATGAGTTGGTGGTGATTATAAAGGGAATGAAATGTGACTCTTAATTTATTTTTCTTAAATCCAGAACAAAGTATTGCCTATCTTTAATAATGTACACGTTATGAACCATGAGAGTAGTATTGGAAAAATGATTTGTTTTGGTGTACAACTTTTAAGTCCAAGTCAATTGGGTATTTCACTGTCATGCACATCAAATTCTCACATTATATACTATCTTAAATGGAAATGGAAATTATATACTATCTAAAATGGAAAGGGAAAGGTAAAGGTAGGAACAAAAATCCCCTCTTAACTTTAGTGAAATAATAGACTCACCCTTCAATTTAATAAAATACCGTTTTAACCCCTTTAAGTTTCTGAAATTTTAAGTTTTCCCTCTATATTCAAAAAAGAGTATTTTTATGTATCGTGGGCTATATCGATTGACGGTAATGTGCTGGTACTATGAATAATGAGACTACACCGACTGAAGAACATAGTTAGCTTTATATAAACGTCTTTTATCTATTTTTTGATCTCCACAACCGAGCCTTCGTAACTTCATACGTTTCTTTTAGGTACTTAATCACGTTTCTTTTAGTGCTTAGTCACGTCAGTGTCACTGCCTCAACCGTTTTAGGTCCGCCTCCCGCCGCGAAGTGCGGACATAGTTTTCTTGTTATGTTGAATAACCCCGCGTTGCCGTAGGGTGTTAAAATATATAATTAACGCTCGATCTCGATGACACGCATACCGGCTTTAAGCCCTTAGAAAAAAATTAAAATTGAAACCCCGGTTGATAATTAAACTTATATGTAAATGTACACGCGCGCAAGAAAAAATAACTTAACATCTCCTCCCCTAAAAAAGAATGTCGTAACTAACGTCATCGTAAAAAAGAACGTTAACAAAGACGTAAGCGAATTTAGAAAAAAAAACAGAATACATTATATTTGACCCATATCGTTTTTGAATAAAATATACGTCGAAGCTTTGACCGCCTCGGTTTTAAGTAAAATTTAAGCGGAGACGTAGATCCGCGCAACGTGGCGGGAATTTATTCGTTATCAGTTCGATTCATTTGCAGTGGTTTGTTTTTGAAAATTGTTACGTATATAAAGAAAGTGTCGGGGCGATATATTAAGAAACAAGGAAAATAATAAAAGAGAAGTTTTTGTTACATAGCGAAAGAAATAATATGAAACTAAATACCTAAACGCGTGTTCGAGAAACCCAACGCATAAAATTGTGTGCTGAAAAAACACAATTAAACATAAAATAGTTAAAAAATATATTAAGTCCAAGTGGGAAATAAATATAGTTAAAATAACATAATTAAACGTAAAAGAAAGTATATTGTTCATTTGTTCTTATATTTGTACGGGCCATTTTGATCAAATTCAAAAGAATTTCTATAATCTAGAAAAGAAATCTTGTTAACCGGTAGCCGACGATCAACAACCTTGATCTACAACCGGACCTGTTACCACCTATCACCTGACGCTGAATGGCTTGAACAACTCGAACAATCAGCAACAGTAAGCAAATCAGTTTCTGTAGAACAAATCATCACCTCAAAAACTTCGTTCTTGAACTAATCTTGGCTATATCTTTGATGCCAACAACTAAGGTCATATGTGAGAAGCATCGTTTCCAGCAAGCAAGCAAGCACATAACCAATCCAGCCTGCTAAAAATTGAGAGACAAGAACCCAATCTAACCACCCTTATGCTAAATATGGAACACATCATATATAAATATTAATTGGGTTTTATAAGTGCATAAGAATTCTGAAATATGAAAAGCGTACAATCAACTGGCAGTCATAAAAAGAAAAAGTAAAAGGTGGGTGGCATAACGAGTCAAACAGGTAGGCTAAACCGTCAAGTTTCTAGGGTTTCAATTCAGAATTTAAATAACATGCCTTGAAGCAGATAAGACAATATAAGTTATTGAAATTCCAAAATCTAAAAGGCCTATAACCAACTTACAGTCATAAAAAACAGGTAAAAGTTGGGTGGCCTAACGGGTCAAACGGGTAGGCTAAACCGTCAAGTTTCTAGGGTCTCACTTCAGAATTTAAGTAGCATACATTGCAGTAGATCAGACAAGTAGATACTTGAAGTATTCTTATCTGAACCTGAAATGTATATTAGTTCCTTAAAGTTTCGCACAGAGAAACTAAACAACATCATATCTAACAAAAAGCAAATCTAGAATACAAGGATCGAACAAGAAATGATGAAAACATGTATATGGTATAGTGAAAAAAGGCACACAACATCATATAAACGCGAAGCCGCAAATGAAAAATGCAAAGGCCACACGACAAGATGGAGCTAAACCCCTAGGTACAAGAAAGACAAAACTACACCCTCCCCTAAAAGTCTTTAACCCAATTTCACCCTTTTTTAGGCCTTTAGGTTGCCTAACCAAGCAAGTTAGAAGTAACTTATCTGAAAAATCAAGCAAAACTCAAAAGCAGTAAACAGCAAAGTTAAAAAGAACCATCAACAAATTGAAAAGGGGTTATGAACTTGAAAATATAAAATAAAAAAAAAAGAATGTGAAGTAAAGTGTAGTTTACCTGTGTAATCATGGATTTCTTGTAAATGCATAAACAATGGAGATACAACGAGGGAGAAAAACCAAAAACAGAGGCTTCTGGGTTTAGAACCTATTTCTGATATTCTGGGGTCGGGTACTTTAACATGATAATATGACAAAGCTGTCTTTCTCTGAAGTGTAAACAAAACCAGATAAGATGTTTGATAAAAGCACAAGTCTATTAGTTCCCAAAAAAGAGATTTGGGCTGCTAAAGAACCCTACACCACACCACAGAATGGCCCAGTAAAGTAAGTTTGGGAGCTTGTGTCAACTCCTAACTTTAATATGGATCGAAACACAAACTTATGACAAAACATGGAAATGGCATAAATTTATAAGGCAAAATGTTACGAGATTAGATCATATAACCCATATAAACTAGTTTTATACCCGTTCAGTGGCGGGGCGATGATCCAAAATTAAGGAATTGTTGCTCAAATGAGACATTGCAAGACCAATCTGACTACATGGGAAATAGACCATCAGATACGCTTTTAGTCAAAGACCAAAAAACAAAAAGAATCACAAAAGGAAAAAACAAAGTCTCGGATTAAAAGCAATACATAACTCACCACACAATGAGGGCGGATTCTGATGGTAGTGATGCCTTTTTGATTCGTGAAACCGTGACATAATATCAATAAACTCAAAATTCATATGATTTCTTATCAGAATGAATTTGAATTGTTTAAAAGATGGATTTTTATGAAAGTGTGCATATTGCATAAACATACTTGCCTTGTTAGGGTATAGAGGTTGGCATACCAAAAATAACAACATTTCTTAGCCTATGATAAAATGTTTGCTGCAAAATTAAAAAAAAATAATAATAATAAAAAATACCAAGTTATTACCCACACCCCACCCCGAAAAAACAGCACAGAGTAATAATAGGATTTTTATTAGCATTATCAAACTGTGAAAAGCAAAGTGCAAAAGTGCATAAACCTTGTATATTTGTTTTAAAAAGTAAAGAGTAAGATTTACCCAGAGTGAGTGATATGTCAAGTAGGGGCTAGAGTTCGAATATTGTTGTGCTATTTCTATCATCTCGATTAACTCCTTGAATTTGAATATCCTGCAAGATGCAAATTTTAATGTTTGTTAAGCTCGGGAAATATGACCATGTGCGACCAACATCAAGGCTAAACATGATTATCAGTATTAAAACCGAGCTCTAATTTTCCTTGATCATCCTCTCATTGATCATAAATGATTATGTGTGTACCCTGCTATGCTACTTCATATGATCAAACTACAAGGTGAAAAGAAAAAAAGAAATCAATACCATATTCACCATACACAGATAGTAAGTAGTGACTTTCTCTTTCTAATGGGTACAACATGTAAAGTAGCAAAAGTTAACTTAAAATAAAATGGGGCAAATGGGGTTGAATTGAAAGTCAGTGTTTTTCTAATGCAGAAAACATCCTACATGTTTTATTCAAAAAAGAAAACAGACCAAAAAAGGAAGTGTCAAAAATCACCCAAAGTATTTTTTTAATGCATAAAACCTCCTAAATCATTTATCAAAAAATACATTATTGTTCAAATAATACAACTTCTAGTGTAATCATGTTCAACACACTAACTGTTCAACACAAATCGCTTCGGGTCAACCTGACATGTTTCAATTCGCACCCAAAAAATGGCATATGTCGCCTTGTTACCCAACCCGGCTAACCTGTCCCATTTTGTCGCCCCTAATACTAAGTGTGTATGCTTTAAGGCTATCAATTATTGTAAGGCCTCATTCCCGGGTAACCTCACTTATTGGGTTTACTCATAAACATAGTCATAAATACTTAGCTTAAATTTAAAACATTCGAATTCAATCATTACATAACGTAACATGACATGACAACGGAAGTCTTAAAAATTTAGTACATAACATTTTTCTTAACATATATAAAAGTGGGATGTCAGTCTTGTGCCGGGTAACCTTCACGTCTTCGCACGACCCTTTTTTCTGTACCTGAAATGTATACTAAAAGTCAGCTAACGCTGGTGAGTTCTAGTTTAAAACTATTAAGTATGATCATTCTTTTCTTTATAAGTATAAATAATTATATACATTCATAACTTTTGCTTTTCTTTCATCTTTCTTTTGTGATTACATATATATAAATACGTATTCATAACTTTTGCTTTTCTTTCATCTTTCTTTTGTGATTACATATATATAAATATGCATTCACCTTTTTCTTTTCTTAACTTTCATGGGTCATACACTTAAGGGTGATCAAGCCGTCATTTGTTTGCGAATGTCACAAAGACAAACGCCACGGTCCATCGTCATGGCCCGCCATTCTTACAACCGTCCGGCAACTAGTGTCCGTCCGTAATTTTATTCTTACAACCATCCGGCAACTTTTGTCCGTCCGTAATAACTTACAACCGTCCTACCGTCGTAGGCCGTAATTCGCCCGTCTACCCGAAGGTATCCGTTTCCCATACGACTATTATTTATACAACCGTTCTACTTATCATAATATGCCAATTGCTTCGACCGTCCGTTAATAGCTTTAGTACGTCCTAGCTGATGAAGGAACGCACTTGTGGCTTTTGTACGCCCTAGCTGATGAAGGAACGCACTTGTGGCATTCGTACGTCCTAGCTGATGAAGGAACGCACTTGTCCCGGTTATAAAATAGTCACGTGGTCGTCCGTCTACCGAAGTAGCCGTTATCATTGAAGCGTCCATAACATTATTTCATTCTTTGCAAGCAATATATACATGGATATAAAGCAGGATTTCATTCTTACACATTGTGTTATACTTTCATTCATTCCCTATAATCATACGTTTCATTCTTTGTTCATAATTCTTTTTCGTGTATAGGTATATATATATTTATTTGTATACCACGTATGATCACATTGACATTCATAACATTTATTCATTTAGTGTATACACTTCAGTCCCAAAACATTTGTAAACATTTGCACATAACATAGAAGGGGGCACATAGAACTCACCTGAAAAGCTAGTCTTGGTTGTCCTAAACAAAGGTCCAACAACGTCACGTACGATCTGAATTAGGTAGTTTAAATACACATCAGACCCAACCCCGACTCTAACAGTTCAATCATTCTAAACATACTGACTTTACTTACTGGTCTGCTGCCTGCACACTTGGTAAGTACGCATGATCTTTCTCCTGCGTACTTGGTAAGTACGCATGATCTTTCTCCTGCGTACTTGGTAAGTACGCATGATCTTTCTCCTGCGTACTTGGTAAGTACGCAGGACGTCCCTACTGTGTACTTGATAAGTACGCAGCACCTGTTTCCTGGACAAGTCCGCAATTCTTGCATGTTAATCCGATCATGCTAATCTTACAATTTTCTTTGATCAAAAGGTGAGGTTTTTACTCTAGATGCTAGTTCTAAGCTTATTTTCAAGTTTCACCCATAAAAACGTCTCCTATTTAGCTAAAACCCGAGAAACTCTAAAACAAACAAAAACTCAGATTATGGTCTAATCGTTACCTGGATTGGACTTCTGATTTGGAGGTTTTACTCACGAGCTCAGCGGTAACGTGCTCCTTCAATCTTATGTCGATCCGTTGACTTTCTCTCTCTAGACCCGAGCTCTCCTTTCTCTCTCTAGAATGATGAAATGAAGATGAAATGGTGAAGTGGGCTGCCTTGCCCCTTATATACCCAGGCTTTCATCGGCCCGTTGGAGCCAAGCCCAAGCCCATCCGTTTTTCTTTTGTTTTATGACGATTAAGCCTCATTCACGTTATTGTTTACTAAATTACTATTTTTGGGATGTTACAAGTCTACCCTCCTTAAAGAGGTTTCGTCCTCGAAACTGCTTATACGTTAAACAATTGAGGGTATAGTCCCCTCATCTCGTCTTCTTTTTCCCACATAGCTTCTGACCCTTTTCTGTGCTTCCATTGTATTTTGACTAGAGGAATCGACTTATTGCGTAGTCGTTTCTCAGCTCTATCAAGGATAGCTATCGGTTCATCTACATAATTTAGACTGTTATCTACTTCGATCTCGTCGTAAGGTATGTGAGCTGTGTCGTCAGCTAGGCACTTGCGTGTAATATCTCGGATTTCCCGACCCATTTTATAGACATTTACATAAATCTTTTACATTTGAAACTTACATATATATATATATATATATATATATATATATATATATATATATAACTCTTGAAACTTTAACAAGTTTATAAACTTATTTTTATTATTTAAACCTCTAAACAAATAAACCATATGAATCATTTTATAAAACTTATAAAATCATTTGAGAAAAACTTATTAAAACTTCAGGGACTAAAACCGTCAATCATTTTACACTTAAAAACCATGTTTGGGCATGAACTGTTAGACCTTCAAACCGCGGGGACCTGTTGGGTCATTCACCCAAACCCTCTTGCCCAGAAACCGGTCATAGGTTCGAGTCCCGCAACCCCCTGTTCTCGTCCCTTTTCACACGAAAATCATGATTTCGTCCAGGTTCACTGAACCTCGGGCTCGTCTCTCGCGTGCGACCCGTCCCCAAGGTGTAATGATGACCAATTTTGATCGAGGCCGCGCATGGAGTCGGCAATTACTATGAGCGGCTCAACCACCCGCCCTCGAATCGTTCGATCATTTAATGCCCGAATTGGCTATAAATATCGACTCCTAAACCTCAACAACAGCATCCCAAACCCCTCTCAAGTACCAACTTCACGTAATCGTGCTCACATTTCTCGGTTTGAAGCCGTGAAGCGCCGACGACGACCCCAATCTCCCTCGTCTCTGCACCATTTTAGGTAATTCCAAACGCTAAAGTGTTCGCCTGCTTGTAAGCATCGAAAGCCCTCTGTTTAATTTCATAAACAGAGGGTAAATCGATCGAATTCGGGATTTGAATTTCTAGGGCTCATTCGGAATTGGGGGTCGATTTGAACTTGTGTTTATCAATTGTTTTTCACGGTTACAACACTAACGAACTCGTAGTCGGGATGGTTAGTGCTGTGTGTGCAGGTGTGACCCGGGGAAGACCCGAGTTCGACCCGGTCTGGCCCCAGGTTTTGTCCTTCTTTTTTTTGGGCATTTTAGGCAACTTTTAAATTATTTAAAAAAATGTTATAAAAGCTGAAAAGTCTTTATGAATATAAAAACTATTTTTGTTTCCACTTTTAAAACCTGGAACTATTTTTAATTTAAATAAATCATTTAAAAATAGTTTTAAATGTTTAAGAAACATGAAAATACTTTCATACTTTATAAAACTTGTATTTTAAATAGGAAAAATTTTGGAACTTTAATTTTCTAATTGTTTCTGTTTTAAATCTAAAAAGAGTAAATATTAAATAAATTATATAAGTTTTATAATTACTAGAAAAATAATTATAAACTTATAAACTTCATGAATCCTATTTTAATAATCATATAGAAACTCGACACTTATTTAAACTTATAAACATTATTTATCCCAAGGAAATTTGTGAAATAAATACTTAATACGTGAAGACCTAAACGATTCATATTGTTTAGATATCTATTTACTCTTAAATATTTATTTAAGTATTAAAGTTTTGAAAAATATTTATTCTTTAGATAATTGTTGTTCGTCTTTAATAAATATTTAGTCTTACAATTACCTATTATTACGACCCTATTTATAAAATATTTAATTATTATTACCGAATTTGGGTAATTAATAATGATAAAACTTTTAAATAATTATTCTAATAATTATTTTAATCTATAAATCTTTTAAACGTTGATACTCAAGTCTTGTATCATTTATTCAAACCTTTATATTAAACCTAACTTTATACACACAAATCATTCCCGTATCCCATTTGGAACCCTAGTCAAATCTCGAAATTCTAGATCTTTTGCCTTAGACTTGTAGAAGCAAACTTAAATCTTTAGACTTGCATTCTTAGACTTATTGTGAGGATATTCTCCCTCAAAGTCTTGCAAACTTACTCTTACCGGATACTCTTCATCAAACCAAGTGAGTATACTTAGCCCCTTTTTCCTTTCTATACTTTTGGGGTGAAACATATTCAAAAACTTTAAACTTATACAATTCTTGTACAACTATGACTAGATGCTTATTCTTATGTTAAACTTGAGACTTGTATGCTTAGATTAAACTTAAAACTAGCACATTCATTAACTTTGATCAAGCCTATATTAACAATGATAGATCTATTGTATTTGACCAATCCACCTTGATTGATTGACCCCTTCGGGGGGGGGGGGGGGAGCCCTTGGTGATTGTTACTGAATTAAACTTTAAACTTGAGACTTATAAGGGTAACATGCGGGTTATGCCTAAACTAGTGCACAATGTTTAAGATACTCGTTCTCATACTTACATTATAGAATGCATATATCATAGTGAATTGTAATTCTTTCCAAATACTTGTTAAACTGTGTCAAAACCTTTGTATCTCACCAACTATTTTGTAGTTGACAGATTCTTTCACATGTTTCAGGTTCTACATCATGAGACTTGTTTGTGATCACATAGGACGCTTTGGACCTAGACTACTTATTAAATAAATGTTGTATACTTGTTATTTCCTTTGTATTGAACCTTTGAATCTATTATTAATGAAATATTGAAACTTTAATAGTCAACCTTGTGCTATTGAACAACCGCGTCCGCCACGACGTATAATCCGCCCCGACGTATAATCCGCCCCGACGTATAATCCGTCGTCGGTTGGGGTGTGACATTGCGTAAGTGTGACACGTGGAACGTAGGGTGTATTCCACTAAGCTCAACTGGTAGGTCGAGTCTGTAAGCAACTTGACCCACTCTCGCTAAAATCTTGAATGGTCCGACAAACCTTGGACTTAGTTTGCCACGTTTTCTGAATCGAATGATTCCTTTCCATGGTGATACCTTTAACAGTACCATGTCTCCTACTTGAAACTCTAAATCCCTTCTTCTCTTATCCGCGTATGATTTCTGTCTGTCTTTTGCAGCTTTCATTCGAGCCTTGATTTGATCAAATTTCTCGGAAGTAGCTTTGACCACTTCGAGACTTACAAAATCCTTTTGTCCAATTTCCCCCTAACAAACCGGGGTCCTACATTTCCTCCCATACAACATTTCAAATGGCGGCATGCCAATAGTCGAGTGATAGCTTTTGTTATATGAAAATTCTGCCAATGGTAGATGGCTGTCCCAGCTCCCACCGAAGTCAATGATACAGGCCCGGAGCATGTCCTCCAAGGTCTGAATGGTCCTTTCCGATTGACCATCGGTTTGGGGGTGGTAAGCGGTGCTGATGTTCAGTCTAGTGCCCATTGCTTCATTGAATTTCTTCCAAAACCTTGACGTGAATCTAGTATCCCTGTCGGACACAATCGACAGCGGCATACCATGTCTACTCACAACTTCCTTGATAAATATTTCTGCTAGTCTTTCTGATGAAGAAGTCTCACGTATTGGCAAGAAGTGAGCACTTTTCGTCAAGCGGTCGACGATCACCCAAATGGTATCATTGCCTTTAGTTGTTCGCGGTAGCTTGGTAATGAAGTCCATCGTGATCTCCTCCCACTTCCATTCCGGTATTGGTAAGGGTTGCATTTTACCGCATGGTTTCTGGTGCTCGGCCTTAACTAGTGAACACGTCAAGCACTTGTTCACGTACTCAGTCACATCATTCTTCATGCCCGACCACCAGTACTCTTTCTTCAAGTCTTGATACATTTTGTTTGTCCCGGGGTGGATAGAATAACGAGACTTATGGGCCTCATCGAGTATTTTGGCTCTAAGCTTGCCAATCTTAGGTATCCACATCCGGCCAAACCTAGTTCGTACACCGTATGCATTTGCATCTAAATTCCCTTGTTGCCCTACTATTCTTTCCCGTTTAATATTTCTTTCTGATAGTGCTTCATCTTATGCCTTTGATATTTTACTCATCAAATCTGGCGTTATAATCAGCTAACACGCTTTGATCCGGATAGGTGTCGATTCTTCCTTTCTACTTAAAGCGTCAGCCACCACGTTTGCCTTGCCTGGATGGTATAATATCTCACAGTCATAGTCCTTCAGTAGCTCTAACCACCTCCTTTGTCTCATGTTTAATTTGTAGGTCCAGATTTCAGTCGGAAATCACGAAAGTGATCGATTACCCATACATGCAGGCGGAATCTGTATGTATGGTGTTGTAACAGAGGATTAGAGACAGACTTGGTGAAGAAGACAGCCAAACACACTAAGAATCAATGCAAATAATATGTGAAAGTGTAAGAACAAGCATTAAACGAATGCAAATTGTATTGATTCAAGAACAAATCTGAAAGAGAGAATTTAGGGTTACAGCCGCAACTCACACCCTAGAAATTCTCTAACTAGGCTATTTATAGTAGTTTCACAAGTATCGAAACTATGTTCCTCGAAACTACTAGTTTCGAGTGAACATTTACAAGTGGAAAAAGTGCCTGTCGAAACTACTATCGATCGAAACTACTAGTTTCGAGTGAACAAATCTCACTCGAAACTATAGTTTCGATGGCCCAGAATTGGTAAAACAAACAGTAAATTACAGAAAAACTAAAATTACAATAATGAAATGACAGAAAGTAAACTAGTCTAAAATTGTTTAAACATACAATAAATGACAACAGCTTATACAAAATATATGACTCTACAATCTCCCCCTAAGCTGTTGCATTACTGTCTTCAGCTCTTCTTCAAGCAGCTGGTCCTTCAGTTGTCCTAGGGATGAAAGGTTTTACATGTAGAGACACAACCCTTTGATAGGCTTTGGCATCAGCTTCATCTTCATCACTATATGCCTGAATGTGATTCTGGAATAGCACCTCCAGATCTTCAGGTTGAAATTTCAGCAGCTCCATGGGCTCAAAGATGATGATGTCTTCCTTGCCCTTACACTCGATCACTGCACTGCCAATGACTGGGTTATAGAACCACTTTCTGAAAGTTTGTAGCTGGACAGGTACAGATTTTGGAATGGTGATAGTCTTGTGGGTTTGGGCAGGCTTGTATCTCAAGAACACATAAGGCTTATTGGTTTTAGGGTGAAACCTTGTCTTTGAGATCTTCTTCTGAGTTTTCCTTGGCTTCATCCCTTTGAAATCATTATTGACTTGAGAGTGCAGAAACTTCTCGAAGTCATAAGCCATCATAACCTTTCCAGGGTTTTGAAGTGGAAGCTTGGCTAAATCCCTGAGGTCATAGAAAGGAAGTGTCTGGAAGTCAGTCATATTTTTGAAGTGCTGAACTCCCCCTCTATATCTTCTAATGATAAAGAGCTTCCTTTCTGCATCATATTTCCAGCCAATTGGGGGCCTCTTTAGCTCCTGATGCTCAGCTATCCATTCATATGTTTTAGGAGTCTCTTCCTGAATGATTTTTCTGAACCAAGATTTTCTTGAAGTTGGAGGTTCAGGTGCAACAGACGGTGGATCTTGTGCTGGAATAGACTCAGAGGCTGTAGAGGTTGGTTCAGGAGTGACTTTCTTGATGAGATTAACCAGAACCTCTTCTTCATCTTTTTCTTCATCAGACAAGGTTTGAATTTCTTCTCCTTCTTCGGTGAAGTATCTTGTTCTTTCAGTCTCCTTTTCCTATGTAGTCAGAATTTCTGGGTAAAGATCGTTATACCCAAAGTTTTCAATTTCATTCAAGAGGGCATTCAGCTCGTCATCAGATGGGATGTCTTCTTCATCTAGTATAACAGTCTCTATTTCTGTTGACGTCCCTTTTCCTTTCTTCCTAGCATCTCTTCTCTCACTTGCTGAGGGAAGGTCTAGTTCTGGTCCTTCAACCTTAACTTCAACTGCCTCCTTTGTCTTTTCAGCATGCCCGGTAAAGATGGTCATTGTAGACTCTGGATCAGTGATGATGGCAGGAGACAAAGGTTCAACCACAGATGTGATCTCCCCCAGAGCCATTGAAGTGGTTGCTTGTTGTTGCACAGGCTTATCAATAGAAGCTTTAAGCTGTTTCACTGCTTCAGCTAAAACCTTGAAGTCTTCATTTTGTTTTGAGATAAATTTCTGTTGTTCTTCAAGTTGGGTTTGTTGAATGTCAATCTGTGTATGTAGACCCCCAACTTCCAGCTTTAAGTCTTTTACTTCTTCCTGGACATCATGCAGGTTAGATTTCAGACCTTCAATCTCTTCATCTTTCTTTTGAAGCTGATCCTGCATCTTCTTTAGTTCAAGGCTTAATGTTTTAACTCTGGGAACAGGGGAGGTTGAATTATGAGATGGTGATGTGGGAGAAGTATGGATAGGTGATTGTTGTGGAGATGGTTGTGGAGATGCTTGTGGAGATGGTTGTGGAGTTGGTTGAGGGGTGGTAGCAGCATGAAAGGGTGAATGAATAGGATCTAAGGACTCTGAAGAGGTGCTTAAAGGCTCCAGACCAGTCTTAATCTTCTTAGCCAGTGGTTCTTCTAGCTCATAGTCAGATTCAGACTCAGCTTGTCTCTTAGAAGATGATGCTGGAGGTTCAGTGTGATCTTCAGTTTCAGTTTCATAATCTGAGACGTCATACTTGGTGCCATAAATGCCTTCATCCAAGGTGTCTTCTGAATCAGCTTCTGCCTCAACATGTTCTTCCTGAATAATTGGTTCAGAATTCTCCAACACTTGATCTATCATAGGAGCTTCAAAGATAAGATCTTCTTCATTTAGTCCCATTTCCTGTTGTACATTCTCCTGAATTTCTACTTCAACATTTTGATTTTCAGCCTCTTGGTTTTCTTGCTCATTATGAGGTTCTTCTTCTTCTGCTGATGATGATGAAGATTCAACAGGTAGTTCTGGATCAACATCAGGTATGGCTTCTTCTTCTTCTCCCAGAATGTGTCCAAATAAAGGAACATTGGCAATGACTCGGTTTGTTCTTGAACTGGAGCTTTTCATGTAGCTCAGAGTCTTTGCATTCATATGATCAAGAATCAGGAGAGGACCATCTTGTTGAAGATCTGGGTGGAGATGATTGATGACCATCTGTAAGAACCTTGGATATGCAAGAAATTTGTCTTTGACTCTCCCAGTTAGGTTCTCAATCAGTTGTCCGAACACTAGACCAGAGAAGTTGTACTCCCTTCCCTTGACTAAGCCAAGAATGGCCGAAGCTATCAAAGCATTTGCTGAGTCAAATCCTCCTTTTCTAATAGAGATGCAATGAATAAAAATATGCACGATGTATCTCCAGAGTGGAGGAAGAGCATTCTTGATGACTTGCCCTCCTATGAATTTATTTGGGTGACCCATTCTTCTGAAACATTCTCGAATGTAAAAACTTGGAAATTCAATTGGGGCTTCAGGGTTATCATTAAATTGTAGCACCTCTCTGATAGTAGCCTCAGAAAATAACACTTCTTGGTTGTGAACAGTGGCTCTAATGTGTCTTGTATTGTTAACGGAGACACTTGTAGCAGTAGCCCAGAACTGTCTTATAGTGGTCTCAAAAACTGGCAGATTGTTGTTTATGGCAAAGCTAATATTAGAGTTGGCTAGGAAATTGAGAACTGGTGTGAACTCTGCATTCTTGGGGTCAGTGGCATTCAAGTAAGCACAGATATTGTGCTTCTTGGCAAATAAAAGATCCATATCTGCACAAGAAAATCACAAAGGAAATTTCTTACATAAGTCTCAATACTTAGAAAAATTCTTAGAAAGACACTATCGAAACTATAAGTTTCGAACGAAACTACTTATTTCTAACACTTAGAAAATATCAGAAAAAGGGACTATCGAAACTAAGTTTCGAGTGAAGAAACCATATCGAAAGTACTAGTTTCGAGCACCAAGGGTATCGAAACTACAGAGTTTCGAGCATCAGGGGTTATCGAAACTACAGAGTTTCGAGTGAAGACAGTTCAAAACCTAAAAACCTTTCAAATTCTTAAAATCCCTCTTTTACTTGAAACTACCTAGTTTCGATGGCAAACCCTTGAAAATATCAACAGACTCAAAAAGCACAGAAAACAAACGAAACTTATATGCAGACTCAAACTTAGAAATAAGAAACAAATGCAAAATAAAACAAAGAAAAAGGTTAATAAAGGCCTGAGAGTGTCGAAACTCCTTCTTACCGATGAATCAACCTAAATCTGCAAAATTAAACACATAAAGAGTGAGATATTAACAAAGGTGATCTCAAAAACATGAAATGAACACCAGACGACCTAGATTATGAAGAACTAGTCGTAAACGCTTGTGAAATCAAACCCAAGGGCCTGTTCATTCACATAAATCACTTTCAAAAACCCACAAACCATTACCTGATGAAGAAGACGACGAGGGATTCAGATGAGAAACACTGAAATCGCAAGCTTAGACCGAGGGTTTGAGAGAATTTGTGTGTGAAAGCAAAGGTGTGAGAGAGTTTCGGGTGAGTGATGAAGAAACGCCGCATGAATATGGATTATGAAGACATTTAATTTGAGTTTGTGAAAAGACTGAAATGGCCCTCTCGAAACTACTAGTTTCGAGTGAGCGAGGAAGTTTCGAGTGGGCAGGGTAGTTTCGAGGGACTTGGAAGTTTCGAGCAAATGTTTTAGGGGCAAACCTTTCAAGTATGATCATAGTTTCGATAGGTAGGTCAAACTGGGTCAAAGGCAAAAGACATAAACTCAAAAACTATGTACAATTTAAACAAGTTAATAAGGAAGATAAAGATATTTTTAATAACCAAAATAAGATATAAACACTTATCCTTGGAAAAGATCCAACGTGAGATCATGTCTGGTCAAACTCTTGAAACACTTCATTTTTGCACTCAGCTACTGTGAATCCCTGAAGATAGCCGATATGTGTGCAAGATAAACCCGAGCATTTGTTTATACAAAAATTTCATGTGATTAAAAGGTACCATTTAATGCACGAAACACTGTGTACCCCACATATTGAAATAAAATGGTTTTGAAAGCCTATCAATCCTCAAGACATACCCACATTCATCTTATCATTTCTTGCAGGTTAACCAGGGTACCATCTTGGTAAGTTGAATTCACCGCCAAAAGTAAAATAAAATCCAACAGGATGTAAGATGGGTGTAAAATGAAAAATATCCAAGTGGATATTAAAAAAAGGTACGAACATTCTAGATCTTTGCGTAAGCAAAACAGAAGAAGTCGTAAAATTATCCAAGCGGATAGGAAAAAGTTGAACACCCGAGGTCTTTGCGTAAGCAAAACAGACGGGGTCAAATCATCCAAGTGGATGGGAAAAAGATGAACTCCCGAGATCTTTGCGTAAGCAAAACAGACGGGGTCATCGGCGGTAATTTTCGTTACTTTGACGGTCACCTGGTGCATGAATCAGAATCCAACACGTAAGCCTGTATCTGATTGAATCAGTTTTCTTAGCTTAAAATGGGTTAGATGTTTCAAGAATGGGTTCAAACACACGTGTACGGTAGAGAATTAGGTTTTCACACTACTAGAGAGTTATAACCATATGTCGGGCCTACCGGCTATACCTCAGTAAGCACCATCGCTTGTGGTCCATTCCATGTTCAAGAAGTGTGATCAGACTCTATCATTTCTCACAAGGTCAGATCCGATTTTCCTGAAACAAACAAAAAGCAATAAAGAGATTTTTTTTTTTTTTTTTTTTTTTTTTTTTTTTTTTTTTTTTTAACTATACGAAGCAAAACTTTTACTTTCCGACATAACTATCTAATTCTCCCCCAAAAGTTATGCTATCAAAAATAAAGAAGAAAATAACTGTACAAAGCAGAAAATCTTTTTGAAAATCTTCCCGATTAACAAGTTTAAACAGAAAAACAGTATGCACAAGGGTTATTGAAAGTTTATCATGCCGAGCATCTCCACCAGTTTCTCAAATCTGGCAGAATCGAAGGCCTTAGTGAAGATGTCAGCGGTCTGCTTGTCGGTTTTCACTTCAACGATCTTGATATGTTTCTTTTCGACACAATCGCGAATGAAATGGTGTTTGATCTCAATGTGCTTGGTTTTAGAGTGCTGAACGGGATTTTTGGTGATGTGAGGAACGGCGGTGTTGTCACACAAGATGGGGGTTTCATGAAAAGTGATCCCGTAATCAAGCATCTGGTGGTGGATCCATCTCACTTGAGAACAACAGAGGGCTGCAGCAATGTATTCAGCTTCGGCTGTGGATTGAGAAACGGTGGTTTGTTTCTTACATTGCCAGGAAATGAGACGGTTGCCAAGGAACTGACAACCCCCAGAAGTGGATTTTCGGTCTAAGTTGCATCCCCCGTAGTCTGAATCTGAATAGGCAACAAGGTCAAACAAATTAGTTTTAGGATACCAAAGCCCAAGTTTTGGCTTGTGCTTTAAGTATCTTAAAATACGTTTAACAACAATCAAATGAGAGAGTTTAGGATTAGCCTGAAAGCGTGCACACAAGCACACTGCAAAACATGATGTCTGGTCTGCTGGCAGTGAGATACAGAAGAGATCCTATCATTGAGCGATAGAGGTGCTGATCCACGCTTTCACCATCCAAATCAGGAGATAGACAATGACGAACTTCCACGGGAGTCTTGTAAGGATGAGATTCAGTCATTTTGAACTTGGTCAGGATTTCTTTAACATACTTTTCTTGATGGATAAGGATTCCTGACTCAGACTGATCTACTTGTAAACCGAGAAAGAACTTCATTTCTCCCATGGAGCTCATCTCAAACTTAGATCGCATCACTTCCTCAAACTCCTTGCATAACCGAGGATTGGTGGATCCGAAAATGATATCATCCACGTAGATCTGCACCATAATAGTGTCCGCACCATCCTTACGCTTGAACAAAGTTTGGTCAATTGCCCCTCGTGTGAAACCATTATCCAGCAGATGCGTAGATAACGTTTCATACCACGCACGAGGTGCTTGATGAAGACCGTACAGTGCCTTGTCAAGTTTGTAAACTTTATCAGGATAGCTTGGATCAATGAAACCCGGTGGCTGCTTGACATAAACTTCTTCTTGAACCTTTCCATACAGAAATGCACTTTTCACATCCATTTGATGAACCGTGAAGTCCATGTAGGCTGCGTAGGCGAGAAACATTCTTATGGCTTCCAAGCGAGCCACTGGTGCAAAGACATCCTCAAAATCAATTCCCTCTTCTTGATAAAACCCCTGAACCACCAAGCGGGCTTTGTTACGAATTACAATTCCACCTTCATCCTTCTTGTTACGAAATACCCAACGAGTGCCGATTGGGACTTTGTTCTTCGGAAGATCTACAAGATTCCACACATGTAACTTGCTGAACTGCTGCAGTTCTTCTTGCATGGCCTCCACCCAACTGTTCTCGAGCAAAGCAGCTTTAATATTTTTGGGTTCGATTTGAGATATGAAACAGGTGAAAAGACCATCATTTATTGCTTCTATGGCACTTCTTGTTTGTACTCCCACATTGAGTGGACCAATGATATTTTCTGTGGGATGATTCTTGTGAACTCTCAACTGTGGAATCTCATCTTCTTCTACAAGTTCATCCAGATTGGTAAAGTTGTGATCAGGAATAACGGCTTCTTCATTACTTGAGCTGTCAACAGAAGATTGTGGAGCAACATCCACTATTGGAGGAGTTTCTTCCTCAACAATTTCATTTGTTGCTACAGAATCTGAAGAATCTGGAGTGGATGATGAAGAGGAGCTTGAAGCAGAAGCAGAAGCAGTACCTAAGAAATTTACAGGCAAAAGAGGATTAGCTGAAACAGATATATTAGTAACATCAGGAAGATTAAAAGATTTAAACAATGAGTTGACATCAAAAAGCCAATCAGGACCGTCCCCAGCGTCCGTATGATTGCTTTCATGCCAATTGACATCAATGGACTCCAGCACAATCCTTCGTCTCTTGTTGTAAACACGAAAAGCTCTTTGGTTAGACGAATATCCCACAAAATAACATTCATCTGCTTTGGCTTCAAACTTGTTCAGCTGATCAGAAGTATTCAGCATTGTGCAAACACATCCAAATTTCCTGAAGAAGTCAATAACAGGCTTGCGCTTGTACATGATTTCATAAGGAGTCTTGTTACAGCTTTTGGTTATGAGAACTCTATTTTGTACGAAACATGCGGTATTGACTGCTTCGGCCCAGAACGTGACAGGAAGTTTAGAATCGACGATCATAGTTCTTGCAGCTTCAATCAACGTGCGGTTTCTTCTTTCAGCTACACCATTTTGTTGAGGAGTACGTGGTGCACTGAATTGCCGAGCAATACCCTTACTTTCACAAAAAGAATCGAGAGTGACATTCTTGAATTCTGTTCCATGATCGCTGCGGATAATCTTCACATTCAGATTGAACAAATTCTCGATTTGAAGCAAGTGAATCTTCAGAATCTCTGGTGTCTCTTCTTTCTTTGCCAGGAAGAATACCCAAGTAAATCGTGAGAAGTCATCGGTTACCACCAAACAGTATGATTTCCTTCCATGACTCATGACACTGACAGGACCGAAAAGATCCATGTGAAGCAATTGAAGGGGAGAGTCAATGGAATTTGTGGTTTTGGGTTTGTGAGATGATTTGTGCTGTTTGCCTTTGGAGCAGGAGAGACAATGTTCTACTGGTGAGAAGTCTTTCAGAGGCAAACCGGTGACAAGGTTTCCTCGAACAAGGCGATTCATTGTCTTGAAATTAACGTGTCCTAATCTCTTGTGCCAGAGAAAAGATTCATCTTCTGAAGCTTTGGAAAGAAAACAGGATTCGATTCCTGATGGATTGTTCATATCCAGACTGTAAGTGTTGTATCTTCGAGGAGCTCGCATAAGAATGAGTTCTTCTGGAATTACTACACCAGGCTTCAAAATCAGACATTCTTTTGAGTTGAACAAGGCACTAAAGTCTTTATCACAGATCTGAGAGACGCTCATCAGATTGTACTTTAGCTGTGGAACGAAGTTGACATTTTCCAAACTATTTACACCATTCGACACAGTTCCTTGACCTTCAATCTTTCCTCCTCTTGGATTTCCAGCAAAAGCTACATAATCTCCATCCTCTTGATGATAATCTTGCAGCAGATTGAATTGACCAGTCATGTGCCTTGAACATCCACTATCTACATGCCAGATGTTGTCTCCGGTTCTTCTTGATTGACCCTATACACAACGAACCATTTATACATTTTGACCAAAATTGTTTCAATCAAGAGATTTTAGTGTCAGGATATGACATCTCATGGGAATCAGAATTGCAACCATCCTTTGATGAAGCACTGTCATCAAATAGAACATTATTTTTAATTTTCCAGGTTCGTTTTAAATAATTTTTAGCATTTTTAATTCTTTTACGCCTAGATTTCCTATTGTGAGAAGATTTAGGCAACACATATGAATTTAATGAACTTTTGAAAGCCGATTCTTCATTAGAATTTGTGGTTAACAATGTACAACTTCTTGAAACATGATTTGAGGCACCACAACTAAAACAAACAAAGTCACAATGTCTCTTAGCCTGATAATAATCATCAAAAGATGAAGATGATTGTGATGTTGAGGAATCTGAACATGAGACGGTTCTCTCATCAATAACTTTGTCTTGAAGACGATGTGCTTCCTTTAATCTGAAAAAATCCATGTTGCTCATGGTTTCACGTGGCACATCATTCACAATAATTCCTGCACTTTTAAACTTGGTAACACATGGCACAACATTCAAAGATTTAGGAACAAAAGGCAAAGCATTTTTAAACTTAGAAACATCACATCCCAATCCCGTATGCTCAGCAGGCATAGAATCAAAATACAAGTTTTCAACGTGTTCACAAAGATTTTGTTTAGACACGGACATATTATTACAATCATCCGACTCAAGTTCTTTTAAAATAGTTCTATCATTAGTACTCTCATCACAATCATCTTCGGAAATTACACAATTTGATTCTGCACAAGAAGCAAAACTGTCAGAATCACAGGATGTAATATAATCATCAGGAGATAATTTGCAAACAAAAGGTGTTGAAACATATGGAGTTGGCATATCAGCAAATCTCCCTGATTTAGAATAAGGAGGTGGGTGAGAGTTATACCCAAGACCTTCTTTACCTTTTCTATTAAATTGTTTATCAATAATTCCAAATAAAATTTTCTGATCCAAATCCATGTGGTCAATCTGTAATTTGGCCTTTTCTGCCTTTTGGACTCTTTCAGTTAAAATCGTATTGTTAATAGTTTGAGTATTAAGTTGCACGATTAAAGAACGATTTTCACCAGATATGTCACGAATTTTCTTTAAATAAAGTTTCTCATTTTTGGCAACAGAGTCATACATTACTTTAAAGTGATCTCGTTCATCGACCAAGGCCTGGTTGATGAATCTATATTTCTGAACTTCATTTAAGCAAGATTTAGCGCTACAAAGTCTAGATATTACCTCGGTAGGCACGGCAGTAAGATCTGTAGCTGGTTCAATCATCACACATTTATCCTTTTCTTCAATGTCAGCCATCAGTGCCTTGTCAGCTGCATCACCTTCCTGATCACCCCAATGATAATGTCCATCAGCTTGACAGACCAAAGCTGTGGAACTTGAAGATGTAGAAGATTTGGGAGGGACAGCAGCTTGCTTTCCAGAGGAAGTCTTCTGTTCATGCTGCTCCTTTGAAGACGGCACCTTGCAATTTCTGGCAAAATGACCTAGCTGGTCACAATTGTAGCATCGTACTTTCTTGATATCAAACCCAAGTGTCTTTCCTTGCTTGAACCTGTCCATTCCGGTCCTTTTGATAAATCTCTTGGCCCGTAGAGTCAACATTGCCATGCACCAATCAATGTCCATTTTCTCTAAATCATCAGGATTGATCTGCTCCAGGTCATCAGGTTGAAAACTGACCGGCGTCAAGTTTCCAGAAATCAGTGCATCATAGCATGACATGAAAGCAGTCATGATCGGGACATATTCATCAGGAATCATGGTAGTAGTCTTTGGAGGAGCAGAGGAACCAGTTGGTTGAATTGCAGCAGCAGATGGAGGAACATCAGTTTGAAAATAGGCCATTGTAGATTTGGACGAAGTGGAGGAGCCTTGACCTGCAAGAAGAGCTGTGTTGCCAGACTGATTAGTTGGAGTAATTGCACCCCTTTTTATCTCCAACTCATATGACTCCAGGATGCTGAAGAGTTCTTGTTGTGACAGATCACTTAGCTTCTCAGTTTTCTTTATCATAATCCGGTACATGTTCCATTCTTCAGGCAATGAATCAAGCAGCTTCTTGTTTAACTCAAGAACGGGATACTCAGTTCCCAAAACCTTCAACTTGGAGACAATACTTGAGAAACGGTTGATTAATTCTGACATGGGTTCACCAGGGACACTGCTAAACATTTCATACTGCTTCTTGATTAAATCCCTCTTGCTTTCTCTGATCTCAGCACTTCCCTCATATCTTGTACATAGAGCAACCCAAAGATCTTTGGCAGTAGTGTACTCAGCAAAAATGTTGAAAACATCCATAGGAAGTGCCATAGCAATAGATCCATAAGCTTTGTTATCTCTGGCAATTAAGGCATTATCTTTGTCATCATACTCAGACACAAGTTTCGGACGTTGAACATCAGCAGTAGTAGTAACTGGCTTATGTGGACCATCAGTGATAGATTGCAAGAGAGTGTGGTCATGAAACTGGAAGAAAGTCTTCATCTTCTTTGTCCAGTCATCAAAATCTCTGGTAGACACCAAGACAGGTGGTTTGTTTCCTCCGGCATACTCATTGGTGCTTGAAGATGCCATAGTCTTAGAAAAGAAATTTCAACAGTAGCTAGTTTCGAGTGAACAGTTTTGGTCGAAACAACAAGTTTCGAGTGAGAAGCACTGATCGAAACTCTTAGTTTCGAGTGAAGAAAAATTGCTCGAAACTACCTAGTTTCGAGTGAGACTAGTTTCGATTGAAACTAGTTTCGATTGACCAAGCTTGCTCGAAACTTCTCAGCTTCAAGTGAGACTAGATTCGAGTGGGAAATCTGCAGGGTAAGTTTCGATATAACAGGACAAAAATGCTAGTTTCGATTGTACCTTCAACAGACAAAGTTACAGACAAGTAGTTTCGATGACCAACAGATAGCAGAAAATGTCTCCCTGAAGTTTCGATACCTTCTTCTTCAAGCTTCAGCAGACTCCATTGAAGAAAAGTTTCAATAATTAATAATGACGAAATAAGAATCCAATCCAGCGAAAAGCTTCCAAGTAACCTCTCGAACACAAAACAGTCTTCAGATCCGAAAAACCCGAAGAAATAAATCCAGAAATCAATGAAACAGTGCTCCAAAAACTCGAGTGCAGAAAAACTTCGAGAAACTTCACAAAACACCTAGAATCGATCACAAAACCTGATAATACTCAGAAATCACGAGCATAATGCTCTGATACCAATTGTAGGTCCAGATTTCAGTCGGAAATCACGAAAGTGATCGATTACCCATACATGCAGGCGGAATCTGTATGTATGGTGTTGTAACAGAGGATTAGAGACAGACTTGGTGAAGAAGACAGCCAAACACACTAAGAATCAATGCAAATAATATGTGAAAGTGTAAGAACAAGCATTAAACGAATGCAAATTGTATTGATTCAAGAACAAATCTGAAAGAGAGAATTTAGGGTTACAGCCGCAACTCACACCCTAGAAATTCTCTAACTAGGCTATTTATAGTAGTTTCACAAGTATCGAAACTATGTTCCTCGAAACTACTAGTTTCGAGTGAACATTTACAAGTGGAAAAAGTGCCTGTCGAAACTACTATCGATCGAAACTACTAGTTTCGAGTGAACAAATCTCACTCGAAACTATAGTTTCGATGGCCCAGACTTGGTAAAACAAACAGTAAATTACAGAAAAACTAAAATTACAATAATGAAATGACAGAAAGTAAACTAGTCTAAAATTGTTTAAACATACAATAAATGACAACAGCTTATACAAAATATATGACTCTACATAATTCCTTTTGCTCAAAAAAGTACTTCAGGCTTTTATGATTGGAGTAAATGGTGCATTTGACTCCATACAGATAGTGCCTCCATATTTTCAACGCGAAAACTACTGCTGCTAACTCTAGATCGTGTGTTGGGTAGTTAGCCTCGTGAATCTTTAGTTGCCGCGAGGTGTAAGCAATTAACTTTCCTCGTTGCATAAGTACGCACCCCAAACCCTGCCCTGAAGCGTCAGAATAGACTACCAAGTCTTCATTTCCCTCAGGTAGAGTCAAGACCGGAGCTTGGGTTAATCGTGCCTTAAGTTCTTCAAACTCGTTGTTTTGGGTTTGACCCCATTCATACTTCACTTCCTTCCGTGTCAACTTAGTTAGTGGCAAGGCTATTCTTGAAAAATCTTGAATGAACCTTCGATAGTAGCCTGCCAATCCCAGAAAACTTCGTATATCTGTTGGTGTCTTTGGGACGTTCCATTCCTTTACTGTCTCGATCTTTGCAGGATCCACCATAATGCCGTTTGGGTTTATTACATGACCTAGGAATTGGACTTCCCTAAGCCAGAACGCACATTTGGAGAATTTTGCGTACAACTTTTCCTGCTTTAGCACCTCCAGAACCTCCCTTAGGTGACAGTGGTGATCACCATCGCTTTTCAAATATACCAGTATGTCGTCTATAAAAACTATCACAGATCGATCCAACATGGGTCGACATATTCTATTCATCAAATCCATAAACGCTGCTGGTGCGTTGGTCAATCCGAAGGACATCACGAGAAACTCATAATGCCCATAACGCGTGCGAAACGCGGTCTTTGGTACGTCTTCTTCTCTTACTTTCAACTGATGGTAACCCGACCTAAGATCGATCTTTGAAAACCAACTTGCACCTTGCAGTTGATCAAAAAGGTCGTCTATTCTAGGCAGTGGGTATTTGTTCTTTACTGTCCTCTTGTTCAACTCACGGTAGTCAATGCACATGCGCATGCTGCCGTCCTTCTTCTTTACAAATAGAACCGGAGCGCCCCACAGTGAGATGCTCGGTCTAATGAATCCTTTTTCTGTTAGTTCCTCTAGTTGAGACATCAATTCTTTCATTTCTGACGGAGCCAATCGGTAGGGGGCTTTGGCAACGGGCTCAGCTCCTGGCAATAAGTCAATCTGAAATTCTATTTCCCGATCGGGTGGTAACCCAGGTAGATCCTCAGGGAATACTTCCGGAAAGTTGCACACCACGGGTACATTCTTGAGTTCATTCATTTTCATTCTATCATCAATAACATATGCCAAATAAGCTTTGCAACCGCGCCTCATGTAACTTTCGACCTTGATCATCGAGATGATGTTCGGCATCGTGCAATTCCAATCCCCATAAACCGTAATTGGGCTGCCGCTTGGAGCTTTGAGGTGTATCCTCTTACATTTACATATGATTTGAGCTTTATTGGCAGCTAGCCAATCCATACCCAATACTATATCGAATCCTCCTAAGGTGAGAAGGAATAATCTAGAAGGGAACTTATGACCCTCTATTTCTATGATGCAATCCTCTGTTACTTGAAATACTGCCGAATTTTTACCAACGGCAGTTTGTACGCTAAAGACCTTTACCATGGTGTTGATAGTGCAACCTAGTTTACGACTAAATGCATTGGATATAAAACTTTTACTAGCACCAGAGTCAAATAAAATAGCAGCATGTTCGTTATTAACTAGGAACGTACCTGACACAACATCAGGGTTTCCCCTTGCTTCCTCCTCAGTCAGGGCGTAGGCTCGTGTCCTAGCCTTTGGTTGTTCTTGTTCCTTTTCTTTTCCCGAACCAGATTGTCTGGTTTTCCTGAAATTCTTGGTCAGATGTCCAAATTGTCCACAACTTTGGCATTTAGTGTCTCTCAAACAGTCGCGAGAATAGTGTCCCGCCTTCCCACACCTATAACATGTGGTGGTGCCGACTCGACACTCGCCAAGATGTTGCCTTCCATATTTCTTGCAAGTTTCATACTCTTCTGACCTTGGTTTCTTAATTTCGGTTGTTACTTTCCCTCTTCCGGTGCCTCTAGACGGACTCTCCCATTTTCTCTTTTGGGTTTCTATTGGTGGGTCCTCATTGGCATAATCGCCGTAGACGATTCCGCTCAGATTCACTACCGACTCGAAGGTCGAGGGTAGGTTGGCTTTCACATGGACACGGACCCTTTGAGGTAGGCCCTTCACATAATACTTGATCATTCTCTCTTCTGTCTCCACCAGGTGGGGTACCAGTTGAGCTAGCTCATTGAACCTAGAAGTATACTGGCGGTGCGTCTTGTTGCCAGCCTTAAAGTTTAAGAATTCATTCTCCACATGATCAATCTCGTTCTGTGGGCAGAACTTTTGGATTATGAGCTTCTTCAGGTCTTCCCATGTCATTCTGGCGATAGCTTTTGGCGACTTTGTTCTCTGAATGTTTCTCCACCAACCTAGTGCTTCTTTGGTGAAAGAATGAGCAACATATTTAACCGCCTGGTCCGGTCGACACTCGCTGATGTTAATTACATCGTTCATCCTTTCAATCCATTCGAGCCTTGCCACTGAATCCTTGCTCCCATCGAACTTGGGTGGGTCTCCTTCTTTGAATCCTTTGTAAGTGCACCCATGATTGCTTGATCCCATTTTCACTTCATCCCCATCACTATCATACACTTTCTCTTCATGGTCTCCTTCATCATCCTCTTTACTTTTCTTTAGTGCCTCGGATAGTAAATCAGGCAATACTTTCTTTAGAGTGAGCACAACTTCACTGGCAATAACATCCCTGACTTCGGATTCCAACTGTATCGACCCTGGATTGTCGTCTCCGGTTGGGGTCACTTCTGTTTCGTGCACACTCTCGGTGTGTTCTGCGTGCATACTCTCTTCTTCTTCTAGTCTTTGCTTCAACGGAGGTCTACCTACTCGACCAGTGCGACCGCCTCGGCGTCCTGTTCTTCCTCCACCAGCCATAATTCCTAGTTTCCTGATGGTTATAAAGGGAATACATCAATGACATTCCTTCAGATCATAGTTTAGAACAGTACGAGCAAGGTAAATTTTTAATTATAGTGACCGGTTTGTGATTACTAATTTACATTGCTTTTCGGGTTCAAAACTATTCAAATCGGTTGTGACATTGACATCTATTTGTTCTAAGTTAAGGTATCTATTCTTATCCAAGTGTATTAACTCTAGTACTTACTTACCGTGATGGCGTTGGCGTTGGTTACCCATACTGACATCCGTGCGTTGGTCTCATAATTAGTTTGAGTCCAGACATTTAGGGATGTCTGAATCTCTCAAACTATTGCTCTGATACCAACTTGTAAGGCCCCATTCCCGGGTAACCTCACTTGTTGGGTTTACTCATAAACATAGTCATAAATATTGAGCTTAAATTTAAAACATTCGAATTCAATCATTACATAACGTAAAATGACATGACAGCGGAAGTCTTAAAAATTTAGTACATAACATTTTTCTTAACATATATAAAAGTGGGATGTCAGTCTTGTGCCGGGTAACCTTCACGCTTTCGCACGACCCTTTTTTCTGTACCTGAAATGTATACTAAAAGTCAGCTAACGCTGGTGAGTTCTAGTTTACAACTATTAAGTATGCTCATTCTTTTCTTTATAAGTATACATAATTATATACATTCATAACTTTTGTTTTTCTTTCATCTTTCTTTTGTGATTACATATATATAAATACATATTCATAACTTTTGCTTTTCTTTCATCTTTCTTTTGTGATTACATATATATAAATATGCATTCACCTTTTTCTTTTCTTAACTTTCATGGGTCATACACTTAAGGGTGATCAACCCGTCATTTGCTTGCGAATGTCACAAAGACAAACGCCACGGTCCATCGTCATGGCCCGCCATTCTTACAACCGTCCGGCAACTAGTGTCCGTCCGTAATTTTATTCTTACAACCGTCCGGCAACTTTTGTCCGTCCGTAATAACTTACAACCGTCCTACCGTCGTAGGCCGTAATTCGCCCGTCTACCCGAAGGTATCCGTTTCCCATACGACTATTATTTATACAACCGTTCTACTTATCATAATATGCCAATTGCTTCGACCGTCCGTTAATAGCTTTAGTACGTCCTAGCTGATGAATGAACGCACTTGTGGCTTTTGTACGCCCTAGCTGATGAAGGAACGCACTTGTGGCGTTCGTACGTCCTAGCTGATGAAGGAACGCACTTGTCCCGGTTATAAAATAGTCACGTTGTCGTCCGTCTACCGAAGTAGCCGTTATCATTGAAGCGTCCATAACATTATTTCATTCTTTTCAAGCAATATATACATGGATATAAAGCAGGATTTCATTCTTACACATTGTATTATACTTTCATTCATTCCCTATAATCATACGTTTCATTCTTTGTTCATAATTCTTTTTCGTGTATAGGTATATATATATTTATTTGTATACCACGTATGATCACATTGACATTCATAACATTTATTCATTAAGTGTATACACTTCAGCCCCAAAACATTTGCACATAACATAGAAGGGGGCACATAGAACTCACCTGAAAAGCTAGTCTTGGTTGTCCTAAACAAAGGTCCAACAACGTCACGTACGATCTGAATTAGGTAGTTTAAATACACATCAGACCCAACCCCGACTCTAACGGTTCAATCATTCTAAACATACTGACTTTACTTACTGGTCTGCTGCCTGCGCACTTAGTAAGTGCGCATGGCCTTGCTCATGCGTACTTGATAAGTACGCATGATCTTTCTCCTGCGTACTTGGTAAGTACGCATGATCTTTCTCCTGCGTACTTGGTAAGTACGCATGATCTTTCTCCTGCATACTTGGTAAGTACGCAGGACGTCCCCCTGCTACGTACTTGGTAAGTACGCAGCACCTGTTTCCTGGACAAGTCCGCAATTCTTTTATGTTAATCCGATCATGCTAATCTTACAATTTTCTTTTATCAAAAGGTGCGGTTTTCACACTAGATGCTAGTTCTAAGCTTATTTTCAAGTTTCACCCATAAAAACGTCTCCTATTTAGCTAAAACCCGAGAAACCCAAAAACAAACAAAAACTCAGATTATGGTCGAATCGTTACCTGGATTGGACTTCTGATTCGGAGGTTTTACTCACGAGCTCAGCGGTAACGTGCTCCTTCAATCTTGTGTCGATCCGTTGACTTTTTCTCTCTAGACCCGAGCTCTCCTTTCTCTCTCTAGAATGATGAAATGAAGATGAAATGGTGAAGTGGGCTGCCTTGCCCCTTATATACCCGGGCTTTCATCGGCCCGTTGGAGCCGAGCCCAAGCCCATCCGTTTTTCTTTTGTTTTATGACGATTAAGCCTCATTCGCGTTATTGTTTACTAAATTACTATTTTTGGGATGTTACAATTATCAACGTGTATAAACAATGCAATTAAGAAAGAAGTTTCACTTGTTTCTAGAGGTCCACTTTGCTTGACCTGGCCCATTGTAGCATCGTCTCAACATTTCTATCCTAGTCACTTGCTCAAGATCGTTTAATCTCATTCCATTCTTGCCCACTTTTTTATAATCAAGCTTTTTGTTGTAGTCAACAACAACCATAAATACATAAAGAATCCACAGTAAGTTATTTGCTATGAAAAGATGCATAAACAAACTTCAAAATCACATTGCAACCTACCTAAACTTCTTGACATGGCATTTTAGTAAGTTTTTAGGATTCAATTTCTTGGAAATAATTTTAGTTATAGGAAATCGGACAATAGAAGCATCCATAAACCATAGGACCTGAAATCAAATTCAGTACAAAAAAACTAAAATTAGCAATCAAATAGAAAATTGACATGATGGCTAACGATTTTTATTTCAATTTTGAATTAAGAAAAAGCATCTAATACATACTTGGGCTTGTGATGGCATAAATCGGAACATTAGGGCACAACGTGATAGACTGGAAATTTAAAAAACAAAGGCATTTCATCGAACAGATGGTGATCATGAAATGAATCTGGATTATAGCAAAATCGATGGTGAGATATACCTCGTTGTAAACATCGATGGCGGTTGTTCTTCTCAAAGTAGTGATTTCCGTCTTGCTTGAATAGTTTTGCTTGCTCGGCCGCTGAACTCACTCCCTTTGCCATTGCCGATCTCGGATGACGATTCGGATTTGTGACCCCTGAAGTGAAGGAGAAAACCCAAATTGGAGTTAGGATGATGAATTAGATATCGGGGAAGGTTTAGGGCTTGGAAATGGTGGAGGGGAACGACAGTGGAGAGATTAGGGTTCAGAACACAAGTGAGAATCAAGAAGAGCCATGGTTGCTGCTTTGAACGGGAGATATCACAGGAGACGGAGGAAGCTATTTGGTTTTGAGGATTTCAATTTGGAGCGGAAGTTAGAATTTGAGGGTTTCAATTTGGAAGATGAGGCGACGTGGGAGGAGACGGTTTGGGAGAGAAGTCAGAGAACCGCTTCAAAAAATGGTGAGGATTAATCCTCTACGGTAAGGCTCACAGGATCAGAAGAGCGGTTATCATTAACACGGCCAGGATTAACTTTGATTTGATCGAACGGCCTCACGGGATTAAGGGAGAAGTTACAACATCATCCGTCAATAATATAAAGTAATTCTACAATCCTTAAACTGATCAAACATGCAAAATCTTCACAAGCAAAATTTACACATTTAAGCATATTAATAGTCTTCCAATTTAAACCAAGATATAGAATTAACCGTGCAAGATGAATGTAGGACAATTGTTTAAAAAGTTATGTGTCTGCAATTGACACCTACTGCAGTGATACCAAATAATAAGAAATAACATATACTTCAACAAACAACACAAAAGATTCACCCCTCCAATATATAACATCTTCAATGATCAAATACATAAAGATAAAAGAAACAAATGGTTATCACATTTAATTCTACAACTAACAGGTGAATTCTAATTTCGATCTGTTATAAAGATTCATACACGCATCAGTTTTTTTTCTTAAATAGTTGAAGAAATAAGTCCTTTCTGACTTCAAAGGTCAAAGCATGCCTCTTTATATATAGAGACTATGGATATAATAACATATGCATATACTGAATTAATGAACTATTTAGACTTTTGTTAATTTCAACTTATATTCAGAAAATACAAACCTTTGAGAATGACAGGAAGAGTTGCCTTCTGGACAAAAGTCATCTTTTTGATCATATCCATTATCCTTAATTGCTTGGCGAAACCGTGCATTTATCAAACCTGCAAAAAATTAACACGCTTTTACTCAGAAAAAACATTGATCTGGTCAAACAATTATTTGATAGTTCCAAATAAACTAATTTCATTATAATAAGAATTCCCTGAGGGCTTCAATTCATGAAAAACACTCAAAGATCATTCTACATTCATGAAATTCAAACTTACAAGAATGTCCCGAGGGAGAGCTTTAAGGCTTCAATTTTACAAGCAAACATGGAAATCCGTAGTTGTAACTGTTCGATTGATCAAGTCTGAGAAAAAAGAAACCCAAAATTTGGAGAATAAGGTCGATTGCTTTTGTGTAAGGAAGTGTTCCCTTCGCCTCTAGCTACATTGATGTGAAAATTCTTCTTAAACGTGACGTTTATATCACCGGAGAATCCACGGAAACATATCGGTGACCGACTGTAAAATCACTATTGCACCAGCTACTCCTCGGTGTACCGGCGGATGATGTGGTGGTGGTGGTAGTAGTGGTACATCGAAGAGACTCCGGTGTAGATTCCAGCAGCGGAGGAGCATTAGTCTCCACCGGAACTGCCAAATCTCGGAATGATTTCCACCAGAAATGATATTGCTCATCTTTGTTTTTCCACTTCTCCATTCAATCGACGGTCATGTTTGCAAAAGTGCAAATGAATTTTGTTATGTAAACTGTCACACCCCCAAATTCTACTAACGGATTTTTACCGTTTGGTGCGTGATAAAACAGGATCTCAGTCATTAGTTACATCAAACGACACTATATGGGACATAAATGAAATATCATAAAAGTTCAGAGTAAATGCGCAAAACAACGCGCCCAAGTCTAAAAATAACGGAAACATAATAAATGCTCAATAGATTGACAATTATTGAATATATCAAGTTGACACCATGCATGCCCTAACGTGCAGTTGCTTAACATCCTGAGAAAATATGTAAGAAAAACGTGTCAACACTAGGTTGGTGAGTTCAATGGTTTCAATATCGTAATGAAAGCGTTTACCAGATTATATTCATTCAATATGCATATCTATAGGTAGCTAGCCTATGTTCTTGTTTTACTAAAGCGCTCGCGAACGAAGCTGACCGATTGTTTTTGTGCCTCCCGCCTGGACTATCAACTATGGCAAAGTGAATAGGCTAACTTTTCACCCGTTCGACCTCCAATCGAGTTAGCGCGACTAACGCGGGTGGGGTTTGTCAAACCCAGTAGTACTACTAAACATTACCTCTCTAAATCCATATTAACTGTCCGATGTGTGTGAGGACTTTCCTGATAGTGTGTTACGCTTAGTCTTAACAGTGATATCATATGAGTTTCAATAATAAAAAGTAGTTGTGACATGTTTTCTCCCCCAAATTAAAATAGTAAAAGGGGCCGTGAAACTCACCTGAGTTGTGTACGAACAAATAGCACCACACAAGGATGCAATTGGAACCACAAGTGTTTGCCTCTGAACGTCTTACGTATACCCTAGAATGATAAGCATAATAGTTAAGGACACATGGGGTTTTGTGACGATGACACTGGTGTTTGAACGTCCTAAGACGCACTAATGATTAACGAGTAGACAAACGTGTCATCGGGAATACGGAATTTCCTTAATATAATAATTAAGATAGACGCGTTTCGAATCGAGAGTTTCTAAATACGAATGATATTATAAAAGTAATTATTCGTGTGTTTGTATTATTAAATAGTGGTTTAGGAAGATAATATAACTCTTTATATTATTTTTAAGTTAGAAGAAATAACACGATAACTATATATGTGGCAAAAATAATAAATATATTATTTTATTCGGGAATATAAACGTGGGTAATAATATAAATATATTATTTTAAATGTGAGAAAATGATATTAAAACGAGTTATAAAATCATTCCCGAGTACAAAACCATTGTTTGTGTATTTTCATAAATTAAATAATGAGTTAGTAAAATAATATAATTAATATATTATTTTTAATATAACCAAAATGCTTGAAAATGTATCTTAATAACAATCTCGACACTACAAGAGTTTTTCCGGTTTCAAAACGCGTTTATATATTAATATAATAATAATGGAAATGTTTTTGATAAAAATATATGTTAAAAAGTTGCTAAAAAAATAATGTGGGTTGTGGGACTCGAACCCGGGTCTCACCCACAACACACCAATGACTTAACCACTCCAGCAAGCTAAGGAATCGCAACAGAAACCCATTATGATTCCTTTTAACAAGCAGGTTCCTCTGTTCTTCCCCCTTTGCGAACCCGATCGAAAACCAGTCCCAATCCCCTTGAATTCAATCGCCATTGAACACAAAGGTTTAGAGGTTTTGATAATCGGGATATTTCGAACTTGTGGGTGAATATAATTGCAAAAATATCAAGTTTAAGATCGTAAATTCTAGTTTTGAAAACCGAAACCCTAGTTTATGAACACAAAATCAAATTGACGGAATTCTATAAGATTACTTGTTGGTAACATATGGCTTTTGTTAAACAGTGGATTGTGAATCTAACCGTATAAATTAATTGGATTGAGATCGGGTCTATGGTGTAGTTCGATTAAACCGAATTCGTGATGAACCCTAGAATCGGTTCATCACCAATTCGACGTTATATGACCTAATTATCATAGGGCTTTTGATTCTAGGATGAAAGAGAAACTGAGAAGGTGTTTGATTACTAGAATGGGGATCGAATTGATGGTGCTCGGCTAGAACCCAGTTTTGACTTCGCATGCTTGATCTCCGGTGACTCCGGCCTTGTCTCCGATCAGATTGGTGTGTGCAAAAGACTTAGAGGAGTGTGACTAGAGTGTGCAGGTGTTTGATTGTGAGGATCATGATCGAATTGATCGAATTTGGTGGGTTCACGATAAAGAGTCGACGGTTACGAGTTTAGGGCCTTAATTCGCAATCATAAACAATGATATATGGTTAGAAATGGCTAATTAATTTTCAAAATTATCAATGTAGTGAATATCAGTTACTAATTCGAACGGTTTTGTAGGTTATGGTCGCGAATTTGAATCAAGAACAAAATGGGTTTGACTTTTAAAAGTCAACAGAACTATACACACATGATTTTGGCTTTACCATGTCAACAAAATCGAGTTTTGAGTAATTACAAAATTAGTCCTTGCAGTTTATGTGTAATAGGGTTTGAATAATGACAAGTTTAGTCCCTGAGGTTTGTAATAGAGTTAACGGGGTTAACCGAGATTTGTCAGGTGTCACATAAACAGAGATGGAGGGTAACACATTAGGCAAATCTCATATCGTTATGTTTTGTCAACGAGAGAGATGATGGGTTCATAAGGAATGCCCCGCCTCAAATACAACAACGCGTTTTGGGGCTTAATGTAATGGATTAGAGAAGAACTCCACAGTTAAGCATGCTCGGGTGAGAGTAATCCAGGGATGGGTGCCCCATAGAAAGTTTTCACCCGGCAACCAAAACCAAATCCGTGAGATCTTATAGGGAAAAGCGGACAATATTGTTGGTACAAGAGGTCGGATGTTACATGGAGGTTACCGGCAAAGGTGGGGAGGAAAAGAAGGAAGGAACCGTCAGTTATTATTTAACAGCTGCTGTAAAGGGTTGTACCATATGTAAAAATACTTGTATAGATAATTATAACTTTTATTGATAGCTTATAATAACATTTCATGGTTACAAAAAAGTTAAAGATCTTATATGGTTGGATTATCATAGAGAACAATGGGCGAACAATCGATCATTGAAGAGACTAGAAGTTTTTACCAAATTTTGAAAAGCCAAAGAAAATCTAGAAAATAACCCATGATCAAGATTGATGTGAAGAATCCAACCGGGAAACCAACCCAAGTTCCCTCCCACAAAAACCATGATTGCTTCTCGTCTTCTTTATCTCTTCCTTCTACGGGACGTATATCCTTAGGACACGTGATGTTAATTTGCATACCACATAAACCAGTGTTGTTTTCAAAACCATTCATAGTGTCCATTTGCCCACCTATGGGAATCTTACATGTAAGCATGTTGTTGCTCAAATCCAGAATTGTAAGTTGGTAAGCTTCACTAGCGATTGAGGAATCGAACCTGATATTTCATTGTGTGACAAATCCAAGCTTTCTATGTTCTCTAGATCACCAAAAGACAACGGAATATGCCCTAAAATCTTGTTGTGTGAAATGTTTAATAGTTTTAGTGCTTTGAGTTTGCCCAACGGTAGCGGGATTTCACCACATATTCTATTGTGTGACAAATCCAACAAAGTGTGTGTGTCAGTATTACGAATTGTTAGGCCTTGAAATAATTTCTTCCAATTCACAATCAAGTCGCTAGGATAAAAACTACCACAAATAGTCCAAATGTCATCAGAAATAGGAAAGGATGTTGATATGTGCCAAGGTTCAATCATTCTAGGAAGGTTTGATATCTCTTGTGGAATAATTCCGGTTAGGTTGTTATGGGAGAGATCAAGAACACGGAGACAACTTAAGTTGGAGATACTGCTAGGGATATATCCTTTAAGGGAATTGTTTCTTAAGACAAGAGCTTCAAGAGTTTGGATTTGAGGGAGAGTATCATGTAAATATCCTGTAATATTGTTTTCATGAATATCAAGAAGTTTGAGGTTGACCAGCTTAGTCAAATTCCATGGTAGATTTCCACAAAACTTATTCCCTCCTAAATAAAGAAATCTGAACCCTTTAGGAAAATTCGTAGGAATCTTACCAGAGAAATTGTTGTAAGACAAATCTAGGTTAAAAAATTTATCTCCCCAAACAGGAAAGCTGTCACCGGAAAGTCTGTTTTTGGACAAGTCTAGATGCTGTAGATTGTGAAGCTTGGAGATTGACACGGGAATTTGTCCTTGAAAATTATTTTCGGACAGACTAAGAAACCTGATCCTTTTGGCTTTGCCTATATTTTCTGGCAACTCCCCTGTAAGATTGTTCTGAGACAAATAAAAAATTAATATATCCACACTTTCAAATAGACGAGATGGGACTAACCCGTTGAGATTGTTTTCTGATAGAAATAATATTTCAAGTTTTCCCTTGGCGAGAAAATCTGGGAATTTTCCCTCTAATTTGTTTTTGATCAAATCAAGCCAATACATATCTTTCTGTGTTGAAAGCCATTCCGGGATTTCACCTGAAATATTACAAGAAGGCATAGAGATCAAGCCTAGATTACACCTTGGAACAATTTTAGCTTCATTATTCCAAATCAAGCTGTTTCCACCAATGAACAAAGAAGATAGAGTTGTGATTTTGAATAACTAAGTTGGAATTTCTCCGTTAAGCATGTTTTCATGGAGATGGAGGAGTTCTAGCTTGCTCAAGTTTTGCATCGATGATGGTATTGGTCCAGTAAACTGGTTCTTGCTCAGGTCAAGTGCAATCATGCTAGATAGTTTTCCTATGAAGTTTGGAATTTGCATTGAGAAAGAATTTACAGCCAAATCCAGAATTTCTAGTTTCTTTAGGTTTTCAATGGAAGATGGGATTCCACCAAAGAAATGATTATTTTGCAAGGAAAACTCTCTGAACTTACTTAAATTTCCAATTTCTTGTGGAATTTTTCCCAAAAGAAAATTGCCACCCAAGTAAAGTGATTCAAGATTAACAAGTTTACCAACTTCAGCGCTTAAATCCCCCTCAATAGTATTATCACTAAGATCTAGAACATGTATAGATTTGAGTTCGAAAAGTTGAGAAGGAATCTGACCATGAAAATGATTGTCATTTAACATCAGTGTCACTACAAAGAAAAGACTCAATAGCGGCGACACATGTCGCCGCAAATACCACCATTTGTCGCCGCTAATACCTTTAGCGGCGACTGTCGACGCTATTATGTCGCCGCTAATACTTCGTCGCTAAAGACCATATCGTTGCCGCTAATAGTCCTATTGTCGCCGCTAATGCTTTATATCCCATTTTACGGGTTTTTTTTTAAATATTTTCAGGTTTTCTCAAATAGATATATACCAATGCAAATTTCTAGTTTTTGAACCATTGACATAAATATTAAAAAACTACATATATAACATTGTTGAAATATCTTGTCTATATATCCATTACATTGACGTAAATACCAAGTCATAAACATAAAAATACTTAAAACATAAAACTAGCTAGCCCATATCATCATTCCCGTCCCCCCTCGTCGGTATCATCTTCGTCGCCGCCATTTGGTGCCTTATTCAAACCCATAAAATTTTGGAGTTCATCTTTAAAAGCGGGGTGTTGAAACAAACTCGCAACTTGTGCCTACAAAATAAAGTATACATTATAAGTTAAAACAAAATTATATATTATATAAGACTTAAAACCTCAACATATATACCAAAACTAAAACCCGAGTCTTGAAACATAAAAATACTTAAAGCTTAAACATATAAAATTTCTTAAAACAAACATCAATGCTTACATAAGTAAAGAGCCCTATGAATATCAAACCAATATTCATCTATTCTTACTATGTTTTAAAATGATAATGCTAATGACAAGAGGCAATGTATAGAAACGAACTCCAGTATCAATTGTAAAAAAATGACATATGTTTCTTTCATCTCTAATTCAGAATTCAGGATTGTTTACAGTAAAAAATATGAATTGGATGTTAATCCACCAACCTGACATGACCTAACACATACACACATACTTCTAAGACTTCATAATAGAAACTGAAGAAAATATATATTAAAAAGAAAAAGAAAACATACCTGCTCCACAATGGAATTATTTGTCAAAGGAATCCTCTGCTTGTAACCCCTTCACACTCTTCAAGTTGGGATATCTGAGAATAATGGGGAATTCGGTCATCAATTCTCTATCAGATGATAGCTCCTCTAAAGCATTTTGGCTAAGCCCAATCATCAATATCACATGAATCATTTAAGAAAAGAAATCAAATATGAAACAATATTATCATCCAACATTCCTACCTTTAATACTTGAGTAGAAAGTCTTACTATTATGTCTTGGGAAATAGAAATGTAAAAAAATAGAACAAAAACCATACCTGACAGGGACATTGGAAGAAATTTTAATATCATCCCTTGACCAATTAACAATCACCTACAACAATTTAGCATTTAAGTTGTTGTCAAATAGGTAGAGCTTTGGAAGTGAACCTCCAGAAAGATATATAGTTTAACATCAGAATCAAATAAACTCAAGTTTAACATTTTTGTATATCATTCAGATGATATACCGGCCAATGCATTAAAAAAGGATAGCCCCATAAGCACATATCAGTGGGAACTTCTTAGTAAGGAACATTCAGTTTAATTACTTATGGGTTCAATAGTGAGAGATACATTACCTATAAAATGCATACAATAAAATTGAAACCGTGTACCTTTTGATAGACCGCCAATCATGGAGTGAAAATTTAGCAAGAACTGCAGTGTCCTTGGTGACCATTTTTGTATATATTAAGAACAAAATATTAACAAATTATATGGAATACGTTCAGGATTCAAGCTTTAACCTGTGTCGGACACTTCTAGGGTTTCAAGTTCCTGAATTTTATCTGAAAAATTCAAAAACTACAGATCAATATAAAATATCACTACAAGAAATTAATCGGTATACTTATTACGAACCCTAGAAATCAGAATCGTGTACCTGTGGATGGGGTTGTCCTACCAGCCTCAAAAACTAAATAAGCTAAGCACGTTTGAACGGAGATGGGAGGGGCGGCAGAGAGGGGTGGCCGTAGTCGGGTTGGGGCTGCCGGAGTCAGGAGGGGCGTAGATTGAGCTCTTGTTGAACAGAGACGGGGAAGCCAGAGACGGGGAAGCCGGAGACGAGGACGCTGGAGACGGGGAAGCCGAATACGGGGGTGGTCGTAGACGGGGGAGGTCGGAAATGGGAAGCCACTACTCGTCTGCTGTGGAATTGGTGTGAGATAGGGTGAGAATGAAGGGAAAGAAAAAGCTAAAGTGATTTATTCCCGATTCAGGGTATTAGCGGCGACAGTCGCCGCTAAAGGTGTTGCCGCTTTTGCTCTTAAAACACCAGCCATCTGATTAATTTTCCATCAATGGTCAGATCTTCGATTAAAAGTAGAACGCGGATCACGAGGCAATAGCGGCGACTTTCCTGATGTAGCCGCTAATACTGTCGCCGCTATTGCCCCGTTTTCTTATAGTGGTAGTTAAATTTTGGAGAGACCCTAGTTCGGGTCCTAGTTTTCCCTCGAGATTATTATAACCCAGATTAAGAACTCGTAGAGATTCGAGTTTGAAAAACTGAGAAGGAACGGAACCCGGGAAATAATTCCCACTTAAATTGAGTGTAGTCAATCTTTGAAAAGACCTGAGTTCAGGTCCTAGTTTCCCATCAAGCAAATTGTTACTCATGTCTAAGTAGCGTATATTCGTCAACAAAAAAAGTTGGCGGGGGATGGAGCCGTTGAATAATATCAAGTAGTTTCAGTGACCTGGTATGAAAAAGCGGAGCCAAGATATTGGAAAGTATCGGAACTGGATCGATATCAGGAAGAGGAACGATAACACCGTCCAGATGGAGCTCTGTGACAGTTTTGGTTCCAGCGCAATTAACATGCTCCCAAAAGCAACAATCGGAAGTCGAATTCCATGATTTTAGTTGTATCAACTCAAAAGAACCAGAATTGATGGCTTTGGTGAGGGTGGATTTAAAGTGAAGAAGTGCTTGTTTATGATGGGAAGGACAAGAGAATGATGGGATTGGAATAGAATTGAGTATGAAGAAAAGTGATAACATTAGCAGAGGTGTGCTTACGGTGGTGGCCATTGTGGTTTCAGATGGTTGTATGTTAATTGTACCAAAAGCAGCGGTGATTATATAGGGAATTAACGGGATGTGGGGTTACTTTTTTTTTCTTCTTTTTCTTTAATCCAGAACAATGTACAATCATTCTTGAACTTAGTACAAGTTATGAGTTTAAGAGAAAATTAGAACAAAAAGATTTGTGTTTTAATATTTTACGTCCGCTTGTAATCGAGTAATATTGAGTAGTTGGTCATAGCCATACATGATGAGCTTTTTCCACCATGGATCATTAAATAATCATGACTTAAAATACAAAGAAAAAACATATAATTTTGTGTTTTTTATGCAAGAGAAGTAAAAAAAGAGTACGTATGGCTATGAGAAGTATAATTTTGTGTTCATCCAAGTCGTGGCATCCATAGAACAGAACTCCGATTTAGACCAGGTATCCTTCGACAAACTTATCGGAAAACTAAAGGCTTATGGGGAGAGAATAAAACTCAAGAAAGGAGGTCATGGAGAAAGCGAGGACAAGTTGCTATTTTCACAAAACGACCACTTTGGAAGAGGAAGTTGATTCAGTAATCGCGGACATGGCAGATTCAACTCTTCACGAGGAAAACGGAAAAGCATCAAGGAAAAACAAGACTCTAGAGAGGAAAATTAATCTTACTGGCCTAGAAAAATACAAAATGGAGAAAGCATGTGAGAGACCTAATCAAGATAAAATGCCACATGTTCCGCAAGTACGAGCATTTTAGAAAGGACTGCATTCAACCAGAACCATAACAGGAGCAATCAAATCTTGTGCAAGAAGACGAAGAGCCATCATTATTAATGACAATAGACAAATATGAACACGAAGAAGTACTACGAAATGAAGGACAAATTCAACCCGGTAAGTATGCTACAATAGACAAAAGTATCTGGTTTCTACATAATGGTGCAAGCAACCATATGACGGGTATAAAAGGTCACTTCAAAGACATTGATGAAAATATTAGTGGACGCATTCGCTTCAGAGATGGATCGTACGTTGAAATCAAAGGAAGAGGTTCAGTTTTGCTAGAATGTAAGAATAAAAAATAGAGGGTTTGTTTTAGGGGACTACTAACCACACACGGAGAATGCTAATCGGACTTGGCCATATACGCATCGTATAGGGAAATACGATGCGTATAGCCCTTCACAATTTCCCATGCCCGACATTCTCTTACAACCTGGTCATTCAAACCTCGTATACGCATCGTATAGGGTAATACGTTGCAGTTTAGGGTACGATTTACATTCTGCCACTAGTCACATCACCTCGTACCCTATACGCATCGTATTGGGCTATACGATGCGAATAGGGCCAAAATTTTGTGTATTTAACCATGCAGAATTCTCATTTGAACCGAACGTATGCTTTCAAAAAAAAATTATAAACATGTCTTGGTGGTGGGATGGTAACTACGGTTTTCAGGTATATTCTAACGAGTCGGTGGAAAACAACCCGCAAAGTTCTGGCATTCAAGAGGTGAACCGGGAGGAGGTCTCGTCCGACGTTTATTCTCATCAATGGGTAAGGCTTCTAGATTTGAACGAGCCACTGAGCAATCCCGAGTTCATATACGGTGAACCGTCTTACCTTACACAACCCACGAACGAATACGTATACGATGAAGTCTCTAACCGGCACAACAAACCGACGACTCCGAAGACGAGGAACAAAACCATCAAAACGTGTCGTATAAAACTGACCAGAATTTTTAGTCTCGTGAACAGTTGGTGGATTGGGCTGTCGGGAGAGGACGTGAGAATGGTTACGTCCTTGTCACCCGACGATCGAGGAGAAAAGGCGACGATCCGACGGAACCGTTTATCAAGGTGTGGCTTGTGTGTGACCGTCACGGCGAACGTGCGTCTACTGCCACGGTTAGACGTGCCGGTAGCAAGAAAATAGATTGTCCCTTTAAATTGGAAGGAGAGTGCCAAGAAAAAGAGCTATCTTAGAAATGCTAACAGCTCGCTAGATAGACTTGTTGGGTTTGTTGATGAAATTGTATCTGGTTAGTATTATCAGTTACAGTTTGGGTTTGGAACAAGCCTCATAAGGAAAAAGGATAGCCGCATAGCTATCGAATTGTTTGATAACCTGCACGGTAAAGTTTCACATAAAGCTCTAGATATGTTAGAAAACGAGTGGTACAAGTTATCACATATACGGAAACAAAATGCAACGTGTGGTTGCCAACTTTTCATTAGTTGTGGGTTGTCGTGTGCTTGTCGTCTGGCAAATATCGAAGCTACAGGTAAACTGTTCTGACTATTCAGTAGTTGTGGGTTGCTGTGTGCTTTTCAAAATGTTCTGACTGTTTCGTTTAAAATACAGGTGACATAATCCCTCTAGATGCGGTGGACGTCTTCCAGAGGAAACTTGATTTAAAACCGTCGTTTGTTGATGATGAAAATGTAGACGTGGATAAAGTACTTGGTCAAGTGAGAAACAAAATTATGTCACAACCCGATCAGGTCAAAAGAAGTATGCTGTCGAGAATCGCAGGGGTGGTCTTTCCGAGCAAAAGTAACAAGAAAGTGCATGTGGTACAAGAAGATACTCGCGGTCGTCCAACTTTGAAAAAGTTACAACAAAGGAAACAAGATGTCATGAGAAACAGCTCATTCACAGGATCCCAACAAAGCAAATGTGACCCTGCGAGACACAGCTCGTATATTGCGTCACAAGAGTCTATACAAGCGAGTTCGGTCATTCAACACCGTCGTTCAACGAAGGGTAAAGGAAAGCAACCACAAGATGATAACGCCCATCTTGGGTTTCCATTGATTATGGGGAAAGATGCAGTTAACAATATAAATTGTTTTAAGGATTCGATACCGTCTTTATTTTATCCGTACATTTCACATATACATGATGTAAATCCTGACGGTAACTGTGGTTTTCGATCGGTAGCTTTGGGCTTAGGGTTAAATGAAAACCGGTGGCTTTTTATCCGAAAACAACTTCTACATGAGATGGACAATAAAGAGGAATGGTGGAGAACTGTTTTTGACAGAGTCACCTTTCAAGAGTATGATAGGCTACGTCACACGATAGATTGGCAGGATGTGAAATCCGCACCAGTTAGTCGTTAGATGTCGATTAGCGATTTTTAGGTTGAAACTTAAGAACTATACGCCACGTATAGGGCTATACATAGAGTATAGTTCGTCTGAGGAAGACGATGAAGCCATACGCCAAGTATAGATCTATACGTTGCGTATGGCTCAGGTTCTAGGCAACTTGGCCCGCGTATGGCCTGGTTGCCCGCGTATGGCTTAGTTTGCCCGGTAACTAGCCTGCGTATGGCTTGGGGGGCCTACGTATGGCTTGGTTTACCCGGTAACAGCCTATACGCCACGTATAAAGCTATACGTGGCGTATAGGTTTTTAAAAAAAAATATTTTATTATTTGAAATAAAATATATTATTATTATTTAAAATAAAAACAATTAATTATTTATTATTATTTAAAATAAAAAATTAAAAACAATTAATTATTATCAGATATGGCGGATCATGATGATGATATTCAGATGGAGCAGCTAGACGATCTTGCGCACTACCATTTTCTGGATTTTCCGACCGATTCGGAGGCGTATGCCCGGTGCCAGAAGCTTCGGGAGGTGCGGTTGGGCCCAGGGACGGCGGTGGATTGGGGACTCCTCGAGGAGGTACAAGAGGCCGAGCGAGCTAGGGCCATCATCGGCCAGGACACGCCATGGTCGCGTCTTTTTGCTCTTTCGTTCGCGAAGACCTACCGAGAAGTGGTCGTCGAGTTTCTTTCGACGTTCATCTACTCAGAGGCTGGGCTGGAGCCTCTTCCTGGGGAGGCGCCGGATATGGATCCGGATCATATTTCTTTTTCTATTTTTGGGGTCGTTTACCGTCAGACCCTCCGTCAGCGGGCCGTCACAACGAGCTTGTACTACGAGCCTGAGACGGTCACGCCCCTTTTCACCGAGGCGGTGACGGAGGTGGACAAGGAGGAACTCCTTGTTTTTTGGGGCTTGATTTCATATAGTCCTTGGTTGGGTACCAAGGGGAGGGTCTCGGATATTAGAGACCCTTTGTATAGATATCTGCACCGCTTATTTCGACGTCGATCGCACCGCGTCTGAAAAGCCGTGAGTGGTGCACTTATAAAGACCTTTTCTTTATTTATTGCCTGCTTACTGGGAGGCGGTGCGACCTATCCACGTGCATGGCGCTTTATTTTGCATCTGCCTATATGCGACAGAAGCGCGGGCTTTTGTATGGCGGTACTTTCATCACGCAGATCATGCGGTCGGTTACACCATTTGACGTGCATGAGATTGCGATGTTACAGGCCATTCCCCCTGTCCGATTAGACCGTCGCACGGCGAGCGGCATACGCATCACGCACCGATTCCCGCAGAGCCTTCGGTTCGTAGGTGCCGTCTAGGCCCAGGTTTGGGTCCCGGTTGTAACATCCATGATTTTCTGATATTACTCTATCTTATTTTAAATAATAACGACACTTCACCTTTTACATCCCGTACTAGTTTAACACAAGGAGTCACATTAATCATTATTTTAATATGTATCAATACAGAAATTTTAATCCGGCAATTAATATATCACTTTTTTTAATATATATATATATATAGATATAAAATCTAGGTATGTATAAATCATGTAGATATATATATATATATATATATATATATATATATATATATATATATATATATATACAATGTTATACTGTACAAAATAAAGATAAATCTCATAAATAAGTTACACCTCTAAATGATGTTCCGAAATAAACAATTTACACACCAAGTAATTTTATAAAAATAGGATTCATCTCTTTATGAAGTTATTATAATTAAACAATTATTTTAAGTTGTTATAAATTAAGTCTTATTTAAAAAAAAAAGAATTTAGAATTTATAAACTTGTTTGAACCATCTCAACACTTGAACCTTTGAACTTGGACCTCTTTAATCTCAATTTTGACCCCATTTATCCCACTTTGACCAATTTTGACCTTAAAAGTCAAAATGTCCCACATCCTCACAATCAAGGCTGGAAATCGATCCATACTTTCTGTGTTGGACTCCCGGTGATTTCAAATCAAGAATCGATCACATCTTAACCCAATTAACGGCCCAATTCAATCATATACGCGGTGCATTTGAAATTCGAATAACTTTGACTTCTCCGAGTTCAAATCCCGTAAAGCTCGCGCATAATCATAGCTATAACGCGTTTCCTCACCATTCAACTTAATCCCTGTCGTTTGGATACTCGAACGAGTCTCAAAACCAACCCTTTTCCCTCCTCTCTGTCGCGGTCGGCTAAGGTGAAGCAGCCCCGTTTATCATGACGAATCGAGTCCTGATTTCTGTTAAATTTCATACCCTCCTACTCGTTTTGATTCCCTAAACTAAAGCCCTAATGTTTTTGTTGCAAATCTGTGATTGTATTCAATTTGGGGCTAGGGTTTATCTTGATTTGGGGAAGATGACACAAGTAGGTTTTATCTTAAAAACATTCATTTCTAATTTTTAATCAAAGTTGGGGGCTGGTCCGGTGGTAGATCCTTTCGCTAACAACAAACAGGTCGCGGGTTCTAACCCTGGGCAGACCTGTTTGGTTCCTTTTTATTTTATGTTGCATTAGTTTACTTCTTTTATCACTCACACATGAATATATATATACACACACATACTCACATAAGTATAAACTCACGAACTTTTAAAAAGATAAAAGTATACTCTACATTTTTATTGATAACAAACTTATATACATTACTTTATAACTTTTATGGGTATATAAACGTATATATATATATATATATATATATATATATATCTTTTTATATATATATAAATCATTATTGTGATAAACCTACCTTTTAGAAATCTGCAAGGGTTTATAGTTATCATCATTTTCAAATGAATATATATAAATATTTATATATATGGATATTTACAACTATGATAAATTGCTCTAATTATCTCAAAGGTATAACAAACAATATATGAGCATTATTATTTCTACACGTGTATTGTTTCATTACAAATATATATTTCTAAATGATAGACAATTATTAAGTGTATTTTTTTTAAACCTCCATTATTTTATAACCTTTAAAATTATAGCGACGTCAAGTATTTTTATTAAACGAGAGGTTGCGTATATATTAATAAGTTAAACATTTAAGACGTCATGATCTATAATAGTATTAATATATATATTTACACTCCTTTTCTTTAGGACATTATTCTAATAATGATTAAATGAAAAGAATTTACTTATTTAAATTATTTAGCTATTTTTACAAAAAAAAAACCTTTAAATCAATTATTACTAAATTCATACGGTTAATTTACATTTTCGTTATTAAACACTTTATTCAAACACCAACTCACACCCATCCATTTCATGAAATTACACAAATACGTTTGTACCAATCCCCGCTCATCAAATTTCGTTGAAACCCTAGACTTTACCTTAGACATTTGCGCATGTTATTAACTCATATCCATATACATTACACTCTAGGTTAACCTTGTGAGTTACAAGAATCACTCTACTATCTATTCCCTCATGCTATCTACATCTTTGACACAAGTGAGTTTTACATAGCCCCTTTTTCACTGTTTTTACATTTTTGGGTGAAACATGATCACAACTTACAATGATTTACATAAACTACACAATACAAATCCACTTTACAATTTGTGTGCAATTTGAGCTTTATGTTTGAGTGCTAGGTGTGTTAACTACTTATTTGCAATTACATGTACAATCATTAACTAATCAAGCCGACGGTTAACAATGATAGATCTATTGAGTCTGACAAACCCACCCAGATTGGGGTGATTGCTACCGACAACACAAATTTTTGCATGCTAGTTACAAAGGTTTGATTGTACTACTTGGTTACACAATAGTAACTCCCCATAAATGCCTTGTTAATCATGACTTATATGGATTTGTTTACACACAACACTTTAATACTATTTAGAGTTAAAACCTATGTATGCTCACCAACTTTTTAGTTGACCTCGTTTTCATCATGTTTCAGGTACAAAATATGAGTTGATCAAGTTTGATTCACTTAGGTTGTGGACCTAGTTAATTGAACAAGAATGAACATGTTATGTATTTTCAATGCTCATGTATTATGGAAATTGTTTTGTTGGAGTTATGAATGGAAATTTAATGTATTAATCTATTTCAATTTAGTCAACCATGTGCTCATGAACAGTCTACATGTCCCGCCCCGACGTTTCCACCGTCGGTTGGGGTGTGACAGATTGGTATCAGAGCCAGGTTATAGGGAATTAGGTTATTAGACACTTTTGACCTAGACTATAACCTTAGGAAACCCATACAATGCCATGCTACTACATGCTACATGATTTCTCCTTGTGTGAATATTCCTACATACTATCATAATTAAATACACTACCTGACGCAATATTTAATAATTTATGTGTCACACTACCTGAAAATTGTTATGCTATATTCTTGCTATCTATTTGATTCATTTAAGTGCTATCCTAAGTTTTAACACACACTTATACACACTTAGCTTTTCATGCACCCTCAAACTCACACATATAATGCCATCACCTCTTGTGATCTAAATCTAAACTATTGGGCCTAATGCCCATTAATAATAAACAAGAAGCCCACTTACCCTCCAAGAAGAAGAAGCCTACTACAATATATAAGCGTCACTTTCGGGTCCACAACAATTCTCATCATGACCATGAGCCCAACAATAGTGTAATTAATACATGATGGCTGGAAGAGTGTGTAGGCCCATGAGGGATTCTGGCTAAGGAAAGACAGGGTACTTAAGTGTGTCCTAGTGACCCACCCTTCTTTCCTGGGAATTCTCCTCAGGGATGCATTGCTTATAGGTCAAGTGTATTTCTAAAATACTATTGTGAAGACTCGGTGTTATGACTAGTCAAACTCTAAACCTATGAGAACTCATATATTTAACACCCAGCATTTCATTATCACTTACAACCTTTTCATTATTTCTCTGCTAGTCATGGATTCCTACTCTCCTCCTTCCCCGGTATACCGTCCCGGAGCAGAGTTTGATTGGGAAGAAGACATTAGATCACCCGTGTATCGGTCACCAACACCCCCAGCTGCTAGACCAAGGTTTGATGTAAGGGCAGATTGGATTAGGAACACCGGCCCAAGACTTCGAACATCTGGATCACCCTCACCCAGAAACCCGTATCAGACACCCCATCTCCACAATCAGTCACCACCCCCACTAAGAGACCCATATCTAATGCCCGACCCGTACCATCCTAACCCTTGGGTAAGGCATGTCATGGCACCCACTAGTGCTATGGTAATTCCAACCAATGACATCCACCAATATGTAAGAACCTTATAATCTGAGAGGCAAAGGATTGAGCAGGGGGTAATGCACGACTTGCAAAGACAAAGAATGGATAGCCTAGCAAACCAATTAGGTTACCAAAAAGAGTTAATCTCCATTCTCGAAAAAGAAGTACCGGAGAATCGCACGGAAACAGCTAGAGCTGAAACCAGATCGACTACCCGAGTGACCATAGCGGTGCTCGTCTTGATGATTATCTTCCTTCTAGTGGGAAACTACCAGAGGCGTTAGCAGAAATTTCTATTTATTGTCTTTAAATTTTCAATTTGAGAACCATTCCCCTAGGTTTTGAGTAATGTTTAAACATTTCAGCATTCAATCAATTTTATATATTCAAACTCTAAAGTTATTATTCATTGATTTTACACGTTGGGTGTGAATTACACCCATCACATTTTCATCAAGATTTTCCAAGTATCACCTTCTTCATTCAATATGATTTAGTACACTACCGACAATCTCCTTCGTAAACAACTCATTCTATTAAATTTAAACAACCTCGTTATTTTCAAACCAAATGCTTATCAAACTTTTAGAGAGTATCAGAAATATAAAATTTTTCATAAACATTTTCACTGTGAAAGGGAACTTAATTCAACCTATTTTAAAAAAAAAATTTATTTTGAATTGATAAATAATTATGATTTTTCCCCATTAAAGTAATTATTTCTAAAACCATAGCTAAATTAATATACGACTATTAGCTTAGCCAATAATTCCTCTTAAAAATAATTTCTTATTAAAAATTAAAAATTTAAATTAAAAGATTTCTTTCTAAGAATTGTCTATTTATTAAGATTATTTAACGCAATAGTTTCATTACCTTATATATCTACAACCAAGAAAAATTTACAAATTCCTATTTTCAAACAAAGATCAGTTGTTTGTAAACATATTTCCCTGAGTGTTTCAAAACCCCCCTCGTTACCTTTCACTTGCCGCTTCAAGAGACGATCCATACCGCGCAGACGTTAACCATCCTCACAAACCTTAACGAGACTTAAAAGAGCTAGAACCTAACTATCACATTTTGCACGAATGCCAAACTGCACGCTTCTCCGCAACGCTCAATCACATACAAAACTCGTTAGTATATGTTACACACGAAATCCAATGACTTACGTATGCACGTTCACAAGCTATACAACACGATCATAGGACACATGAAACTTATTTTGGTTACAAAGTACATGGTACTGTATGATACTGAGTTATAAACGCCATACATGAAATTCATTTCTTACAATACACATGACACTATGTTGCTTACATTACACATGAGAGCTTATACATGATGCTAAGTGGTTTACGTTACACATAAAACCTATTTGATTACAAGCTACATGACGCTAGATCATACATGAGACTTGTGTGGTTACATTATACATGAAACTAAGTTGCTTACAATTGTTGCAATTGATTGATCACAATATACATGAAGTATGGTCATACACCTTGTTCACCAAACTTGAAAATCCTAACACATTGAAACAACTCGGGGTTTGGCGTATTCTTGTTCAAACACGAGTAAACTATGGGGCTTTAGGTAACACTACTTTAGTTGCTAACTGACTTGCCTATTTAGGGATATAGTTACTTATTAGCAACTCATATGTGAAAGCAATATACATGAACTAAGTGATTTTGTGCCTTCTCTTGACCCGCACACAACGGAAGAATCCATACGGACCATGCGATGATTTGAGTAATTACGGGTGCACACGGAATTATAAAAATCAGCGCATGGAAAACATAGTAAATTTTGTCGTGTGATGTGACCTAAAACTTATCATGATATGTAACAACGAGACTGATGTGATATGACAAGGGCATGGTGGATACGCCGATGGTACTTCCTATATATAAGTGCCCTATCATATTATCAGAAGTAACGTTGTTCGTGTCATGTGAAGTTTTGACCTATACCAATAGTAGTGAAATCTCTTATCCACTAAATTATTTGAGCATATTAGACTACATTCTAAACAAACTCTGATAAACAAGTTCCCATCAAACCCATTTCAAGTAATGCATTTCACGTTTAGAATCCAAAATCTTTATTCAACAGCTTATCCCCTTAATCCTCTCCAAACTAAATCCACTACCACCATCTGGGCCTGACATGATGACCTAATCTGACTTTGAGAATCTAACCTGAGTCTTTTCAAGCAGTTATACTCCTCAAACCAACAATCAATGCTCATTTAAAAACCCTCACCTCTTTCTTGATTCAGTAGACTACACTATCTAAATTTCGGGACGAAATTCTCTCAACATGGGGAGACTGTAACATCCATGATTTTCTGATATTACTCTATCTTATTTTAAATAATAACGACACTTCACCTTTTACATCCCGTACTTGTTTAACACAAGGAGTCACATTAATCATTATTTTAATATGTATCAATACAGAAATTTTAATCTGGCAATTAATATATCACTTTTTTTTTAATATATATATAGATATAAAATATAGGTATGTATAAATCATGTAGATATATATATATATATATATATATATATACCATGTTATACTGTACAAAATAAAGATAAATCTCATAAATAAGTTACACCTCTAAATGATGTTCCGAAATAAACAATTTACACACCAAGTAATTTTATAAAAATAGGATTCATCTCTTTATGAAGTTATTATAATTAAACAATTATTTTAAGTTGTTATAAAATAAGTCTTATTTAAAAAAAAAAAGAATTTAGAATTTATAAACTTGTTTGAACCATCTCAACACTTGAACCTTTGAACTTGGACCTCTTTAATCTCAATTTTGACCCCATTTATCCCACTTTGACCAATTTTGACCTTAAAAGTCAAAATGTCCCACATCCTCACAAATCAAAGCTGGAAATCGATCCATACTTTCTGTGTTGGACTCCCGGTGATTTCAAATCAAGAATCAATCACATCTTAACCCAATTAACGGCCCAATTCAATCATATACGCGGTGCATTTGAAATTCGAATAACTTTGACTTCTCCGAGTTCAAATCCCGTAAAGCTCGCGCATAATCATAGCTATAACACGTTTCCTCACCATTCAACTTAATCCCTGTCGTTTGGATACTCGAACGAGTCTCAAAACCAACCCTTTTCCCTCATCTCTGTCGCGGTCGGCTATGGTGAAGCAGCCCCGTTTATCATGATGAATTGAGTCCTGATTTCTGGTAAATTTCATACCCTCCTACTCGTTTTGATTCCCTAAACTAAAGCCCTAATGTTTTTGTTGCAAATCTGTGGTTAATCGTATTCAATTTGGGGCTAGGGTTTGCAATATCTTGATTTGGGGAAGATGACACAAGTGGGTTTTATCTTAAAAACATTCATTTCTAATTTTTAATCAAAGTTGGGGGCTGGTCCGGTGGTAGATCCTTTCGCTAACAACAAACAGGTCGCGGGTTCTAACCCTGGGCAGACCTGTTTGGTTCCTTTTTATTTTATGTTGCATTAGTTTACTTCTTTTATCACTCACACATGAATATATATATACACACACATACTCACATAAGTATAAACTCATGAACTTTTAAAAAGATAAAAGTATACTCTACATTTTTATTGATAACAAACTTATATACATTACTTTATAACTTTTATGGGTATATAAACGTAAATATATATATATATATATATCATTTTTTATATATATAAATCATTATTGTGATAAACCTACCTTTTAGAAATCTGCAAGGGTTTACAATTATCATCATTTTCAAATGAATATATATAAATATTTATATATATGGATATTTACAACTATGATAAATTGCTCTAATTATCTCAAAGGTATAACGAACAATATATGAGCATTATTATTTCTACACGTGTATTGTTTCATTAAAAATATATATTTCTAAATGATAGACAATTATTAAGTGTATTTTTTTTTAAACCCCCATTATTTTATAACTTTTAAAATTATAGCGACGTCAAGAATTTTTATTAAACGAAAGGTTACGTATATATTTATAAGTTAAACATTTAAGACGTCATGATCTATAATAGTATTAATATATATATTTACACTCCTTTTCTTTAGGACACATTATTCTAATAATGAATAAATGAAAAGAATTTACTTATTTAAATTATTTAGCTATTTTTACAAAAAAAAAAAAAAACCTTTAAATCAATTATTACTAAATTCATACGGTAAATTTACATTTTCGTTATTAAACACTTTATTCAAACACCAACTCACACCCATCCATTTCATGAAATTACATAAATACGTTTGTACCAACCCCCGCTCATCAAATTTCGTTGAAACCCTAGACTTTACCTTAGACATTTGTGCATGGTATTAACTCATATCCATATACATTACACTCTAGGTTAACCTTGTGAGTTACAAGAATCACTCTACTATCTATTCCCTCATGCTATCTACATCTTTGACACATGTGAGTTTTACATAGCCCCTTTTTCACTGTTTTTACATTTTTGGGTGAAACATGATCACAACTTACAATGATTTACATAAACTACACAATACAAATCCACTTTACAATTTGTGTGCAATTTGAGCTTTATGTTTGAGTGCTAGGTGTGTTAACTACTTATTTGCAATTACATGTACAATCATTAACTAATCAAGCCGACGGTTAACAATGATAGATCTATTGAGTCTGACAAACCCACCCAGATTGGGGTGATTGTTACCGACAACACAAATTTTTGCATGCTAGTTACAAAGGTTTGATTGTACTACTTGGTTACACAATAGTAACTCCCCATAAATGCCTTGTTAATAATGACTTGTATGGATTTATTTACACACAACACTTTAATACTATTTAGAGTCAAAACCTACGTATGCTCACCAACTTTTTAGTTGACCTCGTTTTCATCATGTTTCAGGTACAAAATATGAGTTGATCAAGTTTGCTTCACTTAGGTTGTGGACCTAGTTAATTGAACAAGAATGAACATGTTATGTATTTTCAATGCTCATGTATTATGGAAATTGTTTTGTTGGAGTTATGAATGGAAATTTAATGTATTAATCTATTTCAATTTAGTCAATCATGTGCTCATGAACAGTCTACATGTCCCGCCCCGACGTTTCCGCCGTCGGTTGGGGTGTGACATCGGTGCCGTTGCCGCAGATGCCTGGACAGGGGGACCCGCCTATGCCTCATCCGCTACAGGGTGTGGCGATGGAGGACGGGCCGCCGCACGTCGAGCCCATCCACGACCATCCGCCACAGCATCCCCGACACGTACGTCGGTCTGTTAGGCTGGAGAGGGCTACCCAGGCATTGCTTGATGGCCTTGTTGCCGACTCACGACGACAAGGTCGTCAACTCGATCGCATGGAGGACCAGATGATGTGGGCGGTTGGACAGCTCGTGGATCTGTCACGAGCTGCCGGCATCGATCCACGCCCACTACCACCGCCATGTCATTATCCGGACGACCACATTCAGGATGAGAGCGGGGCGGGTCTGGGTGACAGCGGAGCCGGTTAGGTTTAGTTCTTTTATTTGTATTTTGTTTCTTTCGTTGTTATGTATGTAAAACATTTTGATGTATATATTTAATTTTTTGATGTAATGTATATAATGTTTAGTTTATTTATTTGGTTGTAATGTTTAATATTTTATTTGGTTGTAATGTTTAATATTTTGTTTGGTTGTAATGTTTAATATTTTGTTTGATTGTAATGTTTAATATATTGTTTGGTTTGTAATGTTTAATATTTTGTTTGGTTATACTGTAAAATTATAATAAATGTTTAAAAAAAATATAAAATATATAAAAATTATAAATAGATAACAAACTTATATTAACAAAATTATATAAATTGAAATAAAAATAAACAAAATATAAATAAAATAAAAAATATATAATTAAATAAAAAATACCTATACGTGGCATATAGGTCAATACGCCACGTATAGGATTCATAAACTCTCAAATCTTCCAACTTTTGAAGAAAAAATATAACCCGTGCCTCATACGCTGCGTATAGATCAATACTTCACGTATTGGACCAGCCGCTAGACAGAGAATGACACGTGTCATTCTGTTGTCAGTGACTGAACTCTATACGCCCACGTATTGCCCTATACGAGGGCGTATAGTGTGGCGGCGGGTCCAATTAGCAATATTCCGTGTGTGGTTAGAATCACCCTTGTTTTATCGGAAGTATATTACATTCCAAACCTCAAAATCAATATATTAAGCCTAGGGCAACTCACAGAGATAGGGTGTAAAGTTGTCATGGAAAGTAATAAACTATTATTACATGACAAAAACAATAAGCTGTTAATGAAGGTTGAAAGATCAAAGAATAGACTCTACAGCATCAGTTTGAAAATCGGAACACCAATATGTCTCCTAGCAAATGTGGATAATCAAGCATGGTTATGACACGCCAGATTAGGTCATCCAAACTTTAACGACATTAAAAACATGACCGGAAAGAATCTAGTGGAAGGGATACCAAAAATAAGTCATACAGGACAAATTTGCGATGCATTCTTATTAGGAAAACACAACAAAACTCCATTCCTGAATCAAGCTAAGTTCATATCACTAAAACCATTAGACTTAGTGTATGGAGATCTCTGTGGTCCCATTACTCCAGCAACACACTCCGGGAAGAAGTATATTTTCTTGTTAGTTGACGACTATACGCGCTTCATGTGGGTCTACTTCCCGACCTCAAAGGATCAAGCATTTGACACTTTCAAAGAATTTAAAGAAAAACTTGAAATGGAAACAAGGACTAAATTAAGGATGCCGAGAAAAGATAGAGGAGGTAAGTTCACATCTAATGAATTTACAAAGTACTGCAAAGAAAATGGAATAGCAAGACAACTGACAACACCTTACTCTCCATAACAAAACGGAGTAGTGGAAAGGAGAAATAGAACAGTACTATCTACTACACGAAGTATGATGGAAGCAATGAAGTTGCCACAACATTTTTGGACGAAAGCAGTTAGACACGCCATATATGTACTAAACTGGGTCCAAGAAGAGCCTTGGTGGATAAGACTCCGTATGAAGCACCCTACAACATGAAACCAAATACTGGAAACCTAAAAATATTCAGATGCACAACTTATGCCAAGGTAACAATACCTCATCTAAAGAAGCTTGACGATATAAGTATTCACATGATTTACTTAGGCATAGAGGAAGGATCAAAGGCATAAAGGCTATACGTTCCATAAAAGGAAAATATATGTGTAAGCAGGGATGTTAAGTTCATGGAAACCAAACCCTGGAAGTGGGAGGAAACTAATAAAGTTGGGGATTTTTTCTTAAATGGTGTTGTTTCACGTTATAGTTTCACAACCGGTGTTGTTTTCACATTAGTTACACAAATGGTGTTTTCATGGTTACTAACCACGAATTGTGTTTTTACAAGGTTGCTAACCACGAATTGTGGTGTTTCCAAGTTGCCAACCACGAATTGTGGGTTTTTTTTTGTTAATTTGTGGTTGGTAACCACGAATTGTTCAATCCTTTAATGCCAACCACGAATTGTAGGGATATTGGGTTGCTAACCACGAATTGTGTTCAAGAATCTCATTGCCAACCACGAATTGTAGGGATTTCTTGGTTGCCAACCATGAATTGGGGTTACCAACCACGAATTGTTCAAGAATTTGCCTTTTATTACTTTTGTTTTGTTTGTCTTATTGTTTTGGTTTTATACGTAAACTACAAAATTATTATTCTAGTTTTAGTTAAGGTCTTACAGCAATAATCAACCATAATCTTCCAATAATCACACCATTGATAACCATCACGATGACTCAAGAATAGCAAGAACCAAAACTATGACGTTTTAGATAACTACTTCTTTGATGAACATAATCTTTTTGTTTATAACCAACTGAAATAGTCGTTGCTATTTTTTAGAAAGTCGTTAGTGCTTTCTAACAAATCCGTTTTTAACAACCTAAAGCGATTGAGAAATTTCTTTATAATTGGAGGTTTTAATTAATCAAATTTCCTATTATATTTAACTTGAATTAGTTAAGAAATATATATTGGACTTTTTAAACAGCCATCGAAACTTCTTTTTACTGTTTTCTTTGACAAATTTTTTTTTATTTTTGATACTTTTTATGCTATTTTTTCTTTTTTTTTATTAAGAAATATATATATTTTTTTTTATCTTTGACAAACTAGTGATTAGTATTATCAATACATCAATTCATTTATAGTTTACATATAAAACCAAAACAATGGTGTGACCCTAATTCGTGGTTGGCAACCAAGAAATCCCTACAAACAAAACAAAAGTAATAAAAGGCAAATTCTTGAACAATTCGTGGTTGGTAACCCCAATTCGTGGTTGGCAACCAAGAAATACCTACAATTCGTGGTTGACAATGAGATTCTTGAACACAATTCGTGGTTAGCAACCCAATATCCCTACAATTCGTGGTTGGCATTAAAGGATTGAACAATTCGTGGTTACCAACCACGAATTAACAAAAAAAACCCACAATTCGTGATTGGCAACTTGGAAACACCACAATTCGTGGTTAGCAACCTTGAAAAAACACAATTCGTGGTTAGTAACCATGAAAACACCATTTGTGTAACTAATGTGAAAACAACACCGGTTGTGAAAATAACGTGAAACAACACCATTTAAGAAAAAAACCCAATAAAGTTGATATATGATCGAAACCTAAGGTACTTATTTATTTAGTCAGATGATATATAATCACTATCTTTTGGTTATGATTGATAACTAATAAAGTTCATTTACCATGTTTTTAACTATTAGCGGCATTAGACCTTAATATTCTTATTCACTGGTAATTAATTTATATTTTATAAATTATTATAACTTTTTATTGATAGCTTATAAACATTGCAAGGTTACAAAAAAGTTAAAGATCTTATTTGGTTGATTAATCATAGAGAACAATGGGTGAACAATCGGTCATTGAAGTTTTTATCAAATTTTGAAAAGCCAAAGAAAATCTAGAAAATAGCCCATGATTAAGATTGTTGTGAAGAATCCAACCGGGAAACCAACCCAAGTTCCCTCCCACAAAAACCATGATTGCTTCTCGTCTTCCCCGTCTCCTCCTTCTAATGGACTTAACGACCGGATATCCTCAGGACACGTGACCTTAATCTGCATACCACATAAACCTGTGTTGTTTTCAAAACCATTCATGGTGTCCATTTGTCGACCAACGGGAATCTTACCGGTCAGCTTGTTGTTGCTCACATCTAGAACTGTGAGTTGGACAAGATTCACTAGTGATTGAGGAATTGGACCTGAGGTTTCATTGTGTGACAAATCCGAGCTCTCTATGTTTTGTAGATCATCGAAAGACACTGGAATACCCCCTGAAATCTTGTTGTGTGAAATGTTGAGCAGTTTTAAGGCCTTGAGATTGCCCTATGAAGACGGAATTTCACCAGATATTTTGTTGTGTGACAAATCCAACAAACAGTAGGTTTCAATGTTAGGAAATGCTACTCCTTGAAAAGATTTCTTCCAACTTACAACTACGTCCCTATTGATAAAATTTTCTTGTAACTCCAAATGGAATGGGAAATTGGATACGGTGTATTGTGGAGTTTCGATCATGTTTTTAAGGTTTGGTATCTCTCTTGGAATACTTCCAGTCAGGTTGTTCCATAAGAGATCAAGAATTCTAAGAGAAGTGAGGTTGGTAGGGATATATCCTTGAAGAGAATTATTTCTTAAGACGAGAACTGTAAGAGTTTGGATTTAAGGAAGGGTATCTTGTAAATTTCCTGTAATATTGTTTTCATGAATATCAAGAATTTGGATGTTAACCAATTTGGTCAAATTCATTGGCAGATTGCCAGAAAACTTATTCCCGGCTAAATAAAGATAAAGGATTTCTTTAGGAAAATTTATGGGGATATTACCAGTGAAATTGTTGTAGGACAAATCTAATGTATCCAACTTAGATTTATCTCCGAAATCAGAAAGGTGTCACCGAAAAATCTATTTTTGGACAAGTCTAGAGTCCTTAGACTATTAAGCCTAGAGATGGACATTGGAATTTGTCCTGAAAGATTATTTCCCGACAAGAAAAGACCATCAATCCTTTTTGCGTTGCCTATATTTGTTGGTAACTCCCCATCAAAATTGTTCCGAGACAAATCAAGCACTAATAAATACTTGGATTCAAATAGAAGAGGTGGGATTAGTCCCTCGAGGTTGTTTTCTGATAGGATTATAATTTCAAGGTTCCCCTGATCGGCGAGAGCATATGGGAATCTTCCCACCAATTTATTATTGCTTAAATCAAGAATAGCCATATCTTTTTGAGATGAAATCCATTCTGGAATTTGACCGGAAATATTACAAGAAGGCATGGAGAGGAATGCTAGACTACAATCTGGAACAATCTTAGCTTCATTATTCCAAATTAAGCCATTTCCTTTTCCGCCAATAAACAATTGCTCCAAAGTTGTGATTTTGAATAACCAAGTTGGAATTTCTCCATCAAGCATGTTGTTGTGGAGCCGAAGGACTTCTAACTTGCTCATGTTTTGGATCGATGATGGAATTGGACCTGTAAATGTGTTGTCACTGAGATCAAGTGCAGTAATGTTGGGTAATGTCCCTATGAAGGTCGGAATTTGCATTGAGAAAGAATTTTCAGACAAATCCAGTTCTTCTAGTTTCTTGAGGTTTACAATCGAAGATGGGATTCCTCCCAAGAATTTATTATTTTGCAAGGAGAATTCCCTTAAGTTGGTTAAATTTCCAATCTCTTCTGGGATTTTCCTTGAAAGAAAGTTAGCCTTCAAGAAAAGTTTTTCAAGATTTCCAAGTTTACCAATTTCAGGGCTTAAACCCCCCTCAAGTTGATTGTCACTTAGATCAAGAAATCGAAGAGATTTGAGTTTGAAAAGTTGAGGAGGGATCGGACCATGGAAATTATTCCTTTTTAACTCTAGGCTATTCAAATTTCGAAGAGACCCTAGCTCGGGTCCTAGTTTCCCACCAAGCGAATTGAAGCTCATGTCCAAGTAACGTAAGTTGGTTAATCTGGAAATCTGGGTTGGGATTGAGCCATCAAATCGGTTTTGCGTCATGTTAAGGTGAACCAGTTTGGTGAGATTTCCAAACCCTTCTCCGGGAATCTCACCTAGCAACAAATTGAAGGAGACATCAAGTAGTTCAAGTGACTGTATATAAAAAAGGGGAGTCAAGATGCCAGACTGTATATGGAAAAGGGGATTCAAGATTTTGTAAAACGGATCGATAACCGAATAGGGGATAATGCTATATAGGTGGAAAAGAAAGAAAATGGAAGGAAGTGTGTTCCAGATATTTTTTTAAGGAGGGAAATGAAAGAAAAACAAGGCTTATTATTATCTTTTCAAAATTGAGAGATTTGGAGATAAAGGAAAAGAAGGGAAGAGAAAGGAAAAGAAAAAAAGAGAAAAGAATCATTTCTTTTCTTTTCTTCTCTTTAGTAAACTCGGGAACACAAATCAACTTGTTCAATTATCATATTCATGATACATTTATAGAAGATTTTATATTAATGTCGGATAAAATCAATTTAATTTTAATACTTAAGCGATTTAGTTCTTTAACTTCTTTTATACACTCATATCCCATTTATATTTCAATGAAGACGTGATTCTATTATAAAGTTTGAAAAATAATATTTTTAGCTAGGAGAAAAAAATATGTGTAGTTTAGTTATTTATCAATAGGGATGTACAAGTACCTGTCATGATAAACAGATCGATGGCCTGGACCGGAACCAACCTAAATCGGCATGCTTTCGTCTTGGGTCTAGCTAGTTCGTTGGTGTTTTTAGTGTTATCAAGGCCATTTTAGTTAAGATCAAATGAGAATGCACAATATAAATTGATACGAGTTGGAAGCTGCGGAGTGCATCTGACCGTTGAAGGAAAAACTAGAGACTTTGAATGTCCATCTGACCCTCGATGACATTGATCCAACGGTTGAGGAAAGCAGTGGGCCGTCGAGCCCAATTACGAGCCCGAAACTCAGCACAAGACAGCATCAAAAACCATGGCAAACGGGTTCTCACGGGGCAGGTCCGAGCAGCGCTGAAACGGGTCCTAGACGATCGACTCGGGTTTCAAAACCAAACCCGAAATATTTAGTAAATGCGGCAATAACCGAGGAAGTCGAACTGTAGCCACAAACGTATGAAGAAGCATGCAAGAAGAAGGAATGGAACATTGCAATGCAATAAGAGATCGATGCTATGACTCGAAACGAAACATGGGTCTTGGTGCCTAAACCGAAAGACGTAAAGCATGTGTCTTGCAAGTGAGTGTTCAACATAAAACGCAAGGTGGATGGTTTGATTGAAAGGCACAAAGCTCGATTAGTGCACGGGGGTTCTCACAACAGTTTGGAATTGATTATGAAGACATGTTCAGTTCTATAGCAAAATTGAGAACGGTCCGAGTGGTGATAGCTGTAGCAGCAAGTAAAGGGTGGATGTTGCACCAAATGGACATAAAGAATGCTTTTATGGGTTAAAACAATCCCCGAGGACATGGTTTCGTAAGATGGGTGAGTTCCTACAACACAATGATTTCGAGACGTCGGTGACGAGGGTGCCCCCTCCACCCTAAGCGTTTGAAATAATAATAAAAAATTTAAAAGTAAATGTCTTTTGTTTTGTCTGAAAAAAAGAAGTTGAGAAGACATCGTAGCCGGCAACAAATAGATTAGCTACTTTTTACTCACAATTCTTTCTACTCGCTTCATCAGTTATATACTTGTCATACGTAATGGTTTCACGTCGTGCTACGTCACTGCCACATTATTGGTTATAATATGAATATATGATGTACTCTAAAGACCGTAAAGAAAAAAAATACAAAATTTGTACTACGACCTCAACTAAAAGGTTCTGGTTTTGCCACGACCGGTGGTCACGTTGCCATGTCCTAAAATTAACTCAATTAATCTAATAGCAAATTTTTGGTATTGTACCAACCCACTATCATCATAGATGGTGAATTAAATTATTGTATGCACCAACCTGTTTTTTGTCGTTGTTGTAGTTCCCACTTACACTTCACTACTTTATTCTTTCATGTTGTTAATAATATCGAGTTTGCCTTTCAAAATATTATACAACTGAAGTTTTTTTTCCTTTTTCTATCTCTTTTCCTTTTCTTCTTCCTATCCAGCCGATTGTACCACCGTTCTCTTTCAAGCTTTCAGTCTCTCGGTTTTTTGGTTGTGGTTGATCAAGTGGCTTCATCTTGACTCGTCGGTCTTGAATAAATTGTTTCCTTCGGCTTGATAGATCTTGAACATGTGGCTTTGATATCAATTGTTGCAAATTTGAAAGCACAAACACAAGAAAACATATTTGATAATGCCAACACTCGGCGTTGACTCTTTCGATATTATAAACTCAACTCGACAAATAAAAGTGAAAGCATAACCCATATTTATAATAGACATAAACTAATCGTAACCCTTAAAACAACTAAATAAACCATATCTAATTAACCCAATAACCATGACCCATTAAATAAAATACTAATAATTATCTAGACCTAACAACTCGATATAAATATAACGTGTAAAATGTTTAATAATTATAATTTTTTAGTGTTTTGAATTTGTTTGTTTGATTTTTTAAACTAATAACAGGTAAAAGAACTTTATTAGTTATCAATCATAACGAAAAGATAAGTGATTATCAACGGACCAAATGAATAAGTACCCAACCATATATTAGCGGCATTTTACCTTTTTCTTATTCACAAGCAACTAATTTATATTTTATGAAATAATTATAACTTTTATTGATAGCTTATAATAACATTGCATGGTTACAAAAAAAGTTAAAGATCTTGTAAGGTTGGATTAATCATAGAGAACAATGGGTGAACAATCGATCATTAAAGAGACTAGAAGTTTTTACCAAATTTTGAAAAGCCGAAGAAAATCTAGAAAATATCCCATGATCAAGATTGATGTGAAGAATCCAACCGGAAAACCAACCCAAGTTCCCTCCCACAAAAACCATGATTGCTTCTCGTCCTCCTCGTTTGCTCCTTCTAATGGCCTTAACGGCCGAATATCCTTTAAGGGAATTGTTTCTTAAGTTGCTTGATTTTTCAGAAATCATACTTTGCTATCTCTTGTGGAATAATTCTGGTTAGGTTGTTATGGGAGAGATCAAGAACACGGAGAGAACTTAAGTTGGAGATACTGCTAGGGATATATCCTTTAAGGGAATTGTTTCTTAAGACAAGAGCTTCAAGAGTTTGGATTTGAGGGAGAGTATCATGTAAATATCCTGTAATATTGTTTTCATGAATATCAAGAAGTTTGAGGTTGACCAGCTTAGTCAAATTCCATGGTAGATTTCCACAAAACTTATTCCCTCCTAAATAAAGAAATCTGAACCCTTTAGGAAAATTCGTAGGAATCTTACCAGAGAAATTGTTGTAAGACAAATCTAGGTTAAAAAATTTATCTCCCTAAACAGGAAAGCTGTCACCGGAAAGTCTGTTTTTGGACAAGTCTAGATGCTGTAGATTGTGAATCTTGGAGATTGACACGGGAATTTGTCCTTGAAAATTATTTTCGGACAGACTAAGAAACCTGATCCTTTTGGCTTTGCTATATTTTCTGGCAACTCCCCTGTAAGATTGTTCCAAGACAAATCAAAAATTAATATATCCACACTTTCAAATAGACGAGATGGGACTAACACGTTGAGATTGTTTTCTGATAGAAATAATATTTCAAGTTTTCCCTTGGCGAGAAAATCTGGGAATTTTCCCTCTAATTTGTTTTTGCTCAAATCAAGCCAATACATATCTTTCTGTGTTGAAAGCCATTCCGGGATTTCACCTGAAATATTACAAGAAGGCATAGAGATCAAGCCTAGATTACACCTTGGAACAATTTTAGCTTCATTATTCCAAATCAAGCTGTTTCCACCAATGAACAAAGAAGATAGAGTTGTGATTTTGAATAACCAGTTGGAATTTCTCCGTTAAGCATGTTTTCATGGAGATGGAGGAGTTCTAGCTTGCTCAAGTTTTGCATCGATGATGGTATTGGTCCAGTAAACTGGTTCTTGCTCAGGTCAAGTGCAGTCATGCTAGATAGTTTTCCTATGAAGTTTGGAATTTGCGTTGAGAAAGAATTTACAGCCAAATCCAGAATTTCTAGTTTCTTTAGGTTTCTAATGGAAGATGGGATTCCACCAAAGAAATGATTATTTTGCAAGGAAAACTCTCTTAACTTACTTAAACTTCCAATCTCTTGTGGAATTTTTCCCAAAAGAAAATTGCCACCCAAGTAAAGTGATTCAAGATTTACAAGTTTACCAACTTCAGCGCTCAAATCCCCCTCAATAGTATTATCACTCAGATCTAGAACACGTATAGATTTGAGTTCGAAAAGTTGAGAAGGAATCTGACCATGAAAATGATTGTCATTTAACATCAGCGTAGTTAAATTTTAGAGAGACCCTAGTTCGGGTCCTAGTTTTCCCTCGAGATTATTATAACCCAGATTAAGAACCATAGAGATTCGAGTTTGAAAAACTGAGAAGGAACGGAACCCGGGAAATAATTCCCACTTAAATTGAGTGTAGTCAATCTTTGAAAAGTGATAACATTGGCAGAGGTGTGCTTATGGTGGTGGCCATTGTGGTTTCAGATGGTTGTATGTTACCAAAAGCAGCGGTGATTATATAGGGAATTAACGGGATGTGGGGTTACTTTTTTTTCTTCTTTTTCTTTAATCCAGAACAATGTACAATCATTCTTGAACTTAGTACAAGTTATGAGTTTAAGAGAAAATTAGAACAAAAAGATTTGTGTTTTAATATTTTACGTCCGCTTGTAATCGAGTAATATTGAGTAGTTGGTCATAGCCATACATGATGAGCTTTTTCCACCATGGATCATTAAATAATCATGACTTAAAATACAAAGAAAAAACATATAATTTTGTGTTTTTTATGCAAGAGAAGTAAAAAAAGAGTACGTATTGCATTTTTTAACAATAGATGGGGTAATTTTTTATTTAGAAATAGCCATTAGACAAAAAGATGATTACAATAAAGTAACAGATAAACGGGCAACAAGTTGTGCCGCAACCCCCTTTTGGATAGCAAAACTAATCCTACTAAAACATATCTTTGGATCTTAGGGGCCGAAAAATTACTAAGCATGACCCGCTGAACCCTATTTAGTAATTCCACAGCCTCCGGGGCTTGGAAACCAAATGTATCAAAGGCAAAACGGATAAACTCGTGTTGATTCTCTAAACAAGTTTTCTCGTGTTTAGCAACTTTGTCTGCTTCCGCCTTCAGCGCAGCCTGGCCCGCAACAAACCAATTGTCCCTAATCCCCACGAGATGGAGTACTAATTTGTTGTAATTTAAGTGATGACATTTTTCTTAAGCCAAACAAGACTAATATTTTATGCTACTTTAATCAAAGTGTAACGAAATTGGGTAACTTCCACAGTACACACAATTTCATGGGCTAGTAAACTTCTAAAAACTCAAAAGAATTTGTATGCTTCATCGCTTCTACATGAGAGTGAATCAAAATCAGTTTTCTAAAGCACCTGATACATTTTTCCTTAAAAATTATTTATCTACATCATATTTAATTATTTATGATTTTTTTCCCCATAGATGATACGGGCTAAACAAAATTAAATAAGACTATCTACAGTACGGGCTAAACAAAATTAGATAAGACTTTCTACAAAATTGCATGTCATCTTTCTTACATACAGACTTACTCAGCATCTCACATCAGCTTTTTATCAATTCTTATCAAAAACTCATTTTACCTGCAACACTACCATACTGATCCTTCTTATAAATAACCTCATTATTTTTCACATCATCTTTTTTTTTCATTTGATTATTTATATTATTATTAGTTATGAAATAATTTTTAATAAATAAAAAATAATAACTAAATAAAATTAAAAATAAAAATAGAATTACATAATTTTAAACTAAAAATTAAAATACAATAATACATCAATTTTATTCAAACTAAAACCTAAAAATAAAAACTAATAGTTGCATTGAGGCATGTTGTATTTCTCCATAATCTCGTTACATAAATTTTCATGTTTCACTTGTTGGTATGGATCCATTACAGTTTTGAATTTTCTCCTATACACTTTTGAATTTTCTTCTATACCTACAGTTTTGAATTTTCTTTCTAAAGCATCCAAGTTCACTTTGCCTCTGAGACTCGTATTGTTCGGCTTTATTGAATTTAATGTCGTTGTAAATATTTAAAGTCGTCTACGAAAATAATAAGAGTAAACTATAAGTTGAATCTTGTTTTATTGAAGGCAAGTTGTTTTAGTCTGTTCACTCATTTTCTTCGTATTTATGGTTCAAATCGACTGTTTTGTTTTGTTTCGTTTTAATTGTTGAGACTAGTTATATAAAATCTCTTTTTTTTCATTGTTTAACCGGTTTTAACTTGTGAAAACCATCTTAACATTCGATAGAAATGATAGTAATTACATGCTGATCACCTAATATTTTGAAATATAAGTTTCTTTCTTTTTTATTCATTTGATAACTAGATGATCACATGAAAGTGATGAAATGGTATACCAAACAGTTTGAGATAAACAATACTATGTTGTTATTTTTCAAACAAAAAGTTAAAACACTTTGATATTTATTTTAACAGAAAACTTTTTTTTACATTTTGTTTCATTTGGATTGGATTTGTATGCAACTAATTTTTAAACCTAAATAGTGATTACTATCAACATTATCACAGATCTATAAAATTTTTTATGCGACTTTGAATTCTCTTTCTAAAGCACTCGGGTTTACTTTGCCTCCACGACACGTCAAAAGAGATCGAGACGTGAAGTAAATGATAATAACACTTGTGTTGATCGATTTACTAGACTGAAAATAATATCATTGTAATTATCTCAAATCGTCCACAGAAACAAGAGTAAACTACAAGTGTGATCCTGTTTTATTTATCGGCAAATTGTTTTAGTCTATTCACTTGCTTTCTTCATATCCGTGGTTCATAATCAATTGTTTGTAGTTCAATTTGAATGTTCTACTAGTTTTAATTGTTTGAGACTGATTTTTAAGTTTTGTTCTAAATTAATTATATTTTTATTTTTTTCCTTGCAAAAGTTGAAATTTTAGGGTACATACGAACCTTGTGTATATCTATTAGAGAGTTAAATAACTAGTTCTCTAATATAATTTATAATTATCAAATAAAGACCATTTGACCCAATGGTATCCAAATTTTAAATAGAGGCTCCCTCTTTTTAAAGATGAAGAGTTTAAATCGTGTAGTAAGCATGTCAGGTGGATTTAGAAATAGATTAAAAGCAACTAAAATTTTGGGTATTTAAACTTAGTCTAAGTTTCACACTAAGTAAAACGGAACGACACGTTTTATTTTCTTGGACTCAAATGTGGTCCTTGTTTAGTTGCATCATTATTATAATGTAAATCTATTTGTTTACCAATTAACAATGACTACACGACATTATTATATATATATATATTTATATATCTTGATTTAAATTTGATTAATTACCATTGGTACATTATGTTTGAGTTAATGTTTTTGATTCATATGTTTGAGTTAATGTTTTTGATTCATAGAGCAACTTTGATATATTTTTATTATTCTCTTTTTTGCCATAACAAATGCACAAGTATCAACACAGTGGTTATAAAAATAAACTAGTATTTCATCCGGCGTGTTGCGACCATCGCGCGTCACGACACGTTAAACAACGGACTCTAAACGTCTTTAAAACTTTAATAAAAAAAAGAAGATTATAAACCGTTAAACAAATCAAAGTCTTTAATGAAGTTAAAAAAAAGGACGCTATACGGCTTCAAAACTTTATAAATAAATAAAAAAGCTAAACTGTTAACCCCATGTGTTGCGGCAGGCTTAAACCTCGTTAAGTACGAGAAAACACGGCACGACGGTATACTTGGAAACACGCCGTTGTAAAAATGAGTTAAAATTGAGAATTTGCATTATAACGTTTGAAATTTTTAAAAGAAAAACAAAACCGTTGAAAATAAAATATTAAAAAAAAAGAATAAACGAATTTAGAAACCAAAATAATTTTAACATAAAAGTACTAAAAGAAAAAGAAAATAGGGTAAGGTATTGAAGAATCGAACACGGGCGGATTTCTTCACGAGGAAGGGTGCTAGCAAAATTTAGGGATTAAAGTGTAATTTTTTAAACTTAAGGAGCAAATACAAAATTAGGCATACCACAAGGACTGTCCATGTACTTAACTCTACTTAGAATTAACTCTACTTAGAAAAATATAACAAGTTAAGTTTGAGTTTATAAAGGTGAGCTCAAAATTTATTAGAGTTTTTTCGACCTTATATACGTGTTAGTGTTTTTTAACTTGATAAAACTAATAGTTTACAAGTTATTATTCAAAAGAAAAATAAAAGTATAAACGTTTTAGACAAATTTAAAGAGTAACATACAAAAAAAAACTAGTTCTCTGTCTTTTTCCGTGTATTTTTTATAAGTTAAATAATTTAATATAACATACATAGATTGAGAAATACAATGTAAAACTATATTAGTTTTTTATGATTATGATATTAAGTTATTAACTCATCTTTTTAAGTTGTTAACACGAGAATGAGTTGAAAGGGAGATTTTTTGGCGGAGACTGGGAAAGGGTAAGGGTCAGCTCTGCGGGCTTAGGCCCAAACATTAAGGGAAACCAAAGTATCATGGCCCATTTTGTTAGCCGACTAAAGCCTTCTGTTAGCCGTCTAAAGTCTTCTGTTAGTCGTCTAATCCTGTTAGCCGGCGTTTTTTTCTGAATGGTATTTGGCTTGAGCCGCCTTCTTTCTTGGCTTTAGCCAACTTCTTTTTTAATTTTTATATTGTCGGATGTTTAAAAACCGTTAAAAGAAAACGTCCGTTATGTTTAAAAAACTTTGCACGTTACGTCATTTAGCCTAACGACCATTAAATTTTGCCGTTAAGTCAGGTCATGTACAAGACACATGAGGGTATATTGGTCTTTTTACAGTAAAAGGACTATTTCTATAAACCTTTATTAACAGAAATAAATTATAAGAATAGTCATTTTATGTGTGAAAGCCCCAAAATACTCTCATGTGCATGGCACGTGACCAGACTTAATGGTAAAATTCTAACGATCGTTAGGCCAAATGACGTAACGTGCAAAGTTTTTAAACATAAATGATGTTTTGTGTGATTTTCTTTAGTTAAAACACGTCTACTAAAATTTAGGTAATACTTAAATGACGTAATTTATAATTTACTCTTCAAATAAATTCTCAAATCTAGATACAACCCTAACTAGTAATACAATTAACAAATGGAAAATCTTATTATCTCCGATGTTTTAGAAATCGGTTTTTAAACCATACCGGGTTGAGCTCATAAATGGTTCAACCGGTTGTACCGGACTGTACAGGGCGGTTCAACCGCGTTGACTAGTTAACCTTATAATTCCATAAAAATACAACTTCAACTCAAAAAATAAACAAAAAGTATATGATTCCATAATAAAAAATAATTCAAAAGTTAATCCATAATTAAAAAATAATCCAAAAGCACTCAATTTTTCAACAAAGTTTTTTAAATAAAAGTATACAATTAGTTTATGTCATTAGAGTGTTGAATATAAAATAATTGATAACTGATCGTAGGGTCTATGGTGGGATCATGGAAATGTGTAAGTTACGGGTATGGGTTATTAAGGTGTGTCGTGTGAAAGGCCGCATGGAAAGAGTCGTGTCGTACATTAAATGTTTATGATATGTTGTGTGAGAAATATGTTGTTCTAGGGTTATGCGTGAGGTGTATGTATAGTTAACGAGTCATGTAATTGCTAGTATGTTGTTGTGTTTTGTGTTTGTTGGTGTATGTTTGCATCGTGTCATTATGGCACATCAAACATGAATTGTGAAGGATGAGGTTCGTCGGGAAGTCACCAACTGTGACATTTATTAACAGGTTAATGATGAGCTCAGGGTATGTCGAACGCCCTGACGAAGGTAACCCTGACGAGGGTGCAGTGACGAGGTATGTGTTTACGTGGGTGTTTTATATATGTGTAGTATTACATGAAAACGTTGAGTTATAATGATTATGCATATGGTGATATTAATGTGATAATGTTAGTGTGACGTATAGATGTCATCATTGTGGTATGTAAAGTTAAATTTACTGTTGTGTCAGGATTATGACGTGACGTGTATAAATGTCGTGTCAGTTAATTGTGAGAGCCTTAGTTAAGGCCATGTGTGTTAATGTCTAGAATTTATGGTGTTAACCAAGTGTCGGGTTAATGCTCGTTCTTGAGTATGAGTTATTAGTATGACAAGTTAAGTCTATGTCAACTAGGTGATAGGATTATTATTATTATTATTATTATTATTATTATTATTGGAAGTACGGGCTGAGTCCCGAGTGATGAACGGGTATAAGATGTCGTGGGATAACAGGGTACTGAGTAGAATAAACAGCTATTCGTTAATAAATCATAAAACTATTTTGTAAGGACCGTGGGGTCCCGAGTAGAATAAACTGATGAATATGATGTGATGTTTTTATTCAAATTAAACTATTAGAACTCACTTAGCGTAGCTGACTTTGTGTGTACGTTAGATTGTTTTGCAAGTAGGTGTAGCGTTGACGTATCTTGGCTTGGGAGCGGTATTACTCGAAGTGGTGTGCAGACATTCGTGAGGTAATTTAATATCATTAAATACCAATAAAAGAATTTAGAAAGACTTCCGTTGTAGATTGATTAGTAATAAATGCGTTTTTAAAAGAGAATGGCCCGTTATGAGAACCAACTGTAGGATGCCCGGGTTGAGGTCTTACAATTCACTTCTTCAAACTGGAATTAATTCATATCCTGAAAGAAACAGTTAACCACATAACAAGCTTACTGCTTTACAACAAGTTTATTCAAATTTGAAGCTCACTATGAGATTGAATATGCTACCAATCCTCCCAAGACTAAATCAATTTAATGTTCCATATTTGGAACAATGCTTCATTTTTAAAAGAAAGATTTAGAAGAAAACCTGAACACAAGACTTGAAAGATTTTCAATGAGAAACTAGTGAAGAGCACAAGTGTTGATAACGTGAGAAAAACTAGAGAGAGTGAGGGAAAACTGATTGTTTCATTCAAGTAAAACACATACACATACATCATATATATATATATACACACACAAAATACAACATGAAACTTAAAAGCCCACAAAAATTAGGTTAAGCCATAAAATAGTCTGCATTTATATTATTTTATATTTTCTGAAACGGTTACAAATTTTTTTATTATTAGCTTATAAGAACTTCGTATGATCACAAAGATATAAACATCTTAGATTAAACATGATATTTCTAGAGAACAATGAATCAAGAATGTTTCATTGAAGAAATTTTCTTCAACTTTTAAAGAGTTGCAGAAATTTTAAAAAGTAGCCCATAATCAAGATTGATGTGACGAACCCAAATGGGAAACCAACCCAAGTTCCCTCCCACAGAAACCATGATTGTTTCTCTTCTTCATCACCCCTTCCTTTTAACGGTCGGATATCCTCAGGACATGTAACCTTAATCTGCATGCCACATAATCCGGTGTTGTTTTCAAAATCAACCATAGTGTCCATTTGCGGACCAACGGGAATCTTTCCTGTCAGCCTGTTGTTGCTCACATCTAGAACTGTAAGTTGGTTGAGCTTCACTAATGATTGAGGAATCGATCCTGAGATTTCATTGTGTGATAAATCCAAGCTTTCTATGTTCTCTAGATCGCCAAAAGACATTGGAATGTGCCCGGAAATCATGTTGTGTGAAATGTTGAGTAGTTTTAAAGCTTTGAGATTACCCAACGATGGTGGGATTTCATCAGATATCCTGTTGTCTGACAAATCTAACAAAGAGTATATGTCAAGTTTAAGATATCCTAGGCCTCGAAAAGATTTCTTCCAATTCAAAATCAAGTCTTCAGACTCCTGCAAGAAAGCGGTAGCCCAAATGGAATGGGAACTAGGAAAGGATCTTGAAATGTTCGGGGTCTTAATCATTCTAGATAAATTTGCTATCTCTCGTGGAATACTTCCGGTTAGATTGTTGTGAGAGAGATCAAGAATTCGGAGGGAACTGAGGCTTGAGATATTGATAGGGATATATCCTTCAAGGGAATTGTTTCTTAGGATAAGAACTTCAAGAGTTGGGATTTGAGGGAGAGTATCGTGCAACTTACCTGAAATATTGTTTTCATGAATATCAAGATATGCCAGGTTAACCATTTTAGTCAAATTACAAGGAAGATTTCCGGAAAACCCATTCCCACCCAAACAAAGGCTTTTGATCCTTTTGGCGTTGCCTATATTTTCTGGCAACTCCCCAGAAAAATTGTTTCGAGACAAATCAAGAAATAATAAAAGCCTATTTTCAAAAAGGCGTGACGGGATTGATCCATTGGGTTGTTATCAGAAAGGAATATTATTTCAAGGTTCCACTCAGCGAGCCAATTTGGGAATCTTCCATCCAAGTCATTCCCCTTAAAATCCAGATAAAACAAATCTTTTTGTGATGAAACCCACTCGGGAATTTGACCTGTAATTCCACAATTAGGCATGGCGATCTCGTATAGACTACATCTTGGAACAATCTTAGCTTTATTATCCCAAACGATTCCCGAAACGCGTGCTTAGCATCCAATCACCTGTAATAGACACAAATACAAATACCAACGTAAAACCGACTCGATATACAAAGTAACACCCATAAAACTGTACGAACTATACTCTTAAACACGAGATATTTGACCTTACATCAGGCTACGTTGATGTCCACAAAATCAAATTTATTTAGTTTAAATCATTAATAAATATTTTAAATCCTGGATTCAATAATTATGATCATTGACATAAGTAAAACTGGATACAATGTTTCACCCAACGCTCCGCCGCAATGCACGGGTTAACGTAAACTTGTTTCATTGAATTACAAACTTTCCTTGGGTTGGTGACATACCCAGAGGTGGCTCAGTGGCATGTGCGGCATATGCCTCCGCCGCGCTGGGCACATAATTTTGATGGTTTTCTAGCGGCATAAAATTTTTAAAATTTTTATATATATATATAGAGAGAGAGATAAAGGTGAGTTCACTAGAAAACTCATTTTCATGAGAAAACAAAAAAACTCCTATTACATATGTGTATTACATCCAAACACCGAACCCACACCCAAAAACCTAAACCCCCCACCCCACCCCCACCCAAAAACCTAAACCCCCCACCCCCACCCAAAAACCTAAACCCCCCAACCAAAAACCTAAACCCACCCCACCCACCCCTCAAAAACCTAAACCCCTCACCCTTTCAAATACCTAAACTAAACCAAAAAAGCCTAACCCACCCCTAAAATCCTAAACCCACCACCCACCCCCATCTAAAAACCTAACCCACCCCACCTACCCCCTCACCCACCCCCCAAAAACTTAAACCCCCTCACCCACTCCCCAAAAACCTAAACCCCCACCCCACCCCACCCCTCCAAAAACCTAACCTAAAAGCTAAACTAAACCCAAAAAACTAAACCCAAAAGTTAAACCCACTACTTTTCGATTTTTTTTTTTGAACAAGGACGACGTGCGAAACAAGGTCTACGAAACAGTTTTTTTAATTTTTGATTTATGATTTTTTTATTATTTTTTTTACCTTAAATAAGTAGTTTTTTTATTTTCTCATAAACATTGAGTTTTCTTATGATCCTTCCCCTATATATATATATATATATATATATATATATATATATATATATATATATATATATATGGAGAAGTTCATTTCAGAACACTTAAATATTGCGAGAACAATAGGGACAAACTTAAATCGTTTATTTTTTTGATCCACGGTAAAAAAAAATTAAAACTTTATACTTCTTACATACAAATTTGTATGTTTATATACATAAAAAACAATCAAACTAATTTTTTCTTATGTTTTTATATATTTAAAAGTTTCCTACACATGTGTAGGTTATGTGTAGGTAAAAAAACCTACACATGTGTAGGTATGTATATGAACGGAATTTTTTCATACTTTTTTGTTTGAATTTCATGAAAAACAAATAAACATTACATTTATATAAGTTTCTTATATTTTAAAACTTTTTAAGATTAAAAAAGTGAATGATTCGTTTTGTTCCGCGTGTTCTCGCAATATTTAGTGTTCTGAATTGAACATTGAAACACACCACTTTTAAAAACAAAACTTTAACGCGCGGAAGTCTTAAACCCACTTTTAAAAACACCACTTTTAAAGAATTTTTTTTTTTTACCTTAGGCCTGGGTATCTCAACTTTTCTCTCGTTTCCACCTTGCTTCAAATCCGGGCAATCCGCCCTAAGGTGTCCTGGCTTGTAACAATTATAACATATACGAATCTGGCTTGGACACTGATTTGCCATATGCCCTGGCTTCCCACACTTGTAACAATTCGACGTTCCCTTCTTACAATCCCCATAGTGCTCCTTCCCACAAACTTTGCATCCTCGAGAAGAGAACTTGGTAAAAGGCTTCTTACTAGGGCTCCCGCCCTTTATCTTGCTCACCACTTGATCCACAATTTCCCTTTTCCTCTTCTCTCCTCTAGCTTCTTGCCTCCTCAACTCCACTTCCCTTTCCCGACACCTGTTTATCAAATCCACAAGCGTGGTGAAAGAAGATGGAGATATGCTATCTCTGAATTCCACAGTCAACATAGCATAAAATCTGTCAATCTTCGCCTTCTCGGTCGACACCACGTCCGGACAGAACTTGGCGCGATCAAAGAAAGCTCCAGCCAATTCATCTATTGACTCATTCTTTTGCCTCATGAGGAGAAACTCCTCAGTCATTCTATCAACTGCGGCTTGCGGGCAATGATACTTCAGAAAAGCCGCCTTAAACTCCTCCCAAGACATGGAGGTCACACCCAAAACACCCCTCTCCTTGCGGAGATTCAACAACCACTCCTTTGCCCTTCCAGTCAACAAAGACACACTGAACATCACCCTATCATCGGGCTTACATTTAGTAGTCTCAAAATTAGACTCCAAATCCACAACCCACCTGTGGCTCAGAATCGGGTCCACTTGCCCGTCATATTCCTTGGTCTTAGTTACCATAAACTCTTTTAGGGTACAACCCTGTGGCACCCTTTCCTTCTCCTTTAACACGTCTTCGAGGGTAAGCTTGATAGCCCCTCTCATTTCTTCCATTAACAAGGTTGTGGCTTGCTCGAAGGCCTTAGCCACTTCCTCTTTTATCATATCTTGGATTCTTGGATCCAATGGTTCATTACTTGCATCTTCTGCCATCTCTAAACTGAGAAAATGAACCACAAACACCTTAATACCCTTTCACTTTCAATACCCTAGGTATCCATTACACATTCACTATTATATGTATTAAGTATATCTTTATCTACCTATATACATACATACATATATAACCACCTTCACCTAATCCTTGCAAATGTTCATTGTTATATGGTTATCATAAAGTCCCTTGCACATTTCGTCTTATTAAACATATTGTCCAGACATGTTTAATAATACGCCATGCCCAATTGTAATTACCATCTCCATATAACAGGTCACAAAACAAGTTTCGGCACACATAACACCTTAACAATATTCATCATACATATATACATATATACATACACCATATATATATATTATCATTTTATCAAATCATTACTAACCTTTCATTTCCGCAAGCTCTGAGTCTTAGTCAAGTCCTTCTTGGATTCTCGTATCATTCCTCCATATCAAGAGCATCCGGTTTGAGTTTAGTGTCTCGCACACCAAATCCCTCAAACCATTGCTCTGATACCAAGTTGAAACACACCACTTTTAAAAACAAAACTTTAACGCGCGGAAGTCTTAAACCCAGATTTTTTTTTTTTTTTTTTACCTGTCGCGTACCGCGACTCATACGTGCCATCCCCGTCGCGGACCGCGAGGGGACCTTTTTCACAGAAAGTTTCAATTTTTCTGCAGGTTTCAGCAATTAACCAAATATCCAACATTTTTCAAACCTTCAAGACATTAAAATTCCCAACACTTGGGTTTTGACCAAAAACACATTAACAACAAGTAAATACACTAAAACATCAATTGTGTATCAAATTTACATCCATCTACGAGGGTTTTCCCAAAAATCCCCAAAATACCAAAATGCATACGAGAACCCTTCACGCCTTGGACTTGACTTGGACTACTTCGGAGCCTTTCCTACAACCATATAAACATATCACCATTAGTAATGAGATAAACATAACTAACAAGTATTTACAACTTATTGTCACCTTTGTCACCCATTTGACCCGTTAACACCCATTTGACCCGTTAACACCCATTTGGTCAATTAAGGATTTCATACACTTGTATATCACCTACAAGTTACTTTCATCAATTCATTATCACTTTTCCATTTCCATTTTGGCACGTAGGCCATAACTTCATATCCCAAAGGATACGAGATCATAACTCCATAACTATTCTATCCATTATGGTACTTAGACCATAACTCCATATCCATTCTATCCATTATGGTTCATAGACCATAACTCCATATCAACATATCCATTATAGTATAATTACTATAACTACATTCCTTCAATTATGCATACAATTTCATGCTCATTCATACCACATAACAAATTATGCAACTTTACACATTATACATACAACCTTGCATAAAACTCATTTATCCCCGTTTCATTTATGATCAACACATGATCCATTTCCATTATAGCTTAACACTATAACTACATTCATTCATTGTACATACTAAATCATTCACAATTTATCATATCACAAGTATGTACACAATCACATAACACATAATTCACAAAATTCACCATTTATCATCAATACTAAGTAAGTGCGTAGGCACTTACCTTTCGGGTTAGAAGATCCCGCACCGCTCTCAAGCTTTGCAATTTGATTACCTAAACACATTCGCCTAGTTTAGTAATCTAACATATACCAAAATTTCATTACATTTGAGTTCACAACTCAATTTCCCAATTCCAACCCAAATTGACCCGTTTGGGTTATCCTCATAACCAAACACCCTCTTTCACCACAAACTCACCTACTTGAGTTTCATTAACTTAATCTTAACACTAATTCTTCTTTCAAAAATTATTATTCAGTTAATTTGGTGTTTGTTCTAGTGTCTAACATCTTAAAAACACTTAATCTTCATTAATTCACCATTCTAACATTATGACCCAAACACCCCCAATTTTCACCATATGAACCCTAACTTCTCATAATCAAAATCAAAGGGTTCTAGGATGTTAATCATCATTCTTTAACTTTAGTTTAGCTAGATTATCAATAATCTAACACTAATTCATCACATGCATACTCGATTTTCGGATTTCTTCAAAACCCACCAAATATCACATTCAAAGTGAAATCAAAGGAAAGAAATCACTTACTTGATGTTAGGAGAGTGATGTGCAAGCCAAAACCCCCACAATTCAAGCTCTAAATGCACGATTTGAGCTTCAATTGAGATTTCTCCTTTTTCTTCTCTTGAACATAAACGACCTCAACAACACAAATGAGGTTTATTTTGACTTTTGCTAGTCAATATGGCAGATTTTGCCATTTACACATTTGACCCCTTAACTTTCATTTCACTCATTTCATTCTATAGTTAGTTAAAACTAACATAACTTCATTATTAACTTGAAACCTACTTATTTCAACTTATTTCATAAATATTATTTTCACCATAATATTTATTAAAATGCTTTATTTATCTGAAAACGAAACCCGGATTTTGGTTCGTTACAAATCACCTCCCCTTTTTTGGGTTTCGTCCCCGAAACCCGACTTCACATAAAAGGTTCGGATAATGTTTAAGCATTTCTTCCTCGTTTTCCCAAGTCATTTCCGCTCCCTTTCTATGTTTCCACCTCACCAAAACTTGGCTAATCTCTTTATTGCGCAAACGCTTCACTTTTCTATCCAAGATTGCCACCGGTTCTTCAACATAATTCAACTTTTCATCCAATTCGATATCGTCCAAAGGGACAAAAGTAGATTCATCCGCCAAACACTTCCGCAAATGAGACACATGAAATGTGTTATGAAGTCTACTTAGTCCCTCCGGTAGCTCCAAACGATAAGCTACCGTACCCACCTTTGCTATCACCTTAAACGGCCCGATGAAACGAGGACTTAACTTCCCCCGTTTCCTAAACCGTATCACCCCTTTCCAAGGAGAGACTTTCAAAAGCACAAAGTCTCCCACTTGAAACTCAATCGCCCGCTTCCTATTATCCGCATAAGACTTTTGGCGATCTTGAGCCGCCTTCAAGCGTGCTCTAATTTGGTCAATACTATCATTAGTTTCCTTGACCACTTCGACACTACCGAGCTCCCGTTGACCAATCTCACCCCAACACACGGGTGTTCGACACTTTCTCCCATACAATGCCTCAAAAGGCGGCATACCAATACTAGAATGGTAACTATTGTTGTAAGAGAATTCCGCCAACGGTAAATGGTCGTCCCAACTACCTCCAAAATCCAAGGCACACGCTCGCAACATATCCTCGAGCGTTTGAATCGTACGCTCGCTTTGCCCATCCGTTTGTGGATGATAAGCGGTGCTGAGGTTCAACCTTGTCCCCATATCCTCATGGAATTTCTTCCAAAAACGAGAAGTGAATCTCGTATCACGATCCGATATAATCGACACTGGCACACCATGACGTGACACAATTTCCTTCACATACATTTCCGCCAATCTATCCGAAGAATATGTTTCCTTTATAGGAAGGAAATGTGCACTCTTCGTCAACCGATCCACTACTACCCATATCGCATCATAACACTTTCGAGTTTTTGGTAGTTTAGTGATCAAATCCATGGTTATATTTTCCCATTTCCAAAGCGGTATTTCAAGCGGTTGAAGCTTTCCATACGGCTTTTGATGCTCCGCCTTAACCCTTAAGCATGTGAGACACTTCTCCACATACTTAACAATATCACGCCACATACCCGGCCACCAAAAATGACACCTCAAATCATAAAACATCTTCGTGGCCCCCGGATGGATAGAATATTTGGATTTATGCGCCTCGTCAAGAATAGTTGTCAAGACACTTGACAACCTAGGTATCCAAATTCTATCAAAGCATGTCTTCAAACCCATGCTATTTTCACCAAGTTTATCAACATAAGAAATCATCCGTTCCTTCTTCAAGTCACCACCAAGTGCTAACACTTGGGCCTCCCGGATTTCATTAACAAGAGATGATGAAATTGTCATCTTAAATGACTTCACCTTGATAGGTGAATGATTTGACTTCCTACTAAGCGCATCCGCCACAACATTCGCTTTACCCGGATGATAAAGTATCTCACAATCATAATCCTTAACCAATTCAAGCCACCGCCTTTGCCTCATATTGAGGTCCTTTTGGTCAAAGAAATATTTGAGACTTTTGTGATCCGTGTAGATCGTACACTTAGCACCATACAAATAATGCCTCCAAATCTTGAGCGCGAAAACCACGGCTGCAAGCTCTAAATCATGGGTTGGGTAATTCACCTCGTGAGTCTTTAATTGCCTAGATGCATAGGCAATCACTTTACCCCTTTGCATCAAAACACACCCTAACCCCGAATGTGAGGCATCCGAATAAACAACAAAATCCTCGGTCCCGTCCGGCAAGGATAAAACAGGCGCCTTAGTCAACTTTTCTTTTAAGAGTTGAAAGGCAGATTCTTGCTCGGGACTCCAAACAAACTTTGTCTCCTTACGAGTCAACTTCATCATCGGCAAAGCAATCCGAGAGAAGTTTTCGATGAACCTCCGATAATAACCCGCTAACCCCAGGAAACTTCTAATCTCCGAAGGCGTCTTCGGTGATGACCATTCTTTAACAGCTATAATCTTGGATGGATCAACGGTAATTCCTCTTTCATTAATCACATGACCCAAGAATTGGATCTCGCGCAACCAAAATGCGCACTTGGAGAATTTAGCATAAAGTTTCTCCTTTTGCAAGACTTCAAGAATCTCACGCAAATGACAAGCGTGATCACCCTTGCTCCTTGAATAGATGAGAAGATCTTCAATAAACACAATGACCGAACGATCAAGGAACGGTCTACACACCCGGTTCATGAGATCCATGAAAAACGCTGGTGCGTTGGTCAAACCGAAAGGCATAACCGTAAACTCATAGTGACCGTAACGAGTGCGAAAAGCTGTCTTATGAACATCCTCTTCCTTCACTTTCAACTGATGATACCCGGACTTCAAGTCAATCTTAGAAAACCATGACACCCCTTGCAATTGGTCGAAAAGATCGTCAATCCTAGGCAATGGGTACCTATTCTTCACGGTCAACTTGTTCAACTCCCGGTAATCCATACACATCCTCATGCTCCCATCCTTCTTTTTGACGAAGAGAACGGGCGCACCCCAAGGTGAAACACTTGGCGTATAAAACCCTTGTCAAGAAATTCTTGTAATTGCTCCATGAGTTCTTTCATTTCTGGCGGTGCCAATCTATAAGGCGCTTTAGCTACCGGCTTAGCACCCGGTATCAAATCAATTCCAAACTCTATCTCCCTATCCGGCGGAATCCCCGGTAACTCGTCAGGAAACACATCTACGAATTGGTTCACGACCGGTACATCGTGAATCTCCTTTACTCTTTCATTCACATCCGCGACACAAGCCATGTACGCCTTGCACCCACGCGCCATGTACTTGGTCGCCTTCACATAAGTGCACAACCTTACTTTACCCTTTTTATCACCTTCTATGTAGATGGACTCTCCCGACGGGGAAACAAGTTGGATCGCCTTCGGTCCACATAAAATACTCGCCTTATTCTTTGACAACCAATCCATCCCCACAATAACATCAAAATCTCCCATAGCCAAAGGAATCAAATCAATAAAGAAAGTTTCACCCCCTGCTCTCAACTTACAATCTCTAAAAATGTAAAAGACAAGGAAACTCTTATCATTAGCCGCTTCGATTTCTAAGGGTTCATCTAACTTGCTACTTACAAAAGAAGAATGCTTAACAAATTTCAAAGACACAAACGAACGACTAGCCCCCGAATCAAATAGAACTAGTGCAGGTAATGAGTTAATCTTGAATGTACCTGACACCACCTCCGAGTTGTTCTTTGCTTCCTCCGCAGATATGTGGAAAGCTCTACCCTTAGGCCTGGGTATCTCAACTTTTCTCTCGCTTCCACCTTGCTTCAAATCCGGGCAATCCGCCCTAAGGTGTCCTGGCTTGTAACAATTATAACATATACGAATCTGGCTTGGACACTGATTTTCCATATGCCCCGGCTTCCCACACTTGTAACAATTCGACGTTCCCTTCTTACAATCCCCATAGTGCTCCTTCCCACAAACTTTGCATCCTCGAGAAGAGAACTTGGTAAAAGGCTTCTTACTAGGGCTCCCGCCCTTTATCTTGCTCACCACTTGATCCACAATTTCCCTTTTCCTCTTCTCTCCTCTAGCTTCTTGCCTCCTCAACTCCACTTCCCTTTCCCGACACCTGTTTATCAAATCCACAAGCGTGGTGAAAGAAGATGGAGATATGCTATCTCTGAATTCCACAGTCAACATAGCATAAAATCTGTCAATCTTTGCCTTCTCGGTCGACACCACGTCCGGACAGAACTTGGCGCGATCAAAGAAAGCTCCAGCCAATTCATCTATTGACTCATTCTTTTGCCTCATGAGGAGAAACTCCTCAGTCATTCTATCAACTGCGGCTTGCGGGCAATGATACTTCAGAAAAGCCGCCTTAAACTCCTCCCAAGACTTGGAGGTCACACCCAAAACACCCCTCTCCTTGCGGAGATTCAACAACCACTCCTTTGCCCTTCCAGTCAACAAAGGCACACTGAACATCACCCTATCCTCGGGCTTACATTTAGTAGTCTCAAAATTAGACTCCATATCCACAACCCACCTGTGGCTCAGAATCGGGTCCACTTGCCCGTCATATTCCTTGGGCTTAATTACCATAAACTCTTTTAGGGTACAACCCTGTGGCACCCTTTCCTTCTCCTTTAACACGTCTTCGAGGGTAAGCTTGATAGCCCCTTTCATTTCTTCCATTAACAAGGTTGTGGCTTGCTCGAAGGCCTTAGCCACTTCCTCTTTTATCATATCTTGGATTCTTGGATCCAATGGTTCATTACTTGCATCTTCTGCCATCTCTAAACTGAGAAAATGAACCACAAACACCTTAATACCCTTTCACTTTCAATACCCTAGGTATCCATTACACATTCACTATTATATGTATTAAGTATATCTTTATCTACCTATATACATACATACATATATAACCACCTTCACCTAATCCTTGCAAATGTTCATTGTTATATGGTTATCATAAAGTCCCTTGCACATTTCGTCTTATTAAACATATTGGCCAGACATGTTTAATAATAGGCCATGCCCAATTGTAAATACCATCTCCATATAACAGGTCACAAAACAAGTTTCGGCACACATAACACCTTAACAACATTCATCATACATATATACATATATACATACACCATATATATATATATTATCATTTTATCAAATCATTACTAACCTTTCATTTCCGCAATCTCCGAGTCTTAGTCAAGTCCTTCTTGGATTCTCGTATCATTCCTCCATATCAAGAGCATCCGGTTTGAGTTTAGTGTCTCGCACACCAAATCCCTCAAACCATTGCTCTGATACCAAGTTGAAACACACCACTTTTAAAAACAAAACTTTAACGCGCGGAAGTCTTAAACCCAGAATTTTTTTTTTTTTTTTTTTACCTGTCGCGTACCGCGACTCATACGTGCCACCCCCGTCGCGGACCGCGAGGGGACCTTTTTCACAGAAAGTTTCAATTTTTCTGCAGGTTTCAGCACTTAACCAAATATCCAACATTTTTCAAACCTTCAAGACATTAAAATTCCCAACACTTGGGTTTTGACCAAAAACACATTAACAACAAGTAAATACACTAAAACATCAATTGTGTATCAAATTTACATCCATCTACGAGGGTTTTCCCAAAAATCCCCAAAATACCAAAATGCATACGAGAACTCTTCACGCCTTGGACTTGACTTGGACTACTTCGGAGCCTTTCCTACAACCATATAAACATATCACCATTAGTAATGAGATAAACATAACCAACAAGTATTTACAACTTATTGTCACCCTTTTCACCCATTTGACCCGTTAACACCCATTTGACCCGTTAACACCCATTTGGTCAATTAAGGATTTCATACACTTGTATATCACCTACAAGTTACTTTCATCAATTCATTATCACTTTTCCATTTCCATTTTGGCACGTAGGCCATAACTTCATATCCCAAAGGATACGAGATCATAACTCCATAACTATTCTATCCATTATGGTACTTAGACCATAACTCCATATCCATTCTATCCATTATGGTTCATAGACCATAACTCCATATCAACATATCCATTATAGTATAATTACTATAACTACATTCCTTCAATTATGCATACAATTTCATGCTCATTCATACCACATAACAAATTATGCAACTTTACACATTATACATACAACCTTGCATAAAACTCATTTATCCCCGTTTCATTTATGATCAACACATGATCCATTTCCATTATAGCTTAACACTATAACTACATTCATTCATTGTACATACTAAATCATTCACAATTTATCATATCACAAGTATGTACACAATCACATAACACATAATTCACAAAATTCACCATTTATCATCAATACTAAGTAAGTGCGTAGGCACTTACCTTTCGGGTTAGAAGATCCCGCACCGCTCTCAAGCTTTGCAATTTGATTACCTAAACACATTCGCCTAGTTTAGTAATCTAACATATACCAAAATTTCATTACATTTGAGTTCACAACTCAATTTCCCAATTCCAACCCAAATTGACCCGTTTGGGTTATCCTCATAACCAAACACCCTCTTTCACCACAAACTCACCTACTTGAGTTTCATTAACTTAATCTTAACACTAATTCTTCTTTCAAAAATTATTATTCAGTTAATTTGGTGTTTGTTCTAGTGTCTAACATCTTAAAAACACTTAATCTTCATTAATTCACCATTCTAACATTATGACCCAAACACCCCCAATTTTCACCATATGAACCCTAACTTCTCATAATCAAAATCAAAGGGTTCTAGGATGTTAATCATCATTCTTTAACTTTAGTTTAGCTAGATTATCAATAATCTAACACTAATTCATCACATGCATACTCGATTTTCGGATTTCTTCAAAACCCACCAAATATCACATTCAAAGTGAAATCAAAGGAAAGAAATCACTTACTTGATGTTAGGAGAGTGATGTGCAAGCCAAAACCCCCACAATTCAAGCTCTAAATGCACGATTTGAGCTTCAATTGAGATTTCTCCTTTTTCTTCTCTTGAACATAAACGACCTCAACAACACAAATGAGGTTTATTTTGACTTTTGCTAGTCAATATGGCAGATTTTGCCATTTACACATTTGACCCCTTAACTTCCATTTCACTCATTTCATTCTATAGTTAGTTAAAACTAACATAACTTCATTATTAACTTGAAACCTACTTATTTCAACTTATTTCATAAATATTATTTTCACCATAATATTTATTAAAATGCTTTATTTATCTGAAAACGAAACCCGGATTTTGGTTTGTTACAAACATTCCCCTATATGTATATAATTATATTTTAGAAAAATTATAAACTTTAAACCTATTAAAATTCGAGTTTATTTTGGCTCAAATTTAATTTAAACATAATGGTTTTTTAACCCAATTCAATTTTTTAAAAATGTAAGTTTATACTCTATGGGCATTTCTCTGTAGTCACGCTAAATATTTGAAATCTTAGAGATGCCTCTGGACAAACCACAAGAGGATTCGTTACGAAATTAGTTACAATTTCAATTTATTCAAATTTTATGCATCAAATAGGGTTTTGGATTTCAATTTACCCTAAAGCTAGATAATAACATGAAAAACATAACGATTCCACTACAAGAATTTTAGGCAGATTCAACGACCTGTATCGACGACATGTCGTCGTAATTGCCTTTATCGACGACATGTCGTCGAGATTGACTCGTCGGCAAAGTTCCGTCGAGACTGCTTGAAAAGTCGTCGAGAAAACGTCGTCGAGATAGATTACACTTTTCTCGACGACATGTCGTCGATTTTAGCCCGTCGGTAATAACTTTTCAATTTAAAAAATAAAAGATTAAATAAAATTTAAATTGATCAATCTCGACGAAATGTCGTCGCAATTGATCAATTTAAATTTTATTTAATCTTTTATTTTTTAAATCTGGAAAACTCAATCCCGACGACATGTCGTCGAGAAAGAGTTATTTTTAAAAAAAATAATTTTTAGAATTTTATAAATTTCCAGTAATTTAATACACAAAATTCAAAACCTGTCAAACATGTTATATATTAATACATTTCACAACAATATATTATTTAAAACATCTAACAAAAAGTATACAAATTGTATAAATTATTACAAATCGTTCAAATAAAAGTTACAACCAAGTTTATTCATCTTGATCGTCGTCATTTTGGTTGCCGGATTGGTTGCGGTCTTGTTGCATCTGTTTCACGGTCTCATTCAGTTCACGAATTTGTTCTTTTAATTCGTTGAATTGAGACTCGGAGAGAGCCGAAACATTAGTGGGCATGTTTCTAACTTTTCTTCCAACTCCTCGGCTCCAACCGCGTCTCTCGCCAAGGGCACGTTTTAGGACCTCTTCCTCATCAACTTCTCCGCCTTCTTGTTGCATCCGGGTCAATTCTTCTTGAATTGTATTCTATAATAAACAAAAATTACACATATAAAAAAAAATTCAAAAATCCGACAGCATAACGACTACAAAATTGATAGTCAACCTACTTAACAATACTTAATAAACATAATAATTCAACAAAACTCAATAGCCAACCTACTTAACAATACTCAATAAACATAATAATTCAACAAAACTCAATAAAAAACTATATTAAAAACCAACAATAACCAATATGATTAATATTCTAGTGTATTTCCCAAACTTGAAATTCCCTTATCGATATATATACTTACCCAATCGTTTTGTGCCCGATCGTTGACCCATGTGCTGTGAGACGTGTGCATACGTCTCCAACCATCAATTAGGCTGACGGTTCCACCTTGTTGTACCTATAAACAACAAAAATAATGTTACTAATATTTGACTAACTTATGAATTCATTTTTAGAATAATATTAACAACTTTTGTTACCTCCTCATATCGCCGTTGAGCAAATGACTTGCTCCCACTAGTATTGGCGTATGGTTGTTTAGATCGGTTTGAAGAATTTTGATTGCAGCGTGCAATATATGCGGGATCAAGGTACAATTTGTCGATGAGGGAATTCCAATTGCCGGAACTGATGGACTCATGAGGATTATTCCTTGCTTCTTCCAACTCCTCGTAACCACCAACCGATTCAAAATGTCTCTTTAAAGTAGATTTGAGGTCACGAAATCTACGGCCACAATCATCATGGATGCCCGCAGATATTTGTGGCCACTGCGGTGTGTTACTCCAGCTTTCTAAATCAAAGTAATTCTGTAAAAAAAAGGTAATTAGGAAACACTTAATAATTATAAATGTTATTAAATTACATTTTACACTTACATGAATATTGCGAAATACGGTGCTTTGATGCTCCCTAGGAATAGACTCCCAACCTATATAATGTGATGGGATTTTTTCGAGAGCAATAGTTATTTGTCGAACAAACCATCGACCATTCGGACCGACAAACTTGTAGGTCTCATGTGTTGGATCAAGCTCTAGTGGGAGTGGCTTGTTTCCATTTTGGGCAAACGCCTCCGGCATATCAAGATTTCGACAACAGCCCCTTACTTTTTTTGAGGAAGCTGTTACATGAATTTAATACTCGCAGATGTTACATGAATTTGAAGAATTATCAAACTAAAATAAGTAACTTACAAGACTAGCAGATGTTACATGAATTTGAAGTATTAGCAAACTAAAACAAGTAACTTACAAGACTCGTAATCAGTAGGGAGCCTCCTAGAATTCCGCCGTGGATCACGACCCCCACCGTCACCACCATGTGATCGAGCATAAGTCGCCATATATACCTACATAAAATTGAAGTCAATAAAATGACAGTGTCTACATATACATCAATAAAGTATAAGTGTCTACAAACATCTAAACAATTTTTAGTTTAGTAGAAAAGTGTTACCTTTTTAATGCAGTCAAAGTCAAGCGGAAAGAGAAAGCTAAACAAGAAATCCTATAAATTCGTTACAAATGTATTAGATATAAAAAACAAATGTATTACATTTCACAAAAATTAAAAAACAACAATATATTCTTTTAATTTATACAAATACCCAAAGAAATAATGCATACAAGTATTTGAGTCAAAACAAGTGAAAGTTTCGTGTTATAATTACTAACATATATACATGCACATATTCATCTATACTCATGCAAACCATACATACATAACACCACCAATAATACATTTCACAAATACATACAAATACCCAAATAAATAATACATACAAACTATACATTAAAAAAAATAAAATAACATCATGCAATTCATACAAATAATATATACATAACACCACCAATAATACATTTCACAAATACATACAAATACTCAAATAAATAATACATAATAGATATATTCATCTATATTATTCAAATAAAAAACAATTAAAACATTTATACAAAACTAAATCTCTCAAATCTAAACCTATTACCAAAATATTAAACAAACATTTATAAATCTATATAAAACTACCCAAATACACCTATAAACACAAAAAATATACATATTACCTCCGGAATTTTCTTGAAACGACGACACGTCGTCGGGAAAACCCTCAATCTAGCTTCCAATCCCTCCACTTAGCCAAAAACTTCACATACACAAGATTTATATTAGAAATTTACGATTATAAAGAAAAATTACAAAAAAGTCGAAATCGGGTCTAACCACTTGAATAACAAGAGTAATGGTGAAGAAGGAGGTAGAAAACGTTGGATTTTGAAGAAAAATGGCCGGATTTTGTGGGTGTAGCCGAGAGAAATCGTGAGAGGAAAAAGAGGGCAGAAATGAGGAAAAGAAGGGTTTCTGCGAGTAAATGCCCAGTGAGACCAGTCTCGACGACATGTCGTCGAGATTGGGTCATTTTATTTTAATTATTTTAATTATTGAATAAAAATAATTTTTTATTATATACCAATCTCGACGACATGTCGTCGAGATTAGGTATTTTGTTTTAAAAATTAATTTTTTAATATTTTACCAGGCAACAAAAAAAGGAAAACAAAATTAAAAATAGCAATCTCGACGACATGTCGTCGATACTAGTTTTCACCTTTTCACGGTAAGCGCCAAAAGCTTTCACCTTTTCCCGGTTAACCATCCCCGACGACCTGTCGTCGAGAAAAGGTGGCAAAAAAAATTCGCGAGATCTGGGGACCATCGCCGACGACCTGTCGTCGTAACAGGTCGAACCAATCTCGACGACACGTGTCGTCGAAATAGGTCGTCGAAACTGCCTAGATTTCTAGTAGTGTTCTAGACGAAAAAATATAAACAAGTTGAAGAGAAAATTATATAAACTAATATTAAAACAATTGATATACTTTTTGCATCACATCATTGATTTCTGACAGGGTTCAGCGGGTCATGCATGGTAATTTTTCAACACCTAAGACCCAAAGCTTTGTTTTTAGTAGGATCAGTCTTTCTTTTCAAAAGACGGTTGCGACACAGCTTGTTCCCCGTTTACCTATCACTTTATTGTAACTGTCCTAATTGATTATAAAGATCATGCAGATCAACAACTAATATTTAGAGAGGACCATCAATTTTCATTTGTGGACAAAGTTATAAAATTAAAAGCATAAAAATATAATATCACACGGTAACCAAAACAAAGTTGAAGTGTACAAATCCATGATCGGAATCGTTGTATCATAAGCTTAGAAAAATCAATGATGAGAATTTTCAAACAAGTAAACATATATGTCATGTAAAAACAAACGAGGCGTTTGTACGTTCAGCCGTGACAGGTGTGGCTAGATAAGTTTCTCCAGATAAATCCTTTGAAGAGTCGGGATTTGAGGATAATATCCTGGAAATTTCCTATATTATCATTATAATGAGGAATACTCGATCCCAAAAAAGTTGGGATTTAATTTGATATTTTAGAAAGAAATTGTGTGAACAAGCTTGTAGCTGATGACTGGTTGGCCCATTAGCTATATATGACAAACTGACATGCACATATATTCTTGTCTAAAATTTGTTTTCTTTCGTTTGATTATATGTGTCTGTGAAATTAGAGCCTATTCGTGTGCTTTCTCTCACTCAAGACAAGTGGAGGTTCCTAACTGAATGGAGAATAAATGTCTCACCATCAAGTTAGTAGGAGATAAGATCTATATACAGATACACAATTTACATTCAACACATAAAGAATGAAAAATAAATAAAAGCTATTTACATATGACTAATATCCCCCCTCAAGCGTAGACCAAGACGAAGCCTAATTCGAAAGAATTTAAACTAATGTCGAGGAAGGCTTTTCGTAAAAATGTCAGCAACCTTGAACTTGATTGGTAAAAATTGTAAGGCCCCAAACACGAGAAACCTTACTTGTTGGATTTACTAATAAACACATAGGGAATTAAATCTTGAAATAGAATTAAAGCAGCGGAAATATCATTTTAATCACAAATTTGTTCAAACATAGCGGAAGCATTGTCTTAACATTAAATTCAAATAATCGTTGGCAGATTCGACTTACATTATAGCATTCGTTCATTCGTAAAACCGTTTTAGTTAAAGCATTGTACGTTTTATTAAAACATCTTGCATTCAAAACCTTTCGTAAACGTTCATTTCATAATCATTTTGTAAGCATGCGATCGGTCCCGAAAACATAGTAAAACTTCATAAAAAGGGACATCTAGAACTCACCTGACTTTCTTAAGTGATCCTTCCTAAGTGTAAGTGCCAACAAAGTGCTAGACGATTTGTACGAGCGGTCATAAAAGAAACATGTTAACTTCTACTTACAACAAAACGATGCGTCCGAAATCCCACTTGGTCGAAAATCCCTTTTCAACCGAAATCTTTTCCGGTCGTGTCACACCCCGCCAAGGCAGAAGTACGGGATGTAACAGGTATATTGCATTGAACACAAATACATGAGAAACTAAAAGAAAATTTGTGCATTGCATTGAACCATACCACAAGACTCTATCGAAAGTACAAATACATGGAAAATCCTGAATCAATACAAGTATCTAAAATGCCCGACTACAACCAAAGGTACCCAGTAATAACTCTTCATAAAAGCAAGCCTTTTAAAGCTCGTTATCCCCATAACTGTTTACCTGAAAAGCATGTTTCGAAAACAAGTCAATTATAAAACTAGTTGATGAGTACGCAGGTGTTATATAAAATTTAATTTGGTCGAAACCTTCTGTTGCTTTTGAGTGATAAATTATTTTGGTTCTTTTGTGTCTGCATAGCTCTGTTGGTCTTTGCTTCACATAAGATTTTTTTTTCTTTCTAAATTTATTTTAGAAACCTACGGTTGTGGGTTTTTTTTTCAGTTGTTGAAAGCATCTATAATCTTCTGTTGATTTTGTTAAATTTTTTTTAATTTAAATTTTCTTAAAAGCATTTGCATCCTATTGTCTTTTTCAAACCTTAATGGTTGTTCAAGTTTAGTATTATATTTTTTTGTCATCATAACCTACTGTTTCTTTTGGTGGCTTCAAAAAAAAAGTTTTTTTCTTAAGGCTCATTTAATACCTTTTGTCGGTTTTATTTGACCTCTTTAAAGACTCTAAAAGTCAAATTTAAATATAGTGGAGTTGGGTAAGCTAGTCTTTTTAAAAGTTTGTACCACTGTAGTGGAGTTGGGTAAGCTAGTCTTACCACCGTTAATTACCGGTGGCAAAGAAACTGTCAAAAGACTGCTACTACTTGCAAGTAAATCATCTTTTTGACACTGAAACAAATTGACCGGTTTTACGGCTAAAGGAGTATTCGAGTCTCAGTTGATTAGCTCTAGTTTCACTCTTTTAGGCCTTTAGGTTGGCTAAAGGAGTATTCGACTCTCAATTTCTTCCAACCGCAAAGTCAACTCTTCGGTTATCTGGTTTCATCTCCTTCATTTTCTCAAATTCCTACAAAATTTTCAAAAAGTCAAATTTAAATATAGAGTAATTTTTAATTAGCTTTGATTTACTAAGATGAGGGGTGATAAGTTCTTTTACCTCTTTATATAACAAAGAACTACTTGTGGGAACACTCAAAAAGAACCATGATAGACAATTTGAAACAAAAATTACATGCATTCATCTGACAACATTACCACCACCTGAAAACTCAGTACCACCATCCCCTGCCCTCTTTTTGGAAAAGCTCCAAAAGAGTATGTTTTGGTTTATAAAAATACCCTCTTTCTTCATCAAAGCCGATATTGTTTGTGTTGATATGGACTTTCTGCCACTTCTTAGGAGGAGAAGGAGATGGAGAAGGATTCACACACAAAGATATCCTTACAGGAGACGGAGACGGAGATGAAGACAGAGATGGAGAAAGATTCCCTACTTTGGAGCATATGCAGATACACCACAACTATGAAAACGGTTATCACACACAACAATACCTGCACTACTGGTTCCATCCTGTGAACAATGGACAATGGATGCGAATAACAATATATATTAGTAAGGCAATATAAATAATAATTCGGAAATAATAACTAAAAATAATAATTTGGAAATAAACACAATATAAAGTATTTAAAAGATAAAATTCTAAAAATGTTCCCCAAACACTGTACGTCTGACGATAAAATACCGTTGTCAGCGCCATTTTTTAAACAAAATAACCAAGTTGACTCACTTTTTCTTAACATAATAACCATTGACTTTTTTATTATTCTAAAATGACCTTGGCTTTTAGCCTAATTTTTTTTTACAGAAGACTAAAATTCAACAGCCAACGGGTTTACAGCGCAATGGCAGCCCCTTAACTTTCCATTTGGAAGGTCTTTGTATCAAATCCCTGCTAAGGCAGGGCAGTCCGGATTCGAGTCTGGCCTGGCGCGTCAAACAATTTGGACGTTTGAAATTCCCTCGCGGAAGGGCTCAAACTTGGGTAATGGTTGTCGACCAAACTAAATTCTATGTTGGTAAAAAAAACAAATTTCATTTATTAAAATAGTCAACAACAGCAAATGAAATGCTCATATATAATCAACGGAATGCTAGTGAAATAGAAAAACAAATTTCAATGTAAGCACTAGCTCATACATCAAGAATCTAACCTGTTCGCTTGAGGACCGGGGATGAAGACCCCTAGTCGGTTTGTCCCTAATCGGCTGAGGACGAAGTCCCTAAGAAGCAAAGTTGTCTGAAAAGCGTCTAGCGATTGGTTCCTCTAAAAAAATTGGTATGTCTTCTTTTGCAAAAAAGAATTCTTTTAGAATGGCTTTTTTATGTGTTTATATGCGAACGTTTAAAAAAATTTAGGTTTTTTACATGATTTCTCAGTGTTGGAATTTTTATTATGGTAGGCAACCCCTACTAAGGTTACTAGGGTGGCGAAAACGTAACACCTACTAAGGTAATAGAGGTGCGAAATGAGAATTGGTAGGCACCCCTACTACTGTTATAGGGGTGCGAAATGTAACACCTACCAAGGTAGTAGGGTTGCAAATGTAACACCTACTAAGGTAGTAGGGGTGTAAAATGTAACCTTATATTCATCTGAATCGTAATTACTAAATTTAAATTCATCAGCACTGTTTGACCTCAGGAAAGTCAACATATGCAGATGGTTTTAAACTTAAACATAAAACAAATGGGTCAAACAAAATGTCATAAATCATCCACATTGTCATAAACAAATGTCATTAAACACCAAACAAATGGGTCAAATCTAAAATCATGAACATGAGCTAGTTCTATCATGCATATATATATATAAATATATACATTTTTACTAATAAAATGTACTGCTGTTTGACCTCAAGAAAGACATGTTGCTGTACTGCTGTTTGACCTCAAGAAAAACATGTTGATGTACTGTTGTTTGACCTCAAGACAGTCAACATATGCAGTTTGACCTCAAGAAAGTCAAAATTTGTTGTAACATGTTGATGTACCTGTTGTTTGACGTCAGGAAAGTCAACATATGCAGATGGTTTTCAACTTAAACAAATGACATTAAACATCAAACAAATGGGTCAAACAAAATGTAATAAATCATCCACATTGTCATAAACACATGTCATTGAACACCAAACAAATGGGTCAAATCTAAAATCAACACATTTTTACTAATAAAATGTTTCATATTTTAGTAGGTGATCAAGAAGGTAAATTTAGTCCACATAAGACAACTTTAATGCTTGTTATACGTGATCAAACGAAGGTAAATTTTGTCTCTTCTACCTTGTGTTGGGGTAGCATAATCTGATGTGGACTTGATTTATATCTTTTTATTCCTTAGACACCTCTTGAAAAGCTAGAGTCTGTTTTGAGGGAAGATATCCGGAAGGTATCTTATTTTTTTCATTATACATATCTATTCTATATAATAAATAAAGGTTTCTCCATGCCACGTGTCGCTTCCACATTCATTCTCATCATTTTTTTCCCGCTTCTCTCTCTTATTAAATGCACCTCATATTTTTAACAACAATATATATTTAAAGAAAAAATATCAATTATACTAATAAAACACATTTATTTTAAATTATCTCTTATGAAACTTTGAAAATCTATTGATTTAACTTTTATTTTCAATCAAATAATAAATAAAAAACAAATTACATTAAATAGTATTTAATTTATTTTCAAAACTGAATTATATATTAGTTTTTGCATATTTTGAGTTTTGTTTTCTGTCCTTAGTATATGATACATTTTTACACGTGTGAAATATACACATAAAGATTTAAAAATTTTATTTATTGATATTTTTCACCTGTGTGTATACACGAGATCTAAACTAGTATATATATATACACATATATATATATATATACATATATATATATATATATCCTTAGGGTGAGTTTAGTAAAAAAACTCATTTTCATGAAAAAACCAAAAAACTCCTACTGCATATGTGTAGTACACCCAAAAACCCACCCCACCCCACCCCACCCCCACCCAAAAAACCTAAACCCACCCCCCAAAAACCTAACCCCCCCCACCCATCCAAAAACCTAAATTAAACCCAAAAACTAAACCAAAAAGCTTAACCCACCCCCAAAAACCTAAACCTCCCACCCCACCCCCACCCAAAAACCTAACCCCACCCCACCTACCCCCCCTCATCCACCCCCCAAAAACGTAAACCCCCACCCCACCCCTCCAAAAACGAAACATTAAAGCTAAACTAAACCCAAAAGTTAAATCCACTACTTCTTTTTTGAACGAGGACGACGTGGGAAACAAGGTCTCCGAAACAGTTTTTTAATTTTTGATTTATTTTTTGAGTTATGATTTTTTTATTATTTTTTTTTACCTTAAATAAGTAGTTTTTTTTGTTTTCTCATGAACATTGAGTTTTCTTATGATACTTCCCTTATATCCCTATATATTATATATACTAGGTTAGAATCTCGTGTATTACACGGGTTAAATAAATAAAATGTTATATATTTAATAATAAAATATTTATATTTTTAAAAACTCGTGTATTACACGGGTTAAATAAACCAGTATATTACGTCGGTTGAATAAAATATAATGTAATTTGTTAACAAACAATTTGTCAAAATATGTTTATAATTAAATAATAAGTATTTGTAATTATATTTATTAATATAAAGATTATTATTTAATAGGAGAGAGAAATAGAAAACCTAATATTTAATAGTAGAGAGAGGCGGGAAAATAAAGATGAGGATTAATCAGAGAGAGTGATACGTGTACTGAAGAGATTTTCATTTATTAGAGTAGTAATATATAGGGGACGGTTATAGTACAAAGGGCTCAAATCATACGAAGTGCCCCCAACTGTCCGCTTAATATGATCTACGGTTGGGGATAACGCGGTAGCATAAACGTAATTACTTTGAAAAAAAGAACGTGTCGTCCAGGTAAAAAAAGGCATAATTATCAATTTGTATCCACAAACGTTGAATTTTTCACGCAATCACGCAAAAAACGTGATATTTTTCACGTAATCTGATTTTTTTTCGCGTAATCACACAAAAAACTGATTTTTTTTTTCACGCAATCACGCAAAAATCGTGATTTTACTGTGAAGGATCTTAAAACACGTTTTGTGTGATTTTTTTTGGGCCTGCAATAAATGAAAACGCTTCAAAGATTAACGTGATTTCAATTCAATTTAATGAACTGGACCTGCAATGAATGAAAATGGAAATGTGATTTCAGTGAAACGGAAAGTAGTTTCAATTCAATTTAATCTTTATTCTATGGGACCTGCAATAAATGAAAACGGAAATTTAATTACAATTCAATTCAAATGAAAACGGAAACGTCATTGAAATACGGAAATTTGATTTGAATTCAATTCAATGAAAACAGAAACGTCATTGAAATCAAACGTGATTTAATCTTTGATTTTTTCCGTTTTCAAAAAACGTCATTTCCAACAATTTAATCACGGAAACGGAAAAAAATGCAATCACGTTTCTGGTAGAATGACAAAAATATCCTTGCCATCAAAATTAAAAAGGAACACGTGACGTATCCACAGGGCTTTGTACGCTACAATCCCTTTGTATTTAATACTTCCCTATATATATATATATATATTTGTTATTGCTGCATTCAGGATTAGGATAAAGTTCAGTCGGGCCATTCAGAAGCATATTGATGTTTTAAACAATATAGTTATTATTTATCTACTTTTTTACTGGTATTTGAAGGTGGTTAGTTTGAGGCACCTGGCTGTCTAGTTGGCAATAAGCGAGGGGTTGTTCCTTCTTCAGAATTTTCCTCCAGTGCACAAAAAATCTGGAACGCTATTAAGGAGAACAAAAACCTTGATTTGCCAGTTCACAAGGTAATGGTTATAGACCCTTCCAATCTGGAAAGCTTTCATCCTTTCTTTTATTACTAACAATGCTTTTATTGAAAATGTTATTTACAGGGAGTAAAAGCAAAAGGCCAACCGATCAAGGTCATGTCAAATTTAAAAAATATAGATGATCTGAAACTTGAAAACAAAGTTGATTTGATGAAAGACTCCATTTTTTATAGTCTTTCATCAGTGACCAATGGTAGAGAATCTTCTGGAACGTTAGTTGCGGCGTTATGTAAATACTATGATCATAATAAGAGGGGTTTTCAGCTGAACAACAAGACATATTTTAGTTTTTTTACCAAAGAGGTAGCCAAGACTATTCGTAAGGAAGATAAAGGGATCAACTATCTAGAGTATGTCAGTCAAAACTCGCAATCCTCAAAACAGATGAAGGATTTAAGAGCAAAGTTTGCTAGCGGTGATGGAGCCATCACCGCTAAACAGATGAATGAAATTTTGACAAAGATGACTGTGGATGATGATGAAAGCAAACAACAATTTAGAAGGCTCATGACCATTTATCTGATTGAGCAAGTACTCTTATTCAACAGAAACAACAAGGTCCTAAGTAGCCTATGGTGGTTGGTAATAAATCTTGACGCATGTGAAAGCGTCAAATGGGCAAAGGCAACTGAGGAACACCTAAATAGATCTATGATGGAAGCCCAAACGTGGCTTGAGAAAAGTGATTCCGTTCAACACAGTTTAATCGGAGCTGCTCCTGTTTTGAAGGTATGGTCTACAATTTCAGACTTAGAATCTTTTTTTGGAAACTTAGTCTGCCGACCCAAAATTTACACTATCGACTAAACAACCGTTCTCGTCATTTTACATTGTCTTTTTTTAATACTGTGTTAGGCTATTTTATATGAACGCATTCCTGGTATGCTGCCGAATCAATGGACGGACGAGAGTCCCCCAATCCAGAAGTGGAAACCTCATAGGAGAGATGAAAACCAATGGATTGAGTATAAATTAAATAAATTGACTTCCACTGATGTAAGTAATCCGATAAGTGGATTAGAGCCCCTTATGGATTGAGTATAAATTAAGAAAGATGGCACAAGATTGAGCTCCCTATTCACCTCTGCTATTCCTAAACCAAAATTAGGGTTATGATGCGGACCAGAGCCCCTATTTATGAGTGAATCAAAAGAATCGTTCAACGTTTGCCCCATTTCCATCCACTGGTTGCTTCGGTACTACTTATTAGCACCGTTGAATCGACCTACACTTCGGCTGTTCACATAGTGTTCACCACCAATCGCCATCATCAGGCGATTCAAACCTCTAACCACTACTATTCGATGCCAAAGATGTATCAATACAACTACTGTTTAATGTTTACCTCTAATCTAATCAGATGTAGAAGACAAGAAGAGAGATTGGTTGTTATGAGATCATACATAAATCGGAGAGGAGAGAGCGAGACAAATATGGGAGGTAGAAGGTCTCTGACTGAGCTCTGCGATGATGGGCTTCACGATCTTCAGAGCTATTCTCTCTTTCTCTCTCAGTTCTCTCACACGACCATCAAGAAGATGTATGAGGAGGTTATCCGGGTTGTATAATATTAGGGTGGAGGGCGTGGTTAATAAAAAGCCTATGCAAGTCTTCTTTTTTATCCAATTAAAATGTGTCATGTCATTTTTACCCTCTTGAATCCTTTTCAAACCTAAGAGTAGGGTGTGGAACCAATAAGCCCTTGATTTTTTTTAATTATTTCATTAAAACAAGACTAAATTATAAAAAACAACCTTTAAGTATATATTAAATTACACCTGCAGACCTTTATATTCACTAATCACGCTAGACATCCTTTATCTAAATGGTTTGTATCAAATTATAACCTTTAGACTAACAGAAGTTAGATTTTTCAGTTAATTTTGTTTGTTTGTTCCTATCCGTTTTCGTTTTCAGATCCACACATATTCGATAGAAACTTTGATTAATGTTTTTACCGAGAATTTGACTTAAAAGCAAGAAGATTAGATTGAAAACAGTAGTAAGTTGCAATCACACAAAACGTGATTACGGTAAATTTTTTTATGAAAAAACGTGATTACATAAAAAAAGTTACGTAAAAACGTGATTACGTAAAAAAAAGCACGCATGAACTGTGATTATTTTAAAAAAATTGACATTTATGCTCTTTTTTATATGGATGACGCGTTATTTTTTCAAAGTAATTACGTTTATGCCACTACGCTGTCTCCAACCTTAGATCATAGTAATCGGACGGTTGGAGGCCCTTCGTACGATTTAGGCTCTTTGTATGATAATCGTCCCCTATATATATATATATATATATATTAATTTGTTAATCTATACTATATGATAAATAAAGGTTTTAAGGGGACACTTGTCACTCACACATTCATCCTGAACATTTTTTTTCCGCCTCTCTTTCTTATTAATTATTCAAAAATTTTAATTTTTTTTATAGTTTTTGTTTCCTATTAAATAATAATGATTTTTCATGCGTCCTATTAAATAATAATGATTTTTAAAATTACTTTTATAAAACATTTTTTATTTAAAAAAAATTGGTTTATTCATAAAACATTTTTATAATTTGAACATTTCTTCATTCTTTTCTATAAAACATTTTAAAAAAATAACTATATAACATTTTTAGAATTTATAATTTTACATAGGAACTGATGTTTTATAACAAATTGTATTTATTCAACCCATGTAATACATTGACTTTAACCTAGTATAAGAATGAAGGGTAAATTAGTCATTTACATGCCATTTAACGGAAAATCTAACGTCGGTTAGTCTAAAGGTTATAACTTGATACAAACCATATAGATTAATGGTGTCCAGTGTAATTAATGAAGATAAAGGTCTACGGGTGTAATTTGATATATATCTAAAGGTTATTATATGTAATGTAGTCTTAAAACAAATAAAAAACCACATTTCATTAAATAAAAACTAAAATGATATATATTAAAAACCTAAAATTTAAAAACAATAAAAATAAAAAAAACGTGAAACATCAAAATAAAAAACTAAAATAACCTAAAATTTACACGGCCAATTGTATTTTGCCGCAATTTCCCGTTTACGTTTGAGTACGATCGAAAGAAAAAGTTCAGGGATATCGTCATGTTTTTTTAGAAATTATTCCAAGTCGTGGTCTTGTTCTTCTTTTGAAAGCGTTTCTTGTTGTTTCTTCAAAAGTTGCAACGCGAGTTCATCCCGTCTTTGATTTGTTTCCTCCCTTTTCTTGCGGTATTCCAATTTTTTCTCTCTTTCAACATTTTTAAACGCCTTATATTCGGAAACAACCTCTACCAAACTATTGCTTGAAGACTCGGCGGTTTTCTTTCCTTTGCTTTTGCGAGTCGGTTGAGTCGGTAGGGATTGTTCGTTTAAGTCGGGGAGGTCTCTCGAGGAAGGGTTGTTTGAACCTTCATTTCCGGAGTCAGATGTTTTTGATTTCTTGGACGATTGTTGTTCAAACTCCTCACCCATAACCGCGACGGCTTTCCACTTGGGACGGTCTTTGAGAATTTCCCATGCCTCGACGAAGGTGAAACCTTTCCTCTGGTAGAGGATTCGGTAATGTTTTTGTGCTTCATTCATGATGTTTGCATCCGACATCCCACAACCCCAACGTCGTTTCTAAAAAAACATAAAATTAAAAAAATATGTTAATACATTATAAAAAAAAGAAATAATTAAAAGAGACATTCTTAAATTTACCGCTTGCGTGTATAGGCCGTTGAAATTGTTGATCTTTGTGTTCACTGACGTCCACTTATAATTCAATTGATCTCTAGTACGGGTGGTTCCACCCATTAGCCCGTCGAAATGATCTAGCACACATTGCCAAAAGGATTCGGCTTTTTGTTGATCACCAATTGTTGGGTCCTCGGATACATGTATCCACGCTTTAGGTAGAGCCAAATGTTCCTTTTCGGTCCAAGGCCTCTTGTCCGCACGGTTCGAGAACTTTGCTTTACCTTTACCTTTACGTTGTTGAGTTTCTTGTGGTTGAGTTTCTTGGTCTTCTTGATCAATATCAAAATCGACATTTTCAAACGGGTTAAAGTCTTCTTGAGCAAGCTTTTTCAACTCTTCCATTGGAAGCGGAGTTTCTTGTACATCGGTGTTAACATGTCCGGGGGGACTAAAAGGTTGATTTTGATAATATTGAAACGGTGGAGAAGTAGGCGCGGGTGGAAAGGGTTGATTTTGGTATTGAAACGATTGGTTTTGGTATTGAAACGGTTGGATTTGGTATTGCGGTTGCGGATGAGATGCCCGAGGTTGACTTGAACGCGGTCGTTGCGGTTGCGGTTGACTTGAACGAGGGTTTTGCGGTTGAGAGGCACGCACTTTGGGACGGTATTTTTTGGAGGAGGATGAATCCATTTTTTTAGAGTATGAATGGGATTGAAAGAAAGTGTAAAAAGATATTTATGTAAAATGTATATTTATAGGTGAATGGATTGAAAAAATTAAAAAAAAAAAATTTATTTAATACCCAACTCACCCCCCCCCAAGGTCCCCTCAAATGGTCCCCTCCAACGGATACATTCCTCAAACGGCTACGGGTTTAAACGGGTGCCATCCAACCCGTGCCATCCAACCCGTGAGCAACCCGCAATGGTTGCGACGGTGTTACCCGTCCAACCCGTGGAACCTGCACGCAACCCGTGCCTCCACTCCGTCCCCCCTTACAGTGAATTGAATTCAAACTTCTTTCAGATTCGAATATAAAATAAACTCAAAAACATAAAATGAATTAAATTCAAATTTATAAACGTAAACTCAAACTTTTATCAAGTTTTTTAAATCTGAGTGTTTTTTAACCTGAATCTAACATTTCTATCGGATATGGTTTTACAGATATTTTTCAAAAAATTACTACGCTCATTTATGGGATGTAAGCTGGGCCACTTGTCTAGTTGTGTGAAATTTGGAATACTTTATTTTCTCTTACAATCTTTAATTTTCGGGCCTAGTTTACTTTGACCCATTCTGAGAAATGTCCCAAGAGAGCGCGACTTAAAGTGGTCGACAATAAATGTCGAATAGTTAGTTTGCTTGAATCATGGATACCTGATCACCATATGTTGGTGATCGATGTCGTTTGGTCGGTCAAAAAATAAGAATTTAATAGTTACTGGTAAGTCTAGTCGTCTCCATAAGGAATTAGGGGAAACAATAAATTATAATAGTTTAGAAAATTATTTTAATCGAAATTTAAATTTAATAAAGAATGCGACCTCCTCCAAACTTCAGGTTCTAAATTTTACATAAAACTCATTCAATTGGACACCATATAGACATAGTGTTGGAAAATCAGTTATAACAATATTTGAAAACAAGTTGTTGTCAGCAAACCTATACAACCAGTTTTGTCATAAACAAGTATAATTAAACCACCCAAATTACCAGTGTCAAGTTACCCCCTTTAGTCACCCAACCCTGCTTCTAGGTTTTATAATCAACCGAACAAGATTGTAAAGCAAGAAAACTCAAAACACAAAGATAAATTGTTTAAATCAACCAATACATCAATCTACTCAATTATTATCAGAAACAAAATAGATCCAAAAATATAAACAACTGAATCAAACATAAAACCTATACGAACCATCCGCCGGGAGGAAGCCACATGCAGCTTAGCCGTGCATGTTTGTCAGACACACGAGCATAGCTTCAATTGATGATCCGAAATGATCTATGCCTCTGAAAATCGCCCTAAACCTCTCCAAATTCGTCTGATTGAAACTTACTTGCGAATTAGGGTTGGATTTAACTTATAATTGGAATTAGGGCTTTTTCTTAAAATTGAAGATTGTTTGTTTATTTAATAAATTCTTAAAATTTCTTTATTACTTTCCTTGTCCTTCAATTTGTCTTTTTCACTAATCTCTTTCGAAAATATCCCTTCATATACCGTCGGAACCGACGATATAACATGGTCCTCTGACGTTCTCAGCCAACCAAAGCCCGCCACGTGTACAAATCGTTTGTATGTTTATAAACACCGGTGGATCCGACGATATTAGTTTACAAAACTGTTGAGGTAGGATCTCAATGTATTTATATAAAATCATTTTTTTCAAAACATATTTTATTTTATTTTTTTAGAAAATCGTTGAGGTAGTTTTTTTTTCAAACACCGTCTAACGACGGTATAATACTGTCGGATTTTTCAAACACCAAGTGTCATCGGCTTTTTTTTAAGGACAATCATCCGAAAGTATTGAAGGGGACATTTAAAAAAAATAAGTTAACGAAACAAATTAAAGAATAAAAAAAATAACAACCACAATTTCTATCCGTGTCAACTTAAAATATGAATTTCCAAACTAAAAAACGTCAAGATTCTCGGATTTTTAAATGTCTAATATTTCTGTAATCACCTACCCAATAACTTATTATTATATTTAGTGTCAATTTTTTTAATAAAAAAGGAAATATTTGATTTTTGACTTTTCAAACTAAAAACTCCCAAAATTTTAAACTTTTTTATGTGCAATTATGTAATGTACAATTGAACATAGACCACCATCTACCAAGCAATTGATTATATTCATCGTCAATATAGAAAAAGACAGATATAAAGATCGATACCAAATTAGTGGAAAAATGAGTATCGATACCGATATCGAGTTTATCGGTACGGTACCGGTATTCGTTACAAAATGTTTATCTTAAGATGGTATTGGTAAGGTACCGGTACCGAATTTAAAGAAAAGTGGGCACCGATACCGGTACTCGGTAATAAGTCCGTGAGAAAAGAAAGAAAAATCTAAATCATTTAATATTTTATACTATTGATTCATATTTTTTAAAGTTTTATTTACATAAAAAAACATTAAACTAAGTTGTTCATATATATGTTTATTTCAAATTTTAACATTATATATATATATATATATATATATATATATATATATATATATATATATATATGTGGGGGGGGGGGGGGGGTTAGGGGGGAACCAAAAAAAAAATGATGAACTGAGAAATCATGTTAAAAACTCCATTTCATATGTGAAAAACTTATTTTTACATAATGTTTTTCGGAGATTTTGTATATAAACACATTTACAAGTCGTTATAAAAAACTTGGTTTTTATAAAAAACTTGGTTTTTGTAAAAAATAAATACTTTTTTTAACTTTTTTTTGTTAGAATAGCTTCTAAACGTGTTTATACAAAAAGCTCCGAAAAAATCATGTAAAGTTAAGTTTTTCACATGTTAAATACATGGTTCCCCGATTCCCTTTTTTTGTATACCAAACAACTGATATGGTAACCCGCGTACATGGTTTCAAATAATCGATTTCAAGCTGCACACTCCCAAATTAGTGAGCAATCACAGTTGTAATCGACCTTGAGCGTTTCCCCCAACACCCTTTGCCACCGCCTAGCCCGTGTAGATTCCAACACTGGTCAATACGCTCAATGTTCCCGGCGAGAGTGGAGGGGGCGTCAACATTGGAGGGATGAAGATGATGATTCACGACGGTGGCCAAAGTTATGTCAAGATGTGGTGGTGGTGGTGGTAGGTCACCGTTATTTGGTTTGGGGTGGGGAGGAAGGGTTTTTGATGAGGAGGTCAGATTTTACTTTAAGAGTTATTTTTAATTTATTTAATAATAAGGGGCGTATTTTTGTAATTTCATACCCACTTAACTGAAAAAGTTAACATTCATCTACTTTAGGGACCATTAGTGTAACAAAATCATAAGTATGTTATGGCCAAACCCGTAATTTCTTAAAGTTAAGGACTATATCCGTAGTTTGGTCAAACCACCATCCATGTAATTAACTCTAAAAAGGAAAGTAAAGTCGAACGTAGTGAGGTCCAACATTGAGTTGTCTTGGATAGAAACCATGAACTAGAACCCTAAATTTAATTTATAGCTTATAATTAAGAATGTTGTATAATTATAAAAAGTTAAAGATCCTATATTATAGGACTAGGTTAGAATCTCGTGTATTACACGAGTTTGAATAAATGTAATATTATATATTTAGTAATAAAAAAGTTAATGTTTTTAAAACCCGTGTAATAAAATATAATGTAATCTATTAAAATATACACTCGTCAAAATGGAACAATGTGAATTTGTAAATATATGATTAAAAGTTTTTTTTTTAATCCAAGTTTGATATAAAATTGTTTTCTGATTAAACAAAATAATTGATGATAAATATAATTTTAAATTCAAAATTGTATAGATAAAAATTAAAACAAATAATTAATTTATTATCAAAAATAGTGGAGTTGATTATTAATAGAAGATAGAAGCGGGAAAATAAGAATGAGGATGCCTAAAAATATGACAAGTGTCCATTTATTTTTACTTGTTTATTATATAGTATAGATTAATCATAGAGAACAAAGAGTGAAGAATCGATCTTTAAAGAAACTAGAAGTTTTCACCTAATTTTGAAGAGCCGAAGAAAATCCAAAAAGTAGCCCATGATCAAGATTGATGAGAAGAACCCAACCAAGAAACCTACCCAAGTTACCTCCCACAAAAACCATGATTGTTTCTCGTCTTCATTACCTATTTCCTCTACTGGACGTATATCCTTAGGACACGTGACGTTAATTTGCATACCACATAAACCAGTGTTGTTTTCAAAACCATTCATAGTGTCCATTTGCCCACCAACTGGAATCTTACCTGTCAGCATGTTGTTGCTCACATCTAGAACTGTAAGTTGGTTAAGCTTCACTAGCGATTGAGGAATCGAACCTGATATTTCATTGTCTGACAAATCTAAGCTTTCTATGTTCGATAGATACCGAAAGACACCGGGATATGCCCCGAAATCCTGTTGTGTGAAATGTTTAGCAGTTTTAGGGCTTTGAGTTGGCCCAGTGGTGGCGGCATTTCACCACATATTCTGTTATGTGACAAATCCAACAAACAATATGTGCCAATGTTACGAATTGTTAGACCTTGAAGTAATTTCTTCCAATTCACAGTCAAGTCGCTAGTATATAATTGACCCCCGAAACCCCAAATAGAATAATAAATAGGAAAGGATGTTGATATGTGCCGAGGTTCAATCATTCCAGGAAGGTGTCCTATCTCTTGTGGAACAATCCCGGTTAGGTTGTTATGGGAGAGATCAAGAATACGGAGAGAACTTAGGTTGGAGATACTACTAGGGATATATCCTTCAAAGGAATTGTTTCTTAGGACAAGAGCTTCAAGAGTTGAGATTTGAGGGAGAGTATCATGTAAATATCCTGTAATATTGTTTGCATGAACATCAAGAATTTTGAGGTTGACCAATTTAGTTAAATTCCAAGGCAGATTTCCACAAAGCTTATTCCCCCCTAAATAAAGAAATCTGATTCCTACAGGAAAATTTGTAGGGATGTTACTAGAGAAATTGTTGTAGGACAAATCTAGGGTATCCAATTTATCTCCCCAAACAGGAAAGTTGTCACCGGAAAGTCTGTTTTTGGACAAGTCCAGACTTTGTAGGTCGCTAGGATATTGGAATTTGTCCCGAAAACTTGTTTTCTGACAAATTTAGAATATAGATCCTTTTGGCGTTGCCTATGTTTTTCGGTACTCCCCAGAAAAATTGTTGACGGACAAATCAAGAATAAATATACTCGCACTTTCAAATAGACGAGGTGGGATTAATCCACTTAGATTGTTTTCAGATAGATTTATTACTTCAAATTTTCCCTCCAGTCAGAAAACCTGGGAATCTTCCCTCCAGTTTGTTCTTGCTCAAATCAAGCAAGTGCATATCTTTCTGTGTTGAAAGCCATTCAGGAATTTGTCCAGAAATATTACAAGAATGCATAGAAATCATGCCTAGACTACACCTTGGAACTATCTTAGCTTCGTTATTCCAAATCAAGCCGCTTCCACCAATGAATAATGAAGATAGAGTTGTGATTTTGAATAACCAAGTTGGAATTTCTCCGCTGAGCTTGTTGTCATGGAGCCGAAGGAGTTCTAACTTGCTCAAGTTTTGCATCGATGAAGGTATCGGTCCAGTAAACTGGTTCTCACTCAGAGCAAGTGCGGTAATGCTAGGTAATGTCCCTATGGATGTCAGAATTTGCGTTGAGAAAAGATTTATCGATAAATCCAGTATTTCTAGTTTTCTGAGGTTTACAATTGAAGATGGGATTCCACCGGAGAAATGATTATTTTGTAAGGAGAATTTTCTTGACTTCGTTAAGTTTCCAATCTCTTGTGGAACTTTCCCCGAAAGAAAATTGGCACTCAAGATAAGTGATTCAAGATATAGAAGTTTACCAACTTCAATGCTTAAACCCCCATTGAGAATATTTTCACTAAGATCAAGAACTCGTAGGGATTCGAGTTCGAAAAGTTGAGAAGGAATCCCACCCTCGAAATAATTGTTACTTAAACTCAGTGTAGTGAAATTCCGAAAAGACCCAAGTTCCGGTCCTAGTTTCCCCTTGAGAAAATTGTTGCTCATGTCCAAGTAGCGTAAGTTCGTCAACAAAAAAAGTTGGCGGGGGATGGAGCCGTTGAAATCGTCGTCTTTCATGTCAAGGTAAACCAGTGCGGTGAGATTCTCAAACCCGTCTCCTGGGGTCTCTCCGTGCAAATAATTGTTCGAGATATCAAGTAGTTTAAGTGACCTGATATGAAAAAGCGGAGCCAAGATATTGGAAAATACCAGAGGCGGATCGACATCAGGAAGGGGAACGATTACACCGTCAAGATGGAGCTCTGTGACAGTTTTGGTCCCGATGCAATTAACACGCTCCCAAGAGCAACAATCGGAAGTCGGATTCCATGATTTTAGTTCTACAGGCTCATAAGAACTAAAATTGATTATGGTGGTGACGGTGGAATTAAAGTGAAGAAGTGCATGTTTTTGATGGGAAGGACAAGAGAATGATGGAATTAGAATATAACTGAGTATGAAGAAGATTGATAAGATTAGCAGAGGTGTGCTTATGGTGGTGGCCATGGTGGTTTCAGATGGTTCTATCTTAATTGTACCAAAAGCAGCGATGATTATATAGGGAATTAATGGGATGTGGAGTTACTTTTTTTTCTTTAATCCAGAACAATGTACAATCATTCTTTAAGTACAAGTTATGAGTTTAATAGAAAACTCTCTACAAACTTTATGTTCAAGACGAAACTAAAAAATCTTTCTTGTCACCCTCAATTTAATTTCTCGGTTGTAAATGAGTAATGTTGAGTGATTTGTCATAGCCATACCTGATCAGTTTTTTCCACCATGGATCATTATATAATCATGACTTAAAATTATTAAAATACATAGAAAAAACATAAAATTTTGTCTTTTTAAGTTAAAAAATAAATTTTTAAAAAAAGAGATTGCAATTTTTAATAATAGATGGAGTAATAATTTGTTGAAATTTAAGCGATGATATTTTTCTTAAGTAATAGATGGAGACTAATTATATAAAATATCTTTCTTTTAATTGTTTAACCGGTTTTAAATTTGTGAAAACCATCTTAACTAGTTTTATACCCGTCCCAGTCCGGGTTGCCAAAATTAATAACAAATGAAATTCACAAACACGTTCACCAAAAAAGAAACCCTTTTAAATATAAAACCATACAAATTGAACTAAAGAGTTTTGAATTTAATATGACAGGGTTTTCCTTGGCCTAACCTACTGGTTTTTTTCAAAACATGCTTGGGGAAAAAGACTAAAAGAAATTTAAGCCAGTGAACACCTCTAAAAATAAAAGAAAACAATGCTATGAACCAAATAAAAAAACACCTGGACATGTATACCAATGCATCTCAGACTTTTTATGCCCTTAAATATTATAGAAGCAACAATGCGCATCATCTGCGATCTCAATTATTTCTTTGGTCTTCAGCACAGCATCAATTGAAGTTTTATCCTTCATCCTCAAAATGTGACAGTCTTGAGTCATGACACTTAGCCATCATGCACTTACTGGACTTAGAATAGAACTTATCCCTTTTAGATCGAATCGGGATTTGGTTCATCCCCGTACCCGAACAAACACACTTGGTAGCTTCACTGTAGTAGCTCCCACTAGCACAATCCAAGCCGCTAACCTTGTATTGAACTTTGAAATTAAAAAGGACAGCAACATCCTCACGATCAGCATCCATACAACCATAAGAAACTTTATACGGGTCAGAATGGGTCGTTTTAAATAATGGTCCAAAGATGTTATAAAAGAGTTTACATCATCCAACTCTTCTTTCTCTGTGACCTTTATTCTTTCTTTGACTCTACAGCAGCAACTGCTGCGGGTTCAATGCCACAACCAACTGCAGCAACTGCAACACCGCCACCACCGGATGCTGCTAAGATAAAAGTCATAAAACCATTAAGATTCAAAGGATTATAAGCAACAATAGCCCCAAAAATTATAATTTGAATAGAAAAAGGAGGCTAATTTAAGCCCATTGCAATCCATTTCCATGTTTGCAGTATACCATATCAATTCACCTTGTATATTTTTAGCTGAATATATTTCTAAAAGCCGTAAATGCACTAAATAATTTACCCTTGGTGTACATCTATTAATAGCATAATCAAAAGGCTCTTCTAATGCATCCCTATTTGCAATCGTCAATAAGTCTGCAAATAGCAAATTTGCATTATTACCTCGCCATCTCAGATAATGACACGGAAGGCGGTATTCATTTCTAATTACAAGATCCAACGTCAAGATTATTACAAGATCCAATGTCAAGATTATTGTTGAAAGGGAAATGATATATTTTTTGTAATCACATCTGACACTTATTATTTATAAAATAAAAATTTAGATCAAAAAGTAAACCACACCAAAAGTTTACCCGACTCGACCCGTTATCCAACCTACCCATTTTACCACCTCTATGATCATAAAGGGAGTTAAGATTTAATACATAAGAGAAATACCCTGGTATGATCCTTTCAGAAGCAATGTAGGTTAAAGAAATCGAAGCACCACCTAAACCATGAAAGAAATAAACTTTGTTAATAAAAGTGCTCTCTTTATAGATGTTATAACACATATTTTTTTTACTTTATTGTAACAAATAAAACGTAGTCGGGTTCATAATTGGGACAAAATGATCGAGCACAGATACATAGGAGTAGCTGGATGCAGAGATGGCTGCAAGATACCCATACCTTGATGTTTCCAAGAGAGGTTTGCAAACCTGCAAGATACCTATATATAAAAAACAAAAGTTTTGATAACATTAACTCCCTTTAATTCTAAAATTAAATAATTAATCAATAACACTATCTCTAATTTCAAACGCTTTGCTTGATTTGGAATAAAAGATCCACCAAAGTATCTTGATATAACTCAAACATGTATGCCTGCATATACAATAAAGAAAAGAATCACTAAATTCAACCAAATAGTTGCAATTCCAATATAAAAATGCACATACAGTAAGGAAAATTCAAACATGAAGCATGCAGCATAAATGCTTTCAAATTCATTCTGACCCCACTCTCTTCAACTTTTACTAAATGGTTATAGTTTTTTTCTAAAATTACATTGCTGCTTTCTCTTGAACTTTTGTTTTGTTGATTATTCTTTTATCAAAAGTTACATTCATATAGAAAGGAGCACGAGAAACAACAATGTCAATGAATTTGGGTAGGGTAAAAAGAATGAGAATGAACAGATGGCATATACCCAGTTCAATGTCTCTGTTACATCCGTATTGAATCACAAAACCGTGATGAAAATCAAGAGCATATCTTCCAACATCAGCAAAGAAAACTGCAAAAAATTGAATGTAAAGACGATGTTGATTAAGATGGCATGTTTGGTAACCCAAGATAGGATAATGATTTGGGACAGGTCTGAAGATTTAAAATGTCTGTTGTGTAGTTCTTGTTCAGATAACCAACAACACCTTTTTTTTCAGTTGCAGTTACTCTTTGCAGGTTTGGCATGAATGCAAAAGCATGGCAAAAATGGTGGATGTTCCAGATGGATGGGATGAGATTGTCTTATTTGCTGACCAGGTGATCCCTTTTAAGTCCATATTGTTTGTAATACAAAGATTAGTTCTGGCTACTGCTGTTTATTTTATTTGGCAGGAAAGCAATAATTCATTTGATGTATAGCAAATTCAGTTAATCATTCTCGTTCCTCATAAACAGAAAATTGTGTTATAAAAATCAAGTAAAAAGAATGAGTTGATTAAAACCTATCCACAGACTATAGTGAAGGACGAGTTTAATTCAATTAATTTCGAATTAAACATGGTTGAAATTAAAAGGAAATGGAAACCTAAACATACATGTTCTTGTAATTGCTATACAATTTGACATTCATCGTTTCTCTCTCTTGTAAATGCTACCACCTACAATTTGATGTTCAACATCGAAAATCTTATCAATTTGGGAGAAAAATCCACAAACAATAAATAATTTTCTGTGATTTCACAAGCTGAAAATGGTTAAGAACATAAAACACACATGATTTGAGAATGTTGGTGGTGAATTCAAGCGCTTCTCGCTTCTAGATTTCGAAAATGCAGGTTGATCGAGGAGTTTGAAACCAGTCGATTGTGTAGTTCTGGCTATTCCGAATTTAGGGCAGAGATAAATGGGAGTTGTGGTTTTCATAGTGAACGTGTACAATCCGAGATGATTCTAGAGGGCGATCCGTGTGAAAATACACAAATCTCAAACATAAATTCTTAACTGTCAAAATCTTTGAATTAGAGTAGCTGAGATCTAATTTGAGGGTGGTTATGAGTAATTTAAATGGCTGGGATTCAATCTAAACAAACACAAAAGGCAGTTGACTCTTCATGGTCCATATATTTATAATTAACATTCGATAGAAATGGTAGTAATTTCATGCACATTCGATAGAAATGGTAGTAATTTCATGCTCACCTAATGTTGCTACAATTATGCGAAAGGGATAAGTATGCTTTATTAATATAACGTTTCACTTACCTTTGGGAGTTTCAAATAGAATGAGTATAAGTGTTTATGAAAAAGGATTACATGAAAAGTAATTGATTACAAGAGGAAGTAAGAGGGGTACTAAGAGAAGTAAGTAGAAGAGGATAAAGTTATGAGATATATTGAAGCTTAATCCATATATGTCATTGAAATTAATCTCCAAAACAATGCAAAACTATATTAGCTTTTTATGATATTAAGTTATGAACTAATTACATGGATGACCTCTGTGGTTTACACGGATTTCACTTATGGCCCCTAGGAATGAGAATTACAACTATGGTCCAATAGTTTACACATTTATAACAAATATGACCTCTGGGTTGGATGTAAGTTATCTTTTGAGGTTAAATTTTTTTAAATAACCTATATACCCTCATCTTTTTAAGTTGTTAACACAACAATGAGTTGAAAGAGAGGAATTTTTTGGCGGAGACCGTGAAAGGGTCAGCTCTGCGAGCTTAGGCCCAAACATTAAGACGCAGCCAAAGTATCATGGCCCATTTTCTATATTGGTTTTTTTTTTTTTTTTTGACCGACAACAATGAGAAATCTCATAGAAAAGCTAGCGGGGAACTAGCAACACCCCAATTACAACCAAGCCAAAAGGCAATCACCAATAGAGTACAAAACCATAACAACCCAAAACAACAGAACTTATTCCAAAATTTAAAACAATACCCGATTTCTTAACCGATTTCGGTTGTTGGGTTAATTAACCAATCCTCCCAGCAGCCTTTACCGTTCTTACCTCTGAATTCACACCATTCAAAACTCATAACTTTTATATCCTCTACTAGGTTCTCCACCGATCCTCTATCCTTTGAGAATACCCACTTATTTCTTGACTTCCATATTAACCAACATGTACAATATCCAATTAAACATCTTAGGCTTTTTACCTTCTTCGAACCTGCCAAGCATATTAATTGACCAGCTAGATCAATAATGGATGACTGGGTGGATAAATTAATCCCGATCCAACTACCAATTCTATGCCAAGTTTCTTTAGCCACAGGACAACGGATGAAGGTGTGGTCTTCCGTTTCGGTCTCAAGCAAGCATAGGGAGCATAAAGTAGAAGGAATTTGGGTACCTCTAGCAACCGGTGATGAAGCCATCGGGAGCCTATATTGCAGTAGCTTCCACATAAAGCATCGGACATTAAGCGGAACCCATTTGATCCAGAGTACATTCAGATTTGTATTTGTTAGGGATTTATCATCAATCCACTTTCTGCACGATTCCGTAGTAAATATGCCCGACTTGTCTCCAACCCAAACCCATTTATCTTCCCCAATTGCGAACCTATATGATCTGATCATATCTTCCAGGTCCGAGATTTCTGCTGCCCTGTTACTAGCTACTGTTTGGTTCGTCCAGTCCCAATTAAAGCGCATAGAACCATCATTCAATACCACCACCCTGTCTGCAATCCGGCAAGACTTCCTTTTTTCGATACTGTATAAGTATGGGAAGAGATTCTTAAAGGAGCCAAACCCGAACCAACATAGCGATTTTTTAAGCCACTAAAATGAATTCTTTTAAGCTAATTGTAGGAATTCTAAACCCATGAGCCAGCCTTTAGATGTAACAAGTTTTTAAGCCCAATTAATTCATGTTTCATGTTTGCTGTTAGATGATTGTTAGAGCGAAATCCATAAAAATTAGTAAGGACCAAGAAGGGGGTGAAAAAACCCTAAAACCAAACCGGTGAATTCAGTTTTCGGTTGGTTACTTCGCGATTTTTTAAAAGCATTCGTGGTAGCATCCCTATCCCCATTCTCATAATTACACTAAAATCACTACATTTTCTCTCTTCTTTTCAATTAAATAATACATTTTATATTTTCTCTCTCCTCCACTAACAACCACTTTCAAAAAATATTAAAAATTTATGCGGGTGAACAGTGTTTCCCCCCAAATATACAGAAAATTTATATCTTTTATCTCTTCTCCACTTACAACCACTTTAAATCACCCCTTAAAATATAGAAGACTCAGTCACATAAATTTGGAGGACCGTTCTAACCACTAAAATGAATTCTTTTAAGCCCACTGTAGGAATTCTAAGCCCATGTAACAAGTTTTTAAACCCAATTAATTCATGTTTGCTGTTAGATGATTGGCAGAGCAAAATCCATAAAAATTAGTAAAAAGGACGAAGAAGAGGGTGAAAAAACCCGAAAACCAAATCGTATCCATAACCGAATTGTGAGTTCAGTTTTCGGTTCGGTTATCGGATATACTTTTTTTTTGTTCGACTAGACGTATTTCCAATACGGTTCGGTTATTCAGTTTATTCGAATATACTTTTCTTTTTAAATCAGCTTATTCAGTTGAATTCGGTTCAGTTAGAAAAATTTCCAATTCGGTTAAATTCAGTTAACGAATAATGCTTAAAAAAATCAATATCGAATGAATCGAACAAACCGTTGACAGAAACGATAAACGTATAACAATTGGTAATTGAAAGTTTGAAACCGTGGGATGGTCATTTGGTCAATTTCTGACTTGGAGCGTGCCCTTTACAAAAAGTAAATTGATTTGCATCAAATGGTCCAAATATGGTAAATGAACGTGCTGAAGTGTCAGCTACTCATGTCCAAAACATCTTTTCACAAAGGGCTTGTAAAAATACAGGGACAGAATATTTGATTGATAAAGATCAATGTCGAATACAAGAACAGTCAGCCCGATTACCGGTGTGAGGGCAAAGATTGAAAGAAAAAATAGTGAAATACAAAGACAAGACAAAGATTAGACAATAGAATTAGGAACCTTTCTTTTTCCCTTTTGAAAGACGAACTTCAGCCCTTTATTTATACTTCAAGAAAATCACCAGAGAAGTAATTGCTGACGAGATTAGCGCCGAGATGCAAGGAAGGAGCGAAGATTGATAAACGAGATCACCTCCAGGAAGGAAAGGGGATCAACACAAATATGGAAGGATGAAGAATGAGGAGACAGCCTGGAAGATCATGGAGAAGAGCAATTTGAAGAAGATACAACCCTCAACCTTTAACTTCAAGTGAAGATACCAATGGACCCTCACAAAAGGAAGGAAAAATTACAAATATTAGAGAAACATATATAATTGGTACTTGAAATATATATATATATATATATATATATATATATATATATATATATTTTACAGGGCTGTCCAAAATGCTCGACGTTTGAAACTCGCTCGAACTTGTTCGAAAGATGCTCGGAAATATGCTCGTTCAAAAGATGCGCCGAATTCCCCTCCAAACTGCGGATTCCATCCGTGGTAGGCAAGTACGATGGGACCAGAGATCAAGATAAAGACCAAATTTTCCTCAAACTCTTTTATAAAGGAGTATAAATATAGATTATTTAAAAGAAAAATAATTGTATAAACATTTTAGACAAATTTAAAGTGTTTCAACATACAAAAAAAAATAGTTTGAGGAGCATGGGCCAAGAGGCCCGTATACAAGCCAACCGGGAAAAGCCCAATAATACAAAGAAAAAGAAAAAAAACATTAGAGAAAAGGATTATCAAATTGAATAATTGATTTATATATTTTAAGATCCCTCTCAATTTGATAAGCCAAACACATCAAGCATAGATAGTTGGTTAAGTTAAGAAAACATGTTGAGAAGCTAACAAACCTTTAGTAAATACCACTGCAAGTTGGTTGTATGATCCCACTGTCATGATTTTTTATCAAGCCAGCAGATATTTTTTTCCACAAGAAATGCCACAAGACAAAAATAAGAATATTTATGTAATTAATACAGAAGCAAAATAAGAAAGACAGAAACCAAAAAAAATATGATTAATTTAGGGACAAACATATGATTCTATAAGATTATCATAAACATATTTGATAAGAAAGAATAAAAGTCACACGACTTTTAAGAACTTCAATTGTCTGCAATGAACACAAGTACTCAACCACGGCTCTGTCTAAGAAATTATCCAAGGCTCAAATCACATGAAGAGAAGAAACTGCCTATGAAGACCAAAGCCCAATATGCAAAAGAAAAACATTTAGAAAGAAATAGAATCAGACTATCAAATTAAAAATAAATTAATATTTTTAACACATACACATCTACATTTCCATTTACCCTTGCATCTTCATCTTCTTCCATCATAGTAATGAACAACCTATAAAAAACTAATTCAAAAACCAAGAGCCCAAGAGATGAACGTGATTCAACAAACAGAAAGAATCTATTACATGATATAGACGCTTGTCCAACAACAACAATCGTACGAAACATGCACAACTAAAGATGATGTATATGAATTATGTATAAGAAAATATGAACAATCCACAAAGTGTATGAAGAAACACGATCATATGATGAAACCCTATATAACATGTGGAGAATACAGAGGGAGTGGGGAGTTGGTGAAGGAGCTAACTGCAGGGAACGTCGTGATCCGTATGATGAAGGAACTGGCGTGAAAGGGGTCGATCCGTGTGCTATGTGATCAGAAAGAAAGTAACCGCCATTTTTAGGGTTCCGAGATGAAGGGAAGTGACGTGGGAGGAAAGATCGAAGGAACATCCTAAAAAGTGAAAACCGCACACGGCTGGTATCAAAAGAACGTGGGTTTTGACGGTGGAGATGAAACAAAAATCGGTTTGTCTTTCGGTGTCAGTTATATAGAGTAATTAATGATGATATTAAAGATTATATCAATCCGTGGTTCCTAAGAATGTATTGTATTAGACCATGGTTGTTAAGTTGAGATTGAGTCAAACCGTGGTCGCAAACCACAGTTTCATGCGACACAAACGAGAATATGGAAATTTCAAACAAACCGTGGTTGGCAACTAGGGAAACATCATTTGTGAAACTGAAAAATTTTAGCACCATAAATGAAAGAATGTGCTCAAGTAGTACCATTTCTAAAAAAATTCGTATAAGCTTCTCATACAAGGGGTCTCTAAAAATTAATGAGAAATCCCTCTAATTGTAAAAACAATCTTCTCTTTTCTCCCTCTCATCACAATCTCGTTTTTTGGCGTTCATATGCATGAACTCCACCACCCCCTCTCACCTCCACCTCACCATCTCTCCTTCAAAAACGCCCAAAACCGATCCATTGGAGAAGCTCTAACTTCTCAAATAGTCTTACTGAAATGTTTTGAATACACCACCGAATCACCAGTGGTTTACCGGTTTAATTTGTTATGCTTCTTGAACCGATTATAAAAAACCTCCGGATCGTTAATCTAAAATGCTAAAAACCCAATAAATAAATAAAATTAGCAAATTTTCATAAAAAGGAAAACGCCCAAAGATTCTCGGTCTTTTTAATGTGTACTTCTATCTATCCAATAATTGATTATATGTAATGTCAACTTTATTAATAAAGAAAAAACAATATAAATATTGCCACTTTCCAAACTAAAAAACTTCAAGAATCTCTAACGTTCAAGCACCATCTACGGGAATATTATAAAAATGAACATTTAGAAAGTCAACTTCATAAAACAAATATTCAAAAGTCAAATTCTCTAAATAAAGTTATACTCTTTGGGCGAAAAAGCCGCCTCTGGTGCGAACACGAGCTCCGTGTGGTCCACTCCGAACTTGCATTTTGGCAAGTTCTGGAGGCGAAGCTCTAACTGGATATGGGCTGACGCGGAAGATGACGACTACTCTAAGGATACCTTGTTTTCATTTGTGAAATTAGGTGACAACGTAAGGATACATTGTTTTCATTTGTGAAATTAGGTGACAACGTCGTTGCCCTTCTCAGTTTGGGCAACAACTACTTCTTGTTAGCCTAATTGTTATTTCAAGTTTGAATGAAAGTAAATGGGTCAAAAGTGTAAATAATCAAAAGTAACTTTGAGTATCTAGGAGTCAAGGGTTGTATGTGTCAATAGCCTAAGGGTAAAACTGATTTAGGAAAAGGTGCGTATGTTTGTATACGATGCACCGGTTCAAGAACTAGGGTTATATATACCCATATCGAGTCTGTAATCGTGTGTATGTATGAATACGATTTGTGTAAATAAAAGTGTGTGTGATTTGTGTGTTATTGAGAGATTTACCATTATTTGTTCATTGAGATCTTGGGCAAAAGTGGTATCAGAGCAAGGCTGTTCTTGAAGCCGTGAGAGAGAAAGAGATCGAGACAAGTGAAGAAAAATCAACCGGTGTGGTTGAATTACAGAGAATTGAAGACGAGAGAGAGAGAGAGACCAGTGAAGAAGAAACGACCGGTGTGGTCGGAATCGTTTTCATTGAAGACGCGTGAGACAGAGAGAGAGACCAGTGAAGAAGAAATCGACCGATGTGGTCGGATTGCAGAGAATCGAAGCCGTGAAAGAAACCCGTGAAAAAGATTCAATAGGAGATTGATTTCTGAATCACCAGAACGACCGGTGTGGTCGGATTTTTGAAGACGTGAAACCCAAGTTGAAGCCGTGAAAGAGACTAAATCAACCAAGAATTGCAATCAGAATCGTTTTCTGTTCGAGTCAACATAATCGTTCAAGACCAGAAGGAAAAACAAATTTATTATTTGTTTCATTTGCTGTTCGGAAGTCAGAGGAAAAGGGGTAGAGCAATTTTTGTTACATTTGGTTACTGCTTACAAAGAGCACCAAGAAAGAAACAAGAAGTACTTTTGTTCCTGTCAAAATTCGAGAAGACCGGAATTGAAGTCAAACCCGTGAAGCACGTTAACCAAATCAGAATTTAGAGAAGGATTTCACAATTCCATGTTTTGCGTTCTAATTACATGGAATTTATTTTTATACCTATAGAGAGTTAGGGGAATTAGTGTTTGATTTTAGAAGAAAACCTTAGTGATCATTGTTAGAGATTTACTTATTTGAGAGACAGAAATTAGATATTAAGGAGAAACTAAGAAAATATGGGAGATGATGATAGGAATAAGTCCATGGTAACATATAGAGAAATAGGTCCATCCTTATCTAGTTTTCAATGCCCGTTGCTAAGCAACACGAATTATCCAATTTGGGCAATGAGAATGAAAGTGATAATGGAATCAAATGGATTTTGGGAAGTGATTGAGAGAAACACGTCTACAGAGGTAGATGTTAAGAAGGATAGGGCTGCATTAGCTTATCTATATCAAGGTTTATCAGAAGACCTTACTTTACAAGTTGCAAGTTGCAAGAATTCAAAAGAAGTTTGGGATACGCTGAAGACCAGATTCATCGGAGTTGATGAAGTGCAGCAAGCACGACTACAGTCAATCAAATCTGAATTTGATAAACTCCAAATGAGTGAAGATGAGACAATAGATACCTTTACCGTGAAACTGACTAACATTGTCACTAGAGCAGCTACGTGTGGATCAACTTTTAATCAACCAACCTTAGTGCGGAAACTCCTAAATTCCGTACCAAGAAGGTTCATTCAAATAGTAGCATCAATCGAACAGTTCGTTGATTTGAACACTACTACGCTAGATGCAACTATTGCAAGATTAAAGACATTTGAAGAAAGGATAAATTTCAAGGAAGGTGACAGTGCTGATAGTCATGAGAAACTATTGTTCACACATCATAACTCGAGTCGTGGACAACGCTTTGAGAATCGTGGACGAGGAAGATTTAATCAATCACGAGGGAGAGGCCGTGGTAGAAAGAGACAAGAAAATAGAGAAGGAGTAATGTCACGTGATGACATCAGAAAGAATGATGATTATAATAAAGAAAAGAGATATCTGAGAGATCAGATCAACAAATTTACAAGAGACTTAAGAGAAGTGAGGTGTTACAATTGTCAAAGGCTTGGACACTATGCATCGGACTGTCCTGAGCCAGATCACAGAAAGGAAGAATCAAATCTTATACAAGAGGATGAAGAGCCGACACTCTTAATGGCAGTTGCTGGAGATAAAGAAGGAGACCTTTTCAATAGAGAAAGAAAATAGTGAAAGAAATTTTTGGTATTCATTATCACAATACTTCAATGATGAAGAGTCGGAATGGAAGGGTTTTAGTGTTGAGAAGAGACAAGTCAAAGATCATCGTCTTAATAAAGAGACAGAAGAGAATGAGATGAGATGTTTAAGATTAGAAGCTGACAGTGATGTAAAGAGAGAATTAGAGTCTTGGAAGTCATATATACTTCAAGACTTGAGATAAAGAAACAAGAGTTTGAGACTAAATTGAGAAATAGAGTTTGAGAAACGACTGAATGAACAAGAGAAATTGTTTGAAGAAAAGAGAAAGAAAGAGCTAGAGAATTTGAAGAATTTGAGAGATATTGCAAACAGAGAGATAAAAGAATTGAAGATAAAATGAGCACAGTTTAAAGAAGAAAGCAATGAAGTCCTTACAAATCATATAGTCCAAGATAAGCCATTTAATGTATGTGTTGTAAGCAGGAATGAGAAAGATATAGAATCAAGTTACAAGAAGACGAAACCAGAAGCAGGTCATGTTTTTCCATCCACATACAAACCAGTCAAAACTCAAAAGGATGGAATAACACAAGTGAAAGGAGATGGTGTGCAAGTTGATACTAAAGGAAAAGCTAAAGACATAGAAGACAAAGGTCAAGCTATAATTCATGGAGACAAAGACAAAGAAGATGATATCCATCAGATTGGAGGAAAGCCAAAGTTTAAAGATAAAGGAGGCAATAAAGATCAAGAGTAGAAGACTCAGACTTGGATCAACAATTAGGGGGGGGTGATTGTTAGCTTAATTGTTATTTCAAGTTTGAATGAAAGTAAATGGGTCAAAAGTGTAAATAGTCAAAAGTAACTTTGAGTCATTATGTAAATATGTAGGAGTCAAGGGTTGTATGTGTCAATAGCCTAAGTGTAAAACTGATTTAGGAAAAGGTGCGTATGTTTGTATACGATGCACCGGTTCAAGAACTAGGGTTAAATATACCCATATCGAGTCTGTAATCGTGTGTATGTATGAATACGATTTGTGTAAATAAAAGTGTGTGTGATTTGTGTGTTATTGAGAGATTTACCATTATTTGTTCATTGAGATCTTGGGCAAAACTTCTGCGGTGGGCTCACCACCGAGGGGAAAACAAACTGTTTAAACGCCCGATATCCAACTATATGTCAAAACACACAAGGCTGATAGTTGAAGAGCGCGTCCTGAAAAGGACCATTTCAGATGTCAGATACCGGCTCTCCGACTCCAGGATTTACCAGGATGAAATCCTAGAAGCAGATCATGCTTACACAGGAAATGAGAGCCCGGACAAAGATTCCACAACCACCCTGACTTTAAAAATGTCCAAGTCCAGGACTACTAGTTGGAATAACAGTGTGTCAGTGAAGGTTGGTGTAAAGTTAGAATTTGAAACCAGTATTGTTCCACTCATTGAGAAGGGGAAGGTCGAAGTGTCAACTGAAATTGGATATGCGCACGAATGGGGAGGGTCCACAACAACAACTACTGAGAGAGAAGTGAGTTACGCTGTTGTGGTGCCACCATTAACTAAAATGAAGGTGTCACTCATGTGTACAAAGGGTGCATGCGTTGTGCCTTTTTCCTACAAGCAACGCGATCTTCTTCCAGGTGGTCGAACTACTACCACCATCAAGGATGATGGAATTTACTCTGGCATCAACTCCTACAACTTTTATTGTAAATCTTCAAAAGTAGACTCTTGAGGATGATCCGATCGATATCAGTGTGGTGTGATACATAATGGGTGGTTTTTTTGTTTGTGTGATTTTTGTGTCTTCTGTTGGCCTTTAGTGTTATTATTGCATGTGTAATCTATCATTGGTGGCCGTCTGCATGGTGGGCGCCCGCATAGGGCACATATTCTAAAGGGCCCAAAATTTTATTTTCTACTTTAAGTACTGAGATCGATTAACATAAATAAAAAATATTATAAACTAGTCACTAATTACATGTTCTAGAGTAAAAATAATAAGTTAAAAAAACAATTTTGAGAGGCCCCCACTGAATCTCTAAGAAATTACATGTTCTAGCGGGAGGTCTATTTTCTAGTAATCACACACGGCACTTGAAATCTCAGAGACGTCCCTGTTGGTGTGATACATCAGTACTAGAAAACTGGGCATTTTCGACCATATTTTCGGTCTGAAAACGGTCGCAATTGCCCTGTTGCGACCGAAAATGCGGTGGGAAAAATGCACGTCGCAATTGCCTGTTGCGATCGAATTGCGACCGATAATACATGTTGCGACCGAATATGCGACGATAAAAGCTATTGCAAATATTGCGCCCGCTAGTTTGCGACCGCTTCAGTTTGCCACAGTTTTGTGGCCGCTTCAATTGCCACTGATTTGTGAGCACTTCAATTGTGACTGCTTCAGTTGTGACCGTTTTGTGACCAAAATGTTTTTTAAAACTTTCTATCTATATCCAAGAACTTCAGAAACACATATAACAAAATAACCTTAACTTTGCTTCAACTTTCTTTGCATCAATCAGGAGTTTGGATACATGATCTTCAACGATTATTCAATAGCCACATATATGTAAACTGATGGATTCGAATAACAATACTGAAGGATAATTAGCAATCGGTTCAAATACTTGTATTCAATAACTTGAACTGCATACATTCAATGAGAGAAACAAATTCTTAAATAGAAAAGAAACAAACGGCTATAACCCTAAGAACCGGGCTTAGCATAACAAACTTAGACTAGGCAATTTATTCATAAAATAATAAACATAAACGTGCTTCATAGTTTCTCCACATGCATGCCAGCATGAGGTTGAATCAGATTTCATCACCCTCCCTTGATTCAAGCTCCATAACACCTAGCTAATGTCGAAAGTAAACAAACTTTTCTCGAGACAAAGCTTTAGTCAGCACATCAGCCAATTGATCATTAGTGTTGCAGTATTCCACCTTTATATGTTCTTGACTCACCATTTCCCTGACAAAGTGATGTTTGAGCTCTATGTGTTTAGACTTACTATGCATGACAGGATTCTTACTTAGGTTGATAGTGGACTTGTTGTCACAATACAAGATAGTAGCTTTCTCTTGCTTAATACCCAGATCATCCATAATCTTCCTTAACCATAAAGCTTGACATGTAGCCGAAGTTGCAGCTATGTACTCTGCCTCTGTACTTGATAGGGCAACAGTTGATTGTTTTTTTGAGCTCCATGTCACAACTCCACTACCAAGACTAAACACACTTGCTGATATACTTTTTCTATCATCACCACAACTTGCCCAATCACTATCTGTAAATCCAGTGAGATAAACATCAATTCCTTTTGCATACCACAACCCAAAACCTGAAGTTCCAGCAACATATTTAAGAAGTCTTCTTGCTGCTCCATAGTGTAACTTTGAAGGAGCCTGCATGAATCTTGAAATCATACCAACTGCATATGCCAGATCAGGTCCCGTGTGGGTTAAATAGATTAGACACCCCACTAGGCTTCTATAGTTCACCTCATTGCATTTGTCAGCTTGATCTTCAATCAGAAGCTTTTCACTTGTATTTATTGGAGTGATTTCCGGTGTGCATTTGTCAAGCCCAAATCTAGTCACCAGGCTCTTAGCATACTTTTCTTGACTTAGAAACACTCCCTTTCTAGTTTGCTTTACTTCCAATCTAAGAAAGTATTTAAGTAGGCCCAAATCTGTCATTTCAAACACTAGATTCATACCATCTTGGAAGTTTGCAATGAGATTAGAGGAAGAACTGGTACAGATTATGTCATCAACATACAAGCACACATAAATAATTCCCATAGTTGCATCATTTTTCACATATAAAGTAGGTTCATTTTCACTTCTTTGATAGCCATGACTGAGAAAATAGCCATCAATCTTAGCATACCAGGCTCTAAGGGCCTGCTTTAACCCATACAGAGCCTTCCTGAGTTTATACACATAACCTTGTTTATCTTGGACTTCAAAACCCTGAGGCTGCTCCACATAAATTTCTTCATTCAAATCGCCATTGAGAAAGGCAGATTTGACATCCAGTTGGTGCACATTCCATCCCCTTTGAGCAGCAACACATAGGACAATTCGAATAGTTTCAAACCTTGCAACAGGAGCAAAGGTTTCCTGATACTCTATGCCATGTTGTTGTGTGTAACCCTTCGCTACAAGTCTGGCCTTGTACCTCAACACTGTGCCATCAGGTCCTACTTTGGTCTTGAATAACCATTTTAACCCAACCACCTTCCTCTCACCTGGAGGTTTAACAAGTTCCCAAGTCTGGTTTTTCTCTATAGCCTTCATTTCCTCATTCATGGCCACTTGCCATTCCTTCTTAAGACTAGCTTCTTCATATGTAGAGGGATCTGTCACATTTAAAGCAAATTGACAGGCATAGAAGTCATCATCAACATTAACCTCTTTAGCTTTCTCATATACATCTTGAAGATTTTGTAGGCTGTGTTGTCTGTGTTGTCTTGGAGAAGGAGTGTAAGGACTGGTAGGGTGGCTTTGGTAGGGTGTATTGGTAGAGGTGGAACCAGTTGTGAAAGACTGGTTAGGTGTTTGTGGTTGAGTATGTGACTGAGAATCGGGTGTTTGGCTAGAGTTTGAGGAAGCAGTTTGTATAGGGCTTTGATCATGGGTTGGTTCATGAAGTGAGGATTAGTCAGGGTTAAATGGAAAAGGATCAGTATATTAGGTTTGAGCAGTATTAGTTGATGTGCTGCACCATGTCCACTTTTCTTTTTTCATAAAAGTGACATCTCTTTGTGTAATAAATTTCTTAGAAACAGGATTATACAGCCTGTACCCTTTGCTTTGTGTGGAGTAACCAATAAAGATGCATTTCTCAGACTTAGCATCCAGCTTTTTTTCTAAATTAGGCAGGAATAAGACCATAAGCTACACAACCAAACACCCTTAGGTGATTAACTGTTGGCTTCCTGTTACTCCATGCTTCTAGGGGAGTTTTTGTGATAATCCGACTTTTCAAAGTTAACGCCGTTAGCAATCCCGTTAAGTATTCCGTTAAATCCTAACCCAGTTAATCTAATCTAAAACTTCACGGACTAATCCTGTCACATGTTTAATCTTAAACAACAGGGACTAGTCCTGCCAAGTCCCAAAACTTGAATTGTTGACTCTGAAAGTCAAAATCAAGATATTTGAATCCTGTTTGACTTTGTAAAGTCAAAATCATGACTTTTGGCTTCAAATTCAAATTCAAGAACCAATCTTCATGTGATTTTGTAACTGAAACACACGACCATGTCATTAACGATCATCATTAAGGCAATTAACAGCTGCATTCATCGCGAATTAATCCCAATTATGGGTAATTAAACCATAACCTTCGACCCAATGCCGATATCAATCGAATTCACCGAATTCTTGTGTCATTCTCACAAATTGACCCCCTACACACACTCGACGGACACTCCAGGAGCAATACCACCTGTCAATTTCGCCAGAGACGCAGTCGAAGTTGCCGGAGACCAAGACACTCGGAGTCGGACCTCCATCTGACCGATCTCTATCAATTTGACATCATTAGAGGTAATTGATCATACCCACAGATTCGTTTTTATCCATATATTGAAAGCCCTATGATTATTGAGGCTTATATCATCGATCCGATCAAGAACCAATTCTAGGGTTCTTAGCATATTCGGCTTAATCGAACCCCACCCTAGACTAGATCAAAATCCAATTAACTTTCATGGTTAGAATCGCAATCAGTAACTGTTTAAAAGCCCCATGTTTATTGAATCAAACAATATCGAATTTTTCAAGATCCGGGATCTAGGGTTCTTCATAAAAATGATTTGGGGGTTTCGACCCTAAACCCAATCTTAGTCAAATTAAACCATAGGGTCGGATTCGCAATCCCTCGTTTAGTGAAAGCCCTATGATTTCATCTGTTAATTTTATCAAATTCAACCGATTTAATTCCATGTTCATATCTAGGGTTTCGAGTTTATATCTAAGAATTAAACGATCCTACACTTAACCATTTTACAATTAACAACACCCACAGTTTCGCAAATACCCGATTGACAAAACCCCTAAGCATTTGAATCAAGTCAGGGTCGAAATCGATGGAATTGGGGGTTGGATTCGAGTTCGGTTTCGATAATGAGGGGGGCTCACTGGATTGAATGATTGAAACCATTAGGATTCGAATCCTAATGCAAATTACTACCCAGCTCAGTTGGTTAAGGCTTTGGACTTGTGCGTAGGAGACCCGGGTTCGAATCCGGTCTCCAGCATTATTTTTTAAAAAGGTTAATTCCACTATTTCCCTTCATATAAACCCACCCTATATTATTATATTAATATATAAACGCATTTTGAAATCCAGAAACACCAGTAGACTCGGGTTTATAATTTTAACACATTTTTATTATTTTCACTATTATAATAATATATTATGGTGTTGTCTCCAAATAAAATAATATATTTATATTATTATCAATCTGTGATCTCAGTTAAAATATTTGGCATTTAACTATTATTCTCATCACGTTTTTAAAGATTGTTAGACGTTTCAAAGTTATAAATAATATAAATATTTATATTATTTACCCGTAATCATTTTCTGGAATAAAAATTATTATTTTTGCCACATCAATAGTTATCGTATTAACTATGCGAGTTTAAAAATAATATATTAATATTATTTTTCTAAATCATTAATTAATGACGAAGTCGATTGAATATAGTTATTAATGATTGTAATTATTGTCATTCATCGCGTAATGTATATATATCTTAATTATTAATTATAAATTATAAATTCTCATTTCTGTGGATGCGTTTGTCTACTCTTGATTATTAGAGTATTTCGTTAGGACGTTCAATCTTCCGTGTTGTCGTCACATATTCCCATTGTATCCCTAATTATTATGTGTATAATTCTAGGGCATACGTAAGCCGCTGCAGGCTAACACTCGTGGTTCCAACCTTACTCTAGTGTGAACCTACCTACGCCGTTCAAGTGAGTTTTCACGGCCCATTTTACTGTTTTTAATTTGGGGGAGAAAACATGATTCAACTATTTTGAGATTACCATAATTCATATGTTATCAATGTTAAAGCTAAGCGTAACACGCTATCACTGAAAGTCCTCAACACACATCGGACCGTTAATATGGATCTTAGCGAGATAATGTTTAGTATTACTACTAGGTTTGACAAATCCCACCCGCGTTAGTCGCACTAACTCGACTAGAGGTCGAACGGGTGAAATGTTAGCCTACTCACATCGCCAGAGTTGATAGTCCTGGCAGGAGGCAAATAAACAAACAGTCATCTTCGGTTGCAAGCGCTTAAGTTAAACATGAAACGTAGGTTAGCTACCTATAGATACATATTGAATGATCAATAATCTGGTAAACGTTATTTACATACTGAAACCTTTGAACTCACCAACCTCGTGTTGACATTTTTTCTTACATGTTTTCTCAGGTTGCTAAGATAAGGCACATGTGCACATATAGGGCATGCATGGGATTCTTCTATTGAATTATGTTTTATTATTTTGTTTAGACTATTTTGAATTATGTTTGGACTGGACTTTTTGGGCGCGTTTGTTTTTGCATTTACTTTTTATACGCTTCCGCATTAACTCTGATTGATATGATATTTTCATTTGAGTCCTATGTAGAGTCGTTCAATGTAACTAATGACTGAGATCCCGGTTTGTCACTTCCCAAAACGGTAAAACTCCGTTAGTTGAAATTGGGGGTGTGACAATTTTGTTCCTGACTGCTTTAGTGGTAGCCAAGTCAATTAGATAAACAGATGTGGGAACTGCTTCAGCCCATAACTGATTTGGCAGTCCCATTTGTTTGAGCATACTTCTAGTCATTCCCATGATTGTCCTGTTCTTCCTTTCCACCACACTATTGTGTTCAGGTGTGTAGGGGACGGTTAGTTCCCTTTTAATGCCATGGGATTCACAGAATGTAGTAAATTCAGTAGAGGTAAACTCACCTCCCCTGTCAGATCTTAAGACCTTAATAGCATGCTCACTCTCTTTCTCAACCATTAGTTTGAAGCTTTTAAATTTGGAGAAGGCCTCTGATTTTGCTGTGATAAAGTACACCCAACACATTCTTGTGAAATCATCAACAAATAATAAGTAATACTTACTTCCTCCTAGGCTGGTAGCCTGCATAGCTCCACAAATGTCTGGGTGAACTAATTCCAAGGGTTTTGTGGCTCTCCATGACTTGAATGGGAATGATTCTTTAACCTGTTTACCTACCACACAACCTTCACGTCTTTCTGCTTGTTTTATATTAGGTAGTCCTATGACCATTCTCTTATCATGCAAAAGTTTTTAGCTTTGAAAATGATAATGCCCATACCTTTGATGGCATAGAACTGACACATCATCAATAGGTTGTTGGAGATTGGTAGTGTTAGAAGTAGTTCTTGCATGGATTCAGCAGCATTCAGCATAAACATGTTGTTGTTTTGAACGGGAACTTGCATGAGAACTTGACCAGATGCTTTGCTCTTTATGGTACATTTGCCATCATCAAATAGGAGAGAGTATCCCTTCCTCATTAGTTGCCTAACACTTAGCAGGTTGTATCCCATATGGGGAGCATAATACACATCATCAAGAAGCCGTGTATTCCCACTAGGTGTAATAATCTGCATAGTTCCCTTTCCTTCAACAGCCAGAGCTTTCTTATCACCAAGTCGAACAGTCAATTTGAAGTCTTCATTCAATTCTGTGAAAATATCTTTGGACCTAGTCATGTGGTTAGAGGCACCTGAATCAAGAAACCACAGGTAGGATGTAGTATCCTTGTTCCCACTATCTGCCATAAGTAGCATCTCATCATCAATACACGCCATGAATAGGTGTTGATCACTTTCTTCTTGGTTGTCATTAGAATCAGCTGCGACATTGGCATTAGATGGTTCATCAAGGTACCAGCAGTCCTTTTTGATGTGACCAAACTTGTTACAGTTGGTGCATTGTGGTATCATACTTTTGTCTTGACTTCTACCCCTTCCTCTACCCCTGAATGACAATCTTCCTCTGCCCCGAAAGGAAGAGTTGTTCTTGAATAACCTGCAAAGCTTGTTCATCATTGGTACTGTGTTTCTCAGGGGTATATCTGCTATTAATTCATTCTTCTTGTGATTGTAGGCATCCCATGAGCTTGACTGGGGTAAGGAGTGATAAATCCTGACCAACTTCTATAGAGGGGACAACATAATCAAATTTTGGAGTGAGACTACGTAGTACCTTCTCGACAATAGATTGGTCAGATCTTGTTTCTCCATAGGCCCTCTTTTGACTTACAAGTACCATAACTCTTCCAAAGTAATCACCAATCACTTCTGATTCTTTCATGGCCAGATTTTCAAACTCTCGTCCGAGGCCTTGCAGCTTGATTGCCTGCACCTGAGAGTCTCCTTGGTATTCCATTTTGAGTATTTCCCACGTTTCCTTAGCCGTGGACGCAACAGCAACGCGTGAGAAGAGTTGGTCATGAACGGCTTGTTGAATGATAGCCATTGCATGAACATCCCTCTTCTACAGATTCTTCAATTTCCCTGGATCTTTTTCTGTTTCATCAAAGCCATCAGTAACCAGATCCCATAGGTCGCGTGACCTAAGAATTGTCTTCATACGGACGCTCCAATACTCGTAACCTTCCCCTTTGAACACAGGGATAGGAGTTGAAGCCGTGGGGAGAGTGCTTGTTTGATCAGCCATGTATTGTAGGCTGAAGAGTGGCTAGGTTTTGACGAATGATAGGGATCAATTCAACCTGGCTCTTGATACCAATCTGATGGATTCGAATAACAATACTGAAGGATAATTAGCAATCGGTTCAAATACTTGTATTCAATGCATACATTCAATGAGAGAAACAAATTCTTAAATAGAAAAGAAACAAACGGCTATAACCCTAAGAACCGGGCTTAGCATAACAAACTTAGACTAGGCAATTTATTCATAAAATAATAAACATAAACGTGCTTCATAGTTTCTCCACGTGCATGCCAGCATGAGGTTGAATCAGAGTTCATCTTAAACGGGAAATTTAAATAAATAAAAAACAAAAAACGCCTCAATATAGTGATGATGTATCGACTGTCATGTAATCTGAACATTACACTTTCTTGACATTAATAAATGTCGTGAACAACTCTTTATTTTTCAATTTGCTTAAATTAAACAATCAAAATGCGCATGGAAGAATGCCACGATCAGTTGTCGAATGACACATGCGTAGTCAATTTGCTTAAATTACACTTTCTTGCCAAACGATCATTTTTGTGTAGTCAGTTGTCGAATGACACATGGAAGAATGCCACGATGGTTAGAAATATGCCGTTAGAGTTTATATAACGTGGACATCTGCAAACCGTCGGAAATTCGAGCCAAGCTAGCAGTGGTCTCGTGTTGGCTTTTGAAATTGTCTTTGGTGGTGTTTAACTGGTCTCGTTAAACACCACCGTTGTCTCTGTTTGGACTTTCCGGACAAACGAGACCAGTTAAACACCACCAGAGCCAATTTCAAAAGCCACCACGAGACCACTGCTAGCTTGGCTCGACTTTCCGGCGGTTTGCAGATGTCCACGTCATATAAACTCTAACGACGTTAAGTTTTTTTAACGGGGGTTCCAATGTAAAAAAATAGTTTGAAAGTAGGGACCGGTGATAAGAATATTCTCAGTTGGGATTATTATTGGCCAAAATGTGGGATTATTAAAATCCAATAATCCTTTTTAATATTAATTTTTTAAATAGATGCATTAAGCGTATTTAAGGAGAGATATCATTTTAATAGCTATGATTAGCTAAATGTCTAATGTTATGTGAATGCTAAAGATCATAATCAGTAGTTCATTTTGACTTTTATTAATCTTTTATTTTTTGTGATTTAAAGGTCAGGATGATTATAGCAGATTAAGGCCCCTAACCTACAGATAGAGGTGCACAAAAGCCGGTTTTTGAACCGAACCGGTTTCGAACCGGCCCGAACCGGTTTGGTCAACGCCAACAGTAAACCGGTTTTGACCAAAACCGGTTCGGGTTAAACCGGTTTTGTAAGTATAAAACATCGAACCTGTTGAACCGGTTCAGTTCGGTTCTGGACCGGTTCGGGTTGGTAAACCGGTTTAAACCGGTTTTTTTTTTTTTTAATTATAAAATATTACAAAATTACAAAACATTACAATACGAGAAAAATAAAAACATAAAGTTCAACGCTTATTCATATTGAAGGGGTTCGGAAATCACAAAACATTACAAAATTAAACATTACAATACGAGAAAAAAAATATTTTTATTTTTTGGAGTTTTTTTGTTTAATATTAGCCGTCATTCTCGGAGTTACTAGTGGATCCTCGTAGTCTATCATCTTCGGCGAGTTCTTCATTTGTAAGTGGGCTCGCCAATCCTTGGTTAACCTCAGATTCGTGTATGAGTTCTTCAACTTCAATTTCGTCTTCAAGCGAAGCCCTATCTTGTCTCCTATCTACCGCATCCAAATGGTCTTTCAAGCAAATGCACATTTCCATTGCCGCGGGAGTGAGTCTAGTTCTTCGAATAGATAAAACCCTGCCACTAAGAGAAAAAAACGGATTCCGAAGCTACCGTGGAAGCTTGGACAGTTAGTAAATCACGGGCCATGGCGGAAAGGACCGGAAAAGTAGATTCGTTTCCTTTCCACCAAGCCAAAATATCAAAGTCCTCAAAAACATCCGGACTCATAAATGATAAAAAGTTTGTTCCCGTATACCTTCCGAGTTCGCTACTCGGGATGGACCCTCTAGCCCGTTTAGTAAATTCATTTCTCATTTCGTTATACAAATTTAAGTTCACATTCCTCGAGCTGCTACTTGATGCGCCCACGCCCATCGTATCATGTGGGGTTTGTGTTGTACCATATTTATGTAAATAAATATCAAACAATTCTTGCAAACATTTGTTAAAATAAGTTTTTGTTACGGTTGAAAAATGAATATCTTCGGCATTCAAATCCAAATCGTAAGTTATTTTATCAATCAAGGTTTGAACACCGTAAACATTAATTGTAGGGTTTAATGCGGCGGCACAAGTTATAACCGGAGGCATTTCTTTAAAATATTTAACAAATTTTTCTTTCATCGGTTTTATCATTCTCGTAAAAAAATTATTTTTATTTTCAAGTTCGGCTAATTTGTTACACATTAGAAATATTTGTTTAAGAACCAAGGGACTTGTGGGGTAATAAACCCCGGATAAAAAAGTAGTGGCGGTTTTGAAAACTTCGAGCAATTCGGTTATATTTTCAAGAATGTCCCAACTCGTAGACGGAAAACTTTGAATTTTACGACGCGGTTTTGAGGAAAGCATATCATGAAAAATTGATAAAGTATCTTTTTGTCGTATAGCACTATGAAACATTTTATAAGTTGAATTTCATCTTGTTGGGAGGTCCCAATTGGGACCTAAGCAAATCAAACCCGTATCGTTACATAATCTAATATATTCATGGTATCTTTTTTTACTACTACTAAAAACGTCTTTAAGCATGACTCGAAATGCATTGCTTAATTCAATAACGGGTTCAACCGCAAGCCCGTCTTGCACGGCTAAGTTGATGATGTGTGCAATACATCGACTATGGAAAAAAGCGCCGTTACAAATCGGATTATATTTTAATATTAATTTTTGAACCGCATTTGTATTATTTGAGGCATTATCAAAAGATATTGAAAATAATTTATTTTGTAATTTAAAATCGGTTATCACATCATCTAAAATGTGAAATAAATTTTGACCCGTGTGAGGATATTCAAACATATCAAACGCGATTGTACGTTTCATCATTTGCCACGTACTGGGATCAACCCAATGAGCGGTAACGCAAATATATGAGTCGGGAATACCATGTGGAGCCGACCAAACGTCGGTAGTTAAGTTCACACCGGTTTCCAATTTTTCAAAACCTAAAATTAATTCTTTTTTTGCTTTTTTCCACATTTTTAGACAATCACGTCTAAGAGTATTACGACTTACTTGATGATAACGTGGTTGAAGGGCTTCTTGAATCATCCTCGTCGTGAGCGGATTGTCGAAGTGGTTGAACGGCAAACCTCTTTGAATAACTAATTTCGCCATTCTATCTCGAACAATATTTGGATCGAAGTTCCAAATTCCACCCTCGCTTGTCATAGATGCTTGACCCTCATCCGGAATTTTCTTCAAACTCGGGCAAGATTTTTCCATATGAGTTTTTAAAGTAGAATTTGAATCCTTTTTAAAAAACCCACCACATTTTTTGCAACGAGCCCGTTCCAACCCGTTAGACATCTCACATAGATCGTAGTTTGACCAAATTGCGGGGTTCCTCGTTGTTGGTATGATTCTCACAACGCTAACTTCGGAAGAGGAAACACCAAAACTTGAAGAAGTTGCCATAACGTTTTTTGAGCGTTTCTTGAGCGTTTTTTGAGCGTTTGAGAAGTGTGATTTAACCAAAATACCCACTACCTATTTATAATGTGTTTGGGGGTTAAAATGGGTGAAAAAAAGGTCAAAAATTGGTTCTAACGGCTATATAGCCGTTTTCCAACGGCTAGATTCAAAAAGTTAACGTTAAACCAGTTCAAACCGGTTCCTCAAACCGGTTCACAAAAAACCGGTTTTAAACCGATCCTCAAGCAAATGATCCAAACCGGTTTTAAACCGGCGGTTCCTACCGGTTTGAAACCGGTTCACAAAAAACCGGTTCGTGGGCGGTTCGGTTTCCGGTTCCGAACCGGTTTGGATTTCCAAACCGGTTTTTTTGTGCACCTCTACCTACAGAGGTGCATGCATATTTTTGTTAGGTGTTAGTGGGCTAACCTGACCCATTTTTACCTGTTACCCAAGCCGCCCATCTTGCCTCCCACCTTTACTTAGTAGAATATTATGATGATATACATGTTATGAATTTAATAAAATACAGTCTGACATTACAACAGTAACAGTTTATAATGACGATTTTTGTTTACTCTATACCAACGACTTGTCGTCCGTATAGCCCAAGAGTGTCGTCGGTATAGGGTCTAATTAAATAAAGGATTATTGTATTTTAATAATCCCACCTTTTACCAATTGGCCGATAATAATCCCAACTGAGAATATTCTTACCACCGGTCCCTACTTTCAAACTATTTTTTTACATTGGACTCCTCGTTAAAAAAACTTAACGCCGTTAGAGTTTATATGACATGGACATCTGCAAACCGCCGGAAAGTCGAGCCAAGCTAGCAATGGTCTCGTGTTGGCTTTTGAAATTGGCTTTGGTGGTGTTTAACTGGTCTCGTTAAACACCACCGTTTTCTCTGTTTGGACTTTCCGGACCCACGAGACCAGTTAAACACCACCAGAGCCAATTTCAAAAGCCACCACGAGACCACTGCTAGCTTGGCTCGACTTTCCGGCGGTTTGCAGATGTCCACGTCATATAAACTCTAACGGCGTTAAGTTTTTTTAACGGGGGGTCCAATGTAAAAAAATAGTTTAAAAGTAGGGACCAGTGGTAAGAATATTCTCAGTTGGGATTATTATCGGCCAATTGGTAAAAGGTGGGATTATTAAAATCCAATAATCCTTAAATAAATAAAAAAGAAACTATATACCGACAACATGTCGTCGGTATAGGTGTTAGGCCTATACGGACGACATGTCGTCCGAACAAACTCAACCTATAGAGACGACCGACAGGTTTTTTGATTTTTTTTAATATTTTTTTAAAAAGAGCTATCCCGACCCGACTACATGTTGTCGGGATAGGCGTTTTCTGGGTTTTTTTTATATTTTTTAATTTTTAATATTTTTCAAGAAATATTAAATTTTTAAAAACAAAAACCTGCAAATCACTAAATATAAACCATTCAAACATTCAAATCCAAACCATAAAAACTAATATCCGAAACATAAACCAAACATCCAAATTGTTCGACACAAAAACTTGTCCGTCAAACCAAACATTCAAATAAAAACTTGTTTGACACACAAATATGCAAATTGTTCAAGACAAGCACCAACAACAAAGACATTTCATCCATTTGTTGTTGCATTTCAAGCATTTGTTAATGATGCACACGACATTCTTCCTCTCGTTGGGCTTCGCGTTGTTGTTCTTGGAATTGTCGTTGAAGGGTAGCCACACGCTCATCCACTTCTTGCCAATGGGGTTGTGGAGGTAATGAACACATCAGGTGTGAGATTACTCACCATATGACCAACACCCCGGATATTGTAATATCCATGATTTCCGACATAACTTTTTCCCTAAACTTTTGCACGTATTAAAATTTAAATTCTGGAAAACTATTAAAACCCTATTTTCTTAAATAAAATATTAATTTATTTGATATATATTTAAGAAAAACAATTATACTTGAGATAAATATATACATATATATATATATATATATATCTTATTTAAAAATACATATATATGTATCTTATGGATAAAATGTATTAAATTCTTTAAACTTTATTGGTTTACAATTATATAAATATTATAATTTATAAACTTATTTTTAATACTTAAACATATAAATCTTATAAATTATTTTATAAAATTATAAAATAATAAAAAGGGTATAAAACTTATTTAGTTTTATAAAATACATATATATATATATATATATAACTTATTTAAAAATACATATATATGTATCTTATAGATAAAATGTATTAAATTCTTTAAACTTTATTGGTTTACAATTATATAAATATTATAATTTATAAACTTATTTTTAATACTTAAACATATAAACTATAAATCTTATAAATTATTTTATAAAATTATAAAATAATAAAAAGGTTATAAAACTTATTTAGTTTTATAAAATAAAAACATATATATTTTTATAAAAAGTCCAGGGACTAGAGCTGTCCATTTCTGAAACTTATTTTAAACTTAAATCCATGTTTTAACGTAAAATGATAAAGATTTCAAACTTCAGGGGCTGTTTGTGTAATTTGGCCAAACTTTCAGAACCCATATCGATCACGAGTTCGATCCCCACGGTGACCGGTTTTGGACTTGAATTATCAAAAATGCGTTAAACGGCTAAATTGAATGCTCCTCGAGCTCCAACTCACGCATGCGACTCAAACCCAAGACAAATCATGCACAAATTCAATTCTAAACCTCGCGGTATTCGAATTTGAATTCGTTTTGTTCATCCGTAAACCCCCCAACTGTTTTAGCATTTAAAGGTGAAATTGGCTATAAATACCTACGGGGATACCACAATGACACACCACTCATACTCCTCATACTCTCAATTTGATCGTTCGTCACCTGCATTGCTCGATTCAAACAGTGGACGGCCGACCCTGAAGCTTGGACCCGTTCTCCCTCGTTTCTTCATCATTTCAGGTAATTCTCATGGCCAAATCCCTCGTTTTCAATCCTTAATCAAAAGCCCTCTGTCAATTTGCAAAGACAGAGGGTTAATCGATTCGTATTTAGGAGGTCTTGATTCTAGTTCATTCGAAAATTAGGGTCGATTTGGGAATGTGCTTATCTTTTTCTTTTCCGGGTTATAACACCAGCGAGGCCTGTAGCCGGGTGGTTAGTTGTGTGTGTGTGACTCGGGTGGCCCGGGTTCGATCCGGCCAGCCCGAGTTTTGCCCCTTTTTATTTTTTTTAGTCTTTCTAATCAGTTTTAAATACCTTAATCATTTCTATAAAATCCGGTAACCTTTTATAAACTTAAAAATCAATTTTATTTACACTTTTACATTCTGGAAATATTTTAATTAAATTAAACTTAGATAAAACTTATAATAACTAATTCTTTAATATAGTTTTAAATACTTAAAAAACTATAAAAAATACTTTTAAAACTTACAAAACTTATATTCTAAACAGGAAATATTCTATAAAAATTGAAACTTTAATTTATTATTATTTTCTGAATTATTTCTGTTTCCAAACTTTAAAAAGAAATAAATATTTTATTAAAACATAAAACTTATATAATGTTTATAAAATTAGAAAAGTTTATAAAACTTACATATTAATTAGGAAACAGAAACTTATAAACCTTTACATGTTTATAAAATTTATACCTATTTAATTTAAGACTTATTTGTTTATTGAAAACAATTGTAAACTTGTAAACTTTATTTAAATAATTATAAACTTAAAGGAAGCATTATTTGAAACCTTTATAAACTTATGGTTTTATTTAAACTTTAAAAAAGAAAAAACATTTATAAGAATTCCTATTTAAATATATATGTTTAAACTTATAATTTCAAACTATTTATTTAAACTTGTAAGCATATTTTAAAACATTATTTAATTATAAATTATTTTGTAAATTCTTAATACCTAAATACTTTAATAAAACTTAAGTAGGTTAGATTGATTATTTAATTTGGTAGATAATTATTTATACTTAAAAATTATGTATACTTTAAATAATTATTATTTACCCTTAATATAATTATTTTATTCTTTAAATAATTATTATTAACCTTTAATAACTATTTGTTTAAATAAATCTTTAATTATTAATTATTCTTTAAGTAATTATTATTAATCTTTAATAATAACTATTTATTCTTTAAATAGTTATTGTTAATCTTTAATGATTATTTAGACTTTCACCTAACTATTATTACAATTTCACTTATGAATATTTAGAAAACTACTTTAAATTATTATTGCCTAACTTGTATAAATAATCATTATAAAGCTTTCTAAATAAATTATTTTAAGTAATAATTATTCTAAACTATAAACTTATTAAACTTGATTATCCAAGTTTTGTATTAACCATTTAAAAACCTTATTTAGAACTTGTTCTAAACTTTATAAACACAATTATTCTCGTCTCCCATTTGAAACCCTAGTCAAATCTTAGAATTTTAGATACTTGCCATAGACTTATAGGATCAAAATTGAAACTTTAAACTTGTATTCTTAGGCTTGTTGTGAGGGTATTCTCCCTCAAAACCCTACTACACTAATTCTTGTTGGACATCCCTTAATCATTCCAAGTGAGTATACTTAGCCCCTTTTCGTTTTGTTTTGCTTATAAACTTGGGGTGGAACATGTATCAAACTTTCAGACTTATACAATTCTTGTACAATCATGTTTATATGCTTATTCTTGTGTTATGTGCCTTTGAGACTTGCATGCTTAAATTAAACTTAAAACTAGCATATTCATTAACTTTGATCAAGCCTACAGTGACAATAATAGATCTATTGTATTTGACCAATCCACCTATATTGATTGACCCTTCGAGGGGAGCCCATGGTGATTGTTACTGGATTTAAACTTTAAACTTTTAAGGGTAACCTTCGGGTTATGCCTAAACTTGGTTGGAGGATTGATATGCACGATGTTTAAACTTGTTCGTTCTCACACTTATACTATATAATGCATGACATAGTGAATTGTAAAACTTTTCAAACACTTTGCTAAACTATGTTAAAACCTTCGTATCTCACCAACTATTTTTAGTTGACAGTTTACTCAACATGTTTCAGGTACACTAGCATAAGGCTTGTTTGTGATCCCAAAGGATGCTTTGGACTTAGATTTCCTATCAAATTAAACTTTTTATCTTGTTATGCTTTGTTCTTTTCTTGTATTGTAAACTTAAAAGTTATTAATGAAACTATTTAAACTTTAATAGTCAACCTTATGCTTTTGAACAACCGCGTCCACCTCGACGTATAATCCGCCGTCGGTTGGGGTGTGGCAGATATGGCCAAGCCGATGAACCAATGCACGTTCCATGCATGCAAACTCATCGACAGCAGATGTGACCAGACTTGGCAGAGGATCTTGTATACTCCTCTTGAATTCGGTCCTGCATTAAACAATGTAATAAACAATCACTTGATTATTTTACTAAAATTCGATAGCATAACTACTGTAAATGGATAACCAACCTGTTAAACTATAAGTTACACACATACATACAAACTAATCATACAAACTAAGCATCATAAACATAAATTACACACATCTAAACCAAAATACATACACATACATACACACACATACATATACATACATACAAACACTAATTTACATAAACTAAAGAATTAGTTACACGGATGACCCTTGTGGTTTACACGGATTTCACTTATGGCCACTAGGAATAAAAAACTACAGGTTTGGACCAATAGTTTGCACGTTTATAACATAAATGGCCCTTAAAGTCGATGTCAGTTAACTTTTTCAGTTAAGTACATGTGAAATGACTAAAATACCCTTTACATGGTAAAATAATAAAAACAAAAAAAATTTAACTCATTAAAAAATTGGGACCCACCAAAACCCACACACTTCATCTGTGACATTTCGGGTTTTTATGTCATGTAATCATTTTCTATTCAATGAAATGCAAGTGTTTTTATTTAATTTTTGTACAAAGTATATATTTTTAATTTACGGATTTAAAATAATTAAAATTTTATAAGTTTTAAACTTATATAAAATTTTATAAAAATCTAAATTTAAAAGGTTCATAACATAAATATGATAATCTATCTAAATAATAATGAACTTTTATAAAAATATATTTATAATAATAATATAAGTTTATAAAATATAATTGAAATTAAAAAGAAATCTAGTTAATTATTTTTATAAAAGTTAAGGGTCAGTTTTGAAAATAATTAGACTAGAAGGTTTTAAAACAGAAATCAGTTAATGGACTAAATGTGGACAAATCAAACCACAATGACTCATCCGTAATTATCTCAGGGACCAAATAGATTCAGAAGTAAACTCCAGGGACCAAAATTGCCAAATCCCAATTCGCAAATCCGGTCATCACTTCCCTTGTCCGGCGGTCCGAGCGTTTTTTCGGCGAACCCGCGACACGCCTGTTCCCTGCACCTCGACGGCCGAAAAGGGTCTCTCTGACCTCGTCGTCCCCACGCGAACAAAAGCCCTCGACCAATTTGTCGTTTAAACATACGAAAAGTCTGATCGTGTCTGTGGCCGAAAGTCCACGCCACGAATTCAGCCTCGACAAGAAACCTCCACGCCTGAAAGATGGCTCGACAGTTTTGTCTCGTCCAGACGAGTGTCTGGACATGCTCATTTGCTTGTCTCATTATCGGGATCGAGCTCGGCTATAAATAGCCATTACCGGACCTGCTCGAGCTCGCCACCCCTTTTTCACCCACTTTCACTTCAAATTGAAGACGGCATTGTGTTCGTCGCCTCTGAGTGAAGCTGTGACCAGAGTCTTAGAGCCCAATTCCATCCCGAAGCTTGAATTCCCATTCTTGATATTCTCGGATTAAAAGCTCTGCCGTTCGACCCTTTACGACCAAGTAAGAATCCTCAAACCCGTTCCTTTACCTTCTGTTATCATCAGGCAAGCTATTCCAATCGAAGTCACGACCTCAGGCCTTGAGTTACCGGGCAAACCAGTGTTCTCGGACACGGTTTGCCGGTTGCCGAGAACCAGCGATCTGTTTTGGTTATGTGGTTATGTATTAAACGATACACACATAACCAGCGATGGGCAGTAGCCCGGCTGGTATGCGTGTGTGTGATTATGTCCGAGGTCGCGGGTTCGAACCTGATGGCCTCCGGCCCAACCCATTTTTTTCTGTTTTTATTTTATTTATTCATTTTATCATATTTTAATATTATATCTATACAATAAAAACTATTACGGGTTGGTTGACTCGTTCGTTTATTTTCGAAACCATTAAATAACTTTTTCTTCACATATTTAACCCGTCCAATTTTTATAAAATAATAAACCCTATATTTTATAAACTTGTTAAAATAATTTTAACTCACAAAAATATATAATAATTAAACAAAACTTTTCCTTTTATTTATTATTATATATAAATACAATAAACATAATAACAAATTATTTAAAATATAAATATCTAACAAGATTAAATATATATTTAGATGTTAAATTTTACAAAAAAAATCATTATTTTACTACAATATTTTATACAAATAATTTTAAGGAATGTTATTATAAACCTATGCACATTTAAATACGAATACACATATACAAACATACAATAATACCCATTTATCCACATAGGGTTTCAACGTGCTTAGACTTCAACATCCTTATCACCTACCCACGTGGATTAAAACATCCGCTAGCCAGGTGAGTTACATAGCCCCTATTTTACATTTTTACATACTTTGGGGTGAAACATTATTTCATGCTACTCAATCAAATTGTTTATACGTGTTATTCATGTGGATTATATGCTTATTATCTTGGGTGTACAATCATTTACTTTAAACACAAGAAAACCAACAGTAATGTTAATAGATCTATTGTGTCTGACCAGCCTACCCATGTAGGGTGTTTATTACTGCATACTCGGATATAGCCGCATGTTATATTCAAACATATCGGATATAGTGGGTAACTATATTCAAACATATCGGACCTAGCTGTTGTGCTATGTTCAAGCGCGTCAATCAATGTTTGAATTGTGCTTAGATAAATGATAGAACCATGTATGCTATGTTTAACAAGATAAACAATGAGTTGCAAAACATTTTTATCTACTATTTATCGGTTCCACTAAACCTATGTACTCACCAACTTTATAGTTGACACTTGATTTAAATAATGTTTCAGGTTTAGATATGTGATTGCTTGTTGAAGATTCTACCACTTAAGAACTTACGGACCTAGTTAATTAAATCAATGTTTTGAAATAGACTAGGTTATTTGAATTTGTATTGTACTTGAATGTTTGTTGTCTTTAATTAAATTAATGAATTATGCAATATTTTAGTTATCATGTGCTTTTGAACAATCATTTCATTGTCCGCCTCGATGATTCCGCCATCGGTCGGGGTGTGACATCATCTTCTCTAAATCAAAACCTCCCTCTCACCAAACCTAGCTTCCACCTCCTCTTCTCACCACCACCACCGGCCACCACCAGCCACCACCACTTCATCTTCTTCCACCACCCATCAAACCCCCATACGAATCTGCAATTCATCGTCGCAGTAACTGAGAGAGAGCACCGCCTCAGCTTCGCCGTACAATTCTACCGGAGATATCGATATTCTGCACCCACCGCCACCGCCACCGCAATGGTACATTCATCCTTCCGTCTTCTTAGTTTTGTTATGAATTTGTTCCTTATATGTGATTCGTTTCTATTTCTGGATCTGGCCATTGATGTTAACCTGATTCCATAAGATTAATCGTCGTTTTAGCCTAAATCTTCTTCACCTAGAAGCTGGATCATGTTGAGTTTTTTTTTAATCTTTTTAGTGCTCTTATAGCTGTTGTTTTGGGGTATTCAGTGGTATAACTTATTTTTTTAATTCTGCAACCGAAAGGTTATTTATATCTAGCAGTGGCATAATTTATATTTTTTAATGCTCGAAGAGGCCATATCTCGCAGGCAATCAAAAGTGGTGGCGGCCGGTGGTGGTGAGAAAGGGAGGTGGAAGCTAGGGTTTGGTGGGAGAGGTGGTTTTGATTTGAAGAAGATGAACTGAGTGGGTTTTGGTGGGTCCCACTTTTTTAATGAGTTAATTCTTTTTTGTTTTTATTATTTTATTATGTAAAGGGTATTTTAGTCATCTCACATGTACTTAACTTAAAAACTTAACTGACATCCACTTCAGGGGCCTTTTATGTTACAAACGTGCAAACTATTGGTCCAAACCTGTAGTTTTTTATTCCTAGGGGCTATAAGTGAAATCCGTGTAAACCACAGGGCCATCCGTGTAATTAATTCTAAACTAAATTATATAAACTAATCACACATCTAAACCAAATTACATAAACTAATCATAAATTACTAATTTCATCATACATACTCATACATACAAACATACATACATACAAAATCATAAAAATCTTAGATCTAAACCAAATTTCATCACAAATTAGTAATTAAAACGAGTAATTACCTTCACAAAGCTAGAAATCCAAGAAATGGTGAAATTCCTCAAAAACCTAACCAAAATAAACAAAACTTCAAAATCTTGAACAAGTAACTAAAATATGAAACCCATATGTTACCTCACCTTAAATCCCGAGAGTTTTTTTTGAAAGTTGCTCCCAAAAACCGTGAAATTGCCGGAGAGAACAATTTGGGGGAGTTTTGGAGGGTTTTTACAGAAATAGCGAACTGGGCTGTTGTTTTCCCTATTTGTTCGCGTTGTCGTCGGTATAGGCATGTTTGTCATCGATATAGGCATGTTTTTTGTCGGTATAGGCATGTTTGTCGTCGGTAAAGGTACCCTATACCGACGACATGTCGTCGGTATAGGCTTTGTAGGATGTTGACTGATCAATAAAGTTAAAAACCCTATCCCGACGACATGTCGTCGGCATAGGTTTTCCAGATTTTTTTAATTTAAAAAAAATTACCACGAAAAATTTATTAAAAAAGAAAAAGTTAATAAAAATTAACATATACCGACGACATGTCGTCCGTATAGGTTTTCCCTAATAATTCATTGGGCACCAGTTTTCCCTCCAATCTGCCTCAACCCTTGTCGTCGGTATAGGGTCTCCCCTACTAAATTTTGGATTTGACCTATCCCGACGACTTGTCGTCGGTATAGGGTGACCTATCCCGATGACAAATGTCGTCTGGATAGGCGGCGTCGGGACAGGGTCATATCCTTGTAGTGTGAATAGGCTGACATTTAACCAACATCCATGTTTTTGTTTGGTCATATAATTGCTTTCTGTCACAAAGTTTTCATATTTAATGAACTTTTGATTTTAGAGTTTAGCAGGGGATGGAAAGGGGCCTTCAACAATGACAAGTATGATGTACAATGGAAATGCAAGGACCTTGAAGATGATATCAAAAGCTGCTTTTGAAATTGATGTTTAATTACTGAAGAATTGTTAATGTTCTACACAACAAGTTTTTCTTGATTTTGTTTCTTTCTAATTTCTATTTCTTTTGAGTTGTTGAGTGTTGACTTTTTTAGTCAAAAGTACAGATTGGTGAGATTTTATTTTAAAAACTGGAGGATACCATATAAGGGTGTGGTGGTATGTATATCTTTGTACGTACGTATGTATGTATATGCAAGTACTATATTTGCTTGGGTTTCATGTTTATGGAAGTAGATAAGTTTTAGACATGTTTTATTGAAAAGTTGTATATTTTATGTGGATTTTCATTTTCTTATTTCTTATTATCTTGGATAAGACGTCGGTTGAGAGGAATTGTGCGGCCGAAGGTAATTAAGGTTTCCGTTGGTGAGTAATCGTCGGGGTTCAAAGAGAGGAATGTGGGACATGGGAACGTGGGGAAGACTATAATCAATGAATTGAAAAGGAAGATAACTGTCCCTTTTTTTTAACGGTCAATGAATATTATAAGTCAAGTCACCTGGGTAAACCCATTGGCGAAAAGTCACCCACGCCCGCAAACGCGGACAACGCTGGTTACCCGGCCCGCCCACCACTCCAGGGGAAACCCACCACTCAAAGGCCCACTGTAGAAAAACCTCTGGCCCACCTGAGCATATTGCACCAAGTGAAACTCAAATCCATGACCTACACATTAGAAGGCCATGGGGTCCTCCTAAACGAGTTGATATGGGACTCATTGGCATGATAACCGTCCCTAAAACACGAAAATTACTACTTTATAGGGCTAGGATTTGCTCCCGTGTTGATCCAACGGTGAGGAGTTATTTAAAAAAACAGTTACAACACTACAAGGAAATGACCTTGTGTCGACGCCGCCTATACCGACGACAATTGTCGTCGGCATAGGTCACCCTGTACCGACGACATGTCGTCGGTATAGGTCAAAACCAAAATTTTGACTGGGACACCTTATATACAGGGTTGAGGCAGATTGGAGGGAAAGCTGACACCCAATGAATTATTGGTGAAAACCTGTACCGACGACATGTCGTCGGTATAGGTTAATTTTGATTTTCTTTTTGTTTTTCTTTTATTTAATAAATTTTCGTCGGTCAAATTTTTTTTTTTAAATTAAAAACAATTCTAGAAAAGCATATGCCGACGACATGTCGTCGGGACAGGCTTTTAACCTTTATTGACTGGTCAACCTTCTGGGAACCCTATACCGACGACGTGTCGTCGGCATAGGCTCCTGCACCGACGACAAACAGGCCTATACCGACGACATGACTTCGGTATAGGGTTCAGCGCGAACAAATAGGAAAACAGACGGCAGAACTTCATTTTCAGCCAAAACCCTCCAAAACTCCCCCAATTTTGTCTCTCTAGCGATTTCAGCGTTTTTGGGCTATTTGGGAGCAACTTTCACACAAACTCTCGGGATTTAAAGTGAGCTAACATCCAGGTTTCATATTTTAGCTAATTTTTCAAGATTTTGAAGTTTTATTTGTTTATTTTGGTTAGGTTTTAGAGGAATTTCAACATTTCTTGAATTTCTAGCTTTGTGAAGGTAAATACTCGTTTTAATCACTAATTTGTGTTGAAATTCGGTTTAGATCAAAGATTTTTATGATTTTGTATGTATGTGTTATGTATGTATGAGTATGTATATTTGTATGTATGATGAAATTATTAAATTATGATTAGTTTATATCATTTGGTTTAGATGTGTGATTATTTTATATAATTTAGTTTATGTAAATTAGTGTTTGTATGTATGTGTATGTATGTGTGTAATTTGTGTTTATGATGATTAGTTTGTATGTATGTGTATGTATGTGTGTAATTTATGTTTATAATGATTAGTTTGAATGTTTAGTTTGTATGTATGTGTATGTATGTGTGTAATTTGTGTTTATGATTATTAGTTTGTATTTATGTGTATGTATGTGTGTAATTTATGTTTATGATCATTAGTTTGGATGATTAGTTTGTATGTATGTGTGATATTTGTGTTTTTGATGATTAGTTAATATGAATGTATATATGTGTATGTATGTTTGTATGTATATGTTTGTAATTATGTAATTGGGTTTTTATTTATGTATGTATGTATGTAATTGTGATGTGTAGGTATATAAGAGAGTATTTATTCATATGCTTATATATGTATTTTTTGTATGTATGTTTGTTTATGTTCAACGTATGTATGTATGTTTGTAGGTATATATTTTTTTTATGTATGTTTATGTATATAATTGTATGTATGTATGTATATATATGTTTGTATGTTTATATATATAATTGTGTGTATCTATTTTTTTATGATTTGTATCTATATAATTGTGTATGTATATATATATATAAGTGTGTATGTATGTATATATGTTTGTATGTATATGTAACTTTATTTAATTTTGTTACAAGTTCGGAACTCGTTGCATTGACGAGGTGGGAATAACATTATATTTGTGTTTCATTGAACTTATTTAAGGTATGTATCCCGACTTTTTTTTTACCTTTATGTAGTTAATTATTTATTTCATTTACGGTGTAAACGGATCGTTTATCATAATTTTATAAATACTATTAGTTATATATTAAAAATATATATATATATATATATATTATAATTTTATAAAATAAATAAGAAAAAGGCTTACACCCCTAATGTCATTATGTACGTCTTTGTGTACACTAGTATGTTTATTTAGGATAACCCTTTAGAATATACACATCCAAAATTTATCTAATAGAGATAAATTTTGGATTGTCCCCTTTGGGACTGCTTTTTGAATATTCTATCTCATTTAGGATATGTATACATTTTAACGGGTTGACATTTAAGATAAAACTGGTAGCTATTTCTCCTTACTCCTTCGAGTTTGCGGTTTAACTGCATACTTGGGGAGTTAAGGGGAAATGCTGCTGATTTTTTTCTTAAATAGTCAACTCGATAAAATGTATACATATGAGATAGAATATTCAAAAAGTGGGTTAGGATCCACCGCCTTAGAGTACCGATCAAATCATATACATTCATTTATATCATTTATTACATGCACGTATATGTGTATGCTTATGACACTAGATATGGCAATTGATAAAAGCTGGGTTACACTGGGAAATCGGAATTCTCTGGCTTTTTAAGCGGTCTTCGCAACTTTATAGAGACGACCAAGAACCATGTCGACGGTCGAGGTAGAGCGTTTTGCCCGTGTAGACGTTGTTGTGTGTCGATAGGATTTGAACATAATGTATGGCCACATACATGACCGTGGGTTTCTACAATCATATCATAATTGGATTTATCATGGTGAACAACATCCTCGTGCGGCAGAGATAGCATTCCTTTTTGCCCCAAGAACAACAACAACTCCTCCAATAACTACAACAACAAATAATGAGATGTTTGATGCCATAGATGATGTGATGGCAGAGCAAAATACAAACGAGGATAATATAGATGAAGATGGAACTGGTTTAGACCCAGAGTTTGATGCGTTGTTTGAGGAGCTAAATAAGGAGTTATACCCCGGTTGTAGTCAAATGTCTTCCTTAAACTTCATAGCCATATTGATGCATATCAAAGTTATCAACAAATGGACGAATAGTTCGTTTGACCAACTGTTATAGCTTCTACAAATTGCATTGCCGAAGGAAAATCACGTTCCAGTGTCACACTATGAAGCTAAGAAGAAACTGAGTAAGATTGGGTTAGGATATCAGTCTATCCATGCTTGCATTAATGATTGTGCACTGTTTTGGAAGGAGAATGAATCAATGCAAAACTGTCCGGTTTGTAATGAGAACAGATGTGTTGACAAAAACACAAAGGGGAAGAAAGTACCACAGAAAGTGTTGCGCTACTTTTCTTTAACTTCACGGATTCGACGAAGGTATAGTTCAAGATTAACGGCAAAAGATATGATCTGGCATAATACTGGACGCTCAACGGATGGTATGATGCGACACCCGGTTGATGGGAAGGAATGGCAAGAATTTGATGAGAGATATCTGGATTTTGCTAAAGAACCAAAGAATGTCCGCTTAGGTTTGGCTGCCGATAGTTTTAATCCGTTCGGTAACATGAGTCAGATTTACAGTATGTGGCCGGTAGTGTTAACAACATATAATACACCACCGTGGTTATGTATGAAAGAGTCTTCTTTCATGTTAACCTTGCTAATTCCCGGGCCTAAATCACCTAGTAAGGACATTGATGTTTTCTTAAGGCCTTTGGTTGATGAGTTGAAAATGTTGTGGGCTGAAGGAGTCCAGGTGAGAGATGCATCAACCAAAATTGTATTTAGGATGCATGCGGCACTGTTATGGACTATCAACGATTATACTGCTCGTAGTAGCTTGTCTGGATGGAGTGGTCAAGGTTATAAATCATGCCCTACGTGTAAGATTGACACACCTTCGTGCGCTATAACGAATAAGATAGCTTTTGTTGGACACAGAAGATTCTTGCCTAGAAAGCATAAATGGAGGAACGATCTGTCCTTTGATGGCAAGAAAGAGACAAGACATCATCCCCGACGATTGACTAATGCTCAAATATTAGAACAACTAAAATGTCTCCCAGATCGTGTCCCGGGGAAACATCCAATGCATGGAGGGATTAAAAGAAAGCGTCTTGCATCAGAGTTGAATTGGACTAAACGAAGTATCTTCTTTGAGCTGGATTATTGGTCTTCTCTGCTTTTAAAACACAATCTTGATGTTATGCACGTGGAGAAAAATGTGTGTGAGAGTTTATTGGGTACTTTGTTGATGAACGATAAATCAAAAGACACACACAAAGCCCGCAAATACTTGGAAAATATGGGTATTCGACATAACCTATGGCTAACACAAAAAAATGTACCAACCACAAGCTCCTTACTCTTTCACACCTAGTGATCGAGAACGCTTTTGTCAGTTTATTCGAGGAGTGAGACTGCCTGATGGATTTGGATCGAATTTTAAAAATAAGGTACTTCACAATGATTCAAATATAATTGGGTTAAAGTCCCATGATTATCACATCCTCATGCAACGATTGCTGCCAATAGGGGTACGACCGGGTCTGCACAAAAATGTTTCAACAACAATCAATGACGTTTGCACATTTTTTCAAAAAATTTGTGCACGATCAGTAGATGTGAAAGATATGTATGAAGCAAATGAGGAAGTGGTTAAGATATTATGCAATTTAGAAATAATATATCCTTCAGCTTTTTTTGACATAATGGTTCATCTCATTCTTCATTTACCTGAAGAAGCTATTATTGGTGGCCCTGTGTATATGAGATGGATGTATCCTTTTGAAAGATACATGAAAAAGCTTAAAGCATATGTTAGAAACAAAGCCAAACCTGAAGGCTCAATTGCAGAGGGTTATGTTGCAGATGAAGCCTTGACATTCTGCTCTATGTATCTGGACGGTATGCAGACCAAATTTAACCGACCAGATAGAAATGCAGATGTGGCATCCCTAAAAGGCAGTTTCAAGTGTTTTCTTCACAATGTCGACCAATATCGAAAAATAAAATCAAGGCGCTCTCTGAACATGCCAACAAATCATTACAATGGTTTTTGTTGAACAACTGCGATGAAATCAAATACTACAAATCGTAAGTTTTTGTGTCCATCTACAAGTGATAAACTATTATTATATTTTAATTTAATTCCACTAATTTAAATTTTATTTTGTCCATCTACCAGTGAATTTGAATCTAAATTTCTTGAACGCAATATGCAAACCGATTTTTCTTCATGGTTAAAATATGAAGCAAATGTATTTTCATCTTCATCTTCTACACCCGATAATAAAGAATTAAGGGCATTGGCACATGGTCCCTTGTACGCATATTCTTACACTGCTTGCATAGTCAATGGTGTTAGATTTGTGGTACAAATTCGTGATTCCCGACGCACTACTCAGAACAGTGGTGTGGTTACAATAGGAGAAGACGATACTCCATTTTATGGTAAACTAGAGGAGATCATAGAGTTGAACCACATTGATGGTTACTCGGTTGTACTATTCCGTTGTAAATGGTTCGACACGAGAGGTAAAAGATTAATTAAGCAAAACAATACTATCATAATTGACATCGACTGTGAATGGTATGTTGGCAAAGAATGGTATGATGATGTCCAATATATATTAGCCACACAGGCTAAACAAGTGTTCTATCTTCTAGATCCTTCTCGAACCACTGGCCAATGGAGGGTTGTTCAGAACGTTTACCATCGGAAGCTTTGGGATCATCCTTGTGTTGTTAATGAGATAGATATATTGCACGATACTCAATCAAATGATTATACTTTGGTTGTCGACACCGGATGCGAATTTGGTGAATCAAGTCATGTTGCCCCGATTCCCCATGCAGACAGTCAATCTATTACACGGGAAACTCAATCATTTTTTGGTAACTTGGTTGTTGACTTAGGCTACTTGCCCATGCGTACAACTTTAAATGAGGGTGGTGACCCAATTCATGTTGCCCCGATTGATATCGATGAAAGTTTTATTAATGATGATGTAGAAAATGAAGAAGATGCATACAATTCAGATGAGGAAGATGAAATAAATGACGATGAAGAAGATGATGATGATGATGTTGACACACGTCATTGTAGTGATGATTCTGATTGAATGTATGTTAAAAATGTAGTATTAGTGTTTAATAGATGTCTTTATATTTGTCTTTGTTAATTATTAATTATTTGTGCTTACTAATTATTTTTGTTGTAGAAATAATGGCAACGACGACGCAATCACACGGTGGTGATGGTGGAGACGGTGGATATGGGGGTCCGTATAACTTAGACTCGGGTTGTGCGAATGGATCTGTTGGTAAGTTACTTGTTAGTGTTTAATAGATGTCTTTATAATTGCCTAACTTTCATGTGTCAATGTAGGTAGTGCCTCACAAAAAAGGCGTTCTAAAGGCAAAAGCCTCAAATTATATAAGAAATTTGAGGAAAATGGGAGGAAGCCTCTTCCCATTGATGTTGAACTTCATGCCGGTGGCTACAAGTTCGTGGGTCTGAACGCTTCTGATTTTATCCATGATATCTCCTTGGAGGTTGAAAAGGTTGTTCCGTCATATTATCCTAACTGGGCTAAGGTTCCAAATGAGAAGAAACGGGTCGTATATCCCACTCTACTAGTAAGTATATATGTTTTATAATTACTTACAATTTCATAACTATTAGATTTTTTCTAATTACTTTCCATTTGTAGGATTATTTTAATCTGGACTACTAGAGAAACACTGACAAGTGGCGAGGCGTTGAACTCGGAATCACCGCCGAGTGTCAGAGGGCTTTATAGACCGCAAAGGAGAGTTGAAAGTTCATTTCGACAAGAATGGGTGTCACAACCCATTCGGCGGCGGAATCACCGAACGTGACGTGTAGGATTGTTCAAAGGCATCGTGGCACTATTGTTGAAATATAAATTTAACCGATTTCATTAAACTAAGAATTTCAAATACAATTGTTTCAATTAAAGGAAATACATTGATAAACAAAAGACAAAAATATTTAAATTTGATATCTAAGGCAAAGTCCCTAGATTCCATTTCCATGGTAGCATCAAACATCTCCTGAAAACATGTAAAATAATATTTGATCAATAATAAAGTTGGTGAGTTCATACAAGTTTCATACATATAATAATCATGTTTAAAGCAACAATTCACATGCATAGACATACTTTACTAATGTTCATACAATTTGTAATGATATAGTTCAAACCTATTGTTGACATAGCATACCTAGCATCCAAAGAATACTAGTCGAATAAATAACATAACAAGATCGGGGGCTCCATAAAGGTAACGAAAAGCCGACGGGTGTCAATCCTATAGCGCTACACTTGTTAAGTGCGGTTTTGCAAGAGTTAATGAACTATTGTATTAACAAGTTGTATTTAAGCATGTAGTCAAGTTGTTGTCACATGAGCATGTTAATGAATTGTGTTTGAATAAAGTGTGAATCTTGTAGTGTATGTGTTTTGAATATGTACATGTTTTCAAGTCCCAAAGTGCAAAAATGTAAAAGGGGCAAGTATGAAACTCACGGTTTGGCGTGGTAACGAAAGGATGAACGGGAAGGTGAAGAGTCGGGAATGCCGGTTAACCTAAAAGGTAACGTAGGCATAAGTTCGGTGGAGAAGAAATAATAAATAATATATATGTATAATAGTATCAAGTTGGTCATGCATCGCCGACGGCGGACCGAAACACAAACCCCTAACTTAGTTAGGAATTCGGATGGTCAAAAGTTAGTATAGTTAGTAATATACCACTTGAAGTGGCCAAGAGAAAGGTTGGGAAATCCACAAACCTTGTTAGATTTATTTATAATATTTATGTATAGGATTTGAACACCTTGTGGCTATTGGATGTCTTATGGTAGATGAACCTATGTTCATCTACTTCATCCAAATACCTTAGCACAAGGCTTCCATCATAGAATTTTGATGGAGGCTTGGTTTGGTTTTACCACAACTAGATGTAAAATATCCAAACAAGAACATGAAGAAGAAGAAATGTTAGTTGAAAGACCACAACTTGGACCTCAAATGGTGACTTATCTTAGATGTTTACCAAGGTAAATAAATGATAAGATCCTAGAGGTTTATCCAAGAGGGTGAAGGAAGAATTGTTAAGAAAAAAAAAGGAAGAAACTTGAAGAAAAATAAGGTTTTTACCTTATAAAATTCTGCCAAAAATCTTGGAAGAAATGGAGCACTTGGAGAGATTTGTGAGAGAATTTGGAGGGTGTAAGGGTGGAGGAGTGAAAGGGAGTGGGTATTTATAAGTGTGGATTAGGGTTTGGGGTATTAAATGAGTTAGTTGGGAGTTGGTGGTTGAAAGGGAGGTGATTCATTTTTAAAAAGAAAAAAAATGAAATAATAATAATAGTACTAATGATAATAATGATAATAATACTACTAATAATAATAATAATAATAATAAACCGAGCGTGTATGGACGTGAAACGAGAATATAAATGTAAAAAAAGTGAAACGCGTGTTTGTAATATATAATTTTGTAATATTGCGTGTATGATGTTGTCTTGCATATGTATAAATGTAATGTATGTTGTAAACATGTAATTGAATAAATCCAATAAATTCATTGATCATAAGTCTCGGGTTACAATGGATTCAAAAATGAAAGTACAAGGGTACAAAATGTAAATAAACGATGATGTGGAAAGTACGGATATTACAATGGGGGATACGATGATTTGGAGGCGGCGAGGAGTAATCCACCACAAGATGTTGATCAAGAAACTTGGGATATTTTGATTAATGAGCTGTTTTTAAGTGCGAGCTATAGAAACCGCGCGGAGAAGAACAAACAAAACCGAGCAAAACAACGCTACCCAAGTTTCCATGGCAGCAAATCATACGCCCAACGCCGACACATGGAGGTATGAAATACAGTTGTTATTATTATACAAACATGCTTATTAATTCTTAGTGATATTATTTTTGTTTTTCACAGGGGACCGGCCCTATTGATGTGTTCAGATCAACCCGTTATAAAGAAGGGACGGGCTGGGTCAATGAGTTAGCATCAACAGATTATGTAAGTGAAATGATTTTGTTGTTAAAACATCCAAGTTTGACTTTAACGGGTCAAAATGACCCAAACACACTTTAATAGACTTAAAACAAAATACTTTAACTTAAACGGGTCAAAATGACCCAAACACACTTTAATATACTTGGAACATCCAACTGTAACTTTAAACGGGTCAAAATGACCCAAACACATTTTAATAGACTTAGAACATCCAACTCGAGGCCAATTGTTGAATATGTTTGTTAGTATTAATAGTATTTGTTGTTATTAGTGTTGGTTGATTGTAATTTGTGAATTTGGGTCGTCTATGACTTATAGTTTAAAAGGTTGGTTATCCATTTTACAGCAGTTATGCTGTCGAATTTTAGGAAAATAGTCAAGTGATTGTTTATTACATTGTTTAATGTAGGACCGAATCCAAGAGGAATATACAAGATCCTCTGCTGAATCTGGTGGTGACTCATCCGCTGTCGATAAGTTTGCATGCATGGAGCGTGCATTGGGTCATCGGCGTGGCCATATCCGGGGTGTTGGTCGTGTGGTGAGTAATCCCACACCGGATGTGTTCGGTACTCCCCCTCCACAACCACATTGGCAAGACGTTGATCAGCTTGTGGCTAGTCTTCAACAACAATTCCAAGAACAACAACAACGCAAAGCCCAACGAGAGGAAGAACAGCGACTGCAAAATCAACAACTAGAGAAAGAACGTCGTGTGCATAATCAACAAATGCTTGAAATGCAACGACAAATAGATCAAATGCGTCGAATATGGGAGCGCCGAACGAATAGCGATGATAACTAGCTTGGAGTTGTTGAGCTTTTGCCTTTGTTGTTGGTGTGGTGTTTGTCTTGAACAATTTGGTAATTTGTGTGTTTTGAATGTTGGATTTGTGTGAGGCCCCAATCCCGGGAGACCTCACTTATTGGATTTACTCATCAACACATAGAACTTAATCATAAGACATTCATTAACACAGCGGAAACGATTTAAAACTTCAACATGCGCAGCGAAAATACATAACATGTCTAAACATAACTTGTTAACATACAAACTGAAATTTGTCTGAATCAACTAAAACATAAACATAAACGGGATGCCAGACTCTGGTCTTCGGGTAACTCTTCTCGCCAAGCCAAGCATCCACTTCCATCTACTGCCACCTACACTTAACTGATGTGCATACTAAAAATCAGCAACGCTGAGTGAGTTCTAACGTTTACTTTAAATCATTTATATATATATATAAAGATTCACTAATACATACATACTGCCCTTAAGGCAAAACTTTACATACTTTACTTTTCAAAACAGTTTAAAAACAAATATTAAACCGTCAATTCCTCTTTACTGTACTGCCCTCATGGCTTACATCCATGAACCGACAAGTACCTGGTCAATGCCCCATGGATTCATCCATGGACCGACAATACCGCTTAACCGTCAATTCACTTGTCACATACTGTACCGCCCCCATGGCTCACTATCCATGAACCGACGAGTACCTGGTCAATGCCCCCATGGCTCACTATCCATGAACCGACAATACCCTGGTCAATGCCCCCATGGCTCACTATCCATGAACCGACAATACCGCTTAACAGGGAGGTTGCGTGGACCTCCCGAGTAACCGCCGTCACTCATCCCAATTGTACAACTGTTAACGAACCCAAAGGTTCTTACTAATGGGTAAAACCCATATCTGACATCTTGTACAAGTAACATCTGTCCCAAGGACCTTTACAAACTGGTACTCATTCCCGAAGGAAAGCTGTTCACTTTACTTTTCATAAATCTTTACTTTACTAGATCAAAACTTTAACATGTATTATGCCTTTGTTTATGTATATGAAAATATAGTAAACGCTTGCCATAAATACCTTTGCTCTTACTGAAATATATCTTAACACATATATAATGCCTTTGTTTATGTATATGAAAATATAGTAAACGCTTGCCAAAATATATATCTTGCTTTACCTGAAAATACTAACACATATATTATGCCTTTGTTTATGTATATAGAAATATAGTAAACGCTTGCCAATAATATAGCTATACTTTACTCAAACGTACATTTGCCTCTTTTAAACTTTTCACTAAAACATAACTTTCACATTTGTTTATAATATATAAAATATAATAAACACTTTACACTAAGTATGCACACCACCCCTAAAGAAGGCAAAAGGGGATTAGAACTCACCTGGTATCTTAGCGGGGATGTCCTACTGGAATCTCACACAATCTGAACAATCATAACAATTCGTCACATATCAGTCTCATCGAAACTACCTAGTTTCGATACCTGAAGACCTATCGAAACTCCTAGTTTCGATACATGCTGACCTATCGAAACTCCTAATTTCGATACATGCTGACTATCGAAACTACCTAGTTTCGATACATGTTGACTATCGAAACTACCTAGTTTCGATACATGTTGACTATCGAAACTACCTAGTTTCGATACATGTGACCTATCGAAACTCCTAGTTTCGATATATGCTGACTATCGAAACTACCTAGTTTCGATACATGTTCCAGACTTATCGAAACTCCTAGTTTCGATACCTGTCCCAGACCGGTCTTCTTCTCCACGAAACCCTAACTCGCATGCAGATCTGACATCGTCAAGATCCGAACTTTTTACGTTCAAAACTTGTGTTTTCTAACCGTGAGTCTAGATTTATACTTTGTTTCCATTTTTAAACGTAAAAACCCAACCTTTACTCGATTTTCCTTCAAAACCCGACATAATATAAAAACGCAGATCTGGAACAAATGGTTACCTGAAATCGCTTCCTTTTTGTTGATAAACACTCACGAGACTCTTGCTAACGATCCTTGAAGCTTACTCCGAATACCGGGACTTTCTCTCTCTAGGCTCTCTCTCGCTTTCTCTCTCTAGAAATCCGAAAATGGTGTTGCAAATGAGGGTTGGGGCTGGTCTTGAGACTTATAAGGGCCCAAACCCTTGCCCTTTTCGGCCCATACACTCCGGCCCAAGCCCTTTACCCTTTTTCTTATTAAGTTTTAATTTCTCGTGAATTCTTTCGTACTCTAAAACTCGGGATGTTACAAGTCTACCCTCCTTACAACAGGTTTCGTCCTCGAAACCTGCCATAAGCTATACTGATAGCCAATCACAGAATGGGTGGCATGAACCGTAGCTATGCAAGGCAGCTTGGTCATGAAGGCCATTGTGATTAACTACCACGGGGCTTATCCTGGGGCGATCTCAATTCTAAGGCATCTAAACTAATGGGGCTAGCTAATCATTTGAGAAAATCAATAATATAAACCTGCTGTAACATATATAAAAGTTTGCAACGTACCTTACTGAGTCATCTGGTAGACCCTCGCCTGGGCTTTGTTCATGTAGGGTTCTTTCGTTGCACCTTTTCCTTTTCCGGATCCCCCAGCTTCCGGTTCCTTGGGCTTTCTACATTCCCGGCTGAAATGTCCCTGCTCTCCACAGTTGTGGCATCTAGGCTTTTCTGGACAGTCGCGTGACTGGTGTCCGAACTTGCCACACCTAAAGCATCCTACCTGTCCAGCTTTGCATTCTCCTCCATGTTTCTTCCCGCACTTGCCACATAGGCCCTCAGCTTCTACCCTTGCTCTTCTCTCACTAGGGCCTTGGAGATCCTCACCAGTTCGCTTGACTGCTTGCTTCTTGGGCAACTCAGGGATAACTTCAGTAGAAGCGATGTCATCATACACGACGCCGCTTAGAACAACCACCGACTCAAAGGTACTCGGTGTGTTGGCTTTGACAAAAGTACGGATCTTCGGAGGCAACCCTTGAACATAATAATGAATCCTCCTCTCTTCAGTTGTCACAAGATGAGGCACCAGACGTGCCAATTCATTATACTTAGAAGTATATTGCCGGTGAGTCATAAGTCCAGCTTGCAGAGTCAAGAATTCCCTTTCCACCTTGTGGACCTCGTTCTTAGGACAAAACTTTTCAGTTACCAATGCCTTCAGATCATTCCATCTCATTAGCTCGACCGCTTGGTCGCCCTTAGCCTGTTTCACAGTTTCCCACCAGTGTGCTGCTTCCCCTTTCAACGACTTTGCAGCGAACATAACTGTTTGTTCCGGTCGACATTCACTAAGGCGAATGGTCGACTCCATACCGTTAATCCAGTCTAAAGTATCAGCTGCTTCTTTCTCCCCAGTTAGCTCAGGTGGATCACAACCCCGAAACGCCTTGTAGTCGCAGCCTCGAGCAGGCGGCGCAACATGTTGTACCAGGTTTGGTCCTCCCATTGCTGGGAGCACCACAGGCTCTTCAGTGGCTGAAATTGGGTTGGGGTTCTCCTTGGCTTTCCTCAAGGCTTCATCTAGTATGGCCGGTAAGGTTTCCTTCAACAGCCGGGTAAACTCACGGCCAATAGCTGCTTGCACGGCCGGCTCGAACTCGAATGTCTGATCATCTTCTGCCGCATGTTCAACATTGTGCTGACTGACCACCGTATCAGTATGGGTAGTGTGAACACTCCCTTCAATCACTTGGTTTGTGCTAGCTCCACCGTGGCGGCCTGTACGCCCACCACGTCTTCCTCCTCCACCCCCTCTAGTTCCTCCACGTCTAGCCATTTCTACTGAAAGATAGAGAACAAAAGATTTAATTTCACCATGCTAGGGAATATGTAGAACACAATAAGTAAGGTAAGATGTTAATATACACTGGCCATCTGCAATTAACCATTACATCACTTCTTGTTTTCTATTTATTCGCTTCCATGATTCCACTAAAGCCTCTATTCTTACCTTGACACTCTAAAAGGAAAAACTTTACTTACTTGACACCTCTGATGCTTTGGCTTGAGTTACCCGTTACTGGCATCCGCTACTTGTCCCATTCTCAGTTTAAGTCTGGACATCGGGGATGTCCAAATCTCTCAAACTATGGCTCTGATACCAACTTGTGAGGCCCCAATCCCGGGAGACCTCACTTATTGGATTTACTCATCAACACATAGAACTTAATCATAAGACATTCATTAACACAGCGGAAACGATTTAAAACTTCAACATGCGCAGCGAAAATACATAACATGTCTAAACATAACTTGTTAACATACAAACTGAAATTTGTCTGAATCAACTAAAACATAAACATAAACGGGATGCCAGACTCTGGTCTTCGGGTAACTCTTCTCGCCAAGCCAAGCATCCACTTCCATCTACTGCCACCTACACTTAACTGATGTGCATACTAAAAATCAGCAACGCTGAGTGAGTTCTAACGTTTACTTTAAATCATTTATATATATATATAAAGATTCACTAATACATACATACTGCCCTTAAGGCAAAACTTTACATACTTTACTTTTCAAAACAGTTTAAAAACAAATATTAAACCGTCAATTCCTCTTTACTGTACTGCCCTCATGGCTTACATCCATGAACCGACAAGTACCTGGTCAATGCCCCATGGATTCATCCATGGACCGACAATACCGCTTAACCGTCAATTCACTTGTCACATACTGTACCGCCCCCATGGCTCACTATCCATGAACCGACGAGTACCTGGTCAATGCCCCCATGGCTCACTATCCATGAACCGACAATACCCTGGTCAATGCCCCCATGGCTCACTATCCATGAACCGACAATACCGCTTAACAAGGAGGTTGCGTGGACCTCCCGAGTAACCGCCGTCACTCATCCCAATTGTACAACTGTTAACGAACCCAAAGGTTCTTACTAATGGGTAAAACCCATATCTGACATCTTGTACAAGTAACATCTGTCCCAAGGACCTTTACAAACTGGTACTCATTCCCGAAGGAAAGCTGTTCACTTTACTTTTCATAAATCTTTACTTTACTAGATCAAAACTTTAACATGTATTATGCCTTTGTTTATGTATATGAAAATATAGTAAACGCTTGCCATAAATACCTTTGCTCTTACTGAAATATATCTTAACACATATATAATGCCTTTGTTTATGTATATGAAAATATAGTAAACGCTTGCCAAAATATATATCTTGCTTTACCTGAAAATACTAACACATATATTATGCCTTTGTTTATGTATATAGAAATATAGTAAACGCTTGCCAATAATATAGCTATACTTTACTCAAACGTACATTTGCCTCTTTTAAACTTTTCACTAAAACATAACTTTCACATTTGTTTATAATATATAAAATATAATAAACACTTTACACTAAGTATGCACACCACCCCTAAAGAAGGCATAAGGGGATTAGAACTCACCTGGTATCTTAGCGGGGATGTCCTACTGGAATCTCACACAATCTGAACAATCATAACAATTCGTCACATATCAGTCTCATCGAAACTACCTAGTTTCGATACCTGAAGACCTATCGAAACTCCTAGTTTCGATACATGCTGACCTATCGAAACTCCTAATTTCGATACATGCTGACTATCGAAACTACCTAGTTTCGATACATGTTGACTATCGAAACTACCTAGTTTCGATACATGTTGACTATCGAAACTACCTAGTTTCGATACATGTGACCTATCGAAACTCCTAGTTTCGATATATGCTGACTATCGAAACTACCTAGTTTCGATACATGTTCCAGACTTATCGAAACTCCTAGTTTCGATACCTGTCCCAGACCGGTCTTCTTCTCCACGAAACCCTAACTCGCATGCAGATCTGACATCGTCAAGATCCGAACTTTTTACGTTCAAAACTTGTGTTTTCTAACCGTGAGTCTAGATTTATACTTTGTTTCCATTTTTAAACGTAAAAACCCAACCTTTACTCGATTTTCCTTCAAAACCCGACATAATATAAAAACGCAGATCTGGAACAAATGGTTACCTGAAATCGCTTCCTTTTTGTTGATAAACACTCACGAGACTCTTGCTAACGATCCTTGAAGCTTACTCCGAATACCGGGACTTTCTCTCTCTAGGCTCTCTCTCGCTTTCTCTCTCTAGAAATCCGAAAATGGTGTTGCAAATGAGGGTTGGGGCTGGTCTTGAGACTTATAAGGGCCCAAACCCTTGCCCTTTTCGGCCCATACACTCCGGCCCAAGCCCTTTACCCTTTTTCTTATTAAGTTTTAATTTCTCGTGAATTCTTTCGTACTCTAAAACTCGGGATGTTACAATTTGTCGGACAAGTTTGTGGGTCGAACAATTTGTATGTTTGTTTTATGTTTCGGATATTAGTTTTTATCGGATTTGAATGTTTGAATGGTTTATATTTTATTATTTGCAGGTTTTTGTTTTTAGAAATTTAATATTTTTGGAAAAATATTAAAAATTAAAAAAAAACAGAAAGACCTATACCGACGACATGTCGTCGGTATAGGCCTTTTTCAAAAATTATTAAAAAAAAAGAAAAAACCCTATACCGACGATATGTCGTCGGTATAGGTTGACCCTATGCCGACGACAAGTCGTCCGTACAGGGTTTGACTCTATACCGACGACATGTTGTCGGCATAGGTTTTCTTTTTGAATTATTTAAATAAACCCTATACCGACGACAAGTCATCGATATAGGCTGACCTATACCGACGACACCTATACCGACGACAATCTTGGCTATTGGTACGAGGCAATACCGACGACATCTATACCGACGATATGTCGTCGGTATAAGCTATCCCGACGACAAGTCGTCGCTATAGGGTCAAAAAAAATCGTCGGGATTGGGTGATACTGTTGTAGTATTAGAATATATAATTATTTATATTTTATAAAATAATTACATTTTTTATTGGTAGCTTATAAGAACATTGTACGATTACAAAAAGCTAAAGATCTTATATTGTAGGATCAATCACATAATATTTCTAAGGAACAATGAGTGAAGAATCGATCATTGAAGAAACTAGAAGTTTTCATCAAGTTTTGAAGATTTGTAAAAAGTTTAGAAAGTAGCCCATGGTCAAGATTGATGAGAAGAACCCAACCGGGAAGCCAACCCAAGTTCCCTCTCATGAAAACCATGATTGTTTCTCATCTTCACCGTCTCTTCCATCTAACGGTCGTATGGTCTGAGGACACTTGACCCCGATCTGCATACCACATAATCCGGTATTGTTGTCAAAACCATTCATAGTGCCAATTTGCCCTCCGAAGGGGATCTTGCCTGTTAGCCTGTTGTTACTCACCTCTAGAACTGCAAGTTGGTTGAGCTTCACCAGTGATTCAGGAATGGAACCGGAGATTTCATTGTATGACAAATCCAAGGTTTCGATGTTCCCTAGTTCACCAAAAGACATCGGAATATGCCCAGAAATCTTGTTGTGTGAAATGTTGAGCAGTTTTAAGGCTCTGAGATGGCCCAGGGATAACGGAATTTCACCTGATATTCTATTGTTTGACAAATCCAATAAAACATAAGTGTAAAGGTTACGATATGCTAGACCTTGAAAAGATTTCTTCCAAATCACAATCAAGTCATTAGGATCAAAATTAGTACTGGAATACCTAATGGAATAGGAAATGGGATAGGGTGTTGATATCTTCAAATTCTCATTCATTCTTGGAAGGTTTGAAATCTCATTTGGAATACTTCCGGTTAGGTTGTTATGGGAGAGATCAAGAATTCGGAGAGAACTCAGGTTGGAGATATTACCAGGGATATATCCTTGAAGGAAATTGCTTCTTAGGATAAGAGCTTCAAGAGTTGGGATTTGAGGGAGAGTGTCTTGTAAATTTCCTGTAATATTGTTTTCATGAATATCAAGAATTTGGAGGTTAACCAATTTAGTCAAACTCCAAGGGAGATTTCCACAAAACTTATTCCCTCCAAAATAAAGAACTTCGATTCCTTTAGGAAAATTCGTAGGGATGTTACCAGAGAAATTGTTGTAGGACAAATCTAGGGCACGCAATCTATCGCCCCAAACAGGAAAGTTGACACCGGATAATCTGTTTTTGGATAGGTCCAGAAATCGTAGGTTGTCAATCTTGGAGATGGACATTGGAATTTGTCCTGAAATGTTATTTTCTGACAGACCAACAAATTTGATCCTTTTGGCTTTGCCAATATTTCCAGGCAACTCCCCCGTAAAATTGTTCTGAGACAAATCAAGATGTAATAAAACACTTTCAATTTCAAATAAACGAGGCGGGATAGATCCGCTGAGATTGTTTTCTGATAGCATTATTATTTCAAGCTTCCCCTCTGTGAGAAAATCTGGGAATGTTCCCTCCAATTTGTTCTTGCTCAAATCAAGCCAATACATATCCTTTTGGGTTGAAAGCCATTCAGGGATTTGGCCGGAAATATTACAAGATGGCATAGAGATTACGTATAGACTACACCTTGGAGCAATCTTAGCATCGTTATTCCAAATCAAGCCGTTTCCACCGATGAATAACATCCCAAGAGTTGTGATTTTGAATAACCAAGTTGGAATTTCTCCGATGAGTGTGTTATCATTGAGCCGAAGGATTTCTAACTTGCTCAAGTTTTGAATCGATGATGGTATTGATCCAGTAAACCGGTTCTTGCTCAGGTCGAGTGCAGTAATGTTGGGTAGTCTTCCTATGGAGTTTGGAATTTGTAATGAGAAAGAATTTACTGATAGATCCAGTATTTCTAGTTTCTGTAGGTTTACAATTGAAGACGGGATTCCACCGGAGAAATGATTATTTTGTAAGGAAAATTCTCTTAACTTACTTAAATTTCCAATCTCTTGTGGAACTTTTCCCAAAAGAAAATTGCCACCCAATTTAAGTGATTCAAGATTTAGAAGTTTACCAACTTCAACACTTAAACCCCCTTCGAGAGTATTATCACTCAGATCAAGAACTTGTAGAGATTCGAGTTTGAAAAGTTGAGAAGGAATAGGACCGTGGAAATGATTGTCATTTAACATCAATGTAGTTAAATTTCGAAGAGACCCTAGTTCGGGTCCTAGTTTCCCTTCGAGGGTATTATCACTCAGATCAAGAACTTGTAGAGATTCGAGTTTGAAAAGTTGAGAAGGAATAGGACCGTGGAAATGATTGTCATTTAACATCAATGTAGTTAAATTTCGAAGAGACCCTAGTTCGGGTCCTAGTTTCCCTTCGAGAGTATTATAACCCAGATCAAGAACTTGTAAAGATTCGAGTTTGAAAAGTTGAGAAGGAATAGGACCGTGGAAATGATTGTCATTTAACATCAATGTAGTTAAATTTCGAAGAGACCCTAGTTCGGGTCCTAGTTTCCCTTCGAGAGTATTATAACCCAGATCAAGAACTTGTAAAGATTCGAGTTTGAAAAGTTGAGAAGGAATAGGACCGTGGAAATGATTGTCATTTAACATCAATGTAGTTAAATTTCGAAGAGACCCTAGTTCGGGTCCTAGTTTCCCTTCGAGAGTATTATAACCCAGATCAAGAACTTGTAAAGATTCGAGTTTGAAAAGTTGAGAAGGAATAGGACCGTGGAAATGATTGTCATTTAACATCAATGTAGTTAAATTTCGAAGAGACCCTAGTTCGGGTCCTAGTTTCCCTTCGAGAGTATTATAACCCAGATCAAGAACTTGTAAAGATTCGAGTTTGAAAAGTTGAGAAGGAATAGGACCGTGGAAATGATTGTCATTTAACATCAATGTAGTTAAATTTCGAAGAGACCCTAGTTCGGGTCCTAGTTTCCCCTCCAGCTTATTGTTGCATATGTCCAAGTAACGTAAATTCGTCAACCAAAAAAGTTGACGGGGGATGGAGCTGTTGAAATAGTTGTCTTGAATGTCAAGATGAACCAGTTCGGTGAGATTCATAAACCCATCTCTAGGGATCTCTCCGTGCAAATAATTGTTGGAGATATCAAGTACTTTCAGTGACCTAATATAAAAAAGTGGGGCCAAGATGCTGGAAAATACCGGAACCAGATTGATATCCGGAGGAGGAACGACTAAGCCATCCAGGTGGAGCTTTGTGACAGTTTTGGTTCTTGTGCAAATAACACGCTCCCAAGAGCAACAATCGGAAGTTGGATTCCATTATTTTAGTTCTACGAACCGATAAGAACTAGAATTGACGACGCTGGTGAGGGTGGATTTAAAGTGAAGAAGTGCTTTCTTTTGATGGGAAGGACAAGAGAATGATAGGATTGGAATAGAAATGAGTATGAAGAAGATTGATAACATTAGCAGCGGTGTGCTTACGATGGTGGCCATGGTAGTTTCAGATGGTTCTATATATCTTTGATTCATTTGTACCAAAAGCAGCGGTGATTATCTAGGGAATTAACGGGATGTGGGTAGTGGTGCACAAATCGGTTTTTTAACCCAAACCGGTTCAACCCGACCCGAACCGGTTTGGTCAACGAAAAGTCAAAACCGGTTTGGGCCCAAACCGGTTCGGGTTAAACCGGTTCTGGTAATGGAAATATGTAAACCGGTCAAACCGGTTCGGGTAGGTTTTAAACCGGTTTGTCCTTTAAACCGGTTTTTATAAAAAAAAAATCCAAATAAATTTTATATTTTTAATATAAAATCCATAATAAAATATAACAAAATTAAAACATAAAGTTCAACGTTTATTAATATTTGGAAAGTTCGGAAATTAAAAAACATGACAAGAAAAAATTGTAAAAAATTACAAAAAATATAACAAATATAAAACATTAAGTTCAACGTTTTATTTTTTGGAATATTGATTGATTATTCTTGTGCGTTGTCTTCGGAACTAGAGCTTCGTAGCCTTGCATCTTCGGCTAGTTCTTCATCCGTGACGGGTTCGGATATTCCAAGATTAACCTCGTTGTTGTGTATGACTTCTTCGGCTTGAATTTCATCTTCGAGAGAAGTTTGGTCTTGTATCCTATCCATCGCATCCAAATGGTCCTTCAAGCAAATGCACATTTCCATCGCTAGGGGTGTGAGTCTAGTCCTTCATATCGATAATACCCTGCCACTAAAAGAAAACGCAGATTCCGAAGCTACCGTGGAAGCTTGGACGGTTAGTACATCACGAGCCATGGCGGAAAGAATCGGAAACGAAGCTTCGTTTGTTTTCCACCATGCCAAAATATCAAACTCCTAAAAAACGGTAGGAGGCATAAACGCTAAAAAGTTTGTGCCAATATACCTTCCGAGTTCGCTACTCGGGGTGGTACCTCGAGCCCGTTTACTAAATTCATTTAACATTTCGTTATATAAATTCAAATTAACATCTCTCGAGGTACCACTTGATGATGTACCCATTGTATCATGTGGAGTCGGAGTTGTACCATATTTATGTAAATAAACATCAAATAAATCTTGTAAACATTTGTTAAAATATGTTTTTGTGCCTTGTGCAAAATGGATGTCTTCACTATCCAAATTCAAAGCGTAAGTAATTCTATCAATCAAGGTTTCAACCCCGTAAACATTTATGGTAGGGTTTAACGCGGCGGCGCAAGTTATAACGGGAGGCATTTCTTTAAAATATTTCACTAATTTTTCTTTCATCGGTTCTATCATTTTTGTAAAAAGATCGCTTTTATTTTCAAGCTCAGACAACTTGTTATCCATTAAATATATTTGTTTTAGTGTTAATGGACTTGTGGGATAATAAACACCGGATAAAAAAGTGGTGGCGGTTTTAAAAACTTCAAGCAATTCGGTTACGTCTTTTAAAATATCCCAATTTGGAGACGGAAACTTTTGAATTTTACGACGAGGTTTTGAGGCAAGCATATCATGAAATAGTTTTAAAGTTTCTCTTTGTCGTAAAGCGCTATAAAACATAATATAAGTCGAGTTCCATCTTGTCTCGACGTCCCAATTCGGGCCTAAGCAAAGATTATTCGTATCACGACAAAATTTAATATAATCATGGTATCTTTTTCTGTTACTAAAAATATCTTTAAGCATTTGTCTAAAAATATATGTTAAGTTTGAAACCTCTTCAATTGCAAGCCTGGCTTGCACCGCCAAGTTAATGATGTGTGCGACACATCGACTATGGAAAAAAACGCCGTTGCAAACGGGTTTATATTTAATTTTTAGTTTTTGAACCGCATTTGTATTATTAGATGCATTATCAAAAGACATTGAAAAAAGTTTATTTTGTAATTTAAATTCGTTAATAACACCATCCAATATATAAAATAAATTTTCGCCGGTGTGTGGATATTCAAACAAGTCAAAAGCGATTGTACGCTTCATCATTTGCCACGTATTGGGATCAACCCAATGCGCGGTAACGCAAAGGTACGAATCGGGTATACCATGTGGAGCCGACCAAACATCGGTGGTTAAGTTTACACCGGTTTGCAAATTTTCAAAACCCAAAATTAATTCTTTTTTTGCTTTTTTCCATATTTTTATACAATCTCGTCTAAGGGTTGTGCGACTTACTTGGTGATAACGAGGTTGGAGTGTCTCTTGAATCATCCTTGTCAAGCGCGGATTGTCAAAGTGGTTGAACGACAATCCTTCTTGAATCACTAACCTCGCCATTCGATCTCAAACAATATTTGGATCAAAGTTCCAAATTCCTCCTTCGCTTGTCATCGAGGCTTGACCTTCACTTGGAATTCCCTTCAATGACGAGCAAGATTTTTCCATATGCATTTTCAAACTAGTGTTTGAATCTTTCCCCAAAAACACACCACACATCTTGCACCGAGCACGTTCCTTCCCGTTTGACAACAAACATAGATCGTAATTGCACCAAATTGCCGGATTTCTCGTTGTTGCTCGAATTTCCACAACGGTAACTTCGTTTGAGGAACCACCAACACCAAAACTTGCCATGCTTTTTTTTTTTTGAGTTTAGAGAGAGTTTAGAGAGCGTTTTTGAGCGGTTAAAGAGCGGTTTTAGAGATTAGAGAGTGTAAAGAGAGGTGTGATCAACCCTAAACACCCCCCACCTATTTATAGTGTTTTAAGGGTGCAATAAACTCCATAAAAACGCCCAAAATCGACCCCAACGGCCATATAGCCGTTGGCCAACGGCTATTTTTTGCCCATCTCGAAAACCGGTTTAAACCGGTTTTTAAACCGGTTAGGATGAACCGGTCCCTAACCCGATCTCATCCAGGAAGCTTCAAACCGGTTTCAAACCGGCGGTTTTTGGGCAACCCGAACCGGTTTGGCCCAAACCGGTTTAAGCCAAACCAGTTTGCCGGTTTGGACCGGGTTAAAAAAAAAACCGGTTTTTTTGTGCACCACTAGATGTGGGGTTACTTTTTTTTTCTTCTTTTTCTTTAATCCAGAACAATGTACAATCATTCTTGAACTTAGTACAAGTTATGAGTTTAAGAGAAAATTAGAACAAAAAGATTTGTGTTTTTATATTTGTAATCGAGTAATGTTGAGTAGTTTGTCATAGCCATACGTGATGAGCTTTTTCCACCATGATCATTAAATAATCATGACTTAAAATACAAAGAAAAAACATATAATTTTGTGTTTTTTATGCAAGAGAAGTAAAAAAAAAAGAGTACGTATTGCATTTTTTAATCATAGATGGAGTACTAATTTGTTGTAATTTAAGTGATGATATTTTTCTTAAGCCAAACAAGACTAATAATATTTTATGCTACATGAATCAAAGTGTAACGAAATTGGTTAGCTTTCACAGTCCACACAATTTCATAGGCTAATTAATAAACTTCTAAAAACTCAATAGAATTTGTATGCTTATGCTCATCACTTCTACATGAGAGAGTGAATCAAAATCAGTTTTCTAAAGCGCCTAATACTTTTTTTCTTTAAAAAAAATAATGTATAATATCTACGGGTTAGGTTATAGTAAAAAGGGTTTCAAAAATAAGAAATGTAAGAAGAATTCTTGGCTTACATGTGTCCTTTTATTATTTTTAAAGGGATGGCATAATGGTCATTGTGTAATATGCCAGATCATTACACAATGAACAGACGTGGTATTACACAATGAGCTGGAAAACGTAATTTTTTTTCGTTTTTGTTTATAACAACACTATACTCGTTTTAAAGATAAAAAACGCTCGTTTTTATGGTGTAGTTTTTTTGAAAAAATAAAGTCGTATATAAAAGTTATGAACGTTTAAAAATGAGGGGAGGAACTTGATAAAAAGTCAACAAAAGTGGCCAAGACTAAAATACCATTCCAACAACTTTTTCTCCTACAATTTAATCTCAACCATTAAATATTTCCTATAATTTGATCTAACGACCCTAAATCCTTCTCACACTTTTTAGAATTAAAATACTTTTTACCTTAACCTAATCATAATATCTACATCATATTTATGATTTTTTTCCCCACATATTACGGCGAAACAAAATTAGATAGGACTATCTGCAACGCTACATGTCATCTTTCTCACACGCAGACCTAGTCAGCATGTCATATTAGCTTTCTATTATTCTTTCTCAAAAAGTCATTTTACCCGCAACACTATCATAATCATCCTTCCCACAAACAACCTCATTATTTCCACATCATCTTTTTTTTGTTTTCATTTAACTAATTATATTATTACTATTTATGAAATAATTTTTAATAAACAAAAAATAATAATTAAAATTAAAAAAAGAATTACATAATTTTAAACTAAAAATTAAATTTCAGTAAAACTAAAACCTAAAAATAAAAACTAATAATTACGTCAAGGCATGTTGTATTCCTCCCTGATCTCGTTACACAAACTTTCATGTTCGGCTCGTTGGTATGGATCCATTATAGTTTTGAATTTTCTCCTATACACTTTGGAATTTTCTCCTATACCTACAGTTTTGAATTTTCTTTCTAAAGCATCCAAGTTCACTTTGGCTCTGAGACTTGTATTGTTTGGCTTTATTGAATTTAGTGTCGTTGTAAATATTTGAAGTCGTCGTAAATATTTGGCGAGTTGTTTTAGTCTATTCACTCGTTTTCTTCGTATTTGTGGTTCAAAACGACTGTTTTGTTTTGTTTGGTTTTAATTGTTGAGACTAATTATATAAAATCTTTTTTTTAATTGTTTAACCGGTTTTAAGTTGTGAAAACCATCTTAACATCGGTAGAAATGATAGTAATGCTCACCTAATATGTTGAAATGAAAGTTTCTTTCTTTTTTATTCATTTGATAACAAGATGATCACATGAAAGTGATGAAATGGTATACCATACAGTTTGAGATAAACAATAATATGTTGTTTTGTTTCAAACAAAAAGTAAAAAAAAACACTTTGATATTTTGACAGAAAAACTTTTTTTTTTCACATGTTTCATTTGGATTGCATTTGTATGCAACTCATTTTTAAACCTAAATAGTGATTACTATCAACATTATCACGTATCTATAACTTTTTTATACGACTTTGAATTTTCTTTCTAAAGCACTCGGGTTTACTTTGCCTCCACGACACGTCGAAATAGATCGAGACGTGAAGTAAATGATAATAACACTTGTGTTGATCGATTTACTAGACTGAAAATAATATCAGTGTAATTATCTCAAATCGTCCACAGAAACAAGAGTAAACTACAAGTTTGATCTTGTTTTATTTATCGGCAAGTTGTTTTAGTCTATTCACTTGCTTTCTTCATATTTGTGGTTCATAATCAATTGTTTGTAGTTCAATTTGAATGTTTCTACTAGTTTTAATTGTTGAGACTGATTTTTAAGTTATGTTTTAAATTACTTATATTTTTTATTTTTTCCTCGCAAAAGTTGAAATTTTAGGGTACATACGGACCTTGTGTATATCTGTTAGAGAGTTAGATAACTAGTTCTATAATATAATTTATAATTATCAAATAAAGACCATTTGGCCCAATGGTGTCCGGATTTTAAATAGAGGCGCCCTCTTTTTGAAGATGGAGGGTTCAAGTACATATGTTTGAGTTAATGTTTTTGATTCATATGTTTGAGTTAATGTTTTTGATTCATATATGTTGCCGAAATTAATCTCTAAAAAACTGTGTAATAGAGCAACTTTGATATATATATATATATATATATATATATATATATATATATATATATTTTGTCATAACAAATGCACAAGTATCAACACAGAGGTTATAAAAATAAATTACTAATTTGTCAGCTATTATTATTTAAAATTAAATAAATTTATAACAATGATACATTTTTTACCGGTTCAACAATGAATACCTTTTTTAGTTTTTTTTAATCTAGGGTGTTTTAAACATTTTATGTTTTTGTAAAATTTGGGGATTAAAAGTGTAATTTTTTAAACTTAGGGACTAAATAAAAAATTTAGACATACCACAAGGACTACTAATGTACTTAACTCTACTTAGAAATGTGTAACAAGTTAAGTTTGAGTTTATAAAGGTGAGCTCAAAATTTATTAGAGCTTTTTCGACCTTATATACCTGTTAGTGTTTTTTAACTTGATAAAACTAATAGTTTATAAGTTATTATTTTAAAAGAAAAATAAAAGTATAAACATTTTAGACAAATTTAAAGAGTTTAACATAAAAAATAAAAAAATAAAAAAAAAACTAGTTCTCTGTCTTTTTCCATGTATTTTTTATAAGTTAAATAATTTAATATAGCATACATAGATTGAGAAAAACAATATAAAACTATATTAGCTTTTTAAGATATTAAGTTATTAACTCATCTTTTTAAGTTGTAAACGCGAGAATGAGTTGAAAGAGAGGAAATATTTGGCGGAGACGGGGAGAGGGTCAGTTCAGCGGGCTTAGGCCCAAACATTAAGGGCAACCAAAGTATCATGGCCCATTTTGTATATTGGTTAGTTAAAGATTTCTTAAGCCACTTAAATGAATTCTTTTAAGCCCACTATAGGAATTTTAAACTCATGAGCCAGCCTTTAGATACAAGTTTTTAAGCCCAACTAATTCTTGTTTGCTGCTAGATGATTGTTAGAGCGAAATCCATAAAAAAAGTAAGAAGGACCAAGAAAGGAGTGAAAAAAACCGAAAACCAACCGTATCTGTAACTGAATTCCGAATTGTGAATTCAGTTTTCGGTGCGGTTATCAGATATACCTTTTTTTGTTCGGTTTGTTCGGTTAGACATATTTCCAATACGGTTCGGTTATTCGGTTTATTCGGATATACTTTTCTTTCTAAATCGGCTTATTCAGTTGAATTCGATTCGGTTAGAAAATTTTCCAATTCGGTTAACAGATAATGGTTAAAAAAAAACAAGATCGAAGAACCGTTAAACACCCGTAATGACAATTGGTAATTGAAACCGTGGGATGGTCATTTGGTCAATTTCTGACTTAGAGAATGCCATTTACAAAAAGTTAATTGATTTGCATCAAAAGGTCCAAATATGGTAAAGGTGTGCTGACGTGTCACCACTCACGTGCTGCTCACGTCCAAAACATCTTTACTCAATAATCATCCACTTTCTTGTTCCATTGACGCCATATAGCTACAAGCTTTGAGTATTGGTTCAAAATACACCTTCACCTTTCAAGAACTGCATTTACCACCCCTAAAGTTCTGTTTGGATAACAATTACCTAAAACCAATCCACTCATTCATTTTCACTTGCAAATTCAACAATAAAGATTCACTTAAAAGTTACAAGAGAGGCTGTTTCTTACACACTTTTGAGAAACTTTGCCACTTTCCCATAAAACCCACAAAAAACCCCAAGATTTCACTAAAAAAAAATTATGGATCAAGCAAACAAAGCTAAGAAAAAAACTTTATATAACAGAAGATCTTATGTTAACAGGGTCAGGGGCAATTTGGGTTTTTACCAGGGCCACCATAGTAAGTAGTGACCCCAATCACTATTGCTTCCGGTTTGAACATCATAACAATTGGATTTTTCAGTGAATGTGCCAAGATCTTTGGGAGATTTAAGACCATTTTCTTTATCAACAACTTGAATATTTCTGAAATAACTTGCTTTTCCAAACCCTTCTTCTGGAAACCGGCCACTGCCCATTTGTGTAGACGTATGTTGTCCATCGGGCTCAGAATTTACCACCTCGCCGCCCCCATTCGATCATCGAAGCACTGTCAGCTAAATATGAAAACAAGAAATATGGTCAGTAACCCAACACATATCCATTCCCAAATTGCATCCACCAATGTCCCTCTTTTTTATCCTGGATAACAAATCTCAGTACCGATTGATCATATGAATCTTAAAACTAATCATCTTTGTTCAAAGAAATCATACAATAACACACAAAACCAGTTAGGTAAATAAAACTATTTGAATATAAGTTATGCAACTTTTGACCCGTTCCATTTTTGGCTAAGTTTCTACATAATCATATGATAATATATCAATAAAATAAAACCAAAATTGACCCATTTCTATATAAGTGGATTGAAATTTCCCCCTCTACATTAATTTTGTTTCCAATTGATTTTAGAAAACATGGGACTACATAGTTGGTGGCAAGCCAAAAAATGCCAAGATCCTCAGTTTTTTTAAATGCATAATTCTGCAATGTTCAAGAACCACCACCAACCAATAACTGATTATATTTATCACCAGCTTTATTTAATAAAAAAAAAGATAATATAAATTTCATGAAGGTGACTATAGTGCACTTACACAACCTTTGAATAATGCATAAACTCAGCTCAATTAAGTCATTCACTTATTCCCACTTAGTACTTTATCTCGAGTAAATTAAAAAAATATATATTAATGCCCATTTAGCCCACAAACAATATAATTAAACTGAGGTCGGAAATTACCTTCCAAACAAGAATACTGATGTCATATTGTGAATTCCTAAATGCAAAATCTGTGACTGGTTTGCGACTGAAAATAAACGGTCGCAAAATCTGCGACTAATTTTGCAACTGTTATGAAACCGGTCGCTAATTTTGCGACCGGTGTGCGCGGTCACAGTTACCCAGTTTTCACCATTTTTTGAAGTGTCGGAGAAAGTTCATAAAGTAGCCCATGATCAAGATTGATGAGAAGAGCCCTACCCCGAAACCAACCCAAATTCCCTCCCATAAAAACCATGATTGTTTCTCATCTTCATCGTATCTTCCTTCTAACGGCGGTGTATCCTCAGGACACGTGATCCTGATTTGCATACCACATAAACTTTCGATGTTCTCTAGATTTCCGAAAGACACTGGAATGCGGCCAGAAATCCTATTGTGTGAAATGCTTAGCAGTTTTAAGGCTTTGAGATTGCCCAACGATGGAGGGATTTCACCGGATATGGTATTGTGTGACAAATCCAGCAAAGAGTAGATGTCAAGGTCAAGGTACGGTAGGCCTCGAAAAGATTTCTTCCAATTCACAATCAAGTTCTCAGAAACAATAGGAGTAGTGAGGAAAGCCCGAATGGAATGGGAAATAGGAAGGGATGTTGATTTATTTGCAGTTTTGATCATTCTTTGGAGGTTTGCTATATCTCCTGGAATTCCTCCGGTTAGGTTGTTATAGGAGAGATCAAGAATTCGAAGAGAACTAAGGTTGGAGATACTGCTGGGGATAAATCCTTCAAGGGAATTATTTCTCAGGATAAGAGCTTCAAGATTTGTGATTTGAGGGAGCGTATCTTGTATATTTCCTGTAATATTGTTATCATGAATGTCAAGAATTGTGAGGTTAACCAAGTTAGTCAAATTCCAAGGCAGGTTGCCACAAAACTTATTCTCACCCAAGTAAAGTTCTTGGATTACTTTAGGAAAACTCACCGGGATATTACCAGAGAAATTGTTGGAGGACAAATCAACGGAACCCAAATTTGATTTATCACCCCAAACAGGTAAAAATACACCGGAAAATTTGTTTTTGGACAAGTCAAGTTGCTCTAGATTGTCAATCATGGATATGGATTTTGGAATTTGTCCTGAAAAATTATTTTCAGACAGTTTAAGAGCCTCAATCCTTTTGGCGTTGCCTAAATTTTCTGGTAATTCCCCACAAAACTTATTCTTGGACAAATCAAGAAGTAACAAATTCACATTTTCAAATAGGCGTGATGGGATGGATCCACTGAGGTTGTTATTAGACAGGAATATTATTTCAAAATTCCTCTCAATCAACCAATACGGGAATCCCCCTTCTAATCTATTTCCGCTCAAATCAAGTAAATGCAAATCTTTATGTAATGAAACCCAGTCAGGAATTTTACCGGAAATCCCACAATAAGTCATAAAGATAAGTTTTAGACTACATATTGGAACAATCTTAGCTTTGTTATTCCAAAGCAAGTTGTTTCCTATTCCACCGATGAACAATGTCTTCAGAGTTGTGATTTTGAATAACCAAGTTGGGATTTCTCCAATGAGCTTGTTGTCATGGAGCCGAATGCCTTCTAACTTGCTCAAGTTTTGCATTGATGATGGTATTTGTCCAGTAAACTGGTTCATGCTCAGGTCAATTATAGTCATATCTGGTAGTCTTCCTATGAAGTTTGGAATTTGTATTGAGAAAGAATTATCAGACAAATCTAGATATTCTAGTTTCTTGAGCTTTACAATTGAAGATGGAATTTCCCCAGAGAAGTGATTCCTTTGTAAGGAGAATTCCCTTAACTTGGTTAAGTTTCCAATCTCTTCTGGGATTTTTCCGGAAAGACAATCCGCCTTCAACAAAAGTGATTCAAGATTTTGAAGTTTACCAACTTCACGACTTAAACCCCCATTGAGAACATTGTCACTTAGATCAAGATTTTGAAGAGATCTAAGTTGGAAAAGTTGAGGAGGAATCGGACCACGAAAATGATTATTTTCTAACCTCAAAGAAGTCAAATTTAGGAGAGACCCCAGTTCGGGCCGTAGTTCTCCCTCGAAATTATTGTCACTTAAATCAAGACTTTGAAGAGATTTGAGACCGAAAAGTTAAGGAGCAATGGGGCCATGGAAATGATTCCTTTTTAACAATAGGGTAGTCAAATTTTGAAAAGCTACTAGCTCGGGGGCTAGTTTCCCTTCAAGATTGTTATAACTTAGATCAAGAACTCGTAGAGATTTGAGTTCGAAAGGTTGAGAAGGAATAGAACCATGAAAAGAATTCTTACTTAAATTAAGTGTAGTCAATCTTTGAAGAGACCCGAGTTCAGGTCCTAATTCCCCATCAAGAACATTGTTGCTCATGTCCAAGTAGCGTAAGTTTGTCAACCAAAAAAGTTGGCGGGGGATGGAGCCGTTGAAATAGTTGTCTTGCATGTCAAGGTGAACCAGTGCGGTGAGATTCACAAACCCGTCTCCAGGGATCTCTCCGCCCAAATAGTCGTGTGAGATATCAAGTAGTTTAAGTGACCTGATGTGAAAAAGCGGAGCCAAGATATTGGAAAGTATCGGAACTGGATCGATATCAGGAAGAGGAACGATAACGCCATCCAGACGGAGCTCTGTGACAGTTTTGGTTCCAGCGCAATTAACACGCTCCCAAGAGCAACAATCGGAAGTCGAATTCCATGATTTTAGTTGTATCAACTCATAAGAACTAGAATTGATGGCATTGGTGAGGGTGGATTTAAAGTGAAGAAGTGCTTGTTTATGATGGGAAGGACAAGAGAATGATGGGATTGAAATAGAATTGAGTATGAAGAAGATTGATAAGATTAGCAGAGGTGTGCTTATGGTGGTGGCCATTGTGGTTTCAGATGGTTGTATGTTAATTGTACCAAAAGCAGCGGTGATTATATAGGGAATTAACGGGATGTGGGGTTACTTTTTTTTTTCTTTAATCCAGAACAATGTACAATCATTCTTGAACTTAGTACAAGTTATGAGTTTTAGATAAAATTAGAACAAAAAGATTTGTGTTTTTATATTTGTAATTGAGAAATGTTGAGTAGTTTGTCATAGCCATACGTGATGAGCTTTTTCCACCATGGATCATTAAATAATCATGACTTAAAATACAAAGAAAAAACATATAATTTTGTGTTTTTTTATGCAAGAGAAGTAAAAAAAAAAGAGTACGTATTGCATTTTTTAATCATAGATGGAGTACTAATTTGTTGTAATTTAAGTGATGATATATTTCTTAAGCCAAACAAGACTAATAATATTTGATGCCACATGAATCAAAGTGTAACGAAATTGGTTAGCTTTCACAGTCCACACAATTTCATAGGCTAAATAATAAACTTCTAAAAACTCAAAAGAATTTGTATGCTTATGCTCATCACTTCGTGAATCAAAATCAGTTTTCTAAAGCGCCTGATACTTTTTTCCTTAAAAAAATAATGTATAATATCTATTGGTTAGGTTATAGTAAAAAGGGTTTCAAAAATAAGAACGGTAAGAAAGATTATTGGCTTACATGTGTCATTTTATTGTTTTTAAAGGAAGGTCATTATGTAATATACCAGGTCATTACACAATGAACAGACGTGGTATTACACAATAACCTGACTAATTACACAATGAGCTGGAAAACGTAATTTTTTTTCGTTTTTGTTTATAACGACACTATACTCGTTTTAAAGATAAAAAAACGCTCGTTTTTATGGTGTAGTTTTTTTTAAATAATAATGTCGTATTTAAAAGTTATGAACGTTTAAAAATGAGGGGGGGAACTTGATAAAAAGTCAACAAAAGTGGTCAAGACTAAAATATCATTCCAACAACTTTTTCTCCTACAATTTAATCTCAACCATTAAATATTTTCTACAATTTGATCTAATGGTCCTAAATCCTTCTCACATTTCTTAGAATTAAAATTCTTTTTACCTTAACCTATCCTAATATCTACATCATATTTATGATTATTTTTTTCCCACATATTACGGCGAAACAAAATTAGATAGGACTATCTGCAACGCTACATGTCATCTTTCTCACACGCAGACCTAGTCAGCATGTCACATTAGCTTTTCATTATTCTTTCTCAAAAACTCATTTTACCCGCAACACTACCATACTCATATTTCCCATAAACAACCTCATTATTTCCACATCACTTTTTTTATTTTCATTTAACTAATTATATTATTACTATTTATGAAATAATTTTTAATAAACAAAAAGTAATAATTAAAATTAAAAAAAGAATTACATAATTTTAAACTAAAAATTAAATTTCAGTAAAACTAAAACCTAAAAATAAAAACTAATAATTACGTCAAGGCATGTTGTATTCCTCCCTGATCTCGTTACACAAACTTTCATGTTCGGCTCGTTGGTATGGATCCATTATAGTTTTGAATTTTCTCCTATACACTTTGGAATTTTCTCCTATACCTACAGTTTTGATTTTTCTTTCTAAAGCATCCAAGTTCACTTTGCCTCTGAGACTTGTATTGTTTGGCTTTATTGAATTTAGTGTCGTTGTAAATATTTGAAGTCGTCGTAAATATTTGTAAATATTTGAAGTCGTCGTAAGTATTTTTTAATTGTTTACCCGGTTTTAAGTTGTGAAAACCATCTTAACATCGGTAGAAATGATAGTAATGCTCACCTAATATGTTGAAATGAAAGTTTCTTTCTTTTTTATTCATTTGATAACAAGATGATCACATGAAAGTGATGAAATGGTATACAATACAGTTTGAGATAAACAATAATATGTTGTTTTGTTTCAAACAAAAAGTTAAAACACTTTGATATTTTAACAGAAAAACTTTTTTTTCACATGTTTCATTTGGATTGCAATTGTATGCAACTCATTTTTAAACCTAAATAGTGATTACTATCAACATTATCACAGATCTATAACTTTTTTATACGACTTTGAATTTTCTTTCTAAAGCACTCGGGTTTACTTTGCCTCCACGACACGTCGAAATAGATCGAGACGTGAAGTAAATGATAATAACAGTTGTGTTGATCGATTTACTAGACTGAAAATAATATCATTGTAATTATCTCAAATCGTCCACAGAAACAAGAGTAAACTACAAGTTTGATCTTGTTTTATTTATCGGCAAGTTGTTTTAGTCTATTCACTTGCTTTCTTCATATTTGTGGTTCATAATCAATTGTTTGTAGTTCAATTTGAATGTTTCTACTAGTTTTAATTGTTGAGACTGATTTTTAAGTTATGTTTTAAATTACTTATATTTTTTATTTTTTCCTCGCAAAAGTTGAAATTTTAGGGTACATACGGACCTTGTGTATATCTATTAGAGAGTTAGATAACTAGTTCTCTAATATAATTTATAATTATCAAATAAAGACCATTTGGCCCAATGGTGTCTGGATTTTAAATAGAGGCTCCCTCTTTTTGAAGATGGAGGGTTCAACTACATATGTTTGAGTTAATGTTTTTGATTCATATGTTTGAGTTAATGTTTTTGATACATATATGTTGACGAAATTAATCTCTAAAAAACTGTGTAATAGAGCAACTTTGATATATTTTTATTATTTTCTTTTTTGTCATAACAAATGCACAAGTATGAACACAGAGGTTATAAAAATAAATTACTAATTTGTCAGCTATTATTATTATTTAAAATTAAATAAATTTATAACAATGATACATTTTTTACCGGTTCAACAATGAATACCTTTTTTGTTTTTTTTTAATCTAGGGTATTTTAAACATTTTTTTTGTTTTTTTTAATCTAGGGTATTGTACCAAAAGCAGCGGTGATTATCTAGGGAATTAACGGGATGTGGGTAGTGGTGCACAAATCGGTTTTTTAACCCAAACCGGTTCAACCCGACCCGAACCGGTTTGGTCAACGAAAAGTCAAAACCGGTTTGGGCCCAAACCGGTTCGGGTTAAACCGGTTCTGGTAATGGAAATATGTAAACCGGTCAAACCGGTTCGGGTAGGTTTTAAACCGGTTTGTCCTTTAAACCGGTTTTTATAAAAAAAAAATCCAAATAAATTTTATATTTTTAATATAAAATCCATAATAAAATATAACAAAATTAAAACATAAAGTTCAACGTTTATTAATATTTGGAAAGTTCGGAAATTAAAAAACATGACAAGAAAAAATTGTAAAAAATTACAAAAAATATAACAAATATAAAACATTAAGTTCAACGTTTTATTTTTTGGAATATTGATTGATTATTCTTGTGCGTTGTCTTCGGAACTAGAGCTTCGTAGCCTTGCATCTTCGGCTAGTTCTTCATCCGTGACGGGTTCGGATATTCCAAGATCAACCTCGTTGTTGTGTATGACTTCTTCGGCTTGAATTTCATCTTCGAGAGAAGTTTGGTCTTGTATCCTATCCATCGCATCCAAATGGTCCTTCAAGCAAATGCACATTTCCATCGCTAGGGGTGTGAGTCTAGTCCTTCATATCGATAATACCCTGCCACTAAAAGAAAACGCAGATTCCGAAGCTACCGTGGAAGCTTGGACGGTTAGTACATCACGAGCCATGGCGGAAAGAATCGGAAACGAAGCTTCGTTTGTTTTCCACCATGCCAAAATATCAAACTCCTAAAAAACGGTAGGAGGCATAAACGCTAAAAAGTTTGTGCCAATATACCTTCCGAGTTCGCTACTCGGGGTGGTACCTCGAGCCCGTTTACTAAATTCATTTAACATTTCGTTATATAAATTCAAATTAACATCTCTCGAGGTACCACTTGATGATGTACCCATTGTATCATGTGGAGTCGGAGTTGTACCATATTTATGTAAATAAACATCAAATAAATCTTGTAAACATTTGTTAAAATATGTTTTTGTGCCTTGTGCAAAATGGATGTCTTCACTATCCAAATTCAAAGCGTAAGTAATTCTATCAATCAAGGTTTCAACCCCGTAAACATTTATGGTAGGGTTTAACGCGGCGGCGCAAGTTATAACGGGAGGCATTTCTTTAAAATATTTCACTAATTTTTCTTTCATCGGTTCTATCATTTTTGTAAAAAGATCGCTTTTATTTTCAAGCTCAGACAACTTGTTATCCATTAAATATATTTGTTTTAGTGTTAATGGACTTGTGGGATAATAAACACCGGATAAAAAAGTGGTGGCGGTTTTAAAAACTTCAAGCAATTCGGTTACGTCTTTTAAAATATCCCAATTTGGAGACGGAAACTTTTGAATTTTACGACGAGGTTTTGAGGCAAGCATATCATGAAATAGTTTTAAAGTTTCTCTTTGTCGTAAAGCGCTATAAAACATAATATAAGTCGAGTTCCATCTTGTCTCGACGTCCCAATTCGGGCCTAAGCAAAGATTATTCGTATCACGACAAAATTTAATATAATCATGGTATCTTTTTCTGTTACTAAAAATATCTTTAAGCATTTGTCTAAAAATATATGTTAAGTTTGAAACCTCTTCAATTGCAAGCCTGGCTTGCACCGCCAAGTTAATGATGTGTGCGACACATCGACTATGGAAAAAAACGCCGTTGCAAACGGGTTTATATTTAATTTTTAGTTTTTGAACCGCATTTGTATTATTAGATGCATTATCAAAAGACATTGAAAAAAGTTTATTTTGTAATTTAAATTCGTTAATAACACCATCCAATATATAAAATAAATTTTCGCCGGTGTGTGGATATTCAAACAAGTCAAAAGCGATTGTACGCTTCATCATTTGCCACGTATTGGGATCAACCCAATGCGCGGTAACGCAAAGGTACGAATCGGGTATACCATGTGGAGCCGACCAAACATCGGTGGTTAAGTTTACACCGGTTTGCAAATTTTCAAAACCCAAAATTAATTCTTTTTTTGCTTTTTTCCATATTTTTATACAATCTCGTCTAAGGGTTGTGCGACTTACTTGGTGATAACGAGGTTGGAGTGTCTCTTGAATCATCCTTGTCAAGCGCGGATTGTCAAAGTGGTTGAACGGCAATCCTTCTTGAATCACTAACCTCGCCATTCGATCTCAAACAATATTTGGATCAAAGTTCCAAATTCCTCCTTCGCTTGTCATCGAGGCTTGACCTTCACTTGGAATTCCCTTCAATGACGAGCAAGATTTTTCCATATGCATTTTCAAACTAGTGTTTGAATCTTTCCCCAAAAACACACCACACATCTTGCACCGAGCACGTTCCTTCCCGTTTGACAACAAACATAGATCGTAATTGCACCAAATTGCCGGATTTCTCGTTGTTGCTCGAATTTCCACAACGGTAACTTCGTTTGAGGAACCACCAACACCAAAACTTGCCATGCTTTTTTTTTTGAGTTTAGAGAGAGTTTAGAGAGCGTTTTTGAGCGGTTAAAGAGCGGTTTTAGAGATTAGAGAGTGTAAAGAGAGGTGTGATCAACCCTAAACACCCCCCACCTATTTATAGTGTTTTAAGGGTGCAATAAACTCCATAAAAACGCCCAAAATCGACCCCAACGGCCATATAGCCGTTGGCCAACGGCTATTTTTTGCCCATCTCGAAAACCGGTTTAAACCGGTTTTTAAACCGGTTAGGATGAACCGGTCCCTAACCCGATCTCATCCAGGAAGCTTCAAACCGGTTTCAAACCGGCGGTTTTTGGGCAACCCGAACCGGTTTGGCCCAAACCGGTTTAAGCCAAACCAGTTTGCCGGTTTGGACCGGGTTAAAAAAAAAACCGGTTTTTTTGTGCACCACTAGATGTGGGGTTACTTTTTTTTTCTTCTTTTTCTTTAATCCAGAACAATGTACAATCATTCTTGAACTTAGTACAAGTTATGAGTTTAAGAGAAAATTAGAACAAAAAGATTTGTGTTTTTATATTTGTAATCGAGTAATGTTGAGTAGTTTGTCATAGCCATACGTGATGAGCTTTTTCCACCATGATCATTAAATAATCATGACTTAAAATACAAAGAAAAAACATATAATTTTGTGTTTTTTATGCAAGAGAAGTAAAAAAAAAAGAGTACGTATTGCATTTTTTAATCATAGATGGAGTACTAATTTGTTGTAATTTAAGTGATGATATTTTTCTTAAGCCAAACAAGACTAATAATATTTTATGCTACATGAATCAAAGTGTAACGAAATTGGTTAGCTTTCACAGTCCACACAATTTCATAGGCTAATTAATAAACTTCTAAAAACTCAATAGAATTTGTATGCTTATGCTCATCACTTCTACATGAGAGAGTGAATCAAAATCAGTTTTCTAAAGCGCCTAATACTTTTTTTCTTTAAAAAAAATAATGTATAATATCTACGGGTTAGGTTATAGTAAAAAGGGTTTCAAAAATAAGAAATGTAAGAAGAATTCTTGGCTTACATGTGTCCTTTTATTATTTTTAAAGGGATGGCATAATGGTCATTGTGTAATATGCCAGATCATTACACAATGAACAGACGTGGTATTACACAATGAGCTGGAAAACGTAATTTTTTTTCGTTTTTGTTTATAACAACACTATACTCGTTTTAAAGATAAAAAACGCTCGTTTTTATGGTGTAGTTTTTTTGAAAAAATAAAGTCGTATATAAAAGTTATGAACGTTTAAAAATGAGGGGAGGAACTTGATAAAAAGTCAACAAAAGTGGCCAAGACTAAAATACCATTCCAACAACTTTTTCTCCTACAATTTAATCTCAACCATTAAATATTTCCTATAATTTGATCTAACGACCCTAAATCCTTCTCACACTTTTTAGAATTAAAATACTTTTTACCTTAACCTAATCATAATATCTACATCATATTTATGATTTTTTTCCCCACATATTACGGCGAAACAAAATTAGATAGGACTATCTGCAACGCTACATGTCATCTTTCTCACACGCAGACCTAGTCAGCATGTCATATTAGCTTTCTATTATTCTTTCTCAAAAAGTCATTTTACCCGCAACACTATCATAATCATCCTTCCCACAAACAACCTCATTATTTCCACATCATCTTTTTTTTGTTTTCATTTAACTAATTATATTATTACTATTTATGAAATAATTTTTAATAAACAAAAAATAATAATTAAAATTAAAAAAAGAATTACATAATTTTAAACTAAAAATTAAATTTCAGTAAAACTAAAACCTAAAAATAAAAACTAATAATTACGTCAAGGCATGTTGTATTCCTCCCTGATCTCGTTACACAAACTTTCATGTTCGGCTCGTTGGTATGGATCCATTATAGTTTTGAATTTTCTCCTATACACTTTGGAATTTTCTCCTATACCTACAGTTTTGAATTTTCTTTCTAAAGCATCCAAGTTCACTTTGGCTCTGAGACTTGTATTGTTTGGCTTTATTGAATTTAGTGTCGTTGTAAATATTTGAAGTCGTCGTAAATATTTGGCGAGTTGTTTTAGTCTATTCACTCGTTTTCTTCGTATTTGTGGTTCAAAACGACTGTTTTGTTTTGTTTGGTTTTAATTGTTGAGACTAATTATATAAAATCTTTTTTTTAATTGTTTAACCGGTTTTAAGTTGTGAAAACCATCTTAACATCGGTAGAAATGATAGTAATGCTCACCTAATATGTTGAAATGAAAGTTTCTTTCTTTTTTATTCATTTGATAACAAGATGATCACATGAAAGTGATGAAATGGTATACCATACAGTTTGAGATAAACAATAATATGTTGTTTTGTTTCAAACAAAAAGTAAAAAAAAACACTTTGATATTTTGACAGAAAAACTTTTTTTTTTCACATGTTTCATTTGGATTGCATTTGTATGCAACTCATTTTTAAACCTAAATAGTGATTACTATCAACATTATCACGTATCTATAACTTTTTTATACGACTTTGAATTTTCTTTCTAAAGCACTCGGGTTTACTTTGCCTCCACGACACGTCGAAATAGATCGAGACGTGAAGTAAATGATAATAACACTTGTGTTGATCGATTTACTAGACTGAAAATAATATCAGTGTAATTATCTCAAATCGTCCACAGAAACAAGAGTAAACTACAAGTTTGATCTTGTTTTATTTATCGGCAAGTTGTTTTAGTCTATTCACTTGCTTTCTTCATATTTGTGGTTCATAATCAATTGTTTGTAGTTCAATTTGAATGTTTCTACTAGTTTTAATTGTTGAGACTGATTTTTAAGTTATGTTTTAAATTACTTATATTTTTTATTTTTTCCTCGCAAAAGTTGAAATTTTAGGGTACATACGGACCTTGTGTATATCTGTTAGAGAGTTAGATAACTAGTTCTATAATATAATTTATAATTATCAAATAAAGACCATTTGGCCCAATGGTGTCCGGATTTTAAATAGAGGCGCCCTCTTTTTGAAGATGGAGGGTTCAAGTACATATGTTTGAGTTAATGTTTTTGATTCATATGTTTGAGTTAATGTTTTTGATTCATATATGTTGCCGAAATTAATCTCTAAAAAACTGTGTAATAGAGCAACTTTGATATATATATATATATATATATATATATATATTTTGTCATAACAAATGCACAAGTATCAACACAGAGGTTATAAAAATAAATTACTAATTTGTCAGCTATTATTATTTAAAATTAAATAAATTTATAACAATGATACATTTTTTACCGGTTCAACAATGAATACCTTTTTTAGTTTTTTTTAATCTAGGGTGTTTTAAACATTTTATGTTTTTGTAAAATTTGGGGATTAAAAGTGTAATTTTTTAAACTTAGGGACTAAATAAAAAATTTAGACATACCACAAGGACTACTAATGTACTTAACTCTACTTAGAAATGTGTAACAAGTTAAGTTTGAGTTTATAAAGGTGAGCTCAAAATTTATTAGAGCTTTTTCGACCTTATATACCTGTTAGTGTTTTTTAACTTGATAAAACTAATAGTTTATAAGTTATTATTTTAAAAGAAAAATAAAAGTATAAACATTTTAGACAAATTTAAAGAGTTTAACATAAAAAATAAAAAAATAAAAAAAAAACTAGTTCTCTGTCTTTTTCCATGTATTTTTTATAAGTTAAATAATTTAATATAGCATACATAGATTGAGAAAAACAATATAAAACTATATTAGCTTTTTAAGATATTAAGTTATTAACTCATCTTTTTAAGTTGTAAACGCGAGAATGAGTTGAAAGAGAGGAAATATTTGGCGGAGACGGGGAGAGGGTCAGTTCAGCGGGCTTAGGCCCAAACATTAAGGGCAACCAAAGTATCATGGCCCATTTTGTATATTGGTTAGTTAAAGATTTCTTAAGCCACTTAAATGAATTCTTTTAAGCCCACTATAGGAATTTTAAACTCATGAGCCAGCCTTTAGATACAAGTTTTTAAGCCCAACTAATTCTTGTTTGCTGCTAGATGATTGTTAGAGCGAAATCCATAAAAAAAGTAAGAAGGACCAAGAAAGGAGTGAAAAAAACCGAAAACCAACCGTATCTGTAACTGAATTCCGAATTGTGAATTCAGTTTTCGGTGCGGTTATCAGATATACCTTTTTTTGTTCGGTTTGTTCGGTTAGACATATTTCCAATACGGTTCGGTTATTCGGTTTATTCGGATATACTTTTCTTTCTAAATCGGCTTATTCAGTTGAATTCGATTCGGTTAGAAAATTTTCCAATTCGGTTAACAGATAATGGTTAAAAAAAAACAAGATCGAAGAACCGTTAAACACCCGTAATGACAATTGGTAATTGAAACCGTGGGATGGTCATTTGGTCAATTTCTGACTTAGAGAATGCCATTTACAAAAAGTTAATTGATTTGCATCAAAAGGTCCAAATATGGTAAAGGTGTGCTGACGTGTCACCACTCACGTGCTGCTCACGTCCAAAACATCTTTACTCAATAATCATCCACTTTCTTGTTCCATTGACGCCATATAGCTACAAGCTTTGAGTATTGGTTCAAAATACACCTTCACCTTTCAAGAACTGCATTTACCACCCCTAAAGTTCTGTTTGGATAACAATTACCTAAAACCAATCCACTCATTCATTTTCACTTGCAAATTCAACAATAAAGATTCACTTAAAAGTTACAAGAGAGGCTGTTTCTTACACACTTTTGAGAAACTTTGCCACTTTCCCATAAAACCCACAAAAAACCCCAAGATTTCACTAAAAAAAAATTATGGATCAAGCAAACAAAGCTAAGAAAAAAACTTTATATAACAGAAGATCTTATGTTAACAGGGTCAGGGGCAATTTGGGTTTTTACCAGGGCCACCATAGTAAGTAGTGACCCCAATCACTATTGCTTCCGGTTTGAACATCATAACAATTGGATTTTTCAGTGAATGTGCCAAGATCTTTGGGAGATTTAAGACCATTTTCTTTATCAACAACTTGAATATTTCTGAAATAACTTGCTTTTCCAAACCCTTCTTCTGGAAACCGGCCACTGCCCATTTGTGTAGACGTATGTTGTCCATCGGGCTCAGAATTTACCACCTCGCCGCCCCCATTCGATCATCGAAGCACTGTCAGCTAAATATGAAAACAAGAAATATGGTCAGTAACCCAACACATATCCATTCCCAAATTGCATCCACCAATGTCCCTCTTTTTTATCCTGGATAACAAATCTCAGTACCGATTGATCATATGAATCTTAAAACTAATCATCTTTGTTCAAAGAAATCATACAATAACACACAAAACCAGTTAGGTAAATAAAACTATTTGAATATAAGTTATGCAACTTTTGACCCGTTCCATTTTTGGCTAAGTTTCTACATAATCATATGATAATATATCAATAAAATAAAACCAAAATTGACCCATTTCTATATAAGTGGATTGAAATTTCCCCCTCTACATTAATTTTGTTTCCAATTGATTTTAGAAAACATGGGACTACATAGTTGGTGGCAAGCCAAAAAATGCCAAGATCCTCAGTTTTTTTAAATGCATAATTCTGCAATGTTCAAGAACCACCACCAACCAATAACTGATTATATTTATCACCAGCTTTATTTAATAAAAAAAAAAGATAATATAAATTTCATGAAGGTGACTATAGTGCACTTACACAACCTTTGAATAATGCATAAACTCAGCTCAATTAAGTCATTCACTTATTCCCACTTAGTACTTTATCTCGAGTAAATTAAAAAAATATATATTAATGCCCATTTAGCCCACAAACAATATAATTAAACTGAGGTCGGAAATTACCTTCCAAACAAGAATACTGATGTCATATTGTGAATTCCTAAATGCAAAATCTGTGACTGGTTTGCGACTGAAAATAAACGGTCGCAAAATCTGCGACTAATTTTGCAACTGTTATGAAACCGGTCGCTAATTTTGCGACCGGTGTGCGCGGTCACAGTTACCCAGTTTTCACCATTTTTTGAAGTGTCGGAGAAAGTTCATAAAGTAGCCCATGATCAAGATTGATGAGAAGAGCCCTACCCCGAAACCAACCCAAATTCCCTCCCATAAAAACCATGATTGTTTCTCATCTTCATCGTATCTTCCTTCTAACGGCGGTGTATCCTCAGGACACGTGATCCTGATTTGCATACCACATAAACTTTCGATGTTCTCTAGATTTCCGAAAGACACTGGAATGCGGCCAGAAATCCTATTGTGTGAAATGCTTAGCAGTTTTAAGGCTTTGAGATTGCCCAACGATGGAGGGATTTCACCGGATATGGTATTGTGTGACAAATCCAGCAAAGAGTAGATGTCAAGGTCAAGGTACGGTAGGCCTCGAAAAGATTTCTTCCAATTCACAATCAAGTTCTCAGAAACAATAGGAGTAGTGAGGAAAGCCCGAATGGAATGGGAAATAGGAAGGGATGTTGATTTATTTGCAGTTTTGATCATTCTTTGGAGGTTTGCTATATCTCCTGGAATTCCTCCGGTTAGGTTGTTATAGGAGAGATCAAGAATTCGAAGAGAACTAAGGTTGGAGATACTGCTGGGGATAAATCCTTCAAGGGAATTATTTCTCAGGATAAGAGCTTCAAGATTTGTGATTTGAGGGAGCGTATCTTGTATATTTCCTGTAATATTGTTATCATGAATGTCAAGAATTGTGAGGTTAACCAAGTTAGTCAAATTCCAAGGCAGGTTGCCACAAAACTTATTCTCACCCAAGTAAAGTTCTTGGATTACTTTAGGAAAACTCACCGGGATATTACCAGAGAAATTGTTGGAGGACAAATCAACGGAACCCAAATTTGATTTATCACCCCAAACAGGTAAAAATACACCGGAAAATTTGTTTTTGGACAAGTCAAGTTGCTCTAGATTGTCAATCATGGATATGGATTTTGGAATTTGTCCTGAAAAATTATTTTCAGACAGTTTAAGAGCCTCAATCCTTTTGGCGTTGCCTAAATTTTCTGGTAATTCCCCACAAAACTTATTCTTGGACAAATCAAGAAGTAACAAATTCACATTTTCAAATAGGCGTGATGGGATGGATCCACTGAGGTTGTTATTAGACAGGAATATTATTTCAAAATTCCTCTCAATCAACCAATACGGGAATCCCCCTTCTAATCTATTTCCGCTCAAATCAAGTAAATGCAAATCTTTATGTAATGAAACCCAGTCAGGAATTTTACCGGAAATCCCACAATAAGTCATAAAGATAAGTTTTAGACTACATATTGGAACAATCTTAGCTTTGTTATTCCAAAGCAAGTTGTTTCCTATTCCACCGATGAACAATGTCTTCAGAGTTGTGATTTTGAATAACCAAGTTGGGATTTCTCCAATGAGCTTGTTGTCATGGAGCCGAATGCCTTCTAACTTGCTCAAGTTTTGCATTGATGATGGTATTTGTCCAGTAAACTGGTTCATGCTCAGGTCAATTATAGTCATATCTGGTAGTCTTCCTATGAAGTTTGGAATTTGTATTGAGAAAGAATTATCAGACAAATCTAGATATTCTAGTTTCTTGAGCTTTACAATTGAAGATGGAATTTCCCCAGAGAAGTGATTCCTTTGTAAGGAGAATTCCCTTAACTTGGTTAAGTTTCCAATCTCTTCTGGGATTTTTCCGGAAAGACAATCCGCCTTCAACAAAAGTGATTCAAGATTTTGAAGTTTACCAACTTCACGACTTAAACCCCCATTGAGAACATTGTCACTTAGATCAAGATTTTGAAGAGATCTAAGTTGGAAAAGTTGAGGAGGAATCGGACCACGAAAATGATTATTTTCTAACCTCAAAGAAGTCAAATTTAGGAGAGACCCCAGTTCGGGCCGTAGTTCTCCCTCGAAATTATTGTCACTTAAATCAAGACTTTGAAGAGATTTGAGACCGAAAAGTTAAGGAGCAATGGGGCCATGGAAATGATTCCTTTTTAACAATAGGGTAGTCAAATTTTGAAAAGCTACTAGCTCGGGGGCTAGTTTCCCTTCAAGATTGTTATAACTTAGATCAAGAACTCGTAGAGATTTGAGTTCGAAAGGTTGAGAAGGAATAGAACCATGAAAAGAATTCTTACTTAAATTAAGTGTAGTCAATCTTTGAAGAGACCCGAGTTCAGGTCCTAATTCCCCATCAAGAACATTGTTGCTCATGTCCAAGTAGCGTAAGTTTGTCAACCAAAAAAGTTGGCGGGGGATGGAGCCGTTGAAATAGTTGTCTTGCATGTCAAGGTGAACCAGTGCGGTGAGATTCACAAACCCGTCTCCAGGGATCTCTCCGCCCAAATAGTCGTGTGAGATATCAAGTAGTTTAAGTGACCTGATGTGAAAAAGCGGAGCCAAGATATTGGAAAGTATCGGAACTGGATCGATATCAGGAAGAGGAACGATAACGCCATCCAGACGGAGCTCTGTGACAGTTTTGGTTCCAGCGCAATTAACACGCTCCCAAGAGCAACAATCGGAAGTCGAATTCCATGATTTTAGTTGTATCAACTCATAAGAACTAGAATTGATGGCATTGGTGAGGGTGGATTTAAAGTGAAGAAGTGCTTGTTTATGATGGGAAGGACAAGAGAATGATGGGATTGAAATAGAATTGAGTATGAAGAAGATTGATAAGATTAGCAGAGGTGTGCTTATGGTGGTGGCCATTGTGGTTTCAGATGGTTGTATGTTAATTGTACCAAAAGCAGCGGTGATTATATAGGGAATTAACGGGATGTGGGGTTACTTTTTTTTTTCTTTAATCCAGAACAATGTACAATCATTCTTGAACTTAGTACAAGTTATGAGTTTTAGATAAAATTAGAACAAAAAGATTTGTGTTTTTATATTTGTAATTGAGAAATGTTGAGTAGTTTGTCATAGCCATACGTGATGAGCTTTTTCCACCATGGATCATTAAATAATCATGACTTAAAATACAAAGAAAAAACATATAATTTTGTGTTTTTTTATGCAAGAGAAGTAAAAAAAAAAGAGTACGTATTGCATTTTTTAATCATAGATGGAGTACTAATTTGTTGTAATTTAAGTGATGATATATTTCTTAAGCCAAACAAGACTAATAATATTTGATGCCACATGAATCAAAGTGTAACGAAATTGGTTAGCTTTCACAGTCCACACAATTTCATAGGCTAAATAATAAACTTCTAAAAACTCAAAAGAATTTGTATGCTTATGCTCATCACTTCGTGAATCAAAATCAGTTTTCTAAAGCGCCTGATACTTTTTTCCTTAAAAAAATAATGTATAATATCTATTGGTTAGGTTATAGTAAAAAGGGTTTCAAAAATAAGAACGGTAAGAAAGATTATTGGCTTACATGTGTCATTTTATTGTTTTTAAAGGAAGGTCATTATGTAATATACCAGGTCATTACACAATGAACAGACGTGGTATTACACAATAACCTGACTAATTACACAATGAGCTGGAAAACGTAATTTTTTTTCGTTTTTGTTTATAACGACACTATACTCGTTTTAAAGATAAAAAAACGCTCGTTTTTATGGTGTAGTTTTTTTTAAATAATAATGTCGTATTTAAAAGTTATGAACGTTTAAAAATGAGGGGGGGAACTTGATAAAAAGTCAACAAAAGTGGTCAAGACTAAAATATCATTCCAACAACTTTTTCTCCTACAATTTAATCTCAACCATTAAATATTTTCTACAATTTGATCTAATGGTCCTAAATCCTTCTCACATTTCTTAGAATTAAAATTCTTTTTACCTTAACCTATCCTAATATCTACATCATATTTATGATTATTTTTTTCCCACATATTACGGCGAAACAAAATTAGATAGGACTATCTGCAACGCTACATGTCATCTTTCTCACACGCAGACCTAGTCAGCATGTCACATTAGCTTTTCATTATTCTTTCTCAAAAACTCATTTTACCCGCAACACTACCATACTCATATTTCCCATAAACAACCTCATTATTTCCACATCACTTTTTTTATTTTCATTTAACTAATTATATTATTACTATTTATGAAATAATTTTTAATAAACAAAAAGTAATAATTAAAATTAAAAAAAGAATTACATAATTTTAAACTAAAAATTAAATTTCAGTAAAACTAAAACCTAAAAATAAAAACTAATAATTACGTCAAGGCATGTTGTATTCCTCCCTGATCTCGTTACACAAACTTTCATGTTCGGCTCGTTGGTATGGATCCATTATAGTTTTGAATTTTCTCCTATACACTTTGGAATTTTCTCCTATACCTACAGTTTTGATTTTTCTTTCTAAAGCATCCAAGTTCACTTTGCCTCTGAGACTTGTATTGTTTGGCTTTATTGAATTTAGTGTCGTTGTAAATATTTGAAGTCGTCGTAAATATTTGTAAATATTTGAAGTCGTCGTAAGTATTTTTTAATTGTTTACCCGGTTTTAAGTTGTGAAAACCATCTTAACATCGGTAGAAATGATAGTAATGCTCACCTAATATGTTGAAATGAAAGTTTCTTTCTTTTTTATTCATTTGATAACAAGATGATCACATGAAAGTGATGAAATGGTATACAATACAGTTTGAGATAAACAATAATATGTTGTTTTGTTTCAAACAAAAAGTTAAAACACTTTGATATTTTAACAGAAAAACTTTTTTTTCACATGTTTCATTTGGATTGCAATTGTATGCAACTCATTTTTAAACCTAAATAGTGATTACTATCAACATTATCACAGATCTATAACTTTTTTATACGACTTTGAATTTTCTTTCTAAAGCACTCGGGTTTACTTTGCCTCCACGACACGTCGAAATAGATCGAGACGTGAAGTAAATGATAATAACAGTTGTGTTGATCGATTTACTAGACTGAAAATAATATCATTGTAATTATCTCAAATCGTCCACAGAAACAAGAGTAAACTACAAGTTTGATCTTGTTTTATTTATCGGCAAGTTGTTTTAGTCTATTCACTTGCTTTCTTCATATTTGTGGTTCATAATCAATTGTTTGTAGTTCAATTTGAATGTTTCTACTAGTTTTAATTGTTGAGACTGATTTTTAAGTTATGTTTTAAATTACTTATATTTTTTATTTTTTCCTCGCAAAAGTTGAAATTTTAGGGTACATACGGACCTTGTGTATATCTATTAGAGAGTTAGATAACTAGTTCTCTAATATAATTTATAATTATCAAATAAAGACCATTTGGCCCAATGGTGTCTGGATTTTAAATAGAGGCTCCCTCTTTTTGAAGATGGAGGGTTCAACTACATATGTTTGAGTTAATGTTTTTGATTCATATGTTTGAGTTAATGTTTTTGATACATATATGTTGACGAAATTAATCTCTAAAAAACTGTGTAATAGAGCAACTTTGATATATTTTTATTATTTTCTTTTTTGTCATAACAAATGCACAAGTATGAACACAGAGGTTATAAAAATAAATTACTAATTTGTCAGCTATTATTATTATTTAAAATTAAATAAATTTATAACAATGATACATTTTTTACCGGTTCAACAATGAATACCTTTTTTGTTTTTTTTTAATCTAGGGTATTTTAAACATTTTTTTTGTTTTTTTTAATCTAGGGTATTTTAAACATTTTATGTTTTTGTAAAATTTGGGGATTAAAAGTGTAATTTTTTAAACTTAGGGACTAAATAAAAAATTTAGACATACCACAAGGACTACTAATGTACTTAACTCTACTTAGAAATGTGTAACAAGTTAAGTTTGAGTTTATAAAGGTGAGCTCAAATTTTATTAGAGCTTTTTCGACCTTATATACATGTTAGTGTTTTTTAACTTGATAAAACTAATAGTTTATGAGTTATTATTTAAAAGAAAAATAAAAGTATAAACATTTTAGACAAATTTAAAGAGTTTAACATAAAAAAAACTAGTTCTCTGTCTTTTTCCGTGTATTTTTTATAAGTTAAATAATTTAATATAGCATACATAGATTGAGAAAAACAATATAAAACTATATTAGCTTTTTATGATATTAAGTTATTAACTCATCTTTTTAAGTTGTAAACGCGAGAATGAGTTGAAAGAGAGGAAATATTTGGCGGAGACGGGGAGAGGGTCAGCTCAGCGGGCTTAGGCCCAAACATTAAGGGCAACCAAAGTATCATGGCCCATTTTGTATATTGGTTAGTTAAAGATTTTTTAAGCCACTTAAATGAATTCCTTTAAGCCCACTATATGAACTAGTTTTATACCCGTTCGATGGCCGGGTATTTTAATATCATAAAGATGGAACTATTTTTTCTTACATTCTAAACAAAAATAATGTTTGTTAAGATCAAGTTACAACTCGTTAGACTCTAAAAAATATATAACAGTGATTGTATGTTTGCAAAATGGGATAAGAGTTTACTATTTAATACCCGAATAATGTCATAAAGAAAGCACAACCTAGCATAATGATCGAAACATGAGCAACAAAACACAAATTCAATTATTTTAAAACATCATTGCTTGAATGCAATTTGTCAAATATTTCAAGATACCCTCCAACTTCAACAAATTTACCTTAAGATTAGGTACATGTACAATCTGAATTAATGTAATTATCAGTGCAAATCTCTTACAAGTATTTGATAATTTTAGTATGTAAAGTTGACTTACAAGTATATCTTGAGCAATCCAAGCAAACTTGGATTTTCGATTTCAAATCACATAACATCTAAATTATATTATATTCATAACTGATTTGCAGCTCACAGTTCTAGGCCAAAAAAAATCCGAAATCAGCGGCAAATAGCAATAATAATTCATGATATGCAACTGGAAGTAAGCTTGAAAATTCTGCGATTTAAACAACAGTGTGCATTAGTGAAAACGCTGCTGTTAGAGGAAAAAGCAGCAGCCCCATTTGCCATAATTGCATTGTAACCGCGAGAGTTAAATTCCCGATTTGAACCCAACTGACCTGTTGAGTGAAGTAGTAACTCTTCATGATGCCCCACATTCCAGGTTGTGGTTTGCGAAAAGGATCCTCCTGTTGGCCTTTACTTACAACACAAGCAATCAGGGTCGACTCCGAGATTCCGGGTGCCATGTGTGAATACTAAAAAATTGCCTCCTCTCACGGTTGTAAAAATCACGCCTAGCCTAGGCGCCGATTAGTCGCTAGGCGTCGGGTCGAGGATTAATTTTGGCCAAATCGGACTAAAAATCGCTAATCGGAAAAATTGGGTCAAAATCGGGCCTAGGCGGACCTAGTCGGCCAAAAATCGGCCACTTCCCGTTTTTCCGGTGATATTCCGGTAGGGTTCCGGCGAGATTCCGGCAGGTTCCGGCGAGATTCCTGCGACTTTCAGGCAAATTTCCGACGATTTTCAGTTTAATTCTTGTAATTTCCAGCTTCTTTAAAAAATGTGTGTGTGTATCTATATAATTTTGAAAATTACATATAAAAATGTGTGTATATATATAAAAACTGAAAATTACATATAAAAATTCCAATCCGATTAATCCCGCCTAGGCCCCGATTAATCCCGCCTAAGCCCCACCCCACCGCCCGACTAGCGTCTAGCGATTTTTACAACCATGCCTCCTCTAGAACATGTAATTACTAAGAGATTGAGTGAGGTCATGGGAGCCTCCCAAAATTGCTTTTTTTTAGTTATTGGGTCCACTCTATAACATATAACTATTAATAAGTTTGCAATTTGTTTTAAATATGTTAATCAATATACGGTATCTAAATGGGAAAAAAAATTGGACAAAGCATGGGCCATGTGCGGTTGCCCCATGCATGCCCTTAAAGACGGCCCTACAAGCAATAAAAACTTGCATAGAAATTGTTTAAGTGTTGATATTATCAAAGAGAACAATTATAGTGTTATACGGTCACTTCAAATATTATTCAAAATATAGAGTGCATATTATTCAATCCTTTCAATCACCATATAAAGTTTAAATCTTGAAACAAAATAGTCTATCTTAGTATCCACAAAGCTAATAGATTCACATACCAAAATTTTATTATATAGAGCATTAACAATTCAATAATATGCATAAATGATAAACATAGAGTAAGAACAACTTACATCTGCCACAAGGCTCCTTGTTTTTCTGGATTGCAAGCTCAACCCACTAACCTTCACTGTGTCACTCATGAGTTGATTAAAATCCCAAACATCACATTAGACTACAAAATTGTAACACCACTTTAATACAAATTATTATATGACTACTTAACGCATCCACACAATCATTTCAACTACGTTATCAATATTTAAAAAGTATAAGCTTTACATTTCCGCTACATGTGACTCAATATAGATCCTCATAAGTTTCCCCCTTTTTTCCATTCATGAGTATTTATACCATTTCACATATTTATAGTATTTAAGACACAACTAAGGTAAAAATCTTCAAATTAGATTAAACTTGCAATTGGCGCATTTTAATGAACACCTTGTAGGCATTTTTAAACTAAGATTATACAAACATCAATGAAAGAAATATCTAACCCCCAAATACTCAATATAACACCAAATTTAACTCAATTCATCATGTATCATCTATTAGATATGATTTGCATCAAATTAGTTGAAGTATCATGTTTGTTTTCTTGATCAGATTTTACAATTTTGCATGCATCATCAATTCCATAAACTTCTTGCTATGAGTTTACTTTAAGAATCATAATTAATCATTTTTTTAAAAAGTACTTCCAATTTTAGAATCCACATCTACCTGACACTTGTTCTTCCAACGCTCGATATTCGATTCATTGATGAAGATAACCTGCTCAAAGTCACGACTAAAAAACATCATAAAGAAATAAAATTGTTGACAGAAAAACATACGATGATTGTAAAGTATGTGAAAAACCACATAGTGTTTTTAAGTGCTAGGGCTCAAAAAGGTAGTGTTCATTTTGGCTAGAAATACCAAGGCAATAACTATAGTACTCTTCATCTCATCATCATCATCATGAAAACCACATTATATACATATATCATATTTAGTACCTCAATGGCAGGCATGGTAACAGAGATGTGCAAGCATCATAGTAATGTGGTGAGAGCTATCAATGTTTTGAGCTAGATCCGGACCAGTGGCCATGAAAATTGCTGAAACAATATTAACAGCATGAGCATTATAGCAACCAAGTGAATCTGCAATAACTTAACCAACATGATTTTTAAGCATGTTAAGCTAAGCAAGTGCATGCCCTGCAGTTTTTAGCTCCTTCCACACCACCTCCTCGGTAATAACCAACTCACAAACAATCGATTTTCACGCCCTTCAAACCAATTCACAGCAACCGGTTTTTTATAAGAGCAAAAGTTTCCTGTGCAATAAGAAACGCATGTCACAACAATATTTTGTCGCCTGATTGATGACTATGGCCTTCCAAGAGAATATACAATTCTTGAATTTAAATCCTTGAAAATAGAAGCTAAAAGGAATTGGGTGGCTCACCACATATACCAATCGCCTTCATATCTGGAAATTCAATGTGAAGAAAATCAATTTGAGCGGTTAACATTTCTACGAACAACATAAAGTAAACCACATTATTAGCTTTGTTAAAGGAGTATGCTCTGAGCAAATATTAGAGCTAATACCAAGAACATTAGCAGCCCGACAAAGAAGTTTTGCAACCCAAAACAGTAGCTATTTAGCATTTTAGCTGTACAAACATCATACAAAAACTACATATGTAATTAATTCAATATAAGGAATAAACTGTTGATAACCAAGATGAATTAGCAGTGAAAATACACCTAATAACTGCACTAATTTTATAGCAACGAAAGGCATAAAACTGCACCGTGTTTGGCATCTTCATAATGCTTAAAACTGTACTACTTTTTTAACAGGAAAATGTATAAACTGCACTGTTTTGGCAGCTTATTAATGTATAAAACTACACTGTTTTGGCAGCTTAATGCATAAAAACTGTTCTAATTTGACAGCAACAAATTTTATATAAACTGAACTATTTTTACAGCTTCAAACATACAAATAGAGTCACTCACTTCATAATTGTACTTAACATACCTTAGCCACATTGCTTTTACCTCCTTGTTTAAGCTCCTCCATTCCTTGATTTGCAAGTCCACCTGATTAGTTTGTAGTTCCACTTTTCATGTCCAAACTACAATATATATGGCCATTTCCAATTCATATTAGTATACACTTTTTCATAATACTATTTCAATAGATTACACAACCATTGCTAGATTTCTCATGTTGACATCATCTCACACACCATAAATGTAAAATAATGTTTTAAACATATAATGCATTTTGCCTTACACTCTATCAACCATACACTACTTTCAATTCATCAAAGCTGATGAAATTATTTTCGAGTATCAAGATCATATATGAAACACTTGTGCTAATCTTTGCATCAACTTTCCAAATCATGTTTAACTACAAAATTACAGTTTACTGCTTTTTTTTAACATTCCACATTCATGCATAAAATCCTATTAGTACATTTTTAAAGATTAGCAAACGAATTACCACATGCAATTTCTTTCTAGGGCTTTATAATATCATCCAATATTCCTTAACATAGTATTCCATCAAATACCCCAAACCGTCCATATAAAATTCATGAAATCGCCTTTAGTCCACAACATGCAAAAAGGTTTTCTTGATTTATAATACCATCTCATCCATTTAAACATGATATAAGATGATTTTTAGCTACAATTGTATCCATTATATCCAAATCACAGATTAGAACCCAATTTGAATTTATGAAATCCTAACATAATACACACCATATGTTTAAGGTTAGATTTGCTTACCCATAACACCTCTTAATGAAATAGAAATGAAGGCTCGATCATAGATCACTCCTTGAGTGACTGACACGGAGTTTCTAGCCCAAATACTCTATTGCGAAAGATGAGGCTAGACCAGACCCTAATCCAACCACCATGCTACTTTGTACTCACGTATCCACCTTATAAAACAACATAAAAGTTGCAAATTATTAGCATTTTGTTTCCAATCAAAAAATTAATTAAGAAAAAATGACTTTGGGTTCATAAAAGTACCTTAGTCTCAAATCCAAAGAGGTTTGAGTAAAAGCATATGTGATAAACAAACATGTACATGTGACCCTAAAATACATCATCCAAGATTAATCAAAAACCAAACAAATGTGCACACTCATGTAAGCCTTTTGATAGAGATGTGCACACATGTGTAGATATGCCATAAATTATAGAATGATCATACAGGAAGATTAAATCTTAAAACATACATTTATAAGTGATTCAAGGGAAGGTTCCATGGTTTCGACAGCAAACGAAAGAAAATTGAGGCACTGGCGTGAAGTAGGATCTAGTGTTACTGGATCTGTCCATGATGCTCCATTAAAGGCAACGACAAATTGAGCAAGAGGTGCATCATCATCCCTCCTACGAAGATGATTATCTCACATTTTTTCGCAGCATTTTAATTGGCAAAATTTATCTTCAAACAATTAAAGCAGTAACCCAAATTTGGACTTATCCAACTACAATAAAAAAACGAATTTGCAAAAACCCAAGTTGAAATTAAAGGCAAAAGCATCAAATAACACAGGGATTTCTATCAGATGTTTATTGCAGCAAGAATAAGATGATGAAAGGATGTTGTCTTTTCTCTGTTCTGGACTTGCGATCATTGCACACCAAAAAAAAAGAAATTGGGATGATAGTGATAATATATTTTTAAGTCCAATCGCTACCAAAATCAAAAACAGAAATCGATTGCATTTATAATCAGGAATGAAATTGATGTTGATGACTTACGGCTAAACATCAGAGACTCAGATACTCAATGAATCGATGATTTCTCCATTTGATTTTGCTTAGAGCCAACTCGATTTAGAGTTCTCCTTCGTCGATTCCCTCACAGACTCCAGAGCTTTGTTCATGAATCTCTTCCGATTTACAGAAACAAACGGAAGATATTAAAGAGCGTATGTAGTGATGCAGGTTACGGTCGACGTGGGGAGTGAAAAGAGGGAGGAAGGAACCGTCCCAATCGACAGAAGCCGTTTCTAACTGGTCCTGAAATTAGGGTAACTACCTATTTAACACGGTCAGGATTTAATCCTGGCCAAATCCAAGGGCTCCAAGGGCTGAGATTGATCTAAAAAAAGTCAACTATTTGTCGTAAATAATAAGGGGAAATTTTAAACCCATGAGCCAGCCTTTAGATACAACAAGTTTTTAAGCCCAACTAATTCTTGTTTGCTGTTAGATGACTGTTAGAGCGAAATCCATAAAAAATAGTAAGAAGGACCAAGAAAGGAGTGAAAAAAACCGTAACCAAAACCGAATTGTGAATTCAGTTTTCGGTTCGGTTATCAGATATACCTTTTTTTGTTCGGTTAGACATATTTCCAATACGGTTCGGTTATTCGGTTTATTCGGATATACTTGGTAATTGAAACCGTGGGATTGTCATTTGGTCAATTTCTGACTTAGAGCCTGCCATTTACAAAAAGTTAATTGATTTGCATCAAAGGTCCAAATATGGTAAAGGTACGCGCTGACGTGTTACCACTCACGTGCTGCTCACGTCCAAAACATCTTTACTCGATAATCATCCACTTTCTTGTCCCATTGACGCCATAAAGCTACAAGCTTTGAGTATTTGTTCAAAATGCACCTTCACCTTTCAAGAACTGCATTTACCACCCCTAAAGTTCTGTTTGGATAACAATTACCTAAAACCAATCCATTCACTCATTTTCACTTGCAAATTCAACAATAAAGATTCCCTGAAAACTTACAAGAGGCTGTTTCTTTCACACTTTTTAGAAACTTTGCCACTTTCCCATCAAACCCACAAAAAAAAACCCAAGATTTCACTAAAAAAACCCTAAAATTATGGATCAAGCAAACAAAGCTAAGAAAAAAAATTTATGTAACAGAAGATCTTATGTCAACAGGGTCAGGGGCAATTTGGGTTTTTACCAGGGCCACCATAGTAAAAGTAGTGACCCCAATCACTATTGCTTCCGGTTTGAACATCATAACAATTGGATTTTTCAGTGAATGTGCCAAGATCTTTGGGAGATTTAAGACCATTTTCTTTATCAACAACTTGAATATTTCTGAAATAACTTGCTTTTCCAAACCCTTCTTCTGGAAACCGGCCACTGCCCATTTGTGTCGACGTATGTTGTCCATCGGGCTCGGAATTTACCACCTCGCCGCCCCATTCGATCATCGAAGCACTGTCAGCTAAATATGAAAACAAGAAAGATGGCCAGTAACCCAACACATATCCATTCCCAAATTGCATCCACCAATGTCCCTCTTTTTTATCCTGGATATAACAAATCACAATACCGATTGATCATATGAATCTTAAAAGTAATCATCTTTGTTCAAAGAAATCAACCAATAACACACAAAACCAGCCAAGGAAGTTGTGTAACGAGTCAAAACATGTGTGGGTCAAAAATAAGTTGTGTAACGGGTCAAAACATGTGTGGGTCAAAAATGGGGTGTAACAACAGTCTTTTGTCCAACTTTTTGTATTTTGTAAAGAAATAAATAATGTCCTAAATATGATTACAATAATATTATTAAAATAATAGATAATTTCTATCATAGAAAACTATTTAGGAAGAAAACAACGGCCAAAACTTGTAATTTTTATGTGTGGGTCAAAACAATTCAGAAACACACTTTTCTCCATCTTGTATTTTGTTTATAAGTGATGAATTACATAATATAACAGAATAAATTATCAAAATAATAAAGCAGTTTAAGACACTGTAAGTATTTGAATATAAGTTATGCAACTTTTGACCGTTCCATTTTTGGCTAAGTTTCTACATATGAGAATAAATCAATAAAATAAAACCTAAATTGACCCATTTCTAAGCAAGTGGATTGAAATTTCCCTGTTTAATGTTTTATGCATTTGATAAAGCCGGAAATACTAATGAAAATCATCGTTGTTTCCAATTGATTTTACAAAACATGGGACTACATAGGTTGGTGGCAAAGCCAAAAAATGCCAAGATTCTCAGGTTTTTTAAATGCATAATTCTGCAATGTTCAAGAACCACCACCTACCAATAATTGATCATATTCACCTACACAACCTTTGAATAATGCATAAACTCAGCACAATTAAGTCATTCACTTATTCTCACTTCGTACTTATCTCGAGTAAATTAAAAAAATATTAACGCCCATTTAAGCCCACAAACAATATAATTAAACTGAATTTGGAAATTACCTTCCAAACAAGAATACTGATGTCATATTGTGAATTCCTAAATGCAGAAACCGGGGATATGCTTGCACCCATTGCTATATTACTATTGACTTGAATAAAACCTGAGCACAGTAGATTGTAGCAACCAGTAGCTTGATATGCATCACTCTGCACCAAGAGATAGATTAAAATAAATAAAAAATCTATTGAAAGATACAAGTTCTACTGCACGAGGTACAACTCTCAACAAAACTATTACATAAGCATTGTAGGTGTACTTACAGTCCAGTAAGTGAATAGTCTTGTGTTGTTATCACCATAAAGATCTGGACTGACCTGAAAATCACCATATATTTATCAAGCCAGATTCAACATCGCAAAAATACATTGATCTCGATTTAGTATATGTTACTTCTATACAATTCGGTTCTTCCGTTAGCTATATCATATTTGGCATCAAGAAACATGGATTGTGATAATACCTGCCAACCTGCTTCAATGCTGTTAAGATCTTGGCCAAAAGAACCACCTAAAATCCAAATTTGAGACAAACTAAACTCGTCTGATTGTTGTATTTTCGGTTCCCAAACATTCATGGTTGCTTTTGCTCCATAGTATTCGTCTCCCTCCACATAAGCTATGGCATGCTATATGTTGCAGAACACAAATATAATCATTTGGAAAACTTGAAAAGGGTATCAAATGGTAAGATAAAACATTAACAATCAAGGCTTTAAAATATTTACCCCTTTATTTTGTCATAAATTGGAGAACTTGTTGATCAGGAAATGAAAAAGGGTATTTAAAATTAAGAGAAAATGCCTGCAATCAATAGTTAATGAAAAAGTAGTGCATCTAACATGGGACATTTTCATTACCTCCTTATTTTGTCATAATGATGGCAAATTATGAAATGAATACCTTTTTTCTTTCATCCATCCACCCATAACCAATGTTTTAAAAACCCCGGTTGAATCGGGTCTCGGTCACTAGCCCGGTAAAGTTACAAACATAAGTCTTGTTGATCAATTACCTTACATACATCCCAGTTTAGAAAAAAAATCAATTGATATGCTCCTCTTCAGAAAACGTCCCATGTAAAAACTATGTTTAATCATCATCCTTCTGCTTGCCGTTAAAAACATTTAAGCGATAAAACTTCTTATTTAATATTGTAGGAAACAAAAATAGTTATGCTCTTGTTGATGAGGATGACGATGATGGTGAATTTTTATCTTTTAAGCAATCATAAAATTAATACATTCAACACTCTAATGACATAAACAATTGTGCACTTTTATTTAAAAAAACTTTACTGAAAAATTGATTGCTTTTGGATTATCTTTTGATTATGGATTAATTTTTAGCATTGAATCATATATTTTAATTATCTTTTTAGTTAGAGTTGTATTTTTATGAAATTACAAGTTTACTAGTCAACCCGGTTGAACCTCCCGGTACAACCAGATACAAACGGTTGAACCATTTCTGAGCCTAATCCGGTACAATTTAAAAACCGGTTTTTAAAACATTGCCCATAACCGTATGTAATTATCAAATTAATAAGGGGGCACTTAGTTTTTGAGTTACAACAACCAAAACTTAAAAGGTTGTGGAGTTAGACATGGGGTTTAAAGCAAAAGCTCATTTACCCCTTTATTTTGGTATAAAGCTGGGAAATTATGAAATGAATCTTTTTCTTTACCTCATGTATTCATTGCCTCTTTATTTTCTTATAATGACTAATTATGAAATGAATCTTTTTCTTTATCCATTTATACCCAAAACCATATGTAATTATCAAACTAAAGAAGGGTAATCTATTCTTCAAGATTGCAAGAATTACCCCAAAAGAAAGTGCATTTTGACATGGGTTTTCAAAGAAAAACTCATTTAACCTTTTATTTTGTCATAATTAAGGGAAAACAATAGGGTTTTTTTTTCTTTCTTTTTACCACCCTTTTTGTTCCTGTTCATCTAATCTTCAAGATTGCAATACTCAACTAAAAAAAAAGTGCATTTAGACATGGGTTTTCAAAGCAAAACTCATTTAACCTTTTATTTTGTCATAATTAAGGGAAAACAATAGGCTTTTTTTTCTTTCTTTTTACCACCATTTTTGTTCCTGTTCATCTATCTTCAAGATTGCAATACTCAACTTAAAATAAAGTGCATTTACACATGGGTTATCAATGAAAACTCATTTAACCTTATATTTTGTCATAATTAAGGGGAAATAATAGTTTTTTTTTTCTTTTTTTTTACTTTTGTTCTTACTCACCTGATGACCACTTTCATTATCAATATCAGGATCAGCAGAACTAGGGATACTTCTAGGCACAGCAAGGCTTTTATGCTTCTTTCTCCCATATCTTTTAACAGAACTTGCTCTCAAAACATCATCTTCTTTTGTTCTCCTTATGGGTATGGTGTCTTCAGGGCACATGCCATTCACGTGCCACAACTGGTGGATTGTGTTCTCTTTTTCTTTAGACTCTGTGTTCATCTTGTTTTCATCATAAAGCCCTTCTGGGTGATAGTTAGGCCTCATCTAAATCAATTAAAAAAAGTTTAAATTTAAAAAAAAAATCAATAAACTGATAAAGAAAATCTTGAAAGTGGTTAAAGAAACCTGGATTTTATGGTCTTTGAGGAATGGGTGATCAAAAGCTGGCTGATGAGAGATGTGTACACAATCAATGATATCCCCATCTGGGCTCTGATTAAATCATGAAAAAATCATAAATTTGTTTGATTATTAGCACTAATTTCATCAAGAAAACCACTTTTTGCAACTAAATTAAATATTTCAAAAATCATAAAATAATACCTCAATGGTTTTAATAGGGGGTTTGTTGAGGCGTTTTAAGTGTTTGTGAGCTTGAAGCTTCTGCCTGGCGCAATGTAGCGAGATCAGATCCAGGAAGAAGACAGCAAAGAGGATAACTCTAATAAACCATATCCTCATCCTGCTTCTGCTAACGTGCGCGGCTGCCGATTTCAAAAGCTGAAAAAGATGGACTCCTGAAAGTAAGAAAAGGGTTTTCTTTTTCCCAACTACAGTCTCCGACTTGTGCTAACCTCCGCCATGAGTAATGAGGTGAGCAGAGCCCGGAAAAAGACGACACGCACACTACTCTGGGTATCCTACGCACCTCCCCAAGCTCCGAGACATTTGTCTTGGTAAGTGTCCACTATTCTCTTTCTCCTCTCAATGCTATGTAAAAAGCTTCCGTTCCCTTCCTTTCTTTTTTAACTGGTCTCGTTTTTTGGACAAATGTAAACAAAGACTACGATGGTGTTTAACGAGACTAGTTATACATCATCAGAGCCAATTTCAAAACCCATTCCGACGGTTTGTAGATGTCCACGTCAAATAAAATCTAACGTCGTTAAGTTTTTTTAACGTGAGATCTAATGTAAGAAAATAGTTTGAAAGTAGAGAGTAGTTGTAAAAATATTCTCAGTTAAGATTATTATTTACCAATTAGTAAAATGTGGGATTATTAAAATTCAATAATCATTCTTTAAATTTTTGTGTTCCTTTTTGTATTATTTTCTTCTTTTTCTTCCGTTTACAATTTTAACTACTAACTAGTTTGATTATTATACTTCCTTTTTCAATTATTGATAAAACGGGTTAAAACTTAAACACAGGTTGATAACTATTAAATATTGAACGGGTCATAACAACCAAAACTAAAAAAAAACTCAAATATGGGTTGATTAAATGGGACATAATAATCATTAACAAGCACTTTAGAATTCTTTCATTTCTTGCTAACCGAACGTTAACCGAGCCGAACCTATACAACCCTATGTATAAAATATATACATAAATAAATAAGTAAAACTAGAAACATATCATAAATAAACAAAACGAATGCATTAATTATGAATTTATGACTAGAAAAAATAATATTACTAACAAAATTTCATGTGTTTTACTGAAATGGTTAGGGGGTTTTATGATAAGCATAGACTTTGAGTGACTTTATTCACTTCATGTAGTTTTTTTTACGTGATATATTTATTAAATGTGATTAGTGATTACAGAACGAAAGTGATTAATTAACCGAAATTAACCAAAACCAACTCAACGGTTAACCGGCCAAACTGTTATGATTATGGTTATGAAAAATGGTATAACCGACCAAGCGGTTATGGATATGGAATAGGCCAAAACCGACCCATAACCAACTTTGCACACCCCTAATTGGAAGTGTAGTATTGTTCAATCTGAATATCATGATTAAAAGCTATAATATTGTTCATGCCAAAAACAAATCCGTGTCCTAATAAATATGATCACCAGAGTTCGTGATGACGTTTTATTTTCAAATGCTTTTAGGTAAACAGTAAGTTGTTTTTAGAGACTAGTCATGAGTGATAGTCTCGTGTAGAAATGTAAATGTGTTTTTGACGGGGTTATTTGCTGAAGAAAGTCGACTCCCCTAAGCACAGGAGATAGACCTGTAGTTATATTTACAAGGATATGTGTTAAAATGATGTAGTTTATGGGCATGTATAGAACCTTATGGCTCAGTAATACATGCGGGTCGTAGGAGAATTATATAATGCTTTTTGAAAGCATGTCTTCTAAACAATTAGGTATTTAAATCCCACTTTTATAAAATATTATTTTATATCAAGAAATTGGAATTGTTCAACATCAACCCTCGGGTTAAGGATTTATGAAAAGATCAATCCAAGTCATTTCCCGCTCTAAAATATTCTAATCTATCCGAAAAGATAAGAATAAAATCGATTGGAGGGTTATTAGTCACATCTCCTATTGGTCCCAACAAATGGTCCAAGCTTCTTTTAACAGAAAAAAAACGTTGGTTATTAGTCGCATCTCCTATTGAAAAAGAAACCATTAATGGTCCCGGCATATAATGGTCCTAGTTTTAGAAAGAAAAAAAAAATCAATTTATCATGCATATATTCCATGCTCTATGCATGGTTCGTGTATATATAACGGACGTGGTGGGCTATATATTTTATAACCAAATCAATTCTGGCCCTGCAAATCGAGCCATGACGATAACAGTCTTCCCAAATTATTTCGTGTTGCAAGCCACTTCTGGGGGTCCGTATTTGAGCGTACCACAAGATCTCCCATCCGGTTTCCTGAAATTCAAAGAAAAACTAATCTGGAGTCCACATGCAAAGTTTGCAGCGGAGCCATCAGGAAATGGGGATGGTACATTAGTGAACATAAGATCATGCTACAACAATAAGTATTGGGTGGTACATAAAATCAACAACGATTATTGGGTTGCTGCCTCCGCAGGCAAACCGCAGGAAGACCAAACAAAACCAGCATGCACCTTGTTCCAACCTCAACTAGGAGACCAAGGTGTATCTTTAATAAGCGCGGGCATGTCTATGTACGCATCCACCTCCGGGAGTACTGATGGTCTCCTAATCTCCGATTCGAAGCTCGATTTCAATGTAGTTGATTGGGAAACGCTGGTGATACTTCCTCCTCGAGTATCATTCAAATCTGAAGTAGAAGGCAATTACCTTTGCTCTCGTGTCATTGAAACAAAACCATATCTTCGGTTTGAGTCCGGATTGGATAATGTTGGAGATCCACATCATGAACTCTTCCCAACTGCTGATGGAAACTATCGAATAAAGGATATGCATTCCGGCAAGTTCTGGAGGCGAAGCCCTTCTAATTGGGTATTGGAGGACGGGGAAGAAAACGACAACGAGCCAGGTGACTTGTTTTCGTTCATCAAACTAAGTGACAGTGTCTTTGCTCTCCGCAGTTTGGGCAACAACACCTTCTGCGGAGGGGATGGAAAAACAGACTGTTTAAACGCCCAATATCTAACTATATCCAAAGAGACAAGGTTGATTGTTGAAGAGCCAGTATTGGAAAGACACATCTTAGATCTCACATACCGGCTCTCCGACTCCAGGATTTATTACGAGCAAAGCGAAGTAGTTAGCCAGGCTATTGCAACAAATACCAACCCGGACGAAGAATCCACAGTAAACTTGGATTTTTCGTCAGCTGAACCCAGGACCACTTATTGGACTAACAACGCGTCATCCGCGTTTGGTATAAAGCTGGTAAACTTGAATGTTACTAATGTTCCATTTATTGTGAATGGGCAGGTGGAGTTGGTAACCACTGAACCTGTCCATACCTATGAATGGGGAGTGGCTGAAACAAAGGTGACTACAAAACAACAGACTTACACTGTTGTGGTGCCACCGTTAACTACAATGAAGATTACGCTCAAGCGTAACAAGGCTGCTTGCGACGTGCCTTTCTCCTACACACAACGTGATCTTCTTAAAAGCGGTGAAATTGTTACCACTATCAAGGATGATGGAATTTTCACCGGAAGCAATTCCTACAACAATTCCTTTGAAACCTCAAAAGTAGTTGAGGATGATCAAGGAAGACTATATTTGTAACTAGAATTAAAACGATGATATCATCGGTGTTTGTGATGAATAACGTATGTACGGGTCTCTTAATTAATTGGCCGGTTGATGGAGACTTTGTATATCATGTGATCTCTATGTCTATCATTTATAATTTGTGTGATAAATAACGGGTCTTTTGGTTTTTCTGGAGACTCTTGATTTAATAATGTATGTATGCATGTCGTGTGATTATGGATCTATATGTTTATCATTTGTGTCTGTATGTAATTCCTGGATCAAAGAAGAATACATATATAGGAGAAGTTACCCGGAAATTTCTTACATGTTTATTAAATAAACGTGACCCATATATGTTTATGAACCGTTCGTAAAAATAAAAAGATTAATACTTGTATAAATTCCAATTACAATACAAGAAGTAAAGAAAGCAGTAAATTACAATGGAAATAAAAGAAAAACACAAAAAAGGGAAAATGAAAACAGATTTCGTGACCGAGGCTATGTTTAACACGGGTCCCTTAAAACAAATTTCGAGCCTCCCAAGAGAACTCAAATGTTTCCCGGGATATAACTGCCGAAGCTGTACAGCTGGGGAGGACTCTAATTTTGAAAGAGTACCTTAAAAAAGAAAGAGTAGACGGTAGAGAGTTTCTGGGGAGGACTCTAATTTTGAAAGAGTACCTTAAAAAAGAAAGAGTAGACGGTAGAGAGTTTCTGCAGAAACCGTTGTTCTGTATAGTGTGATTCTAGTGTCAATTCAGTGGATTCAAATGCCAAGCAAGTCTAGGTATTTATACAGAAATAAGAATCGTAACAGCCGGATGAACAAAAAACAAAAATAAAGAGAATTAAACGTCTTCAGTGCTCTTTATTTGGTTTTTTAATTCTGATTCGAAGCGTCCAAATTTTTAACTCTTAAGAGCCGGTCAACAGAAAACTGTTCAGCCGCTAAAACGCGCGCGCATATCTGGACGTACCCGCTAGGCCGCCATAACGTGCATATCCGGACACGGACGCGGACTGCACCTGCTAGGCCGCGGACCCGGGCTGCCACGTGGAGGCTACTCGGACGCTCTACATGGATGTCGCACCACATCACATGTCGTGTGCCCGGGCGATCATGAACGCGGATCACTCGTAGTTGGTCAAAAGTACTAAATCGGCTCTCAAGCGTGCGAAGTGCAAAGTGCGCCATCAAAACGTCACATTATGCCCATCGCCCTCGTCCCAAGCCACGCGCCGACGCGTTGGGTGCTTCAGACCTTTCTGGTTCACACTGAATGTCATCTTTATAAGGTAACAATTCTAAAGGAGTGTTTCACCTTATAACCCACTTACATGTTTATCATCCCCCTGTATGGGACAAGTTTCCCTACTTTATACTCAAGAAAAACTAAATTATTTCAGCTCTACATACCCAATTTTGAGCATCGATATATCATTTATTTTAACTCCGTTTGGACTTGGTTTGTTTCCTAGCGAAAGTCTCACATAAGAGAACACAAACCTAGAAAAATATAATAATATTAACTTCAGTTACATATATTTATTTCTGTACAAATTTGGCAAAAAGTCACTTTTGTAACTTGGTGAAAAAACTAATTTTTCATTCAAAGCACACCTGGATATCATTGGGCCAAATCCCCTTTGATAATAACGAAAGTAAATCGGTCCCTATTAAGTTAATTTTTTTTAACGGCAATTTGAATCACCGACGGACCACTGGGCCACCCGATCATCTCCACCCCCATAGGTGAGAAAACTCATTGGCCCAACTTAGACCCTTTTTTTTGTTACAAGTGGGACTTGAACCCAAGATCTTCTTATTTTAAAAAAGTCTTAAGAATACACCTTTACCACTAGACTAAGCTAATGATTGTCCCTATTAAGTTAAATGGTCCAAGTTTTTATCGACAAAATAACAAAGCTAATTAATTGGTCCCAATAAATGCTCTAAGCTACTTTCAACATAAAAAAAACGTGGGTTATTAGTCCCGTTTCCTATTGAACAAAATTCGTCCATAATCACATGTTTTATTGGTACTAAATGGTCTCAATCTATAATCTATATCTATATTATATAATAAATAAAAATCATTTATGGCACGTGTCGCGTTCACATCATTTCTCATAATTTTTTTACCGCATCTCTCTCTTATTAAATGACTTTCCTTTTTTTAATAATGATTTATATTTAAAAAAAAATATTAATTATACTAATAAGACACATTTATTTTAAATTATCTCTTATTTTAATAAATTTTAAATTTTAATTATGTAACTTTTGTTTTTAACTAAATAGTGATGTAATTCAAATTATATTAAATAGAAATTAATGTATTCAAACAGTGTAATATACATGTTTTTAAATATATAAACTTTTTATTACTGAGTATATAACATTACATTTTATCAACACGTGCCACACGTGTTTTTTAAAATACAAAATTTGTATTACTAAATATATAATATTACATTTTATAGTATATAATAAATAAAAGTTTCTCAATGTCACGTGTCGCCTTCACATTCATTGTTATAACTTTTTCCTGCATCTCTCTCTTATTAAATACACATCCATCTTTCCAATAATAATAATTATATATTTTTAAACAAATTATTAATTATACTAATAAAACACATTTATTCAAAATTATCGCATATTATAAGAAATTTTGAAATCTAATTACTTAACTTATGTTTTCATTCAAAGAGTAAATGAAAGTCAAATTACTTTGAATAATAATTAATTTATTTTTAAAACTCAATTACATATTAACTTTTACATATTTTTGAATTTTGTTTTCTATTGTTAGTATATGTAATAACATTTTTCAACTTATAAGATCTATATTAAGATTTAAAAATTTTATGCATTAATATTTTTTCAAGCTGTATAGTACTCAAGTTCTAAACTAGTTAATAATATATATTGATCCAAACAGAAAAAGAAACGACGACGGTATATACAATGGTCCCAATTAAATTATGATATTTATATAACAAAATAATTTAAACCACATAGTTTAACAAGCTTCATCTCTCTTCTAATAAAAAAACTAAATGGTTTTGTCACTTGACATCACCATATTCAATCTCACAACGCCCCTCCCCCCCAAATCACATTTGTATCATTCATTTAATACTTTCTATTTAGCCTTTTTTATTTTAAAAAGTTACATAAATAAACATTATCATAATTATTACCATTGTTCATATTTTTTATAAAATTATTATCAAAAGTTAATATTAAAAAAAATCAAGAATTAAAAAACAACAGATTTAAAAAAACGAGTTTTTAAAGTTTTATTATTAAGAAACGATTTTTTAAATTTTATTATAAAAAACAAGATTTTTTTAATTTTACATATAAATTTGAAAATACTACGTTTATATTTTAAATAAATATGTGTTAGAATAAAGTTTACTAATATTAAATTAGTAGTTTTTTAATTATATTTGATATTTATAAACAAATTTTTTATTTGACTTATAAATTTTAATACTTAGTTTTCAAAAAAATTAAGAAACTTGCAAATATTTATTTTTAAAAGTGTATTAAATTTGAAAAATTATTTTTTTTAAATGACGAGATCTTTTTTCTTTCAAAAAACATGTTTACAAGTTTCAGTTCTAATTTATTAGTTTTAAATTTTTCATATTTAATTTTGAAATTTTAAATTTAATTGTGTCGAAATAGTAATAAGTTAAATTTTTTAAATTTGGAGTTTTAAATTTATAATTTAAAAGACGATATATTGTTGAAATTTAAATTTTATTTGTATTTTTTTATTTTTTTTTAACGAGAATTTAGTATTAAAAGTTTAGCGAGATTTTTCGCATACAAATACAAATAGTAACCGTCAATCAGAGCATCTTGATGATGATTTTGAGAAAAGTTTATAATCTTATGGTTTTCTAAATGGACTTACATTATCAGGTTTGTCAAACCATGAATTAATTTTGAATGTCGTTGTTTCAGTTATGCTATTAATACATATTGATGAAAAAAATGGTTTAGTTAATGTAACAAGTCTTTAGATCAAATCACAAGGTAATCGCGTTATAGAAATGAAAATTATATTTTAAAGCAACATTGATAATCACAATTTTATCCATATAATTGGGTTAACATATCCAGACAAAATAATTTCATTAAAACATCAAAGAAAAAAATATACAATTGTTGTATTTTTGCAATGACCATAAATAAAAGTTTATGGCAATCACTTTCAAATATTGGTTAGTATTGAAAGATACAATGTTTATTTTCTGATCAGTTGTACGTTGCATTATTAAGAGTTAAAGTAGAGACGTACTCAGTCTATTAATGTTTGGTAAACATGAAAAATTACCAATATCACGTCAAATGTTACATACAATGAGTAATTTTTAAATTTGTAAATAATCATTGTAAGGTTTCATTTGACATGTAATTTAATTTATTGTAAAAAATGCACAACTTATTAAATGAATTTTCATGTATTTTTTAATGTTTTAATTACTCTCATCCATATAATCTTAACATGTAACAAAATGAAAAGGTTACAAATACAATATCAAATTTGTATAAAAAGAGTTGTTAATATATTTATCAATATAATATTAACGTTTCACCCGTGTAACACACGGGGTTAAAGCTAGTTCTACATAAAATAAAATAAAAAAAACATAAATTGGTCCCATGCATATCTTGAGTTAAATTATCCAAGTTTATTTCAACAAAATAACAAAATGTAATTAATTGGTCCCAATAAATGGTCCAAGCTACTTTAAACACAAAGAAAAACACGGGTTAATAGTCCCATCTCCTATTGAACAAATTTGGAACCTTGAAAACCAGAAATTGAAATTAGCTCTTAAACTAATACTAAGGGGGGTGTGAGTGAAAGGTCGGTAGCAAGCGGGTAGTTGGCGGGTTGGGTGTAACACCGCCGCATCCTCAGCGACGTCGGAGGGTAGTTGCCAGCGGCTTCACTCAGCGGGTATATATACCCGCTAGAAATCCCATTTTTACCCGTTGATTTTGTTTGAATATAGCCGTTTAAAAACAATTATTCATTTTTTTACCCCTACAAATACATACCCAATCATTTTATTCACTTCACAAAAAAATACATTCTTTCTAAATATAAACCATTACTTTTGTATCTACTCAACCAAAATATGAATCAAGGAAGACTATATTTGTAATTTTCACTGGAAGCAATTCCTACAACAATTCTTTTGAAACCTCAAAAGTAGTTGAGGATGATCAAGGAAGACTATATTTGTAACTAGAATTAAAACGATGGTATCATCAGTGTTTGTGATGAATAACGTATGTACGGGTCTCTTAATTAATTGGCCGGTTGATGGAGACTCTGTATTTCGTGTGATTTCTATGTCTATCATTTACAATTTGTGTGATAAATAACGGGGTTTTTTGGTTTTTCTAGAGACTCTTGATTTAATAATGTATGTATGTATGCATGTCGTGTGATTATGGATCTATACGTTTATCATTTGTGGCTGTATGTAATTCCTGGATCAAAGAAGAATACATATATAGGAGAAGTTACCCGGAAATTTCTTGCATGTTTATTCAATAAACGTGACCCATATATGTTTATGAACCGTTCATAAAAATAAAAATATTAATACTTGTATAAATTCTAATTACAATACTGGAAGTAAAGAAAGTAGTAAATTACAATGGAAATAAAAGAAAAACACAAAAAAGGGAAAATGAAAACATATTTCGTGACCGAGGCTATGTTTAACACGGGTCCCTTAAAACAAATTTCGAGCCTCCCAAGAGAACTCGAACGTTTCCTGGGGTATAACTGCCGAAGCTGTACAGCTGGGGAGGACTCTAATTCTGAAAGAGAATCTTAAAAAAGAAAGAGTAGACGGTAGAGAGTTTCTGCAGAACTGTTGTTCTATACAGTGTGTTTCTAGTGTCAATTCAGTAGATTCAAATGCCAAGCAAGTCTTGGTATTTATACAGAAATAAGAATCGTAACAGCTGGAGGAACTAAAAACAAAAAAAAAGAGAATTAAACGTCTTCAGTGCTCTTTATTTAGCTTTTCAATTCTGATTCGAAGCATCCAAATTTTTAACTCTTAAGAGCTAGACAACGGAAAACTGTTCAGCCGCTAGAACACGCACGCATATCCGGGCGTACCCGCTAGGACGCCAGAACGCGCATATCCGGACACGGACGCCGACTGCACCTGCTAGGCCGTGGACCCGGGCTGCCGCGTGGAGGGTACTCGGACGCTCTACATGGATGCCGCACCACATCACATGTCGTGTGCCCGGGCGATCATGAACGCGGATCACTCGTAGTTGGTCAAAAAAAATAAGGCGGCTCTCAAGCGTGCGAAGTGCAAAGTGCGCCATCAAAACGCCACATTATGCACATCGCTCTCGTCCAGAGCCCGTACCCGACGAGTTGGGTGTTCGCACCTTTCTGGTTCGCACTAAGTGTCATCCTTATAAGGTAACAATTCTAAAGGAGGGTTTCACCTTATAACCCACTTAAAGATTTCTCATCCCCCTATATGGGACAAGTTTCCCCACTTTCTACTAAAAAAAGCTGAATTATTTCAGCTTTATATACCCAACTTTGAACATCGATATCTTATTCATCTTAACTTCATTTTGGACGTGGTTTGTTTCCTAGAGAAGGTCTCACGTAAGAGAACTCAAACCCAGAAAGAAATAATAATATTAACTTCAGTTACATATATTTATTTCTGTCTAAAGTTGATAAAAATTCACCCATATCATTTAGTGAAAAAACTAATTTTTCACCCAAAACACACCTGAATTTAATTGGATCAAATGCCCTTTAATAATAACAAAAGTAAATCGGTCCCTATTAAGTTAAATGGTCCAAGTTTTTATCGACAAAATAACAAAACTAATTAATTGGTCCAAGCTTCTTTAAACAGAAAAAAAAACGTGGGTTATTAGTCCCATCTCTTATTGAACAAATTTTGTCCATGATCACGTGTTTCATTGGTATTAAATTGTCCCAATTAAAATATGAGATTTATATAACAAAATAATTTAAACCACATAGTTTAACAATCTTCATTCTACATAAAATAATAAAAAACGTAAATTGGTCCCCATGCATATCTTGAGTTAAATGATCCAAGTTTATTTCAACAAAATAACAAAACGTAATTAATTGGTCCCAATAAATGGTCCAAACTACTTTAAACAGAAAAAAAACGTGGGTTATTAGTCCCATCTCATATTGAACAAAATTGGAACCTGGAAAACTTGATTAATGAATAAACCTATCATCTATTTATACTAACATATGACTTAAAAAACAAGAAATTGAATTTGGCTCTTAAACTAATACTAATTGACTCTAGCCGTAACATTTAAATGAAATAAGGATTAATGTGTAACACACATGTCACTTCCATAAGTCATCCATGTTTCTGCGAATTTAGCATGTTTATAAGAGTTGAAAAATGAATCATATATATATGTTCAGTTTGAAAGTTTTCCCTTAAACCATTCATGTAAATTTATAAATTATTATAAGATTTTATAACAAAATAGTTTTCCCTTGAACCACCTGGATACAAAATAACAAAGGTAAAATGGTCCAATCCAAAGTTAACGTGTTTGATTTGTCCAGCAGCAGGCAGGCCCATTGTACTAAATGGTCCCAACTAATAAAATATAATGATCCAAATTAAGAGAAAAAGAAAAGGACAATGCATATTGCAATGGTCTCGGATCTAAATATATAGCTATAGCTAGCATGTATGTTTTTATTTATAACCATATAGAAACCAAACCAACCCAACCCCATACATTGATTAATCTAGTTTAGCCATGGACATGCCATTCCTCCCAAGGCTTTTCCTGATGCAACACGTTAATAATGGTCCCTATTTGAGCGTTGTAGCAAGTCCCCCAGCAAACAGACCATCCGGATTGATACGACCCGATGAGAGTCAATTCGGGAGTCCGCGTGCAAAGTTTGCAGCAGAGACATCACAAACGGGGGATGCCTCACTCGTACACATAAGGTCTTGCTACAACAATAAGTATTGGGTGGCCCGTGAACAGGATCGGGTGTTTTGGATTGCTGCTTCAGCCGACAAGCCAGAGGAAGACCAAACAAACCCCGGATGCACCTTGTTCCGTACTTCTAGGCATACTAATTCATCAGGGAAGCCATCTTTCCAATTATTTTGCATCAGCAGGTCTATGTACCTGTTCCACATCGCAGGCGCTGCAGGTGGCTTGGCGGCTGCCCTCACATGGGGACCCATGTTCCCTGCGGTTGATTGGCAAACGCTGCTCATACTTCCCTCTCAGGTCTCATTCGGATCTGAAGAACTAAAAGACCAATACCTTTGCTCCCGTGTCATCGACAAACACTATAACTATCATCGGTTCGAGTCAGGATTGGATATCGGGAGTCTGTTGGTGGCCCATGAACTCTTCCCCACTCACGATGGAAACTACCGTATAAAGAACCTGCACTTTGGCAGGTTCTGGAGGCTTGGCACTCGCTGGATATGGGCCGACGCCGCAGACAACAACCACACAAGCGAGGCCACGTTTTCATTTGTCAAACTAAACGACGCCCAGTCCATCGCTGTTCGCAATTTGGGAAACAACCTCTTCTGCGCTCCAGACACCCGCGAGGGAAAAGTAAACTGTCTGAGAGCCGAACATCCTACTATTATAGGAAGGACAAGGCTGTTGGTTGAAGAGCGTGTCCTGAAAAGGGAAATCCAAAACATCCAATACCGCTATTCCGACGTCAGGATTTACGAGGAGGGACTCGAAGAAGTTTCCAATGCTATTGGTGTTAATAAAGACCCGATGTTTCCAGCCACTATGATTTTAAGCCTTAGAAAAACCGAATCCTTGTCCACTTATTGGAGCAACAGTATTTCATTGAACTTGAATGTAAACGCAGAACTAAAAGTCACTCCAATTCCGCTTATCGTGGAGGGGAAGCTCCAATGGTCAGTGGATTTCGAGTATACCTATGAATGGCGAAAGGAAAGAACGACAACAACTACGACACAAGTGTTTTACGTTGTTGTGGTGCCACCATTAACTACAGTGAAGGTGACACTCATGTGTACCAAGGCCGCTTGCGATGTGCCTTATTCCTACACTCAACGTGATCTTCTTCCAAACGGTCAATGGGTTACCACTGTCAAGGATGATGGAATATACAATGGCTTCAACACCGACAACTTTTATTTTTATTCCGAAAGAGTTAATTAGATCTATACTCTACTAGCTATATATACGTTTGTGACAAATAAGACTGGCCTCTAGATGTAACAATATATGTCTGATCTGCGTTGTCAGTCGTCTTGTGTTGTGTGATAAATAACGAGGTCTCTTGGATAGTCGGACACTCTTGATGTAACAATGTGTGTATGTATTTACTATAATTTGGTATAAACCGATTGATTTTCATTGAGAACCCGGGCCAAGGGGATATTTATACTAGAAAATATGACAAACTTCCCTATCTAATGTTTAGCTATCTAAGGAAAAGATAATACAGAATAAATATATATCGACTAATATGCCCCCGTAGTTGTAGCTTCGAATGCGTAAACTGGATTTAAACCTCTGAAATAACATACGTGGAAGGCCTTTTGTAAACATGTCGGCGTACTGGTAATCAGCTGGAATGTGCAAGATGCGAATAGAGCCGATACGAACCTTTTCGCGAATAAACTGTATATCAATCTCTACATGCTTCCTTTGTTGATGTTGTACGGGGTTACCGGATGAGTAGACAGCTGAAACCTTGTCACAGAAAATGATGCTGACGTCGCGGAAGTAGGGGTGTTCAATAATTGGTTTCAAACCGATTAATCCAATAACTGAATCGAAACCGAAACCGTTTAAAACCAAACCGAATTACATATTTGGTTTTAGGATTGGTTCAAACCAAAAACCGAATATGTAATTTGGTTTTTGGTTTGGTTTAGGTTTCAAGATTGTGAATTCGGTTTGAACGGAATAACCCGAATTTGGTTATACCACTATTTTAATCCATATTTTATAGTTAACCCAATTTATTTATATTAATAACAAATGCCCATATATGAATTATAAATCATTATTTGATAAAAATATGTTTTTTTTAGACTTTTCCAAAATATTGTGTTGTTTAAACCGAATAAATTATGACTACCCAAAAGAAATTTTTTTTTTGTTAATTCGGTTTGCTAGGTTCAAACCGAAAAGCAAACCGAATTGCAATGTGGTTTTAGGTTCGGATTAGGTTTCCTCGAATATGGTTCGGTTTGGATTGTGGTTTCAACCAAAAAAATTCCCAACCCGAAAAACCTGTAACCCAACCCGATGAACACCCCTACGCGGAAGTGTAGATGTAGATCAAGAAAGAGGTTGCAAAGCCATGTAGTCTCTATTGCGACATTAGCAATGCCCCTATATTCTTCCTCAACACTAGACCGGGAGACAATGTGTTGACGTTTCGATGACCAAGACACAAGATTGTCTCCAATGAAAACACACTAACTTGAGGTCGATCTTCAGGAGTTGGGACACCCCCTACACACCCGGTCTGCATTGGAATAGGCAGTCATCTTGACTAACTTGGAGGGTGTAATCGGGAGGCCATAAGACGCAGTATACCCTTTAGATATTCTAACAGGCGCTTCATGTACTGAAGATGTGGCTCCCGTGGGGCATGCGTAAAGAGACATATTTTTTACTAATAGGCTTAACCCATATTTGACATCATGTACAGGTAACATCTGTCCCCGAAAGAACCTTAACAAGCTGGTACATATTCCTGTAAGAAAACCGTTGACTTTTTTTTCCTTGACAATGTAATGACTTTATAAAAACGTTTACTTTCTTTCTTTCATAAAAACTTTATTTAACTTATTTTTAACTTGAAACATATATTATGCATTTGTTTATATATATAAAACTAAAATAAAAGCTTGCCAAAAATATATCTTTACCACACTTAAACATAGTTTGAACAAATATTATGCCTTTGTTTATGTATATATGAAAATATAATAAAGGCTTGCCATAAATAAAACTACACCTTACATAAAACGTGCCTTTACCTCTTTTAAACATTAATATAAAATATGTAATAAACACGTTTTACTAAGCATGCACACCACCCCTAAAGCAGACAAAAATGGGGGATTAGAACTCACATGGTATTCGGTACACAGTGGAAACTAACAAGCTTTGGGCTACATAAGTGTTACGTGATCCGTGCGAATATAATACATAAAATTGGTTAAACTTTGCTAGCGTCGACTAACACTCTTGAGAGTCGCCCGAGCTTGCGTTTAGTACTTTATGTCATGCTATGGGGTCGATACTCAAAGAGTCGGCTCTGAGAGCCGATTATCAGTGTCTTCTTCCTCGTTAAGTGTCACCACATGAAGGTGGTCGACTTTTGAGTGTTGGCTCAAGAACACAAATCCCATACATGCCCGTTTTCAGTCTAAAGTCATAACTTTTACGTTCTAATCTTAACCATGAAGCTAGATCCAGGGTTTTTTTTAACACAAGCACACGTAAAAATCTTATCTTTAAGTTAAAACCACATGAAAACCCTAAAAACCCATTTTCAACCAAAATCTCGGATTTGAACAAGTTTCTTACCCCTAATCAGCCCGTTTCTTTAGCAAAGCTTCGTGTAAACACCGGAGAAGAAGAATTGATTGATCTTGGAGCAAAACGACACTTTCTCTCTCTAGACGTTTCTCTCTCTCTCTCTAAGTGGGAAGATGATGAAATGAAGGAGAAGGTGTGGGGAAGGGGAGTTAGAGGCACCCTCCACCCTCAGGCCCACTAGCCCGTTCTCGGCCCACATCCCGGCCCATCAAGTCTCATCATCCACTAATGCTTAAAACCCGCACCTGTTAAGTTCAAATTCCGGATGTAACACTTTATATGTAAATATATTATATTCGTTTGTGTGATAGTTTTGATCACTTTTTTCTACACACTATTTATCGTTTCTTTAAATCATTAATCATCAACCTAATCCAAGGACCAATATTACGCAATTAAGCAATTATAACAACCAATACAAGAATGAGGGTTTAATTATTTATCACACTTCAGTTGAATTAAATGTCATCCATTTACCTCGTGGACTTGACACTCTCCTTATAACTAGTTTTATTTTATAGGATATATAACTAGAATCATTACTCTCTTTATTTTTTTACTAGCTTTAACCCCATGTGTTACATGGGGTGAAATGTTAAGACTATATTGGTAATTTTTTTTCATTTTGCTAAATGTTAAGATTATATGGATTAAAGTAATTAAAACATCAAAAAAATAAATGAAAATACATTTCATAAGTGGTGTAATTTTTACAATACATTAAATTACTTATAAAATGAAACCTTATAACAATAATTTACAAATTTGCAAATACATCATTGTATACAATATTTGACGTGGTATTTGTAACCTTTCCATTTTTAACACCCACTAAATGCAACAAATAATATAGTTTCTTTTCTCAATGACTGAAAACATAAAATAGCCAAAACCGTTAAAAAAAAGTCACAAACGGTGCGAACCTGATTGAAGAGGGTAGGGAGTCAAAGAAATCGAAGATAATCAAATTGGTCAACGATTTCCTTGCGTACGCTGTTTCTCCATTTTATTAACTTATATCAGCCTTTTCGTAGAAACTTTAATCTTGATGTTGCAACATATTTATAAATATTTAAGTTGTAATTAAACTTATTTATCAAAATTAAATTATTATTATTTTTAAATCTCGTCTTTTATACTGAAAATCTCGCTAAACTTTTAATATTTAATCTCTCCTTTAAAATAAAATAAAAATAAAACTTTAATTTCAACAATATATGATCTTTTAAATTCAAAATTTAAAAGGCACACTCCTTGATATATAGACACAATTTAAATTTAAATAGTGCACTCCTTGATATATAGACACAATTTAAATTTAAAATTTCAAAATTAAATGTTAATAAAATTAACACTAATAAATTATAACTGAAACCAACCATATTTTTTTATGAAACTCGTCATTTAAAATATTAAAGCTTACAATATAATACACTTTTAAAAATAAATGTTTATAAATTTCTTAAATTTAATTAAAAAGTAACTATTAATATTTCAAAATCAAAATAAAATATTTATTTATAAATATCAAACTTAATGAAAATACTACTAATTAAATATTAGTAAACTTTATTCTAACACATATTTATTTCAAATACAAAAGTAGTATTTTTGAATTTTATATGTAAAATTAAAAAAATATTGTTTTTAATAATAAAATTTTAAAAATTCATTTTTTTAATAATAAAACTTTAAAACTTGTTTTTTTTAATATTCTAATTTTTAGTTTTTGATTTTTTAAAATATTCACTTTTGATGATAATTAAAAAAACACAAATTGAGTCAATGGTAATAATTGTGAATTGATTTGGTTAAATATTATTTATGTAGTTTTCAAAAAAAAATTAAGCTAAATATGAAAAGATTGAATAGTGTATGTAAATATGTTTTTGGAGGGGAAAATTTATGAGGTGAATTGTGGTTATGACACTTGTCAAAACCATTTAGATTTTTATTATAAGAGAGATGAGGCTTCGACACCGATGAGTGAGTCAAGTTTCTTTCAACAAAATGACAAAGGTAATTAGTTGTCAAATATATATTGAATTAAATCTTAAATGGTCCAAGCGTCTTTTTAATAACAAAAAAATGTATCCACACAAACAAAAAGGAATAGAAACAAACAAAATATAATGGTCCTAATATATCGAATATGTGTATAAACGTCCAATTTCTTTCAAGAGAAAAAAAAAACAATAGTACGTTAGTACCAAAATAATGGTTTTCACGCGAAGTATATGGAGCCGATCGACACCATGTGACACCTGTATGTTGGTTGGGGTTATATGTGTTTGTATATATAGTTGCGTAACTTGTATATAATTATGTAAAGTTCGCGATATTATGTTTAATCATGCATTATAATCATGTAATTTGTGCATATAGTTACGCGAATGTTTGTACCAATATACATACATATATACATACATACATACATAAAGAGTGGTTCAAATTAATAAAAACATAACGGTCCCAATACATCGAATGTGTGTACCAATATATATACATAAAATAAAAAGTTCGTTTTTCCTAAAAGGGCTAAGAACTAACCATATCATAAACACGACAACTATTATCCTCTAAGCTATTTTAGTTCACTAAAATCTAGGGTTTATGGGCTTTTACTATGCTAATAAATGTGTAAAAACAATTCATCACATGATGCATTGAGTCGAGTGGTCCAAGTTTTTTTCAACAAAAGGACGATGGTAATAACTGGTCCCAATATTTGAATTAAATGGTCCAAGCTTCGTTTAGCAGAAATAAAAAAAACGTGTTTCGTTGCAATCCTATCTCCTACAAGTGTGAACAATCCATCACGTGATGCGTTGATCCTAGCTCCTTATTGTCAACAATCCATCATGCGCTACATGCTTTTTGTGCTTGCGGGTATGTATTTTGTAAGTATATTGATCCCGCATGCATACATTTAAAATCACAAGCCTCGTTGGGTTAATATATTTCTTCTATTTACATGGTTTCAATGAAATTAATAATGATGTGTATGTAGATCCTATTCAATCTCTTTGTAAAACATTGATACTAATTACTTAATATTACCTCATAGGGATATATGTTATCAATGTTAAGCTCCGTCGAGTGTCAACTCTTGATGCCTGAAATGAATGCAACATCTTCTCACATACATGGACGTCCGACCTATTTGGGTGCCTGAAGTAAAATTAAAATGTGTGCGTTTGTGAGCCCATACTAAAGTTTCAATCAATTTCTGCCATTATCCACGCTAGGAAATTAAAATCATAAATCTATTAGCTCAAACAAGATGTCTAAATAAAAAACATTAAAAGAATTATATCAATTAATAACTTGTGAAGAGGTAATCTCTTAACCACCCTATCAAATTAGTGAAAATTCGTCAAAATGTGAAACATTACCCTATTTATCAATACAATAATTTGTGGTGTTTAAGCTCATATATAATCACTCTTCGGTTTCACTACTCTTGTGCGCTAAATCGTTGTCGATTTCAATGACTTTGAAAAAAAATCCTAATTTTCATTACGAATTATAATATGGATATATATTATACAAATAAATCAAACTACGAGAAAAATATGCAGATAACTTACTATCTCTCTCGAAGTTCATGGTGAAGATGAAACATATGGATCTCCCTTTTTTGTTTTAGGCATTCAGTTATTCATTCAAGATGTGAGAATTTACTCTCATTGAACCCATAAAAAATTTGGGGCTCCCATAAATGTAAATGTAGAAGTTTAAGACCACTCACATCTTATTTGGTATCCATGTTACTATATTTAAACAAAAAAATCACTTTTCTTTAAATTTAAATCTTATTTTTCAAAAACTTCACACATACCATTCATTATCTTTATAAATATTATTTTTTAAGGAAATAAAGATATGAGATAAACTTGAGTTGGTATATTTAAGTTTTTAGTATTGTTTCACATATAATTTTAAAGATAAGAAAATGATTTAAAGAATGAGATGTAGGACCTTTGTAACTCAAAACCTTATTCTTTTTTCCTCAAAATTTAAGGATATACATGTTACACTAGGTTAGTGACCCGTGTAGTACACGGGTGAAAAATGAAAAAAATGTATGATTAAAATATGTCAAAAATGTTACTAATGATTGATTTTAAATGTTATATATAAATAAAAAATGAAACACTACATTTACAATTCACAAGTATACAAATACTTTTTTATATACAACATTTGTTGTTTGTCGGCTAAGTTTATTATCTTTATCTAATATTAAAAGTTTGATTTCAGAACTAAGTTATAGTTTGACAAACCTTAAATTTTTAGTCCATTAACATTTCTCAATATTATCATTTAGATACTTTGACTTACATAAAAAATGCTTTTGAATTAAAAGAAAAGATGAAGTCAAACTTTTAATATTAGATAAATATAACAAACTTAGCAGGCAAACAACAAATGTTGTATAAGAAGAAGTATTTGTAAATTTGTGAATTGTAAATGTAACGTTTCATTTTTTATTTATATATAACATTTAAAATCAATCATTAGTAACATTTTTTACATATTTTAATTATACATTTTTCATTTTTCATCCGTGTAGTGCACAGATCACTAACCTACTAACATAATAAAAGAATAAAACTTACAACATAAAAAAAGTTAAATAAAGGAATAAACCTTATCAAACATAAAAAGGTAAAATTTAAATAATTTACATAAAAAATAGTAACTTTTTTGATAACAATAACCATAAAATATGACATAGGTTACATTTTAAAAATTATATTTTTAAATTATATTATAAAGTAAACCAATTTTAATGGAAACTCTAATGCATGGTTTGATAGGTTTTGTGTGAACGATCAACGTTGATGAGGTTTTTAAGTACATAAAAACTGTCTTAACGACACCAAAACTAGTATTTAATGTTACAATCCTAAAATATAACCACAATTGAAAATTTGTCTTTACATTAAATGATCTTAAATTTTACTGTATCAATTTTGTATGAGTTATCTTTGGAACTTCTTAATTTTAACCTAACCATTAATACTTTTCTCCTAAGACGACGGTCAGTTTTACTTCAAATTGTTTTTGTTTATGGGAAAATTAAATATAAAATACACAAAATAATGATGTTTAGTTTAGGCAGAAAAATTAGTCCAAGAGTTGCTCTAAAGCTGACACATGGACAAAAGGATATTATTTTATTAGGTTAGATATACCAAGTGGGATGTGAATGCTGTAAAGCTGATGGGTGCACCCACAATGGATCAAGAAACAAAGTTGAGTAAATTGAGATGTCATGCATTAATTAAGTACGATTATTAGCGTAGTAAACTTTCTGTCAAACTCTATGAAATGAATATTACACTTCCGAAAGAAAGTTGAGGCTGAAAATAAGAAAAAAAAACTTAACCTACAAAGCAAGCAAAAAACAAATTATAGATCAATAATTACGTAGCTCATTGTCTCTGTTAGATTTCTTTTTATAACCTACAAATCAACAAAAACTGAGTAATGGTCCCACTATATTGACTAGTGAATACAATGAGCCAATCCATCATGCATTCCATATTATCTTTGCTTTACGGTCCGTGTGTGTGTATATATAAGGGATGAGAGGGTATGTATTTTATAACCATATCGATTCCACAATAGCATACTTGTCCTTAAAGCTAGCTAGGTGTTCCATACTAGACAGACCAATTAAGCCAGCCATGGCCGTGATATTATCGCTCCCAAGGTTTTTCACCCTTAAATTCAATACATTGCCATACTTGAGCGTACCAGAAAATCCCCCACCAACCCTTCCACCAGGTTTCGTGAAATTCGAAGAAAATCAAATTTTGAGTCCTCGTGCAAAGTTTGCAGCAGATCCATCACAAACTGGGGATGCCACACTGGTGAACATAAGATCTTGCTACAACAATAAGTATTGGGTGGTACATGAAGTCAGGCCCTTTTATTGGATTACTGCCTCTGCTGACAAACCACAGGAAGACCGAACCAAACCCGGGTGCACCTTGTTCCAAGCTCAACAAGGAGTCCAACAGCAGCTACTTTTATTTAGCATTGGCGCGTCTATGTACGTAATCCTCGGGGGTGGAGACAATGAGTGGAAGTATGGCCTCCGACTTATCCCCGAAGCTCCACATGGTTTCGCTGTAGTTGATTGGGAAATGCTGGCGATACTTCCTCCTCATGTCTCATTTAGACATGAAGGCAATTACCTTTGCTCCCGTTTCATTGACGGAGCCCCGTATCTTGTGTTCGAGTCCGGATTGGATGCAGGAGATCCACTGGTGGCCCATGATCTCTCCCCCACTAATGATGGAAGCTATAGAATAAAGAGTGTGCACTTTGGTCAGTCCTGGAGGAAAAACCCTCAAAACTGGATATGGGCTGATGGGGTAGAAGAGGGCCTCCGGCCTTGGGACATCTTGTTTTCATTCGTCAAGATAAGTGACGGTGTCTTTGCTCTACGCAATGTGGGCAACAACGCCTTCTGCGGTGGACTCACCCGCGATGGAAACACTGACTGTTTAAACGCCAGATATCCAACTATATCAACAGAGGCAAGGCTGGTAGTTGAAGAGCGCGCCTTGCAAAGAGATATCTCACAACTCACATACCGGCTATCCGATTCCAGGATTTATCAGGAGGAAATCCAAGAAGTTGCCCATGCTTTTACAACAAATCACAGCGCGGACAAAGAAACCACAGTCACCCTCAGTTACGCATCATCTGTTTCCAGGACCACTAATTGGACTAACGATTCGTCATTGACGATGTCTGGTGTAAAGGTAAACTTGGAGTTCACTACTGTTCCAGTTATTGAGAATGCGGAGGTGAAGTTGTCAACTGAATTTAGCCATGAGTATGAATGGGGTGTGGCCAAAACAACGGAGAGTACAAGGCAAGAGACTTACACTGTTTTGGTGCCACCATTAACTACAGTGAAGGTGACGCTCATGTGTACAAAGGCTGCCTGTGATGTGCCTTTCACCTACACGCAACGTGATCTTCTTATAAGCGGTGAAAGGGTTACCACCATCAAGGATGATGGAATTTTCACCGGCATCAACTCCTACAACTTTCGTTTTGAATCCTCGGTGCAAGGTAAGAATGATTAACGCTATCCGTGAGATTTCTATGTGTCTGTATGTTGTTTGATTATCGTCTATCATTAGTGTGATAAATAACGGGGTCGATCTCTTGGTTTCGTTTGATTATCGTCTATCATTAGTGTGATAAATAACGAGGTCGATCTCTTGGTTTCGTTTGATTATCGTCTATCATTAGTGTGATAAATAACGGGTCGATCTCTTGGTTTGTATGGATGCTCTCCATGTAATAATCGATCTCTTTGTCTATTATTTGCGTGATAAATAACTCAGTCTCTTGATTTGTCTCGAGACCTTTGATGTAACAATGTATGTATGTATATGTCGTGTGATTATTGATCTCTATGTCTATTCATTCCCATGTTGTCGTGTGGCTTTACCTCTACCACTGAGCTATGCGTTTCAGTCTTTTTCTAGACCAATAGTACTACACTACAAGAAAACGAGGCAATAGCGGCGACAACCAGAAAATGTCGCCGCTATTGCCTTGTGATCCGCGTTCTACTTTTAATCGAAGATCTGAGACGGCTGGTGTTTTAAGAGCAATAGCGGCGACACCTTTAGCGGCGACAGTCGCCGCTAATACCCTGTAGCGGGAATAAATCACTTTAGCTTTTTCTTTCCCTCCATTCGCACCCTATCTCACACCAATTCCCCAGCAGACGATTTCCGACCTCCCCCGTCTACGACCACCCCCGTATCCGGCTTCCCCATGAAAAAACTCTACGACCACCCCCATGAAAAAACTTAAAAACGGACATGGTTATTAGCGGCGGCGACAAGTGGGGTATTAGCAGCGAAGTAATAGCGGCGACTGTCGCCACTATTAGTATTAGCGGCGACTGTCGCCACTATTAGTATTAGCGGCGACATTTGTCGCCACTATTGACCCAATTCTTTGTAGTGTAGGCCAACTTGGAACACAACCCCGTCGTCTAGCAATTTTCATGCAGTTGATTGTAGATTTTTTCATGTTGGGTTCAAATGGTTTAATGTAAATCAAGCGTTGGTTCAGTGTTGCGATTAGGTTTTTTTTACACACGAGTTAAAAATGTTTAAAACGGACCATGTGGTTTCGTCTATGGCAAATAATTGAAAAATATGCTAAAAATGGACCCTACTAGAAAATCGGTAGGTTTGCTATGAAAATTTGTGACACAAAATTTTATGTTGGAATTTTGCGACCAAATTCCGACAAATTTCCGAGGCAAAATTTAATTTTATATTTTATTTTTGCTAATACATTATTAAGAATGATAACACAAACTGCGTCGCAAATATGTCAAAAAAGAGTCGGAAATTTGTGACGTTTTGCATCGCAAATGTGTCACATTTTTTGTTGGAATTGTGTCGGGAGTGTCCGACACTTTTCCGACACAATATTAAATATTTGTTTTTATATTAATTATTATTATAAAATTGTATCAATATAATTATTAATATTTATCATGTTTATGATAAATTGATAATAATACTAATAATAATGTTCACAATAATATAAATATTTTATGTTTATATATTTAAAATAAAATTTGTTTTTAAAAGTATTTTTGTTATAGTTATAAGAAGAATTTCATATATACTCCTTAAAAAATAGGTAAATATTAATTTTTTTTATTATAATTATAATAGACAATGCATTTTCTTATATATCTAACTAAAACATGGGCAAATGTCTTGTAAATTGCGACTAGTTTGTGACACAATCGATAACATTTTCTTATAATACTAAAAAGTGTTTTTACTATAACTGTCATAATTAGGAAAGTTTTGTAAGGCCTCGTTCCCAGTTGATCTTACATGTTGGATTTACTTATTCACAACATAGTTCAATAATTGAATATCATAACCATTGGCAACAGAAATATTGTTCAATACACATAAGTTAATAAAACATCATAAAACATCGTCTATAAAGTAAACATAAAAATGGAATGTCAGTCTTAGTTCATGTAGCCATCAAAGTCCTGGTCCAGTTCATCCATAAGCATTCCTTCATTGTTTATCCTTAACCTGAATTGCATACTAAAAGTCAAATAACGATGGTCAGTTCTAGTTTAAGCAATTAGACAATTACATCATTCCATATAGCATGTCATCATACAGAGTCATAGCTCAAATTAACACATTATATAGTCTCAAAACTCCTAGTCGTACATCGTAAAGAGTCGTAGCACATAAAATTCATCGTATCGAGTCATAACTCATAACACATATCACATAAATTAGCTTAACATACATGGGTAAATTTCTTGTATTGTACCGGCGTCACATAGGCAACCATATTTCGTACGTGCTACATTATGCAGTCGTAGCATCGTACTGTCTACCGAAGTAGCCGTAATAGCACCTACCGTCTAAATTAGTAGTTGTAAATCATACCGTATGCGTAAGTAGCCGTAATAACACCTATCGACTACATAAGTAGCAGTAATCGTATCAGTGTCACATAGACAACCATATTTCGTACTTGCTACATTATACATTTGTAGCATTGTATTAGCACCTACCGTCTACATAAGAAGCCATAAATCATATAGTCTGCATAGGTAGTCGTACGTCGTACCATCTACCGAAGTAGCTGTAATAGTACATACAGTCTACACGAATGTAAGGCCCTAAACATTGCTTTATAACTTCTCACGATTTCTCATTTTCTTGGTCATTGAGAAAAGAACCAATGATTGGGCTTCTCAATAAAACATAACGCGACGCCATCCCAACTTGGTTATTAAGAAAATGACATATGATTGGGTTGGGCTTCTATGGATATGTGACCTACCTCGGCTAGCTAGGGGTGTTTATCGGTTCGGTTTTTTTGTCAGTTTGTAAATTTTTTCGATCGAAACCGAAAACCCAACCTCCAGTATGTTCAAAACCAAACCAAGAACCGGATTCAAATTCGGTTTGGACCGAAAAACCGAATTTAGCAAAAAAATAATAATAATAACAATTTAAATACGGGTTCATCATGCAAGTTTACAAATTATAATTTAGGGTTTAAATTGAATTTGTGCTTTTCTTATTTGGAAAAGAAAATACGAGGACGGGAATAATGGATTGCAAATTACAAAGTTGTAGTGTTTCACTTGCTCTTCATATGGGCTAAATAAATGGGCTTACATATAATCACCGGGCTTACTAAATATATGGCCTAAGTTTATATACACCAATTCGGGTTGTTCGTGTTGAATCGTATTGAAATTCTTGAAACTGAAAATCAAAGATGTAAGTCGGTTCGTTTTTCAGTTTAACCGGCCCAGCTCGTTTTCAAACCGTAAATTCCAATTTCAACCATCAAGTTTGAAAAAGTTTCTTAGCAGGTCCCCTACTTTTCAACTTAATATATTTTTGATACACTTTTTCACTAATCCTCTTGAAAACCGGCTTTTTCCCGGTAATTGGTAGAGACCAAAGTTGTCCGCACTATCGTAGTTCCCCACGCGCAGATTAAGTTCCCTACTCACACGAACGAATAAAATCGCCAATAAAGAATCACCGGTCGTCTGTTACTGGCAGTGTACTCCACGCGCCGCTTTTAAGGTAGATAATGCAAACACTGTTGTTTATTTTATCATTATTTACAAAACCCTTTTTTCACTCTCATTCTCTCAATTTTCTTCACTGTGTGTTTTAAGTGTGAAACTGCGTGTAAATACAAATCGAGAAGGGTTTCAAAAGCAAGAAGAAAAATCAAAAATCCGAACATGATATTGCTGAAGTCGTCCATCTCTACATTCTAGAAAACCCTAATTTGCTCTCGATTTTGTTACTTGATTACACAGTGGTGTTATCTAGCTGAACAGATAAACTTAAACCCTAGTTTCTCTAGAACTCAATTTCGCGCCTTCGAAGCTATCGCGATGCTGTTGGCAGTTGAATTCAGTTCAGTGAAGTAAGGTATTTGCTTCAATTGCAGATATTTTTGGTTTCCAAGCATCTATATGTATCAATTAGCCAATTAGGTCAAATTTTATGTTGAGTTATGCTGCAATTTGTTTGTTTGTATCGATTTTATGGTGTAGTTGAAAGCTAGAGAGAAAAGGGGGAAAAGAAGCCATGGCGGGGGATAATAAGGATTTAATTTTGGCATGCACAATTTCGGGAACCCTTTTCTCTTGCTTAGGCTCGGCTTCTTTTGCTATACTTTGGGCTGTTAATTGGCGGCCATGGCGGATATACAGGTATTTCCTCACTGCATTTTGTGCTAACAGTTTTTATTAGTTATTTATTAGGGAAGAACAAACAAACAAACATAACTAGCAAAATCCCACACAAAGAGTAGGGTCTTGGGAGGGAATGTTACTAATGGTAACTTTTGCAAACATTGATAAGTGATAACTCTGCGTGTTTAATCACAAGTTTAGTGGATGATATCAACACCTTAAAACTTTGAAAGCTTTATTGTTTTTGCATTTAGAATTATACATGACCAAAACATAGGCAAACAACTACGTTCTTGAATAGGTTATTACATTGTTTGAAAACTTTAGAAGCCTATTTACATGTGTCATAGAAAGTTTGCGTGCTGTAACAGGTTGTACACGTGATCATGATCTTATTGACATTAGGCTACTGGTTAAACCTTAAGAGGGAAAAACATCCGATACGAATAATATATTATGTGGAGGATTCTTATACATAACAAGACTCCTCGTCCTTTCAAAAATTTCATTTTCTTTTACGTAGTGAAGTGAGCCACATGTAAGTTAATGACTGTTTTTTGCTATGTTCAGTTGGATCTATGCTAGAAAATGGCCAAGTTTCTTACAAGGGCCTCAACTGGGAATATTATGTGGTTTTCTGTCCCTGTGTGCATGGCTATTGGTTATATCTCCAATTGTAGTTCTGATTACATGGGGAAGTTGGTTAATTTCAATATTGGGGCGAGATATTATTGGTTTAGCGGTTATCATGGCTGGAACAGCACTGCTTTTAGCATTCTATTCAATCATGCTTTGGTGGAGAACACAATGGCAGAGTTCAAGTAAGTTGTGCTAAACTTATTATTATTATTATTATTATTATTATTATTATTATTATTATTTGTTTTCTGTTTTTTAAATGATATGGATGAATAGAAAATGATATAAAACTATTTCTTGGAATAGGGGCGGTTGCTATTCTTCTACTTCTGGCGGTTGCATTGCTATATGCATATGAACTGTCTGCAGTTTATTTGACAGCTGGCTCAACTGCTCCACAACGGTATTCACCTTCTGGATTCTTCTTTGGGGTGTCAGCAATTGCTTTAGCAATCAATATGCTCTTTATCTGCAGAATGGTGTTTAATGGTAGGTTGTTTTTGAGTTGATTTTATTAACGAAGTATCAGTTATTGTTGACATATTATCTTCATTTTAATTTTGGGTGTGACTTTTACAGGTAATGGTTTGGATGTTGATGAGTATGTTCGAAGTGCATATAAGTTTGCTTATTCTGAGTGTATTGAAGTGGGGCCCGTTGCATGTTTACCTGAACCGCCAGATCCAAATGATTTATATCCTAGACAGTCTAGAAGGCAAGTACCTTATTTCATTCTTGAAAGAACTTGGTTGCTTATCAAAGTATCCTTATTTATTAGAGGTGGCATAATGGGTGAGTTGGAGAACAGGTCAAAACAAGAAATTTTAGTACGTGTCGGGTTGACCAAAACCATTTTTGCCCAGAAAAAAATTAACTTTCTTGAACAATTGGTTTGCCAATTATGATTACAAATTTGTATTATTTCAGTGGTAATCTAATTGTTTGAGTAAAATGATTTAGGAGATTTTGTGAACTAAAAATAGAGTTTGGGCGACTTTGACCCGTTTCCTTTTTAGATTTTTATTAATTTATCTTTTTGACCCATTAGAGATAAAACATAAATTTCTCAAGGCAGTCATAAGTCAATATTTGAAATTGTCGCCTCTAATATATATTATCCGGGGATTCGTCTTCTCTTTCTAATAAGATACATCTTTTGTAGTAAAGATACATTTTATTATTGCAGATGAAACTTTATTGTAGTAAACATTATATTTTTACAAGTTATTTAACATTCCTTTTCCTAACACTTACCATTATTTCAGGGTCTCTCACCTCGGGCTTCTTTACCTCGGGTCACTTCTTGTACTTCTTGTGTATTCTATATTATACGGTTTAACTGCAAAGGAGTCCAATTGGCTTGGGGCAATTACATCAGCTGCTGTTATAATTCTTGGTATTACTTTAACATTTAATCTAGCAATTCTTATTAATAATATCTTATGGCTGCTTGATATTTTTTTGACACCATTTAATTTTATTTCTTAGATTGGAACATGGGTGCCTGTTTATACGGTTTTCAACTTCTACAAAGTCGTGTTATGGCTCTCTTTGTTGCTGGCACTTCTCGTGTTTTCTTGATTTGCTTTGGAGTTCAATACTGGTTTGTTTCTCTCTTTCTCTCTTCCCGTATAATTAAACATTATCCTTTGTTTTCAACTTTTTATAATCATCAACAATTTCTTCTTTGGTAATTTATAGGTATCTCGGGCACTGTATTAGTTATGCGGTTGTGGGGTCTGTTTTACTCGGTGCAGCGGTAACCCGTCATTTATCTATCACAAACCCGTTAGCTGCAAGAAGAGATGCTTTACAAAGTACCGTTATTCGTTTACGTGAGGGTTTCAGAAAAAAAGAACAAAACAGTTCATCAAGCTCATCGGAAGGGTGCGGGTCAAGTGTCAAACGAAGTAGTAGTGCTGAAATGGGTCACCTCGGTAACAGTACACATTGCATGGGAGATCCAAACAGCTGGGCCCACGTGGAAGGGATCAACAGTGAGAAAAGTTTAGACAGTGGAAGACCGAGTTTAGCCATACGTAGCAGTTCATGTCGGTCAGTTATTCAAGAGGGTGCGGTTGGCCCATCGTCATTCACAGATAGAAATTTTGACCCGAATAGCTCTTTGATGGTCTGTTCTAGTAGCGGGCTCGAGAGTCAAGGGTGCGAGTCCAACGAATCGGCTAACCAACATGTTCTTGATTTAAATTTGGCTATGGCGTTTCAAGAAAAAATTAATGACCCGAGAATTACGTCTTTATTGAAAAGGAGAGCACGGGCTGGAGATATTGAGTTGACGAATTTATTGCAAGATAAAGGTTTAGACCCAAATTTTGCGGTTATGTTGAAAGAAAACGGGTTGGATCCAACGATACTCGCGCTGCTGCAAAGGAGTAGTTTGGATGCAGATAGAGATCATCTTGACAATAATGAGATTATGATAAATGAGTCTAACGATGTTAATAATGATTTACCTAACCAAATTTCGTTATCTGAAGAACTTAGGATTCGCGGGCTGGAAAAATGGTTAAGAATATGTAGATTGCTTTTGCATCACATCGCTGGTACACCTGAACGGGCTTGGGTTCTATTTAGTTTTGTATTCATTGTTGAAACTGTTATTGTGGCCCAGTTTCGTCCAAAAACAGTTGAAGTCATTGGTGCAACACACCAGCAGGTATGAATGGGGATTCTTTGTTTAGTCAAATGTTTGAAATCCAAAATCTATAGGGGTAGTTTTGTCTTTTTAATCCTAATCTGCTAAACACATGCAGTTTGAATTTGGGTGTGCGGTGCTGTTATTATCACTCGTTATTTGTTCCATCATGGCGTTCCTGCGGGCCTTACAAGCAGAAGACATGGTCATGACTTCCAAACCCCGAAATGTACATTAACGTTATAATTATTTTTAAAATCCACACTTTATTATTATTTTTTTAAACTGCAGGTTTACTTATTCATCAACTCTGGTTGAAATTTGTACTGAAATCTGTTATAAAATTTTCAGTACGGTGTTATTGCTTGGCTATTGAGCACTTCTGTTGGTCTTCTGCTAGCTTTTTTGAGGTACAATTGTTTATTTTCTCCCCACGATTTGGTCTATAATGGTTCAGTTTTAATGGTGCATGTTACTTGTGCAGCAAGTCATCTGTTCTTCTTGGGTTGTCTTTGACTGTTCCACTCATGGTGGCATGTCTTTCTGTTGCAATTCCTATTTGGATACGAAATGGCTACCGTTTTTGGGTATCAAGAGATAATTATGGAAATCAAGTTGGAAATTATCGCTCATTTTGGATGAAAGAGGTTTGTTATCCTCTTTTAAAATTTGTTTTATATCAACTTTTATGGATTGTGATGATTTTACGACATAAAAAGTTTCATAACAGGGAGTTATTCTTTCGATCTGCATATCAATATTTGTTGGATCAGTATTAGCTCTTGGTGCAACAGTCTCTGCAAAACCTTTAGAGGATTTGGGCTACAAGGGTTGGGCCGGTGGTCAAAACAGTATCAAATCACCATACGCATCATCAGTTTACCTGGGCTGGGCCATGGCTTCTGTAATTGCTTTAATAGTTACGGGCCTGTTGCCCATTGCATCATGGTTCGCCACATACCGATTTTCACTCTCTTCAGCTATATGTGTAGCCATATTTTCAGGTAATTATGATAATAAAAAAATACAACCAACCAAACAAATGTTTATTATTTATACATTTGTCTAACGAACTATTATATATTTTTATTCATGATTACATTACAGTTGTCCTGGTTGCATTTTGTGGTGCATCATATCTGGAAGTTGTGAATTCTAGGGATAATAATGTTCCAGAAAAAAGCGATTTTCTAGCTGCATTACTTCCATTAGTGAGCATCCCGGCTTTGCTATCACTTTGTTCTGGTTTGCTTAAATGGTAAACGATCTCTCTTATTCACTATATAAATACATAATATGTAATCTCATGTTGACAATAATTATGGACAATGACTTGCAGGAAGGATGACAACTGGAGGCTCTGCCAAGGCGCTCACGTGTTTATTATCATTGGTCTTCTTCTTCTTCTTAGTGCAATATCAGCTGTTATAGTCATAATCAAACCATGGACGGTAATTTCACAAGATTTACATGTTTGCCCTTTAGATTGTGTAGCATTATATTAATTTTAGTTTTTTTAAATGGTAACAGATCGGGGCATCATTTCTTTTACTTCTCCTACTCATAGTCCTAGCTATCGGTATCATTCACTTCTGGGCTTCAAATAACTTTTACTTAACCAGAATGCAAACATGTGTAGTTTCTTTCCTTGCATTTCTATTGGCCCTTGCTGCAATCTTTGTTGGATGGCATCAAGGTAAATAAAAACCTTATTTTGATGATGTTTTATTTTCTATAAAAGGTTCTCAAAAGACACATGATGCAATCTTATACTAAATTTGCAGACAAATTTTTCGTTGGAGCTTCTGTTGGTTACTTTTGTTTTTTATTTCTTCTGGCTGGCAGAGCATTAACTGTAAGTTATATATTCAATCATCTTAAATTTTTTGAAGGTTTAAAAAATATCTTATTCTTTTTGTTTTTAATAAAATCCTGCATAGTTGCTTCTTTCACCTCCGATCGTAGTATATTCTCCACGAGTGCTTCCTGTATATGTATATGATGCTCATGCGGATTGTGGGAAAAACGTCAGGTTTGTCAAAATCTTAAATTTGCACCTCTTAAAATGCTTTTCTTCTCAATACGGTCCATCAACTATTATTTGATTGTACAATTAGTACCTCATTTTTTTTTGCCTTTTTATTGACAGTGTAGCTTTCATTGTCCTTTATGGGATTGCATTAGCAATTGAAGGCTGGGGCGTTGTTGCAAGTTTAGTGATTTATCCACCGTTTGCTGGAGCAGCTGTTTCAGCAATTACACTTGTTGTATCATTTGGGTTTGCCGTCTCTCGTCCATGTTTGACTCTCGAGGTTTGTCTTTTGACCAAAATTGTTATTCTTGTTTGACTTACATTTTCTGCTTACAAGTTATAACTGAAATTTTCACTCTAATTAACAGATGATGGAAGATGCTGTACACTTTCTCAGTAAGGACACTGTCATTCAAGCAATTGCTCGATCTGCGACCAAGGTATATTATAAGATTTAATCAGTGGAATTTTCCATACTAAATATAGTTTCTCTCTTGGATTTATTTAATTTTTTGATTCTTGATGCAGACAAGAAATGCTCTATCGGGAACTTATTCGGCTCCTCAAAGATCTGCCAGTTCAGCTGCTCTTTTAGTCGGCGACTCTGAGATTACTCGTGATCGAGCAGGGAATTTTGTGCTCCCTAGAGCTGATGTCATGAAATTAAGAGACCGTTTGAAAAACGAAGAACTAGCTGCAGGATTGATTTTTCGAAAAATAAAACACTGGATATTATTTCGACATGACTCAACTAATGATGTTGGTTATAGAAAAAAATTGTGTGCGCATGCACGAATTTTAGCTTTAGAAGAAGCTATCGATACAGAATGGGTGTACATGTGGGATAAATTCGGTGGTTATTTACTTCTTTTGCTAGGTTTAACTGCTAAAGCTGAACGTATACAGGTGAACATGATTCATATTATGACATTATTACGTTTTTTGGCACTTAAATTAATTGTTTTATGTTAATTTTTTTCCATTTGTGTCAGGATGAGGTTCGATTAAGACTCTTTCTTGATAGCATCGGTTTTTCAGATCTAAGTGCTAAAAAGATAAAGAAATGGATGCCGGAAGACCGTAGGCAGTTTGAAATTATACAAGAGAGGTAAGGGCCCGAAATGAGCTTGGTTTTCTTAAAACCTAATTCATCTGATACATTTCTTTTTTTTCCTTTTTAAAATGCGTGTAGTTATATAAGAGAAAAGGAGATGGAAGAAGAAATATTGATGCAGAGACGTGAAGAAGAAGGAAGGGGTAAAGAGAGAAGAAAAGCTCTTTTAGAGAAGGAAGAAAGAAAATGGAAGGAAATAGAAGCTACTCTTATATCATCGATTCCAAATGCTGGAAGCCGGGAAGCAGCTGCCATGTCAGCGGCGGTTAGGGCGGTTGGCGGTGATTCGGTTCTTGATGATTCTTTTGCACGGGAACGAGTTTCAAGTATTGCACGAAGAATTCGTGCCACTCAGTTAGCCCGTCGGGCCGTTCAGGCAATTTAATTTAGTTTCAGTTTAATTAGAATGAATTTATCATATCTTTCGGAATCTGATTTCATTGTTTTGGTTATCAGACAGGAATTTCCGGTGCAGTCTGTGTTCTTGATGATGAACCAGTAACAAGTGGTAGTTATTGTGGCCAGCTGGATCCGGCTGTTTGTCTTTGCCAAAAGGTTAGTTTTTCGATGGCGGTTATGATCCAGCCTGAGTCTGGGCCCGTTTGTCTGTTGGGTACCGAGTTTCAGAAACAAGTGTGTTGGGAGATTCTTGTTGCGGGTTCTGAGCAAGGAATTGAAGCAGGTCAAGTTGGGCTTAGGCTCATAACAAAAGGAGACAGGCAAACTACTGTTTCAAAAGACTGGAATATTGGTGCAGCGTGTATTGCTGATGGGAGGTAAGTTATATGCGAATTATTATAAAGGATATATATATATATATATATATATATACCATTTAATGTTTTTCACCCTAAATTATTTGTAATTTATTACAGTTTAAAGTGGCAAAATTTTATAACTTGCAGGTGGCATACGGTTACCGTTACCATTGACGCTGATTTAGGGGAGGCGGCGTGCTATATAGACGGCGGTTTTGATGGATACCAAACGGGGTTACCGTTACGTGTAGGAAACGGCATTTGGGAGAAGGGAACGGAAGTTTGGGTCGGTGTTAGACCACCGACCGATGTGGATGCGTTTGGGCGGTCCGATAGTGAAGGATCCGAATCCAAAATGCACATTATGGATCTTTTCCTCTGGGGGAGATGCTTGTTAGAAGATGAAATTTCTGCCCTATCTACGGCCTTGGGCTCCACCGAGTATAATATGTTCGATCTCCCTGAAGACAATTGGCAATGGACAGATTCTCCCCCTAGGGTTTGTGTTTTTATCACTTTTTACCCTCTTGATTTACCTATTTTACACTGTATTTACCTATAATCGTGATATTTTATTTGTTTAGGTTGATGAATGGGATAGTGATCCTGCTGAGGTGGATTTATGCGACAGAGATGATGTTGATTGGGACGGACAATATTCAAGCGGGAGAAAAAGAAGATCTGAACGTGAAGGAATGGTGGTTGATATGGATTCTTTTGCAAGACGGTTGAGAAAACCTAGAATGGAAACTCGTGAAGAGATCATCCAACAAATGCGATCTGTTGAACTTGCGGTTAAAGAAAACCTCTTGGCTAAAGGAGAAGCACACTTTACAGACCAAGAGTTCCCACCAAGTGACCGCTCGCTGTTTGTGGACCCCGATAACCCCACGTCTAAATTGCAAGTTGTATCTAAATGGTCGAAACCAACTGAAATTGTAGCTGAAAACCAGCTCGGTTTTCCCCCATGCATATTTTCAGGTGATGCAAATCCTTCTGATGTCTGTCAGGTATGAACGAGAATTGGTTTGATTACATTCATGTTATTATTAGTATTACTACTATTACTAGGTTTGGTTACATTCACGTTACTACTACTACTACTACTACTACTACTACTACTATTATTGTTTTGCGTCGAGTTATTTGATTTATCTTGAACAGGGCCGGTTGGGTGATTGTTGGTTTTTGAGTGCGGTTGCTGTTCTGACCGAGGTTTCTCGAATATCAGAGGTTATAATTACACCCGAATATAACGAGGAAGGGATCTACACAGTCCGTTTCTGTATTCAGGTACAGTTTCTGTGTTTTATTGATTACAATAATATAGGAGAAACTGTACGTAAGCCAAAATACACAAAACTTTTACCCAAAGTATCTATAATAATATAATGTGTACCCAAAATATAAGTTTTATAGTATGATACATACAATAACAATAGGTGTCAAGTTGGATGTATTAACACATATCTAATGTTATGCTATGGTCTTTTTGTATAAAGGGCGAATGGGTTCCGGTGGTTGTTGATGATTGGATTCCGTGTGAATCACTGGGAAAACCGGCTTTTGCTACAAGTAAAAAGGGGAACGAACTATGGATTTCTTTATTAGAAAAAGCATATGCCAAACTTCACGGGTCCTACGAGGCACTAGAAGGTGGGCTAGTCCAAGATGCACTTGTTGACCTAACAGGCGGTGCGGGTGAAGAGATTGACATGAGAAGTTCCCAGGCTCAGATTGATCTCGCTAGTGGGAGATTATGGTCTCAGTTGTTACGATTCAAACAAGAAGGATTCTTATTAGGTGCCGGTAGCCCGTCGGGTTCAGATGTCCATATATCTTCAAGTGGGATTGTTCAGGGCCATGCTTACTCATTGCTACAGGTGCGGGAAGTTGATGGACATAAACTCGTGCAAATTCGGAACCCGTGGGCTAATGAAGTGGAATGGAACGGCCCGTGGTCTGATTTATCACCAGAATGGACGGACAGGATGAAACACAAACTTAAGCATGTACCTTGGGTACGTTTATTGACTAACCATGTAGTTATATTTATAAGTGATAATGTATGCATAAGCTATCCAGATATGAAAACAGCATTACAGGCCAACCAAGTGCCAGTTTGGTTTGTTTATGCCAATCCTGTCTAAAAAATTGCTTGATGACGAAAATGCCCTAAAAGATTCAACAAGACAAATAAAATGTATCAAAGTGATTTTTTTATTTTAAATTTTAGACGAAGGTATAGTACATGTTACACATTTGAATCATCATTTGTAGTTTTAAAAAATATATCTAAGGGCATTTTTGTCATTTTACAGGTTTCTTGCAAGTTTTTTTTTACCAAAATTGGTGTTAGAAAAACTAAATTGATACTTGGTTAGCAAAAGCTGTTTTCTCTGGGTGGATTTAATAATTGGGTAGCCTATGCATATACTATCCCTGTTTATAAAATATCATTTACTGTCTTAACATCAATACAACCCATTTTCAAACAGGCAAAAGACGGGATATTCTGGATGTCATGGCAAGATTTCCAGATTCATTTCCGTTCAATATATGTTTGTCGGGTCTACCCACCCGAGATGAAATACTCGGTCCATGGTCAATGGCGAGGTTACAGTGCCGGTGGCTGCCAGGATTATGACACGTGGCACCAAAACCCTCAATTCAGAATCCGAGCCACTGGTTCAGATGCATCATGTCCCATACATGTATTCATTACCTTGACTCAGGTACATATTTATATTTAAACATCGTATTTAAACCTTAAAAGTTCTTCTTTTTCTAGGTAACCAAGTAATTTTGTTGGTATTTAGGGGGTGAGTTTCTCGAGAACGACAGCTGGATTCAGAAACTATCAATCTAGTCATGATTCATTGATGTTCTACATTGGAATGAGGATAATCAAGACACGTGGGCGTCGTGCTGCTTATAATATTTATTTACACGAATCAGTTGGTGGGACCGATTATGTAAATTCCCGGGAAATATCATGTGAGATGGTTTTGGATCCCGACCCTAGAGGTTACACAATAGTACCAACAACAATACACCCTGGAGAAGAAGCCCCTTTTGTTCTTTCTGTATTCACCAAAGCATCCATCACTCTTGAAGCTTTATAGACCGCAATGCACGGGTGACTTGGTGGTTCAGTTTGTCACAATTGGGACCGGGTCAATGGATACTCGGGTTTTCAGAGACCTGTGCATCAGGGGATTGGGCTTTTGCAGGCCCAAATGCTGGCTCTATTCATTTTGTAATTTGTGTTCCAAGTGGTGTCATGGTTGCTGAAGCTTTTTAGGTTGTGAGAGGGGGTTTTCAGTGTAAGAATGTAATGCTGTAAATGAATAGGAAAAGAGATAGGAAAGTTCAGTTAGATAGCGCCGTAGGTGCAGTTTTGAAGGGAGGTTTAGTGGCTTTTCCTGCCTTTTGATTCATGTAAATGTGACTTTTAAGTTATTTATTATATTGAAATGGAAATATATCTGCATTTAATTTTACCTTATTTCATGTTTTGGGATCATACGCATTGGAAAAATATCGACACAGTTTACCAGGGGTGTTCCCTCTCCAGTTTTAGTGAAAACTGTCGAACATGTAACTATGGGTTTGAGAAACGGCAAACCAAACAGTTGGATTAGTTAGGCTGATAAAACGGTTTGGTTTCGCGGTTCGAAACAGCTTTAATTTACCTTTCTCAAAATTGATAGTTTGTGTTAGAAGTTTTGAAATAATAAAGACAATTCATGAATGTCATATATATGTAGATATATAAATGCATTTTTCATAAAGTGGAAAAAAAATGTAACTAAATATTAAAGGTTGAATGAACGGTTAAATTTGATTTTTTAAACCGTAAGCCAGACTCTGATCTCTAAAACCGCTCTTTAAACTCTCAAAAAACGCTCTCTAAAGTTCTAAACTCTAAAAAAAAGCATGGCAAGTGTTGGTGGTTTCTCAAACGAAGTTACCGTTGTGGAAATTTTAGCAACAACGAGAAATCGGGCAATTTGGTGCAATTACGATCTATGTTTGTTGTCAAACGGGAAGTAACGTGCTCGTTGCAAGATGTGTGATTCGTTTTTGGGGAAAGATTCAAACACTAGTTTGAGATCTCATATGGAAAAATCTTGTCCGTCCTTGAAGAAAAATCCAAGTGAAGGTCAAGCCTCGATGACACCCGAAGGAGGAATTTGGAACTTTGATTCAAATATTGTTCGAGATCGAATGGCGAAGTTAGTGATCCAAGAAGGAATTGTCGTTCAACCACTTTGACAATCCGCGCTTGACAAGAATGATTCAAGAGACTCCAACCACGTTATCATCAAGTAAGACGCACAACCCTTAGACGAGATTGTATAAAAATGTGGAAAAAAGAAAAAAAATTAATTTTGGGATTTGAAAATTTGGAAACAGGTGTAAACTTAACCACCGATGTTTTGTCGGCTCCACATGGTATACTCGATTCGTACCTTTGCGTTACCGCGCATTGGGTTGATCCAATACGTGGCAAATGATGAAGCGTACAATCGCGTTTGACTTGTTTGAATATCCACACACCTGCGAAAACTTATTTTATATATTAGATGGTGTTATAACCGAATTTAAATTACAAATAAAACTTTTTTCAATGTCTTTTGATAATGCATCTAATAATACAAATGTGGTTCAAAAACTAAAAATGAAATATAAACCGGTTTGCAACGACGTTTTTTTCCATAGTCGATATGTTGCACACATCATTAACTTGGCGATGCAAGCCGGGCTTGCAATTGAAGAGGTTTCAAACTTAACAAATGTTTTTCGAGTAATGCTTAAAGATATTTTTAGTAACAAAAAAAGATACCATGATTATATTAGATTTTGTCGTGAAACGAATAATCTTTGCTTAGGTCCGAATTGGGACGTCGAGACAAGATGAAACTCGACTTATAATATGTTTCATAGAGCTTTACGACAAAGAGAAACTTTAGAAATATTTCATGAAATGCTTTCCTCAAAACCTCGTCGTAAAATTCTAAAGTTTCCGTCTACGAGTTGGGACATTTTAAAAGACGTAACCGAATTGCTTGAAGTTTTCAAAACCGCCACCACTTTTTTATCCGGTGTTTATTATCCCACAAGTCCATTAACTCTAAAACAAATATATTTAATGGCTAACAAGTTGTATGAACTTGAAAATAAAAGCACTCTTATTACAAAAAATGATAGAACCGATGAAAGAAAAAATTAGTAAAATATTTTAAAAAAATGCCTCCTGTTATAACTTGTGCCGCCGCGTTAAATCATACCATAAATGTTTTCAGGGTTGAAACGTTGATTGATAGAATTACTTACGCTTTGAATTTGGATAGTGAATACATCCATTTTGCACAAGCACAGAAACATGTTTTAACAAATGTTTACAAGATTTATTTGATGTTTATTTACATAAATATGGTACAACTCCGATTCCACATGATACAATGGGTACATCATCAAGTGGTAGCTCGAGGGATGTTAATTTGAATTTATATAACGAAATGTTAAATGAATTTATTAAACGGCCTCGAAGTAGCAATTCGGAAGGTATATTGGCACAAACTTTTTAGCGTTTATGTCTCCTACCGTTTTTGAGGAGTTTGATATTTTGGCTTGGTGGAAAAAAAACGAAGCTTCGTTTCCGATTCTTTCCGCCATGTCCCGTGATGTACTAACCGTCCAAGCTTCCACGGTAGCTTCGGAATCTGCGTTTTCTTTTAGTGGCAGGGTCTTATCGATACGAAGGACTAGACTCACCCCCTGGCGATGGAAATGTGCATTTGCTTGAAGGACCATTTGGATGCGATGGATAGGATACAAGACCAAACTTTTCTTGAAGACAAAATTCAAGCCGAAGAAATCATACACAACAACGAGGTTGATCTTGGAATATCCGAACCAGACACCGATGAAGAACTAGCCGAAGATGCAAGGCTACGAAGCTCCAGTTCCGAAGACAACGCACAAGAATAATCAATCAATATTCAAAAAAATAAAAAAAATATATTGTCATTTATAATGTTTTCCCACTTTATACTTTTATCTTGTAATATTTTATAATTTTTGAACTTTTCGAATATCAATAATCGTAGAAATTTATATTTATATATTTGTTATATATATTTTTTTTATTTTTTATTAAATATATGGAATTTTAATGATTTTTTTTTAATATAAACCGGTTTAACACACAAACCGGGTACAACCCGACCCTAACCGGTTTAATAGGTTAGGGATTCCATTGCCTCCAAACCGAATTAACCCGAACCGGTTTTGACCAAGCGTTTACCAAACCAGTTCGGGTAGAAAAAATCGATTTGTGCACCTCTGAGCCAGAGGCAGGCAACAAAAACCAGTTCGGGAATCAAAAACTAGTTTGGAACCGGAACCGATTCGTATAGTGAAACCGGTTTAGAGTGGAACCGACCCAACCCGCCGGTTTGCAATTGGTTTGACATTTCTGTGTAGGAACCGGTTTGGACCCAAAACCGGATTGTGGAACCGGTTTTGACCATTGGATACAATGTGACCGTTTTTTTACTGTTGGTTACGGTTATATTTTACCTTTTTTCAACTTTTTTTTCATCCTTTTGCCCACCATTTGTTAGTATATAAAGGTACTGATTATTGAATGTGTTTATTTAATCATAACACTAAAAAACGCTCTCTATTCTCTTAAAGCTCAAAAGCGCTCATCTGTGGATTTTCAAACCGGCTAAAGTTCAAACATAGGTCATAGCTGTTAACCTCAGTCGGGCATTCAAACCGGCTAAAGTTCAAACATAGGCCTTAATTAATAAGACATTCGAGATATTATGATCTATCCGTCCGATTACCATTTATATTAAGTTTGTAGCCATCATATAAAAATCTCTTATGATGGGCAAATGTCAAGTTGGGGAGGGAGAGACAACAACGAAAAAATTCATTTTTTTTTTCAAGTAACAACATATTATAGGATAGTTTAATTTTATAAGTAGAAAAGAAAATCAATTATATTCGTAAGTTTTAAAACCTTTGTTTTTATTAGATCATAATATCTCGAATGTCTTATTAATTCTAGAAGGTAACATAAAATATTAGTGAATGTGCGTTGTAAAGTTAACATGTGTGTGCATTATTAATCATACGAATAATGTGACTAATTTGGTGTCAAAATGTGGAGTCTTAGAAACAGAAGTGATTTCACATGAAGTGATCAACATAAAGAGAGACAAAAGATAAAGCTTCTAAGCCGTTATTCCTTGATTAAAAGTCTCACGGAAGCCAACTTCTACCCATAATTTAATTTATCAAACCACTTTTTATACATTTCTAGTCCAAGGAAAAAGGAACGCTACGTATATTGAATTATTCATCAAATTCGTTTGTGAGAAATCTACACTGGCGGATGTAGAACAAAATTTTAAGGGTAGCGAATTTTTATTTTTACCGTACTTTTATGTAAATGAAACAAATTTTTTTTACCGTACTTTCATTTTATGAAACAATTTTTTTTATCTTACTTTCATGTAAACAAATTTTTTTTGACGATAACATGCGACTGGCGAGGCGGAGGACTGGTGTTTGGCGGAAGTGGCATCGAGCTGTGCTCTCAAGTCGACCGACTGGTCGGTCTCAACCTCTCACAGTTCATGTTCTCTGTTTTTCTTCTTAGCCGGCCGTTTGGGTAAGCTAGGTTTGAGAATTGAGACTTTGAGGTATTGGGTTTTAATAAAACATTTGGGTTTTAGCCAGCCCAAATGTCTTATTAAAACCCAATACCTCAAAACCTTTAATAAAATGTGGGGACTTTTTATAAAGTATTAGGTTTTTTATAAAATTTTGGACTTTTTATGAAGTGTTGAACTTTTAAAAAAGTTTGAGGGGTAACGTAAGGGGTAACCGGATACATAAAACCGTAAAAAAAACAAAAAATTACACCACGCATAAAATTTGAGGGGTGGCTGGGTCCGCCCTTGATATCTACTTATATTGTCCTCTTTCAATGTTTAAATGAATTATGTTGATTTAGTAAAATTTAAGATTTTTGGTGACAAATAATAAATTATTATTTTTTAAATCTATTTTTTTTAACGGCGAACATTGAATGTTGTGACGTCGCACTCCTCGTCACATGGGAGAGAATCGTCCAACTCCGGCTAATATTTTGTTTTAACCGGGCACACTTGACGTTAGAGTTGGAGAACATCCAAGGAAAAATCTCACACAATAGGACCCTTCCGGGCTTGAGGGAGAGAGCCGAAACCATCTCATTGGCATTTTTTTTAAATCTATTAATAAAATTACGTAGTACTATTACGATTAATGTTAGATTTTCTTTTAACGACAAACTCACAGTCTCACAACTACTGTAAGTCTAGTCCTATATTTAGAGCATTCTCATTGGCTTCTCTATCCCCATCTCTATAATTACACTAAAAATCAATACATTTTCTCTCTCATTTTCAATTAAATAATATTTTTTTTATATATTTATCATTACCTTTTCTCTCTCCTTCACTCACAACACTTTCAAAAATATTAAAAAAAGTATATATGTGAACAGTGTTTTCCTCAAATATGTAAAAAATTTATGTATTTTCTCTCTCATCCACTAACAACCACTAACAACTACTTTCTAAAATATAAGAAGCCTCACCCACAAACATATAAGGAAACTGCTATCAAATATAAAAGTGTAACTAACAGCCTCTTTAACACCTCACAGCACACTTGAATACCATTGTATCAAAGACCTTTTGGAGGACAGGTGTCTCAAATCGATTTCATAAACGGGCAGCGGGCAGTCATCATTCCCTTATTGGAGGACCACCTCTTTTATTACTACCAAGCCTACAACCTTCTTCTCTATTAAACCCCAAATTCTCCATCTCTTTCGTTGCTCATTGTCTCTTTTTCCAATTTTATTCTCTCTCACAGTTCCTCGAGATTCAAAGCTCTTTCATGGAGACAATGAAGATGTTAAACCTTTTCGCCGTAATGCTGGTGATGACGACGGCCGTCGCATCCGTCTCCGTCTCAGCCGCCGACGCTTTTGCTCCGGCTCCTGCTCCGACGTCTGACACCACCACCGCCTTCCTCTCTGCCGCCGTCGCCTCCCTATCGGCGTTCGTTTTCGCTTTCCTCTTCTAATTAATCTATATATGTAACTCTGTTCGTGTTCGCTAGATCTATGAAATTATGTTCGTGATGTTAAATATTTTGGAGTGTGTAATTTTATTTTGATATTTTGTGATTCGTGTTGTTGAATTCATTGAAGTTGAAGCTACTAATTATGTAATTACAGTTTCAGATTGTTTACTTAAGAGTTTAAAGTAACATTTTTTGAATTTATTCTATAAAAATAAGAGTTAATTACACATATAGTCGGTTTGCGACAACTAACTGGTTTAGGTAATAAGAGTTTAAAGTAACAATTTTGAATTTATTCTTTTAATTTTTTAACGAGTTTGGGTATTAAAGCTATTTTCAATAATAGTTTTTTTACATATTTAACTTTGATTACATATTTTTTTAATTAACTTAAAATTACTCAATTGTCCTTAATAAATATTTAGTAATAGAATATATATGAATATTAATTTAATTGGTTTATTAATGATAATAAAATATATTACTTTAAATGAATTTAATAAATCTATACTATATAATAAATAAAGGTTTCTTAATGCCACGTTTCGTCTCCATATTCATCCTAATAAAAAAAATTTCCCGCATCTCTCTTATAATAAATACATTTTCATATTTCAATAATAATATATTTTTAAATAAATTATTAATTTATACTATATAATAAATAAAGGTTTTTATTGACATGTATCGTCTCCATCTTATCATTTTGTTCCCGCCTCTGTCTCTTATTTAATGCATTTCTATCTTTTAATAATAATATATATTTAAATAAAATATTAATTATACTAATTAAACATATTTATTTTAAATTATCTTTTATTATAAGAAACTTTCAAATTTAATTATTTAATTTATATTTCAATCAAATAGTAAATAAAAATAAAATTATATAAATAGTAATTAACGAATTTTCGAAATTCAATTATATATTAATTTACATATTTTGAGTTTGTTTATATCCTTAGTATACATATATAATATATTTTTGCACTCGTAAAATATATACATAAAGATTTAAAAGTTTTAAATGTTAATATTTTTCAACCCGTGTGTAGACACGGGATCTAAACAAGTATGTAATATATAGGTTTTAGGAAGGAGAAATATATAATTAAATTTTAGAGTTGGGTAAATTTTAATAACATAATAAATAAAAATCTTTTGTGTCACGTGTCATTCTCTGGTTACTCCTCACCCTTATTTTCCTGCATCTCTCTGCTATTACTTATTAATTATTCCATTTTTCTCTCTCCTATTAAATAATAATCTTTGTATTGATAAATAAAAATCTTATGGACACATGTCACTTTGTTGTTCGTTTTTTTCTCTTCCCTCTCTCCTATTCAATAATGATGTTAAAATAATTTATTTTTAAATATTTAATATAAATCTAATTACATATACTTATTATTTCATTATAAATAGTTATTGTATCATTAATCAAATGAATTTAATATAAATTAACAGAGCTTATAATTGTAATGACAAATTACATTTTTAAAAACATATTTTGACGAGTGTGTGTTAACAAATTACATTATATTTTAATCAATCAGTGTAATACCTTGGTTTATTCAACCCCGTGTATTACCCGTGTTTTTAAAAATATAACTTTTTTATTATTAGTTAAATATATAACATTTTATTTATTTAATCCGTGTAATACACGGAATTTTAACCTAGTATGTTATAAAAAAACTTAGGAAGGGGATATCTATAAATGTCTCAAATTTTTATGTTAAGTCTGTAATAAAATGACTAAAATACCATTTATAAAAAATAACAAGTTTGAGTATAAGATTACGGGTTTTAAGTTGTTTGCAATTCTATAAAAATAATAATTGAACTTTTTATTTTCTAAAAAAAGGTAAAAAGAGGGAGTGGTCACCTCGTAGTCAAAAAGCTGAATGTACCTGATTCGTATGTTGCCTTCCAAAGTTTGCTTTGGAGAATGGGAATAGCATTCCCACTCCGTGATTTAATTTAAATTAAAATCTCACATTATTCCTTTGAGAAACTTTAAATTTTTAGTTCCATATCTATTTTCGAAAACAGAATAATGTAAACTAGTGGGAGCTATCTTCAAAAACCACGTATGGATAAAATGTCTGTAAAGTTCTACTCCCATCCATAGTAATGCGTTGTTTATATTTGTGGGAAGGCATTCCTTATTAACTTAACATTTTTCCTGTTCACGACCGATGTGAGATTTACCTATGTTGTTACAAACACCCCTCATTTGGACTCATCTTTCTCGATAAGGTCTGCCTCACCATTCTAATTAAGATATGGGATTTGCCTAAGGTATCCCTCTTAATACACTTGGAGACTCACCATCCTCGATGAGGTTTGCTCCATCATCCTGAACGGCACATGAGTGTCTCTCTGATGTCATTTGTATAATTCGGCCTCTCGTACAAACAATATTGTCCGTTTTCCCCGTTAGGAGCTCACGAATTTGTTTCTGTTTGCCCTGTTGAAATCTTCCCATGAGATCATTCATCCCCAAATTACTCCTATCTAAGCACGTTTAACTATGGAGTTCACCTCTCATCCACATCCAATACGCACAAAACGCGTTTTTATATTTATGACATGACATTCCTTATAAACTCAGCATATACTCTGCCCACGACAGATATAAAATTTAACTAGAGTATTACATTACTTCGTGTCATGTTATCTTTCATGAGACTACATTTTCATATGCATATTGTGATAGCTGATGTGCTTTGTGAATTAAGTATTAAAGTATAAATAAATATATTTTCAGGTTAATTGATTTCACAAGATCAGGTTTTAAATTTATAAATTAAAATGATAATTACGTTAACTTAAAACACACACAATAGGCAAGTGTACCTATCACATCGTAATATAGTTAGGTAAGAACCAAGTATCGAACTAATGGACATGGTCGAGTTCCAATACTCAACTTTTGTTATCGTTTAGCCGGATTAATTAGTAGGTGAGTTTTGTGTGCTTGTGAAGCAGAAAAGTAAATGACGGTAAAATAAATAACATAAATTTAAATTGTACGTGAAGTGTGTAATAGAAATGTAACTAGCAGAATAGTAAATAGCAGAAAAGTAAATAAAGCGAAAATGATCAGATTACGAAATGTATTGCTTCGGGATTCGAATCAGATTGGTACGTGATAATGTTAAGTTAACTAATTCAGTGGTATGACTACTACAAACTTGTGACCCGGGTCACCGCTAGAGCCTCGTTCTCACGACATTTGATTTGCAAATTATGTTCTTTAAAAAGTGGTAGTGCCTCCTGTTAGGGACAACATTTACCTTCAACCCATCGAATGGTCATCTTCGGGTTGGATAAAGACATCGGACTCAAAATGCTTTATATTAAGTTAAATAGGTGATTATATTTTGCTCACCGGGAGGCGGTGTAACAATGGGACCAAGTATAAAGACGTACCGTTTCCAACATGAGTTCACCAATTCTTGGTCGCATAATAATCTCGTATAAAGACGTACGATCTTAGAAGTATAGACCAAGCCTTGACTTATCAATCTCTGCTCGTATAAGGACGTACGAGTTTCAAAGAAAGTTTGATTAAAAAGGGTTTTACGATCTTACTCTTTAAAATCAAGACACTCACAAATATAAAGACGGATTTAGACAATAATAAAAGCCCATCAAAAGATGGTTTTTGAGGACAAATTAGTTAAAGACATAAACATACCACCTCATTAATAAGTTAAACATTAACATGCACCAAACATCATCTTCACCCTAGCAATACAAAGAAGTTTTAGCCACGAATGGCCATAACGACTAGCGTAATGATGAATTTCGTAGGCTCTCCTATTGTGAAACAAGGAGGAAGAGCCCCTCTACTCTCTACTCTAACTACGAGAATGCTCTCCTCTTTAGTGTAATTTTTCTCTGGATTGGTGTGTGGAATGAAGAACCCAAGCCTCTTATTTATAGGCCTCAAAATGTGCAATGCACGGTTGTGCATTGGGTTGCACGGTCGTGCAAAGGTGTCACACCCCAACCGACGGCGGATTATACGTCGGGGCGGACGCGGTTGTTCAATAGCACAAGGTTGACTATTAAAGTTTTAATATTTCATTAATAATGGATTCAAAGGTTCAATACAAAGAAAATAACAAGTATACAACATTTATTTAATAAGTAGTCTAGGTCCGAAGTGTCCTATGTGATCACAAATAAGTCTCATGATGTAGAACCTGAAACATGTGAAAGAATCTGTCAACTACAAAATAGTTGGTGAGATACAAAGGTTTTGACACAGTTTAACAAGTATTTGAAAAGAATTACAATTCACTATGATATATGCATTCTATAATGTAAGTATGAGAAACAAATATCTTAAACATTGTGCACATTCAATCCTCCAACCATGTTTAGGCATAACCCGCAGGTTTAAAAGTTTGGTTTAGTAACAATCACCAAGGGCTCCCCCCGAAGGGTCAATCAATCAAGGTGGATTGGTCAAATGCAATAGATCTATCATTGTTACCATAGGCTTGATCAAAGTTAATGAATATGCTAGTTTTAAGTTTAATCTAAGCATACAAGTCTCAAGTTTAACATAAGAATAAACACGTAGTCATAGTTGTACAAGAATTGTATAAGTTTAAGAATTTTGAACATGTTTCACCCCAAAAGCATAGAAAGGAAAAAGGGGTTAAGTATACTCACTTGGATTGATGAAGAGTATCCGATACGAGTAAGTTTGCAAGACTTTGAGGGAGAATATCCTCACAATAGGCCTAAGAATATAAGTCTAAAGTTTCAAGTTTACTTCTACAAGTCTAAGACAAAGGATCTAGGATTTCAAGATCGACTAGGGTTCCGAATGTGGGATGAGATTGATTGTGTTTATAAAGTTTAAAATAAGTTTAAAGCAAAAGGTTTTAAATTGATGACGTAAGACTTGAATATCAAAGTTTCATAAGAATAATTAAAATAATTATTTAAAAGTTTCACAATTATTCATTATACAAGTTAGGTAAGAATAATCAAAATAGTTTTCTAAGTATTTGGAAATAAATAATTTACAAGAATAATTACTTATTTAATCAACATAAATCTTTTGAGATTCGATTAAGTTTCTAAGTATTAAGTATTTATAATACAAATTAATTCGTAATATAAATACGTTTAAATAACACTTATAAGTTTATAAGATATTAAATAGAATATGGTTATATCTTAATTATAAGTTTTATAAACATTTTTAAAGTCTAAAAAAGAAAATCATAAGTTTAATAGGTTTTAACTAGAGTTCCCGTTAATTTATAAGTTTATAATCGTTTTAACTAATGTTCGTATTCAAATCATAAGTTAAATACATTCAATACAAGTTTAAGGTTTTCGTTTAGTTTTACAAAGTTTATAAGTTTATGATTGAATAGTAAGATATAATTACTTCCCTTGTAAATAATTAGGTTTTAATGAATTACGAAAGTTTATAACCCTAAGTATTTCAAACAAAATATAAGTTTTATAAGTTTTAACAATATATTTACAGTTCTTAAGCATTTAAAACTATTTTAAAAGGGTTAAATATTATAAGTTTTTTACTAAATTAAATTTACTAAAATAGTTATGGAATATAAAAGTGAAGTTAAAATTCAGTTTTAAGTTTATATAAGTGTAACTGATTCTAGAATAATTTTTAAAGAATTTAAAACTGCTTAAAATGAAAACAAAAAAATACTCAGGCCTGGCCGGATCGAACTCGGCCCTACTCGGGTCACCAACGTACACACACGACTAACCATCCCGACTACGGGTTCGTTAGTGTTTATACTCGGAAAAGAAATTTTTAAACAAAATCTCAAATCACCTTTATTATCCGTATGAACCCTAGAACCAAGAACCCTTAAATACGACCTAATTAACCTTCTGTTTATACAAATTGACAGAGGGTTATTGATAATCGGATGAAAACGAATAGAATGGACATTTGAATTACCTGAAATGATATCGAAATGAGTGGGAACAAGCTTGGGGTCGTAGTCGGCTGTCGTTGGGAAGGACCGAGCAATGCAGGTGCTAATTCAAAGAATTGAGGGTTCAGGGACTTATAGTGTGATGTCGTCTAGGTGTGTGAGTTGGTTTTTATAGTGAATTCCTGCGTTAAATGCTTGGTTGGTTGGGACGATTACGGTTGGGTTTAAAAACGGTTTAAATTCGAATTACGCGTTGTTAAAGTTGGATTAAGCATTGATTGTCATCGGGTGTTGGTCGCACGCCTTAGGCGAGATCGAGGTTCATCGAATCTGGCCAAAATACGCATTTTCGTGAAAAACCGGTGAAAATCGGGTTCTACGGGATTCGAACTCTGAACCGATTCTAGGTGATGGGAGTTTAGCCAGATCACGACTTTAGTCCCTGTAGTTCCGAAGTCTTGTCATTTTATGTTAAAATGTCTTTTAAGTTTAAAAGGAGTTTCAGAAAAAGACAGTTTTGGTCCCCGAAGTTTTTGTAAAAATTAATATGTTTAAATAAGTTTTCTCAATCATTTTTATAAATTTATAAAAAAATGATTTGTATGCTTTATTTATTTATAAGTCTAAAAAGACGAGTTTGCATCATTTATATAATTTCAACTTATAAGAATTTATATATATATATATATATATATATATTTATACTTTCAAATAACATTCACATATATCTATATACATACATATATATATATATATATAGGGGAGGGTTCCAGAGAAAACCACAAGTTAGGCGAAAACCGAGAAAACCACTAAAAAACCAATTTTACCCAATCATATAATAATATATTTTTTTGTTTTATTTTATTTTTATTTACTTATAAGAGTATCGATGTAATATTAAACATTTTTACCAAAAAATATTTTTACACTTAGTGTTACGTATACGTAAACATAAAACAAAAAAATTGTGGTTACGTATACGTAAATCTAAAAAATTGTTTTTGGATACGTATACGTAAATAAAAAAAACTGACTAAAATGATGTGGTTTTCTCAGTTTTCGCCTAACTTTGTGGTTTTCTCTTGATCCATCCCCTATATATATATATATATATATATATATATATATATGTGTGTCAAGTATAAATTGTTTTATTTTCCTTAACTAAAACTTAAAATTCATCTTGAAGGAAATAGTTTTAATATGAATTCGAGTTTTAATTTACTAACACGGGCAAGGGTTTAAGAAAAAATATGTCGAAAAATCCCGGATATTACAGTCTCCCCTACTTTAGGAAATTTCGTCCCGAAATTAAAGTAGAAGGTTTTAGGATTTAAGTCTATGGTACGTATAAGGATGATGAGAAGGATACTTTACGTCCCTTAGTAAACTACGGGTTATGTTTTAGAATCCTAACTGGAATGACAGGAATAAGATTACGCTCACGTTTCTAAGTTTTCAAAGTCTGGGGTTGCCAAAAGTTTTTCTACGAAATGTGTAGTTTCATCGAAATATAGGAAGATTCGTTTTCAGAAATGCATTCGAGAGAATATCTGCTGGATTTCCATTCAGGATTTCAAGTGAGATGCATCACTTAGGATGGATTCGATGATAGCTTAACGATTTGAGTTTGTAGACTATTATCTCTAAGGATTGCTACGGTACCTAAGTTCCGTGGCTACCTTTTACGATAAGTCTTAGATCATAACACACGACAGAGTTCACTATGTTTTCCCATACGCTGATTTTCATACTTACGTGTGCACCCGCAAGCATTTAAATCGTCGCATAGTCCGCATAGGTCCTTCTGTTTGTGTGTGGATCAAGAAAGAGTACAATAATTCGTTTAACACACGACTAAAGTTTCTACATAGGAGTGATCATTTATTAACGAGTCCCTCAGAGAGAAACGTCGTTCAATGATTAAGGAGAAAGAATGTGACAAGATTTAGAGTTTCAAAACTAAGAATCCAAGTATGAGTTTCAAGACTAAGAATCCAAGTATGAGCTTTAAGACTAAGAATCCAAGTATGAGTTTGAAAGTAGGATAAGTCAGTTGATCATAAGTTTAAATATTAAGCTTTACATGATCCTTTATTGATCATGTTTAGTTTTAAGGATACGGGTTTGAGTATTTGTACAAGTTTTACATGACTCAAAAGTTTTCTGGTCTCATAGTTGAGTATACGAAGTTTAATGTTTTAGCAACGTGTATTTAAGCTTTTAGTCCCCGTTAGGATTTATAGTAAGTCTTTTATGTGACAAGAGTTGAATGAGGAAAGTCCCTAAGTGTAGGGTAACGGGAAAAGTTTCGATAAGGTTTATGATAGTGTGTTTATAAATGATTTTATGCCGTTTCATAACAGTAGGTATAGTTTTCTTTTATAATATAGAGTGTAATTAAGATGTTTATAAGCGACGGGTTGGACATTAATAAATAGTATAAGTAAGACTTATGAAAAGGTATGTATGATTGTCAAACGAAAAGTTGGTCAAGTTTAGAAGTGTTAAGTCTATATAATAGGTAAGGATCATAGTTGATTACGGCAGTGATTCGTAAGTCGTGTTGTTTTAAAAGGGTGCTTACGAATCAGAAGGTTTATTCAAGGTTTATTCTTCAAGTATACGTGTCACTTAGGGTTTTTATAGTTTAATGCCACGTTATTAATTATCTCTAGTACTAACGTGAGCTACTCTTGACGAAAGTGTATGGGTAGAAGTGTTAAGTTTGTAATGATGAAAGAAGTGTCAAATTTACAAGTGGTAACAAGGTGAAATTTCAAAATAACTTCCATTAGATGTTTCAAAATTTTGGGCTTCTAGCCCTTACATAAGACAAACTTTAAAATTTAAGAGAAATAGAGGCTTCATGCGCGCCTTAGGTAGCTCTCCACTAAGAAATAGATTAGTACCACCACAAGGACTGCTAGAGTCACTCGGATGGAAAACCTAGCCTCTGCTCTAGTGGCATCGATACGGTCCTCGAGGATTTCTCTGTCTTCCTCCAAAGTTACGATCTTTTCTTCCTGGATCCAGATTTGATTGGCCAGGTCGTCGATCCTTTGGTTTAATAGGTCGTGCCGTGCCCTATTCTCCATTTCCCTCCTCATAGATTCCTCGGTTTCCATGAACCTAGGGATGTTAGGCACCGGGATTCCCATTGCCATGGCAGGTGCCCCGGCATGCCTAGCCCTTAGGGTAGGGGTAGGTGCTAGATACGGGTCCCTTGGTGGCGATGAGAACCAGTGGTGAAGGTGAGGAGCTTGATAAGGATTCCTCGGTGGTGATGTCCTAGGGTTTCTGGTCCAGTTGGTGTTGAGTTCAGCTCTTGCCCTAGCATTAGGGTAGGGGCTTGGCTGGTACACCGGTGACTCGCTGCTCTCTTCTCGATCAGACTCTCCTCTTGGACGATACGCTGGTGAAGAGTGTGAGTGTGAGTCCATTACCGTAAGAGAAGAGAATAGGAAGAGATTTTGTTAGTAAATTGATTAAATGTGTTCAAAAGATTTTTTTTTTATTCATAATACTGAGTCATCACAGTACTATATAAAAAATGGTTTTCGGCTTGAAGTTGATGAACTAAGGAAGAAAATTCCTGGAAGAAAATTCCCGGAAGAAGGGGTGGGTCACGAGGACTCACTTATGTACCCTATTTCCCTAGCCAGAACATCCTCATGAGCCTACAACTTCTTTCAGTTGTTGTCACCGATGTTTGGGTTTAAAGTACTATGTCAAAGTTTCATTTTGGGTTTAGATTCTTAAACGTGGGGCTTGTTTATTCTATAGTAGGCTTCTTCTCTTGCGGGAACGCGATCAGGTTACTAATCCCTTTGTTAATGTAGTTTAGGTTTAAAGGATGTTAAGTTTTGTTTTACAAGAAACGGTGATGTGTAAGTTTTAAAGACGTATGAAAGTTTCGGGATGTAATAGTGCAACAAAGTTTGAGTAAATCATCAAATGAAGTTGTGAGGGATAAAATGAAAACACAAGAGTTTCCCCTTTAGTGTCAAGTTTATAAAATAATGTAGTTTGTAAAAAGACTTGTAGGATAATACATTGGTTTAAATGTGCTGGTGTTACAAGGATCAGGACGTATGAAAGTTTTGAGATGTTTAAAAGTGTAACAAAAGTTTTGAGTTAGTTATCAAATGAAACTTGGTTAAGTGCCAAGGAGGTAAGGTAAGGGTTACCTCCTAAGTGCTATATCTATAAAATAATAAAGTTTTATATAAGAATTTGTAGAGTAATACATAGTTTTAAGGGTTATATTACAACGATTACGTAGTTTATTGGGTAGTATCTATAAATATAAGTTTATGTATGTAGTATAATCTCGTAAGAATTTCTCCTTGAAGGTAACTCCTTCATGTCATGACGAGTAAGCATGCTGTCATGTGACCATTCTTGAGAAGACGGAACATAAGAATCATAGAGTAAAGGTTATAGAGGGAAGTTTTTGAATCACGAGTTCATGAAGTGTATAGTATTTGAGATAGTACTCATTTAGTGCATATCACTAAGTAAGTACTTTGACATATCAAGAGAGATCTAAGCTCACAAATGTCTAGAGAAGTCATGCATTCCTATAGGTGGATACTCATCCCAAGAATTCCCAGGAAAGCATACGGGTCCAACGGTTGATTTGGATTTATACGAAATGCTTTCCTTGACAGAATTTCCCAAAATACAGGTATTCACCCTTCCGGTCCGCATAAGTTCTCATACATTGTTTAGAACTCAATTACTCTTGACGAGAGTTTATAGGAGGATTAGACTTAAAGCCTAAGAACGTGTCCTCGATGAAGTAGTCTCTTGTAGCACGTAGGTAAATAGAAGCATAGAATCTCCAAGCGTTCACGTATAAGAATTAAGAATAGAATGAGGAGTGAATTCCTAGTAAAGGACATAAGAAAACTCATGTTTGGGTCTCCTAAGTTATAGTCTAGGTCATGTGTCTAATAACCTAATTCCCTATAACCAAGGCTCTGATACCAATCTGTCACACCCCAACCGACGGCGGATTATACGTCGGGACGGACGCGGTTGTTCAATAGCATAAGGTTGACTATTAAAGTTCCAATATTTCATTAATAATGGATTCAAAGGTTCAATACAAAGAAAATAACAAGTATACAACATTTATTTAATAAGTAGTCTAGGTCCGAAGCGTCCTATGTGATCACAAATAAGTTTCATGATGTAGAACCTGAAACATGTGAAATAATCTGTCAACTACAAAATAGTTGGTGAGATACAAAGGTTTTGACACAGTTTAACAAGTATTTGAAAAGAATTACAATTCACTATGATATATGCATTCTATAATGTAAGTATGAGAAACAAGTATCTTAAACATTGTGCACATTCAATCCTCCAACCATGTTTAGGCATAACCCGCAGGTTTAAAAGTTTGGTTTAGTAACAATCACCAAGGGCTCCCCCCGAAGGGTCAATCAATCAAGGTGGATTGGTCAAATGCAATAGATCTATCATTGTTACCATAGGCTTGATCAAAGTTAATGAATATGCTAGTTTTAAGTTTAATCTAAGCATACAAGTCTCAAGTTTAACATAAGAATAAACACGTAGTCATAGTTGTACAAGAATTGTATAAGTTTAAGAATTTTGAACATGTTTCACCCCAAAAGCATAGAAAGGAAAAAGGGGTTAAGTATACTCACTTGGATTGATGAAGAGTATCCGATACGAGTAAGTTTGCAAGACTTTGAGGGAGAATATCCTCACAATAGGCCTAAGAATATAAGTCTAAAGTTTCAAGTTTACTTCTACAAGTCTAAGACAAAGGATCTAGGATTTCAAGATCGACTAGGGTTCCGAATGTGGGATGAGATTGATTGTGTTTATAAAGTTTAAAATAAGTTTAAAGCAAAAGGTTTTAAATTGATGACGTAAGACTTGAATATCAAAGTTTCATAAGAATAATTAAAATAATTATTTAAAAGTTTCACAATTATTCATTATACAAGTTAGGTAAGAATAATCAAAATAGTTTTCTAAGTATTTGAAAATAAATAATTTACAAGAATAATTACTTATTTAATCAACATAAATCTTTTGAGATTCGATTAAGTTTCTAAGTATTAAGTATTTATAATACAAATTAATTCGTAATATAAATACGTTTAAATAACACTTATAAGTTTATAAGATATTAAATAGAATATGGTTATATCTTAATTATAAGTTTTATAAACATTTTTAAAGTCTAAAAAACAAAATCATAAGTTTAATAGGTTTTAACTAGAGTTCCCGTTAATTTATAAGTTTATAATTGTTTTAACTAATGTTCGTATTCAAATCATAAGTATAAATACATTCAATACAAGTTTAAGGTTTTCATTTAGTTTTACAAAGTTTATAAGTTTATGATTGTATAGTAAGATATAATTACTTCCCTTGTAAATAATTAGGTTTTAACGAATTACGAAAGTTTATAACCCTAAGTATTTCAAACAAAATATAAGTTTTATAAGTTTTAACAATATATTTACAGTTCTTAAGCATTTAAAACTATTTTAAAAGGGTTAAATATTATAAGTTTTTAACTAAATTAAATTTACTAAAATAGTTATGGAATATAAAAGTGAAGTTAAAATTCAGTTTTAAGTTTATATAAGTTTAACTGATTTTAGAATAATTTTTAAAGAATTTAAAACTGATTAAAATGAAAACAAAAAAATACTCAGGCCTGGCCGGATCGAACTCGGCCCTACCCGGGTCACCAACGTACACACACGACTAACCATCCCGACTACGGGTTCGTTAGTGTTTATACTCGGAAAAGAAATTTTTAAACAAAATCTCAAATCACCTCTATTATCCGTATGAACCCTAGAACCAAGAACCCTTAAATACGACCCGATTAACCTTCTGTTTATACAAATTGACAGAGGGTTATTGATAATCGGATGAAAACGAATAGAATGGACATTTGAATTACTTGAAATGATATCGAAATGAGTGGGAACGAGCTTGGGGTCGTAATCGGCTGTCGTGGGGAAGGACCGAGCAATGCAGGTGCTAATTCAAAGAATTGAGGGTTCAGGGACTTATAGTGTGATGTCGTCTAGGTGTGTGAGTTGGTTTTTATAGTGAATTCCTGCGTTAAATGCTTGGTTGGTTGGGACTATTACGGTTGGGTTTAGAAACGGTTTAAATTCGAATTACGCGTTGTTAAAGTTGGATTAAGCATTGATTGTCATCGGGTGTTGGTCGCACGCCTTAGGCGAGATCGAGGTTCATCTAATCTAGCCAAAATACGCATTTTCGTGAAAAACCGGTGAAAATCGGGTTCTACGGGATTCGAACTCTGAACCGATTCTAGGTGATGGGAGTTTAGCCAAATCACGACTTTAGTCCCTGTAGTTCCGAAGTCTTGTCCTTTTATGTTAAAATGTCTTTTAAGTTTAAAAGGAGTTTCAGAAAAAGACAGTTTTGGTCCCCGAAGTTTTTGTAAAAATTAATATGTTTAAATAAGTTTTCTCAATCATTTTTATAAATTTATAAAAAAATGATTTGTATGCTTTATTTATTTATAAGTCTAAAAAGACGAGTTTGCATCATTTATATAATTTCAACTTATAAGAATTTATATATATATTTATACTTTCAAATAACATTCACATATATCTATATACATATATATAGATATATGTATATATATAGCCCCCTTCCTTATTTCTATAATCACTTTACTTCATGCTATCTTTATGATACCCCCTTTCCTAGCTCATTCCTCTACTCTAGCTTATTCTTCTTCCTGATTTTAGAAAATTATCTATATATTTACATAAGTTAACTAGAAATTATTAAAATGTCTAATTTAAACTAGATAATTTCATATTATCCTAACAAAATTTTACCACTAAACTTATTTGAAATGGCAAATACTTTTCAATTCTCATCTTCCTGAAAAAAAAAACAACATATATTGAAAACGCCTAAGCTCAATACATCATATTTCCTAAAAGTTATAACTGTCATGTCTTTCATAGTCACATTAACTTCTAGTAGAAGTTGTTATCTTCATGGTGCCATTTTAAACATATGGTCCATATACAATATATTGCTTTACGGCTCAAGATTTCACAGGACATGTTGCATTGACACATTAACAAATACATATTAAATCGAATTGCTTGCAAAAAGAAACTCTTGCGGGGAGACGCAAATTTATCACTTATGGCTATGAAAATTCAAATTAAACTAAGAGTTAGTTGCACAAATGACCCATGTGGTTTGATCAGATTACACATTTGACCACAAGTTTGAAAAATAAAAACGTAACCCAAAAATGAGTAAAAACCATTATTTTGTTTCCTGGTTTTTACAGTTTTTATTAATTTTAACTCATTTTTTAATATTAAGTTGGCAATCGCAAGTCACGTGGATAGCACATGGGATAATTTTTCGTTAAAAACTAACTGGTATTAACGTTAGAGGCTAAAAACACAACCAAGTCACAAACTTTTGGGCTAAGTTTGTAATTTTTAAAACCTTGAGACCAAATATGCAATTTGATCAAACCAAAGAGACCATTAATATTATTGAAGTTGTACACTAAGGAGTCTAGAAATGAAACATCTTTTTCATGTAAAGTAAGACACCTTCGTCATATAAAGTGTTTAAGAAACACAAAATCAAATAAATAAGAAGTCTAATTTGTACTATCACACATTCACACGCTAGACACCAAAACACACAAGAAAAGTGATGATGAAATCCAAAAAATAGAAACTTTCATGGCCCTTACACCCTACTTAAATCATTAAACTAGAACATGCAATCACGTTTCCCATCCTTTATATAATTCATCTTCTAATAAATCACCACTTTGATATATTTTATAGATTATTTAATACAATTAAATATAATAAAGTTAATTAAGAAAAATTACCTAACTATCCTTGATTGATATTAGGGCTGTTCAAAAAGCCCGCGACTCGTGGCTCGCTCGAAATTCGCTCGGAAAAAGCTCGGCTCGGGAAAAGCTCTGTTTTAAACGAGCTGAGCCGAGCTGGCTCGAATTCTAAACGAGCCGAGCTCGAGCTAGGGTTGGCTCGGCTCGGGCTCGGCCCGTGGCTCGGCTCGTGGGCTCGGCTCGTGGCTCGGCTCGTGGCTCGGCTCGTGGACTCTATATATATATAAGTTCTGATCCGAATTGTGTAGGTCAGCAGGTAATTTTTGAACTCAAATGCTTTGCAAAGTTTGAAACGATCCTATTTGTAAAACATAGTATAATATAAGTTCTTAATTGTGTAGGTCAGCAGGTGTAATGCACGATAGACATGAACTATGGACAATGATTTCTAACTTTTTGGTTTACATATTAGAAGTCTACATATTTGGTTCTAGTCATTTTTTACTTTTTTGGTTTATATATTTGAAGTCTACAGACTTGGTTCTAGTCATTTATGACTTTTTTGTTTACATATTTGAAGTCTGCAGATTTGGTTTTAGTCATTTCTGACTTTTTTTGTTTACCGTTGTACTTATTCATTACTTTATAAGTTTTGGGTTGTGTATTAATGTGTTAAAAATTATAAATTATATATTAATGTGTAAAAAAATAAAAAAAACGAGCTAGCTCGACGAGCCACGAGCCAGCTCGAGCTCAATTTCCAAGCTCGAAAAAAAAATCGAGCCAAGCCGGCTCGTTTAATTTCGAGCTCGAGCCGGGCCTGGCTCGGCTCGCCTCGTTTCCAGCCCTAATTGATATGCTATTATATGTATGTGATAAAATAAAATGACTAAGATGGTTTTGGTAACATTAAAGTAAAAAGATTTTGATGACAAGTTAAAAAGTCCAATGATTGTGGACGATCTTTTTCATATCTTTATAAATTTATATATAATAATTTATTAAATTAGCTATTATAATGATATAATGTCTTTATATGTGTAGCTAAAAAGTCCATTAAATTACAAAACTCTAATGGACCGACTAGGAACAAGTTTTAAACCATTGCACAGGATGCAGAATTAGGGGTGAGCATGGATTGGCTCATTTTGAGTTTTAGATTTTATAACAGATCAATTTCATTTATAAAAGATTTAGTTATTACGTTTCGAGAAAGGAGATTAAATTACAACTAATATGTTATCTAATAAACAAAAGTGATATTTTTTGTTTAAACATGCATATAAAAAAAAATCTAAAAATTTATTTTTGTATTGTTCCCTTAATTCAGTTATTTATAACCAAACCATAAAAATAATCATCTAGAAAATCATAAGAATCATTGTTTTTTCAGTTGATTCAATTACTTTAGTTTTATTTCTTCAAATTATTTGTTACTCATTTTAATATCAACATTATCAAAATTGTATAAGACTGTTTGGCATCCATCAACGACAGCTGTCTTTTAACCATTTTTAACCTTTTAAAACAAGAAAACGGGTAGCTATCAACGGGCAGCGGGCAGTGACCTTCCTATTTCCTAATTACTAGTACCCATGTCTTCAGAATCCTTATAAAACCCTAACACCGGAACCCTTCTCTTCCCCATCGTCTGCTCTCGCAATTTCCTTGATCTCATTCATCTCCGTCGAGAATTGAATTGCAGAGCTCTTCCATGGAGGCAATGAAGATGATGAACCTTTTCGCCGTCATGATTATGATGATTCTTGCCGTCTCCGCCGTCTCTGTCTCCGCCGCTGACGCTCCGGCTCCGGCTCCGACGTCTGACGCTACAACCGTCTTCGTCTCCACCACCATTGCTTCTCTATCGGCACTTGTTTTCGCTTTCCTCTTCTAATTAATTTCTAATCTGGAGTATGATCTTCTATCTAGGTTAATAAAATTCAGTTTGTGATGTTGATTAATTTGATCTATGGATTTTGGAAGTCTATTGTGGTGATGTAAACAGTAACTTTTCATCATACTATATCATGTTTGTTTTTATTGAATTCATTATTCGAATATGTGATTTTATTTTGTTTTGAATTTAATCTGTTTCATGTTGTTATTGATTATTGAATTCATTGTTATATCATCTTCAAAATGTATAAGTTTTTTTAAATGTTGTATAGGTGCACAAATCAGTTTTTCAAACCAAACTGGTTCTGTTTTGATTAACAAAGTCAAAACTGACCAGTTTCAGTTGAAATCGGTTTGAGAGGGGGTTTGAAGGTTTTTGAACCGGTTTTTTGTGCATCTCGTTGTATGACGTCACATTAGTTACGCGGGTGTATAACATTATATCGTACAACAAGTATAAAAGAAAAACACACCTTGTCATAAAAGAAAAAGATGCTTGTACAAATTAATTAATTTTGTTTTATATTCTAGAAGTATAAACTTATCTCCATACGTTTGTTCCTTATTCGATATATATTGCTTTTCGAACTTATGCTTTGGGAATATCATTCCTACACGATGTCTACTTCAAATCTCACTTATTATTCTTTTGAGGAATTTTATATTCTTTAATGGAGGTCAATCAAGATTAGGTTGGAAAGTAATAAGATGATTACACACACTTAAAATCATAAGAATTTCAAACTCGTTAAATTACTTTTATTGTAGCAAATATGTGGTTTAATATGCAAATTGAATTGCTTAAAGGTGACAAATTTTGATTAACATGTTATTATTATCGTTTGCATAATTGAATAAAAACACGTATAAGCAAGAAAAATTTTAACCAAAACAAATTAAAAAATTGTAGAAAACTTGTGAAATTCATTAAATTACTTTTTATTGTAGCAAATATGTTGTTTAAAATACAAGTTATATTTCTTAAAGGTAACAAAGTTTGATTAACATATTGTAATTATTATCTTTTCTATAATTGAATAATAAGCCGTTTAAGCAAGAAAAACCCCAACTAAAACAAATAAAATAATAGGAGAAAACTTTTATTAAAATCCAAAAGAGGAGAAACTATTGTGACTTGTTCTACCTAGCATCCCTAATATGGCGCAAGTTAAAAATATTTTAAAGGTTATAATGTTCTAATCCTAGGCATTTCATTAGTGTCTCATGGAAACTTTAAATCGAGTTGAATTTAAACAGGCTCAAGTCCAAGTCTAAATTGAATTTGATTTAATAAAGCAGATCAAGCTCAAGCTTTATACATTATAAACTTAACTAGCCAAACAAGCATGAACAAGCCTTTTATTTATATGAATATTAGATAAACTAAACATGTCAAGTCAAGTCGAAATCAAGCTCAAGCTTGAAAATTATTCACGAGCTAAGCTAAAGCTTACTTGAGTTCGGGCTCTATAATTATAACTATTAGATAAATACCTAATATGGAACCCTAAATAAAAATCGAAGGTAGCACATCCAAGGGGAAGGAAATCATGCGTTCAATGATGCTTAGTAGTGTGGATTTGGTTTGAGTTCCTCAAACAAAACGATGGTGATAGTGTCGTACTCATGTGTCATGGAGAGAAGAAGATGGTGACAGTGGTTCGATGTCAACTGAGGAGGAGTTTTCTATTAATCTAACCTACATATAGAATGTCATTAGTTATTGTAAAAAAAAAACATGTTCAAGTAGATTTATTTTAACACAGTAAACTCAAACTTCAAAGAGATTATGAGCCACTCAAACTTCAAAGAGATTATGAGCCCACACACACTTCCCTTTATTACAATCATGTCTCTAATGAGATTTGAACCCACAACCCATTGATTGTTGGGGCACCTCAATACTGCTAACCTAAGCCATGCCGATTGAAATAAGAATAGTTACCAATATTAATATACTTTTATCGTCTCTAACCATTGTTTACATTTTTTTAGCATATATTTATAACAAGTAATGATATACGTGCCTAAATCATATGTTTAAAAAGACGTATAATTCATTCATTATTAGTTGACACATAAATAAAACAATTTTCATCTACTAAAACAATGCCATGTAAATGAACTTAATGGTTTTGTGAGTTTATAATTGAAATGATTAATTGCATCAATCATGCCGTTGAGTTTGTAAAGTAGAAAGGTGATATCTTTTATTTTAGTTTAGAAAAAGAAATGACACTATTTAATCTTTTAAGGTGACAAAGTTTGTTTAACATGTTGCCATCATTATCATTTGCATTAAAATAAAATGCCAATCAAACAAACAAAAACCCTAACCAAAAACATTCAAGAAAACTTGTTCTCAAATCCAAGGAAGAGAAAACTATGTTGCTTGTTCTCTAAGAAAAATGAAAAAGACTATTTGACCTTACAAACATTTAATAAGAAAGAATTCTCTACTATTTAAAAATCCCTAGGTATGAACAAGGAAAGAGGTAAGGGACAAATGACATTTTGGCATCATGTGCATCGCACATGGGGATGGAAGGCCACTCAAATGGGTGTCTACAGGCAATCATGGCTTTTTCACCATCAAAAAGGGGTGGTTGGTTGGACCTTTGCCTCCTCCACACATGGGTGTACCCACCCCATGATATCATCTCTATCCACCCTAATCATTCATTATATTCCTCATTTTTCTTGATGTCCTCTAAAGAAATATCACTAACACATAGGTGATGTTCACTAAATGATATGGCAAGTGTGACCATTTTTTGTTAAATCATATGACTGGTGTTCGTTAAACTATACGGCCTGTGTGACCATTTTTCATCAAATCATACTTCTTGTATGATTCATATGTTAGGGATCGGGTATCACGGCTTCCAAATGCTCTAAATTTTCTGTGTTGACTTTTTTGGTCAAACCTATCTCCTGGTTGAAAAAACGTTAATCATGCTAAACTTAATTGTCACACCCCCCAAAATCTACTAACGGAGTTTTACCGTTAGGAGCGTGACATACCAGGATCTCAGTCATTAGTTACTTTGAACGACTCTATATGAGTTTAATAAAAACCACTAGTATTGCTCATAGTCACGATGCAACACTAGTAATGAAAACACTGATTTAATGTAAGACTGCGGAAGCGAAAAGTTAAATGAAAAGCATGCGCAAAAACAGTCGCGCCAAAAATAAACAATTCAACAATAATTAAAATAAATAGTCCTTGAGTTTGAAAAATGATGGACTTCGAATGCATGCATGCCTTAGCTTGTGCTTTGTAATATCCGAGATATTCCGACCTATCCTTTGCACGTATTTCTAAATTAAAACTCGATTTCGTGTTAAAACTATTACCTTAAAAAGACAAATATTAAATTAATATATATATATATATATATACATGTGATAAATATATAAGTATATATATATAGATAGAATCTTAAAACTTTGTAAAATGATAAATAATATAAATTTATAAAAATAAATATAAACATATGAGAATTATTAGATTTTATAAAATAAATCTGTTTTAATTATTTTATAAAAAGTCCGAGGACCAAAACTGCCAAGTAATGAAACTTGTTTTAAACTAAAATTCTACTTTTAAACATAAAGTATAATTCAGTAAAACTTTGTGGACCTGTTCTGCCATTTTTCCAAACACCCGAAACCCAAACCAGTCACGGTTTCGAGTCCCACATCAACCGGTTCTTGACCCTTTTCACGCGAAATCGCGATTTCCGTCCAAATGCACTGAACCTCGACTTTCGCCTCCCGCATGCGACTCCTACCTAACTATATTCAATGCTTGATTTAAATCCTTGGCCGCGCATGGGCTCGAGATTTAACCCATCGACTCAACCATTAACCCCCACCTAATCGGGCCTTAAATCACGAAATCAACTATAAATACCGGATGTAATCGACCCATGAAATCACCCTCAAACGCTCTCAATACTCAATTCGTCCTAAACGAGCCGGCATTCCAAATCCGAACTCGCGACAGCCGACTTCGACCTTCAAGCCCGTTCCTCCTCGATTCGTCATCTTAACAGGTAATTCGAAATACCCTTAGCTTCGTTTCCATGCTGAAAACATTTGCCCTCTGTCAATCGTTATAGGCAAAGGGATTTTCGGATCGAATTTGAGGGATTTCAATTCTAGGGTTCTTGAGCAAATTAGGGACGATTTGGGAATATACTTATCTATTTGATTTTCCATGTATATTACCACCGAGACCCGTAGGCGGGGTGGTTAAGTGTTTGTGTGTGATGTTGACCCGGGGCAGACCCGAGTTCGATTCGGTCTGGCCCCAGGTTTTTGTTTTTATTTTTTTATTATCATTTTAAATAGTTTAAAACTTTTAATAATTTTTATAAATTCTGTGATACCTTTATAAACGTGAATATGAATTTTATTTACCCTTTTATTTTCTGAAAACATTTTATTTAATTAATCTTAATTAAAACTTACAATAATAAATTTTCTAAAATAGTTTTAAACACTTAAAAAGAATACTTCCGAAATTTATAAAACTTGGACATTCAATAGAAATCGTTTTATAAAATTCGAAGCTTAATTCCTTATTCCTTTTTTATATACAATAAACTTACTTTTGTTTAAAACTTTAATTTAATAAATTTTAAACTAATACATTTTTATATAAACAAGAAATCCATTTGTTTATATAAATTTAAATCATAAGAAACTTTATTTAAGACATCTATAAACTCATAATTTTATTTAAACTTTAAACGTATAATTTAAACTTTATAAGAAGTACTATTTAACATTTTGTAAACTTATAAATGCTCATTATTATTTAAACTTATAACCACATCCTAAACATTATTAAATTATAAATTGTTTTGTAAGATGAATACTCGATTCTTAAATACTTTAAATCTTGAATGATTTATAAATTATTCTTTTGGGATAACTATGTGTCCGTAGTAATTATTTATTCGTAAATAATTATTTATCCCTAGAACTCATTTATTCTTAAATAATTATTATTTATTTTTAATAATTATTTATTTTGAATAATTGTTATCGATCCTTAAGCATTATTCATCTTTATATATCCTTCCAACTATATTATTAAGTTACTTAGAAAATTTCTTTAAATTATTATTCCCTATTTTGAGTAATTAATAATGATAAAACATTTAAATTCTAATCTATAAATCTATTAAACTTTGACACACAAGTCTTGTATCATTCATTCAAAACCTTTATTTTAAACTTAATTTAAACTTCACAAACACGACCATTCCCATCTCCCATTGAAACCCTAGTCGAATCTTGAAATCCCAAATCATTGTCTTAGACTTATAGAAATAAACTTGAAACTTTAGACTTATATTCTTAGGCTTATCGTGAGGATATTCTCCCTCCAAGTCTTGCAAATACTTGTCCGTGTCGGATACTATTCATCATCCAAGTGAGTATACTTAGCCCATTTTTCCTTTCTATGCTTTTGGGGTGAAACATGTTCAAAATTCTTAAACTTATACAATTCTTGTACAACTATGACTACGTCTTTATTCTTATGTTAAACTTGAGACTTGTATGCTTAGATTAAACTTAAAACTAGCATATTCATTAACTTTGATCAAGCCTATGGTAACAATGATAGATCTATTGCATTTGACCAATCCACCTTGATTGATTGACCCTTCGGGGGGAGCCCTTGGTGATTGTTACTAAACCAAACTTTTAAACCTGCGGGTTATGCATAAACATGGTTGGAGGATTGAATGTGCACAATGTCTAACATGCTTGTTTTCTCATACTTACATTATAGAATGCATAAATCATAGTGAATTGTAATACTTTTCAAATACTTGTTAAACTGTGTCAAAACCTTTGTATCTCACCAACTATTTTGTAGTTGACAGATTCTTTCACATGTTTCAGGTTCTACATCATGAGGCTTATTTGTGATCACATAGGATGCTTTAGACCTAGTCTACTTATAAATTAAACGTTGTATTTCTTGTTATGTTCCTTGTATTGAACCTTAAATTATTATTTAATGAAATATCGAAACTTTAATAGTCAACCTTGTGCTATTGAACAACCGCGTCCGCCCCGACGTATAATCCGCCATCGGTTGGGGTGTGACATGCTTGTACCTTAATGACTTGAGAAAACATGCTAAAACGTGTCAACACAAGGTTGGTGAGTTCACAGGTTTCAATGTTTGTAAAGTTTACTAAATAAAACCATTTACAATTTATATCATAGGTAGCTAACCTAGTTACTTGTTACTAAAGCGTTTCGACACCGAAGCTGACTGTTTATGTTTGTACTGCCTCCCACCATGACTATCATGATTAATGGTGAATGTTTAGGTCAATGTTACACCCGTTCGACTTCCCGTCGTGTTAGCGCGACTAACGCGGGTGGGGCTTGTCAATGCCCAGTAGTACTACTCAAGATTACCTCGCTATCCCATATATTAAACGGTTCGATAAGTAAGGACTTACATGATATGTTTGCGCTTAGTACAACAAGTGATATAATTGAAATGTAAAGTCTAAATGTTCGTACCCATGTTTTCTCCCCCAAGTTTAAATCATAAGAAAAGGGCCCGTGAAACTCACCTTAGAGTATGTGCGAAAGTAAGCGAACTTAGAATGCTTGACGACTAACTGCCACCTATAAACACCGGTTTATAAGTGTGTGTTTGTGCAAGATGATAGGAACCCTTAGTATCCAAACAATACTATTGTTTAAGTGTTTAGAAAAGTTTTGCAAGTTTGACTCAAGTTTGACTAAGTTTGACTAAGTTTGACCAAGTTTGACTATGTTTGACCAAGTTTGACTAAGTTTGACCAATTTTGACCCGACGACCCGTTGGTGACCCATTTAGTGATTAAATGTTTGTTCAGTATAACACTTCTATATTATACACAATGATCATGCTGTAGCACTTAGCAACAAATCCTATTTGTTCTAACAAGATAGCAAGTTTCTATAAATAGCAGGTTTCTATAAATAGAAAGTTTCCAAAAATAGCAGGTTTCTATAAATAGAAAGTTTCCAAAAATAGCAAGTTTCTATAAATAGAAAGTTTCCAAAAATAGAAGGTTTGTTCGGGACTCATGTTTCCTGGAAACCATCATCATTGATAAATTCATAGGATCACTCTAACATGTTCTAGCTCATCACATCACATAACAATTGTCTTAGAACCTAAACATGCAAATCATAATTCAATACAAAGTTGCTATCTTTAGTAACCTATGACTAGCATGCGTGATTTCAAACACCTAACACGTTACAACAAGTTATTGTGTCCTATCTAACATAGAGCTATCATCAAACCATATCATGCATGTCTAAATAGCAAGTTATAACCACTTTTTAACAATTAAAGTTTCCTTATTTGGAAAGTTGGTAAAACCGGGTTATGTATTCAAAATATGATTCCACAATTTATGTAAGCATGCATCAAGTAACACATAACCATCATCACCTCATCCTAATCATGTCTAGCATGCAAGATAGAAATCATAAAAAGTTTTCTCTTTTAGTAACTCATCCATTACACGCTTCTTTCACATAATTAACACGTCAAATCAATCCCAAATCTTTCAACTAATATAGCTACAACCATATTAATCATGATCCACGTCTAGCATGCGATTTCTATACATCACATAATCAACAATATTAAATTTTTCACATCGTATGACAACTAGGGTTTCACATATTTTCTTGAAATCACCAATACGATACAACAATATCAAAAAATTAACTAATTCATTATCATATTTCAAAATCATTAAGTTTGGGTAATCTAGGGTTTCGATCTTAAAAATAATAATGAAAAAATGACGGAATCAGATGAAACGACTTACGTAGAGATGTTAGAAACGCCTAGACTAGCACGTATCTACTTCCGGATTCACGAGCGGAGCTCGATTGATAGTCCTTTGTGTGGCTTGAAGGTTCGGTCGAAGGGAGAAGGGGGGGGGGGTCGACGGCTCCAACAAAAAAGGGATTAGGGTTTTAATTTTTAAAATCTCCTTTTATACATATTTGGATGGGTTTTAATGAATCATGGGCTTTCTAAGTTCATGAGCTTTTATTAATTAATTAACACTTAATAACTAATTAAATCCATTAACTATTATATTTATAAAAACTCTAATTTTTATAAAAATAATTAACACGATTAATATTCAATAAACATGCACGATAACCAGGATATTCACATAGTTCACGTAAAGTCACGTAATAATAAAATTCACATAATTTATATTAAATATAAATTATTAAATATTCTAATTATTTATTTTACTTAATCACCAACGTTCCGGGTTAGACTCGAATGTGATCCGGTAATTCTACGGATTGCCGTTGCGTGTGAAATAACTGACACATTTAATTAACTTAATTAAATGTCATGCACGTGTGACTAACTGGAATAACCGAGTTTACAATGAATAATTTTTAAACTAACGAGGTTTGAGTTAACGGAGTTAACCTGAAATTGCCGGATGTCACATTAATTAGCTTCTGACCGAACATCAGTTGTTGTTGACTTCGTTGACCAGCACAATTGAACTGTCAGTGTTGACTGGCATTGACTTGGTGGCGATTTAATGTTGCAGTAGCTAATTTCGACGGTAGGGGTTGGTACTAACATCAGCGAGTCAATTTTTTTTATTTCTAAGGTGTTAAGGAAATTATAATTACAATGTGTGTATTTATAGAGAGAATTAGGGTTAATAACTTCCAATGTGAAGACTTCCCAAATTGTGATGTTTCCTAATTAACCAAAACTTGGGGGCTACGGAATCCGATTAGGGCCGACTGCCTAATGGTCACACCTACGGTCGGCTGCCCTTTTGATCGCAGCCTCCACAAACCCAACATCATACCCATATGATGTGACAAAAGGTTTAGTGTACACTACTAAGACTGGTGTTCATGTAGGATCCCCCTTTTTCTTTCATACCCCCATATTCTCAATTACAACCGGTGGTGGATAGCTTTTCGAATATGTGTGGCAAATCAAGATTAGGGTTGTCCAAATAGCCCGACGCTCAAAATTTGCTCGAAGCTCGATCGGAAAACAAAAACTCAGAAATAAGTTCATTCAATTTCGGTTCGTTTGTAAACGAGCCGAGCATGAGCAAAGGTAAGCTCGCTCGTTCGATTTGGCTCGGTTTATTTTTTAATTTGTTATATATATCCTTGTTATAATAAATAAGTAACAAAGATGACACGTATCACTCTCTTGTGACTTCTCAATCTTATTTTCTCACATCTCTTTCTTATTAAATTAGAAGACACATGTCACTATCTATTGTATCCTTATTTTTATTTTCCCACTTATCTTTACTATTAAATAATATTATATTAAAAAAATATATTTTTAGATATATAATATAAATTCAATTATCACTAACTATTTATCACTTCAATTATAAATAGTTGTTCATCAGTTGAGTCAAGCGGGGGTTATAACCAAATAAAGTGTTGAGAAATAATTGCAAATGAAGTATGGAAGGAATTTTTATTTTTAAATAATAAAATAAAAAAGATTATAATTTGGATTTTTGTATTAATTTTAAAATTGAACATAACCGGGCTATTTGATTATAAATAGAACCGAGATTAAGCCTTAACATCTCACTCAAATTTGCAAATTTGAACCACTCGGATTGTAAACCAAGTGAGTTCGAGCATACCTTCGCTCGGTTTGGTTTGATTATATCACACATAAAAAGCAAGAATAAGATACCAGAACACTTGAATCCGCTCGAGTACAATACCAAAAGTAGTCCATTCATGATACAAAAGGATTAAATCGCCTACAAATACAAAATAAAAAAAAATCCATTAATGGTTTTGTACACAAACATTCAAGTCCTACCACATTACAACTTGATCATCTATGTATTTTTTTAAAAGATTTTCACTGTTTTTCTAACCACCCTCAAAATATTGTCCCTACTCACCAAAAAACTACAATTATGCATTTAACTAGATTGTACAACTATTTCTGCACATGTAACAATATCTCTTAAACTTCAGATTTAACAGAAAGCTGAGATAATTCTTTATCAGCAAAATGTAAAAGCCTTCTAAGCCTGAGAACCATGTCACAATGAAACGGAAGTGCAGTTCGTCTTTCTAAATATCCCGGGCTCACAGTCATCCAGGATAACGCGTGTAATTCAGCAGCCACGCGTTCCAAAATCAAATGATTTTCTATTCCCAATTTGCCAATGCTTTTCGATTTTTCATTATTGTTATTATTATTACTATTATTATTGCCTCCATAATAGTCAAAAAGTCCAACGGATAGAACCGAAGGCCATTCCTCTTTGCAATTGCTTCTAGAATCTTTCCTCATTGAAGGCACGGCTTTCGAGACAACGAAGCCTGTGGAAATGGGAATGGCGGAACCTTTGCTGTGGAGGAGGTGGGCTAGGGGCTGTGACTCTGATGTCAGGCAGGTCGGCAGCTGGAGCGGGTTTGGGGGGAGAAATCGCATGCTAGGTGAGGGTACAAATATATAAGATGTGGATGCGGACCCCAGAGATTTTACAGGTGTGAATCCTTCAACATAGCTAGATTGGCCCATTATCCCACTGCCTTGAGTCGTGCCTGTTGTAGCAAGATTACAAAGTATATCAACATCGTAAACAAACGGGCCCACTCCAAACGGGCCAAACTCGAACTAAAATCAAGAAACTTTTTTCTTATAGCTTTTTAACACAAAAAAGGGTATAAGAGAAATAAAGCTAACCTGGAGATGAATCAGCTTGATAAACTAACTGTAGTGAATGATCAACAGAAACCGATACAAAAGTGATGCTTTGTACCCATTGAAGCAAACCCTTTGAACTATCCATTGCAATATGACCACCACTACTATCACCACCTAAGAGTGGCTTTCGACCCAAGGATTGACCCAGCCCGCCTTTCATAAAGGTTGAACCTTTGGCGTGAGACTGTAAATTCCTGTCTTGAATAATACTCATTTCTTGCTGTTGTAACGAACCACCATTGCTGCTGGCTGCCATTCCATCAGGAACCGATCGTCTAAGCTGTAATGACCACTTTTTGACTTCTGAACCGCCAATCGAGTAAAGAGCCTTTTGCCATTCTGATTACATATCAAATTAAATCATTATCAATACAATAATTTCAAAAAACAAATAAAAAAGTAATGATTATACCTTGGCATTCAAGCTCAAAAAAACATCCGATTCTTGTGATAACAAAATCATGAGGCTTAGCTGTGGTTGTATCTGAAGAACACGCCTGTAGTATCTGACATCCTTGCTGTAAAATTTGGACAAAAAGAAATTGCAATCCTTTTGTATCTTGTCTACTACTAATTCCACCAAACGGGAACGTACAGCTGTCGAGCAATTCGCCTCTAGAATCGGTCCATACACAAACGAGCCACCGCCAATCCTCGGTCCAACCATAGCAACAATGAAGACTCGGAGGTTGTTTCTGATGGCCCGACCCGAACCCCCCATCAGATTCGTCCATTTGAGAGCCCAGCCCTGTATCAGAACTCGTACCATCATCCGATAAAAGCTTTAAAGACTCCGGTGACACCCCACGTTCTGACGAACCAGGCTCGGCAAGAATGAAAAGTGGCTCGAACATGTATTTCAGCTCGTCTTGGAGAAAATATTCTCCCGGTCTATCAGGCCGAGACATCTGCCACGAGTTATCCCACACACCGGACCGTAAACTAGCATCAAGTTCACCCTCTCTTCGCGAGCCAATGGTTTCTTTCCACATTCCTGGAATCGTAGAATTCATTTGCATCATACTCGAATGAGAATGAGACTGAGACCGACCCACTACTGAAACTGACTGGATGACATCAGCAGATGACCCTCGAGATATTCTTCGGGCTTTATTGTAGACCGTGAACGCAATCTCTTTGAGAATAACGGGCTCGGTAAGAGATGGGCTTGTGACCCTAAAGATTGCATCAACGGTCACGACTTGTAACACCAACTTAGGGATACTAAAACCCGAAATTGTCACAACGTTTGATATCGATGCTTCATCTACAGCTGTAGAACAACTTAACGCCTTCCCCACTTGATTCTGCATAGCGGTTCTTCTTTCTTTATCTGATGATGGAAGTAAGACAGAACCAATTGCTACACACGATTCAACAACGGTTTTCAAAACAGCAACAGGCTCGGGAAATGGGCACACCACATATATTACCTGATTAAAATACCCAAAAATTCAAAAGAAAAAGGTCATTTTCTGTTAATTATAGTAACTAAGCTTTGATGTTTCAATTTTCTGAAATTATTTTCAAAATTAACTCTGTTAGATACGCTGGTATGCCGTGTAAATTGTGTAAGAATAGCAGATGTGGCGTCCTGTCATTTTAAAGAATGGGCTAGCAGGTCCTCTGCCATACTGTTGGGATGTCATATCAGCTAGTTTACACAATTAGTACCAGTGTTGTAAAAATCAGGCCTAGGCGGCGCCTAGGCGCTAGGCGGCCATTTAACTTGTAATTTTGAGCTAGGCGGACCATTAATCGGAATCGGGCCTAGGCGGGTCTAGGCGGTCCTAGGCGGCCAGATTCCGATGAAAATTCCGGCAAAAACTTGAAATTTTTGGCCAAATTCCGGCAAAAGCCTTGGATTTTCCAGCCAACCCCTTCAAATTCTAGCCAAATATGTGTATAAATATTTAAAAATGAACATTTTTTATAAAAATCACTTATAAAAATGTGTGTATATATATAAAAACTAAAAATTACATGTAAAAATTCCAGTCCGAATAATCCCGCCTAGGTCCCGATTAATCCCGCCTAGGCCTAGGCCCCACCCCACCGCCCGACTAGCGCCTAGCGATTTTTCCAACCATGATTAGTACACATCAGCATATGCAATGGGTAATACAAGTTGTAGGTCAAATTGTTTAAAAATTTACAACATTGAAGCCTGAGTGGTTAACCTCTTACAGAAAAGTTACAAAACTTGATTACTATTTATTGACAAATGTCCAGTTATCTGACAAAAAAAACATGGAATAACACACAACTTACTGTACAAGGAGTGCTGTTTCCTTCTTTTGAATTAGGGGCAAAACAGGAACCAAGTTTTAGGGCTTGCAAAACCTTAGAGAGTGACTTCAAGAAACTTGTTAAATCCCATCCGTTAGATAAAGAAAGAAAATAATCACTAATTGATCCCACTAAAGATGCACTATCGCTTTCGATCTTCATTGATTGAGGGCAATCAAGTAAAACAAAACCCGAAGAAGACCATTTTCCCAAATTCTTAGCAGTTTGGTTCCCAAAATTTTGAGGTGAATGAGTTCCTAATTTGCAAGTCTCATACACTGCAAGAAATTTAAAAAAATTGACACAGAAGTTATGATTTGATATTTCAAAGCATAGAACAAATTAATTGACACAGAAGTTATGATTTAATATTTATGGCACACACCAGTCTCAAGTTGTTTAAAGAAGTCTGCAGCAGCAGTTGTAAGGGGATCAATATCAGGACAAACAACACAGTAATTCATCTGCAATAACAACAGGAAGCAGATAATTAACTTTGAAACTTTGCGTTAACTTAAAGGGGCAAAATAGTAATTTTCTCACATGTTTCTGCATAGCATAAGGTTCAAAAGGAGCTTTTTCCCAGTGTTGAAGAGAGGTTGCTGAAGTTTTCAGCCAATCATCCTGGTACCTGTTGCATGAATCACTTTTAGATTTGGACTATTGATAATTTAATCCCTTAATGATATTTGACATTTTCAAACTTATATACTAAAATCCAAAAGAAATAAGTATAATTAAAGTCATACCCGACAAGAATAGCAGGAATAGGAATTACAAGAAGTGCAGGCCTGAGTCCTAGTTGCTGCTCTGACTCACTTATGTCATCCATTCGAGTTCCATCTATCAAAAATATGCATCTTATTATGCTGAGTAACATACATAACACATGCATAGGGGGGTATTTGCACGTTTGTTTTGAAATACTAAATAACCAGAATCAGACGATCAACTGTAATAAAGTGATCAGAAATGAGTTTTTTTTTGCATAAAATACCATTGTATGTTCACTTTTGTCCCGTTTTACTCATGCTTTGCTTTTGGCACAACTGAGTCATTAAAAATGGATTTTTGTCTCGTGTGGGTCATTATAAGGACTTTTGTATGGTTAGGGTCATCAAATAGACTTGCTGTAAAAGTTTTTCCCATTTGGGTCATCGCTAAAATACCCTATAACGACCTAAAAGGGACACAAGGCCGTCTTTGAATGACAAGAATGTACAAAAAAAGTGCACTAACAAAAATGGACAAAAGTGAGCGTATGTTTGTATTTTATGCAAAAAGAAAATATAGAAAATAATGTTTAGATGTGCTTCTGTCATTTGAACTCATAAAATTTAGATGATTAAACGTTTTAGAAATTTAAGGTTGTTAAAAGAAAGCAAAAGAAATGACCAAATAAGAGATTTTTGTGAGATGAGAAGTAAAATTCTCTCAAATTAGCTTAAAAGCAGGGGGGAAGTGATCACTTTACTTTACTGTCAGATAACCAGTTATGTTGCAACTACTATAAAAGATGAATGAATAATGCCCAAACAGGACAAAAGGCCATCCTATAATGACAAGAATGTACAAAAAAATAAGTGGACTGACAAATATGAACGTATCTATTTTATGCATATATATATATATATATATATATATATATATATATATATCTATACATCCTAATAAATAAAGGTTTTGGGGTGCCACATGTCATTCCCATATTCATCATCAACAATTTTTTTCTCGCCTCTCCCCTATTTAATGACACAAGTTTCTATAAAAAATTATAACTTTTGTTTCACGCATCTCTCTCCTATTAAAAAATTATTATTTTTATAACTATTTTTTTAAAACATTTTTTAATTAAAAAATAGCTTTGTTCATAAAACATTTTTATAGTTTGAACATTTCTTTCATTCTTTTTATAAAACATTTTAAAAAAAACAACTTTATAACGTTTCTAAAATTTGTATTAAAAAAATATGTAATATGTCAAAAATATGTAATATTAGATCTTTATTACTAAGTATATATAACACCGCATTTATTCACAATGTATAATATACAGGGTTTCTAACCTATATTATAATAAATGAAATAACTATATTTGCTACGTGACGACTTCTGATGAAATCTAGATTTTTGTTTTTTGTTTTTCTATCCTATTAAATAATGATGATGTTAAATAATTAAATATGTAACATATATATTCTAATATTTTATTAAAAATTACTAAATCATAAGAAAATTTCAATTATTTCTTATTTTACAGATAGCTAATAACACCAAACATACAAATCTTTATAAAAAAATATTGTTTTATAACAAGTTGTATTTATTCAACCCATGTAAAACATGGGCTTTAACCTAGTGTATATATATATATATATATATATATATAGAGAGAGAGAGAGAGAGTAATGTTTAGACATGCTTCTGACACTATAAGTCATAAAAATCAGATAATTAGACGTTTGAGTGTTTAGCAATTTAAGATTATTAAAATAAAGCAATAGATGAAATGATCAAATAAAAACATTTTGTGAGATGAGAAGTAAAAGTTTCTTAAACTAAGTTAAAAGAATGGGCAAGAGATCACTTTATTTTTACTGTTAGATAATCAACTAGTATAAAAAAAATGAATGAATATTTTATTTACAGGTTACCTTTGCTAAGACAAGATGTGGACCCACCAGCAGACTGAGATGGGCTTATTGGTTCAACCGATGAATCATTTATGCTTGCAGATGAGTCAGCTGAAAATCCATCAGTTTGACCATTTCGCCCTTTGCACCAATCACCGACAGTCAAGGGTCCATCAAAGGTGCCAAAGGCCGATTTCAAGGCTGATTTAATGTCAGACTGTAGCAAAGTGATGGCATATGATGCATGGACCTGAAAAACCCATCACTAAGGCTACTTAATATTAAATAAAAGATTAAACCTTAAATTATTTTCTCAATAATATAAATAGTTTATGCATAAATGACAAGAAGAAATGCACCAGCCTATTAGTATTAAGTAAATAAAACCTTGAACTAGTCGAGTCACCATCCACAAAAATAGGGGACGAGGAGGTTATTATTTGCAAGCCACATGTAATTACTATGAGGGACGTTTGGATGTGTATGTCAGACTGACTATTGCGACTTAAGTGGTGTCTGGATGTACGTATTAAAAATGGTTATCTGATATTAAATATCAAATCAGATAATCAGCTATAGTAGAAGATCATGTTTGGATGTGCATCTGCTATTTGAGGTTGTAATAATCAGACTATTATGTCTGTTTGGCATGTAAAGAATTACTCCCACGGTCCCCAAAAAAGTTTATCCATCTTTCTATTTCGTTTTGTCACAAAAACAATGTCCACTTCCCAGATGATTTATCAAGTCCCCCCCCCATTCTACCCTTATTTACACATTAAATATACACTCCTAAAACTGTTCTCTTTTCATGTGGACACTTATTTTGGAACAGGGGAAGTGATGAATAAAATGACCAAAAAGACTGTTATGTGAACGATCGAGAGAACTTTAGAGAAATGAGAGAATCACAAATTAGGTTAAAACAAGAGGCAAATAGGTAGTTATATATTTTACCCTTAGATAATCAAACTTATTTCAAATGATATAACTATTTATTTGACACCTAAATAATCAGTCCCCAAAAATGTCATCCTATTTATCCACAAATCAGAATCAACTATTGTGTCATCAGAACTTTTAACAGAATAAGTAAAAAGTACAAAAGCTTACCTCAGCTGAAAGTGGGTCTGCAAGTTCAACACCTGCAATATCAAGAGAATGACAAGAAGCCAAAACCCCACCACAACCTGCATGAACCAAAGAGGGCCCACATGAAAACCCACGCCGCCACTGCTCTTGCATTGCCAGCCAACCATAAGGCCCGTCCCCACAATCCGCATCTAAAGTCACATCAACAAAAGATGTTGCTTGTTGAAAAAGCAATGGCATTCCATCTAAAAGCTCCAAAAGCGGTTGCCTTTGACCATATGACAACATTGCTTCCTCATTAAATGAATTATGAGGTAACGAACCATATGGTTCCATACCCAGTGTCATGGGTTTTGAACCTTTAGTAACACCAACAGTTCGCCAAACGCCAACGGGTGAATTCAGAGGCCCATCAAGCAGCCCACCATCTAAATCACCCGCGATTCTAACGGGTATTGTTTCTTTCTTCTTTATATCATATTTGTTAGATATAGTATCCGGTAAAGCGTTTGATTCACCATGCATTTGATACAAAACATTGCTTCCAGATAACCGACTCATTTGCAACGAGCTGGTCGGAGTTAATAATGTATGCCTTGTTTTGCACATAAAAGCTTGAAACATAATGCACTCGAGCTCATTTGCAATGGCAGTTTTTGAGGATACAAGGAAATTTTCCGTTGTTATCTTCTTCCGGGCAGACACCCTAAGACCCGTATTGGAAGAATTAAATCCAGTTAATGGTGCAACATCTTCGACAATGTTGTCACGAGAAGACGGTTTTTCGTCTTTTTTATCATTTTTGCCGCTTTCAACATGAGTGTAATATTTCCTCGACTGAAGTAAGTATTTGTCTTTTGAATTTGCACCAATTGTTGGTTTATCATAAGATACACCATGGTGAGGAGGTATTGCAGAATAAATGTAGTTATTTGTACTTGAATTTGCACTGTCTGCTGTTCGTGATTTTGGGATATACGGGCTTTTAATAACAGATGATAACGAATCAATTGTTGGGGTTTCAACTGCTCCATATTCTGGAGCAAATGTCATCAAGGCTTCCGATTTTATCAAATGATCAAATTCACTGGAAGTAGGTGCTGGTGGATTATAGTTCATTGATCCAGAAGACAAAGCATCTTTCGTAATTTCTTGATTTTTGCTCATTGATTCCTCTATAACTGTAGATGGTGGATTAAAACTCTCAAATGATGAAAACCCGATTGGTAAAATCATTGGGTCAGAGGTATCAATCATCCCAGTAAACGGGCTGCCACTTGCATCACCACCATCGGTTGCAGAAAACATGGGTGTCTGTGACTCTTCAGTCCCTGGTGGCTTTTCACCGTATAAAAAAACATCAAACTCGTTTAGAAAATAAGCATTTGATGAATACCTTAACCAGAAATTAACTCAAAAGTGAAAAAGTTCATCCTTTTATTTATTTATATCTCCAAATGGGAAAGCATATGTAGTGTTTAATGAAATACCTAAGACAAAGGTAACTTAAAAGTGAAAATTTTCATCTTATTATTACTTACCTCCCCAAATGGCAAAACATCGTCTTCAAAAAAATCACCAAAATCTCCAAACTCAGAGAGAAGTGCTTGGATATCCATGACAATCCCTATGTCATCATCATCCCAGTCCCACTGGGACCCACCTTGATCATTGTTATTTTCCAATGAATTATATCCATCTTGCATAGGTGCATTAATGATTGCACCAGCCTGACCATATGACTCGGTCATTCCAGTTCTGGATCGCTTACTACCCTGCATGATGTACTTGAATTACAACCCATTTCGGGTTTTGTTTTATGAAATTGCTAATTTAGATAAAGACTCATACCAGTTTGGAGCCATCAATATGCATTTGGTCAGCAGAAGTCAAACCAGACTTTATGCAAGATAGTGAATCAGCATCAGCCTCAAGATCACCAGTTTCACCGGTCATTCTATAATCACTATCACTAGACGAACTGGTGCTAATGCTACTACTATTACTATTCCCACTACTATTGTAACCATGTTGAGCCCACATGTCACTATCATGCCATGAACCATCCATGGTACCAAAAGCATCACTGCAAAACGCCAAAACAAAATTACCATAAAGTTGTATATAATCAAATAAATAGATGTCTTAAAATAATAAAACTTACCATTGCATAGAGAATGATGAACCAGATAATGATGGGCCCATCCAATTTTGAAGCCAGAATCTATAAGATAAAAAAAAATGTAATATTTATTAGAGCATCTCTAATGTATGTACCAAACATTTGCATCTTGTTTATGTAAAAAGACCATATTCCTGGAATATGCTCACACCAAATTTATTTCAACTCTACAAATTTCTTACATGAACTATTTTACACTAGATAATTAAAATTTACACATTGATTTGTTCAAATTAAATTACTTTATATATAAGACTGAACACAACTAAATTTATTTTATACTTACATTTACTCAAATCAAAATGAAGATTAATTATAAAAAAATATATTTTCAGTAAAGTACTCTATTACATGTTTGAATGAGGTTACTTTAATAATATAATTTTAGAGGATAATTTTTACATTTTATGTATAAAAATATGTGAATTATGGTGTGATGAATAGTAACGCAAGTCACAACAAATTGGTGTAAAGGTGTGATGAAAAGTACTACACCGAAAAACCACACCATTTTGTTGTCTTGGTTAAAGATGGTTTATACTAAATTTTACACCCTTTTTAGTGTTCTGGCGCACACATTTGGTCTAGTGTAAGTATAGATATTACTGCAACTTTATTTTTTCTTAAAAAAAAAAAGATGAAGAAAGGGATGGAAGAGATACCTTTTTAGAGATGATCTAGCGGATGATGTTTGCACAAGTGGGACAAGGACTGCCTCAGGTGGATAAATAAATGTCTTTTCATTTTCTTTTGGGACACCGAGAGATTCAGATATATGATTCTTTGAATTCGTATTTGAACTTGGTGGAAGTGATTTTTCACTTTCAGCATTTTCACACCCTAGGGTTACTTCAAGATAACAGTTTTGGCCCCTCAATTGGCAGCCAGAACTTTGAGAAAACTGGTTTGGAAGGCCTACAATTCCATTTATAGCCTTAAACTTCTCAGAACTGTAAGATTGTGTTTACAAGAAAAAACAAGAATCGTGAGTGTTTTCATCATTAAATTATCAACTAAGTTTATGAAATGATGGTTGGTAATACTGTAATAATGGTAACTCCACCTGAAGTATAATTGCTTCACGAGATCACCTGGACAAATTCCAGTAATTCTGCCACGCATTCCATGAGGTGAAACAATAACTGCAAAAGTCAAAATTCAAGATCTTTGTCCTCTTTGCCTCAAAGAATTGCAAGCTCACATTTTCTTGTGTGCTGATAGTTTCAATAAATATTTCATATATAAGGTGTTCGGATGTGCACGTTGACAGTAGTTATCTTAAGTCAAAATAATCTGTTACGAACAAAGGTAACCTAAGTCCTGCTCCACATCAGATTCGGACTTCACTCTTTGACCCAGGACCAAGTCAACCATAATTCAGGAAGTGGGGGGGGCGAAGTCAGGAAGTGGGGTAGAGCTGTTCCCACCGTTTCTTAGTTTAAGTATTTGACGTTTCATTTTTTTTGTCTTGTTATTTGATTATCTAAGTTTCTCTTGTAATCGAAGAGTTGCCCCTCTCGAATCGGGCCGACTTAATTGTCATTCCTATCAGTTTATTACCTTCGATTTTCTGGGTTCTATCATAATCAATTCCTAGTGTTATGAGTAACCAAGTACTTCTTATGATTCTTATTATTTAAGGGCCAAATAATCAAACCTGATACTAGCCGAAAGAAACCTGATACTAAAAAAAAGAGAACACCGTAAGTGAACTAAAATGACCTGGAAGCCTGACGCTGGAATGACTAGATGTGCGTTTTAAGATCGGCTCAATGTCACCATTTGAAAGTGCCCTGACATGCCTGATAACAAAAAGGGTTGTGAATTTACCATACTCATACAGCAATTCAAAATATAATGACAAAAGATAAATGAAAAGGCAAAATGAAATTGACAAACTTTGCCGATATTATGACATGAACAAATACTGCCTCTTCAGTTGCAGTAAAGATGAATTCAAGCACCGGCTGGCCTCTCCTACAAAGGTCAAATAGTCAACATGTATTAATATAATCAAAGGTAAAATAGTCAACATTATAAAACTAATTTAGACACCTGAATAGTTCTTCTCCTTGTGAAGATGGATGATATCTTGAGAATACATCCCCAAACCTCATATATGAAAGTCCGATTAATGCTCTATCGACATTAAATAAATAAAAAAATCATAAGTTTATTAAATAATTGATTTGTAAAATTTAAATCTAAAAAAAGAATAATAGAATAAGCATAGGAGAAACCTTTCGATACAATTCCTTAAAGCTTGAGAAAGTGAAGCTGCCACCTCTTCAGAATCCCCAGGTGCTAACCACACTCCAGATGCAAAAACTGCAACATATTATAAACATAAAATAACAATGATTCAAAACTGCAAATCGGTAAAAATAAAAATAAAATGGAAAAATAATAGATTAAGTGTTATTAATGTACCTCTTAGTTTAGATACAGCGGCTTTGGCCTTATCGATGATTGATGAATGGCGGCCGGGGATAAAAAGCCATAATTTGATTTTCTCATCTGCAAATTTTGTGAAGTAGCAGATTAACTGAAGGAATAAATATGGTGATCTAATTCTTGAATATGAGTGATGTAAAAACAGACAATTACCAGGGTTATGTAGGCCCTGAGATGGATCCCAAGGCCCAACAAAAGAATTACTCCATGTACTAAGAAACCCATCTTTTTGCAATTGCAAATGGGATGAAAGAACCAATTGTGTAGTAGTTTCCTTCTGATTCGACTTTAAACTGTCCAAAACACTTCCAAACATTCAGCAAGAACTAAAAACTCTCACTACTAACTTGAACATAAAAGGACCAAATTGTAAGACTATTGTTCAAAATAAGAAACCTTCTATCGGATAGGTTGGGGTCAGATTCATTTGGGAGAAACTGAAACCATGACACTTGATGTAGACCGCCCTTCAGAAAAGTCAGAAAATAAATAAAGAAACATGTGAATAATAATAAAGGGGTAAATCACCACTAGAACTGTTTTCAAGTAAACTTTACAAAACTCAATAAGAATTAAAATTCTATACACCCCAATACCCCATCCAATTTATTTCCCTTGAACCATATGAAAAATACTATTGTTCATTAAGTTCTACAAACAGATGGATAAACCTACGTTCAAAATAGGAAAAAAATCCAGTACTTTAGCAATCAACCAAATATAAATTAGCTTCAATTAAGTGCACAACAATGTATAACCATATACCATAAATAATAACCATAAAAAACCATCATAATATACACAAAAGTAAAGTCCAAGTAAAGAGAAGATACATACGATTTTGAAGACATTCGTCCACATCACTAATGCAATTGAAGGCTCTCAAGAGTTTCAAATCAAGTCAAGACTTCATGTGTTATTCGAGATATTGCATATCGAAAGCCGCATATGCATGTTAATTCAATCAAACTGAAAAACAAAACAAAATCAAATCCAAAAGACTCTATTAGCAGTTAAGATCAAGAAGAACTTAATAGATCCAATAAAAGAAAACACTAAATATCAGATTCTAGTAAAGGTAACCACAAACAGTATTCCAGAGAACACATATACATACAGATTAATTTATACAATTTGAGACACACAGTATCGCTCATATGATATGTGAGGGATCATAATCAATCGCTAGCTAGCCCTAGAATAGCAGACCTAGTTCAATTCAAGCACAACTGAACTAATAATACTAACTATAGAAGAACAAAATGAATATTACTCAAGTCAAGCCCTATAATATGATGATTGAAGCACTTCAACCTAAGCTTCGTCTACTGAGGGTTTCAATTTCAACTACAGGAGAATAAATTGATATAGGTAAGTAATCTGCTAAAAATCGCACGAAGAACGAGATTCTCGAACTCTAATTAGGTAAAATTACAACTGGTTTTGCAATAGAGAACTTACGAGTGATGAAGGAGATCTGAAAAGCGCGAATTCTGCGAACTGATCGAGAAGACGGAGAATTCCGTTTTTAGCGATGAAAATGGAAGGGTTTTACGTGTTGGCGAGGGTTAGTGCGGTGCCTGGATCCTCGAATCGATCCTCGACTCCTTTTTTCCGGTCTTTGATCACACTTTCTGTGGTCTATGGCTTGTTGGTGTGTCGTCAAGGCTGACGATCTTTTGCCCTGTGGTTTTGGGATCTCACACTTGACTCCCTTCAAATTTTATAACCATTGTAATTGACTACTTGTAAAACTAGTAAAAGAATTGGGGCTTTCTAGGCCCAATATATTCACCGTAAACGGGTTTGGGTTGGTTTCAAGTTAATTTCACAAACATGATTGTTAAATGGGTCGTATTTAGGTTGACAGATTTAACCGGTATAATTTTATATTTATTTTTAGAGTGTGTTTAAAGTAATCACTAAAACTATTTATATCAAAAATTACCCATGATCTTGTGACCTACTTAGAGGTGCACATCCAACCCGGGTTTCAACTTGACCTGAAAACTGGTTCGTGGTTGATAGTCACTCAACCGATTCCAACCGTATTCAACATGTAGGTTTGAAACCGGTTCTAGCCTTTCATATACAGAATATCTTTTTTATAGTCTAAACATAATTAATTCATGTACATTTGTCGGTAATATAGTATATTGTATTTAACACCCCTATCCATAGATGAAAATAAGTTGTGAAATACTTAAATAAATTTATTAAGTATTTGTATTTAATATAATTGTGATCAGAAAAAAAATGTAAGATTCAGACTTATGTGGATTTGTGGATTCCAACTAATATGGTATGTGTATGTTTATCTAAAATTCAAATATGAACTATGCAGGGCCGGCCCAATGGGCTAGCGGGTAACACACATGTAATTGGTCTAACATTTTGAGGGGCTAAAAAAAATTTTTAAAAAAAGTTATATATATATATATATAAATTTTTCAAGGCTTTAAAAAAAATTATTGTGTCTTTTTAAAGAAGTAATTTCATCATGGATAGTCAAAAATATTACATTGGCTAATTACCAAACAAATACATATCCAGAACACCCTCCAGGCTCCTTGAAAAAGGCTCAATAATTTTTTTAAAGGCTCAATTACCTTTTTCTTTAAACATTTAAAGGTCTTTTTAAAAAAAATAGTTTATAAAATAATGTATTTCGTTATGGGTCTTTTTTCGGCTCGTGTAGGCCATTCGAATCCTTGGGACCGGCTCTAGGACTATGTAAAGATGTTGATTATAATTTATTTACGTTGGTAAATGATTGAAAACTAGTTTACTAGTTCTTAGACTGATTGTTTTAAGACAAATCTTAAATCAATCATTTTGCCGATCAGACTACTTAAAATCATAAAAATTAATAATTAATTTTAAAATATAAAAAGAATAACAAGAACTTGAAAAATCAATTAATCAATCAAGCTAAAAGAGTTTTAAAGTTCAATCATCAGAAACAAGAAACTCTGATGGTGCAGAAGAAAAGGGATCTAAGCGGATGTAGATAAGGGGGAAGGCACGCAAAGCAGAGGAACAAAACTCAGGTTACTGTTGAATTTCGTTTGTTTTTCAATATGAAGAGGAATATTACACATATATTAGAGATGGAACAATCCAAATTCAAAATGTAAACAAACATAATCACACATGAAATGAAATGAAATTTCAATCTTTAAGGACCAAAGTATAATATTTTATGTTTTATCCACGTATAAATAATGTATGATTGTATTAATAAATAGAAATAAAATCCGTATTATAAGTTTGACATTTTTTCAAAAATTTCAACTTCTTTATAGATCTAGATTCAATTAAAAGCATTTCAAGAATCAAACCATATTCTTATAGATTTCTATTTCTAATTTAACATGTCTAAAATAACCCATTAGAGAAAATGTAGGTTTTTTTTAACCAAATTCAAATTTACTTGGTTTTGGAAAGAATAAACTTTTGTTTTTGAAGGGTAACACACTAACTAGTTTAAGAGCCGAAACAACTTATGTCTTAGATCGCAGCGCCGGATCATAGATACATGACACGCATCGTACGAATTACAAATTCGACACCGATACAAACCAAGGAACACCAAGCCTCCTCAATAAACTGGAGACCACCAATAAAGGGCCTAACCAATAATAAATAACCTCCAACAAAACATGACACGGAAAGAGGACCAATTTGATTGAAAATATATTACTAATTTTGCAGTGATACAACAGTAGGGGTTTGGCATGATGCATTCAACACGTTCTTTAGTGAAACCGGTGCTGGAAAGCATGTGCCACGAGCCATATTCGTTGATCTTGAACCAACTGTCGTTGATGAAGTGAGGACTGGGACCTACCGTCAACTCTTCCACCCTGAACAACTTATTTCAGGAAAAGAAGATGTTGCTAATAACTTTGCTAGAGGTCATTATACAGGTAGTTATAAAATCATACCCTCGGAAGAAGAAATGATATCAAGATAGTTAAACTATAAGCTATACCTAATAAACAAAATAACTGGTTGTGTCATATGTCACAATTATGTGAGCCCAAGATTCTTTTTCCTGTTTATTTTTTCTTCATTACTAACTATTTAATATTTTCTTTATAATTCATAAATCTTCAATACCGACAGTTTGATATTTCATTTATTTGTAAAACACGAGTTTTTAACCATAAATGTATTATATAGTTATTGCATGTACAGAGATTAATATAGCTCTGTATATAAAGTTTGATATTACACATATATCTTCTAGACTATTACAGTTAAATACACAACCAGTCTAATAAGTTTCTGTAGACTTCAGGTTAATTTGCTTATACCTTTTTCATAAATGTGTTACACATTGATTTTATGTAGGGGCTCTGTATATATAGTTTGATATTACATACAGATACCTTCTAAACTATTATAGTTGGAGTTGAATACAAAACTAGTATAATAAAGATAAACAAGTTGTTTTCTTTAGACTTTGGGTTCATTTGTTTTATACTTTTTTCAGTGGGGAAGGAGATAGTTCACCTCTGCCTTGACCGAGTTAGAAAATTAGCCGATAACTGCACTGGGTTGCAAGGCTTTTTGGTGTTTAATGCTGTTGGTGGAGGTACCGGTTCTGGTTTAGGATATTTGCTTTTGGAACGCTTGTCGGTTGACTATGGAAAAAAGTCAAAGCTCGGGTTCACCATCTACCCTTCCCCTCAGGTAATCTGGTCTGGAACTTCAAATCACAATAACTGATTTAATTTCTTATTACATAAATATCTAATTTGTTGGTTTGTAGGTATCAACTGCAGTAGTGGAACCATACAACAGTGTTCTGTCTACACATTCTCTTCTAGAACATACAGATGTTGCGGTTTTACTGGACAATGAAGCAATTTATGACATTTGCAGAAGATCACTAGACATTGAAAGACCAGCTTATACAAACTTAAACAGACTCATTTCTCAAATAATATCATCTTTAACAACTTCATTACGTTTTGATGGAGCGATTAATGTTGATATCACAGAATTCCAAACAAATCTTGTCCCATACCCGCGTATTCATTTCATGCTTTCCTCGTACGCCCCTGTGATATCAGCTGAAAAAGCATACCATGAACAGCTGTCAGTACCTGAGATTACAAACGCGGTTTTTGAGCCTGCAAGCATGATGGCTAAATGTGACCCGCGACATGGGAAATATATGGCGTGTTGTTTAATGTATCGCGGTGATGTTGTTCCTAAAGATGTTAATGCTGCTGTTGCCACAATTAAAACCAAGAGGACGGTTCAGTTTGTCGACTGATAAGAAATTAGTATAGTTGATTATTTTCATTAGCGCGTGTTTGGATGTCTTGTGAAACTGGTTTTTATTAATAACAGGTGCCCAACTGGTTTCAAGTGTGGAATAAATTACCAGGCACCAACAGTTGTACCAGGAGGTGATCTTGCCAAAGTGCAACGGGCCGTTTGCATGATCAGCAACAACACAGCAGTTGCAGAGGTTTTCTCGCGCATTGACCACAAGTTTGACCTCATGTATGCCAAACGGACTTTCGTTCACTGGTATGTTGGTGAAGGCCTGGAGGAAGGTGAATTCGCAGAAGCCTGAGAAGATCTTGCAGCTCTTGAAAAAGATTATGAAGAAGTTGGTGCTGAAGGTGTTGATGATGAAGGTGATGGTGAAGATTATGAATATTAAATGTATAAATTGCATGGTTTTTATTATGTGGAGATACTTCAATTTCAATTTGTGGATTGATTTCTAAACTTAATTGTGTATGTATGTATGTATTACTGAAAAACACTCTTTTTAACTGTTTATTCTAAAAACCAATAAGCACATTTATATAACATTATATGAAAAATACATGGAAAAGTCACCAACTAATTTTTAGGGGTGAGGAAAAAACCGAAATAACCGAACCGAAACCGAATTAACCGAAAAAACCGACCCAAACTAAAACCGACGGTTTTGGTTTTGTATTTTTTGAAAACCGAAAATTACGGTTTGGTTTCGGTTTTGTATCTTTTGAAAACCGAACCGAACGTATACATATATATATATAGGGGAAGGTTCCACTAAGAGTGGTTTTTCGCTAAGAAACGCTAAGAAGTGGGTCAAACGAACTCCGATTGAGCTCATTCCAGCGGCGTTGGAACCGTCTCATCGAACTCTAATCCGGACCCAAAAACCTAAACCCCCCTGCACCCGCACCCCCAAAAATCTAACCCCCCCCCTCCAACCCCACCCCAAAAAGCCTAAAACCCCCACCCCCACCCCACCCCCCAAAAACCTAAACCCCCCCACCCCACCCCCCCAAAAACCTAAACCCACTCCCACCCACCCCCAAAAATCTAAACCCCCCACCTCCACCCCTCGAAAAAGCCTACACCATAAAATCTAAACCCTAAAAGCTAAACCATAAGGCTAAAAACCCTAAAATTCAAATGTAAAATCTAAACCTTAAAAGCTAAACCCTAAAAGCTAAGATGATAGAGTTCGACGAGACGGTTCCAACGCCGCTGAAACGAGCTCAATCGGAGTTCGTTTGATATCGTTTCTAAGCGTTTTGGTCATTTCTTAGAGTTCTTAGCGAAAACATACTTCTTATTTGATCTTCCCCCTATATATATATGGTTTTTTTTATTTAGTAAATTGTCATTTTCGTTCATATGGTTCGGGCATTTTAGCTTTTTTAGTTTTTTCGTTCATTATTTTTCAAAATCTATTTATTTTCATTCAACTGACTAACTCCGTCTACATTTTAACGTTTAATCAATGGTCGGTTTCAACTTCATAAATTAAAATCTAACTAAATTCCCTGATTTAACCAAAATTGCCCTTGATTAACGTTAAAATGTAGACGGAGTTAGTCAGTTAAATGAAAATGACTAAATTTTGAAAAGTATTGGACGAAAAAGTTAAAAAAGAAGTTTTTATATGAAACTGCCAAACCACATGGACGAAAACGAGACTTTACTCCTTTTTTTTTCTTAAAACTTAAATTGAGAAGGTAAGTGCAATGTACAACTTTTAATGCATTGGGTACAACCATTCATGACTTGTAAGTGGTGCATAAAATTTTGATATCAAAGTTTCTAAACTTGTGTAAAATGCACGTAATTGTGAGAAAAAAATTAAAATAATAATTTGTTATACCATCTTATTTTGATCCAAGAGTAAAGAATTCAGTATATTTTAATTTTTTTTAGAAATACATGCATTTCATGCCGGTTTAGAGACTTTAATATAAAAATTAGTTTAATGAATTTTCGTTAGGGATTTTTTCTTGACAAATAAGAAAGATGGTTTTTTATGAGATCCAACCGTATCTCTAAACATATTGTTAACGATTCAAAGACAAAAACATATAACCTTGTACACAACATAACTTACAACGATCAAACGATCATTTTCATATTTCTAGGATGATCCAGCATGGGGTGGTGATCATATTCATGGGCATTCCATGTTAACAACATTAACTTTTTATCAAATCATTTGGTATTTAACCCCCTTAAAAACACACATTCCTGTGGCTATAATTGTAAACAAGCATCTTAGAATAAAGATTACCTCTTCATTGCACACACCAATCTACAACACTTGAAGCCTCCCATAATAAAGCTATTTACAAAGATTTATGTCCCACAAGAGTAGTTCCACCTGCACCAATAAAAAAGAATGATATAATAATGTCATTTGATCACAATTGTCAATAGCGACCATAGCGCTCGCTATAGCGCGCTATGTAGCGAAGCGGCCTATGGTCTCTATATGGTGAATAGCGACTGAATAGCGAATATTCCTTTTTTTATGTTTTTAAACAGTTTTTTACTTGATTAATAGAATTAATTACACGGATGGCCCCTGTGGTTTACACGACTTTTGGCCCCTAGGAATGAGAAATTACATGTTTGGACCAATAGTTTGCACAATTATTTCACTTTTGGCCCCTTAAGGTGGATGTCAGTTAAGTTTTTCAGTTAAGTGCATGTTAAATGACTAAAATACCCTTAATACGAAAAAAAAAAATTATAGTGTTCAAAATACTCCATCTTCTTCTTCCTGAATACCCACACCCACCCTCTGCTACAATCCCAGATCCACCACCCTCACTTCCATTCCTAATGATACTAAAGTGGGGCGGTTGGACGGTGGCAAGGTTTACACGGCGGCAACGGCAGCGACGAAAGGCAAAGGGGCGACGACCTGAGTTTTCTCGACAAAGCCCCGATAGTGAAAGACGAAGATCATAGACAAGACACTTAGGTTAGGCTTTTATAAATTGAACCTCTTTTCCATTTCAACCCCAAAATCTCTTACAGACCTTCTCTCTCTAAAAAGTCAGCGCCATGGTTTCTCTCTCTAAAAACCAGCCAAAAGCTCAAGCAATGGAGGTTGATTGGGACTTGCATACGGTGGTCAGAGGCTGTTGCTCCTCCACCACCACCTCCTCATTCTCCTCTTTCGCCGCTTCAAAGCTTTTTCGGTGTGTAGAACCTTATAATCAGCAAAAAAGAAATTCGCAAGATGAAAATTTAGTGGGTTTTTTCCATATCCATTTCAAACGAGACATGAAAACATTATTGAACAATTTTTTTCCAGATCCATTTCAAATGGGTTCAAAGCATTCATTGGATACTACCGGAATGCTCACTCCCGGAAAAACGGGTTCGGCCGGAAAATCAGGTTGACCGGAGAGTGGTGGTCGGTGGTGGTTAGAAGGGGAGGTGGAAGCTATGGTTTTATGGGAGAGGTATTTTGATATGGAGAAGATGAAGTGAGTGAGTTTTTATTATTTTAATTTAAGGATATTTTAGTCATTTAACATGCACTTAACTGAAAAACTTAACTGACATCCACTTCAGGGGCCAAAAGTGAAATAAGTGTGCAAACTATTGGTCCAAACATGTAATTTCTCATTCCTAGGGGCCAAAAGTGAAATTTGTGTAAACCACAGGGGCCATCCGTGTAATTAATTCTGATTAGTATAAATAGGGTTGCTAATAACCCTAATATATGAAGATTTAGACGATTATTGATTATAATTGCTACATATCCTACAGTAGTTGAATATAAAATATTTCTAAAACTTTCTACTAGTGTATCGCTAAACGTGAAATAGCGCCTGCTATTTACCGCTATTCCCTACGTAGCGTATAGGTGGCTTGTCGCTATTTACCGCTATTCGATGTTGACAACTATGCATTTGATTGTTTTAAGATTCACTGCCAAGAGCACCAAAATTTAGAAATGTAGATCAAGAACAATACCATTTGATTGTTCTACGATTAGCTGCCAAAATCTTCAAAACAATTTTCTGGAATGTCCAACCTTTTATTTTCTCCTGAGAAACAAAATTGATGTTAATAATCGTTTTTAAAATGAGAAAACAATAACCTTGACATAAAAAAAACATACCTTGGTGCAAATCAGTACTACTATGAGAGTCCAAGAAATTGTCTCTATCTGATGATAGAAAAGCAGACCTAGAGAAGTTTTCTAGCATGTCTAGAAATTAACAAAACAAAAAACATCATTAAATAAATACAAATGGCTATAAGTAGAGGTGGCGTGATGGTTGGGCCGAGGGGGTAATGGGTTGTATTAAGAGTCATTTTCATACAGGTTATAGGGTTGACCCGTAAACAATTTTTTGTCCATTATTAAAAAATGATTAATATGTTGATCAAGATTACATAAGCAATATTATTATACTTAATGATCCATATTTTTGAATAAAACAAACGATTTAAGAGGTTGTATGCAATAAAAATATAACTTTTGATGACTTTCAAACCATTTGGCATGTCACCCACGCACGCATCTTAAAACTTCAAATTTTCATACATGTCCTAAATTTCATAATAGCATATTTACCTTTCTCAACACACTAAAAATCCCATATTTATCCCATTGTAGTAAATAAAATAAAAATAATTATTAGGGAAACAATGTTATTATTGTGAACGTCTCAAGGCATGACATTATCTTCACTTGTCAAATGTTATCTGCTAAGAAATGGGTAAATATGATATTTTTGTGTTTTCATAGGGTATATACGATATTATAACATTTATACTAACATATGAACTTTGGAAATCGAAAAGAATAAATATGAATTGCCCTACTTTCTTATTTGACCAATGTTATATAGAAAGGAAAACTGCCAGGAAAAGTAACCAAAATTGCAGATTTGATGATATGGAGAACAAGAAATTTTCTCTCATCAAAAGGAGTGAGCGTTCAACATTTGACTAATTTATGAGTGAATATTCAGTTTTTGACAAATATATGAACTAAATCGATTTCCTTTCTTTGCATTTTCACTTCTGAATTTACGAAAATTCAACTTTCACACCTAATTATGTCAAAATTTCAACTTCTATTTCTTCGAGAGCAAAATTTCTCGTTCCCCCATTGTCAAATTTGTGAACTTTGTTTACCTTTCTTGGCAATTTTCCTATATAAAACACAACCCAGATCGACCCATTTGTAATTTTGTATGTAAAAGGTCATAACTGCCACCTGTAGCTATACGTAAAAAGGATGAGAAAAAGGAGAGCTGTACCGGAACTATTGGTGAAGTCGGGGGTCGAGTCTGATATACCGAAGTTCGGAGATATAGGACCCAACATACCGAACAAAGAACCGTCATTAAGAAGTGATCCATTCAACTGGTGCGGATCAGACTCCAAACAACTAAAAGACGAAGCAGATGCATCACCGATTGTGGGCCGTGCTTCTAGAACATTGCCATTGGTTCCATAGATAAACCTTGAATTTCCCAAATAATTTGATTCGGTTTTCACAGAGACACCATTTGTTATTCCAACATTTGAATTGTCAGCCAACAACATATTTGGTGGAACATCAATCCTTCTAGAATGAGGTTGCGGGTCCCCCAAGGGTATTGGCAGTCCACAATTTTCAAATCCTCTCGAGAAGCTGGCAATGTTTTCTGTCTTCAGTGGAATACCAGTATTCTCGGGTGCATAACATGTTGAATTCTGATGCACTGAAAAAAGCAAATTTGATAATATGACATTGATTATCTTATTATTTGGAGATAAAATAATCAGATTAGCAATAGCTGCAACGAAACTGAATCTGATAATTTAGGGTTTAGGGTCATATCCAAACACATGATCAATTAAATAATTCGAATTTGCCAAACACCCCCCCTAAGAATCTATCTATATAAGGGCACTGGAATCTTAATGATTTCAAACATAGATAAATTGAAATGATCACAAAGTCGATCATAAGAGACTCAGACAAATATCCCATAGTAAATAAAGGACATGCGCACGCGCACACACACATATTCAAAGCTGACCATGTTAAGTGACATTTGAGCCTAAAAGTACTTACTTGGTGGCAGATGAGATCCATTAGACTGAGGCTGGAAATTGACTCCAGATGGGCCCAATTGTTGCATCAATGCAGCCTGTCTATCAAGAAGCTTATTAAATTCCATTATTTGATCTTTCACCATCAACCTCAAATTGTATCCCTTAAAAAATTCTTGATTTTGTTCTTCAAGTTTCTGCCAAACTATAAAAAAAGAAAGAAAAAAATAACCTTTTTATTGGATTGGCATAAACATACACATGTAAAATTAAATAAAGAAGCCGTAAATTACATACCAAGCTCGGTAAAGCTTGGCTCTATTTTCTCTTGCTGATAGATAATATCTATGACCTGTTTCTGAGTCATGTAATATGGCAGACATTGTTCTATCAGATTTTGAACCTGAAACCGAACGATTGCAATACTTCGATTACATTTTAAAAGATCAAAACCATGATATTTTTTACATGTGGCTCAAAAAATTTACCATTTGTATATCTCCGGGAGATACATTTCTAACCTCTCCACCAGACATTTTCTTGAAACCTCAAACCAAATAAATGATTGTGAAGAAACGTATTCCACCTGTCTTAAGAGTAATAAAAAAACAACTTTTTTCACAAACCCATATTTTTTACATCTTAAAAATAAAAAAAAAACATGTTCTGACCACTTGAAATTCACTCTGGTCAACTGTAAAGTCAAAATATAAGTCATATGACACTTAAAAGTCTAATATTGACCACTTTCTGAATGAGGGTAGTGATTAACTGTACAGAGTTTACATGAATGCTAGGTACTAATTTCAATTTAGATTTAAGACTAGATTCAACAAGCTACAAAGCATTATACAATTTAAAGCATCTATAACTGTAGCATTATACAATTTAAAGCATCTATAACTGTAACATCGGACTCTCGTAGGAGTTCACAGGTTCGCTTTTGGTTACCCAAGTGGAGACTTCCCACTAGGTCACCCATCCTGATACTACTCTGAGGCATGTTAACTGCGTTAACTGTGACATCCACAGTCATTGCGCCCAAAACGCGTTAGGGGTGATAAAAGAAGTGCAGAAACCCTAAATAACAAGTATCAGACTACAAAAGTAAACATAACAAGCAATTGAGTGATCAAAGAAAATGGAATCCGGTTATCTTTTAAAGGTGGGATCAAGAGTCTAACAATCAAGAAAACATGAACACAATTACAAAACCCTAATTGAAAGAACGAAACCCTAAATAAGCGAAAACTACACGAATCAATCAAACAGATGAAGAACCTTACGGGGACGAGATTAAAGATATGCAAATTGAAGATTAACAGCGTGCGTATATCATAAGGAATGAAGAATTTACATATCGTAACAGAGAATGAAGAAGAAAAGATTACCAGATGGATGGATAAAGGTGAAGAATCTTGAAGGGAGAGGGAGGTGTGAGTGTGTTGTTGATTTGTTTTTAATCTTTGGTGACTCGTGTTGGACTGGGAGAATATAAAGGAGGTGGACACTGGGATCCACATCGGAAGCTGGATCTCACTTTTCTTTAAATATAATATTCCTTTCATATCGTCCTTTTTTAACTGTTCTGATTTTGCCTCAAATCCTGTATTTGCGTTACCGGGTGCAGGAGGCTGTTTTTACGACTTGAACCCGTGAACTTAAGAACACAAATCAACAACGTTACCAATTTTATAAATAAGACTATAAACAAATAAAATGTTTAAAAGAATATATATGAGGGCTATCTCAAGCTTTATAGCGGTTTCAAACATATAATAAAACGGTGTCTTTTTCGTCAAAACAAAAATTATTTCCGATCATATAATTCTTATATCACATGTGTGTATGCATAATTATAGACCACAAACCTCACCGTCAACGATCCCAAAGCCCATATTACTTGCATGTTTTTTAAGAACTTAGAGGCCTTATGGAGATGATGGCCAAAGCCATTGTTTTTATTTCACTTCCCCTTCAACCGCCGCTTGTTGTTTGTTGTTTCTTGTTGTGCATGTGTGAGCTCTACTACTTGTTAGTTCTAGGCGATTTGTCTATATACTTAAAGTTATTTCATGTCATTTGTTGTGGGTGTTGGTTAATCGTTTCGTAGTATACAATGAAGTAACATGTGTAGATATGTTAATCAACTCTTACACACAAAAAAGATAACTCGAAAGAACTAATGAGCGTTGGCTATTTTAATGTAATTGAATTGACTTTGTTGACCAAAGTAATATACATCAAACAGGACGGGAGGTGCAGAGTACACATTTGTTTGAGTTTATTATGATTTTAAGCAATTAGAAACCTCATTGCCCCCTAAGCAATGGGGGTTATAAGGGCCAACACCCCCCTTAAACTGAGCAGTTAATTTCCAAACGGTTTTTCAAATTTGAAAAATAACTGCTTGATAGCAGTATTGATTCCCAAAATACAGATACGTTGTTTTAGTCATATATCTTGTTCAAGAAATTCATATCAGACACACATATTTATCTTCTACATTTTCTGAGTTTTATCCGGTTTAAAAATTCAAGAAAACTATCGAATTATTTAAATCTGAAAGTGATTACACGATCATTAAAATATCCATATTCTAATACTCGACAGTGAGTACGATTCAGAATTTTGGTATACAAGAATGTAGTTTCGTGCATTAGAATATGTATTTACATAGATTTTGTTACAACACATGTTTTAGAATATATTTTTTTAATTTTAATTATATAATATCGTCTAGTTGTGCAATACTACATATTGGATGAGAGGTTGTCACTAGAGGAGCTAGCTTTTAAAAAGCTTTGTGGGTCTAATGAGAACCAAGTTGAGCCAATTTTTTCTTTAATTATTTAAGTTAAATTTAAATATATCTATTGCTTAAAAGCTAACAAGTTTGAAGGTTTAATACTTTAAATGACTCGTGTATGACATGTTTGTAAAATTTTATAAATAATTCATGTATTAGATATTAATACACATTAAAATTTAATATATTTTAACAAATGTAATTTTAGAAAATGTAAGTTTTTTAATACATATTCATGGATTTTAACTGATTAACCTAACTACTTAATTTCCCCCTTTCGGGCCTTTTGTTCTGTTAACAAAGAATTAACAAACTCAGTTTGAAACTTGGCAGAAACAGCACCTCCACAATCTTGAACATGCAGAAATCACACTAACTTTATTATCTTTTGAATATTACTGAATCAGTCCTTGAAGTTTAACCATTATTGAGAAATAATCCATAACTCCCAACAGAAGCATTAGTGGGCCCTTGCCCATTCTATTTTGCAGCAACTCTTTCAGAGATACGCTGTAATGCAGAGTTAATATTCTGTTCAATCCAACCATGAACTTGTGTTGTAGGAACTGGGGCAACAATTAAGCCTGACAAAACGGGTGGGTTGGGTTGGGTAACGGGTCAGAATGGGTTTGGGTCAGGATGGGTTCAGATCAGGATGGGTTATGACCAAAATGAGTTCGTGTCAAAACGGGTCGTTTTAAAAAAAAGTATCAATTTACTTCGGATTAGAATGAGTTATAACCAAAAAGTGGCACGTGTTGAAATAAGATGTCTTAGAAAAGAAAAGTACCAAAACTTGCTACCCGTTTGAACCCTTTCTAAATTTATAGCAAATCCAAAATTCGAGCATTTATATTTGTGCTTTCTTTGTGTAAATTTATCTAATACTCGTCACAAGTCTCACTGCCATCCCAATGCTAACCATTTTGGTTATTTGGACCTGTTTGAGGTTAGCTAGCTATATAATAGTTACTCATTTTTATCACATTACATAAACTAAGTAGACCCAAACAAATCCATAAGTAACTATTTTATAAATTACAACTAAATCAACTAATCTCTTACTGAATTGATCATAATTACCAAGTGTAGTTAAACACCATGATTTCTTGCAAAAAGTAGCCATTAACTAACATTAGTAAAAATTATTATCAAGAGAGCAAAAAGACCAATAATAAAAGCCAGATGAATAAGTTAATGAATTTAAGTCACAACATATCAAAATAATGAAAAACGACCCAAAACTCCATCTAGAGTTGCTTTCCTAAAACAACTCTTGATGACCGACCAACATGAAACTCACAACCATCAAACCAACACTAGTACAATATACAAAGGGAAACATCAAACATTGTAACTTTTTCTTCCCATTTTGTTCACACTCAACCAAACAACCTATCCGAGGTTGTTGCGTGACATCACGCTCAAAAAATGATCTTATGAATGGGTGACACCTTCAAAAACCAACATCAATTTCCACAAAGAACGAGAAGCGGATGTTTCTAGAAGCTTCTTGTGTGTATATGCATGTATATATGATGGATGATGATGTTATGATGTAAGGACGGATTGTATCGCAAGTTGCTGCTGTGGCTGCAGAGATGCCCATGTTGATGCAAAAGTGGCGGGCGGCAGTGTTTGTTGGAGTTGTCTCAGTAGGTTGACAATTCGGTTAATTGTCTGTTCTGTTGCAAGATCCTTGCCAGCACAAAGAATCTAAATTCCACAAAATTTTACATTAATAAACAAGAAACATATATTAATTCAGCCGAACATGTTAAGTTCTTTAAAACTAAGGTTGAAAAAATAAGCAGAAGTGGGTACTAGTTATGTTGTGTTACATATGACATCAATACTCCAATAATTATGGTTGACAAATGCAACTTGTAAGTAAAAGTAACGGTAGTTATACGAGCGGACGAGTGGGCAGGGCACGTGGTCGAGTAACGGGTCAGATCAAGTGGGCTGACCCACATTTTTGTCCAAATTTATTTTTATAAACAAATATTATTTTATTTAAAACAAAACCTCGAACTCTTTGAATAATATGACTAAAGAGGCTTAATTCATTATAAAATCTGACATGTACAATCCATTTGACACGCACCCTTTTTAAATAAACTTTTACTTTACCCGCTTGACCCATTAGAGATCAAACATATTCAAATTTGACCCGTTCACAAGTAAACCAGTCGAAATCAGCACATTTGGTATAAGTAACAGAAAAAAACTAACTAATAGAGGCAACTAACCTCGGCAAATACAGAAACAATTTTGGGCACATATTGGTTGTTGGGGCCCAGAAGTTCCATGTCTGACCTGTAACATATAGAGCTAGGTTTGTTAGAAGTACTACAAACAATTATTATAAAAAGAAAATAAATAGAAAAACATAACTAAAATAAGATATTATGCATCCACTTACCTTTCAACCATCGAACAAAGTAACTCGTGAACAACTTTAGCCTCGATAAGATCTCCTTTGATTGGCAAACAGCTTAACCATGCAGGAATAATCTGCCAAACAAACAACATACATTAAACCATTATGAACAATTATCAAATTACATTTTTTTCACAAGTGAAATAAATCACACGCTTACCTGAGTGGAGTCAATACTATCACGATGAAACTGACATATCTTCCCCAAAGCAGAAACAGCATTATCATATGCCATCACATTTTCAGGCTGGAGCGCGTTAGGGTGTCTAATTACAACATTTAGCCTTGATAGAGCCTCTGAAAAATTAAGTACACAAATTATATAAAATATAAAATGAAAACTGCAAATGCTATCTGTGTGGGTTCCTTTATATTTACCTCCAACAAGTGGTTTTATAGCAGAACCACCGTATTCTGCACACACTCCAAGTCCATATACAGCAGCCTAAAGTAAAAAATAGATAAAAAAATTAATGGTTCAGCTTATAAGACAACAATCAGACATAATATTCGTCGGCCATCATGCTGACCTGTCGAACATCTGGACTCTCGTCATTGCACGCTTCAAGAAGAAAAGGAAAATATGTATCGTAATACTTTAGAGCTGCTTCACGACACTGCTCTGCTACGTCATCAAAGATGCAAATAGCAATCCTCCTTTCTTCAGCTGTTTTGTCCTTGCCCTAAAATTAAGTAAAAATGGAAGTCATTATTAACCCTGAAAATAAATCTTTTAACAGATGAATAACCAAGTTTAGCAAATAAAAAATAAAAGAAAAATTATTTTCATATATACCCTTTAAGAAGTTTAATTTTCATATTTACCCTCCAAATTTCGTCACATTATATTTATCCATTTCATAATAAATAAAAAATTCAGTTTGTTACAAGAATAAATGAATAGGAAATCAATGTTATTACTACGAATTATCTCATAGCATAATGTTCTCTTTGTTTATCTAGTGAAACAGGCAGTTTGTTTGGAAAGTTAAAAATTAGAGTTTTGGTGTTTCAAAAGAGAAAATATAATAATATGATATTTGGAAGGGTAACACAAATTTCATAATTTCTGAATAACACAAGTACTTACCCACATAGGCATCAAATATGATGACAACTCATCAAAGAAAGGTAGGAAGGAGGCTTTGAATGTTTTTATCAATGTTCCCAGTATTTCGCCAATCTGTAACCGCGAATTAGTGAGACATAGAAACATAAGGTCAATATTTAATTTAATTAAGGTCAGTATGAGAAAAAGGATTGTTGAATAAGAACCTGGTCAAAGACTTCTTCTTCTTGCTCATTTTCTTCATTAAGCAATTCTCCTTCCTCAGCATCAAAATCTTCAGCTTTAGCCCTTTCTGCTCTTTCTGTTTTTCTACTTGAACTAGCTGTGATTACCTGTTTGATCTCATCCACAATGCTTCTAACCTGGTTTTCATCTAGAAGTGGTCCAGATACCTGAAACCATGTTAAAAAAACAGCTAATTTAAAAAGAATTCAACATTTATACACTGTTTAAAGCTATAGTGACTGTGATTATTAATTCAAATCATCAATAAAATGGGAATAAAAGAAGACATTAAAAGGAGAAATAACCAACCTGTATACATTCATTTAATGCATCCAGCATACTTGCACAGATTTCTGTATCAGGTTCCTGCAACAATATAAACAACCACATTGAGCACATCTTCACACACAAGAAATACAAAAGGGGAGAAATGGTGCTAAAAACAACCAGGATGAATTTACTAATGGTTGCAAAAATGAACGATTAGGTAACCGCTCAAAATGTTTACAGTCGAATCAGGGGCAAGAAAAATAAATTGCAAAAATGTTGACAGCTTTGGGCCAGGCCCGCCACCAGCTAACTTTTTTTCATTTTACTCATTTGAGCCGTTAAAGCCGAATCAACCCACTGATAAATAATTGAGTCAAAATGTGCCACCTCTAGAAATTATTATATAAATAGAATAGCATCACCTTATGCAAAGCTTCAACCAAAGCAGGGACTATGTAGTCAGACAGCTGTTTTATATAAGATTCATTACGGCCTTGAGCGAGCCCCTTCTCTATGGCTAACTTGGCAGACTTCAACAACTCAGGCATGGCTAGAAATAATATATAAATCCCATTACAGATATATGTTTAGCCGGTGATTTGAGTAAGTGTAAAATGAGAAAATATCAGACAAAATACCAGAAACAGCCGCTTTCCTAACTTCTTCATGGAAATAGAATTTGAGAAGTGGCACCAAGGTCGGGGCAACCTGTGAAGTATATACATTAACATTTAATCAGTACCAAAACAATAAACTGGTGTTTGGTTTGTTAACCAGGAATCACTATGTACACAGGTTTGATAATGGGGGCAGTGTATGATTTAAAAAGTTACCAAGTGAAAAGTTATTTGTAAAAGAATATGTTGAGAGAGATAGAGAGGGAGGGAGTACAAAATGTGACATCAATAAATCACAACCCCCACCCCCAGGTAATTTGAGTCTAAGTTACCCATCAAACAAACAGTTAACGGTATCAACCTCATTCCTAAACCTATCAACCAAACACTAACTAAAATAACAAGCATATAAAAACAAAAAACCTACCTGATCGATCCATGGGTAAAAGCCCTCCTTTAACTCATCTGCATAACAACACAACATGTTGCAAGCAGTTGCTTTCTCCTCTAGAACACTAGTCTTGATCCCTATTCTTTTATCACCAAGTGTAATCGTCTCCATGCTGCAAGGCATGCAACTCTCAATATTATTCAAACTAGAAAGAAATAAAAAAAATAACAATCCAAGAAAATATGATACCTTTCATCATCTGATTCATCAATTTCATTATCTGAATCTGCTGAGGTAATGATGACATCAGGTTTTAGTTGAGCAGACTGAAGCAAAGGAGGCATAACAACACTCATATAAGGGAGGAAGTCTTGTCCTAGGCACTTGCATAGCCGGGCCCACGCCTACAATACCATAGAGTGACATAAAGAGTCGTTAAGCACAGGCTTATAATTTATAAAAATCACCATGAATGCACTTGAACTAAGAAACACCTACTTGAAGCATGTAGCTTGTGGTGGGATCATCAGTCTCCATTTGAGATCCTTGCAACGACATAAGCACTTCCATCACCTTAACATGCAATGAGAAACCATTACCACAATTATTCAGAAATTTAAAAGGAAAAAAGCAAGAAGATATTTATCTGTAGTTGCTAATATTTAAAACGATATGAATAACAAACAACTGAAAGCATACCTGCTTAGCATCATCTCTGAATTTTTCTTTTCCAACAGCCATTCCAACCAAACTAATGCACTCCATGGCTTTAGCTCGAAGCATACGATTAGCTTTATCATTAGCATTCACTAATATAGCTTTTAAATAGGGCATAACCGCATCATAATATTTTTGGAAGTGTTCCTATTAATGCACAACAAATCTGAGTGGCACATCCAGTGTAAAGTTTTAATGTGAGAAATTAAATATCTTATGTAGACTTACCTGTGATGAATCAGCAACCGAAGCTAGAGCAGTCAAGGCCCCTTCTTGTACCATTTGTTTACCGTTCTATAAAAAATAAAGAAAACATCATTAATTCAACTTAACAAATTTAAGGTCTTATTCTACTTGTATAAATAGCAACACCAAACAACACTTATTTACCTGTAACAATACAAGCAGTTTGCTCACTATTCCATCCAAGTAAGGTGTTAAGATATCAGGGGTACAATTTTCACTAAAATTTAGCACGGCTGAAGCAGCATGTGCCTGCAGAACAAAAATAAAAATATTAGAAAGTAAGAAGTGGAGATAAATGGTTCCTTTTGCAATTAAACTATGTCCGGCACAACACCATATCAGTCTGTACGAAAGCAATACATGCTACAAATTCTAATATGTCACAAAGTAAATCAAAAGCAAGGAGTTCAAGGTAATATAGATTGTAGATAATAACAAACAAACAATAAACAAACAAGGTACAGAATTCCAAGATGTAAGATGCCATTAAGATATTTTATCAACTGCATTTTTTTCTAATAAATAGATGACATTAAGATATTTTATCAACTATGTATTTTTCTAATAAATATTTTTTTTTAACAGCTATTTTTTTTATATTACTCCACTCCATGTCTCAAGTGAGACTAGAACCCAACACCACTTGGGTGAAGGGCATACACCTTTGCCACTAGACCAAGCTAATATAAAAAAAAATTAGATCCTCCATTCTATAATGTGCAATACAAAAGCTTTTTGTTGTTGGATGAGTAGCACACTAATACTTACTCGAATGTGTAGAAGACAAATAAAACTTGCTCTTAATTTGCATTACAAAACAAAGATGTGTCTATTGATAGATCATCAATATTTATTTAAAGTTTGAAACTTGTCATGTAGCTAACTCAACTTATCTATGAACATACTTAAACCATAATAATGAGTATCCCTTTTACTAATCAAGAAGACGAATAATTCATATATATTATACCAAATATCAGTACGCAAGTTCTATCCTTCCATAGCGATATATCATGTCCCAAATGCCTAAAGCAAATAAAGAATCTCACACGGTATGAAAATACAATACTAAACGAGTACCTATGTGAAAGTTCTATCACCTCTTAAAAATGTTTCTAAACTTACAGCAAGCCAACATATATGCATAAATAACACTATTCACCTGAACTCGTGGATTATGAAAGTCGTCCATGGCAGTGGCTAGAGCTGGCAGCACTCGTTGATGGTATTGAACTTGCAAATCTGGTCCTAAATCTGTGGCCAATTGCCCAATTGCATTAATTGCAGCCCATCTCACACGTGGGTGAGGATCTTGGAACGAATTTAAAACCATATATACCACCTGCTCCAAATTCTTGATCATCACCTGCATCATAAATCCATTCAAAAGACCATAAGAGCAGTCGAAGAAGTATTACTTATATAGCATGAAATTAGTGAACACAAACATAACATCTACTTATATAATTATAACATAACAAGCACAAACAGTATTCAAGCATAATTGTAAATAGTAGATTGGTCGATGGATTAATTAAAATGGTAGCAAAGAATGAAATTATTTACATGTTAACCAATATGTAGCAGCTAATTAATCATTAACCAACCCAAAATAAATGAATTCCAAACAATATTATCACCTTTGAACATCCCTCCGCTATTTGTGCAAGAGAAATAAGTGCCGCATGACGTTTCTGCCATTCAGGAGCAGCCAGATATGCCGGTAACTGCTCAGATGCAACTGGCACAATCGTATTCCCACCTAGAGCAATAGCTAACCGATCAAGACACTCCTGACCAACACTGTAATTACTGGACTCTCCTGCATCTTCATCCTCGTTTTCAGCAGTATGCCAAGCAGGTTCATCCTCAATGTCCAACAGCATCCGCAACAAAATGCCAAACAACCTGCTTATAAATTGCGGCAGTTTTCTCATCATACCGGGTGCCCTCTCCCTAGCTTCTGCTAGGGTTATCACAAACTCAATTGCTAAGTGTCTAGTCCCCTCTTCTAATGTCTCAGTCTCGGCTATCTGCAACATAGACCCAACCACCTCCACTAACTGCCGCCTCAAGAACCTAGGCTCAGTCCCAGCCAGCTCAATCAACAACTCTAATGCCTCTTGGGCAGTAGACTCTTGACCACCATTCAAAGCTTCAGTCAACGTCGTCATCATTGCAGGAAGCAGATCCTGGAACCTATCTCTATCAGCAGAACTCAAACACTGAATAAAATTAATTACTGCATTCAATGCAGCAATCCTCACATCCGAGCTCGCAGATGTAGTCAAACACTGCAAAAACACGCCATGAAGATGCTTTATGTGTGGAATTAAAGTCTCCCCAATGTATTGTGACAATTGCGCAAATATCAAAAACGCAGATTCCTGAAGCTTAGGAGAATCAGATGAAACGCACTGAAACATAAACGGCAACAATTCCGGCCAACCATTATCAGGCAATACACTAGAAGCCAGTTCAGATATAGTATCACACAGCTTCTTCATTATAGTATTCGCTTCCTCCTGCTGCACACAAGTTAAAAGAATAGATTTAAGTGAAGACTGAGTCGCCGGAGATAACCTGTTCCATACTAACGAATCGTCCTGAGTCAATTGTTTCCTTAACAGAATTGCAGACATGGCACGAGCTTCCATGTGAGGAGATAGCTGTAGCAGGTGACCTAGTTTGAGAAATAGCGAATTCGGATCCGTTTGTTTGCATAGATTGAATATAAGCTCCGCTTGCGATCGCTGCTCGTTTGATGAAGACATGAGATGAGAAATTAGGGTTTCGAACGGCGCTGGATCGGCTCCGAGTATCGCCGCCAGCTGTGCTTGTTGAACCTGAGGATCCATCGCCGTTGAAGTAAAAAAGCCGGTGGTGATTCACGGTGGCGCTGACGATGATGGAGGAAATAGAAAGTGAGATTTGATTGGGGCTGATGACTAATTAGGGCAAAGGGGCAGCCGCAGGGTAAAAGAGGAATAGCAATTCTTTGCTCAAAATAGTAGAGGGAAATTTATTGCGGGAGTTTAGTACAAATATGGTCCTTTGATAATTGATGACAAACAATTTCCAACTAAACATTTTGTAATAACAATTTAGGGTGTAAACAAGTCGAGCCACTCGTAAATTATTCGAGACTGAGCCCGAGTTACAGCTTTGATCAAGGTACGTTTAATGAACGAGCTCGAGCAGTCTCGCAAGCCTTTTATTTATATGTTTTTTATTAATATATTAAATGTATGTTTGTAAAATTATTATAAAAATAATAAAATAATATATATTATGCTATATATAAAAATTATAATTATATATTTAGTAATTAATAAATATATAGTCAAAATAATTAAATAATTACTAAATATTAAACAAGACGGACTCGAGCTTCAGAAATAAATGTCTAAACGAGTCGAGCTTGAACTCTCTTTAGTTAGATTAGCCAAGTTTCGAGCCTAGAAGTTATTCTATAAAAGGAAAGATTACGACTCTTTCCGATAGATAACCAAAGAGCAGAAAGGAGCAAGCCAGCGACCTAGTCCATATGAGCTAGCTATCGGAGCTTAAACCGATGTCCCTATGTGCCAGCCGTTACCTTCCTTTCAGATAGGTACTTCCCTGCGTAAGTAGGTATGATCACCAATAACTTGACTTTGATTTCACTCTAACTTGCCCAAATCTATGAATTGAGTCATATAAGGATCAAGATAGATTATTTTTGTCATATTGATCATCAATAAAAGCGACGGCTTAGACGGAGAGTAGGCAACAAGCCCATCTCTATATATAATAAAAAAAATTTAACAATTGTGTGATGAAGTCTATGGTTTAATCCGGTGTCATGTTAATTTGTTACATACTAGTCAAGAGTATTAGTAGTTTCAAAATTGAGATAAATCACTTTAAAAATATGGTTTAACTAAATTGATCTTATTCAATTATGGAAGGAATCCATGCGTGTTTCAAAATTTTAAGCAGATCGTGCGTGGATTACTGAGTTGTCAGGTCATCCGAAGTCAAACGGAACGGGTCATGTTCCTTTACTGGATTAGGCCCAAACTCTAGTTTCCTTTCCTGTGAGTCTCTTGCTTATAACAGCCCACTTAAGGATGTCATTTATAGAAGGAAATTATTTTCCCGAATCATTATCCCATTTCTATTCCTTGAATAGGATCCTTATTGTATGTATTTCCTTAGTTTTTGTCTCTATTTAATCTTTTTTTTCTTATCGATGTTTAGGGGTCGGTTTTGGGATAAAACCAAAACCGAAAGTTCGGTTTTTGGTTTTTACAATGGGTTCGGTTCAGTTTTCGGTTTTAAAACCAGTTGGGCTTGAATTTTTTAGGGTAAAAGAAAATTACTGAAAATAACAAACTTTGGTTTGAAATTTTGAGCATAATTTTTTTTTCTTTTTATTAACTAATGATTAATTCATTATCACACATTTGCGCCTAAGCATTTTGGGCTACAAAATTTATTAGTTTTCTTAAAAAAACTCAACATAAAAATAAACAATATAATCTATAAATTTAAAAAAAACAAATATAAATCATAACATACTATCAATACAAATACGTGTAGCACAAATATGTATACATTTTTAACATACGAGTAAAAAATGGATTGTGGATTCGAGTGCCACTGATCACATAACTGACAAAATGGATTGGTTTGATAATTATTTTAAGATAACAAGCGAGTTGTCGGTTGTCATACCCAACGGTTCTTCTATACCTGTCGAGGGAAGGGGGCGTGCACTCCACCCAACGGAAGACAAATCAGGGGTGTTCTACACACCCTAAGATTCACTTGCAACCTTTTATTTGTTAGTCGATTAGCAAAAGATTTTGCAGTGTGCAATGACATTTTTCCTGAATTTTGTGTTATGCGGTCCTTGAGAGTTGGCAAAAGCAAGCAAGGACTCTATCATATGGACATGTTGGGGATCGAAAGGAAGGTAATAATGACTACTTATGTTGTTTGACATAAACGCTTGGGCACGCCTCAAGCAATCGGCTTTCTTGTCTTGATTTCATTAAGAGTGCTTCTCTAACGACTAGTAATGAGATTTGTGATTCATGTGCCAAGGCCAAACATACTAGGTTATCTTTCCCTATTAGTTTCATTAAAACAAAACATTGCTTTGAACTCTTACATTGTGATATATTGGGTAAATACCGAACTCCATCACTTACGCGAGCATATTGTTTTTTAACCATCGTTGATGATTATAGTCGCTCGGTGTGGGTCTTACTTTTGAAACGCAAACATCAATCGAGTGATTGTCTGATTGGGTTTCATAAATTTGTCAAAACCCAGTTTGACTAGACTGTTAAACGTATTTTATACGACAATGGCGGTGACGTGACACCCAAATCTAAAAACACAATATTTAATGGTTTGTGGAAAATAGGCCTAGAATTTTCAAAAATGTATTCATAAAAAGTATTACTTCCATATAGTTTGACACAAAAATACAACTCAACATGCGTACGTGACACACACGGGCTTTCTTACAAAAATTTGACACGACCCGTTCGTAAGACGGGTTATCCTTACTAATCATAAACTTGTTTAAGCAATCAGTTTCTAAAATTAACATGAGCTGCTTGTAAGACGGGTTATCCATACGACGGGTTATCCTTACGAAACATAAACTTGTTTAAGCAATTAGTTTCTAAAATTAACATGACCCAAAAACATCCATTGTCATACGATGATTTGACTAAAACAGCATGGGAGTTAAACTCCAAAATATGCCAACATATATAATCATAACGTAGTTAAAGCAACTATGTAGTATTATAGTATGATAACACCAAATCTCCTTCCCGTTGACCCGCTCTCACGAGTTGATCACTCTTACCTTAGATCACCCAACCTGTCATATCCACCACGAGCTCATTAACCCTGATTGAAACTATTAGTTTCGATGGCAAACACATCATTAACAATAAATATACATAACATTACTATCTTTCTATTTTATATCATAACAACAACTAAGGCTACAACTCATTTTTTTCTTAAAAAAACTTAGATCATGTAAGAATTATAAAAATGAGAGTCAACGATAGACAATAAATAGGTGTGAATCGAAGCCGCAAACACTTATTAAGTCAAAAAGATATGATTTTGAACTTCAATTAATCTTTTTCTTTCACATATATTCTTTTTAACTTTTTAGACGACTTGGATAGCTTTAACAAGTCTCCTCGAGTTGGATCTAAATGGCAATGGAGAAAGGTTGACTTTATAACGTGTTTATGACAAACAGCAGAGTTTGATTGTGACCCTTTTGAACAAATCAACTATGGCGACACCCGTTTAGTTTCTATTTAATTCCTCCGTTTCTTTCTCTCTAAACTCACTCTGTTTTCCACTCTAAAGTCTAAACCACCGATCGATTATGGCGACTCTGACTGTTCCTCCGGTGCCGGTTTCTCCTCGGGAGGATGCAATTCAGTTATATAAAGCTTTCAAAGGTAAACTGTTTAGATTTAACAACAAACATTCTAGTGAATTACAAATTACGTTATTTAAGTATTACATAAATTTCAGTATACGTCCTTTAACTAAGTAAATACATACTTTATGTTTAAAAAACCTTGCACATTACGCCCTTTAGCCTAACAACCGTTAAGTCAGGTCATGTGCAATACACGTGGGAGTATTTTGGTCTTTTTACCTTAAAATGACTATTTCTGTAAATACTCGTTCATAGAAACAAGTTACAAGAATAGTCCTTTTATGTGTGACAACCCCAAAATACCCTCATGTGAATGACACGTGATCAGACTTAATGGTAAAATTTAATGGTCGTTAGGCCAAAAAACGTAACGTGCAAGGTTTTTTTATAATATAAAGGATGTTTTCTATAACTTCCTTAGTCGATAACGTTTACTGAAATCTAGGTAATACGTAAAGGACGTAATTTATAATTTGCTCCAAACATTCACATAAATATGTCATACATACTTATTTATAAATTTAATAAATATTATAAACATGTCATATATATTTATATATATATACATATGTGTTTTAATGATGTATCCATTTTTACAGGTTTTTCGGTTCGGTTTTATTGGTTATAGGTACAAGCAAAGCCGAAACCGAACCGAAAAATCGTTTTTTAGAAAAACACAAAACTAAGCCATCGGTTTTTGGATGGTTCGATTATTTCAATTAATTTGGTTTTAGGCCGGTTATTTCGGTTTCATAAACATGTTACACATACTTGTTTATAAATTCAATAAAAATTATAAACAGGTCATATATACTTATGTATACATACATACATATGTGTTCTAATGATCTAACGGTTTTTTCGGTGGTATTTTCGGTTATGGATACACGCAAAACCGAAGCCGAACCGAGAAATCGGTTTTTAGAAAAACATAAAACCAAACCATCGGTTTTTGGTTAAGTTCGATTAATTCGTTTTGGGCCGGTTATTTTGGTTTCATGCTTACCTCTTTGTTGTTTTATTGAAATGAATCAGGATTTGGGTCTGATAATGAGGCAGTGATTGGCATTCTTGCTCATCGAGACGCAACGCAACGGTCGTATATCCATCAAGAATACCGGGCAATGTATTCCGATGACATCCGTAAACGTCTGGCTTCGGAACTTAGTGGGAAACTAGAGGTAATGGTAACAGAGCTCAACTTTGACTTTTAAAGTCAAACAGGCTAATTTTAAATTTCAAAATCCATGAGAATAATTGCCTTTACAGAGATAAGTTCATTCTATGCGGGTCTTGTACAAAGATCATCACCCTATAAAAAAAGTTTGACCACAATGCATAAAACTATGAAAGTGAATTTTGACTTTGGAAATCATTATGTTTGACTATTCAAATTCATGTCATAGACTGCAGTTCTGCTTTGGATGCATGATCCAGCAGGAAGGGATTCTGCTATATTAAGTGAAGCATTGAGTCCAGGTTTTATAAATCTTGAAGCTGTAACCGAAATCATATGCTCTCGAACTTCTTTGCAATTACAAACTCTCAAGCAACTTTACCACTCGACTTATGGAACTTATCTTGAACATGACATCGATCTACAAGCTTCTGGCGATCACCAAAAGGTCGAATCTTTACCCCTTTTTTGTTTTACCCAAGTTGTAATTTTGCATATGGTGTCACTTTCTTGGTTTCTTGAGTGGTGAGAATACATCTTTTAACTAAAAAACGGTCCTCTCGTGCAGCTTTTGCTTGCTTGTGTAAGCAAACCGCGCTATGAAGGCATGGAAGTGGATAGAGAAACGGCTGCGAAGGATGCAAAGGCTTTGTACAAAGCTGGTGAAAAGAAACTAGGAACCAATGAAAAGGTTTTTGTGCAAATTTTCAGTGAAAGAAGTAGAGCACATTTGATTGCTATAAACACATGTTACCATGACATGTATGGTGGATCACTCAAAAAGGTTCTCATGAACATGAAACCATGTTTTTTTTTAATTTTATTTTCCCTCATGTTTTTGACCATTTTGCACCATTTATTGCAGGCTATAAAGAAAGAAACTTCGGGGTTATTTGAGCGCGCGCTTTTGACAATCTTACAATGTGCTGAAAATCCTGCGAAGTATTTTGCAAAGGTGAAATCTTTAGTTGACCACAATTATGTATAAGATTATAATATGATACTCCCATGCTTATATGGAGTTTGAAAATGATTATAGGTGCTACATAAGTCGATGCAAGGGTTAGGGACCGATGACACAACACTTATAAGGGTGATTGTGACAAGAACTGAAATCGATATGCAATACATAAAAGCCGAATACCATAAGAAGTACAAGAAGAGTTTGAATGATGCAGTTCACTCTGAAACGTCCGGCCATTATCAGACTTTCCTTCTCTCGCTTCTTGGCCCGAATCATCATTAGATTGATGAATGATGATCCATTGTAATTTTCTTGAATTGTTCTTGTGTTGTGTTTGAGTGTAATTTAAGGTTGTGATTTGTGTTTGTTTGGATACATTTGCACACCAAGTTGTACTTTTTACTCTTTAAGTCATGTTGTATTAAAGGGGTGTTTGGCATTGTGTTTTGAAAGTGAAGAATAGTGGGGAAATATGTCACACAACATAGACAGTTACAAATCTGCCAAGATTCATACTCATTTGGGTCCATCTGTGACAAAAAGAATTGGAACCCCTTTAAAGCTAGTAAACTACAATCTAAAGTTAGACTACAAAGATCATGTAAATTACAAAACTACCCTTTAGGACCCTGGTTCTATTTCTCCAACACCTGCAACAATTATCTCTGTATCATCAACATTTCTGTAAGCAAAGCTAGATGGAGGTCTATCAACAGAAAGTGTACCTTCTAGAACCTTCATCACTTCACCAACCGAAGGTCGTAAAAATGGCTGATTTTGCATACACCACAACGCGATTCTCACGACTCTTTCGACCCCTCTCAAATCCTCACTATCTAGATATTTCTGTTCTTGCATCACTTTCTCCATCACTTGATCCAAATTGTCTCCAACTGCTTCCCTACTTAATAACACAATTTCGGTCAACAATTTCCCGAGCATGTAAATATCTCTCTCGGATGGTGACTCATTAGATGAACAAGAGCCTTCACTTTGCAACAAACTCTTAATCCCAAAATCGGTCACTTTCGGGCATAAATTTTCATCAAGCAATACATTTTCAAGCTTCAAACTCCCATGAGGTATGCATAGATGGCATTCGGTGTGTAGATACGCAAGTGCACGTGTAACTCCAACCGCAATGTCAACTCTTTTTTGCCAATTTTTTTCTTCTTTGTCGAATAACCATTTATCAGCAGACCCATTCGGGATACACTCATAGATTAAGACCTTATGTTTCGGCTCAAAACAAAATCCTTTCAAAGGCACTAAGTTTCGATGGTGGGTCCCGCCCAAGATCGAGACCGCCTTTATAAACTCCTTTTCTGATAAAACCGTGGCATCAAGTACCTTTGCAACTACAACTGTTTCTTCTAAAAGTAAACCTTTGAACACGAAAAAACCGAGTTGATTCGAAAATCCCGATGTGAGTTCATGTATCTCTTTATAAGATAATCGAATTAAAGCGCTATTTTGAAGATTCGTTTTAGCCCCATTTAGTGATCCTTTTTTAAAACTGTTTCGCCTTTTTTGATAAACAAACAAAATGATAGACATTTCAAGCACTAAAATAACCAAAACTGTCACCAGAACTACAAAAGCAACCGCGCCTATAATTTTTCTATAATTACCTCGAAATGGGAAAGAAACGACTTTCGGGGTGGAATTAGGATTTGCTCCTTTGGCTGCAACCGCTTGTGGGACTAAACACACTTTTAAAAACGAAGTTGAAGGGATCGAAGGGGATGTAGACCCACTAATAAAAACGGTTCTTTTCAAAGTGCATAAACCCGACCCATCGTTCTTTGAAGTCATAGCATAACAAGTGGCATCTTTAGCACAATATTCTTTACATTCATCTTCATTTAACATCATATCAACATCATGAGGCGGGTAAAGTCCATAAAGAACCGTTTGTTTCATAACCAACATGCTCGTATGTGCTTTACAGTTTCCTAAATCCACCATTTTCTTGCACCCCGTGTTACCAGAATCAGGTGATGGTAATACATTACCCCCATCTAAGGAATCAGAATACAAACAACCACAAACGGGTCCAGTCGAATTATACCCACAAACACTATATAACCCACAAGAACCAAACACGTTGCATTGATCTTCTACCGCTTGCCAACCAACTCTCCAAGTATGAACATCATCATCCCAAGAATAAATTCTCAAGTTTCCATCTTGATCCATTCTTAAATGCCTCAATCTCACCGAATTTTCACCAAAATCTTTACTTGAAATTGACCAAGCAATCTTTTTCGTATCGTCTATAAGTTCCAAAACACCGTTTGGATTAAATCTAACTTCTTTGACAGTAGTAGATGATGAACTCAAATATGTTTTCCAATAAGAGACATTACTTTCCCACATTAAAGCTAGCCCTTCGGGGTTAATCACAAACGTATAGTAACTAGTAACCGATTTTGTAGAAGGGGCTCTAAGGTTTTGAGGGTAACTAAGAGTTTGACCCGGGAGCAACGTGTTGGTCGGCCGGTCAAAGCTTTGCCAAATCACTTTATTTTGACTTCCCATTAGAACTAAATTGCCATTATTCAACAGGGTAATTGTTTCAACATTTAAACTTGAGGTATCAGTGCTCCAAATTATAGAATTACTAGGGTTATCAAACAAGATTAATCTTCCATCCATTGAAAGTGTGAATGTGGAGTTAACTGAAACCCTAACCCCACCACCAACAGTCCAAACAGGCACATTAGCAGATTTTGGGCCTAAATTGTACCTAACCCCAACAACAAATTCACCATCTTTTTCCAAAAACCCAAATTCAAAAACCCTATTTTCAGACAACAAGTTCTTAGCTTTACCATTATAATCAACATTTCTGTTGGAATCATAGCTAAACCCAGAAATTTCAAAACCTAATGGAGCTGAATCTTCAGAAAGTTCATCACTTAACACACAATCAGCAAGACCCAACAAGGCTATAAGAGCTAAGACAGAGCAAGAACATGAAATGGTATTGAAACATATGATGCTAAAGCTCTTACCTTTGAGATTCTTGATGGGTATCTGAGAAACCATGGGAATGAACAAAGATTCCAACATTTTTAGCATAAAGAAAGGGGGAAATTAAAGATGAGGTTCTTAATTTGAAGGGATTATTTTGGTGTGGATGTGAAGTGATGAGAGTGGGGCAAGAGGCGCATATTGGGAGATTGAGGGAGAGTTGTGTTTTGGGATGGTGGGGTGTGTTTTTAGTGGTACATTTTCTTTTTTTGTGTGTTATTTCTGTTTTTTTTATATTTAGATGGAGACTGATATTGAATCTTGAGGAGATAGAGATAGATGTGAAAACAAAAACAGTTTTTTATATACTTTTCGGGGGATATCAAGGTTAGTATTATAATCTTGATTACTCATTAGTCATTTCTTTTCCACTAATTATGGAATCTTGTTTGGTTCACTCCTTGAATTACTTATGCAACCTTTTGGTTTTGTGTGTAATTAATATAAAAATATTCATCCTCTTTGCCCTTGTTCTTAAAACCGCTAATTTCATTTTTTTTGAAAGCCAAAATTTTAATTTCAATAGGAGGGAATTGAACCCGTGACATTTCTAAATCTTAGTATTCCTAAAAGATTTTCTTTTATTACTGGGCCACAATGTAACCACTAATTTAATATGAACTCAAAAAATCATAAACATAAAAAAATATTAAATGGTTTTTGATATTCAATCTTTTAACATTAGCTTGATAAAAGTTTTAACTAAAAATAATTATATTTTCATGAAAAACAGACTGGGTGAAAAAGATTCCATATTCTATGAAACGGTTATGTAAAGTTTGTTTGTTCGTAGTACAAATAACGTGGTTATAGTAGTGAGAATTGTGTCAATGATCAATACCGGCCATACTTAGTTATGGTACATGTGTTTATTGGACAAGAATACGAAGTGGAATCTACCATTTTGGGTAAAACTGTAACTTGTGACTCATTTATGACAAATGACCCGTTATGAGTCGACAATACGTGGGTTAAAAGTTTTAACCCAAGTGTGTTCTCGGTTTAACTCATTTAAGGTCTAGTTTATAAGATAAATGAGGTTTCTTCTTACCATTCCAATCCAAGTAATCGGTTGGTTCCTCTAAACATTTTATAATGGTCAACCAAACGCATGACAGGAATCCATTTCAATTCATTCAGATTCCAATTTCTTTGGCGGATTCCAATTCCATAAAAAACATTCTACGAACCAAACGACCCATAAGCTTTCAAAACCTTAACTCAAGTTGTGAAGAGTTTTCTTGAATATTCTACAACCTACAAGAATATGAAGTAGATGAGATTTAAACATGAGACACATGCTTTTGAGGTTCTTTTATCTCTACATCAGTCACCAGTTTAAGTCTAAGCACGTAATCGAGCCGAGCTCGAGCTTTTGAGCTTGACTCGTTTAATTTAAAAGAGCTCGAGTTCGAGCTCGCATTGTTTTGAGCTCTATCCCTAAAGCTCACACTGGGTTCGTGAGTAGTTTTTCAAACTCTAGTTTGGCTTAGGCTCGGCTCATTTATTATTTATTAATTATTTTATTTATATACATATGTAATTATTTTTATATATATTTACAATTATAATTTTTATAAACACTATAATATTTTATTTAGTTATTTTATCATAATTTTATATATGATAAAAATTATTATACAAATATATATAATATTAAACAATATTAATATAAATAAATAGGCTCGTTTAGGCTTACTAATCTAGTCAAGCTCGAAGCTCGAACTCGAGATCGTTGAGCTTTTAACGAATCAATATCTAGTAGCTTATGAGCAGCTCGACTCATGTACACCTTCCTAGGTGGATACCTTTTTTTTTAACTACTTACACCTTTTGTTCAAGGTTCAAGGGCTAAAATTCACCAGGGTTACTGTTCAAAAATAGTTTTCAGTGCTTTATGTCCAAAACCTCATTAGGGTTACTTCCAACATTCCAAGATGGTGCTCATTTTGTTAATAGTTGTGTCAAGGTTATTAGTTTGATATTTTAAATGTCCTCAAAGTAGATGTTTATCTTCTACTATGTCAATTAATTCATCAATTATCTTAAAAATATTTTTAAATAACTAGTAAAATGCAATAAATAAATGCTAAAATACACCGTTTCATGAATTTGAAGTCAAACCAGTATGATCTAAACTTGACCAAAATGTTTGACTTGTTGAGCTTAATATCAAGATTCTCTAACCAAAATCAACTACCCAAAATCATACATCTAGTCAGTTTAACTTAAAAGTGGATGAGAGGATAAGATTCTTCCTGATCACAATTATCAATTAATTACTCCATGATTGATCTACCATTGTTGTATACATGCATGAACTTAACAACATAAACCAACAATCTGAAATAACATAATACATTAATCATAGCACCTTAATGTTTTCTGTTGTCATCTCATCTTCTTGTCTGTTCTTTGAACCATGATCATAAAACCATTTGAGTGTATTGTGATGGTTGAGGTTCTTACTTATAATTTGAAATCATGAATTTGTATTTAACTTTATGGGGTCTGGGAAGCACATTCAAGCTAGCAAATGAAACTATTGATTTGTTTCTTGTGATTTATTGAGCATTTGGATTAATTTCACCAAATATTTTAAGAATTTGGGTTAATATTTTGGACCAAAATGTTTCAAGTGAAAGGTGTTATATTTGTGTTGCATACTATAGCCTTTATCTTTAAATTTATCTTTTTATGTACCGGGTGGTTCGAACAAAAGGTAACTGGTCATTTTTTGTTTTAGTTTTTTTTCCTTTAGAATTACTTTAATAAAAATAAAACTATTATTCTTATCATCAAAATTAAAAATTTTACTTTTGTAACTTTTATGCTTTCGAATTATTAAAATTTTAATACACGCGTAATTACAATAGGTGTCGAGTTTAATACATTTTGGTTTAAATTACCCGTGTTACATAACCAATTTCCTGATTTGCTGTCTACCATAACATAAAACGTTAATAGTTTCAAGTTGAGTACACTTAAGGATAATAATTTTAGCATGGTACACGTAAATACAATATCAGTTTAACATATTTTAGGACAGTTAACCTTATTAAAAGTAAGATTTGAATACATGATGTCTAAGTTAATGATAGAAAGTTATGATCATGTGGATTAATTGTTTAGTGAAGTTTTTTAACATAAAGCCATAAACAAATATATGCAAGTGGGAATAAAATTTCTTGATTGAATCACCAATGTGAAAGCATTTAGATCCATTCATAGGAGTTGCAATTGATGTAAATCTCTAAAGATTATTAAAATGATGGTTGGGCATCTCAATCACATGTAGTCACCATGTTCCATTGCTCAAAGGAAATCTGGGGCCTTGAAGATGGGTACCAAGGACAAGTAGAACTGTCATTTGCAGTAATCTATGATTAAACAACTTCATAATATTGCTGTACCAAAACCTAGGGCCAAGAATATTGGTTCTCATGAATCTTTGTTTAAATTATGTTACCTATATATCTATTTTCCGAACGATTAAGTTTATGGAATCCAAGTTTACTGACTATGTCAGTTAGAGCACCTCCAACGCCGGACTGGATGCAACAAACGCGCCACATCAGGTGTCACCTCATATTTCACCTATCCTTTAAAAACACTACATATTTTTTCAAACACCCAATTTTTTTTATATAAAACATTAGTTAAATATAGGTGTGTGAGAGTGGGTGGCCCACCATTTCACGTTTGCAGACGTTTGTTATTCCAAATGCACCCGGACGGATGCAGCCTCAAACACCTCCTCCAATGCATTCATCCGGCCACATAAGCGGTCGCCTCCATCCGTTTGCATACGATGGAGGTGCTCTAACTGACATAGTATTTCACGTGAAGTACGCTAAAGTATTGCACGGGTAATCATATATGTCCTGGAATGGGACCCACATTTTATTTTTTTCAACTAGCAAATAAGACCTCCATTTCCCCATAAAATCCAAGTAAACTCTAAGCCAAGCCTTGATATTTGAAACTTTGACTAATCAAGAGTCAAAGTCAACTCCTTTTAAATGCAAAATAATCAAATATCATATGAAAATTTCCAGCAAATCTTCTGCATTCACGCGTTTATAGATATGATTCCTATAGTGACAAGTATGAGAAAGTGTGTGGTGTGAAGTACAACTATCCGTGCATAAAGTACAACATAGACAGTAATATGCTTGCAAGGTCAAACAAATTAAATAAACTTTCTGCCATTTTATTATTCAACTGTAAAAAGGGGATTATCAATGAATACATATGCAACATCTACAATTTTCTTTTAACACCTATATTTGTATAAGTAAAAAAACAAGAAAACTAAGCTGTATACATGTTTGATCATCTGAACTTCAAAAAGAATGAATAAAATTCCTATGTCAATTTCATATTCACCCTAAAAAGAATATAACTTAATCAAAAACTTTCTATAAATTCACCTATTTGGCTTGGGGAAGATCTTGTTCTGTAAGGTAAGGTCCACTATCTCTTGAAAAAAAACTCTTATAAGTATGCTTATGGCTGCAAGGAGCACTTTTTGGAGATAAATTTGCTTGCTCCAATGTATGTGATTGCAGCTCGGTAGGGTAGTCTCTCAAACACCCGATGCGGGGCCCAGCTCCCGTGCTCCATTTGCACGATAACTGTCTTCCCAACTGAAAAGATTTTGTTCCTTTATGTGAATCAATCCTTTGTAAGATCGATTTTTTAGGGACCGTATCCTCTAGCTTTGGCTCAACTTCTTCATCATCTGACATGTCATGTGCTAACAGGCCGTGAATCTGCTGGGACCCAGGCGAGCCCTTTGCTTCATCAGCTTGATTCTCGGTGTTGAAGTTCAATGAAGTGTCATCTTTGTTTGGTATTCTGAGAGTACTTAATTTCCTACTAGATGATCGAGATAGGCTCGATTTCTTTGGTGATTCCAGGGGTAAATAAGTAGCAATTTCACTAATTTGCTTCATGACAATTGCCATTTTAGAGATGTGATCCTCTACATGCACATCTTCTGTATCTAGGCGCTCCTTTTCGCTCACGTCTTCTTCTGAAGAGTGACTTCTTATATGAAGGCTAGTGCCCGGCTTGCTAAGAGATTCGTTATCATCTTCATCTGCATCCATCTGATAGCAATAATAATTAAAAAAAACATGAAATTAATCAGCATTATTATTTTCTTGAAAATAAAGAAAAGTAAAAGACGTCTGAATATTAGTTTTTACCTTGACATAAGTAGTATCCACATCATTGTCTTGTAGAAACGAAACAAAATCTTGAAAATTTTCTTGGGTGGGACGATAATGACCGCTGTGAGGCCAGATTGCCTGTTAAATAATCACAAACCAGAATATTATTAACATTGATTTACAAAAATAGTTTATATACCATTATGTAGCTAAAATCGATTGGTGTATTAATTAAATTAAAAATACCTTTAAAACACCTTTCTCAGAAACTAGTCTCCCAGCTGCTAATGTTGCACCACCAGCTAAAAAACTTGAATGTTGAAATAAACCTTTCTTTTTTATTCCAACATATAAAGTTCTAGATGTACTTAAAACAAAAATCCATTTAGAACCCTTTGATGATACGGTTGTGTCAACATATTCCCCAGTTTGTTTATATAAAAGCTTTCCATCCTCTATTAAAACCTCGTATTGCTTCCTCTCCATCTATTAAAAAAATAATAATAATAAAACAGTAAGCATTCGTTTTTTACGTTTAAGGAAAACCAAAACTTTAGTAAATGAAAGTGACATACGGGGCCAAGATATTTGATGCATTGTTGTTGAAGTTTTGATCGGGGACATTTCTCAACAAGATTCACTTCTTTCCCTTCTCCTATATCCAACCTGAGTTTTTATAAAATACTATATTAGATTAAATACCAGAACTATGTATATTAATATGATAATCTTGTTAGAATTAAGCTTAAATGACAATGTAGTTACCAGTAGAAGAAGGGTTCTTTGCTTTGAGACTGCAACCATTTTCCATAATAGAAGTGAAGATTATGCCCGTAGCGATGTCTCGGATCAATCTGTTAAATAAAATGAGTTTAAATTATTAATTAAAAACTATATCACTCAAATTGTTTGAATATAAAAAAGATTGATGCAAATATAGGTCAACTTACTGCCTCAAGCCAGTGTTGCAAGGCAAGCTTTTGGGCTTTACCATTCTTTGATAAGCCTTTTCCAACCTGGAAATTAAAAAAAAAATAACAAATTTTGTAATTTTTTTGTATTTATCAAGAATGTATAATTCAATTTTTGATATGAAGTTTGTATATTTACCTTGGCAGCCCTTGTTCTTGCTCTGGACCAACGCGAAATGGCTGTTTCTTGTTTATCAAGATCGAAAAACGATATAGAACTTCTTTTAAGTTCTGCAAAATCTAACAGCTTCCACCTACAATAATGCATTAAAATACAAATAAATCAGAAACACTACAATCTACATGATATTAGTAATTAAATTGAAAAATATAATAAATTAAACACATACCAGCTTTGTTCAATTAAAACTGCACAGTCTGCTAGCTTTCTTCTGGTTCTAAAACTTTTGTAAACTTTTTGCAGCTTTGTGGCTGCTTCATGTTTGGGGCTCCCAGATTCAAGATCTTCAAAAACTATACCAGATCTTGGGGATTCAGAGGGCATTTCAGTCTTTTCAACATGCTTATCTGAAGAAACTTTAAAGCTAACAGATTTATCAATCTTCATGATTTGAGAGTCCATCAACTGCATTACTGATGGTTCAGAATCATGGATCTTAAAACTGCAAGATAATCCCAAACTTTTAACCTCACCATCCTCCAAATTGATGGATTCTAGATCTGTATATGCTGCAAATGGGCATGAAAATGATAACCCCATGCAAGTTCAAAAGTTCGTTGAAATTTGGACTTTGGAGAGTCTCTAAAACTTGATTTTCCTGTTACAACATTTCATTAGTTTCTAATCTGTTAATCAAGATCATGCTAATAACAATAAGAAGAAGAAGAAACTTCTAGAAACACCAAAGCAGAAAAAGTGTTTGTTCAATTGTATCTGGCCAGAAGTGACAACTAATAAAAACAAACAGCAAACAAGATGAATTGTAATGAGCTGTGACATCACCCAACTGACCAAAATTTTTTTTTTTAAAAGTTCACAAATTGGTAGTAATCAAATAATGGAAACACACATTCACACAACAAAAAAACAAGAATTCTGAAAAAAATGAAAAATGTGACCCATTGAGGCATTTCATCGAACACCTTGTGGGTATGATTGATAAAACGAAAGATGCAAAGATAGAACAGATTCTAATGAATCAGGGAAGAGAAAGGTGTGATACCTTGGAGTGAATTTGATTGGGTTCGTTGTATCAGACTACTTTTTGGTATGAGAATGGCAGAGGAAATTGTATGTCCAATCTGGTGGCAATGAACACGTCCTTAAATAGAAGCCATCAAGCAGGTTCGGAGAGTGTGTGTGCTGCTTTTGAGGGGTTGGTGGGAAAATGAAAATAATTGTTTTCCAAAGGAGTGTATCTGGAATTGGTTATTTATGAAATTAGTTTTTAAATAAATAGTTTTATTTAAACAGATTATTATTTTTATAAATTTAAAATTACAAAGACAAAATGCAAGTAAATTAACTTTTTACATGCAATTTAATTTTACGCGTTACATGCAATTTAATTTAAAATTGGTTATTATTATTTTTTATAAATTTAAAATTACAAACAGATTATTTATTTTTATAAATAAATAGTGTTTGACTTTTAGAAGTTACTACACACTTGTAAAAGTTGGATAGCCTTAATCTATATTTTATAATAATAAATATTTTTTAATGTCACGTGTCGTTTTCATATTAATTGTTATCATTTTTTTTTTGCTTATTTCTCTTATTAAATACACCTCTATCTTATTAAAACACATTTATTTTAAATCACTATCATATTATAACAAAGTTTGAAATCTAATTATATAACTTTTATTTTCAATCAAAAGATAATTAAAGTTAATTAACATTAAATATTAATTAACGCATTTTTAAAACCCAATTATATATTAATTTTTACATATTTTGAATTTTTTTTTTGTCTTTAGTATATGTAATAATTTTTTACACTTAAAATATATATATATAAATTTAAGAACTTTATGTATTGATATTTATCATACCATGTGTATTACACGGGGTCTAAGCTAGTATCATTAATTAACGAACGAAAGTTATTAAAAGAAAATGAAATTAATAGAAAATAAAACGGGCTAAAAGCGTATATTATATAGTATAAGGGTTGAAAATGAAAATGTTTAAAAAGTAAAAAAAAAATTAAAAAAGTTTGGTGGCCAAATTGAAAAAACCAAAACTTTACTATTTCCGAAGGTTTCTTTTTAATCTATATATATAATTATACTAGCTTAGAACATGTGTACTACATAGGGTGAAAAAATATCAGTATATAAGATTCTTAAATCTTTATATATGTATCTTTTAGGTGAAAAAATGTATTACATATATTAACAATAGAAAACAAAATAAAAAAATATGTAAAAATTAGTATATAATTGAGTTTAAAAATACATAAAATACTATTAAATGTAATTTGAGTTTCATTTATTATTTGATTGAAAACATAAGCTAGGTAATTACATTTTTTAAAGTTTCTTATAATATAAGATAATTAAAAATAAATATGTTTTATTAGTATAATTAATAATTTGTTTAAAAATATATTATTATTGAAAGATGAGAGTGTATTTATTATGAGAGAGGCGGGAAAATTTTTATAAGAATGAATATGGAGGCGACACGTGTTATTGAGAAACTTTTATTTATTATATAATAATATAGATAAGGTTATTTGAAATAAATATTAAATAAATACACCGGAATCTGTACTACGTATAATTTAAACCTTCAACTTGTTAGTTGTGTAGTAGATCACTTAATTATCAGGATGTCCTATTAAGGACAACTGAATTTATGCATTTAGCCTATTTTAATATATCCATGTAGTTAATTAGTACCTATAGACTATTTTATTTTTTGTTAAGTTGCAAATGTATTTTTATTTATAAGAAACTACGTTTTGATTTTGATTTCAATTATGATACTTCTTTTAATTATTTTTTATATCCAAAGAACATTTAGTCAACGACGGGTCCAAAATTTTTTTATGGGACTCATTCTTCAATATGAGTCTTGAGTCAAAATCAATCTCCGTATATTACACATGAAAAACGAAAATCAGATATGTATAACAGTAAAGTGAATTAAATTTCTTTTTTAACAGCAACACGTAGATTTTCTATGATAAATACATCATATTTGCAACTTGCCGGATTTGAACCTCAAATTTTTTATTGTTATGAGACACACCACTTAACCATCAGGATGTCCAGCTAGCGTCATGCTTCCAGTAGAGTGAATAAGATTTAATTTAAATGATTAAGGATATGAATTCTATTCATTTTGATCCCTAAATATTGTTAGCATTTTTAATTATTAATTTTTAACAGCTTTTTTAATTTTTAATTATTAATATAATAATATTACATAATTAGTCGAAGGGAGAGTGAAAGGTACATCCCTAGTACCCACATTTGGGACGACTCGAAGAAGTCAATTCCAATCTATAGTTTGACTTTTACTTCGGGGAAAATTCTTATACTTTTATGCTAGGTAATCCCTCTTGTAATCCCAAATTAAATATAATAGCAAATAAATATAATATTTGAATGAGGTCATAGATTGAGACACTTAGTTACAATATATTATTATACTGAATAAGTTAATCATTTATCTCTACCAAACGTCAAAATAATCAAATGAACTTTGCTTTAAAATCTCTGGTTTTTATTTTTTATAATTCAATCTTTTAAATTAAAAAAACTTAACAAAACATCTTTTATAAATGTTGAGGATGTAGTTATATAAGAAAAAGGGTTTTCTATTATTATATTTTAGTAAGTATAATTTCTTAGGAAAAGAGAATAAGATGATATATATGTTAAGATTTTAAGGTTAAAATGTAGTCATGTAAAATAAAGTATAAAATTTTATATGTGAATTAAATGAAGGACCGTATAATATCTGTTGTTTTGTGTTTTAAGTTCTTTTTATTTTATCACTACATATAAATATAAGTTGACGGTTGCAAACTCAATCTCACGTCGTTAAAAGTACATGTACGAATCTTAACATGTAAGTTTGATGGACTACTTCTATTCTCAGCTAATTTAAAAATAAAAATAAAAAAACGAGGACTTATGTGTTAGGTTTATGAGGTAATGGGTAAAAGAATAACCGTGACAAAGGTATCATACCATGGTTTAGGTCGTGGATGGCATCCTTCGGTTGGTTCAGAGATTATCATGGCTTCATTAGAGCGGTTGGCTTGGTAGGAAGATCAATATCGGTTTCTAGTATTAAAAAGTCCTTCTCATATGGCCTTAGGCACTCGACTAAGCATAGGATTGCTTTATGTGATTCGGTTTTATCTCAAAATCGAAATTATAACCAATGTTTTGGTGTTTAGATTTTCCTAACTCGTCAGTTTGGTTATAAAAGGATAACGACAGTAGATATTTTTAAGTGTGACATGTGTGTGTGAGAGAGAGAGAGGGGGGTATTATTAAAACAATTTCGTGTTTTTGTTAGCGTATGTTCTATACATTTGTCATACTTATAAGAAAAACCCTAATACACAATAAACATCCCTCTTAGTCGCATATTTTGACTTATTTTTAACATAAATACATCTATGATACATGTATGAAATGATTATTTTCCTATTTTCTCTTTTCAAAAATCATTTGTGGACTTGCATCTAACGGCAAATCTTTTTTCACTAACTTTTATATCCATGAACCCACCCAATTTGAATGAGTAATAACAATAAGAATTAAGAGATGACAAGATACACCAACTTTGAAGACTTTCAAGCATTCCACTAGGCCCCAATATGTCAAATGCGAAAGAGACATTCTAAGGGTGAAGGGGGCACCCAACCCATTTACCTATTTATTTATTAAAACTATCCAATAGAATTATGCCACCTCAAAACTACTCATTTTACTCAGGTTTTCATTAGAAACACCCTACTCATTTAACTCATTTTACTCATAAAAAATAATTAGAAAAGTTGATGATACTTTTGACTTTAAAGATTGTACCATAGCTCTGTCTCTCTCTCTCCCCCATGTCCGAGTAAATTTACTCGAACCCACAACTCGATTCACCCTACTCGCCCTACTCAATCTAAAGGGGGCGGTGTACCCCCACCAACTCGGCCAACTCCAATCTTACCCGGGTATCCCACCCCTTTCACCCTACAAGTGTAAATTCCCATCCACTTGTTTCAAACTTTGATAATAAGTAGGGTATGTTTTTATAATTGGACTAGTTGTTAAATAGTTCATTTATATGTAAGTTAGTCATATCAGTTTTTAAGACATTTAATGACATCGTGATAATTTAAAATATACATGATGCGTAAGTAATTTAAAATAAAATTTGAAACTATTTTATTTTGCGGTAAAAGTTACAATGCTAATAGTACATAAAGTCCAAAATAAATAAAATCAAAGTCTGAAATAATAAATAAATCAGTAAATAAGATATCATGATATTTATTATTATCTTTTTTTTAAATGATGTCAACTCATCTAGTCCGCCGTTTACGAGAATAATGCTCAATTTTTTTAATGGCAAAAGGATTATATAATTCACCAAAGACTAGCAAGGATCTAGACAAGTATAAACACCAACTCCAAAATCAATCAAATAATGAAAATAAAATTATATCAATTGCGCCAATCTATAGTAAACATATTCCCGCGTTTAGTAATCCAAAGAAGTTCTAACGCCTTTACATCGTCCACAATTTTGCATGAATAAATAGGTTTGCTATTGAATACAAAATCGTTGCTTATGAGTCACTTGTAGTTATATTTCTTTAAGTGATGTGTCAAGCTTGAAATAAAAGAAATGATCAAAGTACTAAATATTTAAAAGTTCTAATGACATTGGATATATTTATAAGCTATTTACAAAGTACATATAAAATGTAACCCCCTCAAATCTTAGGGCCCGTTACACTACTATAAATATTAAATATATGTATTTGCTATAAAAAGAAATCGGTCATAAATTTTGCTACAATTTAACTAAGGATATTCCATCCCAAACTAAATCCATAGAAAAAAAAGGAGAAAATAAACATTTGAGAAACAATTTAATAAATTTTACAGCAAAAACTATAGCAAAACCGAGACAAGTATTTAAAAAATAATTTAATAAAATCCATAGCAAAAATAAAAATATATAGATATTTATTTAAAACATAACTTAATAAATTCCATAGCAAAATTGATAAAGTGGTTATTTAAAAAATAACTTAATAAATCCTATCAAAATTCATAGCAAAATCGAGAAGGTAATTACATATTTTTGTAGTGTAGGTGACACCTTTATCTATATATCAAGTTAATCTTTAAAAATATTTAGTTTTAGTTAGTTTTAAAAAACTTTTTATTGATTTCTTGATTTTAGGTTGGTGCTTCATATAAGGTTTTAAACAGATTACTCTATGGTTTTGAAATTAAACATTTATGGTGGTTTATATCTTGATTTAATTATTTTTACAAATAAAGTGTTAAAATACCAATGTAAAACAAATATTAGTGATTTAGTAATGACATGTGAAGTCATGAACTATGAAAAAGAAACAAAAATATAGAAATGGACACCTTTTGGCTGTCTACCCACCTCACCGAACCTCCCATTCTCTCTTTAAGTTTGAAGCCCGTGGTATTGAAAAAAAAATCATTAAGATATTAACCAAGGCTTCAAAAAAAATTTAATCGGAATGCGTAACCAAATAGCTTAAGACCAGTTAAAGTTATTCGATTTTTTTTAGATGATCAACAAAACAAAATTACAATGATAACATAACAACCTAAGATATAAAATACAATCTAGATAAATTTAGGAAACTAAATCAATACAACAAAAAAAAAAGATATTGATGATCTTGGAGATCACCCAACACCTTCTCGAATCCGCCACGTAATCCACGAACCATTCGAGTATGTAATAGGCATACACACGCTAGAAACAAATTATAATGTTTACATGTTTTTTGTATTGATTTGTTTACGATTTTAAAGTTTGAATGTATCTGATTTCAACAGTTGAACCATTAAACCTTTGAACACTTTTGAATTTTGAGTCATTTCTTTACGTGCTTTTGAAAAAACAATTTTTTTGCAAGTCAAAATAGTAAAATACCAACCCCTGTACCAAAATTAAAATAATGTTTATTAAGTAACGAAAAGAAAAAAAAAGCGAGTGTTTTGATGTGTACGGAAAGAGACAAGTAGATGGAAACAAGCACGAATAATATTATTATATTACAACAAATAACGCATTAATATAAAACTTTAAATATTTTTTTAATCACAATAATTATTTTAAGAACATTATTATGATCAGTTGATACTATTATATAACTTATAATGAAGTCGATAACTAACACTAATAAATGAGAGTTGGCAAGTAAAATATATATTATATATAAATATATTGGGTTAGAAATTTGTGTATTATACTGGTTGAATCATTAAAATAATACAACTGATAATACATTTATATATTTTTCATTATTGGTACATTAATGTTTCAATTTTTCAAGACTGGTTCAGAAAATATGTAATACTTTTATAAACTGTTATATTAAAAAAGAAATATTAATATAATAAATTTAATATATATATATATATATAGGGGAGGGATCAAGAGAAAACCACAAAGTTAGACGAAAACTGAGAAAACCACATCATTTTAGGCAATTTTTTTTTATTTACGTATACGTATCCAAAAACAATTTTTTTGAATTACGTATACGTAACCACAATTTTTTTGTTTTATGTTTACGTATACGTAACACTATGTGTAAAAATGTTTTTTGGTAAAAATATTTAATATTACATTGATACTCTTATAAATAAATAAAACAAAAATAAAATATTATTATATGATTGGGTAAAATTGGTTTTTTTAGTGGTTTTCTCGGTTTTCACCTAACTTGTGGTTTTCTCTGGAACCCTCCTATATATATATATATGTGTATATATATATATATATGTATATATATATATATATGTATATACACAGTCTAAGAGGACAAATTTTATTTAAAAACTTGATTTGAGTGAGAAGAGTAAGGTTCATTTAAGATCCGGAGGGTACAAAGGGGTGCATTTAAGTTAACCCAATAGAAATCAATAAACATTTAGATTTTTAGTGCCGTTCAAAAAAAAAATGTAGATTTTTAGTGTATTTATATGTCAACATTTATATAGGCAAATTTTACTTTTTTTTTAAAAGTCAAATTTTATAGACAAAAGACACCCCACGAAAAAAACAAGGGAGGCCACTAGGACAACATACAAACAATATTACATGAAAATAAATTTACACTAGTTTTCCCAACTCATTGATCCATTCTTAGCTCTATTAGTATAACAAAGAAAACCAAGCGTTTTGACGTTCATTATGATATCCTCGATCTTGACCGTCTTATCAGAGAAGTGTTTCTCGTTTCTCGCTTTCCATAAACATCAACAAGTCACCATAACTATCCCGTGAAACACTTCTTTAGCTTGTTCCCCAATACCACAATGAGAGTAGAGCTCAAGTAAGTCCCTAACCGAGAAGGCATATATAGGAGGAGACCGACACCATCGACTTATATATTGCCAAACCACTGCTGACGTAAAAATATGCCCACTCGATTAGGGTTCAGAATTGCATAGAGTACATCTGGAGTCACTACAACAATATCACCCTATACCGACGGCTTTTTTTGACCCTATATCGACGACTTGTCGTCGGGATAGCTTATACCGACGACATGTCGTCGGGATAGGTGTCGTCGGGATTGAGTCGTACCAATAGCCCAAGATTGTCGTCGGGATAGGTGTCGTCGGTATAGGTCAGCCTATACCGACGACATGTCGTCGCTATAGGGTCTAATTAAATAATTCAAAAAGAAATTCTATACCGACGACATGTCGTCGGTATAGATTCCAACCTTGTACCGACGACATGTCGTCGGTATAGGTTGACCCTATTCAGACGACATGTCGTCGCTATAGGGTTTTTTTGTTTTTTTTAATAATTTTTGAAAAAGGCCTATAGCGACGACATGTCGTCGGTATAGGTCTTTTCTATTTTTTTTATTTTTAATATTTTATCCAGAAATATTAAATTTCTAAAAATAAAAACCTGCAAATCATAAATATAAACCATTCAAACATTCAAATCGGATAAAAACTAATGTCCGAAACATAAACCAAACATCCAAATTGTTCGACACACAAACTTGTTCGGCACACAAATTTGTTCGACAAATCAAACATTCAAAACATAAACTTGTTCGACACACAAATATGCAAATTGTTCAAGACAAATACCAACAAAAAAGGCAAAGGCTCAACAATTCCAAGCTAATTATCATCGCTGCTAGTTCGGCGATCCCACATTCGACGCATTTCATTCATTTGTCGTTGCATTTCAAGCATTTGTTGATTATGTGTACGACGTTCTTCCTCTCGTCAACCGCAACGAGTTTCAAACTTGTAACAAAATACATTCCTTCTTGCCAAAGCATTGAGAGTAGGGATCCTATCAAACTCCCCTCTCCAGACGAAAATATTACATTTTATGGGAACCCATTTGCTCCATTTCATTACACACCTTGGACCATAATCTCTTCCCTGGATCAAATTCCTCTTAACTGAGTTGACGGAGAATAATGAATTGGAGTCCCCTAACCAAACCCAGCTATCACTCCTATCGAAAATACTAACCTCGTCTAGCTGAGAGATACAATCGTTCCATTCAGATAATTCCGCGACCGTAAGCAGCTCTCTTTTCCAATTCCATAGTCCTATGATTTTTTTTTCAACCAAGTTGTACCGGTCCCTAATCTTGCATCTTTTCTCCCTTCCCAGGCTAAACAGGTTCGGGAACGTCTCTTTCAACGGGCCGAGGCCTAGCCATGAGTCCAGCCAGAAACTTAACTCCTCCCCCATTGCCCACGCTGCCACGAAACAACTGAGAAAACGATCGGCCAACGATGACCTTCTTTGAAGCCAAAGCAGCAATGTTTTTCCAAACTCCAGTAAGATACTTGTTAACCTGAATGGAGGAACAATGTTTGTAGGAGTGAAAGGCATCAATTACTTTTTTCCACAAGTTATGCTTCTCATTTTTGTACCTCCATATCCATTTTCCCAGCAATGCAAAATTCACGTCTTCTAGTTTACTTAAACCGAGGCCCCCTCCTCTTTAGGAGTTGTAACCCGGTCCCAATTGACCCAATGGATTTTATTGGTTTCCCTGCTTCCCCCAACAAAAACCTCTTGATTAAAGCCTCCAAGTCATTGATTACTTTAACCGGCGCCTTGTAAAGAGATAAGTAGTAGTTCGGTAGACTCTCTAATACCGATTTTATGAGGGTCACCCTACCACCAATAGAAAGGGTGAAAGCTTTCCAGAGGGAAAGACGGGATTCAAACACCTCAAACACCGGCCTCCAATTGTTCACCATATTCATGTTTGCCCCTACCATAATAGTACCTCAATAGTCTTGAAATACGATGATATCCAACACGTTTGAGAATTTATTTATGTGCCACTATCTAAATTATTTATGTCGCTTAACAAGTACACGGAATATACGTATTTCATACCTTAAGATTAAGTTTTGTATGGAATTCAAGATACTACCGTATAAATACATTAAAAAAACATTCAAATTTGTGATTTTCTCCAAATAAGGTAAATAAATGTTAAAAATATAGATAACTAAAAATTACAAAATTCATAAGTCACAAAATAATAATATATTTAAAAAACCAAATTTAAGTTTTCTTTTTATAAATATGGAATCAAGTTTCAAAATAGGTTTTATCATATAATTAAAAGATACCACCCCCTTCTGTCGGAGTCTGACCCATGCAGGGAATACAACCCATTTACCCATGCACACAATTATCTATTTGTTTTAATTAAATATAATAAAATATCACTAGTTGAAAATTTATCTTTTTTATAAACGTGTTTTCTTTGTAATTTATGAATAACGTGCACAAATGAGAAGCGTAGCAAAAAAAAAAAACCAAGCAAAATTTTTTTAATGACTCGACCTGTCAGAAAATCCATATTAATAAACATTCGAACACCATAAATTTGTTGACATCCATAAAAAAATTTATGGGTTCGTCAGTGCCTGTGAAACTTAAACTCAAGACCTTCAAACCTATATTTTCTAATAGGTTTTGCGTCTACTGCTGCTTGACCACCAACCCGAGTGATAATCATATAAATAAAATAGTTTTAATAATATGATAATGTATTGGTTTTTGATGGATTTTCTAGAAGAGGTAGGTGGTAGCATGGAAGCTGGTTAGAAGATGGAACTTAATTATATTAATTGTTTTTAATAAATAGAACTGCAAGCTGGAGACCAATTGGAGAGTGGTGTATTATTGTTCATTTATTTGTCTACTAGTGTATATACCCGTGTGACACACGGGTTAAAAAAATAATAATAAAACATGCAAGCAATTTAAATAAATCATATATAAAAGATAAAAAAACTACAATAGTTATTACAAATCTCTAAATGCTTTTTTGTATACAAGATTTGATGTTGTATTTGAAAGATTACCATTACTATCTAGTTTAACAACCTTTAGGCCGTCTCGTCTTATAACTCTTGATAATGGCACATACAATTGACCATGCGTAAAAACCGGTTAAAGATCCATGTAATACACGAGTTGAAAACATAAAAAATACCTACTAAAAATAGCTATAAATATCTAATCAAATAGAATTTTGCTTCAATGAATATTAATGTACAAAAGACAAAGAAAATGGATACATATAAAGTTTTGTGTTTAAATGAAGTAAAAATTGCTAGGAAGAATGGCAAGCAATGCTCTATTAATACAACTAGTTTTTACCCCCCGCGCTTCGCGGCGGGAGTCTGGTCGTTATTGGTTTGGCTCGTTTGCGTGGAATCGCAAACTCGTTATAACGTACGATACCCAAAAACACTCGAAGTTGAATACAACTTTGTCTCCAATAAAATTTAAACCAGAACGTTAACAAAAGAAATTATTAAGAAAACGGCGCATTCCGTTATTTAAAAAAACACAACGAACGAAAGTTATCATAGATAACATCGTTAATAAAATTTAAACGAAAACATAGGCACAACGGTAAAAATAATGTTAATAGAAATGAAACATAAAACTAAATAATAAAAAATGGGAAAACAAATTAAAAAAATTACCGGTTCGGTTTGTCGAAAACCATAAGGCGAATCGATAATACCAATGTCTGTTTAATACATTATGTCTCCATACAAAAGGTACCTGGAAAAAATGGGTTGTATTAATAACTAATCGTATGCAATATAAATGTGTAGAAAAGGTACCTAGGAAAGCCCTTACTCACGGACTCTCTCTTGATGCCCTTTCCTGAATGTGAGGTAGAGAGAGACAGAGTAATGCCTGTGAGAACATATATATTATTTTAATTTCTCAGGGAAAATAACTACTGTATGGTGACTAAAACATGTCTAAATCAACTAAAAATAGTCTGAAATACACAAGCACCTTGCTTGTCTCGGGTGCACGTTGCTTAAGCGCCACCCTTTACGCCTTGAGCCTTTGACTAATATGGATGATGAATGTATATGTGTATGAAAGTATGGACTAACTTTAAGCATTTGAATATAAAAACCCGTGTGTTACATGGTGTTGCATAATAGAAAACTAAAATTTAAATAATGTGTATAATACAAAAAGAGAGTTGCTTTCAATCACAAACGTATGAACTTCATAATACAATCTATAAGACGAATAAACAAATCAGCACTCCAAAATCAAACCCTTCATCTTTAATTTGATACCAAATACCTACAAAAAGAAAGGTTTGGAATACCTTCTTAGCCGCCTGCTTCAGGTTCATATGGATCGTCACCTGCAAGACCTCCTTCACCGAGACACAGGCTGCAATTGGAAGATTTATGTAAGTGCCTTTTCTGTATCTATAATATTAATTGCAGGTGACAAGATGGTAAGAGCAAACACTTTTTTGACAAAAAATTTATTTCTACAAATAATTAACGTGTAACTGTATTGACTTTGATTATAATAATAATCTAGGTTACTAACTAAAAACAATTTAGGTGATTTTCAATCGTTTGACATGCTCCCTTTTTAGCTATTTTCTAATTGATCCATCTGAGATGAACACCAACCCAATTTAACCAATACATAAGTAAATGGGTCGACATGTCCACCTCTAGGGTTAATAAGAACAATTTTAGAATATCGTACTCAGCTTTCATAATCATATGTTGAGGAAGCAACCCTAAAACTCTCTCAATCATGGCAAGATGTTCCAAGTTCTCATGAGTTTGAAACAAAGCCTCACCCTAATTGCAAAGACACAAAGAGGGCAAAAAAATTAAAAAGGTTTGCCATTCATCACAGCAACCCTTTGACTATGTGTGTACTCACTAATACAACTATGTATATGCTGTATGTGTTATATTAAAAAGCCAAAGTTTAAAAGCTAATGCCACATGTATATGCTGCCCATGACAGCCAAACTTTAACAAAAGGTTCATAACGTATTGAAATAGTTTAAGATGTGAGACCAAGCAAAGGTACTAAAAGTAAGAAAAAAATAGAAAAACATAGTGGCCATGGCTCCAATCAGTGTTATGAACTTATATTGCACATATAACCAATATGAAATAGGCAAGCTTTACAATGTTATGAACTGGTTAAAGCTATGACCAGAAAATAGATCAATCAAACAGGGAATGAACTGGTTTTGATTTTGTATAAGTTACAATAGGCAAAAAAAATAGGCAAAATTGGCAGTTTTATGAACTGGTTGGAGCCATGACAAAAAATAGGCAAACTATCAACAAAATCAAAATCTAAACAATCAAGCTTATTAACAATTCATAGTGCACGTATAATAGTATTAGTGAGTCAACCTAACCCAACAGACACATACTAAAAATGAATTGTTTTTAATCCATACCCATTTGATTTGTTATTTAACTTGTCCAACTTGCCAACTCAAGAAACTCAATGCAGGCCCCAAAGATCAGCAGCAAAAAAGATGGTTCTTACCTTAGCATGAGCCATGATGCATCTCCATAGGCATCCACTCATTGGACCCACACCACATCTTTCTCTTCTATCTGTAAGCTCATTAAGCAAACCATAACCGTTTGATTATAAGAAAAGAGACAAACGTTTATTTTTGGTAACCGAATAGTCAAAAAAGGGGAAATCAGTATATATGTTTAGAGCGTTGATTTTGTCTTCTATAGTTGACATAAAAAAAATGTTAAAAGTAAAAGACTGTTTCTGATTATTTATGTTGATATTTTCAAGTTTCACTTAAAAAAAGACCACCAAAAACTGATTTAGTTTTTAGGTATGCTGAATTTAACCAAAATAGATTAAACATTTGAAAGTTTTAAATAATATTATCTTTAAAAAACTTAGCAAACAGAAAATAGATTAAACAGTAAATATAAATATATAGCATAAAATTAGCATAAATCAAACAGAAAATGATGAGAATAAGCAAAAATCAAGTTATAGACTAAACAGTAACCCTAAATGTAGCATAAAATTAGCATAAATCAAACAAAAAATGACGAGAATAAGCAAAAATCAAGCATAGCAACTGAAAATCCAAGTTGAATAGAAATATAACAGTACCTGGATGTTCTAATCTGGAACGGTAGCAATCGATCTTCAGGTGAAGACGATGTCGAAGGACTACAGGGTGGTTGTGGCGGCAGGGGCAGTCGATGGTGGTTGTGGCGTCTAGGGAGTTTAGGGTTGAAGATGAGAAGATGAAGGGGATGGCGGGTGGAGGTGCTCGGTGGGTGAGAGCAGGAATAAGGGGATGGTGGGTGGAGGAAGATGGTGAAAACAATCTCTAATGACCGGTGGTTGTGGCGGCAGCAGATGATGATGGCGGCAGCAGAAGGTGGTTGTGGAGGAAGTTTAGGGTTGAAGATGAGAAGATGAAAGTGTCGATGTGTTGAAGGGGTTTAGGGTTGGTTAATTTGAAGCCGGGTATAGAAAGGGAAATGGGTTATCCATCCACATCCGGATCAAGATATGTTTTAAAAACATGCCAAGTGTCCAAACATAGGTAAAAAGTTGTCAAGTGTCTATGTTGCTTTAAAATTTTGACAAGTGGCAGGAACTCTTCTTCTTTATTATATATAAAGATACTTTGGATTAAATTTGCTTTGTTGAGTCATCGTATATTTTTCCAATAAATTATTTATTATATGATGTAATCCATAAAATAATTTGTATTTCATATATATTTGAAACTTATTTCACTAACAAAATAAGGCTTTGGTAGTTAATTCGTTAAACTAGACTATCCGGTCGATAGGGATAGGTCTCTTTTTAAAACCAGAAGACTTGGTAAAAAGATCGGCAAGTTTGGCTGGTATATTTGTGTTTGATTTATTAGCAAGTAACCGAACATGTATCGCCACTTGGACGATGTGATTTGGTTTGAATTCTGCATATTTTAAAAGATTTTTTTTCAAATTCATTATTATATGTATTATCATTTCAAGTATTAATAAGATTGAATACAATTAGTGGTTTTTTTTTTCTGTATTTTTATGCACTCGTTATCAACTACTAGTGATTATAATAATTAAATATATCGTTTAAGACTTCAAATACTATTTCAAATATATGACGTGAAATCGTGGATAATAAATCTATAATCTATATCTATATCTATACTATCTAATAAATAAAAATTTTGATAAGACACTTGTCACTCTTCTGTTTATATTCAAAATTTTTGCCTCCACCTTTCTTTTCTATTAATTATATAAATTTATTTAATTGCTTTTATAACTTTCTGTTTCTCGATTATCTCTTCTATTAAATAATAATTATTTATATAGTTATTTTTATTAAACGTTTTTAAATTTGAAAAGTAGGTTTGTTCATAAAGTATTTTTACACATAGAACATTTCTTTCATTCTTTTCATAAAACATTTCCAAAAAATAACTATATAACGTTTTTAAAATTTGTATAAAAAACTATGTAATATGTCATATATATCTAATATTTAATTATTTATTATTAAGTATATATCATTGCATTTATTCAACCCGTGTTATACACCTGGTTTCAATTGTAACCTAGTCTATAGTATATAATAAATAAAAGGTTTTTAGAATGACACTTGTCACTCACACGTTCATTCTCAATATTTTTTTTCCGCATCTCTTACCTATTAACTGTACAATTTTGTTTAATTTTTTTTATAATTTTTGTTTCCCACCCCTCTCTCCTATTAAATAATAATAATTTTCTATAATTATTTTTATAAAACATTTTTTTAGTTTTTTAAAATAGGTTTTTTAATAAACATTGTTTTTTAATGTAAAAACTTCTTCATTCTTTTTATAAAACATTTTTAAAAAATAATTAGGTAACATTTTTAGAATTTACAAATTTTCATTGAAACTGATGTTTTATAATAATTTGTATTTATTCAATCCATGTAATACATGAGTTTCAACCTAGTATATAATAAATAAAGGTATTTTCATGAAGAAATGAGACCGAGACCGAGACCAACTGAAAAACATTGGTACCGTTCTCTAACTGTCTTTTATCTACATTTCGATCTTCACAACCGACTCACTGTAACTACATACGTTTCTTTTATACATTTAACTATGATTTTTTTTGTGTTCAGTCACGTTAATGTCACCGCCACAACCGTTTAAGATCTGACTCTCGTCGCGGAGTTCGGGGCAAAATTTATTTAACCATGTTTTTTAGTGTTTAGCCTTGTTAATATCACCGTCTAACCATTTAAGGTCAGTTTCCGTCGTAAAACGCAAGACAAAATTTCTAGTTCATATCAAGAAGTAACAAACCTTTTATGTTTAATGATGTTTGTGACATTTAATATAGTAGGTTGATATTTTATAACAATTCCACGTCATATGCCACCTCAGCGTGGTAACATCACACCTAGAGGTGCACAAACAAACCGGATCCGGATCTGATCCGAAAGATAATCCGAAACCGGATCCGACCCTAACCGGATAAAAAAGAACTGGACCGGATTTTTTAGGATCCGCCGGATCTAGAACCGGTTCCAAGGTTTTATCCGGACCGGATAAAAATCGGACAAAATGGAACCGGACAAAATCGGACACAAAAAAATCCGGATCCAATAGGATAAAATCGGATATTTAGTAAGATCCGATTCCAAATAGGTTCCACCTCTCCACTCCCAAAACCGGATCCGATCCGGAACCGGTTCCCTCGTGTCCAGTCGTTGACCAACGTTGACGGATCCGGTCCGGATCCAAAAAAATCCGATTTATGCACCTCTAATCACACCGACGATTTATGGACGGTTTGGTGAGGTGTCTCGTTAACTTTTTGAACCAATGGTCCACTTCGCTTTATGAAACTAGGTCCACTTTTTGAAAATCGTGTTCATCTTCTGTACAATAATAATAAATAAATAAATAATTTGAGTGACTTAACTAGTGACGTTGCCATAATATTTATATAGGAGATAAAAATATTTATAAATTAATTATTATTTTTTAATGAATATAAACTTCATAATTTTATAATGTAACTTGTAATTATAGGACTAGGAGCCCATTTGTAATATAAATAAAGCTTTAAATAAATTTAGAATTACACTTCAAAGAAAAGTCAACTTTAGGATAAGAGAAAGAATATAAAAGTCAAATCATCGAGGCTGTTGACTTTTCACACAATGTAAATCCAACTATCATGCTATAGTGAGCAGTATGTTGTGCAGTAAATGTTGTACTAATTGTATAAGGCGGGTGAGCCAGAAAACACACTCTCAACCATACTTTTGTAATCTTGTGTTAACTATAGATGTGGGGTTCTAAAAAAAGTCAAACATAGCGTGTATGCATGGTGGTATATACACTTTCATCATGTGAATCACAAATAACCTTTTTGATTCTTTTTGTGCAACTTTGGCTTCAAGCATGTTTTATACACGTGTAAAATAATGAAAAGGACTCAAACCGGCTTTGGTTTTATTTTCAATTCGTAAATTAGATTTTAGTAATTCAAATTGCTGATAATAATTCATACTGTTAATTTGACGGATGTCATTCATAACTTTTATTTTTCTTTGCCAAGGACAATTCCACTCTAACGAATAAGTAACTTTGTGTGCTCCCCTAATGAACAACGGGCTAATTTTTATCCCAATAAGAATGTTGTAAAATGTTTTGAAACAGATAAATGAAAATTAGGGGTAGACAAAGTTACTTCTCTGTTAGAGTGGAATCACCCTTTACATCAAAAATAAAAGTTAAAAGTGTCATTGATCAAATTACAAGTATGAGTTAGTACCGATCAATGGGTCATAGTTTGGATCATTAAAATCCAATTAACCTTTTTATATATATTAAAACACGACTGAAAACGAAATGATCACAAGTTTGATACGCAAACTTCACGTGTGTAATGAACAACTAGGTTAAAGCTCATGTGTTACATGAGTTAAATAAATACAACTTGTTATAAAACAGTATTTTCTATGAAGATTTGTATGTTTGATGTTATTAGTCATTTGTGAAATAAGAAATAATTGAATTTTTCTTATGATTTAGTAATTTTTAATAAAATATTAGAATATATGTTAGATATTTAATTATTTAAAATCATCATTATTTAATAGGAGAGAAAGACGAAAAACAAAAATCTAGATTTCAATCGAAGTCGACACGTAGCAAGTATAATTATTCATTTATTATAATAATAGGTTAAAGCTCATGCTTTACATGATTTGAATAAATACAATTTGTTATAAAACAATATTTTCTACAAATATTTGTATGTTTGGTGTTATTAATCATCTTGAAATAGGAATTAATTGAAATTTTCTTATGATTTAGTAATTTTTAATAAAATATTAGAATACATGTTAGATATTTAATTATTTAACATCATCATTATTTAATAGGAGAGAAACACGAAAAAGAAAAAATCTAGATTTCATCAGAAGTCGACACGTAACAAGTATAGTTACTCATTTATTATAATATAGGTTGGAAACCATGTATATTATGCAGTGTGAATAAATGTAGTGTTATATACACTTAGTAATAAAGATCTAATATTACATATTTTTGACATATTACATAATTTTTTAATATAAATTTTAGAAACGTTATACAGTTATTTTTTAAAAAGAATGAAAGAAATGTTCAAACTATAAAAATGTTTTATGAACAAAGCTATTTTTCTTAATAAAAAAATGTTTTATAAAAATAGTTATAAAATCATTATTATTTAATAGGAGAGAGATGTGGGAAACAAAAGTTATACATTTTTTTACAGAAACTTGTATCATTAAATAGAAGAGAGAGGCGTGGAAAAAATGTTAAGGATGAATATGAGAATGACATGTGTCACCCCAAAACATTTATTTATTATTATGTATAGATAGATATAGATATAGATATGTTAGAAACCATGCATATTATACAGAGTGAATAAATGTATTGTTATATATATACTTAATAAAAAAAAATAATATTACATATTTTTGACATATTACATAATTTTTAATACAAATTTTAGAAACATTATATAGTTAATTTTAAAAATGTTTTATAAAAAGAATGAAAGACATGTTCAAACTATAAAAATGTTTTATGAAGAAAGCTATTTTTTTAATTAAAAAATATTTTATAAAAACAGTTATAAAAATCATTACTATTTAATAGAAGAGAGGCGGGAAACGAAAATTATAATTTTTTTTATAGAAGCTTGTATCATTAAATAGGAGAGAGGAGCGGAAAAAAAATATTGATGATGAACATAGGAATGACATGTGACACCCCAAAACCTTTATTTATTAGTATGCATAGATATAGACGTATAGATATAGATATGTAAAGAAAATAATAACTATAATTTTGTTCACTTTGAAGATATTATCTTTGCCATACATCACTAAAAAATATCTAAAAATAAAAACATAATTTTAAGAACACGCGAATACATATAGACGGACACACACAGAGGCACTTGCATGTTAACATGAGCAAACACACACGAACATATAATAGACAAATTGATTGAAAATCTGCTTCGGTATACAAACAAACATGTCGTGCGTGAACTTATGGTCATTTCCTAGTATGCCTCGTTTTAAGTATAAGGTATAATTTCATATGTCCTCTCCTAACTTGAATAATATCAATTTACTCAACAAAAATCAGAACATCCTTCTCTTAAGTAAGGATTTAGGTTATTAGATTTCAAGTAAAGAAAAAATGGTCATATTATAAAATAGATTTAATAAAACGAGTAAATATAAAATTTTAAAGTGTTTTGATTTAGTATATTTGAAACTAAGTTTTTTTTTTTTTATAAATGTGATATTATTACAAGTTTTAGAGGTATATATGAAAGTGCCCATGACTAAAAAATCTCAATGCTCGACCCATATATGCGTCCTTTTTGTGATTTCCCAATAAAATGCTCACACCATATGCACCAAACTAACAAACATATTTTAATTTTAATACACTAATATAATAGCATATACGTTGAAACTAAAACAACTTCCAACAACTCTAGTCAAAATCAGTGAATACGCATACCACATGGGGTTAGAAAGATAACATGATTATACCAAAATACAGCAGATTTATGGGTTGTTTGGACATTAATCAAGGCATGTATGGTGAAGGCCACACAAAATTAATGTCAACCATACCTAATCTTAGTCTGTCATCCTCGGTACTTGCAGAAAATCAGTAGAGGGTTTGATGGTTTTGTTGCAAGTTGGAACCTTTTTTTTTTGGACGGCGTTTGGTACTACCCCAAATCCCCGAGTGAGCCTTTCTGAGACGGGATGTCAACCTGTTTTAATGATACTTTGTTCCAACCATGAGAACCCGTTATGGAAAACTCACGGGCCCCACCAATACCATGCTAACCAGTGTGACAAGGTAAAGTGCAATTTATGTTGGTCAGGTGGCCTTCAGGGGGGTTAAGACATAAACTAGTGAGAGTTGGATTTAAACCTAAGATGGCTGATAAAGGGAATCAGATGCTTACCATTGTGCCACCCGTCGAAGGTTAAAACTCTTAACTATGTGTGTCCATTATTGCAACTTTAAACAAGAAACAACTGAAGCAAGTAGACAAGTTACAACCCATTATATATCAGCTGAATATAGATTCTAGTTATTTAATCACATAATCACTTTCATAATGTGCATCCAAACATCCCCTAAAACTATGCAGCTCATAGATCCTTATCTTGTTATCAAACCAAATATAACCATGCGACATCATGTCGAACTGTCAATGTGTGACATGATGGTACAGACATGTTGTCCAAACCATAAAAGCCCCAGATTGTTCAATAAGGATATCCAAATGTGGGACAACCCAAGATTTGAACCGGGGATCCATATCTTGAGCCACAAATTGTGTATAATACTGTTTCCCCAAAATGTTATGATTTCTTTCTTAGAAACAATGCTAGATCATAACTTGTCTAAGGGGCTGTTTGACAAGTGCGGAACCATTAAGTGTTGAATCATTAAGAGGTCTGAATGGTTCAACATGGTTTTTCAGTTGAACCATTAAGAGGTAAAATGAACCATTAAGAGGTGGGCTGACAGCGAAACAAACACCCCTTACCTCTGAACGATTAAGAGGTAGCCTCTTAATGGAATCATTAAGAGGCTACCAAACAACCCCTAAGTCATGTCAAGATATAAGCCAAACATTGGCGTCCCCAAACATGCATCACTAATCAACTGTGTAATTATTATCTCACCGACTCACAAGATAGTGTAAATAAGGGAGAAAGCATCCATTAAGACAGGTGAATGGATCACAAATTTAAAAGGCAAACTGCCCAAATAGAAACAAACTTTACACCTATTTCCTGATTTTAGCAACCAATTTTAAGTTTTGCATATAATAGAAACCAGCTTACACTTTATTACTGATTTTAGCAACCAAGTTGATCATAGCAATGAAGGAACTCAACTAGTAGCATACAAAATTTTATGCCTCAAAAAGTGTTTGACATCTTCTTTCTCATTTTATTTATTTATTTTGAACGGCAAACTCACACATCCACTAAACCTAGTTCTAAATCTACACCATTTGTCCACAATGGGACTTGAACCCTCAACCACTTGGGAGGGACATCATTCCAACACCTTGGTACCATTGGCAAAATGCCCTTTGGTTTCTCATTTTAATGTATATGTATATGCCACACGGCATATTTTGCGACATTTAGCAATTATTGGTAAACATAAACTTCTAAAGAAATATCATTTCTTCAAATGTGTAGATAGATTTAATTTAATTATTTTTTTCACATAAGGCATTTTTTTTTTGCTTATGTGGCATCTGAATGATATCAACAAGTGACACACAACCATTTTCATGTAAAATAAGTGAAAATGAGGTTGGTTGCTAAAATTGGTGATAGATTATAAGTTGGTTGATAACATCAGGAAAAAAAGTGTAGATTTTGTTTCTACTTCATGTAGTCTGCCCATTTAATAAATACATGATATCAATATAAGCTACAGATAAAAGATTAGATATTTTTAATAAATACATGATATTAATATAAGCTAAAGATAAAAGATTAGATATTCCTCCAATGGCTTCTAAAAGGGAATAGATAAGAGTATCTAACCCAAAATCTTAAGAAATTAAACCCCATATAAATATGTTCATTGGATAAAGGTAAATAGAGTTTGCAATTGCATCTACCATGGTACGCGAAAAACTTGGTAAAAAGTATAGCATACCAGATTTTGAATAGTAAAAATGCGCTTGCACTTAACCATATCAAATATAGTAATCAGATTCATCAGAATCACTTCTCTCATGCTCCCCACCGTTTGTTCCAGCCACTGAAACATCATGTTTCGCTGCAGGTGCAGGTGCGGCTTTCTTCATAGTGTTAGGAGCACTCACATCACCAATTTCATTTTGTTCAGGCATATCCATATGTGAAAAAACCCATGTCAAGGAAAATACGGTAAACAAAATATCAAAAACATTTTTTTTAAAGTACGCATATTATCAGAATGTACTGGTATTAGAAAAAAGTAAGTAAACTACAGAAGGATATCAAGATTTTCAGCAGTTCCACCATTCATGATGTTCAGAATATCTTTCTCAACTCTGTTCACAAGTTCAGGCTGCAATGAATGTAAACACCAACATTAGCACAGAACCACATATTGTAAATTACTAGGTAGGATTACATGTGATGTTTTATGCGTTAAATTATTAGTTGCTGTTCAAAAAAATAAAAGTTAAATTTTAACCAAACTAGATTCATTTATATATGTCCATGGTTACCTCTAACATTAGGTTACTGTATTGTCGGATCTTCTTTCGAGAATATAATGATTTGTTGTTTTATATTGTAGACAATTATTTTGTTATTAACTGCATAAACTTGAGAAAAAATCATACATTTAAATCAGGTTCCCTGCGAAATCTTCGCCTTCGAGCATCTCTCATGGGAGGGGTAATACCATGGCGCACTCCACTACATCTGGTAGAGGATCACCCTCTTCTCTGACCACAGTCACCTGTTACATTATACATAATACAACTGTCACTAGAGTACTAGACTATAAATAAAGCAATAATGACCATATGAAAACAGATATAATAAAGATGAACACTGCCTACTTGGCCAACGTCTGCTGTTTTGATCAGAACATTGTCGTCATAAGTTTTGTATGACTCCAAGATAGCGGGAAGGTCCAGGAGTGAAGCAGGAAAACATTCATTTCCTATCACAAACGTCCCACTCCTACCGTCCTCTGCAACGTGCGAATCGTACAATATAAGTAGAGTAAAAGACCAGAAATAAGTACACATTTAAGTATCTTTTTCAAAAAAGCGCGCCTCCTAGGCGCATAGGCTTGCGCTTTAGACTGCAAAAAGCGAGGGGTGTACAGAAAGCACACATAAAATCGGCATAAGGCGCAGTCTTGAGGCGCACCTTTCGTAAAGGGAAGGTTTTGTGCATCAAGATGTTGTACATAAAGCTTTTCACGTTATACATACAGGTTATTTATATATTCAACCATATATAGTGCTTATTTATGTCATATATAGTGCTTATTTATGTCTAAATTTTAGATAACTGATGCTAGAAACCTATGAGAATTAATAAAAAAAATTATATAAATAATTTACGTCTCGCGTACGAAAAGCGGTGCACTTTTGCGCTTTGCGCCTTGGTTTAGAACCTATCGCCTCGGTGCGCTTCAAGTTTTTTTAAAACCAACATAAATATACAATAAAACACAGACTTAATCATTAATCATTGTTAACTGTATGTCTAACTTTGTACTTGAAACCTAATCATTGCAACTTAAACTATTTGTGATTATGATTTTCATAACATGAATGGTCAAAACAGTCAAAATTGAATTCACGATCTCACCAGAGAATGACAAATCCAGTGAATTGTCATCAGAAGAAGCATTCTCACTTAAAAGGCGTTCTATGTGCTCAGCAACAGAAGGTGGGACCCTCAGTACAAACTGCTCCTCCATCCGTAATCGAATTGAACAGGGAACCCTAAGTGCACAATCCTGAAGATGCGATACAAGCGGTTAACTAACAGAAAACGGAAAACCTAAAACGATGATGATGATTGAAGAGTACAAATGCATTTAAGTACGTTGGATTTGAAGTGTACGAATAAGATTTGAGACTGGATTAGGTTATTGGTTTATTGCGGATTACAAATTGATAGAAATTGTGGAGGTTGAGAGCTTACCTTGCTTCGTTGCTAGGGGGAACGGATGATACAGCTTTCGAATTAGGGCATGTTTGGGATTAGAGCTACTTATTAACTTTTTTTAAAAGTTAATAAGTTAAAAGTTTGTTTGGTAAAATTAAAAGGAGATAAAAAAATGGGAGACAAAAAAGAGTTTTCAAGAAGTAACAAATTCTTACTTTTGAAAACTACTTATTAACTTTTTAAAAAAGTTAATAAGTTGTTTTCAAAAGTAATCCCAAACACCCCCTTAGGTTTCGTTGGAAAATTGAAGCTCCGGTGGTCGGAATTCCTCTCCATTTTTGGAGAAGTAATTTTCAAAAGTTTGCTTTTGATTTTAATTTATCATCTTATATTTTACGTATCTTTTTGGATTACCTAAGTAACTTTTTAACTTATTACTTTTTAGAAAAATTAATAAGTTAATAAAAAGGTTCTAAAAGTAATCTTAAACATGGCTTAAGTGTTGAACCATTAAAAACTATAAATAATTCAGCATGGTTTAATAGCTGAACCATTAAGAGTTGAGTTTCAGTGAAACAAACAGTCAAACACCCTTACCTCTGACCGATTCAAAAATAAGACTCTTAATTGAATCATGGCTACCGAAAAGCCCCTTAGGCTATGTGGTGTAGACACCGATTCACCGCGTCATGGATGATGTGACCAGAGGGGGCAGGAGTTGCTAGATCTAGGGTGTTTATTATTCAAATTGTGTTCAAATAACTCAAAATTCGATTCGAACAAATATTGAATAAAAATTTTGATTTCGAATTTCTGGTTTCGAATCGAATAAGTATTCGGTTCGAATAAATAAGTCGAATTCGAATTTAAAAATCCTCAATTTAAATCGTTTCGAATAACTTGAATTTATATTATATTCAATTTATAATTTAGCTTTTAAGTTTGGGCTTCGAGTTCAAACTACTTGTTGGCTTGAGCTTATGTATACTTTTTGAAAACTGATTTTCCACATCGTTTATATGAAAACAATGTTAATATAGAAGGACATATGATGGAATTATAAAGAGATGAAATGTTGAATGCTCTTTATGTACTACATTTATACATACATTTAAAGTTGTTTAACGAGTGAGCCAACTACAACTGGCTTGGCATAGACCACACCATGTCGACCGCCGCCGTTACCAACCACCTACTCCTCTGAACACCGCTCTCGACAACAGACACGCCACCCCGACCATCGCGACAACAATGCTTGTCCGGGGCGAAGGTAGAGGTGGTTGGTGGCGGGGGCAAGCAAAAGGTATTTGCGAAGGTAACAAATTCCAGTTCCTTTATAATTGTTTTGTTACTCAAATGCATTTCAAATTCAAAATTTTTTAATAGATTCTAATTTCTTTAAATTCCAAATTATTTTGAAAAAAAAAAATCAAATTTCAAATCCAATTCCTTTTAATTCCGCTTCCTTTGACAAATTCCAATTCCTTCAAAAACATTTCACGAACCAAACACACCCTTATTTTAATCATGTTATATTAACCAACAAATTGTTTAATACAAGTTTCATAAGTTTAAGCTAGATTGAAAGAAAGGTTTAAAATTTAATGCATGAAATACTTGCTTAAGGGAACCCCACAATCCACAATCAAATCAAATAAGTCGCCTTAATTTTGTATTATCCAATTTAAGGATTAGTTTTTATGCCATGACAATTTGACATACTCATATATGTTTAAAAGCTCACATATTAGTTCGGATTATTTGATGATGTGGTTCAACAAGAAAAGATATATAATAAATCTAACTCAAAATTCTTTGAAGTTGGATTTTAAGAGATGTTGTCTTGGATAGAAAAGGGGTGGATAGTGGATACTAGAATGTACCACACTTCATTGCTTACATATAGTTGTATGAAAATAATCAAATATAAATTGATCAGGTTATCACTCATTCACACTTGAAAGTTGCAAGATTCTCAAGGCCCACTTTTGTCAATACTCTTTTTTTTTCTTTATTTACAGCTTTCTCCCATGTTACATACTTAAAAGATATTCAGAGTTTAATTGGAAAATTGCATAAAAGAGATTCCATTTGTAAATGCTGTCAATATTTTATCTTTATCTTGAAAAAAGCAATTAAAATGTAAGTAAAATACACAAATTTTCAGACAAATTGTCAAATTTAAGATAAAGATTTAAGAAAAGGAGAAATTTTGAGAACAATGGTCAAAGCAAGATCTCTGAAGCTTCTACCCCACATCCCCACTTATGAAGAATTAGTTAGAAAGTATTAAAAAATTGTATTTTTTAGTGGTGAGCGGTATGATTTATTTATTTATTAGACAATTATTAAGCCATATATTGAAGTGTATGATATGGGGAAATAAAAATTAAAATAGAAGCTAGCTGTTTTGGTTTTCTCTTCTGCACTGCTTCGTAGAGTTAAATGTGGCTTTGGATTCTCTCATATATTTATTTTTCTTGTTCTTCATTTAGTAGAAGCTCTGCTGATAAAGAACTTGTACGGTACAGTTTTCTTGGCTGTGATTTCCGGAATTAGGGCACAGGTATTTCCACTCTTTCGTTGCAAGGGTTTCTGTATATGGGTTTCTTAAAATCTTGAATTTTGGTGTCTTTAATCTTACTGAAATCAATGTGGTGGAGTGTGAGTGTAAATTTTAGCTCAACTGAGTGTTTGTGGTTTTGGGTTTCCTGAAATCTTGAATTTTGTAGGCTTTTTAATCTTGCTGAAATCAATGTGGTATTGTGTGAATTTAGATTCTAGCTCAATTGGGGGGTTTTGTGATTTGTGGTCTCTTAAAATCTTGAACCTTGTTGTGTTTAATTTTCTTCAAATCAATGTGCAATTGTTGTGTGAAACTGTGAATATAGATTTGAGCTCAATTGGGGATTTTGTGATTTGTGGTTTGTATGTGGGTTTCTTGAAATCTTGAACTTTGTTGGCTTTAATCCTGCTGAAATCAACTTGCTGGTGCTATGTGAATATTGATTTTTAGCTCAATTGGGGATTTTGTATTTTGTTGGGTTTCTTGAAGTCTTGAATTTTGTTGTCTTTAATCTTGCTGGAATCAATGTGCAATTTTAGCTCAATTGAGGATTTTGTATGTGGGTTTCTTGAAATCTTGAATTTTGTAGTCTTTAATCTTGCTGAAATCATTGTGAAGGTGTTGTGTTAGTATAGATTTTAGCTCAATTGGGGATTTTGTATGTGGGTTTCTTGAAATCTTGAATTTTGTTGTCTTTAATCTTGCTTAAATCAATGTGCAGGTTTTGTAGTATGAATATAGATTTAACTCAATTGGGTATTTTCTGGTGAAGATTGAACTAATCTAGCAAAGTGTTACAACCCTAAAAGTTCTGTTCTTTGGATATTTGAAGAGTAATTTTAATCTAGCTTTTAATGATTTTCTGTAAAGTTTTCATAAAAGCCTGAATTTTGCTAAATTATTGCTTAGGGTTTGAAAATTGTTCTGAAATTAAAGTAATCTGTTAATGTCTGTCAAATCAAATGTACAATCAGTTGCTCTATATGCTTTTGTCTTTCCCAAAATTTGACCATTCATCTTAAACTTTAGGACTGAAGACTCTTGGTCAAAGTTCTGGTCAAACCGTATAGGAACAATGCTGCTTGGATATCTTCTGCTTATGTTTGGAAGTTTATCCTTTGCATTAGGTAATGTTAACTGTCATTGACTCCCTTTCACTTTGACTTTCAGGTCAAACTTGTTACTAAATCATACCAAATTCTTGAAATTGCAGGTGCATTTGTGGGAATAAACATTGGCACTGATCTTACCAACCTACCATCACCTGAACAAGTGGTGGCAATCCTTAGATCCCATGAAATAACTCACGTGCGCCTTTTTGATGCTGATAATCGCCTGCTTAGTGCACTTTCCGACACTGAAATAGAAGTTATGGTCAGTGTAACAAATGAAGATGTTTTAAGAATCGGCCAATCACCGGCTGCAGCCGCCTACTGGATCAATAAAAACGTTGCAGCGTTTGTACCCGCCACCAATATCACCGCCATAGCCGTGGGTAGTGAAGTTCTTTCCACCATCCCAAACGTTGCCCATGTTCTGGTTCCCGCCATGAAAAATCTTCACAAAGCTTTAGTTTCTTCGAACCTAAACTATCCGGTCAAAGTGTCAACCCCTATATCAATGAACATAATCCCGAAACCATTCCCGCCATCGGCCGCCACTTTCAACTCTTCATGGAACTCCACAATTTCTGGTATTCTGGATTTTTTAAAAAGCACAAATTCCTTTTTCATGTTGAATGCTTATCCTTACTATGGTTATGTACAAAGCAACGGTATTTTTCCAATCGAATACGCCCTTTTTCAACCGTTGACCCCAGTCAAACAAATAGTTGACCCGAACACACTCTTCCATTATTACAGCATGCTTGATGCCATGGTGGATGCTACTTATAATTCCATTTCAGCTTTTAGCAATCCAGTAATTCCAATTCTCGTGACCGAAACAGGCTGGCCATGGGCTGGTGGTGCAAACGAACGAGATGCCACCGTGCAAAACGCTGAAACGTTTAACAATAATTTGATTAAACGTGTTTTGAACGATTCAGGCCCGCCTAGTCAGCCGACAATCCCTATAAGTGCTTACATTTATGAGCTGTTTAATGAAGACAATAAGCCTGGCCCGGTATCTGAAAAAAGCTATGGTGTGTATTTTAGCAATGGTAGTTCAGTTTACACATTTTCTATGGACACACTGGACCAGACCATGGCGAAAAATGCTTCTGGCGGATTCTGTGTTGCAAGAAAAGGAGCAGTCACCTCTAGCTTGCAAGACGGGCTGAACTGGGCTTGTGGGCCGGGCCAGGCGAACTGCAGCGCTATTCAATCGGGTCAGCCGTGTTATATGCCTGATACTGTAGAAAACCATGCTTCTTATGCTTATAATGATTATTATCAAAGAATGCGTAGCGTGGGGGGAACTTGCGACTTCAGTGGTACTGCTGTAACAACCATGGTTGACCCGAGTACGTATATTTATTTTTTTTCGTCGTTTGTAATATGTATGTTGATAAAGCGAGTAAATTGTTTGCGTATCCTCATTTTGCAGGTTATGGGTCATGCATATTTACCGGAAGGTAAGAACACACACTTATAGCACATTTCATTTTATCACAATTAAGAACCCGTTTTTAACCGAATGCTGACGTGTAAATCGGTTTGTTAACAGTACAGATTCAAGCATTGGCGGAACCGGAATGGTTACAGCTTCAATGGGACCAGATGGGCCTCCTGGAAATGGATCACCTGGTCATGTTCCTAATATCTGGTTTTTGTTTCTAGTGACAGTTGGGTTGTTATTTGTGTAGATTTTCGGGGTTTTGTATAGCTGATATTCATGCGCTCAGCGTTTTTAATGCCCGAGTGTTGGGAATATCGCGGTATTAGACAGGAATTCTAGATGAAATTGGTAAAGGTTTGGTTGTGAGTGCCAAATCTTTGGTTATTTTTGTTGTTGGTATGCAATATGTAAGTTCTTGAGGCTCATTATTGTTGGGAGTATGACTGTATGGTCAATTAGTTGTTCATAATCTCTTCTTATATGCAAATTCATCATAAATCATGGGTAAAAACTGATTAATGATTAATCATAAATTCTTGAGGCTCATTATGGCAGACGTTAAGAGATTAATGATGAAGTTTGTAAAAATTGACCCTGTCAATAGTGGCGGAACTACTTGGAAGAGAAAGGGGGATAACCGACGTCATTCTTTTTTGCGTTTCATGTAAAACGTATAACATTAGATTTTCGAACGACAAAGTCTTTTTTTACGATTAACCCCATTATTGTTTTTATGACCCCATTGCCCATATGGAAAAGTTTTATATAAACTTTTCACTAAAAATATGTATAAAGTTTTAACTAAAAAATTGTCAAGTCTCAAATGCTCACATGGCAAGTAAAGCAAACGTGGTGATGATACTAACAACAAAGAGAAACCTCGATTTTTTTTTAAAATCCGATTTATTTCTAGTGTTAGATAGTATACTTTTTTTTTCATGTGTAGTATATTATTTGATGGTAAATAAAAAAATATTGCTTCTATAATTTAGTTGCTTTGCACTTTTATGCGATTTATCTTATAATAACTATAATCAATTTTTTTAAAGATTTAGGGAACCATGGATGTTCAGGAAAACGAACTTTAAATTTGTCCAGTATTTGTCTGACTTGGATAGACCCAGACTCATTTTTTTTTTGGTAACGATGAGAACCAGTAAAACACCGCTTATTGTCGTGAAGTTATTTTAGATAAACTGTGACATTACGTTGTACAAATAGTCTTCAAGGGTTGAAACAAAAACAAAACCAAAATCGATGATAGTTGGGTTCAAGTGTAACATAATACAGTTTTTAGCTCATAAATAAGCTAAATAATAATATAACATTCTCAAAGACCATTCAAAGAAAACCTTAACCATTGTTCAAGGCTATCTTGAATTATTATATAGAAGTAGGCTTATACATATGAAGCTCTTTTATTCTTTATTCAGAAAACAAAAACAAAAAGATATAATTTTGTTTTACACCTTTGCAAAGTCAATTGTGGCCTTCCCATCATGTGCTTTCCTAAAAAAATGCTTGACATAATCCGAGTAGAGCACATGTTTATACATCGGTTTCTCTCCATTCTCAACCACTTCTGCCAAAGGTCCAATGATGTCACTCGGCCTCGGGTTGACGAATATCGGGGCAGAAATTCGGTTATCGTTTCCATTTGTAATTACGCGATGCTCAACACTTTTATACTTCCCGTTACTCATGATTTGAAGTGCATCTCCAACATTGATTACCAAAGATCCTTTAACCGGAGGGACATTAACCCATTTCATAGAATCTATGTTTCGTACGTAAAGCCCACCAATGTCATCTTGAAGGAGTACTGTGAGTGTCGATACGTCTGAATGACGACCCACACCCACAGTAAGCTCAAGGTTAGGGCATTTGGGATAGTAGTTGAGGTTAATCCTCTTTGACCCCATCAGAATCGATTCGTCAATCTCTTTTACATTTAGTCCATTCATCAATATTTTAAGTAGCTTCTTGACAACGGTTTTAGAACTCCTCATATATTCCATAGCTTGAATCCTGTGGTAACAAAAGATACTTGGAATTTAAAGGGACTTTATAGCATAGTGGCCGTGGCCGTGGCAAATTTATTTAAAAAAGGTTTAGGAGAAAGTATTTTTTTTTGAAAAGTTTTAAAATGTTCTCTTTAACTGCACAAACAATCGTGGCATGTTCTATTTGAAACTAGGCCTATAAACGAATCGATGTTATGTCAAATCTCGTGTGATTCTTCAACCTCATCGATATTATCATTATCTTGTAACCTTTTTTAGAAATGATAATTCATAATTTCTTTTCTTCATCTTCGATTACCTAAACTTCATATTCATTAACTTATGGTTCTCTCCATCAAACTTATGATTTTATGAAATAATTAAATAACTGTTTTTAAAAAGCTAAAAAAAGTCTTGTAAAAAGGTTAAAATATTGTTTTTTATGAAAAAACTAAAATAAATTGTTTTTTAGAAAAAGTTAAAAATATTTTTTAAAAAGCATAAAAAAAAGACGTCTTTAGGGGGGAAAAGCTAAAACAAATTACTTAAAAAAAATAAAACATCTTTAACATAAGTTAAAAAAGGTTTTTTTTATGAAAAAAACTAAAAAAAGGTTTTTTTATGAAAAAAACTAAAAAAGGTTTTTCTAGATTGATAAGGTTAAACTACCCTTACAAAGGACTGAAATGGTTACAGAAATACAACCTCCGGGGCTGATATGTTAAAATATTAATTTTTAGACTGAAAGGGTTAAACAAACCAATTCACAGAAGCCAAAAGCGTAATTTACTCTTAATAAAACAATGGCGAAGGAGGTCGGCTATACCATATCGTCATACCATACTACCAGAAAATCTCATGTATTATTAGTAATACTATTAAGAAGCAACTTTAGTGAAGAAGCCTAGCTGTTGAATTTCTTTTCGTTTTTTATTTTCATCCCTATACTTTGTATAATTTATGTTTTTAACCCGTTTAATTATATATTAATTTCGTTTTTCTATAATAAGCTTCGTTCGTTAACTTTTTTTTTAAAAGGATGCGCCGTTGTTTTTGTTTTCTTTTTGTCATTGTTCAGATATAATTTTTTTAAAAGAATTGAATTCAAAATGGAGTATTCTTTTATCGTAGCTCATAGCGAATGTCGTTGCCGTTATGGTACCGTGACGACCCGAACTTATTATGAGCGAACGCTAGCGTCAAGAAAACTAGGCAGTTTCGACGACACATGTCGTCGAGATAGATTGACGAAATACGACGACATGTCGTCGGCGATGGTGTGATATTTTTTCGTCACCTTTTCTCGACGACACGTCGTCGGGGATGGTTGACCGGGAAAAGGTGAAAGCTTTTGGTGCTTACCAGGAAAAGGTGAAAACTAGTCTCGACGACATGTTGTCGAGATTGCTATTTTTAATTTTGTTTTTCTTTTTTTTTGCCTGGTAAAATATTAAAAAATTAATTTTTAAAGAAAATACCTAATATCAACGACATGTCGTCGAGATTGGTATATAATAAAAATTATTTTTATTTAATAAATAAATTAATTAAAATAAAAGGACCCAATCTCGACGACATGTCGTCGAGACTGGTCCTACCTGGTATTAACCCACGCAGAAACCCTTCTCCTCCTATTTTTTCCTTCTTTCTTCTCTCAATCTTTCTCTCATCTACACCCACAAAATCCGGCCATTTTCCCCCAAAATCCACCGTTTTCTACCTCCTTCTCCACCATTACTCTTCTTATTCAAGTGGTTAGATCCGATTTTGACTTTTTTTTTAATTTTTCTTTATAATCGTAAAATTCTAATATAAATCTTGTGTAGGTGAAGTTTTTGGCTAAGTAGAGGGATTGGAAGCTAGATTGAGGGTTTTCCCGACGACGTGTCGTCGTTTCAAGAAAATTCTGGAGGTAATATGTATATTTTTTTTTGTGTTTATAGGTGTATTTGGGTAGTTTTATATAGATTTATAAATGTTTGTTTAATATTTTGGTAATAGGTTTATATTTGAGAGATTTAGTTTTGTATAAATGTTTTAATTGAGTAGTACCATGGATTCTTCTTCTTCACTATACACACTCAGTAAGAGTGTTTGTTCTTCCTCTTGTCCCTATGTGAGATTCACCTCCTGATCTTTGTTCTTCCCCTGATCACATTCATTTGAGTAATGTCCAAGTTGCTCACACTTGAAACACTTTATGTGCCTCTTGTCTTTAGGTTTACGATTGTAACCATTTATTTCTTGATGTCTAGCGTAACCACCTCGGTTACCTCTACCCCGGTAGCTACCACGACCCCTTGAGCTACCCCGACCACCCTGGTCATTAGGGTGTGAGCCTCTCCCTCGAGTAACAGTAAATTGAGACTTTCCTGCTTCCTTCTGTAATGAGTGACTATTTCCTTTTGTTAACAACAAACTGTTATCAACACTCAAATTGGTTTGACGAAGTTTCAACTGATCTTCGTACGCTTTCAAACGCCCTATTGCCTCCTCGAAAGGCATAGTATCCAGATCCGAATACTGCTCTATTGAGGCCACCAACTGTAGGTATTTATCCGGGACGGAATCAAGTAACTTTCGAACCACCTTTCTGTCTTCCAAGGTTTCTCCAAGGTTGCCATATTTCGAGATCATCCCGCTCAATTTCCTGGCGAATTCATCTATGGATTCTCCATCCTTCATCTTCAGTATTTCGAATTCGCTATTGAGGGTATGCAACCGTGCCTTCTATACCCGATCGGCACCCAAATACCTAGTCTTCAGTGACTCCCATATCTCCTTGGCTGTTTTCTTCTTTGCAACCTGCAATAGCACATCCTCTGGGATGGCTTGAAAGATGAAAGCACGTGCCATCTTATTGTTCTTTTCGTCTTCAACCACCCCTTCTGATGGTTCAATGGACTCCCACAACCCCTGTGCGTCCATTACTGCCTCCATTTTAATCGAACAGACTGTGTAATTAGAGGCTGTCAGCATCGGAATCTGAAGTGACACGGCATTGTTTTCCTTCGGAATAACCTGGTTTGTGACAATTGACATGGTGTTGAATCGGAGATATTTGGGCATAAAATAAACCTGCTCTGATACCAAATGTTGGAAGTCAGAGGTCAGATTTAAAAGATAATAACACTCAATATGGGGCAATTTTCTGGTCTTCTATTATCAATTAAAAGACAAAGTACAGGAAGAAAAGAACTTCAAGGCAAAACTCACTCTCTGAAAATGAGAATACTACTACTATTTATTGAAAGCAATAAACGAAATAAAAGCAAGAAGTAAAAGCTAATTAATCCATGTAGCCCTTCATGTTCCACAAGTTACGATTCTTTTTAGCTCCCCACTACCAAGTCACATTAACCAACAGAAGTAGCTCTTCAAGCAATAATGATGATCCTCCTTCACCATCTGTTACTTTTCAAGCCGGTTCAACTAATTCTGGTGAACAAGGATCCAGCTTTGGTTCTTCATCTCTACCCTTGAAAGAAAGGACATTGGAAGATCTCTATACTAACACCCAACAAGTACCTCGTCCAGATTACATGAACTGCCAATTTGCTCTAAATGTTTTAGATCCTACCACGTACTGTGAGGATGCGCAAAAGAAAGAATGGCAACAAGCAATGTCTGAAGAGTTGGCTGCCATCAGGGGCGGATCTATTAGTGTCTCAGGGGTGGTGAGGCACCCACTGAGATTACTCTTAACAGTGGAAAATTTCCAATAATTTTTTGGAGGCACCTTCTTAAAAATTTGGAAGGCACCTTTATGATAGTCGATGATCATAGAGAGAGAGAGAAAGAAAGGAGTGATAGAGGGGAGCAAACTTGCAAAGATGCAAGTTTAGTCAGCCATGGAACAATGAAAGTTTAGGGTTTCTTGGAATATGTTCAGCCCTTGATGAAGATGAAACATGTGGAGAGCTGCAATTACATTAAATATAAAATTACATTTGACCCCTTTTAGTTTTACTAAAGTTATAAATTTAACCTTTTAATTTAGTTTGAATTTTAAACAACCCTAGACTTATACATTTTATATTAGGTATTACCCTGGACAAGTAATACGTTACGGGATTACTTAGTTGGTTTCTAAATGATTTTATTTTCTTATTTTTGGTTTACAGCGTTTTTTAATTTTTTTATTTATTATTGTGTGTAATTTATTGTTTGTTTTTCGATGAATTGCACAATTGTAAAAGTTCAAGAAAGATCACACTTTTTATCTGGGTGCGGAGACAATATTGCATCAAGTTTTTATCAACAAAAAATTAATATTTATTATTTTATACACATTTGATCTTGATCGAAAGAGAATTAATAATTTTACAATATTATTAAGTAAATAAGTATGAGTTATTTTGACCCGACTTGTTTTGACCCTACTTATTTTTTGCACCTACTGAGAAAAACTCCTGGATCCGCCACTGGCTGTCATTGAGAAAAATAATACATGAGAGTTGGTATCCCTTCCGGAAGGAAAAAATGTGGCAGGTCTTAAGTGGTTGTTCAAAACGAAATTCGGACCAGATGGAAAGATTCTTCGCTACAAGGCAAGACTTGTAGCCAAGGGGTACTCTCAGAAACAAGGGATTGACTACGAAGAAACTTTTGCTCCGGTGGCCCGTTTTGAAACTATTAGACTTGTTCTAGCCGTTGCGGCTCAAAGAGGCCGGTTTGTACATCAGTTGGATGTAAAATCACCAATCCTGAATGGTGACTTGTTGGAGGAAATATATGTGGAACAACTAGAAGGATACAAGATACAAAATGAAGAAAGTAAAGTGTATAAGCTATACAAAGCTTTGTATGGGCTGAAGCAGGCCCCACTAGCCTGGTACTCAAAGGTAGACGGGTATTTTACAAGTCTTGGTTATAATCGAAGCTTAAATGAACCAACACTTTATGTTAAGAAAGCTTCTTCAAATGATATAATCTACGTATGTTTATATGTAGACGATATTATTTGTACAAGTTCCAGCTCTAACCTTATTGCATAATTTAAACAAGGCATGGAGAAAGTCTGAGATATGACTGATATGGGAATGCTTCGCTACTTCCTTGGTTTGGAGGTTATGCAAAGAGTAAATGGTATTTTTGTATGCCAACAAAAGTATGCAGTGAATTTACTTAACAAGTTTGGAATGAAGGGTTGCAAGATTGAGGATGTTCCTATGAGCTAACAGGAGAAGTTTCAATATGAAGATGGAGAATCTAAGGTTGACGAGACAAACTACAGGAGCTTAGTTGGAGGCTTGATTTACTTGACCAACACAAGGCCAGACCTAGCCTACTCAGTTGGTGTTCTTTCTAGATTCATGCAATCTCCTTCCAAGGTTCATGCTGGTGCTGCAAGGAAAGTTCTAAGGTATGTTACTGCAACAACTAAGTTTGGGATATGGTACAAAAGAGAAGATAATATGGAGCTGATAGGGTATTCGGATAGTGACTGGGCTGCATGTGTAGATGATCGGAAGAGTGTATCTGCATATGTTTTTTCCCTCGGAAGTGGAGCAATTTCCTGGTGCTCAAAGAAACAAAATACAGTAGCACTCTCTAGTACTGAAGCGGAATACATCTCAGCTACAGGTGCTACTTGTCAAGTTATCTGGCTACAAAGAATTATGGAGGATCTGGGAATCAATCTTAACAAGGCAACTACAATCTACTGTGATAGTCAATCTGCTGATCTTTTAACCAAAGCTTTAACTAAGGAGAAGTTTGTGTATTTTCGTTACAAGATGGGAGTGCAGGAGTATGAATCAAGAGGGGGTATTGAAATATGATTCATGGCACGTGAGAAGAAGTCTTTTAGCACATGTCTTGACTAGCATTGTTTCTGTTAGTACTTTGAATTTGAATAAAGCCTATTGAATAGCTAGTCCGGTTCTTTTGCTTTAGTAGTTTGTTTACGTTAACCTGTTTCAGTATTTAAAGACCCATGTATGCAGCTTTATTGAATTATTCAGAAGCAATAACAGATAAAAGTTTGAGTGCCTATTCGAGTTATTTTGCTTTATTACTTTGTTGTTTATTCAAGTTCTATACCATCAGCTTCCGCATTGGCAAATCAAAAAAATTCAAAAGGTAAGTAACAATAAGTGCAACAATAAAAAGACAGAAATGAATAATAACTCAACATGATCCACCCTTCACAAATTTAAGATTTTATTTTTGTTAAATTTTCAAGAACTTTTATCTTGAAAATTTTATTGCTAGTAACCGCAGATGTTGGGAGCATTAGTATGTCGAGCAACTTGTGTATAGATTAACACCAACATATTTATCTAATATAAATAAATGCATGTAAAAAAATATTAAATAAATGATTATGTTGTAGAATAGTTTTTCGTTGTTAAAATTGTTTTGGAGAAAGAATCATTCGCTACATTGAAAACACAGTCATAAGGGAATAAATCAATTAGATTAGGATCAATAAGGACTTTCAAGCCTGGCATACTAATGCTGCCAACATATGCAATGATTCATGAAAAAAAATTCAAGAAAAAAGTTCTTGAAAATTTAACAAAAGTAAAATCTATAATTTGTGAAATCGATCTACAATGGATGCGTAAGCAATTGTGTCGACTAACCTTGATCAATATATGAAGCTCGAACACTTGAATGCATTTAGAATACATTTTACCGACTCGTTTCGATACAAAAACCATTTGAAATCAGTTTATTACAAGCACATTTTAGAGGAACCCACCTCAATCATAACCTCCTTCTAAATCAATACAATAATCAACACCTTGAGTATACCCTAAATCGTATCCGACATTACCATAATCAATACACCTATCTTATGTTTGCATGATGGAACCCTTCGGTTTTCAGAAACCTTACCTCGGTACTATCCACGGCAATTTGCAGACGAATTACGGGAAACCGGACTTTCGAGAGCGGACCGAAGCCTTGAGATTCCGTGGATTAGAGCTTGGAGTGTGTGTGTGTGTGAAAAGATGTGTGTTTTTGATGGACACCTGGCGCCTGACGGACCGTTACAGACTTGGCTAGCGGTTCGCCACCAGGGCCACGCGTCATTTCTTCTTTGGCGAGTCACAGGACACGTGTCAACACACGAGTGATTCCTTTCTCTCCAAGTAGCGGACCGCTACTGAATGGGTGGCGATCCGCCACCCTTTCCTTGCTTCGCTAGCAGACTGTTAAGGACTTGTCACTGTAGCGGACTGTTAGGGATGTAGATAGCGGTCCGCCATCATCCATCTTTCCAAAATTTTTCATTTTTAATCCTCTAACTTTAGAGGATTTTCAATTCAACCCTTGAACTTTTAACCTTTGACATTTATAGTCCTTATATTACTTGGGAATTAAGGGAACTCTCTTGAAACACCAAGGTTTGAGAATATCATGAGTTCAAGTCCCATTCACTCAGGGTTAAATAAATTTGTTTTTAAAAAAAAAAACAAATGGAGTCTATGTTCCTTTGGTATTCATTCAATAAACATCAGAAACTTTTGAGTTCTTTACCAGCTTTATTCTTTCATTCTTAATCTGCTCAATCTCTTGTGTTTTGTTAAGATTCTTCCAGAGTTTCATCATGCAGCATTAGACAAGTTACTTACTTATGTATTTTAACCAAACAAATGAAAGATGGAAAAAATTCACACTTGTGAAGTATAACAAAACTGCTTAATTACTCGTAACAAATTAAAAGTTCAATTTCTTGAATTAATTATAGAAACACAAAAGCTTGATTCTTCATACATTACATACGAAGCTCTTTTATTCTTTATTCAGAAAACAAAAACAAAAAGATATAATTTTGTATTACACCTTGGCAAAGTCAACCGTGGCCTTACCGTCATGTGCTTTCTTGAAAAAATGCTTGACATAATCCGAGTAAAGTACATGTTTATAGATCGGTTTCTCTCCACTCTCAACCACTTCTTTCAAAGGTCCAATAATGTCACTAGGCCTCGGGTAGACGAATATCAGGACTGAAACCCTATTTTCATTTCCATTCGCAATTACGCGATGCTCAAAACTTTTATACTTCCCGTTACTCATGATTTGAAGTGCATCTCCAACATTGATTACCAAAGATCTGTTAACCGGAGGGACATGAACCCATTTCATAGAGTCTGTGTTTCGTACGTAAAGCCTGTCAATGTCAACTTGAAGGAGTACTTTGAGTGTCGATACATGTGAATGACGACCAACACCCACAGTAAGCTCAGGGTTAGGACATTTGGGATAGTAGTTAAGGTTAATCCTCTTTGACCCCATTAGAATCGATTATTTAATCTCATCAATCTCTTTTACGTTTAGTCCGTTCATGAGTATCTCGAGCAGCTTCTTGACGATGGTTTCAGATTTCCTTATATTTTCCAAGGCTTGATTCCTGAGGTGTCAAGTTTGATGCAATTTAGTTATTTAGTGAACAATTTTAGTTACTTTTATCTCCTATGAATAAAAATATATCTCTTATAATACACATGATCATAAAATCAAAGGCAAATGATGAGAAAAGAGTGTTTAAGTTATTTGGAAAATGTTCACTAGATTAGACATTGTGAAAGGTAAATTAAACAATTCTAATAATTTTAAAATGTACCAACAAATATAAATATATGGTTACATAAAAGGAAAAATATAAATAAATATCATGCCAACTAATGGAGTTGTAAGTTGTAACTTGCAACTAAAATGAAATATAAATATTAGATTATAATGTATGATTTTTTTTTCAGAATCTAAATCACGATGTATTATTATTGTTCTAAAAATATATAAAAAAAAGAGATTTTATTTCACACGAAAACTATGCCTTTGCAAACTCAATTGTGGCCTTCCCATCATGTGCTTTTCAAAAGAAATGCTTGACATAATCTGAGTAGAGTACATGCTTATAAAGTGGTTTCTCTCCACTTTTAAGCACTTCTTGCAAAGGTCCAATAATGTCACTAGCCTTTGGGTTCACAAATATCGAGACTGAAATCCTGTCACTGCTTCCATTAGCACTTACGCGATGTTCGACACTTTTGTACTTCCCGTTACTCATGATCTGTAGTGCATCTCCAACATTGATCACCAAAGATCCGCTAACTGGGGCGATATGAATCCATTTCATAGTCTCAGTGTTTCTCATGTAAAGACCCCCGATATCATCTTGAAGGAGTATTGTGAGTGTGGATACGTCTGAATGACGCCCCACACCGATAGTGAGCTTAGGGTTAGGACATATGGGATAGTAGTTAAAGTTAATCCTCTTTGACCCCATTAGAATTGATTCTTTGGTTTCATCTATCTCTTTTACATTCAAACCATTCATGAGTATCTTGAGCAGCCTCTTGATAATGATTTCAGAACTCCTCATGTATTCCAAAGCTTGATTCCTAAAAAAAATAAAAATAAAAAGCCAAAACATAACTTTAAATTCTGAAGTTGGTCGTAAAATCACAACTAGAAAAACCAAGTATCACTGGCGGATATTTTCAAAACAGACTAAAACCGAGCACAACACAAGTTCATCACAAGACTTATGCTAAAACCGGCATCACAAGTTCATCACGAGAATTTAGTTTTATTATTGTAGTTTTGCAATTTAATTTGAAATTCCTGAATTTATAATTCATTTCTAATTTCAATAGTTTTTAATTTGTATTTAAATTTTAAGAAATTACAAAAATATTTCAACTTTTTTTATTTTTTATAATAAAAATATTTCAAATTTTTTTTATAAAAAGTTTAATTTAATTAACGACGGTACCACGCTAGGGGCTAGCCCTTAATGGTATATCAAAAAAGTGTTGTTGCCATCCTGACGATAAGAGTAAAACTATAGCTTTGTGATCCTGTTGGTAATCCATCGGAGATCAAATTACCCACAGCGGTTTGTCCGACGGAGCACATTACCAACATATTTTCGTCAATTACCACTATTGCCCACGAAATTCAACAGAAACGCCCATCGAAGAAGCTCAGTAGTTTAGTAGTAAATACAACTACACATAACCATTTCGATCCATTTGCATATAAATCGTTAGAGTTAGGGTTACGATTTATCTTTAACGGGTTAAACGTGTAAGAAAAGAACAATAACCTAAAAGTAATGGCTTTAAAGATGTTTACAATGTACTTTAATGTATAAAATATCACAAATCATTTTATTTAAAAGAAAATTAAAATACAACAAGCTCCTTACCTGCAAACTGGAGGCCAGAAGGAAGCAGCCTCATCATCGGAGACAAAGAACAGGCTGAGATAATCCTTCCACTCGAGCGCTTTTTCGGCTTCAGGAGTAAAGCTTGTACCATAACGAACGTGATTAGTAACCGACTCTTCTTTCGAGTATTTCTTCTTTTCTTCTGCTGGCAACCCAAAAAACTTATGAGTTGCATCTTTCACATCTTCAAGAACATGAATAGGGACACCATGGTTTACTATCTGGAAGAACCCACATTTCTGTGCTGCATCACATACTGCTTTCGCTACATTCGGGTCATCACATCTGGACATATCAATAAGCGGGATGGAGTCATGATGCGCATCTACAATGCGCGTATGATCAATTCGTTCTTGTGGAGGTTGAATGTATTGGTGTGGTAGTGTCTTTAGTCCCAGTTCTGCTAAGCCTTTCACTCCATGACCTTTGTTGACCACGAAATCGACAATGTTGAGTGAGTTTGAGTTGCTGATTGAGATTGATGGATCCATGGTTAGAGAAATATGTTGTGTATGTGTAGATTAAGTGGTCACATGTGATTTTGGATTGTTTAGATTGCTGCTATTAATAGAAAATAATGTGCTTGGTAAGGTTGCATTATTCATGTTTTATTACAAGAAGAAACAAAATAAATGTGTTTATTTGTGAAAATATAACCGTCAAAATTAAACAAAGTGTATATGGTCATCTGGCTTTTAGAAGCATGGTGAAAGGAATTATATGCCTTATTTTTATTGAAAAGGAAATCTATTAAACTAACATAAATAATTTTCCGTTATTGTTTTTTTTTTCTTATTTTGTCATTACTGTACACAAAAGTTGATGAATTTATACATAATAGCTTAGACCCTGTGTACTACACAGGGTGAAAAAATATCAGTACATAAAATTATTAAATTTATATATATATATATATATATATATCTTATAGGTAGAAAAATGTATTACATATACTAACAATAGAAAACAAAATCAAAAAATATGTAAAAAATAATATATAATTGAGTTTCAAAAATAAATTAAATACTATTCAATTTAATTTGACTTTCAATTACTATTTGATTGAAAACATAAGCTAGATAAATACATTTCGAAGTTTCTTATAATATGAGATAATTTAAAATAAATGTATTTTATTAGTGTATTTAATAATTTGTTTAAAAATATATTATTATTGAAAATCCAGTGTATTTATTAAAAGAGAGAGGCGGGAAAAAATTTATAAGAATGAATATGGAGGCGACCTTTGTTGACCACGAAATCGACAATGTTGAGTGAGTTTGAGTTGCTGATTGAGATTGATGGATCCATGTTTAGAGAAATATGTTGTGTATGTGTAGATTAAGTGGTCACATGTGATTTTGGATTGTTTAGATTGCTGCTATTAATAGAAAATAATGTGCTTGGTAAGGTTGCATTATTCATGTTTTATTACAAGAAGAAACAAAATAAATGTGTTTATTTGTGAAAATATAACCGTCAAAATTAAACAAAGTGTATATGGTCATCTGGCTTTTAGAAGCATGGTGAAAGGAATTATATGCCTTATTTTTATTGAAAAGGAAATCTATTAAACTAACATAAATAATTTTCCGTTATTGTTTTTTTTTCTTATTTTGTCATTACTGTACACAAAAGTTGATGAATTTATACATAATTTATAACATTTAATTATTAACTGTATGTAGACTAAAACAATTAATGTGGTTGATTCTAGTGAAGTCAGCAACTAAATTTGTTAAAAACACACGACACGGTGGTCTAGTAGTATGATGTTTTTGCTCCACAAAAGGTATGGATACATATCCGTCAAAAATAAGTATGTCGCAATGCGTTGCAAATAATTCCATTGTGTACATCTGTTGCAAAATAAGTTTGTCACAAACGAAATCCATCACACATCATGGGAAAATTTTTGTTGGAAACTGGTCGCTAACAACCAATTCCGACAAATTTCCCACAAAATTACTGTCGCAAAATTTTCATTTTTTAGTAGTGAGATTTCGTGGGAAATTTGTCGGAATTGGTCGTTAGCGACAAGTTTCCGACGAAAAAATGTTTGTTGGAAAAAACCCCGTAGGAAACGTTTTTTCCGACAAAGTCCCGACTAATTTTCCGACCAATTAACGACAAAATTCTTTCGTCGGTAAATTCCGACAATATTCCGACGATTATAGTAAATAAATAAGTTAACTTGTTTAATAAATTTGTCGGAAAATTGTTGGAAATCGTATGGTTACTTTTTTGTTTTTGTTTTGTTGAAAATTTGTCCCTAACTTGTGGGAAATTTCTTTTGTTGGTAATTAGTCGAAAACTTTTGTAGGAAATATATATGTTTTATAGTAGTGAATAGTATGGATGCATATCCGTCACAAATAAGTATGTCGCAATGCGTTGCAAATAATTCCATTGTGTACATCTGTTGCAAAATAAGTTTGTCACAAACGAAATCCATCACACATCTTGGCAAAAAGATCCATTGAAAATCAATCATAAATCTGTCACCGGATATGATCACTAATATTTGTCCTAAATAATAGCCAAGAAACATTTTGCAACCGATTTTGTCCCGTTGCATTAGCACTTTGTCACAGTTTTGACCATTGCAAATACTTGTAGTGTGTTTTCATCAATTTTATAGAATAAGTAGTTAAAAACAACATAAACAATAGACAGCACGTAAAAAAGAAGGATGAAATACAACAGATAACTATCTTTGTAAGTTCGCAATGAACACCATCACCTTTACATAAACCCAATTTTCCAAGCTGATCATAAAGTGAAAAAAAGCATGTCTCGCACCGCGGTTCCAAAGTAAAACACCACACACAATCCAAAATCCGGTACCAAAACCAGTGGCGCCACCAATATAAAACCATCTCCAAACTTCATCTGTTCCTTCCTCATTATCCTCAACTTCACCCGCCATAGGTGGTACTTTTGAATCTTCGTCGTCTCCTCCGCATTTTTCTAACACGGGAAGCCCACACATCCAGCATTGTCGACGTACCTTGAAGGATCAAATGTCTGGAGTTGGCCAGGTGGAATTCTCCCTGACAAGTTGTTATGTGACATGTCTATATAATTTATAAAATTCAACTGAGACATGCTTGATGGTAACCCTCCTGAAAGATTATTTCTAGATAAATCCAAAGTAAGAAGGTTTTTCATCTCACCGATTTTATGTGGAATCTCCCCAACTAGAGCATTGTTTGACAAGTTTAGTGCAAGCAATTCGCGGAGATCGGTTAGTTCATAGGGGATTCGACGTGTTAGATTGTTGCTTGATAGATCAATACTTTTCAATAATCCTAGATTTTTGTTGAATTCAATTGTGTTTCCTTGCCACTGGATCATTGCATAGTCAGCGTAAAGCGGTGGAAACTTAGTTTGATAAGTCTCGCTAAAGACAGACGACGGATCCAAAAAACTATGTACATGCTGTGAGAATCCTTCTTGAACCATTGATGTAAGATTATTGATACATGAAGGGATGGTTCCGTTGAGATTATTCATCGACAAATCTAGAATTTGAAGATTTTCAAGCTCACATAATTGTGAAGGGATGTGTCCAAAGAAATTGTTTGATCTTAGGCTCAGAAGGTACAACCCTGATAAGTTTCCCCAATCCAAACAGGCACATTTCCAGAAAACTTGTTTGCCCCTAAATCCAAAAAGGTTAATTTCGTGCAATTCCTTAATGACAAAGGCAAATCTCCAGAGAAGTTGTTGTTGTATAAATACAACACCTCAAGTTCAACCGAAGATAGAATAGATGCACGAAGCCTTCCAGACAATTTGTTGTGTCCTAGATTGAGAACTTTTAGATGCTTGAAATGCCACAAAAAATCTGGAATTTCTCTCGTAAATGCGTTGTTTGAGAGATCAAGAAAGGATAAAAACCATTCATCAATGTGGCCCACAAAGGATATCCCTCCATAGAATCTGTTTTTGGAAAGGTTTAAAGTCACTAGAGGATGGAACGTTGTTTATACGACCATAAAAGTTGTTCGAACCCAAGTCTATTATCAAAGAATCAGGGTCGAAATTTGATAACAAATCTGGTATTTTCCCGGTGATGTTGTTGGAAGAGATATTCAAATATGTCAACCGCGAAGGCCACATGTTCCAAAACTCATCAGGAACTATGTCTGAAACTCTGGTATTGGAAATATCAAGATGAGTAAGATTCTTTAGTGTTTGAATCCATTTTGGAAAGCTTGGCCCAAGCTTGCAAAAGCTTAAATCAATGTACTTTATATAAGAAATGTTTGACATGTGAGATTTGGAAGTTCCTAGAACTCCTTCAAGAAAGTTATTTGAAAGATCGATTGTATGAAGCTTCGACTTTCCAATGCTTTCAGAGATGACACCTCTAAGGGAATTAGAAGAAATGTCTAGAATATCAAGTGTGTCTAGTCCCCATACCTTTTCACTTATAGTTCCATTTAAGTGATTATTAGCAAGGTTCAAATACACAAGGGATGGAAACTTTTGGATATCACTAGACAATGAGTCTGTAAAATGGTTATTTGAAACATCCAGCTCTTGTATTCCAACCGATGTGCATCCGGACAATTTTGTTAGGAAATCAGAAAATTTGCCAACAGCAAAGTTGTTAGAAAAAGATAAAGTTGCCAAGCTACATAGTTTTCCAATATATTCAGGTAATGCATCTAACATGTTGTCAGAAAGAATAAGTTGCCAAAGACTATTGCTAGTTAAAGGGAGCAACCAATGATACATGGATGAGTTTAGATTGTTGTGTCCGAGAGAAAGTGAAAAGATTGATGACGATGAATTCGAAGAAGAGTTGACAAATGAAGTAGAATATGGATGCTTGACCTGTGAGAGGTTACATCCATCTAAAGTTAAAAATGAAATATTTTTAAGACCTAGAATAACATTCACCCAATTATTTGCTTTGGCTAGAGAAGTACCATCCATGTTAAGTTACGTCAATTGAGACAGGTGACGCAACCAATCTAGATTTTCAATAGTAATACCATTGAGGTATCTAAGTGAGAGTCGTTTCAAGTTTGTGAGGTTTCCAAGTGCTGGAGGAATGTCTCCATCAAAGCTATTAGAGTCGAGACGAAGGGATCTTAATTGGGTCATGGAACCAATAAACGCGGGAATGGTTCCAACAAAAGAATTAGATGAAAGATCAAGATCCGTTAATTTGGTCAAGGAACCAATGGACCAAGGAATGGTACCACTAAAAGAATTAGATGAAAGATCAAGATTCGTTAATTTGGTCAAGGAACCAATGGACCAAGGAATGGTACCGATAAACAAAGAACTAGAAAGGTCTAGTTGTGTTAACCGAGTCATGGAACCAATGAACATGGGAACGGTTTGATTGAAAGAATTGCCAGAAAGATCAAGATCATTCAAGTAGGTTAAGTTGAGCAACGAGGGGCTAATCTGACCTTTAAAACCATATCTACCCAAGTCAAGCTTAGAGACATGACCCGTTCGTTCGTTGCAGGTGACTCTAAGCCAGTTACAGCAATCATTGGTTGTCCATGAAGACAGATAGTCATTAGGGTCTTTAATGTGAGCTTTGAAATGAAGAAGAGCATCTCTCTCCTTATCTGGACACTTCATATTAGTAACCAATTGGTTTGTTGTTGCAATCTGAAGGTGTAACAAGAGAAGTGAAAAAATAAAAAGAAGTTGAGGATGCATAAAGTAAATGCAACTCTTGGAGAACATGATTACTAATAAAAATATATTGTGGTTTGTATAAACTCATATAAGGCTTATATGAACATGCCCTGGAGAAGGTTTATATATATATATGGTTTCTGTTGTGAAGATAAAGGAATTTAAGTGTGAACAGATGACATATATATGAGGTTGGCATATATGAACATGATCACCGTGAATTGATGATGTCCTGTTTGTCACTTTGTTGGTCAACTAAGGATCCACATGTGGTTGACTTTAAAGTTTAAATCATGATTTGGGAAGTGGGAATGGATGACAATGAGGGTATAAATTCGAATACGTTAAATCATATCATATCAGCCTTCAACTGAATTTCCAATAAAGAGAATCATAATGGGTTTTAGATATAAGTTTTTTTAATATAAAAGTGGTGTTTCGAGTCAGCATATATCTTTTCCAGTTGAGATAATACACAATATGAACTTGAATAATTAAGGTATCAAGCAGGTTTCTTCCAAGCGTGTTGCGTGGCGAATCACGCAACGATTTCAAATATAAAGACGTAGATTCGATCTCAAATATCAAAACCAGAAAAAAAAAAAAAAAAAAAAACGTGTGGCAACGGCCGTCACTCCAACGTAAAAACCTAAAGTGTACCCTGCCGTAAAAGTGACCGTCATTCAGCCATCGAGAAGCCTGATTACAAACGCAGATGCAATGATAAAGATAACGGTAATAAAAGAGAAACCTATAACCAAAACATCAAAGTAAATAAATAAATAAAAGCGAAAGAAAAAAACGTTGTAAAAGAGATTGTGACTCCGTCGTAAAACCCGAAAACATAACATCAAAAAGCCCAATTAAAAGCGCAGACGCAACGATAAAGAGCGTTAAACCAAAACATAGAAAATAAATAAATTAGCAATCTACTGTACACCGACTTAAGGCCATCTGGTATACCCTTCTTTTCCATGACAATAACAGATAAAAGTTTGAGTGCCTATTCGAGTTATTTTGCTTTATTACTTTGTTGTTTATTCAAGTTCTATACCATCAGCTTCCCCACTGGCAAATCAAAAAAATTCAAAGGTAAGTAACAATAAGTGCAACAATAAAAAGACAGAATGAATAATAACTCAACATGATCCACCCTTCACAAATTTAAGATTTTATTTTTGTTAAATTTTCAAGAACTTTTATCTTGAAAATTTTATTGCTAGTAACCGCAGATGTTGGGAGCATTAGTATGTCGAGCAACTTGTGTATAGATTAACACCAACATATTTATCTAATATAAATAAATGCATGTAAAATAATATGAAATAAATGATTATGTTGTAGAATAGTTTTTCATTGTTAAAATTGTTTTGGAGAAAGAATCATACGCTACATTGAAAACACAGTAATAAGGGAATAAATCAATTAGATTAGGATCAATAAGGACTTTCAAGCCTGGCATACTAATGCTGCCAACATATGCAATGATTCATGAAAAAAAATTCAAGATAAAAGTTCTTGAAAATTTAACAAAAGTAAAATCTAGAATTTGTGAAATCGATCTACAATGGATGCGTAAGCAATTGTGTCGACTAACCTTGATCAATATATGAAGCTCGGACACTTGAATGCATTTAGAATACATTTTACCGACTCGTTTCGATACAAAAACCATTTGAAATCAGTTTATTACAAGCACATTTTAGAGGAACCCACCTCAATCATAACCTCCTTCTGAATCAATACAATAATCAACATCTCGAGTATACCCTAAATCGTATTTGGCATTATCATAATCAATACACCTATCTTATGTTTGCATGATGGAACCCTAGGGTATTCAGAAACCTTACCTCGGTACTATCCACGGCAATTTGCCGAAGAATTGCGGGAAACCGGACTTTCGAGAGCGGACCGGAGCCTTGAGATTCCGGGATCAGAGCTTGGAGTGTGTGTGTGACATAATCCGAGTAAAGTACATAATCCGAGTAAAGTACATGTTTATAGATCGGCAAAGTCAACCGTGGCCTTACCCTATTTTCATTTCCATTTGCAATTATGCATGATAACGCACGCATACATGACGTGTCTCATTCGCTTTTGAGACCAAATACGTGAGGGTCGGAAAATGATATGCCACTTGTTCTTCAAAAGAGCAAACGCAAGTTTGACGTCTTTTCTCGCCGAATCATGCGTCGCTTTGTAGGTTTGACGTCTTATGCCTTCGGGATAAGTAAGAGACTTGACAATCGTGACATAGTCGGGATAAATTCCATCTGCAACATAATAACCACGTTTATATATAATGTCTCTCAACTCAAAAGATGAGTTGGGTGCGTTTCCAGAAATCATATCATCAAAAACCGGTGATTGATCAAGAACGTTGATATCATTGTTGGAGCCACTAACACCAAAGAACGCATGCCAAAACCATAGGTCATTAGAAGCGACCGCTTCTAGCATTATAGTCGGCTGTGGATGATCACCCCGCATAAATTGACCTCGCCACGCGTTTGGACAAAGCTGTCACTCCCAATGCGTGCAATCTATACTACCAAGCATCCCGGGAAAGCCATGTTTTGCCGCATGCACTGCATAAAGTTGTTGGATGTCGTTGGCCGTCAGTTTACGCAAATATTGCCTATGATACAAATTAATTATAGACTTTGCAAATTTGTATACATATTCCCGTATTGTCCGTTCGGACATGTGTAGATACTCGTCAAATGAATCGCATGACGAACCGTAACCCATATGACGCACTGCGACGGTACACTTTTGCAAGGCGGTAAAACCAACCCGACCTCGCGCGTCCGCCTGTTGCCTAAACCAAGGAACTTCCCTCTCGAAATCGCATACGATACGTAAAAATAATTCCCGGCTCATTCGGAAACGTCTTCTAAAATCATCGGGACCGTACGTTGGGAGATTGTTTTCCGGGTCGTCTCTTAAATAGTCGTTCACTAAACGAGTGTGACCACCCGCACGATCACGGTTTATACGAGCGTTTCGGGATGTACGACATACACGTCGTACATTTTGCCACCACGTAACCGCCGCGATTGTCATGGTCCGGAACATCAAAGCCCGTCGCCTATCGTCTTCGGAAGATGAAGTTGACATGTTGGTATTGATTGGATGGGAAGTTTAAAAAAAGATGGAGTTTTTATAAAATTTAAGAGAGAATGAGATGAATATGATAGTGAAAATGGTGGAAATGAGATAGGTTTTTTAAAGTGTGTGATGGTATAAAAAATTTTAAAAAAATTTTGAACCTCCAACGGTCATATTGACCGGTCAACGCGCCTCTCTCTCTCTTTGGTCACCCCGTCACTTTTCCAACGCTCCTCGGTCACGCCTAGGTCACTCCGACCAAGGGGGTGGTGTGCCTGATCACGACGTGATTACCGGGTATACCGGATACCCTAACCGTCAACTATTTTTGTGATACTTTTTATGTCATCCATTAAGTATTAACACATACAACGTAAATTAAACAATTCTAATAATTTTAAAATGTACCAACAAATATAAATATATGGTTACATAAAAGGAAAAATATAAATAAATATCATGCCAACTAATGGAGTTGTAAGTTGAAACTTGCAAAATGAAATATAAATATTAGATTATAATGTATGATTTTTTTTTTTCAGAATCTAAATCAAGATGTATTATTATTGTTCTAAAAATATATAAAAAAAGAGATTTTATTTCACACGAAAACTATGCCTTTGCAAACTCAATTGTGGCCTTCCCATCATGTGCTTTTCTAAAGAAATGCTTGACATAATCTGAGTAGAGTACATGCATATAAAGTGGTTTCTCTCCACTTTGAAGCACTTCTTGCAAAGGTCCAATAATGTCACTAGCATGTGGGTTCACAAATATCGGGACTGAAATCCTGTCATGGCTTCCATTAGCACTTACGTGATGTTCGACACTTTTGTACTTCCCGTTACTCATGATCTGTAGTGCATCTCCAACATTGATCACCAAAGATCCGCTAACTGGGGCGATATGAATCCATTTCATGGTCTCAGTGTTTCTCACGTAAAGACCCCCAATATCATCTTGAAGGAGTATTGTGAGTGTGGATACGTCTGAATGACGCCCCACACCGATAGTGAGCTCAGGGTTAGGACATATGGGATAGTAGTTAAAGTTAATCCTCTTTGACCCCATTAGAATTGATTCTTTGGTTTCATCTATCTCTTTTACATTCAAACCATTCATGAGTATCTTGAGCAGCTTTCTTGATAATGATTTCAGAACTCCTCATGTATTCCAAAGCTTGATTCCTAAAAAAATAAAAATAAAAAGCCAAAACATAACTTTAAATTCTGAAGTTGGTCGTAAAATCACAACTAGAAAAACCAAGTATCACTGACGGATATTTTCAAAACGGACTAAAACCGAGCACAACACAAGTTCATCACAAGACTTATGCTAAAACCGGCATCACAAGTTCATCACGAGAATTTAGTTTTATTATTGTAGTTTTGCAATTTAATTTGAAATTCCTGAATTTATAATTCATTTCTAATTTCAATAGTTTTTAATTTGTATTTAAATATTAAGAAATTACAAAAATATTTCAATTTTTTATAATAAAAATATTTCAATTTTTTTTTATAAAAAGTTTAATTTAATTAACAACGGTATCACGCGAGGGGCTAGCCCTTAATGGTATATCAAAAAAGTGTTGTTGCCATCCTGACGATAAGAGTAAAACTATAGCCTTGTGATCCTGTTGGTAATCCATCGGAGATCAAATTACCCACAGCGGTTTGTCCGACGGAGCACATTACCAACATATTTTCGTCAATTACCACTATTGCCCACGAAATTCAACAGAAACGCCCATCGAAGAAGCTCAGTAGTTTAGTAGTAAATACAACTACACGTAACCATTTCGATCCATTTGCATATAAATCGTTAGAGTTAGGGTTACGATTTATCTTTAACGGGTTAAACGTGTAAGAAAAGAACAATAACCTAAAAGTAATGGCTTTAAAGATGTTTAAAATGTACTTTAATGTATAAAATATCACAAATCATTTTATTTAAAAGAAAATTAAAATACAACTTGCTCCTTACCTGCAAACTGGAGGCCAGAATGAAGCAGCCTCATCATCGGAGACAAAGAACAGGCTGAGATAATCCTTCCACTCGAGCGCTTTTTCGGCTTCAGGAGTAAAGCTTGTACCATAACGAACGTGATTAGTAACCGACTCTTCTTTCGAGTATTTCTTCTTTTCTTCTGCTGGCAACCCAAAAAACTTATGAGTTGCATCTTTCACATCTTCAAGAACATGAATAGGGACACCATGGTTTACTATCCGGAAGAACCCACATTTCTGTGCTGCATCACATACTGCTTTCGCTACATTCGGGTCATCACATCTGGACATATCAATAAGCGGGATGGAGTCGTGATGCGCATCTACAATGCGCGTATGATCAATTCGTTCTTGTGGAGGTTGAATGTATTGGTGTGGTAGTGTCTTTAGTCCCAGTTCTGCTAAGCCTTTCACTCCATGACCTTTGTTGACCACGAAATCGACAATGTTGAGTGAGTTTGAGTTGCTGATTGAGATTGATGGATCCATGTTTAGAGAAATATGTTGTGTATGTGTAGATTAAGTGGTCACATGTGATTTTGGATTGTTTAGATTGCTGCTATTAATAGAAAATAATGTGCTTGGTAAGGTTGCATTATTCATGTTTTATTACAAGAAGAAACAAAATAAATGTGTTTATTTGTGAAAATATAACCGTCAAAATTAAACAAAGTGTATATGGTCATCTGGCTTTTAGAAGCATGGTGAAAGGAATTATATGCCTTATTTTTATTGAAAAGGAAATCTATTAAACTAACATAAATAATTTTCCGTTATTGTTTTTTTTTCTTATTTTGTCATTACTGTACACAAAAGTTGATGAATTTATACATAATTTATAACATTTAATTATTAACTGTATGTAGACTAAAACAATTAATGTGGTTGATTCTAGTGAAGTCAGCAACTAAATTTGTTAAAAACACACGACACGGTGGTCTAGTAGTATGATGTTTTTGCTCCACAAAAGGTATGGATACATATCCGTCACAAATAAGTATGTCGCAATGCGTTGCAAATAATTCCATTGTGTACATCTGTTGCAAAATAAGTTTGTCACAAACGAAATCCATCACACATCATGGCAAAAAGATCCATTGAAAATCAATCATAAATCTCACAGGATATGATCACTAATATTTGTCGTAAATAATAGCCAAGAAACATTTTGCAACCGATTTTGTCCCGTTGCATTAGCACTTTGTCACAGTTTTGACCATTGCAAATACTTGTAGTGTGTTTTCATCAATTTTATAGAATATATGTAATTCATACGAAAATGAAAATGAAAACAGATAGAAGAAGAAAGATTATTAAGCTGGTATATATACACGTAACATGCACCATTAATAACTCCTTTCATTCATTTTAACAGCAAAATAAAACTTTTGTTAAGCTATAAATTAAGGACCTAACAATAAGAATTATAATTAAAGTTTACTTCTGCAGGATCTAAATCAGGTTTAAGTAGAAGAATTATAATCAAAGTTTACTTGTATCTAGGGGTGCAAACGAGCCAAGCCGAGCCCGAGCTTGACTAGGCTCGAGCTCGGCTCGTTTAACTTACTGTGAGCTCGAGCTCGAGCTCGGCTCGATTCGAGCTCTAATTTTGAAGCTCGGGCTCGGCTCGTTGGTAGCTTTACAAGCTCGAGCTCGGCTCGGGCTCGGCTCGTTTATTATATATTAATTAATTTATATATATTTATAATTATTTTTATATAAATTTTATTATAGTTTTTATATATAACATAATACATATTATTTAATTATATTTATCTTAATTTTATATATACTAATTATTATTATTATTATTTTATAAATATATATTAAATATATTAAAAACATTATATAAATAAAAGGCTCGTTAAGGCTCGCGAGCCGGCTCGAGCTCGATAAGTGAAGCTCGGGCTCGGGCTCGTTTAATAAACAAGCTTATTCTTAGGCTCGAGCTCGGTTCGAGCTCGGCTCGTTTGCACCCCTACTTGTATCCTTAAATAAGAACAAGAATAAGTAGTTAAAAACAACATAAACAATAGACAACAAGTAAAAAAGAAGGATGAAATACAACAGATAACTATCTTTGTAAGTTCGCAATGAACACCATCACCTTTACATAAACCCAATTTTCCAAGTTGATCATAAAGTGAAAAAAAGCATGTCTCGCACGGCGGTTCCCAAGTAAAACATCACACACAATCCAAAATCCGGTACCAAAACCAGTGGCGCCACCAATATAAAACCATCTCCAAACTTCATCTGTTCCTTCCTCATTATCATCATCTTCACCCGCCATAGGTGGTACTTTTGAATTTCGTCATCTCCTCCACATTTTTCTAACACGGGAAGCCCACACAGTCCAACATTGTCGGCGTACCTTGAAGGATCAAATGTCTGGAGTTGGCCAGGTGGAATTCTCCCTAACAAGTTGTTATGTGACATGTCTATATAATTTATAAAATTCAACTGAGACATGCTTGATGGTAACCCTCCTGAAAGATTATTTCTAGATAAATCCAAAGTAAGAAGGTTTTTCATCTCACCGATTTTATGTGGAATCTCCCCAGCTAGAGCATTGTTTGACAAGTTTAGTGCAAGCAATTCGTGGAGATCGGTTAGTTCATAGGGGATTCGAACTGTTAGATTGTTGCTTGACAGATCAATACTTTTCAATAATCCTAGATTTTTGTTGAATTCAATTGTGTTTCCTTGCCACTGGATCATTGCATAGTCAGCGTAAAGCGGTGGAAACTTAGTTTGATAAGTCTCGCTAAAGACAGACGACGGATCCAAAAAACTATGTACATGCTGTGAGAATCCTTCTTGAACCATTGATGTAAGATTATTGATTCATGAAGGGATGGTTCCATTGAGATTATTCATCGACAAATCTAGTATTTGAAGATTTTCAAGCTCACATAATTGTGAAGGGATGTGTCCAAAGAAATTGTTTGATCTTAGGCTCAGAAGGTACAACCCTGATAAGTTTTCCCCAATCCAAACAGGCACATTTCCAGAAAACTTGTTTGCCCCTAAATCCAAAAAGGTTAATTTCGTGCAATTCCTTAATGACAAAGGCAAATCTCCAGAGAAGTTGTTGTTGTATAAATACAACACCTCAAGTTCAACCGAAGATAGAATAGATGCACGAAGCCTTCCAGACAATTTGTTGTGTCCTAGATTGAGAACTTTTAGATGCTTGAAATGCCACAAACAATCTGGAATTTCTCCCGTAAATGCGTTGTTTGAGAGATCAAGAAAGGATAAAAACCATTCATCAATGTGGCACACAAAGGATATCCCTCCATAGAATCTGTTTTTGGAAAGGTTTAAAGTCCCTAGAGGATGGAACGTTGTGTATACGACCATAAAAGTTGTTCGAACCCAAGTCTATTATCAAAGAATCAGGGTCGAAATTTGATAACAAATCTGGTATTTTCCCGGTGATGTTGTTGGAAGAGATATTCAAATATGTCAACCGCGAAGGCCACATATTCCAAAACTCATCAGGAACTATGTCTGAAACTCTGGTATTGGAAATATCAAGATGAGTAAGATTCTTTAGTGTTTGAATCCATTTTGGAAAGCTAGGCCCAAGCTTGCAAAAAGCTTAAATCAATGTACTCTATATAAGAAATGTTTGACATGTGAGATTTGGAAGTTCCTAGAACTCCTTCAAGAGAGTTATTTGAAAGATCGATTGTACGAAGCTTCGACTTTCCAATGCTTTCAGAGATGACACCTCTAAGGGAATTAGAAGAAATGTCTAGAATATCAGGTGTGTCTAGTCCCCATACCTTTTCACTTATAGTTCCATTTAAGTGATTATTAGCAAGGTTCAAATACACAAGGGATGGAAACTTTTGGATATCACTAGACAATGAGCCTGTAAAATGGTTATTTGAAACATCCAGCTCTTGTATTCCAACCGATGTGCATCCGGACAATTTTGTTAGGAAATCAGAAAATTTGCCAACAGCAAAGTTGTTAGAAAAAGATAAAGTTGCCAAGCTACATAGTTTTCCAATATATTCAGGTAATGCATCTAACATGTTGTCAGAAAGAATAAGTTGCCAAAGACTATTGCTAGTTAAAGGGAACAACCAATGATACATGGATGAGTTTAGATTGTTGTTTCCGAGAGAAAGTGAAAAGATTAATGACGATGAATTCGAAGAAGAGTTGACAAATGAAGTAGAATATGGATGCTTGACCTGTGAGAGGTTACATCCATCTAAAGTTAAAAATGAAATATTTTTAAGACCTAGAATAACATTCACCCAATTATTTGCTTTGGCTAGAGAAGTACCATCCATGTTAAGTTACGTCAATTGAGACAAGTGACGCAACCAATCTAGATTTTCAATAGTAATACCATTGAGGTATCTAAGTGAGAGTCGTTTCAAGTTTGTGAGGTTTCCGAGTGCTGGAGGAATGTCTCCATCAAAGCTATTAGAGTCGAGACGAAGGGATCTTAATTGGGTCATGGAACCAATAAACGCGGGAATGGTTCCAATAAAAGAATTAGATGAAAGATCAAGATCCGTTAATTTGGTCAAGGAACCAATGGACCAAGGAATGGTACCACTAAAAGAATTAGATGAAAGATCAAGATTCGTTAATTTGGTCAAGGAAACAATGGACCAAGGAATGGTACCGATAAACAAAGAACTAGAAAGGTCTAGTTGTGTTAACCGAGTCATGGAACCAATGAACATGGGAACGGTTTGATTGAAAGAATTGACAGAAAGATCAAGATCATTCAAGTAGGTTAAGTTGAGCAATGAGGGGCTAATCTGACCTTTAAAACCATATCTACCCAAGTCAAGCTTAGAGACATGACCCGTTCGTTCGTTGCAGGTGACTCTAAGCCAGTTACAGCAATCATTGGTTGTCCATGAAGACAGATAGTCATTAGGGTCTTCAATGTGAGCTTTGAAATGAAGAAGAGCATCGCTCTCCTTATCTGGACACTTCATATTAGTAACCAATTGGTTTGTTGTTGCAATCTGAAGGTGTAACAAGAGAAGTGAAAAAATAAAAAGAAGTTGAGGATGCATAAAGTAAATGCAACTCTTGGAGATCATGATTAATAATAAAAATATATTGTGGTTTGTATAAACTCATATAAGGCATATATGAACATGCCCTGGAGAAGGTTTATATATATATATATATGGTTTCAGTTATGAAGATAAAGGAATTTAAGTGTGAACAGATGACATATATATGAGGCTGGCATATATGAACATGATCACCGTGAATTGATGATGTCCTGTTTGTCACTTTGTTGGTCAACTAAGGATCCACATGTGGTTGACTTTAAAGTTTAAATCATGATTTGGGAAGTGGGAATGAATGACAATGAGGGTATAAATTAGAATACTTTAAATCATATCATATCAGCCTTCAACTGAATTTCCAATAAAGAGAATCATAATGGGTTTTAGATATAAGTTTTTTAATATAAAAGTGGTGTTTCGAGTCAGCATATATCTTTTCCCGTTGAGAATATACAATATGAACTTGAATAATTAAGGTATCAAGCAGGTTTCTTCCATGCGTGCTGCGTCGCGAATCACGCAACGATTTCGAATATAAAGACGTAGATTCGATCTCAAATATCAAACCAAAAAAAAAAAAAATGTGTCGCAACGGCTGTCACTCCAACGTAAAAACCTAAAGTGTACCCTGTCGTAAAAGTGACCGTCATTCAGCCATCGAGAAGCCTGATTACAAACGCAGACGCAGTGATAAAGATAACGTTAATAAAAGAGAAACCTATAACCAAAACATCAAAGTAAATAAATAAATAAAAGCGAAATAAAAAAAACTTTGTAAAGGCGATTGTGACTCCGTCGTAAAACCTGAAAACAGAACACCAAAAAGCCCGATTAAAAGCGCAGACGCAACGATAAAGAGCGTTAAACCAAAACATAGAAAATAAATAAATAAATTAGCAATCTATTGTACACCGACTTAAGGCCATCCGGTATACCCTTCTTTTCCATGGCGTGATCCGATGTGGACACCTTCATCACGGCGTGATCTTGAGGGAACACCGTCCCCTCGTGGCGTGATTGTGTGGCGTGAGAATAATCACGGGGTGATTCCTTGGCTTCAACGAATACATAGTTTTTTTTGTTTTTTTTTTATTTTTATTATTCTCATTATCATTGGCTTAAACATTTAATTATCACACCACCACAATCACACAGGTATACCCCTTGTCAAGTGATGGGTGGTGTGATAATGATGTTAGTGACGTGGCGCCATGTGGCATGCACTTTATTATCACACCACACTTTAATCACACTGGTTTACCCCATACTCTAAAAAATCTAAAGTAAGTATATCTCTTTGATTGACCTACAGGATTTCAAATTTAGCTAATCAAAAAGTTTTGTTTACCTTAAGTTCTTTTAGTAATGCATCTAACCAGGTTAAGTCGGCCACTGTGTTGACCATGATTATATATTCTGATTCTATAGATGACCGAGATATTGTATTCTATTTACATGTGATCCAGAAGTCAGGTTGAAATTATTAACTATGGATTGAGAACAATTATGTTTACATAAAATATATATTTCAATTTATTGATTACTAAACCTTAAAAAGCATTGTTGGTGGTCAATTGAGGCCACCAACAAAGCACTTTTTCTATGTTTTATAATTGATTTGGTATTTCAATCACAATTGTGACTTTGGTCTAATGGCTAAAGGTGGTAGTTGCATGAGTGTTAGGTTATGGGTTCAATTCCTATGGCAACAAGTTTTTTTTGCTTTTTTTTTTCCTTTTAGATTTCATATTCTTTTTGGGAATTTGTCTAAATGAACCGACTTTAATTCGGTTTGGTTCCGGTTAAAAACCGAACAAACCGAATTCAACTTAATTACATTTGTATAATTTTGGTTTCTTGGTGAGGCGGCGACGAGAGGAGGGATTTGAGGTTTTGGAGGAGGCGGTGACGAGAGGAGGGTGGGGTTGCAAAGAAAGTCATGTGCATATTATATCTTATTTCATAGAATAGTAATTGAGTTTCAAAAGTGTTTCAATTAGGTCACTAATGCATTTTTTGTCCAAATTGGGTTACTAAACCTTCAAATCAAGTCATCATCGAAACACGAAATGTGTCAAGAAACTTATGGAGGAGAAGATGTGTGGGCCAGGATTTCCAATATATGTAATTTTATTTAAAAAAACATGTTAATTATATTAAAGAATAAAAAAATAATCTAAAATCCACGTCACTATTCCACATCAGCATCAAAAAAAAGTATTCTAATTGAAACAAAAAAAACATGCTAAAAAACACATGTTAAAACCTATAATTTAAATAAAAAATAAAGGTTGAGTGACTTAATTAGAACATTTTTTAAACTTGAGTGATCTAATTATAACACTTTTGAAACTTTATTATTTTTTTGTAAAGTTACCCCCTTATATACGTTAATTTAAACCCTAAGTCCGTAAACATATTACTAATTACATATATAGTTATCAATTATTCGGGATCCCCGAATTAAAAAAAATATATGTATATTCGGTTAACCCAAAGATGAAAATAGATTTTCATAACAAGGATGAAAAATAGAAAAACCGTTTCTTAAGGGACTATTTACGCAACTAAATAAAAACCAAATTACAACTATGCCCTTCTGTCTTCAACCCTCAGATCTCTTGATTATGTTTCACGACGACTGGCTAACAGTAACAGATAACAATGGAGGCCTTGAAGGTCTGGTCCTCACGGCCTCTCAGGCACTTCTTTCATTTAGCTTCCTCTTCTCCTCTTCATACTTCTAAATCACGCCTCCCTTCTACTTTCATCCGCTGCTGTTCTTCCTCCTCCTCCTCCTCCGCTGCCGCCGCCACTGCCGCCGCGCCAAAACAAGCCGGAAGGGGTAGGAGATCACCGGCCGCTTCAAATACAACTTCCACATCCGATAGAGATGCCATTCGCGCAATTCGTCTCAAAAAGGTTTGAATTTTTGTTTTCTTGGGTTTCGGTTGACTAAATTGGATTCAAAGTTTGTTTTCATCAATTTTGATTTTGCAGAACTTGTTTGAAGTTTGTTGTGGTTTGTACATATATATTGTTAACTTAATTTCTGTCTCGTTGACTAAATTGGAGTCAAAGTTTGTTCTTAGGTTAAACTTGCATAATTGATATCATATTTAACTTCAATTTTGATTTTACAGAACTTGTTTGAAGTTTATTGTGGTTTGTACATGTACATATTGTTATGTGTTATGAGAGGAATGTAATTTTTGTTATAGGTGGAAGAGTTAAGGAGCAAGGGATTTGAGCCCTATGCTTACAAGTGGGATAGGACTCATACTGCTAATCAGTTGCAGGAGATTTATAAGGATCTAGAAAATGGTGAAGAATCAAACAGTGAGAGTGATCAAGTTTCGATATCGGGAAGAATTGTGGCGCGTAGGGCTTTTGGGAAACTTGCTTTCTTGACTTTGAGGGATGATTCTGGGACTATTCAGGTATGCTGATGACATATTTGTTGTTGTTACCGGTTCAGTCTCCGTCATGTTATATAATTTTGTTTGTAAGGATCATATTTACCATTTATGTAGTGTATTTTTTTGAAGATTAATTCTCAATGTTTGCATGATTTCACTTCTGTTATTTAGAGAGAACCCTTATTTTCAACAAAGCATAGCTGTGTAATGACTTAAAAGGACTCAAAGTGACATGAAACAACTTGTTAGACCTCTAGTTTAATGCTAAATGAGACTATTAAATGCATAAAACAGATCCCAGAACAGGGCTCACCTGCCATTGACAGCAGGCCTTGTCTAGTAGTATTGCAACTGTGTTTTTGCACCATAAATAGAATCAAATGGATGCAAGATCAAAGAGAAGACCCTTACTAATATATTATTTATACGTAAGGGGCATACATGTGAAACTATCACCTTAAACTCCCATATTTCTTCTGTTTTCATTTCTTTCTAACTCAGGAACACGAACAAATAAAGAGACTTTCTTTTCTTCTCTTTTCTTTTTATCTCCATTCTTTTTATCTATTTAAAACTGGAGAACTCTGTAAATAACTGGTGTAGCAAAAAGCATTTAATTATATAAACATGCTTTGTCACTACTAGTTATCTTCATAACAGGGTTGTATTCTATTACTGATATATTTCTTAATGATATCAGCTTTACTGTGAGAAAGAAAGGCTTGTAAATGATCAATTTGAGCAATTAAAAAACCTTGTTGATATAGGCGACATATTGGGGGCAAATGGCTCAATTAAAAGGACTGAAAAAGGTTAGCCTTTTGCAATTGCATACTGAATTCCACTAAAGCCAGTATTATATAAAAGTAAAACAATGTTAAGTACTACTTGCCACGATATATGCTGATTTATTAGTCTTTATTCCATTTTTAATGTATTTTCAGGAGAGCTTTCTGTATGTGTAAATTCATTTTTGATTCTCACAAAGTCTTTGCTTCCATTACCGGATAAGTTTCATGGTCTAACAGATGTGGATAAGCGTTATCGCCAACGGTTAGTTTTCTTATACTTTATGCTGTAAATAATTAAATATATTTGTGCATTCATTTGTATTTTAATAATTTTGTGGTCTTCAGATTGGCTTATGGTTAAAACGATATTTGAAGCTATTTTGTTTTCTTGTATAGATATGTAGATATGATTGCAAATCCAGAGGTAGCTGATGTATTCCGTAAAAGAGCAAAGGTAGGTTTATAACATTATGTTTCTTTATCATCTCCTTGTTTATACTCATATAATGCTAAAAAATTAAAAATATGATTACTTAAAATGCTGGTATGCTGATTTGTGCTTCACTTCAGTAGATTGTATCAGTCATACGCCAGACTGTCGAATCCGTGGGGTTTATTGAAGTTGATACACCGGTTCTTCAGGTTTTGAAATCATCTATAAACTTTGTTTGATGTGACGATTTGATTTTTGGATTTATTTTTTATTTTTAAATTAATTTGAATTATTAGGGAGCAGCTGGCGGTGCAGAAGCGAGACCATTCATTACACACCATAACTCTCTTGGTAGAGATCTTTACCTGAGAATTGCTACCGAACTCCATCTGAAGAGAATGTTGGTGAGGTTTTAAATATGCTACCTTTATTAATTAAATATATAACAGCTCCATTAACTTGGTTCAATCAGGATTTTATTTTATTTTTTTACGTAATTTTTTCTAAGGTTGTATTTATATTCTTATAATAATAGTTCTGATGGCAATATAGGTTGGAGGATTCGAAAAAGTATATGAGATTGGAAGAATATTTAGAAATGAAGGCATTTCAACTCATCATAATCCGGAATTCACCACTATAGAGGTAATATATGCATCATTTATCTTCATATCATTTAACACTCTACTATTGCAACCGTAATTGTATATTAGAACTTTTTGTGTCATTTTGATCGGTTTTATTCATAAAATGATCCAGATATATGAAGCTTACTCGGACTATGAAAGCATGATGAACATGGCTGAAGAAATTGTAACTCGATGTGCTCTTGCAGTAAATGGGAAACTTACTGTTGATTATCAGGTGTGTAAACCTCTTAATTGAATGTTGAGTTCTCAAGTTTTGTTTTTAAAAATGATACCGTAGAAACAAAATATTCTATCTCCTCTCTATCTTTCTTGATTACTTTTTCTTCCCAAAAAGGAAAAGATTCAATACATTGAAAGTTTGTTTTTTTGTTAAATTGCTTAAAATAATGTTCTGATTACGTAATCTTGGTGTAGTTATTGTATGTTTACTTTTTGAAGACATAATAAACTTATTACTTTTATGTTTACTTTTTTGAAAACATTTTAAAAACATGTATAATTTTGAATACATATCACATAGCATTATAGTAGTATGATAAAATACGATACTATAAGTGATGAAAGTATATGATATTTTTTTCAGTGTACAGTTTCTATCTTTCTTATGTATAAAATTTAAGTCACGGTATCATTATAATTTGTAATCAAACATATTATTATTATTATTTTGTTAAACTGTAAAACATTTCTTTCTGGTTTTACATCTTTTTTCTTTTTTGTTTCTACTGTTTTCGGTTAATAATGAGTCCAAAAGCAGTTTGAATATAACCCATTTACATGCAGGGCACTGAAATCAATATGGAAAGACCTTGGAGAAGGGAAACAATGCACAATTTAGTGAAAGAAGCTACAGGGATTGATTTTATTGAATTAGGAAACGATCTTAATGCTCTTAAAGAAGCAACTTTTAATGCACTCAATATGGGTCCAAACAATCAAGACAGGCATTTGATTGAAGCATGTTCATCAGTTGGTCACGTGCTGAATGAGGTCAATCTCAATAGTTATTTTAAGATCAAATTTAAGCCAAATACTAACAATAATCGTTATTTTTTCAGGTTTTTGAGATGGTGGTAGAACCTACATTAGTGCAACCTACATTTGTGTTAGACTATCCTGTTGAGATATCTCCTTTGGCTAAGCCCCATAGGAGGTATGAAAGATTATTTTTGTTACTGAATGACATTGTCGATATTATATACCTGTCCTGAAAAGAATGCAACAAAAAGCAGAATCTTTTGCACCAAAACCAATTTCATTATTGGTTTACTAATAGTGGTGACAATTTTGATCCATCTTCAAACGAGTCAAATGTATAAAATTTTCAAAAAAAAGATAGCTAAAATGGGAAACTATTGCCCAATGTCTGTTTTTAGTGTATACAACCTCCTAAATCATTCTATTCAAAGATTATTGATGTGATAATATTGTTTTTGTAGTCATAATTTACCCATCCATTGTTTATTTAAAAATTAAAAAAAAATTGATAAAGAAAGTGTCAACCCAACCCAGCCCGTATTGATCCGTGCTTGATATAACCTGTTGGCTGTTACCCAACATGCCCATCTTCCCACCTATAGTTTTTGTTGTAATCTTATGTGTTGTGGCATCATTGAAAGGAATTAGTCGGGTTTCGTGTTTTATTTGAAATCAAACTATGTTTGCAGATTTATAATTTTTTTATCACCTTCCATTTTCAACACAGGCATGCAGGTTTAACAGAGAGATTTGAACTATTTATCTGTGGTCGTGAATTAGGGAACGCATTTTCTGAATTAACCGACCCTTTGGACCAGGTATATTACCATGTTCTATACAAATCCTCTCATTTTTATTTCATTTACTCATCTAAAACCATAAAAAGTAATTATGCAACTAACAAACTACAACAGAGAGGACGGTTAGAAGAACAAGTGAAGCAGCATAACCAAAAGAGAGAAGCTGCAGTTTCAAAAGCATCAGATACAAAAGATGATGATGAAGCGTCTTATGAAGTGACTCTTGATGAAGATTTTTTAACAGCTCTGGAATATGGGATGCCACCAGCTTCAGGAATGGTACAAACCCGACCCAACTCTTTTTTACATTATTATTTTTTATTTTTTCTTAGAATTATAATCTTACCAGTCAAAATCTTGTTTTTTTTTTAAATTTATTTATGGAGTAATTTTAATTTCAGGGGCTTGGGATTGATAGGCTGGTGATGCTTTTGACAAATTCAGCCAGTATTAGAGATGTTATTGCTTTCCCTGTGCTTAAGATTCAACAATAGCATACTGCAGTTTTGAATTTTTCAGGTTTGTTTTAAATTTTAATATTAAGCTCTTTATTCAGAGCTAAATTGAGTTGTTCCTTTCAGTGTCTTGTTTGAATATATTTTATTTAAATTTAAATAAAAAATTAATGTGTGCAAGTGTTATTCTTGCATTTGTTCTTTTGTTATTTTAAATATACATAGCTTCCTATTAATTGTAACATTATCATCAAATCAATTACAGTTAGGCCTGTAAACAAACCGAACGAACACGAACATTGGCGTGTTCGTGTTCATTTATTTAATTTTAACCGAACACGAACACATAATCGAACACATTTTTTTGTTCATTTTCGTTCATTAAGAAAATGGAAATGTTCGTATTCGTTCATGTCGTTAAAAGGCTAAACGAACGTAAACGAACACAAATGAACAAACACAAACGAACAAACATAAAAAAAACATAAACGAACATAAATGAACATTAATGAACACACATGAACTGTGAATCAGATATCAACTAAATGTTAAAACAATCAAAGATTTGTCTCTGTTATCAAGAACAGATTTACAAATGAAGAAGATGATTAACAAGATTAACAAACTAACAACTCTAACAGTGCTCACTTATAACAAAACAGAAAAGTACATACTGACCCCTGAACTATCTTGGAATTACATAATAAACCCTCAACATTACTCCCCTCTAATTCCAAGCATCACCTTGCAAGTCTTCAACACCAAGAAGATGTCTCATTTCAGCAAATTTTACCCTATGCAATGCCTTTGTTAACACATCTGCTTTCTGCAACTCACCACTCACAAAATCAACAAGAATTTGATTTCTTTTAATGCACTCCCTTATAAAATGAAATCTAGTATTAATATGCTTCAACCTTCCATGAAAAACTGGATTTTTCATTAAGGCTATAGCCGACTTATTATCCACTAGCAACACCACTGCATCCTGCTTATTCCAGCCACAGAGCTTTACAAGCTGCTGATGCAGCTGTCATGAACTCTGTTTCACAACTTGAAAGAGCAACAGTTGGTTGCTTTTGAGAATGCCATGATACAATAGAATTACCATAAAAGAAAACATTCCCTGAAGTGGACTTGCCATCATCACTATCAGTCAAGTGATTACTATCACTATAACCAACCAACTTCAACTTCCCTTCTTCAATTCTGTCATATTTTAGGCCATAGTGTATAGTTCCTTTAACATACCTAATCAAATGCTTTACTGCTTTCGAATGGGCCTCCCTAGGTTCCTGCATGAACCTACTAACATAACCAACTGCATAACACAAATCTGGTCTAGTTTGTGTCAAATACCTCAAGGAACCAACCAATCTTCTATAGTTTGTTGGGTTCACCTCACTTCCACCATCTGTTTTAAACAACTTCAGACCAGGTTCCATAGGAGCTTTAGTCTCATTACAGTCTTCCAATCCACCCATTTTCACCACTTTTGTAGCATATGCAGACTGTTTAATTAAGATCCCATCTTTATTCTGTGCCACTTCAATTCCCAGATAATAACACAATAATCCCAGATATGTCATCTCAAACTTTGACTTCATTTTATTCTTAACATGTTCAACCTCTTTCTGATTGCTACCAGTCACAAGCAAATCATCCACATATACACCTATAATCAAAATGGATTCCTTTTCTGACTTTACATAGACAGCCTGCTCATGTTGGATCTCTTGAAACCAATTTCTTTTAACACCCCCATCCAACCTCAAATTCCATGCTCTTGGAGCCTGTCTCAGACCATACAAGGCCTTTGACAGCTTGTATACTTTGGATTCGGACCCTTTCACCACATAACCTACAGGTTGTTTGACATACACATTTTCTTTTAACTCTCCATGTAAAAAGGTTGCTTTGATATCCATATGAAACACTCTCCAACTCATTTGAGCAGATAAGGCAAGTATTAATCTGATTATTTCAATTCTGGCTACAGGTGCAAATGCCTCTTCAAAATCAATCCCAAACTGCTGCACATAACCCTTAGCTACCAATCTGGCTTTATGCTTAGTTATATTCCCATCAACATCTCTTTTCAGTTTGTATACCCATTTCAACCCTATAGGATTACACTTCAAAGGTGGATCAGACAAATGCCAAGTTTTGTTTCTTATAATTGCCTGAATTTCTTCATTCATTGCATCCTTCCAAGGCTTTTCTTTCACTGCTTCTTCAAATGTGACTGGTTCACCTTCTTATGCAAGTAACAATTCAATCACATTGTTTTCTTCTTGCCTTTCTAATCCATACCTCACACTGCCACTAAGCACATAATCACTTAGCTTAGTAGGCAGTTGAGAAGGTCTAGTTGATCTTCTCAGCCCAGATTGTTGTGTTAGGTGTGGAGTCTCGTTTAGAGGCGGCCGGCCCTAATTAGGGTTAGCCGGCCCTAATGGGCCTATCTCTACGGTTTGGGCCTAACTTGGAGAACAAGTTAGGAACCCTAGTTTTAATCTATAAATACCCTATGTTGTAATTGTAATATGTGTGCCTAGAGCTTAATGATATAACATAGTTGCAGCCCGTGGACGTAGGTCCCCCCTGGGACCGAACCACGTAAAATTCTTGTGTCGTTTATTTTTCTGTACCGCGTGATAATCGTTTGTGCATGTGTGTGTTGATTCCGCTGCGCCACTTTGTTCCTAACAAGTGGTATCAGAGCTTTGGCTCGTTATTTACACACGGTCTGCACGGTTTTCGATCGAGAAAAAGGGTTGAGGCTGATCGAGGGTTGATTCAGACCTGCTGCTACAGTACCGCCGCCGCTACAGTTCCGTCGCCGTGAACAGAGTTTTCCAATATGAACAGTGTTTTTCCGGCATGAACAGTGTTTTCCGGCCAGCGTGAACAGTGTTCCGGAAATTTTTTTCCGTTTTTTCTGCTGCTGCTGCTGTTCCAGGGCTGATTCGCAGCATAGTTTCTTGTTTTTTGGGCCGCCAGAATTAGGGTTTTAGGTTGCGCAAAAGGGGAAAGAAAACAGGGCTGTTTTTGGAGGAAAACAGGGCTGTTTCGGGAGAAAACAGGGCTGTTCGGGACTGATTTGGAGTGATTTTGCAATTAGAGTTTCTGCTGTGAATCTCTTGGAGTTGCTGGTTTCACTTGGGTTTGCAGCTGAAGCGTCGGGTCAGGAGTCTCGGGTTTTCTGGTATCGCGGGTATAAAAAGGTTTGATTGAGTACCGGATTGAAACTCTAGAAGCGGCTGATTAGAGTTTTTGGTTTAAACTCTTGGATTCGCCGGGTAAAAGGTTAAAGTTTTTGTTTCAGTTCGGGTTTTTTTGACTGTTTATTATCAACCATTAATTGGGGAACCGAGTTATGTGAAATTCAGTATCGGGTTTAGATTTGTCTGCGAGATTTATTGCAGAAGCAAATCGGTCATTTGACAATGTTCGGTAGAAGATCCGTCAAGTTCAGGCCCGTGCCATTGCTGTGTTTGTTTCACTGTTTCGATTTGTTTCTTGTTTGCTATTTATAGCTGAAGACGGGATGGGTGTAATCGAAGGTTTGGCGGTTTGGATTTCGGTTGGTTGGTTTTATCAAAAAAACTTGAGTGTGGTACTGTGGGATAAAACCGGTGAAAATGGAACCAGCAGGTTTGGAATGCTTTGGGTTTTAAGTATTCCGGTTCTGGTGTGCTGGTGACGACATAAGAGAAAATAAAAAGGAAGTCAGGTGATATTGCTTGGTTGAAAGATTTTTCGGTTAGGGTTAGTCGATCAGGTGTACGGTCACGGAATCCTTGGTACCGTTTGCTTTCATCATGAAAGCTCTGCTGCTGTTATAACCGTTTGCCGGTTAGCTGGTCTAGAACTGTGAAGTTGTTTCTTGTTCGGTGGTGATCAGTGGTACGACATTTGGCATGGGTTGGGATAACAGGGACAGTGGGAGCTGAGCATAGTTGACTTGGTGGAGTTGCATGAGGTGTGGGGCATTCTTTAGAGTCCATGTCAAATATGGTAAATTTTGCTTCTGAGAATGTGTCTGGGTTGATGCATTGGGACTCAGTGAAGGTAGTGAAGACTCTTGGGTTCGAGATTCTGGTATACTTCATTTCATGTTACCCACTGTAGTGAAGTATTGGTGAATCTAACTGAAGACTTTGGGAAGGTACAGGTTTATGTATCGCCGGAAGAAGGGAACCAACTTTCGAGTAATACAGTCTTGGCTCGCTGCATCGGATAGAGCTAAGTGGATTCATTTTGCAAGAGTGAATCCTGGAGCCACGGGGATGTCAGCTGAGTGCATTCGGAGGTTTAAACCAGGTCAGGGGTTTTGAGAACAGTGGAAGCATGAGGCGTGTTCTGGGCACAGTTCAAAACACCATTGGGTTTTGACGACCGGATTTCCGAATGGAAAATCTCTCCTCGGTTCTTGCAGGTTTTGGAGAGTGGTGTTTCCTCTGGAAGTCTCTGGAGCCGGTAGTTTGAATCAGTGGGAGCCGGTTGAGATTGAGGATGAGTCAATGGCGGGTTTTTCCATGGCTGGGTCAGTGATGACTGTTGTGTTGAGCTCGGGGGAGCTTCAACCGGCTCTTCTGGTAATTAAGAAGAGGGCTGCTGCAACTAGGAGAATTAGATTGAAGTCTTAGCTTGTTTATGGGAACTGGAGGCTTGGAGGACTTCTGTTATTTGAAATCTTAGCTTATTCATAGGAGCTGGAGGCTTAAGAACTTCTGATATTGAAGTTTTAGCTTGTTCTTGGAATTGGAGGCTTGGAGGATTTCTGTTATTGAAGATTACTGGAGTTACTGGTATAGGGTCTGCTTGGATGGTGGATTGAGGATTGCTCGAGCCTCCAAGTGGGAGATTGTTAGGTGTGGAGTCTCGTTTAGAGGCGGCCGGCCCTAATTAGGGTTAGCTGGCCCTAATGGGCCTATCTCTACGGTTTGGGCCTAACTTGGAGAACAAGTTAGGAACCCTAGTTTTAATCTATAAATACCCTATGTTGTAATTGTAATCTGTGTGCCTAGAGCTTAATGATATAACATAGTTGCAGCCCGTGGACGTAGGTCCCACACTGGGACCGAACCACGTAAAATTCTTGTGTCGTTTATTTTTCTGTACCGCGTGATAATCGTTTGTGCATGTGTGTGTTGATTCCGCTGCGCCACTTTGTTCCTAACATGTTGTTCCAACTCCTGATCTTGATCAAACCCATTAGCATCTTGGTTCTGATCAAGTTGTTGTTGATTTGGAACATTCACTTCAGCTTCATTTACACTGTTACCTTCACTATTTTGATTAGCAATATGACTATGATCATATTCTGTGTGAACATGAAACTGGATCCAACTTGAGTCATCACTTTCTACCTCATTCATGTAACTAGACCAATCTCGTCCTTTATTTTCTTCAAACTGCACATCCCTGCTCACCACCCTTTTATTGGCTACATCATACATCCTATGAGCCTTGGAACCATGTTCAACTCCTAGATACACCATTGGTACACTTCTGTCATCTAGCTTTTTCAAACATGGTTTATTCAGTTTCACATGCCCAGTACACCCAAATACCCTCAAGTGTTGTAAATTGGGCTTCCTTCCTTTCAGAACCTCATAAGGAGTGGTATCCTTTAATGCTTTTGTTTGAACTCTATTCAGAATATACACAGAGTGTCTCACACCTTCTGCCTAAAAATCTTGAAGCAGACTCATGGCTTTTAAAATACTCATGATCATATTGAGGATAGATCTTTTCCTTCTTTCTACTGCACCATTCTGCTGAGGTGAGTATGGTGCAGTCAACAACCTGTTTATTCCTTCTCTTTCACAAAAACTCTTGAACTCTAAGGGAGTAAACTCACCCCCTTTATCTGTCCTCAAGTTCTTAATCTTCACCCCATATTCATTCTCAGCTTTGCCTTTGAACTGTTTAAATGACTCAAAAGCCATATCTTTACTTTTCAAGAAATAGACCCACATGTACTTTGTGAAGTCATCAAGTATAAGCATGACGTATTTGTTTCCTCCTCTTGTTGTTGGTTCAATTGGGCCACACAAATCCATGGATACTAGTTTCAATGAAGTATCTGCCCTGCAATCTGACTTGGCAGGAAAAGGTAGTCTGTTTTGTTTACCTGCTAGACAGGCCCCACATACTTGGTTTGGATGTGAAATAGGTAGAATTCCTTTTACCATCTCCTTGCTTGTCATTTCCCTCAGTGAATCAAAATTCACATGGCCTAGTCTCCTATGCCACAACCATAGAGAGGTTTCAAGTTTAGCATGAAAACACTTTGGACTGTCTATTTTCAAATTGATCTTGTACAGCCTATTTGCAGACCTAGGAACTTTCATCAATAACTTTCCATTCCTATCATATAACCAATGGTATTCATTTTTCATCCTTACCTCACACCCCCCTTCAGTGGCCTGCCCTAGGCTCATTATATTGCTCTTTAAATATGGAATGTAATACACATTTCCCTTCTAGGATTACAGAGCCTCTACCCTCTATCTCAACAAAAGAACCATCCCTAAACCTTACTTTGCCTCCCACATTCTTATCAATAACGGAGAATACTGAAGCATTACTTGTCATGTGATTTGAGGCCCCATTGTCAAGATACCATAACGATACTCCATTCTCCTCTGAGTCATACTTGGTTGGCAGTACTTTCAATTCATTCAGAAACACCATCTCCTTCTGTGCAACTGATTGAACCATTAGTAAGGCTGGTTCTTCATCTTCAGCGTGTGTTAAGTTTACTTCTGGGCTTTTAGTCTTTATTCCTGGACATTCTCTTGCATAATGCCCAAGCATTTCACACTTGAAACATTTGATTTTTGATTTATCTTTCTTTGGGCGACTTTCTTGTCTTGGTTTCTTTACATCACAGTCATGTTCACTTCGTTTTTTACTAGACCGCCTAAAACCACCTTCATTACTCTTGCCCCATTTCTTGTTCTTATCAGAATCCTTCTTCTTGGATTGCCACTCTGAATAGGTCATTAGCAACTGATCATCTTTAGTTGCTGGTGATCTTGATTTCATGCCTGTCCTCTCCTCAGAGGCCTTCAATCTACCTATGGCTTCTTGAAGTAACATAGTCTCAATATCTACAAACTGTTCTATTGAGGCTATGATATGGAGAAATCTGTCAGGCACTGAATCCAGCAGCTTTTTAACAAGGGCAGCCTCTGTGAACGGATCACCAAGATCCACAGCTTTTGAAGCAATTGCGCTTAGTTTCCCTGCAAATTCATCAATATTCTCACTTTCCTTCATCCGTAGCAGCTCGAATTCATTCTTTAAAGTTGCCATTCTGGCCTTCTTTACCCTATCCACTCCAACGAATCTCGACTTAAGAGAATCCCAAATTTCCTTTGCTGAGGTCGAATTCGCTACTTGCAACACCAAATCCTCAGGCATAGCCTGATACAAGTACGCAATTGCTGGGTTATTCTTCTTCGCATCAGGTTGAATACCAGCGGCAGGTTCAATCACATCCCACAAACCGTGAACATTGAAATTTGCTTTCAATTTCACAGCCCATGTCGTGTAATTGGTGGACGTTAGCATCGGGCATTGGAGAGGATGGTGGTAAAATTGTCTCGAACGATAATTTGTTGACTCACTGCATTGGCCGCCATTGTTCTTCTTGTTCGTCGTTGATACTTGATTGCGAATCGTTTCTCCAGATCCTCTCCTTCGGATTAGAGTGAGCTTAACCTGAAGCTCTGATACCAAATGTGAATCAGATATCAACTAAATGTTAAAACAATCAAAGATCACAAATCAAGAGAAGTAGTCTCTATTAGCAAGAACAGATTTACAAATGAAGAAGATGATTAACAAGATTAACAAACTAACAACTCTAACAGTGCTCACTCGTAACAAAACAGAAAAGTACAGACTGACCCCTGAACTATCTTGTAATTATAGAATAAACCCTCAACATGAACAAGTCTAATACTTAATAATTCATCAAAAAATAATTGTAAATTAGTGGTTTAAATGTACATGATTCATCAAAAAACAAATGAACACAAATAAATGAACATAAACGAACATAAATGAACGAACACGACATGTGTTCATGTTCGTTTAGTTAAACGAACAAAAAAAATTGTTCGTGTTCGTTAATTTATTAAATGAACGAACATAAACGAACTTCCCGTTGAACAGTTCATAAACGTTCGGTTCATTTACAGGCCTAATTACAGTGTTTATTTAATTAATTTTTTTTGCATTATGTTTTTTAAATACAGATAATATTATATTATTTCATTTAAAAGTAATCGAACCTACAACACAAGACATTATTCAACTGATTAATATTCTATAATATCATTGGTAGTGACATGCTTTAGGAACAAGATTTGATACCCATGTTTTTGAAAATGATTTCATAATAAAAGCAGGGTTTTAAATTCACCGTTAAAATACTAGGATTTAAACTATGATTTTTAAATTCACCGTTCAACTGTCACTTGTTAAAACTCGACCAAGTAACCTGTGTTGATTCAACCCAATCAGTCAGTCTATTTTTCGATCCAACTAGTCTGACCGACTCACGTCGGCCGATCCGGTTTTAACAATGTTATGATGACAATGAGTTCATCTAATGAAAGCCACACTAGAAACAAGAAGTCCATGCCAAGTCTAACTCACCACCAACCATGACCACTGTCATAATCTTAAGAAGCCAGTGAACCCAAAATACAAAACAAAGATAATCTTTTTGACAATATCTAAACAATAATATATAACAAAATATTAAGGTAAAATTTCTTCACTTTCATCCTCATTAGCAAATGCAAACCACTTCTTAGACTTGCAAAAATTCATCAAAAAATACCACAAAACAGCACCAACTGTCATCAGCCCACTAACCAAAAACACAATCTTGGTAGCGATAACCATAATAACCACCAAAAACGCCGTCGGAATCAGACACATCACCACCAGCCCCTTTAACCCGAGCGGCACCTTATACGGCCGTTTCAACCCCGGAAACTTCCTCCTTAACCACACGAAAGCCGCAAACTCCAACAACATCCCTAAACTATATATAAAATTAGCAGATGCTACAATATCTGTAAAGTCCATTTGAGACACACTAAGTGTGATCAAAGTGGATATCAATATCCCCACCCATGGGGTGTCGAACCACTTGGATCGCACCCCGAAGAACTTCGGGATTATCCCTAAATCCGCCATACCTAGAACCTGATAAGCGCAACTACTTAACTGCGCTTCAAATAAACCAATGCCCGATAACACAGCTCCGATTTCGATCCAGATTTTCAACCATTTTCCGGATATTGTTTGTGCTGCGACAGCCATGAACCCGGACTCCCACTCGCTTTGATCCACTGAGACTGCGCCTGTGACCGCCATTAGAGGGATAATGTAGGCTAAACAAGTTAAGATCACGGCGTATAAGAATGCGGTCGGGAAAGTCTTTTTCGGGTTTTCGACTTCTCCGGCCATTGTGCTGACGGTGTCCCAGAAGTTTAAGTTCCAGAACAGGCAGTTGAAGAATAAATTCCAGTCTTTTTTTACACCCTTTTGGCCTAAACTGATCCATCTGTTGATGATATACAAAAATATGTAAATATTACCCGAATTCGCTACTTCAAAAAGCGGATTATCCAGAAAAAAAAATACTGTATTTCCTTTTTTTATTACAGTAATTTATTTAAAATATAACTTATTTTTTTATAATTTACAATATTTAACCTTTTTTAAAACTAAATACATAGTTTAATATAATTTTTTTTTTCAAAGCAGATTCAAGAAAAAAGTATTGCATTTCTTTTTCTATTTCAATAATTCATTTAACAAATAATTTGATTTTTCTTTGCTTATTTCTAGTACTTAAAATTACTTTTAAAATCTAAATACTTCGTTTTATTAAAAAAAAACGTCAACATTCCGATATAAATCTTATCAAAAATCGAGTTGTTTTCAAAATAAAGTAAATTTTTATATTCTCATGACTAAAAAATGCTTCACTTTGAAAACAACTCAACTTTTAATAAAATGTTCATTAATGAAATATCAAATTATATATTCTCAGGACTAAAATGTTAAAAAAAAATTTATTATATTTTTTTTTAATTTAAATATTATAATTTATCAATCAAAAATCAAATTATATATTAAATAAATTATTTAAATAAAAAAATACAATCACTTCTTATCCTACAATCACCAGATTGCCTACCAACCAAATCATAATTTTTTTTTTGAAAAAAGTCAATAATTTATTAAAAATATTAAAATACCTGTGAGGCCGGATTTGAGGGATGGCGATGATTGACATGAGAATAAACGGCAAAAGAGAGATAACTCCGAGAGCAATCGCAGCAAAACCGACGATATTCAAACCGCTGTAATTAACAAACGACAGGAAAACAGTAGAGAACAATATTGCCAGAGTTCTCGGTAACCCGGAGGAGAAGATCGGAAACAATTTTTTCATATAATCAATGCAAAGGATCGGAAACGCAGCAATGTTAACAACGCCGGTGAGAAACTTCCAGCTGCCCATCAACGACCCACAGAACGGCCCGAACGCTTTGTGGGCCCAGATGACGAACCCGCCGTTTCCGGGAAAAGCGGTGGAAAGTTCGGCGGTGACAAGAGCCTCCGGGATGCTCCATATGAAGGGGAAGATTAAGAATCCGAGAATGGCGAGAAGTGGGCCGGCGGCTTGGACTGCTGGTTCTTCGCCGTAAGGGCCGCCGGCGACTTCGAAGTAGATTAGGAAGATGAGTGGGATGAGAGTGAGTTTTTTGCGCGTGGTGGTGGGTGGTGGTGGGTTTGGTTTTTCTGATTGGGTTTGGAGGCACATGGTGGTGATATGGCCGGAGAAGATGAGTTGTGAGTATATATTTAAGGTGGATTGAAAGGAAATATTTTAATGGTTTTATAGTATTTAATTAATGTGAAAGTTGACTTCTTTACTGCATTTAGTAGACCTCAACTTGAAATTGATTGTTAAATTATATAAGACTAAATTTCGATTTAGATTTTCGTGGGTCGCTCTGGTTAACCATTTTAGTTAAAAAAAATATTTTAAATATCAGCATTTAAGGTTATATTTTTATAATCATTTCAGTCTATAACACTAATCATGTTAACTTTTCTATTAATTGAATAATGACATAATATTTTAACGATTAACATACTCTTAAATCAATACTAATATTCATTGTAGGATTAGATGCTCGACCTAGGGGTGTAAATGAGCTACACTATTCGTGAGCAATTTGAGATCGGTTCACTAAAAACTTGAATTGAGACACGCTTAAACAAAATTGATCTCGAGCTCGTGCGTAAAAATAAGCTTGTTTAGTTAACAGCCCCAAGACCTAGTTTCACTTATCAAACTCAAGTTGGTTCGCGAGGCTAAACGAGCACGTTATGTGTATAATTTTTATTTAATATATTAGATATTTATTTATATAATAATTATTGTTAGATATAAAATTATGTTTAAAACAACTAAATAATATATACTATGCTATATATAAAAATTATAATTAATATATATATATAATATAAGTATAAATTAATTAATAAATATTAAACAAGCTGAGCTTGAGCTAGTCGAGATCAAGCTTGGCTCGGCTCGTTTACACCCATACCCTAGCTACTTGGAAAGGAACATCTTTACTTCACAGTTCACAGCTTGATACCGCTAGGCTACAAGTCTTTTGGCATATATAATTACTTTTAGAGGCGGTTACCTATTTTGGGTCCTAAAACGAAATTAGAATTTTTTACCTATTTTATCATAAATACGGTAATCGGCAAGCATTAGTTATGTAAGATAGTCATTGTAGTTAATCGTAGGGAAAGGCAGAGTGTCATTATGCCAATACCTTAGCCTGCATCTCGTAAATGAAAAATACAAACACCATTAATCTTTGTCAAAGGTTGTACGACGTTGTTATGGACTTAGGGATCTCTTAATGAATTTTGGGTTTTTACATCAGGTTTGGAAGTCATCCCTAATCGTGTTTAACGTGATATGTAATCTGCTTATTAAACATGTTCATATTAAAATGTGTATGTTCGTTTAGCATAACACAACACGTTTTGTCAGCTCTAAAGTCTCGGTCGTATTTCAGAGGGTTTGGATATACCATCTCAATTGTATTTAAAGCTATATTGTATAATGTAGTACTATAGCATGTTATACAATATATCTTTATCTTTATAATACACGAACATGTAAAAACATTAAAAATGAGAAAACATATTTTAACTTATCTAAATAACTTATAAGATTATATAAATTTTTATAAAACATATACTTATATTAATGAATGACGTTTTAACGGATATAGTTTTAGCACCGACTCGTTCATTCCGTATGCCATAACAAAGCCCCAGAATTTAGAGGCGTTTGAGATTTTTAATTAAATTGTTTGTTATTTAATATAGCAACAAGCTATTTTTCGAAAAAGTTTGAAATTATTTATCTAAATTGTTTTTTTATTATAATAAACTAAAATGTTTTACTTAAGCAACTTTAAAATACATGCTACATATTTGAAGTTTTAAACACAAAAAATGTTTTACATGATAAATAATGATACTAATAACATATCATCTCGTAATGAAGTAATAGTATATCTTTTAACTAGGTTCGAAACCCCGTGTATTAAATCGGTTAAATAAAGAAAACTTGTTGTAAACTAATAGTTTTTATTAATATATGTTTGTTGGATGTCATTAGTTATTGATGAAATAAAAATAATAAAAATTTAAAAACTATAAATAATAAATAATGAAGATTTAAGTATTATAAAATTTATTTTAATGTAATATATAATTGAAGTTTTCTTATAATTTAATAAGTTTTAACAAAATATTAGAATAAATTTTAAATATTTAATTATTTAAAATAACTATTATTTAACAGACGAGAGTGAGAAAATAAAAAAATAGATTTAATCAAAAATTGACATGTGAAAGATAAAGTTATTCTATTTATCATAATAAAAATAAATAGACTAGTTAATCAAAATTAAAATGAGTTACTCAGCTAGATTCTAATGAGCGGAATATTTTGAAGACGGTTGAAGCAAAGGGGATAAACCGTAAAAGTAGCAAATGTTAATTTCAAAGGAGCAATCTATCAAGAAAATATTTGATTTGATTTGCAACTTTCAATCTGGTGTAGTGATACAAAGCTTAGATTCTCTAAATGAAACCTAGGTTCTATTCTCACACGCATTACTTTGGGAGGGCATGGTGGCTCAATGTTCGTCATTCAAAAAAAGATATTTGATTTTGTCAAAGAATAATTATAATCTATATTATATAATAAATAAAAGTTTTTTTATGGCGCATGTCGTCTCAATATTCATTCTCACAATCTTTTTCTCACCTCTCTTTCTTATTTAATGTACTTCTATCTTTTAATAATATTATATATTTAAATGAAATACTAATTATACTAATATAACACATTTATTTTAAATTATCTCTTATTAAGAAACTTTAAAATTTAATTATTTTTATTTTCAATTAAATTGTAAATGAAAGTCAAATTATATTAAATAATAATTTAAATATTTTCGAAACTCAATTATATACTAATTTTTACATATTTTGAATTTGTTTTTAATCCTTAGTATATGTAATATATTCTGTAAAATATATAAATAAAGATTTAAAAATTTTATTTATAATAATTTTTACACACATAGTAACATAGTGTGTAGACACGAGATCTAAACCAGTAACAAATAATAAATGGTTTAACAAAAAAAATAATCAGTCAACAGAATCCAAGGCTGGCAAATCTTTTTGGTGCTTGGAGCTACGGAAATTCAACAACCAAAAGTGTCATCATGTATTTGGAGGTGGTATGGGGTTTTGGTTTAAAACTTTCATCTATACATGTTTCAGGTTTAATACTCATAACATACACTTTATAATTTTATGAATACTTTTTGTGGCAGGACTTAAACTCTGGGTTAAGTGGTATTAGCGACATCCTAACCGACATATAATTATAAAAAAATCTGATTAAAAGTATTATTTAGGAATTATAATTAACTAGAATAGAATTGTGACCCCGTTACGCCCGTTAAATCACAAAATTCACCGTTTAACTTTTTTTTTATAAATTTTTGTTTTTTATTTATTTAAACTTCAAAAAAAAGTTAAACTTTTTGTTGTTTAATGCCCCGTTTAACTTTTCCTTTTTTGTTTATTTTAAAGTTTTAAAAACATTAATTTTTTTCACGTTTTAACACGTGGTTTTAATACTAGTTACTATATATTTTTTAACTCCATATCAACTGTAAGCTATTTAGTTTGTCGATATCGGTTTCAAGTCCAAATAAAGATGGGATGATTGTTATGATAAGCATTTGTATGAAAAATTAACCAACTTTAAATTACATATTAGGCTCTGAAATAGATTGAGACGTCTCTCTGAAATCGCTTACATGATGCATAATTAGGTTAATAACCGAATACTAAACATCTCTCGCAACATGTTTGGTGCCAAATCACCTTTACAAAAGTAAGATCACAATTATAATTGCATTAATGATTAAAATCTTAAAAAAAATTATAATAAATATATAATCTTGATGATTTAGTTATAAAAAGAACCACACCATTCCACCTCAATAACCTTAATAACCTATCATACTAACAGATAAAGTACAACTGAATCAATTATCTAGTGAGTGAACATAAGATAATGAAAAAGAAAATTTTAATCTAAGGAAACATATATACAAAATAAATATGTATCATATATTTTTTTTTTCATAAATTCGGTACCGATCTCATCCGTTATTATCACGATCGATGCCGCACCGTTTTTATTTTGTTCAAGAAAATAATGGTTAGAAGCCCATTGGACCTAACATCTGGAGTCCAATCCGATATAAAAGACCCGATCCATTTATCAAACACGATTTTTTTCAGTCGGTTGGACGAGTAGTTCGATGATAAAAGAATCCAAGCAAAGCAGTTGATTATCAGCTGAAATTAGAAGACGTAAATGGAATCAGTTGTTGTACGGCATTTGATTTGTAATCATACGACTTACGGCCCTCCGATTTCTACCCGAACCGCTAAAATTAGGGCTAATCGATCCACGAGTTTCGCCCTTCGTTCCAAAAAATCCAATTTCCAAGGTCAGTAAAACCCTAATGCTTACTTAAACAATTTTGTTGCTGATTAGTAGATAACTGTCCAGCAGTATAAATATTAAGATTAATAGTTTTCAGTTTTTTAATATTTGATATGAAGTTCAAATACTGATCAAATTTCTATGGTTTTACGCTAATTAAATTCTGTGTGTAGCTCTTATGATTATGTTAATGAATTATTATTATTATGGAGCTTCTAATGGTTTCCAATAGGAATGGATTGTTGATTTTACCTTTGAAATGTAAGTGTCATTAATTCTTGGTTTTAAAAAACGCGCTTGAGGGGTGCGCCCTGTTGCAAGGCGACCACACGCGCAGGTGCTAGAGATTTTGTATAGGTAAGGCGAGCTATGTACAAAAGGCGCAGGTGAGGGTGTGAGGCGTGCTTTTCAGGCAAAAAATTAGCATAAAGCACGGTGTTCAGGCGCGCTTTTTGTATGGCGGCTGGATTTGTGTTTCAGGATGTTGTATATTAGCCTTTATAGACTGTACATACAAGTTATTTAGACGTTAAACCATATATTCAGCTTATTTGTGCTTAAATTTTGGGTAAATATGCTAGAAACCTATGAGAAATATATTAAAATTTTATATAATAAATTGCGCCTACGAAAAGCAATGCGCTTTTGCGCCTCGCTTTTAGACCTTGTCGCCTGCGCTTCTCGCTTTTTAAAACCAAGCTCACCAAAATCATGAAAGGACATAAATCAATTTTCAATCATCATCCATAGATGCTTAAGGAAACTGATTACCTGATTGCCACTTTTTCAAGTTGTTGACTGTGTTTCTAGTGTTTGGGTATAGGGAAACTGATTTTGGGTAGTAAGTTCTTTTATAATCATATGTGCTAAACACTCAAGTAGGTTATCATTGATTGTCACAACTTCAAATGGAATAAGACATCGAAACACTATGAGACATTATGTTACAACCAATTATATGCTTATTTCATATCTCATAATCACTTCTAAAGCGCGGTGTCACTTTAGATTTTCAGGGTTATGCAAAACCTTCTCGCCTTTTGTCCGCGCATGAAGTGAAACCAACCACAGAATCTTCATTAGAGAAACTGGCCACATCTTTCAAAGAAGACACACATGAATGCTTATACCAGCTCACAATTCATACCAGTAATTACTATGGATCAGATCTAACCGACTCAAATTCTGGAATATTGCTTTGTTTGGTGGACACAAATGGTGATTCGATCTTACAAAGGATTTCAGCAACTTCAAGTACAGATCATCCTCTACAATCAAAAGACAAAGATTCTTCCAATTTGCTTCGTTTTCAAAGAGGGTCTATCGATCATTTCACTTTTGAAGGAACCGCGATTGGAAAGCTTGAAGCTCTTTGGATTGGCCTTGACTCAGGTTAGATAATGCATTGAATTTTATAAAAGGCATAACTTTATACAACAATAACCAACTAACCAAGTGTTCCACTAAAGTCACTCAAAGTTTTTTGTTGTTACTCCAAGGTCATTCAACTTTCATTAAGTGTTCCAATCTTGTGAAACTTTTTATAAATGTTGAATTTTTTTTAAAATTAAGTGACCTAAACTGAATATATATGAATCTTGGTTACCATTTAATGATTTTTTTTTCCAATTTAACTTAATTTGAACAATTATGAAACTTGGTTATTTTTTACTGAATTTTTTCCTTCCACTCTTACCTCCTATTTCAAATTTAATTTTAAAAAATAATCACTAAATAGTATCAAGGATTCATATATGTTCCATTCAAGTTACTTAAATCTTAAAAACTTTTATTATTTATAAAAAATTCACAAGATTGAAACACCTAATGGAAGTTGAGTGACATTAAAAGAACAAAAAAAATTTGAGTGACTTTAGTAGAACACTTGGGAAACTTGGTTAATATTGGGTGAAGTTTTTTCTTTATAAAATAACATTAATGGCATGATTAACAGTCTTTTGAAGGGGTTATTGTGTTAAAAGTAACCAGATTTATATTCTCCTTCAAGGGGGTGTTTGAGATTGCTAGATTAATTGTTTTTTATTATGATTTTTCAGGTCAGTGGAGGCTAGCAGGTGTGACAGTTACTTGCTGGTCACGCCATCCTTCTAAAGAAAATGAAAACCACAATTACAGTATCTTCCAGTATGATTTCATGGCAGATAACATTCTGCTAGGGGACGGAAACGACATGTCAATGGTAGAACTTAGACCAGACATAATTACCAACATTTCTAGAGACAATTTAACCTTAACTCAAAACATTTCCCAACCATCTTCACTAAACAATATATCAAATGAAGAAAGCATGAAAGAATATGCAGATTTAAAGTTTTCATTATTGTTTTATGATGCACTTCTTATTGTCACTGGATCAACAGTTGCGTCTTTCACTGCTGGTGAAAATGCTGCATTTGCTTTCTTGGCCGGTGGGATCGGTGGTTTTCTTTATCTGTTATTGTTGCAGAGGTCAGTTGATGAACTGCCATCACCGGTTCTGGACCGAACCGGGGGCCTTGACAAAATGTTTGGGCGGTTCAAAGGTCAGGTGATCACTTTGGTTTTGGCACTCGCATTTGCTGTTATTGTGGTTAAACTTGGTTCAGAAGATGAGTCACTGGTTTTGACACCTAAGGATATTGTTGTTGGCATGATGGGGTTTCTGTCATCAAAAGTTGCTGTCTTATTGGCCGCCTTTAAACCGTTTCCAGCTGGCACAAGACAGAGCTGAAAGGAGGGTGGGTGTGACTGCTTAAATTAATACTCCAGTAAATAGTTAGAACTTTGTATATATACAAAACATATCTATACTATCTAATAAATAAAAATGCTAGATGCCACATGTCACAATTTTAGGCTATCTAAAATTTTGTTTTCCCGCATCTCTCTCCTATTAAATAATGATATATTTTTATATAATTAAAATATAGATACTTATTATTTAATTATGGATAGTAATTGTATCATTAACTAAATAAATTTATTACAAAATTAATTATGATTAGTTATAATTTCTTACTTACGTATCAATTTAAAATTATGTTTGTTAAAATATTAAAAGAATGAAAAATAATTGTTTACTATAAGTGATTTATAAAACTTTTTAAAGAATTTAATGTGATTGGATGGTTTGAATGGTAAAGTTACAACATGTCAAATAATAGAAAAAATAGGTTGTGTTAAAAATTTCACGTTTTATTTCTTATTTTCTTATATGTATTTTTACATTTATAATTGTAATTTAAGTTAACTTATCTGTGTTAAAATGATAATTAAAGAACCAAGGTTAATTGAATTAAAAGTTATCAATTATGTAAAATAATTAATACGTAGTTGAAAAAAAAATGTTCTAAAAATTAAACATAATTTATAATTGTCATGCAAAGTTTATTTTTAAATACATATCTTGACGATTGTATATGTTAACATATTACATTATATTTTATTTAACCCGTAAAATACATGTGTTTTTAATTTTTTTTAATATTAAGTATATAACATTACATTTATTTAACCCGTGTAATACACAAGATTCTAACCTAGTGAGGTATAAACTAATAAATAGTTTGAATTTTAGTTCTAGAAATCAGACACAGGTTTTCAAACTTAAAGATCATGGTGTTGGCATAGTGGGTTTCTTTCATCCAATAGTCTTATGTAGTTCAGTAAAATATATACGGCTCACGTTAGAGGAGAGGAAGTAGGTGGCTCAAACGGGTTACGTAACACTTAAAACAGGTATTCGACTTGAAGCATTTATATAAAAAAAACCTATTGTTTTCATGAGTAGCTAGTGTGTAAAATATAATTATAAAAGTTGAATCAATTTAATAATGATATATCTTCTTGTATAAAGCCATTTAGAATGTTCTATGTATTTTAAAACACATTTTAGTTGCCTTTTGAAATTATGATCATTTTTATACAACATATGCATGAAAACTTACAACCGAAATCTACACCTTAATACTTAATAGATAAGTAAGTTGTTGTGTCGCGTGCCATAAAATTATGATTCCAATATTCTTTTTTTCTAATATTTTTTATTAACTATTTAATATTAATTTTATTTATTGTTGAATTTTAATTAGTATTTAGTATTTTCTTTATTTAACCTGTGTAAAAAACATGTTTCTAACTTGGTTATTTAATAGAGAATAAAAAAAAGCCAAAAACACATGTAAAAATAATCAAAATTTAATGCAGAAAAAATAAAATGCGTTTGCCGGGAGTCGAACCCGGGTCTATTGCTTGGAAGGCAATTATCGTAACCGTTGGACTACAAACGCTGCCTTGTTTACTTCTATCTTCAAAATCAATATAATATATACAGCTCAAAATGAAATTTAGTTGTAATAAAAAATGATTATAAATCATTAGTTTTATATATGATATGCTATAAAGACAGTTTATCACAAGAGGATATCTAAGCCATTTCCCCCACAAATAAAAAGATGTTATCTTTTTTAAAAGATACCGAAAAAATTAGTTTCTTTAGAGATTCCCAAATGTCATCTGCAGTTCTTGTTTTAAGCAAGTCTTGTATAGGATAGGATCAGTGATCAACAATGGTAGAAACTCACATCAAAGACGATTGCAAACACGAGGTAATGATCAATCGGCTTGCGAAAAAGTTAATATGAAGTATTCTAAACTAAATAATGTCAAAAAATAATAATAATAATAACAGCAAAGAACCCGAAAAGAAACAATGAAAAGGAAAGACACCAATTAAATGACAAACATTTAAATGTCTTTCCTCTACAAACAGAAAGAAAAAAAAACAATGGAAGATGACCAAATTGATGGTGGTTATGTTTGTGCAGCAAAGTAGCTTCTGGATCACTGCCTCATTTTCAAAATTCCATATATGCCCTTTTTGGTCTCCTTATTTCCCATGAGCAAATGAGTCACATGCTGGTCTGATGAAGTCTGCCATGTCAGCATCATAAGAAATAATCTGGTGTCCTACGTGTCACGTCTGGCTCTCCCCTCCTTGGAGCTGGTTCAAACTGGGATTCAGGATTATAGTTAGTTAAAACTCTAAACCCTAAACCGTAAACATAAATTGTTTATCCAAACAATATGAAATAACTATTACAACTTCAAGTCACAATAGTCATATAATCACTTCCAAAACACAAATCCAAACACTCCCTATGCTTCAACTTTTTTTTCTTATTTAGAGATTATATGTAATAATGTATCATGTACAAACACACGTATATATACACATTGTGAAAGAGAGAAAGAGAAACCTGAATGAAAGTGTGACCCTTGCAATCATCTACTTCAAGAATTGAAGCCATATTCCCACAACGGTAACAATAATTAGGTGCGCTAAAGATAGTCACAACTTTTCGTTCCTGTTATAACCAAATTTATAACTAGTAAAAAAGATGTTTTTAAACAATAATTACACCATTACAAAAGATAAGCCAATAAAATTATTACATGTCCCCAGTTGAATCCCTCCATAACAAGCTGATGTGCTCTAGCAATTAGCTTTAAGCTGTTTGTATGGTGAAATTGCTCTGATATATCCTGAATTACAATATAAAACAAACAAAACTTAGTAATGCCATATAATAAATTACTAATTGCATAAAAAGATAACTACTGTCCTCAAATTTATATTCTGGATAATATAGTACTTCGCAGGCATAAAAAATCCAAACTTTCAAATGTTCTTTTATTAAGGTAACAGCCTTCAAATTTGTACCGTTCAAAAATGGTCATGTATCACGTTTACTGGTTACCGAAAACAAGACAAAAAGTTTGTACCTTTTTTACAAGTAAAAGTATCATCTTACTCAGAGTAGGAATATGAGAAAGGTTTATTACAAATGAAATTATTCCCTAAAATAAAATAAAAAAATGAAATAAATTAAGGGAGAGATAAATACTTGACCAAATGTGTATCCAGCACCCCGAGGTGAAATACCCCAACCACAACGGTCATCAGGATCAGACCATAAAAGATCACACATGGGCCCCTCATGTGGCACTTCTTGAACACGGTCAAAATTTCTTATACTATCAAGTGTTTCAATTGAAGGGGATAATCCACCATGAAGACAAAAGATTTCAGATTCAACCTAAAAACGACCCGTAAAATCACAGGGTTAAAACAGTAAAAACACATGGGTTAATATTTAAGAAGATTTTAAGTGTTACTAACCAGTGCAGTGAGTGGAAAATAATCAAATAGATCAGTAAATGTCTTCCACACGTTAGCACTACCGTATCTGCAAAAAGTCAACGGTTGACTTAGTGAAAAAACTTGCACAGGGCCCGTTGAAACACTATAATCATATACCATAACAATTGAAAATAAGATTTCCTAGATGAACATTCTCATCTTCACAAAACATTGACACTCTTGATTGATTATTGAAGGGTATATTAGACATTTGACAGATAGTCAAACAGTTCATTGAGCTAGGAACAAGTAAAAAATTAAAGAATGTTGGGAACTGATACTCACTTTCTTAAGCACTCATCATAAAATCCATAAACTTGAGTGATCTGCAGAACAACATTGTGGCTATCGTTATATACATTAAATAATTCCTAACAAATAGTTATCACAGGAGTCCTAAAATGTTATAACTTGAGTTACAAACTCACAAAGACAATAATAATAGGTTAACTACTGCAACAAAACAAAACAAAAAAATACTACCTGCCGACTTTCATGGTTTCCTCTTAGAATAGTAATCCTTTGTGGATAACGCACTTTGAGGGCCACCAAGAGCTAAAAAAATAACAAGAATTGTATAGAAATAGTAGCGATTTAAAACGTTTTCATGCTAATTTTTAATACACTTGAGTTCATTTGGCGGTGTAACACTCACAGATACTGTTTCGACCGAGTAATAACCACGATCAACATAATCTCCCATGAATAAATAATTTGTATCCGGGCACTAAATAAAGAATGAAAAAGGCAACATAATTAGCTCCCAACTCAAGTTAAGTGATCTCAAAATCAGCAATTACAAAAACATAAAAAATTTAGCTAAAACAATAACCATTTTCTTTTTCCACAACTTTATCATAAAATACCCCTAAAAGAATAAAAACGGGAGCACAAACACATACCTTCCCTCCGATCCGGAAAAGCTCTGCAAGATCGTGAAACTGCCCATGAATATCCCCACAGATTGTCACGGGGCTTTTAACAGGCTGGAAAAAAAACATATGCAAAAAGTTGATGAGTTTATATAAGATAAATAACATTTTTGTGACGGTATCCTATACTGAATTTACACATTATTGTCAATAATTTCAACCAAATAAACGTACAGAACATAAAAAATAAAAGGAATACCTACCTGCACATTGCTTTCTTGCATCAGGATCTCTTTTGCCTTATCACATAATGACTTAACCTACATTAATAGAGAACATTGAGAAACATACAACAAAATTCAAAGATTGGAGCATTAATAAGAAAAATAAAAAAAGGCTCCACGTCAAGTGACCACATAAAATTTTTATATGATTCGTCTTCAAAAAATGCATCTAATATGTATAAAATGCAAGCTTTATCCCTGAAAATAAACTGGATATACCACTTAAATTGGCAGGATCATGTCCTACATTCTTCTTTAAGAATTTAGGGCGTTTGGATGTGCGTTTTAAAGTGTTCATCTGATTATTGCAACACCAAGTCATATATGGATGAACAAAATTTTAGCTATCATTATATAACCGTTTTAGAGATCGAATAATTAGTTTCATACCAGCTACAACAAAACTGATTATGAAAGCAAATTACTTGTCCTAACAGAACACACTTCTTCCCATCTTTTTGGTTGTTTTATCTTAAGAATTTGTCAAATATTCACATCATCAAAAAATGATTATTCACATAACAAGCATAAGTCCCCAATGGGACGTCCTTCAAATCCTGCAGGGTGCAGGTTGTGGTGTATTTATCCTAGAAAATCTAGGAATTGTTAAAAAAATTAAACAAGCATAAGCACATTCAAACACAATCTCTGGCACATTTTATCAAACCTAATTATCAGAATCTGATTATTCAGTGTCACATAATTCATTTGCAAAGCAAACATACAAAGACCCCTTAAATGATTCAATTCAAACAATGTTAGATACATCATACATCAATCCCTAAAAGGCAAAAAAATTGATCAAAAATTAATCAAATTTCACCAATATGAAATCAATCAATTGTAACCCAAAAACAATCTTATCCAAATTTAAATAACATGAAACAAAAAATTCAAATAATTTCCAAACAAAAAGACAGAAAAAGCTTCGGAATTTATTGCAATAGATCTGACCCAAAACAGATCTGCCCTAATCAGATCAATCCCAAACATACCCATCAAGAAATAAAAACATAAATTCATACAATTTACCTCTTGTTCCGACAAGGGTTTGCACTGCATGAGCTGCGAGATATGTTCATCAACATTGTGATTAACACGCTGCATAACTGGATCGAAGGTCATCTTTTGGGTAAATTCTTGCCCCCCAAATGTTTGAATCTATGGATTTTGTGACATATAACGAAAAAAAGAAAATAATGAACGAGTGAAGAAGACAGTGGGAGAGAAAATGAAAAAGAAAAAAAGATTATTTTGCCATTTCATTCCATCACCACAACCTTTTTCGGTTTTCTAAAAATTTCGAATTTTGAAAAATAAAAGAGACCCTTGTGTGATTTAAAATAGAGCATCAATGACCGAGGTTATTTGGGTACTTTTTTTTATTTAAAAGAGTAAACTGTCATTTTCGTTCCTGTGGTTTGGTCAAAATTGTCACTTTCATCCAATAGTTTGTTTTTTTGTATCTGGGTCCTCATGGTTTTAAAATATTGCCATTTTCATCCTCGTGGTTTTAAAATATTGCCACTTTCATCCAGTCAGCTAACACCGTCCGTTTTTCTCAGTTAAATGAGGGGTATTTCAGTCCTTTTACTTATTTGTTTTATTTTTTCATCTTTTTTACTCTCACTTTTTAATCATCCCCAATTTAACCTCTAATTTAATCATCCACCTGCTGGCCTTCTTCCTCTTTTCCTGACCAGTTTCCGACGAGCACCACTGGAACACCTCCGTCGCTTGTTTCTATGATTAAAAAGTGAGAGTAAAAAAGATGAAGAAATAAAACAAATATGTAAAAGGACTGAAATACCCCTCATTTAATTGAGAAAAACGGACGGTGTTAGCTGACTGGATGAAAGTGGCAATATTTTAAAACCACGAGGATGAAAATGGCAATATTTTAAAACCACGAGGACCCAGATACAAAAAAACAAACTATTGGATGAAAGTGGCAATTTTGACCAAACCACAGGGACGAAAATGGCAGTTTACTCTATTTAAAATGAAAATATGTATGGAATTAAAATAATTGTTTGTGTGTAAATAACTAAATATGATTTAAAATGTGTTCTTATATATATAAGCTTGTAGTAGTTTGGCCTGATATTTTTCTAAATTAGGAAATGTGGTCGCGTGTTATGGAAGAGAATTTGTGTATGTGTATCGTTATTAATATTTATAGGGTTAGGTTATAGTAAAAAAAGGTTTTAAAAATCAAAAACTATATTAAAAACTATTCCTTAGCTACTTAAGACTGTAGTACGGAAAGTAAGGTTGTCGAACTCACAAGGAATTCGGGAAGAATGCTATTTAATTATTACTTAACGAAAACACAGAAACTACTAGACTTTGATTACTGATTCAGAAAACTATTGCCAAAGCAACAAACTTTAATTGACTTAAAAGTGATCATGAGAAAACGGATTGCTCCCAGATTCAGATTACACACGTTAATGATAAAACTGGATAGAAACTTGTTGAACTCTACATAGACATGGATTGCAAAACACAAATTATTGATAAATAGATAAAAGCCGGAATATTTGACTGTGCTGATTAACGATGTAACACCGAATAACTAACACCTGTTGAATAACTAGCTACTTAACTACCAATTTTATAACATAAGACCCAATGACTTCAATGGTTCACGATTAGAAAACCGAGTAACTGATGAATACACCAAATCCCAAGAACCAAATCGTTTAATCAATAAAGGAAAAACAAAAGCATGCAATTAATCATACGACTGAATCACAAACTAATCCAACAAAGTTTAAACCCAGAAAAACCATCAAACACAAGCAATCCTAAACCGGGGAACAACCACGAGTGAATTAGCTACGCATAAACATTATTGCACCTTCAAAACTTAATTCGGAATAACAAAACATCAACGAACGAATTAGAAAGCTTCTCAACACCCAAAAGTCGTCCAAGAAGCCCCAGGGAATGAATGATGACGGCCCTAGGGTTTTAGGATTGTACATATAATCAAAAACCCTCAAAATCCCGTTTTTCTCTCTAGGGGCGTAAGCTACGCCGATATGGGCGTAAGCTCTAAGCTCTTTCCTCTGTGCTACGCTCCTGAAACGCTCACCGAAAAACGCTCTAGAGCGTAAGCTACGCCGGGGAGAGCGTAAGCTACGCTCCTAACCAATTTTTCATATCCGGCTCCTCGAGCTACCCCAAATCGATATATTATGGGCCCTGTGCTTCAATTTCTAGCTCAAGATATGCTTCTTTGAAGTTTTGCACTGTAGAACTTCCTAATAAGCCGCCATCTTTGCATAGTTTCGCATCCAATCCTTCTACTTCATCCCAAATGCTTCCTGAAATGCGTACTTAGCATCCAATCACATGTAATAGAGACAAATACAAATACCAAGGTAAAACCGACTCGATATACAAAATAACACCTATAAAACTATATGAACTAGACTCTTAAACACGGGATATTTGACCTTACATCAATTACACAATGACCTGACTAATTACACAATGACCATATATTACAAAATGACCAGACGTGGTATTACACAATGACTTGACTAATTACACAATGACCTGACTAATTACACAATGAACTTGTATTACACAATGAACTTGTATTACACAATGACCTGACTAATTACACAATGAACTTGTATTACACAATGAACTTGTATTACACAATGAACTTGTATTACACAATGACCTGACTAATTACACAATGAACTTGTATTACATAATAACCTGACTAATTACATAATGAACTTGCATTACACAATGAACTTGTATTACACAATAACCTGACTAATTACACAATGACCAGATATTACACAATGACCAGACATGGTATTACACAATGAACTTGTATTACACAATGACCTGACTAATTACACAATGAGCTGAAAAACGTAAAACACAATGATAAATACATATAACACAATGAACTTGTATTACACAATGAACTTGTATTACACAATGACCTGACTAATTACACAATAAGCTGGAAAACGTAAAAAAAAACGTTTTTATTTATAATGACACTATACTCGTTTTAAAGATAAAAAAAAGCTCGTTTTTATGGTGTAATTTTTTTTGAAAAAATAATGTTTTGTGTAAAAGTTATGAACGTTTAAAGATGAGGGGGAGAACTTGATAAAAAGTCAACAAAAGTGGTCAAGACTAAAATACACTTTCAACAACTTTTTCTCCTATAATTTAATCTCAACTATTAAATTTTTTCTACAATTTAATCTAATGGCCTTAAATTCTTCTCACACTTTATAGAATTTGAACCATTTTTACCTGAACCTAATCCAACATTTATATGTAGGTCGTTGAACAGGTAATTAGATTTCGACTTATTTTTGTTAGTACAGCTATGTAAATTTTGAATAGAACTAATAATAACAAAAGAAATATACGGAGATAATAGATGATGATAATAGATGATAACTTGAAAACATGAAAGTTCTAACAAAGCCAAATTTAAGAAACGTATTTGGATTCGGGTTTTGAGAAATGAACATTTCGTTTTTTAATCAAAAGCAAGCATATGGATTTCAACCTGATCACTATGTTCGAAACTTTATAAAACGTTATATATACAAAATTATGAAGGAAAAACGAAATTGTATTAAAAAATAAAGAAATAAAAAAATCAATAATATTCAACCCGACTATGTTTTGAATGAAATTTATATACAAATAGATAAAAATAAACACATTGCAGCAGAATATTTGGAATTTTATAAAGGGAACATGATATTAAATTATTAAAATATAAAAGGGAAAACAATGTCACTTTATAAATAAATAAAAAACTAAATGTTCAAGTAGCTTTGATGAATTGTACATTTATGCTTCGATGACTTATACATTATTATGCACAACTTGGTTTTGAATAATATTTACATCGAAACGTATATTAAAAATATTATAAAGCATTATACTATATTATCAAAACAATAAAAACGAAAGACGACATCACTTTATATAAAAAAAAACTAAATATTCAAGGAGTTATGATTACTTGCATGTTTGTGTTTCAATGACTTGTACATTATTTATTATGTACAAAGTCATCAGGATGTGACACATGTAGTGTTTAAGCTGAGTACTGTGATAACGTGGTTGTCGTCTATCTCACTAAAACCCATGTTCAACATCAGCGCACAAAACATGTCGAGATTGATATTCACTTTATTCGAGAGTAAGTTCGCATTTGTCACATTTGAGTTCTTCATGTTCCAATCTTCATCTCAGTACGCTGACATATTCACCAAAGCCCACCTATACGATTGTTTCAGAGTTTCATATCCAGTTTGAACGTTTTCCTATTTTCGTTCGACCTGAGGGGGACTATTAGAGTATATATCTATGTGATATATTTGTGTCATCTTTGTATTTTAGATAGTGGTTGATATTAGCCTTGATTAAAGGGTCGGTTCTTGTATTTCTCTCAATATAAGTATGGGTCTCATTGTAATTCAGATTATCAATTCAATAATACCATAAACACTTTTATGAACATATTTACTCTGGTTGATGGGTTGTAATAAATGAGTTAAACATACCGTACATGGGTTGACAGAGCATAATTAAATGGTCAACTTGAACACGGTGTTGGAATTTTTTTGGGTTAAAACATGTGCTTTTCACTAAGTTACAAAAATAAATTTTTTTTGTCAACTTTGGGCAGAAATAAATACTTTCAAACGATGTCTTTTTGCGTATTTCTTTCTGGGTTTGTGGTCTATGTTGTGAGGGATTCGAAATGAACAAAACCGTGTCCAAAACAAGCTAAGATGAATGATATATTGATGCTCGGATTTGGATGTTTAGGGTTGTGTAAAACTGCAAAAATTGTAAGGAAAAAGTTTGGAAACTTGCCTTACATAGGTGGGGGAACAATCTTTGAGTGGTATATTAGTGGAAGCCTCCTAAGGAGTTTGTTTTCTTTAAGGTAAACACAAATGGGACCGTATAGAGTGCGAAGCACCCAGACTCGCACACACTCACGTGGCGTGGGCGTTAATGTTGTGTTTTGATGACGCACTTGGCATTACTCATCATTATACTCCAGATGAGGAAATCTGGTCAACATGACCAGTTACTCCTGAGTAACAAGTTTAGTTCTTCTTACACATAATCTTCAAATAGAAGTCAGTTACGATTTGAATAATTAAAACAAAATAAAATGCATTGAAGACGTTTAATGCACATTATTTTCGTTTTAACTATTTTTGAACTGTTTCGACTTTGTTTCTCCTTTTAAATACCAAGGTTCTCCTTGGTTGATGACACCTCGGACATCCAAAACATAGACAAACAAAAGCCTTTGTTCCTTCTACTCTTCTGCTCTCAAGGTATTCTTCCGGGTGCTAGGTCCTCCCTGGTTGTACATACTGTTTCAGCTGTTGTATCTTAGAAAACAAACGAGTTCTTTTGGGAGACTAGAAATTTGTTTTAAGGTACCTGTATTGAATACGGATCCTCAGTCACAACTCTCTTCCTCTACCCCTTTCTTTGAAATTTTTCTTTATTTCAGATGTAATCTGCACTGTTAAATTAACATTGTTAAATTGCTTTTATTATTTTATACGAACGATTTCCTACACACGATCCGTTTAATTAACTATATCAACTCGAACTTAAACAGTAAATCCAAATATGACTTGTTTTTATTAAACAAGTTAAATATGAGAAATCAAAACTTGAACACTTGCATTTTTTTCCGATTAGTGCCACCATTAACTTTACTCATTAAGTGGTTGATTTTTCTATATTTATCCTTGTTAAACATCATGTTAATTTAAATTTTTTTCAAGGCTATCCATTATTAAGTTGTTGATTTTTAAACACATAAAAATATTTTCAGATAAAACTTATTATAAAATTTGATCATTATTAATAATTTTTCGTTCTCATTTTTTTTCCTTGTATTCTTATTATTTATACATTATCATTTTATTAATTATGTGTTCTGACATTTGAATAACTTCTTGTTTTTCTTTGTGTGAATTAAAATATTTTATGTATCAGTGTATATAATGGTTCATAGCTAGGTTGCCAACTTTTGTCATTTGAACTTTTCATTCAAAGATTTATCAACTAATTATAAATGTCATTAGTAATAAATACTGAATTGATTTAGATCTAACTGTTTGGCTATTGGATCTTGATCGATATGTCGAACCATTTAATAATCATTATTTAATATTATTTTCCCAACTACCCGTCATTTGTCAGTTTTAAAATATTTCTTTCATCAATAAACAGAGGTAACTTATTTACATGAAGATATAACTATCTTTATATACATTAAAAGAAAATGATATATTATATTTTAGAGTGTAAAGCTGACAAGTGAAGCTGTAAAATTTCTCAGATAGGTTTCTACCTTGTTTGTTCATGATAAAGTATGGTTAAAATATTTTAATTAATGCACATGAGCTAGATAACTTATAGTTGTTGTTTACTTTTCACTCTTTTTTGTGTATATGCTTGAAAGACAGGGAATCAATGAGTATTTGCCTACATAATGTTTTTTTACGACTGTACCGGTATATTCACGGGGCTGGGTAGGTAACCTTCAAATGGGTTTAAGGAAAAGTATAGTGGAAGTTGGATTCGAACCCGAAACCGATGCTAGAGGGACTCAGACGCTTACTATTGCACCAATGTTTATGAAGATGGTCTTGACCTTGGTCCATGCCGAATGAGCTGTGGTGTCGTTATCAAGTACCCGAACCAACAACTCATCCAACAAAGTGCTGTAATCCATTGAAGACAAAAATAGACCCTTAAAACAATAAATGTATTCGTTTAATTAATTAAGCAAATATTTACACAAAGTATTAATTCGTCGTCGTCGTAGCATCACGCATATTCCCTACTAGTGTGTATATGTATATATATATATATATGTTTATATATTGTGTATCTTAAACAATAACTTGGGTATATGTGATCTTGTTAGGTATAATTAACCAAGTTTACTTAAAGTGAAAATTTGCGTAAAAAGTTTGTTATGAATGTCATTAACCAACGAGAATTCGTTATAAACACCATTTAAATTGATTTTAATTATAATATACGTCTTAGTAGCAAGAATGGTGATTTTTATGAAAATTATAGGTTTTACTAAAATTAATTATAAACGAAAATCTAATGAACTGGTTAGCAAAATATATAAAAGAAGGTTTGGTATGATCAATTTACATTTTCATTAGGCTTAAAGATTGACATGGAAGTGATCAAATCATAAAGGAAGTTAAATGTAACCAGTGGCGAAGTTTGAAGAAAAACGCAGAGGGGGCCGAGATTTTTTTCCCATATCAGGGGGCCGGAACTTAATAACTATAAAATTTTCGGCCGAATACGTATAAATTAACACTTGTGAGCGGAAAATCTGCACCCCCGGGCCCTCACTAAGCTTCCCCCTTGAATATAACAACATTTACAATGGATATCAGTAAATCTCATACGAATTTGAAAGTTAAAACATTTAAATTTGACTTTAACAAATCTCATTTTCTTAATTGAAAACATCTCACAATTGTGTTTGAAAACTCAATATTGTCAAACGAATTTGAAGAATTGGTAAGAAATATTGAATCTACGGGTGACTTACATGTATTTGAAATCATTGAATTCCATGCTTACTTTTAACGACTAAAATCTTCACTATAAGTTCTTGGAAAACCGACAAGAACAATGTTTCCCACCTTAAGGATAGTTTCATGCACGAATCATGTTTGGTTGTATAAATATTGGACCATAGAGAACACTAAACCTCAAATATCACCAATGTGTTTTGTGTGCAATGATTGGGTGTGGATAGTACCATGATGGGTGATCTCATGTAATGTCTCCACCCGCAGGGGCGAAGGTTACAAGGGGCCTGGGAGGGCCCCGGCCCCTGCCGTTTTTTCCGTTAGTAGTGTTAATTTTTTCGTTTTCGTCCGAAATTTTTTTTACGTATAGGGCCGGCCCCTGCTTATTTTGTTCGCTAAAAAATTATTGGCCCCCGCTTACTTTTTTCCCTAAGAATTCTTACTATGTTGAGATTGTTTCGATAAGTTATGGGTGGGAAATGAAAAAATTTGAAAAAAAATAGATTGTTCATTTTAAAAATAAAAGTGTAAGTTTAGGGGGAGAAATGAAAAATGAAAACTTAAAACAAAACCATCGATCGACCCCTGCTGCTTCCCCAATTCATTTTCGTTCACCACTTGCCCAAATCGCTGCTGCTGCCGTCGCCTCCATTCACCGTCGCTGCTCGCCGTCCACCACCAGTCGCCGGCGCCCTGCTAGGTAGGCTGCTTGCTGGTCCGCTTACCCTGCTGCCCCAAATCATTTTCGTTCACCAACCACTGCTTCCCTGCCCAAATCGCTGCTGCTGCCGTCGCCTCCATTCACCATCGCCGCTCGCCGTCCACCACCAGTCGTCGACGCCCTGCTAGGCTGCTTGCTTCTTACATCACAGGTACACTATACTAGGAGCTACAAGCTAGCCCTAATTTTTTGATTTCTTGCATTCTCTAATCAAGCCCTAATTTCTTTTTATTTTTCTTCATTTTTTGATTTCTTGCATTCGTTGATGAATTGATGAATGATTGATGAATGATTATAATTAGGTACACTATACTTCTTGTTAAGTTGATGAATTGATGAATGATTATAATTAGGTACACTATACTAGGAGCTAGCCCTATTTTTTTCATTGATGATTAATGTTGATCAGATTTGTCTTCTAGTTGATCGATTATGACTATTGTTTTTTTTTTGTTAGGCATATTATGGGAAAGTTGAAAACTTTAACTATTAGTTCTTTTTTCAAAAGAACTGATGATGAACAAGAGAAAAGAAATGATGATGAGCAAGTAAGCAAACGTCACAAAGCTGCTAGAGTTAGGGGGTGTTTGGGATTACTTATTAAGCTACTTATTAACTTTTTTTAAAAGTTAATAAGCTAAAAGTTTGTTTGGATAAATCAAAATGAGATGGAAATATAGAAGAAATAAGTAGTTTTTGAAAAGTAAGTCCCACTTACTTTTCAAAACTACTTATTAACTTTTAAAGTTAATAAGTAGTTTTGAAAAGTAATCCCAAACACCCCCTTAGTCTTCATTCTTGGCCCATATTGGTACTTCACAACATAGAAATTCAATTGAATTCGGTACAAACTTGTTGAACCAAGCAACACACATTGACAATATGAAGCCAAATCAAGAGACAATAAACAAAAACCGTTTACGATTAAAAACTAGTGTTAATGTAGTTCGTTGGTTGACATACCAAGCTTGTGCTTTACGAGGACATGATGAATCTTTGAGTTCTAAAAATCGAGATAATTTTATTGAATTGCTAAAACTTCTAGCTTCTTGTAATGATGAAGTTGCAAAGGTTATCTTAGAGAATGCTCCTTTTAATGCAAAGTATACTTCTGGAGATATTCAAAAAGAAATTATTAGTATTATTGCAAATAAAGTTCGAAAGCATATTCGTAGTGAAGTGGGGGATTCAGGATTTTGTGTCATGGTTGATGAGTCACGAGATGATTTTCGTTTGGTGGAAACTCAGAAACGTGAAAATTATTATTTGGTTGATAGAGTGATTTGACTTTTCTTGACACTTCCAGTTTCTACTGCAACAACAGAAAGAGGATTTTCAGCAATGAAAATATTCAAGAATCGACTTCGCAATAAGATGGCAGACGAGTATCTGGCGAATAGCTTGGTGATTTACATAGAAAAAGATATTGCTAATAAGTTTGATTCGGAATCCATAATCGATGAATTCAAAAATATTAAAGGTCGTCGGGCTGAGTTGTAATTTTCTTCCAGGTACTTACCATTTTTCTCTCGCATATTTTATATTTAAAGTTATTTATTATTGATTTGTTTGGCCCGACCCGAACATATAACCCGAAACATAGCGATAGGAAAAAAAATTTTAGTCTTCTGACTTTTGGCCCCCGCTTCTTACTTTTTCAAGCTCCGCCACTGTCCACCCGAGTAAAAAAAAGAAACACGTGAACAAAGCGGGCGATATTAGTTGGTATGAGGGGACGGATTTGCAGGAACCCAATCTTCCCCTCCCACACTATGTTTATATTGCTTAGGCCATACGGTGGTATCGCCATAAGCATATAGTGCTCTTAAGGCATACAATTAGGCTTGTAAACGAACATAAACAAGGCTTGTTCGTGTTTGTTCATCTAACTTCAACCGAATAAATGAACAAACACAGATATTTAAAAGAACGAATTTTCTTGTTCGTGTTCGTACATTAAAAAAATTAACATGTTCATGTTTGTTTATGTCCGTTCATTAATATATTAAACACACACCAATTAAAACTAAACGTAAATATACAAACTAAAGTCTAAAATACCCTCATCCTTACATCCAACATTTCAAAAGTAAACAAAGATATCAAATTGATTTTAAATTTGGGATTGAGAGTTTTAAAATATTAAACAAACATAAGTGAACGAGTACATAAACGAACGTAAATGAATGAACAAGACTTCATTAATTAAATAAACATAAACTAACAATTCATCAACGGTCATTTAATTCGTTTTTGTAATTATTAATAAAGTGACCAAAAGAGAGACAACAAATTCTATCGGCTCCTCCATCCCTTATTTATGACTAAATTACATAAAACAACCTTTATGTATATATCAAATTAAACCCGTAGACCTTAATCTTCATTAATTACACTGGACACCCTTTATCTATATGGTTTGTATCAAGTTAAAACCTTTAGACTAACCGACGTTAGATTTTTCAGTTAAATGGCATGTAAATAACTAATTTACCCTTCATTCTTATACTAGGTTAAAACTCATGTATTACATGGGTTGAATAAATACAACTTGTTATAAAATATCAGTTCCTATGTAAATTTGTAAATTCTAAAAATGTTATATAGTTATTTTTTTAAAATGTTTTATAGAAAAGAATGAAGAAATGTTCAAATTATAAAAATGTTTTATGAATAAACCTATTTTTTAAAAATAAAAAATGTTTTATAAAACGAAAACATATAGGATTAAACAAACAAAAATAACTTAAAAATCTAACAATTCATCAACGGTCATTTAATTCGTTTTTGTAATTATTAATAAAGTGACCAAAAGAGAGAGCAAATTCTATCGGCTCCTCCATCCCTTGTTTATTTGTGTCGTTTGAAACAAAAAGAAAAAAACCCTCAAAAATAAAATCAATTTAATAAGAAAAGATTTGTAGAGAGAGACGGAAACAGATTAAGAGAACTCGCAAGATATTTTTATATTTACCTTCTTCCTCACAAAATTAGGGTTTCTGCTTCCTTTGCCCTGCACATTTCCATCCACGTTTTTGATTGGTACGATCCTCTCCTTACTTATATTTCTATCTCGTCATGCATATTTTTCGGTATTTGGTTTAATTTCATTATTATTATTATGTTTCTGTTCAACTCATGATGCATGTCAATCGCTTGTTATCTTCGTAAAATTGTACACTTTGTGCATCGTTTTTTCGTAGAAAATTATCTGCATTCTGCAGATTTTATTGTTGATTGAAGATTAATCATTTAATTGTGGTTTGATTTGATCAGAGATTTTGGTACAGTGGAACGGAGAGAGGAGAATATTAATTTGTTGATTTTGATATTGACGAAAGTTTGGAAGTTAGATTGAATTGGAGGAAAGTATATATTTAGGGTTTTTTTTAAGGTGTTTGAAGATAAAGTTGGAGGAATTGAGGGGGGGAAATTGAAATTAGGGTTTGTGTTTGAGTATGCCAACTTCTTGGGCTGATTCAGTTGCTGCAGCTGAAAACTCGGCTGCTGGTTCATACGGTCTAGGGAGTTCAAATTCGTTAGCCCCAAGCAGACCGACATACGTTCCTCCACATCTTCGTAACAGGCCTTCTAGTTCAGAGGCGGCACCACCACCAGCCGCTACAAACAGTGGCTCTACTTCTGCTATTACGGCGGTCAGTGGTGGTAACCGTTGGGCTGCTCCTAGAAATGACTTTAGGTCAGGGTATGTTAGCGGTGGACGTGGTGGTTGGAACAACAGGAGTGGTGGTAGGGACCGTGAGGTCAACCCGTTTGGAGATGAGAATGGCTCCGAGCAACAGTTTGTTGACCAAGAGAATTCTGGGATTAACTTTGACGCGTATGAAGACATTCCTGTTGAGACAAGTGGCGATAATGTGCCGCCCCCTGTCAATACTTTTGCTGAGATTGATTTAGGCGAAGCGCTTAATTTAAACATTAGGAGGTGCAAGTATGTGAAACCAACTCCCGTTCAACGCCATGCAATACCGATTTCACTTGGTGGTCGGGATTTAATGGCGTGTGCACAGACAGGGTCGGGAAAGACTGCTGCTTTTTGTTTCCCGATTATTAGTGGAATAATGCGTGGGCAGTTTGGTCAAAGAGCACCACGGATGCCTCGTACAGCTTGTCCACTTGCTCTTATTCTCTCACCCACAAGAGAGCTATCATGTCAAGTATGTATTGCATATATTTATTTTCATGTTTTTTTTACTGTTGTTTTATGTTGATTTTGAAGGATTTAGTTTTTGTAATTTTTGTATGTAGATTCATGAAGAAGCTAGGAAGTTTGCTTATCAAACTGGAGTAAAGGTGGTTGTTGCTTATGGTGGAGCCCCGATCAATCAACAGGTGTGTTAATCGTGATATATAATTATATGTTTTTGTATGAAATGTGTTATTAATATCATTCGATAGGTTTGTTTTTTAATCACATGCAAACATTCACTTTTCTAAGTGGATTGTATTTAGGTTGCTCCTTTGCTGATCTCCTGCAACCAATTTTATTACAACTGATCATCTTAATCTAATTATTCAATATCACATAATAGCTGTGGACGTGGTGGAAGTTATTATGTGATATTGAATAATTAGATTAAGATGATCAGTTGTAATGAAGTTGGTTGCAGAAGATAGTGTTTGGGCATATGCTTATGCTCTTTGCGTTGTGATAATCATATGTTTGAGTGTTTGGCAAATTCTGAATTATCCAAGAAATTAATTGATAAAATTACAAAAATGACATTTTTTGTAAAAATTTTAGAGATGTTTTGTGAAATGTGAGTTGAAGAATCTCAAATTAGGTTAAGATAGGTGTTTGGCAAATTCTGAGTTGTCTAACCATTTTTGTTGCATAAATTTTAGTTATATTTCTATTTCAACGTTAGTTCTGTCCTTAACTGACTTAATTTATACTGGGTCAGCTTCGGGAGCTAGAAAGAGGTGTTGACATTCTTGTTGCTACCCCTGGGCGGTTAGTAGATCTGTTAGAGCGGGCCCGTGTCTCTCTACAGCTCATAAGGTATTTAGCTTTAGATGAAGCTGACAGAATGCTCGATATGGGTTTTGAACCACAAATAAGAAAAATCGTGCAACAAATGGACATGCCCCCGCCAGGTGTTAGACAGACAATGTTATTCAGTGCCACTTTTCCCAAAGAGATACAGGTTTTTTTTAAATCCTTTTACATATTACGTGTGAACGTACACATTATGTAGCCTGCAATTGACATGGTTTTGGTTTATATGCAGAGATTGGCATCTGATTTTCTTGCAAATTATATATTTTTGGCTGTGGGAAGAGTTGGTTCAAGTACTGATTTGATTGCTCAGAGAGTTGAATATGTACAAGAAAGTGATAAAAGAAGCCACCTCATGGACCTCTTACACGCACAAAGGGCTAACGGTTCTCATGGCAAGGTTATTTTTGAAGATAAATTTTTATTATTTAAAAAGGGATACTATCTTCAAAAGTTTTCACCAAGACCACCCAAATATCGATTTGGTTTTGTTTATGCTGTCTCCCGCGTAATACTTGCTGAAAAATTGTGTAATGATAAAATACCCCTAAATTTAAAACTTTTGTCACATCTAGAGTTGTAAAATGGTGAAAATGGCCTGATATCTACTCATAATATGCCTCTAGATGGATTGTTAAAACACATTCGAGTAGATTCAGAGGCAATTTTTTCATTTTACAAATCTTTTTACAACTCTTTTTGTTGCTGGAATCGGCATAATTGAAACGAATTTAATACTCGGGTATGTATTATTGTATGCATTATACCAGAAATATTTATGACTTGATTTTGTTATATATTTAATGACTGCAGCAAGCCCTTACATTGGTTTTTGTGGAGACTAAAAAAGGGGCTGATTCACTAGAATATTGGTTATGCATGAATGGCTTCCCTGCCACCACTATTCATGGTGACAGATCACAACAGGTGTATATATATATATATTTAAAATTTTAATTATTATTCAGGAAGTTTTGTTATATATGGTGATCTTACATGGGTGATTTTGAAACATTTGGAACAATTGCAGGAACGTGAGCAGGCGTTGAGATCATTTAAAAGTGGGAACACCCCGATTTTGGTTGCAACAGATGTAGCAGCACGTGGTCTCGATATCCCACACGTGGCCCACGTGGTCAACTTTGACCTACCAAACGACATCGATGACTACGTCCACCGTATAGGAAGAACGGGCCGGGCTGGAAAGTCGGGCCTAGCCACTGCTTTTTTTAATGACAACAACGCCTCGATGGCTAGACCGTTGTCAGATCTCATGCAAGAAGCTAACCAAGAGGTTCCGGCTTGGCTTGCTCGTTACGCGGCTCGAGCTTCCTACGGTGGCGGCAAGAACCGCCGCGGTGGTGGTGGTCGGTTTGGCGGCCGTGATTTCCGGCGAGACTCCAATTTCAATCGGGGAGGTGGAGATTATTACGGTGGTGGGAATATGAATAATGCTTATGGTCCACCTGGTGGTGGTTATGGTGGCGGATATGGAGCTCCTGGTGGTTACGGTGGTGGTGGTTATGGTCCTGGTAGTGGTGTTGCTAGTGCCTGGGACTGAGTCTTGTTTCGTCTGAGATGTAACTTGATTTAGAGGATCTGGTTTTGTTTTTACCCTTATTTGTTGGGTAATTTAAGTAGTTTTTTTTATATACCAGTAACAGAATTAGAGTTAATTTTGGTGGTTAATGGGTTGTGGAATTTGGTCGAATATGTATATGACGATAAATGTTTAATTCTGCAACCCGAGTTGAGGGTCTGTAGATTATTGCGGGTTTGGTGTTGCCATTTTTCTGCAGCCTCACTCTTAATGGTTAATCAAAGTGTGCTTTTAATGTTTAATTGTTATGATTCTCTATCATTTTATTTTCACCAATTTAAAAGGTAATCAATCATTATTTAAATATTTTATTTTTCATAAATACATGTTTTATTTTTCATAAACACCTGTTTGCTAGATAAGTTGAAGGTAATCAATCATTATTTAAATATTTATTTTTCATAAATACATGTTTTATTTTTCATAAACACCTGTTTGCTAGATAAGTTGAAGGATTTTAATATACCAAAGATGAGTTGAAAGATTATTTTTTCTTGATAACTTTAAGAACTTTAATATATTAAAATTAAATTAAGTTTGTTTACATAAAATAAAAAAAGTGATGTTTTCCTTTCTAATGATATTTAAGGTTTATTATTATTATTATTATTATAACTATTATTGATGAATATTTGTTGGGATGAGATTTTCCAACACAAAATGAGTGGAAATTCTTTTGCTTTTAGAAAGGAAAATAATAAAAAGGTACAGTTAAGTTTGACTTTAAAAATCATAATAAATAACAAAAATCAATGCAACACCTATCAACGACTTAATGGATACAAAAAATGAAATGAAAAAAATATAAGGAAAGAATGAATTACGTTGTCGATTTAGTCAAAATCCAATATCTTTCAAATCGTTTAGCTGTCTCAATAATCACTCAATATAAATGCTTTTTTATGGTTTTTAAATTTATATGTTGATGCAATTAGGTCTTATTATTTTTCTTGTTTCATATAATAAATTACAGATAAAGACGTTTATTTTGATATTTTTAAGGAATTGAAGGTTTATAAAAATTAATTGTTAATTATATGGTATTGATATGTGTATTTCTATATTATTTGGTAAGTTTTAATGCTTTTCTATTAATATAAAATAGTATAACTTAATGAACAATTTTTTTTTATTAAAGTACATTATATTTTATATATCTTATGATTTACTTATTTGTTTACCTTTTAAACTAACAAAGCATAAAACTTTCAAACTCCTCTAAATAAAGAAAATACTATATATAATTTTTTTAGTAAGTCAAAGGTTTTGTCATAGATGATGAGATCAGATTCAAAGTTATAGATACGTGACGACTAACTTTCAAATTATCATATTAGTTTTTTCTTCTTTTTGATGTATTTGGTGGTGTAAATTTCTGAATTAAACAAAACTACATTTTAACACAAAGAAAAGTAATCAGAAATACAACTTGTTCAATTGATTTTACAAAAAAAAGCTTTTATTTCTATATATTCTACTAACTATATATATATTTTTTTAACTTTTGAAAAATAGTTATTTCACAATAAAATACCCAAACATAGCTGTTAAAAAACTAATTGGTCTAGTACAATATTATAGGGATTATTCTTTCCGGCAACAACTAACAACTTCTTTACAAAGCTACCTCCAATAATATTCAAAAGAATAGAAAGAATAACGTGTACTGATACGAAGGATTTGTGGAGGTTTTTAAATGAATTCAGAATCCTTCCAAGCAAATCAGGAAGATTATTCTTTCCGGCAACAACAAACAAGTTTGTAAAGATAAAAAGGACAAGCCGTTTAACCAAGCCTATGACCAACCCAAACTCAGCTTTCCTCTGGTAAAACACTACACTGTTTTTTAAACGAGTACTTGACCTTTTGTTTAGGAATCATAAGGGAATTAAAAAAACTTCCTTTTGTTTGTTTTAGACAGAGATTAATAGTGATGACCAAGAGATTGGTAATAACCAGAGTACCCTTCCAGTAACCTTGAAATTAGGCTTTTTAGCCTTGCATTATAATTTTTAAGAGAGTAATATTATGATAAGACGGTAATTTATGAAATGAAAATAGTAATTTGCAAAACACACCTTTATATAATGCTTATAGCACACTACTTGCTTGAAGTCATCTATTCCTAGTACCATGTCAGGTACCATGTATATCAGCTGTGTTCCTGCTGATAGATCTACTTGCCATTCGTTGTACCCATGAGTTTGTATGGCAACTTGTACATGGTTGTGGAAGTCATCTATGTCAGGTACCATGTATATCAGCTGTGTTCCTGCTGATAGATCTACTTCCATGGTTCCGATAATTTGCCTATCATCCATCCACCTTGTGTCTCTTAGGACCACAAGGGCTGTAGTCCCAGCTCCTCTTCTGTGTAAGGTATGTAGTCTGATCATAAACATACCAAGGTGGATATGTTGCATTCCGGACTCTCTTAGCCTTTGGTGGCTCTGTGGGTTACATAATCTGAGCTCTGTTTGAGTTTCACCAACACACAATATTCTTTGTTCTGAGTAGTGTTGGTAGACTCTATGCCTGACAATTTGCCTGTTACTTCCGTAGAGTACCTCTGCTGGTACCAGCTCAGCTCTTCTTTGTCTTGAAACTTCTAGTTGTTGTTCTGGATCTAATTCTGATTCATGACTTCTTCTGTAACTTCCTCCGAATCTGTTTCTAATAGATCTGTTAAGGTTGTGCATTCTTCTGGCTCGTCCTGTAGTCTCTTATTTGGTCTTCTTGGGTGGGTAGATATGTTTGTGTTGCAGATCTATTTAGGACGTTTGTTCTGAACGTATTCATTTCGCCTTTCTTCCTGAAACTTCTTTCTCGTATTCTTCTTTGAAAATTTGATTTGGGTCTTTGAATACGTATATGGGGCCTTGTTTACTGCTTGTTTGCTATTTTTCGGAAATTGCTAAGTTGTTCAGCCTTTTTGTAAGACCTTCTATGGAGTCTTCCAAATTAGCAGGGTTGGATTCTCTTTTCCCAAGGCTTCAATGTTTCTTCTTAGCTTCTCAACCTCTTCACTTATTTCACTAAGCCTTTGAGCTTGCTTAGTAATTAAGTAAATAAGTGTATTATTTTGTTTGATGATTGCTACGCTAAGTATTTCTTATATTTTCCTCACACTTTTCTATCCTTTGCTCTAATTTTTCAAGGTGCTCAGTAATTTTATAAAAGTTTTTAATCGAAACTTTTGAAAATAATAGTAACCGATCGTAAATACAAGAAATGTTATTATCTAAATCCAAAAGACTAAGTTTTTGTTTTTCTGAAAGGTTTATAAATTCAAGGTTAGCGGTTTGGGAATGATTATACCAATCTTTAATTGTTTGTTCAAAACGGTCAGACATGAGCAAACCGAACAAAGTTCGACATGCTCTGATACCAAAGTGGTCCGATCGTTACTGTTTCTGTTGTAAATATAAAAAGGACAAGCCGTTTAATCAAGCCTTATGACCAACCCAAACTCAGCTTTTCTCTGGTAAAACACTACACTATTTTTGAAACGAGTACTTGACCTTTTGTTTAGGAATCATTAGGGAATTAAAAAAACTTCCTTTTGTTTGTTTTAGACAGAGATTAATAGTGATGACCAAGAGATTGGTAATAACCAGAGTACCCTCCTAGTAACCTTGAAATTAGGCTTTTTAGCCTTGCATTATAATTTTTAAGAGAGTAATATTATGACAAGACAGTAATTTATGAAATGAAAATAGTAATTTGCAGAACACACCCTTTTCCTGGAAAATCTGAAGCATAACTTGTAAATGCTTTTCATGACCAGCTTCATTCTTTGAGAATACCAGAATATCATATATGTATACTGCAATGAATTCCTCTGTTCCTTTGAAACATTCATCCATTTTTCTTTGAAAAATAGCTGGAGCATTCTTTAAACCAAATGACATGACTAGCCATTCATAAAGTCCTTTTGGGACTAAGAAAGCTGTGAAACACACCACTTTTAAAAAAAACAAAACTTTAACGCGCGTAAGTCTTAACCCAGGATTTTTTTTTTTACCCTCTCGTGTACCGCGAGAGAATCCTTCCTGGACTCTCGCGACCCGCGAGGGACCCTTTTTCTCAGAATGTTTCCAGTTTTCAGCAGTTTTCACACTTAACCATTTTTCCAACCTTTTTCATTTTGCTTAACATCAAAACTTTACCAACACTTAGATTTTTGACCAAAAACATCATGACAACATATGATTACATCAAAACTTAACTTTTGTGCCAAATTACACCACTTTACAAGGATTTTACGAAAATCCTCAAAATACCAAAAATGCATACGAGAACCCTCCAAGCTTGGACGTTGACCTTGACCTATTTCGGAGCTTTCCCTGCATAATCACATAAACTTATAACCATTAGTAATGAGATAAACACAACCAACAAGTATTTACAACTTGTTTTCATCCTTTTCACCCATTTGACCCGTTTGCCTCTATTTGGTCAATTATAGTTCCATACATTAGCATTTCGTCAACATATTACCATTGTAATGTGTTAAACATAACAAACAAGTGATTACAACTTGTTTTCACACCTTTCACCCATTTGACCCGTTAACACCCATTTGGCCAATTAAGGATTTCATACACTTGTATATCACCTACAAGTTACTTTCATCATTTCATTATCACTTTTCCATTTCCATTATGGCACGTAGGCCATAACTTCATATCCCAAAGGATACGAGATCATAACTCCATAACTAATCTATCCATTATGGTACTTAGACCATAACTCCATATCCATTCTATCCATTATGGTTCATAGACCATAACTCCATATCAACATATCCATTATAGTGTAAATACTATAACTACATTCCTTCAATTATACATACCATTTTATACTCATTCATACCACATAACAAATTATGCAACTTTACACATTATACATACAACATTGCATAAAACTCATTTATCATCAAAACTAAGTAAGTGCAAAAGCACTTACCTTTCGGGTTAGAAGATCCCGCACCGCTTTCAAGCTTTGCAATTTGATTACCTAAACACATTCGCCTAGTTTAGTAATCTAACATATACCAAAATTTCATTACAATTGAGTTCACAACTCAATTTCCCAATTCCAACCCAAATTGACCCGTTTGAGTTATCCTCATAACCAAACACCCTCTTTCACCACAAACTCACCTACTTGAGTTTCATTAACTTAATCTTAACACTAATTCTTCTTTCAAAAATTATTATTAAGTTAATTTGGTGTTTTTTCTAGTGTCTAACATCTTAAAAACACTTAATCTTCATTAATTCACCATTCAAGCCTTATGACCCAAACACCCCCAATTTTCACCATATGAACCCTAACTTCTCATAATCAAAATCAAAGGGTTCTAGGATGTTAATCATCATTCTTTAACTTTAGTTTAGCTAGATTATCAATAATCTAACACCATTTCATCACATGCATACATAATTTCGGATTTCACCCAAAACCTACCAAGAACACATACATGGTGAAATCAAGAGGAAGAGAATCACTTACTTGATGTTAGGAAGGTGTTGTGTGAGCCAAAACCTTCACTAATCAAGCTTCAATTGCACGAAAATGGCTTCAACACACTTTTCTCCTTTTTCTCTCTTGATATGAACGACTCAAAATGTGTAAATGAAGCCAATTTTGACTTCACCAAGTCAAATGGCAGTTTTTTGGCAATTTTACACATTTAGTCCTTCAACTTCCATTTCACCCATTTCGTTCTTTAGTTAGTTAAAACTAACATAATCCCATTACAAACTTGAAACCCACTTGTTTCAACTTATTTATAAAATATTATTTCCACCATAATATTAAATATAAATATTTAATTATTTGAAGACGAAACCCGGATTTTGGTTCGTTACAAGCTGTCCATTCAATTGAGTCCTCTGCCATTGCAACTTGATGGAACCCTGATTTAAGATCGAATTTTGAGTATAATTTTGCTGTTCCGATTCTTTGTATCAGAGTGTTAATACCAGGTAAGGAATATTGGTCTTTATAGGAATTATCGTTGAGAGTTCGATAATTAAAGACTATCCTTTCTTTTCCTTTAATTTCTTTTCCTGTTGCTGGGTCAACAGTAGTTCCCGAGTTTACCATCATTGCCATAGTTCTGTGCCTGCTTTTTCTTGGGCGGATTACTCCCAGTTTCAGGAGGGCATCAACATGTTTCTGGAAGCTTGCTTCAAGAGCCGGTGTTACATGTTTTAATGGTTTATCTTGTATTGTGACATCTGGATTGATGATATCCAGCCTATAAGTTTCACCATTCTTCCTCCAATGTTTTAGGGGTTCTTCTCCAATATACCCTTGTTCTCGAAGCTCATTTAATATTGGTTTGAACCTTGCTTTCAGCTTTTCTGAATCTAGTTTGGAGAAGAAAACCGTTTCTTGTAGTTCTTGGTAAAACTCTTCGTCCATATCAAGCTCTTCTATGGCTGCTGTGTTTACCTCCGTTGTTTGGACTTCAAAGCCCAAGTCTGTCTTTCAAATCAACCCGTGATAACTTCTAGGGAGACCACTGGCCAGAGGTCCGAAAGCAAAATCAAAGGGCCCGAAAGCTGCTTTGTGAACTTGAGGCCCTATGCAACGAATGGGGCCGGATCCCAATCTAAAACAAGAAAAATGTTTTCAGCCCAAAGCAAGTTTCTAGAAGGTCGGTTTGCTCATGTCTGACCGTTTTGAACAAACAATTAAAGATTGGTATAATCATTCCCGAACCGCTAACCTTGAATTTATAAACCTTTCAGAAAAACAAAAACTTAGTCTTTTGGATTTAGATAATAACATTTCTTGTATTTACGATCGGTTACTATTATTTTCAAAAGTTTCGATTAAAAACTTTTATAAAATTACTGATCACCTTGAAAAATTAGAGCAAAGGATAGAAAAGTGTGAGGAAAATATAAGAAAAACTCAGAGTGAAACCAGAAAAGGCCTCCAGCAGATTTCTTCATTGCCAGACCTGGAAATACCACCAGAAGATGCATACATCGTAATCGAAGTGGCAGCCATGCGAAATCTTCAAGCAGTTTTGGACTTCAAAGCCCAAGTCTGTCTTTCAAAATCAACCCGTGATAACTTCTGGGGAGACCACTGGCGAGAGGTCCGAAAGCAAAATCAAAGCTACCTCCAATAATATCCAAAAGAATAGAAGAGGCTTTTAGAAATAAGTATCCTGGATTAACTGCAAGAGTTCTCCCTGCAATCAAATTCACGCATACTTACATTTCTAAAATGTGCACAGAGGCAGCCCTGCAAAAGGAACTTAGAGACTTAACCTTATGCTCAGCAATACCTATACCAGGGTATTATGAAAAAACAAGAAAAAGGTATGGCATAAGAAAGTCAAGGACATATAAAGGAAAGCCTCATGATAAAACTCATGTGAAAGTATTCAAAAGAAAATATAAAGAAGACAAAGGCAGGGTCAGTAAATGCAAATGTTATATTTGTGGAAGAGAAGGCCATTTTGCTAGAGACTGCAGAAGCAAAAGTGGTAACATAGCAAGAAGGGCAATAATAGACTATCTTGATCTAAAGGAAGATTGTGATATTATATCAGCTGACGTTAGCGATCAAGACACGGTTTATAGCATATCAGAAGGAGAAGGAGGTGCAACAATGCTAAACATAGGGTCAATGATAGAAGACTCTCCACTGGAAGAAAATGCTTTCATTATTCAGGAAGAATACTGCTTCATGTTTCATCCTGAAAGCACTGAGGACATTTACAAAAGAGTTCTCGATGAAAATTGGACCCCACCAATAACTCAAGATAGGTATGCAAAGCTGTAAAGTAAAAGTTAGTGGATGCTTTTTCAAAAATAATGGCCATTATTGTACCATATATCGGCCACATGTTTGTGTAATAATTCTAGGCGAATATTCGAGGGCATATGTCTTCTGAATCCGCCTATATAAGTTTGTATTTTCCGTTTTTGAGAGCAGGAAGCATATACACTTCACTCTCAAACACATGTAACAAAACCTTAAGTGTGCAAGAAGCAAGTAGTGTGCTATAGGCATTATATAAAGGTGTGTTTTGCAAATTACTATTTTCATTTCATAAATTACTGTCTTATCATAATATTACTCTCTTAAAAATTATAATGCAAGGCTAAAAAGCCTAATTTCAAGATTACTGGGAGGGTACTCTGGTTATTACCAATCTCTTGGTCATCACTATTAATCTATGTCTAAAACAAACAAAAGGAAGTTTTTTTAATTCCCTTATGATTCCTATACTTCTTCTTTCACCGGGTATAGCTGTGATTCCATTTGTAGTTACGTGATTAACTACGTTTTCGACGTTGTACTGGAACCCAGTGTAGCTGGTATTTGATATCCTTCCCACAAGTCCTACTGTTATTAGTAGGTTGCTTTCTCCCCCCTGCCATTCATTGTACCCATGAGTTTGTATGGAAACTTGTAAGCATTAATCACTGGATGAGCTTAGCAACTCAAAGGGCGAATCCTGAATATCAAGAAGCCGTTAAAACAACAGAAGAGATAGAATCACCATCCTTGGGTTTTATAAGACCATCAGATTATAAAATAGGTGCTACTTCTCTCAGCGTAGCAATCATCAAACAAAATAATACACTTATTTACTTAATTACTAAGCAAGCTCAAAGGCTTAGTGAAATAAGTGAAGAGGTTGAGAAGCTAAGAAGAAACATTGAAACCTTGGGAAAAAGAGAATCCAACCCTGTTAATATGGAAGACTCCATAGAAGGTCTTACAAAAAGGCTGAACAACTTAGCAATTTCCGAAAAACAGCAAACAAGCAGTAAACAAGGCCCCATATACGTATTCAAAGACCCAAATCAAATTTTCAAAGAAGAATACGAGAAAGAAGTTTCAAGAAGAAAGGCGAAATGAATACGTTTAGAACAAACGTCTTAAATAGATCTGCAACACAAACAGATCTACCCACCCAAGAAGACCAAATAAGAGACTACAGGACGACAGCCAGAAGAATGCAACGAGAGAATAAGCGCATACGCAAGCGGAAAGTTCAAAACTATCCAGTCCACCATCGATGCAGAAATCAATGCTTGCATAAACTCCCTAGAAAAATTAAAAATATATTATCTTGACAAAAGAGAGATAACCCTAAGAACAGACTGCCAAGCTATTATAAGTTTTTATAACAAAACTAATAGTAACATGGCATCAAGGGTTAGATGGTTAAAGTTTGCTGATATAATCACGGGAACGGGAGTCCAAATAAATATTGAACACATAGAAGGGAAACAGAATACCCTGGCAGATGCCTTATCAAGACTGGTAAATCTCTGTTTTGCAGAATGTACAGATCAAGCCGCCCTATGCAACGAATTGGGCCGGATCCCAATCTAAAACAAGAAAAATGTTTTCAGCCCAAAGCAAGTTTCTAGAAGGTGACGCACTGAATGACGAAAGGGTCAAAAATCACATATGTATACTTATGTGCCAAAGGCTAGGGCCGGTAAAACATGTCTAAACGTGTTAAACATACCAGATACGACACGATTAATACGAGTGCTAGACACGACACGATTAATACGAGTGCTAGACACGACACGATTAATACGAGTGTTAAACACGAACACGATGCAGTTTACTAATCGTGTCATTTTCTTCAAACACGAACCTGTTTATAAACGTGTTACATGCCATGTTTAACACGATTAATATCACTTATTTAGTGACACTGCATGACCCGACACGACATGACACAACTCGAAAATTTTAATCGGTTAACAAATAACAAGATAAAATAAAGATCACCAAAAATTAAAATTCATAATAATAATATCCTTCAAGAACAATCCTTAACATATAAATATCTAAATCTTTAAAAATATAAATATGTATAATCGGGTCTAATCAGGTTAAGACTTTTTTATACACGATTTTAATCGTGTCGACTTGTTTATGACACGAAACTTGTTAAGTTCAAACCTAAACGTGTTTAAGTTCGTGTCATGTCGTATTAAGAAATGTGTCGGTTCAGCTCGAAAAATATGTAAATTTTAGGGGGGAGTGTTAAAAAAAATGATATGAATTAAGTTATGTTTGAGTTTTTAGTATTGGAAGACAGCAAAATCAACACGTCTCCAGATGTAAATTTCCTGTTAATCAAAATAAACTCTTTTCACACCGAACAACACTCTCCAGTTTTAGAAACTGCTGCAAAGCTTTTACTTTCACACACACTTTCTTTCCTCTTTGCATTCTCATGTACAAGTAGAAAAAAAGGTCAATTTTTGGTTCTTGGGGTTACCTTTTTTCTTTCTTGAATACTATAATCATTGTGATTTCAAGATCGGTGGTCAATCCTTGTCTTGATCTGCAACAAACACTGTTTCTTTACATGAAATTACTCCAATTGTGAATAAGATGGCTCAATTATCTGAACGCCAAAGGTCACCAAATGTGCAGCAAAGGGGGTTTCGAGTTCAAGCTCCATTGGTGAGCCCCATCTCTTCTTTGACTTTTTCTTGATACCCATATGAATTTATGCAGAAATCATCAATTTTTTCAACAATTATTGGTTCAAAATGTGTTATTTTTTGTGGGTTTTGAATCTTTACAAGTATTTAGGGATACCCAGACGAATTTATGATGAAATGAGCAGTTTTTGACTTTTTTTCTCAAGAATGGTTGACTTTAGCTTGTGGGTCTTGTTTCTTTACATCATCTGTGGGTAATTGACATATATATATATATATAATGATACCCAGATGAAATTATGATGAAATTGGTAGTTTTTTCTCAAGAATTGTTGACTTTAGCTTGTGGGTTTTGTTTCTTTACATCATCTATGGGTGATTTACAAGTATATAGAGGTACCCAGAAGAAATTATGATGAAATGAGTAGTTTTTCCTCAAGAATTGTTGACTTTAGCTTGTGGGTTTTTGTTCTTTACATCATCTGTGGGTGACCTTGTTATTGAGTTTAGCTTCTTTATGTCATGTATATGAGTAGCATATAGAGGCATCTAGTGTTCAGATTTTTATATATGATTTGGGTTTCTGTTCATTTAGGCATGGTTTCAGTAACACCCTAGATAAATCCCACCTTGGCCGTGGACAAGAGAGATGTTGGGTTCCTAAGGAATACCGGACCTCAAATATGACCAACGTTTTGGACGCATTGACTGTGGATGAGAAGAGAAGTTCACAGTTAAGCGTGCTAGGGTGGGAGTCAGTTTTCACTCAGGCAACCAAAACAAATCCGTGAGCCCTAGTGGGCAAAACGGACAATATTGGTTGGTATGAGAGGCCGGATGTTTTGGTTTCTGTTAATTTGTGCTTCCTTTTAACATTGTTTTGTTGAACATTATTATTTGAGTACTAATTGTTGTGTGTGTGCTATTTCTGCCTATGAAAACAGAGTAAATTAGTGCTACATAATTTACAACACTGATGCATATAAAAGGTTATCTACATCTTTGTAGCTGTTCTATGTTTCCACTCTCAACTTTGGGAAATGGATGATATTCGGAATCTGCCAAACACTCAACATTATCTAAAGTGATTGTTGTCCCCAAGAGGACATCCTGGTGGTAAAGTGGAGTGCGGAGTGCAGGTGTAGTGATTTTAGGAGTAGAGTAGGTGTAGAGTAGAGAGTGTGTGTTCGGTGGTAAAAAAAATATTGAAAGTGATTGTTTCAATTTCAAAATGAATGTGATTTAGTGCATTCTAACTCGAATGTATGATTACAGGTTGAATCTGTATCATGCTACTGCAAAGTTGACGCGGGCTTAAAAACAGTGGCTGGAGCCCGAAAATTTGTTCCCGGGTCAAAAATATGCATCCAGCCTGACATCAACCCGCACGCACACAAGTCTAAAAACAGGCGTCACGAAAGAACAAGAGTCCAACCACCTCTCCTTCCCGGGCTTCCTGATGACCTGGCAATCATTTGTCTAACCCGAGTACCACGGGCTGACCATAACAGACTCCGGCTCGTTTCCAAACGATGGTCCCATCTTTTGTCAAACAATTACTTTTATAATCTTAGGAAAACCCTTGGAATGGCAGAAGAATGGGTCTATGTCTTCAAACGAGACCGCGATGGAAGGATTACATGGCATGCTTTTGACCCGATTTACCAAACATGGCAACCGTTGCCACCTATCCCGATGGAGTACAGTGATGCACTTGGATTCGGGTGTGCGGTTTTAAGCGGGTGTAATCTTTATCTGTTCGGGGGTAAAGACCCGCTTAGAGGACCCATGAGCCGAACCGTTTTCTACAACGCACGGACAAACAGATGGCACAAAGCACCCGACATGCTTAGAAAACGACATTTTTTCGGATCTTGTGTTATAAACAACTGTCTTTACGTGGCGGGTGGAGAATGTGAACGGGCCCACCGGGCTTTACGGTCTGCTGAATTTTATGACCCGAATAGACGCAGGTGGAGTTTCATATCGGATATGAACACTGCAATGGTTCCGTTTATCGGGGTTGTGCATAACGGGAAATGGTTTTTAAAAGGGCTTGGGGATCACCGGGAGGTTTTGAGTGAAGAGTATAGACCGGAAACAAACACGTGGATGTCGATTACTGATGGTATGATTGCGGGTTGGCGCAACCCGAGCATTTCTATGAATGGAAACCTTTATGCTCTAGATTGTCGGGACGGGTGTAAGATTAGAGTTTACGAAGAAGATACGCGTTCTTGGAAACGGTTTATTGATAGTAAAGTTCATCTTGGGAGTTCTCCTGCACTCGAGGCTGCGGCTCTTGTTAATCTTAACGGTAAACTGTGTATCATTCGGAATAATATGAGTATTAGTCTTGTTGATGTATCGAGCCCGGATCGCCACATCGAGAGTAATCCGCACCTTTGGGAGAATTTCGCGGGCAAAGGTCATATAAAGACGATGTTTACAAACTTATGGTCGAGTATATCAGGAAGAAATGGTCAAAAGAGTCATATTGTGCACTGTCAAGTGCTTGTAGCATGAGCCATTGGTTATGGTCAAGAATTATTGAACTGGATTGCCTTGCTTTCTTCATCATGTTAGGGGGACCGAAAATCTATGAAACCGACTTAACCGTCCAAACCGAAGCAGGTATGCGGTTTGGCCGGTTTAGCTGGTTTGAGATCCAAACGATTTAGTTCACAGTTTTTATTATAAAAAAAGATTTGTGTATAGAACTTTAACTCATGGTGAATATTTGAATTGCTTTTTATGTTTAGATCTGGCAACTACTTGATTCATTTACTTCTCATTAGTCATGGAACACAATATAATGCTTACAGGTCATTTGTTATATCACGAAACATATTCTTCGTCGTTTGTCATCAGGATGCTAACAAACTCTTATACCAGTTGACACAGCGTCAAAGAATAAAATACAAAAAAAGAGAGCATGCTCTTTGAACGAAAAGTGAGACGTTTTCGTCCATATCTTTTGGGAACTTCAAACGGAGCGAAAGTTACACTCGTTTTAAGTTGAATCATTTTCTAGCCCCCTTGATTTTATCCCGTTAGTCAAAATACGAGTCTATGGATTCTTCAAACGGAGCGAAAGTTACCAGAGTTATTTTGGAAAAGTTCTGGATTTCTACTTCGTTTTGGATCCTCAAAATGGTTTAAACCGCCTCTGCCTATAAGACCCTCACCCTCACTGGAGTCTCATAGCTAGTCTGCACAATCGGCAAGTCACAACCGTAACCCTTTGAATGATTATAATTTACTTTAATTCGTCACAAAACATCAAATATAAACAATGAATCTTTGTTTTGTTTATGTAATTCATCACACATAAAACAATTTTCTAGCCCATGGTCTTGTGGCCTGATGGTACAGGTGATTATCCTTCACAAAAGTGGTGTGAGTTTAGATCATACAAGTTCAGGTTTAGATGGTATTTAAGAGCATAAACCTAGTTCATTTGAACCTGTTTTGTTAAGCAGTTATTTATTTTAACTTAGTACCTAACCATCTATTGAGGCTTTGTGTTGGACTGCTGTGGTTGATCTATATCTTGTCAAGTAAAAAAATATACAGTTAAACGTGAAACGGGTCAATGGGTGAAACGAGTCAAATGGGTTATAAAGTTACCCAAATTCTATTTTTATTGCATAAAGCCTTCTAACATATTTTTCTTCAAATATTTAGATCATTATTGTTTTTATGATCATATTAACACATCAATCATATATACCTTTTTAATAAAGAATCATTGTTAAGAACATTCTTGCAGTTAAGTTTAAAATTTTTATCATTTTATTTGTTTGACCCATTGGCATTAAGAAGTTCAAATCAACCTGTTTTTACATAAAAAAGTTGAAATTGCCACCCCTAATTCATCATCAACATTTAATTTCTTTGAATTAAACAATTTACAAGGTTATAAACAATTGTTTCTGTTTTTGCAGACTTTAATAATCCTTTTAACGTTAATAAGACAGAACAAAGTACTCTTGTTGATATAGTTTATCCAACTGAAGCAGGGCCTGTAAGTTTCTCTTTACACTAACTATTGCTATTGACTTGGGTTAGTACTAATTAATTGTTATTTTATAGGACATACTATTTGTTTACATTACATGTGAAAATCCCATTTACTTATGAATGGGTCGATACAGGTCAAGTTTGCAGCTTGGCCTGACCTGACCCGTTTTGACCTATATTAAATATTTACCTGTTTTACATTGCCTTAGAATGAAGTAATTTTTAGGTTTTGGCAAAGATCATCAAGTACTCTGATCCACAACGGGAAAACTAATGAGACGTTAGCCACATGCATGTGCTTTTCATGCATGCAGGTTGGCCTTACCCGACCCGTTTTTACCTATATTAAATATTTACCTGTTTTACATAGCCTTAGAATGAATTCAAGAACTAATGAGACTTTTATTTTAATTTCTTGAATCATTTACGTCTCATTAGTTTTTTAATTCATCTTGATGCTTATATTTGAATCTCTATAAGGGTCATTGATGAAATGGTATAACATCAAACAGAACTTGTAAAAATTGGATCTTTGTTATATTTGGTACATGAAAGATGGAAAAAAGATGTATGCATACATGTGGGCTTGAAGTATCTTGATTCATTTACTCATTTTAGGTAGAAATCTAACGTGTAAAATGAAATTATAATGCATTATGATATGAAACATTGAAGAAAATAATGAATGTTTCCAAAAAATTGTAATTGTACAACAATCATTTGAATCTGATAACAGTTGTTCTTGAAATCTTCTATTTAGTATCAAGTACCCCTGTTTAACATCTCATGAAAACGTTTAAGCGATTCTGCACGTTGAATCTTAAGCCGATTCCTGAAATTATTGATGAAATCATCTGCTTTTTTATCGATGTCGCTTTTCTCTTCTATCATTTCAAATCGCCGTGGGACCCTTTTTGTCATGTTTTCACCATTCTTCATTTCAGCCTTTCTTGAGCTTTCTTTAACCTTCTCCATTTCTGCTACTTATCTTTAGATGTAATCAGGGGGGGGGGTGTATACTTACATGTTTATTGGTATATATATAGGTTAAGATTGTGAAAGTTGAAAGGGTGGAAAGGGGAAAGAATGTGTGATGCATTTGTTAATAAGGTTGAATATTCTGCATACAAAAGCTAAAGTTTTGAAACTCCACACATAAATTGAACAACTTTTTGGCTTCATTGGCGCACATCTAATGAGAACTACTCCATTAAACCTTAAATTAATTGGCATTTGGTCACATGCAACTTTAATTATATGTAAAATATAATTTAAATGGGAATAAGGCAACAAGTAGTCCCAGCCTGGAATGAAAATGATAGGGAACCCAATAATAAGATGTAGAGATGCAAAATTTGATGATTTTATAATAAGTTCATCTTTGATGCTAAAACAGTTAAACCTATAAATGCATACGCTATGTGTTATGGTCACGCTTCACTTTGGTGCATTAACCGCCATCTAAGCGTCGCATCACCATGTTTCTTACCATCTTTCACCTATGTGATACTCCTTCTCCGCTTTAATCCGCCATTTAAAATAAAGGTAAAACACTACATAATAGTAACCAAGTTTTAAAAGTGTTTCAATTAGGTCACTCACCATAGTATACCCTGGAGTGTATACCGTGTAAAATGCGTATTTGAGTGACCTAATTGTCAATTGAAACACTTTTGAAACTTAGTTATTATTCTATAAAGTTACCTTAAAAATAAATAATAGAACATTTAAGAGAGAGATAGATAGATAGATAGATAGATAGATAGAGAGAAAGTAGACTATAGAGAGATAGAGATAGAGAGAGAGAGAGAGTTGGGGTGAGTGGAGGATCTAGTGCGTTAAACATCCACCACACTTTACCAAAAGTGCGGAGATCCTCAAGGGGTGACCCTCTAATTAACTTTTTATTTATATGTATACCCAATGGAAAACTCATTAATAGCCCATTAATAATAGTTAGGTCCATCAACTAATTACTAGCCATAGATTAATAAATAAATAATTCAATTGATCATTTAATAACTAAATAAATGATTATAAAAGTCACATAATAAAACCATGTCTTACAGAATCTCCGTCTCTACAACCAAACTCTACAACCAAAGATCGCTTCTAGAAAGAAGGAAAAAGTGGTTGCATCCCCAACTGTTAGAAGATAGCCATGGACTATTGTGTAGATGGACTTCTTGCTAAGGGTTACCAACATGGTACACATTCCATACAAGAACGTGTGTGAATTTTAGTCAAATACGAGCCGAAATAGAAGCAGCAAACTTTTTTTAGAACTTCTCCTCCAATTTTATAATAGTTTATTATTTTGATTATGTAGTAATTAATTAAATTAAATAAAACAATATTAAAAATAAATAGTTTATTATAATAAATAATTTAATTATGAAAAACAAATGTAAGGGGTGGTGATGATATGGAAATGAAAGATGTTTGTAAAAGAATGATTAGAGAGGAAATAAATGTTTTTAAAAGATGGACGTGAGCTTTTGTGGATTTATACACCGGAGATGCACTTGTACAATACGGGCACTCGAGAAAATATAACATAGCACTGTAATATTTTCTAAAGAACAGGGGCCTTAAGCGTATTATGTATATTTTTACAACAATGTAACTTTTTTTTAGTAAATTGGATTTTAATAATATAAACCATTACTCATTGGTCGATAATAATCCATACTAATAGTTTGACTGTTGACAGCATTAACTTTCATTTTTGTTGTCAAGGACAGTCTCTATAGCATAATAATCATAGATTTACACTTAGTTCTCACTTTACGTTTCTCCATTTCATTCAAAATCATAATTTTTAGTAAAGTTAAGTGTAAATCGAGTGCAAATCTATTATGATTATACTATTAAGACTGTCATTTACAACAAAAATGAAAGTTGAGATTGTCACCAAGCTAAATTGTTAGTATAAAATATTATCGACCAATGAGTCATAGTTTGAATTATTAAAATCTGATTTGTTTTTTTTTTAAATTAGCATATACCGTTGGAAGTTACGATCCTAAAATGAACTAGAAAAAGAACCGTCCATTATCTATATTTCGATATTAAAAACCAAGTTGCGTAACGCTGTCCTAATCCACTAGTTATTGTATATTTAATATTTAATATTTAATGTACTATTCTTAACCCTATACTAAATGAAATTGGGTCCTACAGTGGTTGTAAGCATTTCCTTTAATATTATATTTGACACATAATTTTTTTTTTATATTTTTAATTTTCAACCTTTATATATATATATATATATATGATATAAGATAGTGGTGGTAGGCCATAAGGACATTTTTGTCCTTTTATCTAAAATTAACAGAAAACTTTTACGGTGTTAGCCATCTGGCTTTAATTGAAATAAAAGTAAAACCATAGTGACTAGGGGGTGTTTGGGATTACTTATTGAAAACAACTTATAACTTTTTAAAAAAGTAAGTCCTTACTTACTTTTAACTTATAACTTTTTCATCCTTACCCAAACAAATTTTTGACTTATTGACTTGTTGGAGAAGTTAATAAGTCAATAAGTAGGTTTGGAAGTTATTGAGTTTAAAAATAAATTATTGACTTATTAGCTTTTTAAAAAAACTAATAAGTCAAAAAATTGTTTGGTATGGATAAAAGTCCTTTTTATTTTGGCTTTTTGATAAGTTTTAAAAAGTTGTTTTCTAAAAGTCACAAATCCTGGCTTTTTAAAAGTCCTTATGACTTTTTGAACATAAAATTACCAATCTGCGCACCCTTTACCCTACAATAAATACAAACTAAGCCAAACACTTTAAAAAAATAACTTATTGACTTATTGGTTTTTTCCACCACAAAAGCTAATCTAAACACCTTTTTAAAAACTCTTTTTAAAAAAAGTTATAAGTCAATAACCATTTTTAACAAAAAATAATTTTAAAATTAAATAAACAATCCCAAACACCCACTAAAAAAGTAAAATTAAAACTAATAGACTAAAAACGATAATTGAACCAAATCACAAAGGCTAAAACCGTAGTTTACTCTCAAAATAAATATAAAAAGGACACAGGGATAAAGAGGCGGTTAAATCAACTTTTTTTTTGAAAGCTTAATTTCTTAATTTCTGTTGAGAGTGAGACTTGAACCCATGACCTCTTCAAACCTTAATGTTCCTTAGAGGATTTTTCTTTACTATTGAGCCACCAACCCCGATAGTTAATTCAACTAATATTATATTTTTGAGTTTACAATAGTCTTCGTCTTCGTCTTCTTCAAGGAATATTATAGTCGAGAAGGAATATTATTGTCGACGGTTCGTTTTCCTTCTTTTATTAATTCAATGGTCAAGGTCTTCCATTTTTAAATGTACCAGTAATAATGAAACTAAATATTTCAGTTTTTAAAAGTAGTTTTTTAAGGGCAAATATTTTTTTAATAAGACTTTAACGGGTGATTTAAACCTTAATGGTTTCTAAATGTAGTTATCTTTTGAGTTTGAGTAAACTTTGTTTTTGCTCTATGTGGTTTAACCATTTTAACTCTTTTGCTCTAATAGTTTGAAAATGATCAAAACACTCATTGAGGTTACAATTTTGTTGCCATTTTACTCCCTAACACTAACTCTGTTAAATATTTCAGTTAAAATAAAGGTTATTTTGATAATTTTATAATGTAAGATTATATATATATATATATATATATATATATATATATATATATATATATATATATATACACCGGTTAATCTTCTTCATCATCGGTCTCCTATCTCACTCCCCCATCACCACATCTTTCCTCAAACCACCACCAATTCCAACTTTACCCCTACCCAGTTCACAGCAGCTTTCTTGGCAGCTCTCTGAGATGGCACTCTTCCTCCACTTCGGACCAAACACTTTCACCGACACCGAATGGGGCACGGGCCACGCCGACCCATTAGTCTTCAACCCCAAAGCCTTCAATGCAACCCAATGGGTCACGGTTGCCAAGGAAAACGGGGTCTCTCGGGTCATCCTTACTGCAAAACATCATTATAGGTTTTGCTTATGGCCGTCCGATTACACGGATTACAGTGTGAAATCGAGTCCGTGGAGGAATGGGAATGGTGATGTGGTGGGGGATTTGGCTAAAGCTGCTGAAGAAGGTGGGATTCAATTGGGTGTTTATCTTTCTTCATGGGATAGACATGAACCTACTTATAGGAAAACCAAGAGTATAATAATGAATATTATATGGCTCAAATGACTGAATTGTAATTTTATAAATCTTGGCTTCACACACACACACTCTCTCTCTCTCTCTCTCTAAATCTTGAAAGCATTTTTACGTGGGGAAGATGAAAGAAAAAGAAGGGATTAATAATAAATAGTTAAATACTTATCTGAAAATTACTAAAATATCCTTAATTTTAATTGAAATATTTAATAGAGTTAGTGTCAGGGAGCAAAATGATAACCTCAAGGAGTGTTTTGAGCCATTTTCAAATTATTGAAACATAATGTTTAAAATGAATAAACAACAGGGAGCAAAAACAAAGTTTACTTTTTGAGTTTTAAATGATTAACACTTTAATAGTAAAAAATTATTTTTAGTGTAAATTTCGTTTTGAGTCCTGTGGTTTGCATAAAAAATCGTTTTGATTCCAATGGTTTTAATTGGACTTTTTGAGTCATTGTGATTTCATTTTTGTTTCAATCACATAACACTAATACCGTTAGTTTTTTCTGTTAAATTAAGGGGTATTTTAGTCTTTTTATTGATAAAGACTGATATTATATTTTTGAACTTGAAGGGACTATTTCATAAATTACAAAATAATTAAAATTCAAGCCCACTCCACCCCACCCCTTCATCATCCTCATCAGACCCTTCCATCATCCTCATCAGATCTGGTGGAACCGACTTAAGAAAACGGCGATGGGATCATTCCAGGTTTTACAAGACCGACCCCTACCACAACAAAAAGCTTTTACAAAACCTAGCTCCGCCGTCGGTAAAAAGCTTTTACAAAACCCTAGCTCCGTTTATCCGACCACCACCATCTTCGACGGCCAGTCAGTGCCCAGAGCTTGTCGTCTCCGTCGTCATCGTGGTGTATTCAAGCAGGAAGGTAGGCTGGGGTTGAAAACCCCCCATTTCGGTTCAGGTAGGTAACAGTAGTGGTGTTGGGGAGGAGGAGGGTGGTGATGGTTGGTTCGATTTAGCCGGAGATGGCGGCCAAGAGGAGGGGGTGGCAGTGGTTGGTGGTGGGGGTGGCGGTGGTTGGTGGTGGGGGTTGCGCAGTGGTGGTGGATCTGGCCGGCGGGGTGGTCGTTGCCGTTGATCGTGGAGGAGGTTCAAGCAGGGACATATTGTGGGTGGGGGTGATTTGGTTTTATTAATTGACTTTTTGGTAAGTTATATAAACAATCCTCAGCTACGAAACTATTTTAATAACCAGTAAAAAGACTAAATTATCCTTTGATTTAACAGAAAAAACTAATAGTGTTACTGTTATGGGTTTAATTGAAACAAAAATGAAACCAAAAGTATTCAAAAAGTATAATTGAAACCATTGGACTCAAAGCGATTTTTTGAGCAAACCACGTGGACTTAAAACGAAATTTACTCTTAATTTTAGAATTAGTTACACGGATGGCCCCTGTGGTTTACACAGATTTCACTTTTGACCCCTAGGAATGAAAAATTACATGTTTAGACCAATAGTTTGCACGTTTGTAACATAGATGGCCCCTGAAATTGATGTCAGTTAAGTTTTTCAGTTAAACACATGTGAAATGACTAAAACACCCCAAATAATAAAAATATAATATTAAAAACATAATTTTTTTAAAATAATATCTTAATTCAGTGGGGCCCACCACACTAATTTTATCTACTACCCTCCCCCTCTCCTCCCTCTTCTTCTTCACCTTCAAGAGTCAAACCACCACCACCAACTCAAAACTGAAACCACCAACCACCACCTCGTAAAAACTCATCGAAAACTTTCTGCCCCCTCTCAATAACCATCACCGCCGCATACATCCATCACCGCCTACATCAGCCACCACTGCCCACATCCATCGCCACCTACATCAACCAACACCGCCCACATCAACCTCCAACCCCCCCCCCCCCACATCCTTCATTAACCAATAGAAAGAATTAGCGATATACGTTCAAAAAGTTGGAGATCTATTATTGAATCAGGTCTTGTACCATGGCAAGCAAGCACTCGGTCTGTTCAAAAGTCATACCACCATCCACCACCCCTCGGGAATCCCACCACCACTCTACCTCCACCCCACTTGCAATTTTCGGTGAAGACCATGCCACCGGGTCATCTCCTTCATCACTGTGTTCTACACACCCAATTCCCTTTTATGTGTTTGTTGATAACCCAATTTGCAATTTGGTTTTTTTCCTTTATCAATGTTTAGGGCTCATTACAATCAAGGGGGTATTTTCCATTTTTGGTGATAGATTGAATTCCTTGAAGATGATTTATAATCCCTAAATTAAATGTATGGCCCATTCTCACAACATCAGTAGTAAAGATCAGGTTCTCAAGCTTCACCATGAAGTTTCAATGCTTAATCCCAATGTTACTGAGATTTTGAGAGATTCGTGAGTTCTGGTGGTTATAATGAGTCTAAGATTAATGTAATTAGTGTTGGAGGTGGTGGGTCGAATGTAGTTAATTGAATGATTGAGAGTGAAATAAAGGGTGTGGAGTTTTGGATTTTGAATACTGAATAGTGAATACGCTATGAGAATCAGATCTAAAAAAGGGTCAAAATGATAGTTGGCTTGGTTGGTGATGTGTTGGTGGCGGTTGCAAGAGATTTCTGGGCCACTGGAGATGGTTGTGGTTGTCGCCGGAAATGACACCGGAGATGGTGGTGGTAGAGGACAAATGTTGAAGATGGTTATGAAGTGTGTTTGGGTTTAGGTTTTGTGAGTCAGACATGTATTAGTTTATTTTATGATTTTTTTTTATGTTTGTGGGTCCTAAGGATTTGCAATTTTTCTTTTTTTTTATTTTAAAGTCAAGGGTATTTTAGCCATTTCAGAAAACTTAACGGCCAAAGTTAACGTCCATCCAACTCAGGGGCCATCTATGTTACAATTGTGCAAACTATTGGTCTAAACATGTAATTTTCCATTCCTAGGAGCCAAAAGTGAAATACGTGTAAATCACAGGGGCCATCCGTGTAATTAATTCTTATTTTTATTAACTTGTTTTATTTATTTTCATTTTTATTGTATTTCAATAAATAGATGATGAATAACACATACTAGATTATGAGATTTTATTATTTTATATGGCATTAGAGAGTTTGAGAACGTATCTCCATAATCTAAGCCATGTTATTGAGAAAAACCTCATGCAACTAACCGAGGATTGAATTAACTACATACTTCACAATAATCAGCCCAAAATAATTTATCATGAGACATATGCTAAACCAGGGATCAAGACAAGTTTGCCAACAAAATTTATTTTTAGTTATTTGTAATTTAATTTTAAATTCCAGAATTTATATGAATTTACAAGATTTATATCCTGTTTTTATTTATCTAGCAAATATAATTTTATTTTATTTAATTTTAATTGGAAATAAATTACTGACAGATTACCGAGAGAACATCTGTCGACTGTATTTGGAAAAGTCCGTCGGTACTACTGTATGTTCCACTAGAGAAGTCTTGCTGACCACCAGAAGAAGACCTGTCGGTAGTCCGTCGTCATATAGCCGTCGGTTATCCTCCGGTAACCAAATTACCCACGCTCAAACTACCAACAAACCTCGACCGACATATTTGATTTTGCAAAAGTCTTTGTCTTCGTCAAGGAATATTATTGTTGAGGTTCGTTTTCCTTCATTGATTAATTCAATGGTCAAGGTCTACATTTTAACTTAAGTAATATTAATCATATATTTAATACGACAAATATGCTAGTAATAATGAAACTAAATATTTCGTCCTCGTCCTTCTCTAGAGGAGGTATATGTAGTTATTTTTTAAATAATGTAATTATTTTTTTGTTTTCAGCTAGTAAAAACGAGAAGCAACACGAGACAGAGGTGCGGGCAACATGGAGGGAGATGGATGCGACGTTGCAGGCCGAGCGGATGATAATGCAAGAAGTGATCGTAGCGACCATGGAAGAAGTATTGCGCTGAAAGGAGTCAGGTCCGCCACCACGTGACGACCCTCCCGCTATTAACTAGACTAATCTGTTGTATATAAGTTTTATATATTTTGTATAACCATATTTGGTATTTAGCTTTTATTCTAATAAGATTACTTTTATTTTATACATTTTTTATTCTAATAAGACTCGACGGAATCAGGTACAATGCCGGAAGGAAATCCGAACTGGTTGACGATGTCGTATATGGTGGGGATTGCAGAGATTGAAGCTGCGAGTGCGAGTAGGGCGACAAGGAGGAGAGACATTTGGGAAGATGCCATGTTAATACACAGCTTTGTGAGTTGTGAGGACTTGAATAAATTGAGAGTTAATATATAGGCAACAAAAAACTTTCCTGTCTATTTGAAAATTAATTTAATAAGTATTATAATCACCAATTAAATATTTTCAATATATGTTTTAAATGAAATTAAATTTTAAAAATGGCATAAAGAAAGATCTAGTACAAATTTACTCGTAGTAATTACTGTAAAAAACAACACATAAGTACAACTCAGGAATCATGTTATAATAATAATAATATCACTTAAAAATATCAGACTTCACTGCCGGGGTCGGTGGTTGGCGGCGATCGGGGTCGGGGGCGGCGGTCGGTGGTGGTTGGCATGGGCGACTACATTAGGTAAGCTGTGGTCATTGTAATAGATTTCAATTCCTTTATGATTGTTTAGTCACTCAAATGGATTAGGAATTCAAATTTTTTTAATAGATTTCAAATCCTTTAAATTCCAAATTCTTTGGACAATTACAATTTCAAATCAAATTCCAATTCAAATTCCGATTAACTACGCAAACTAAACGCACCTTAAAATGACTCAAGCGCCTCATTAATGTAATAGTTGATAGTTTCATTAATGTAATAGTTGATACATATGCAACAATGCAAGAGATTTGTTACACTAGGAAATGTAGAAAAAAGAAAATACTCAGTGTGAAAAATATGTATTTTATGTTTCTGTTTAATTAAAAAATTAAAAAAATCAATTATATATTGAAAGCAAAATCGCTAATTTAATTGAGACAAAGGACAGAATATGCTCATACACATGGTTCGTGTTCAGGTTTTGTTTCAAGTGAATAGTCCAGATCTGAAATTAAACATGCCCGTGGCCGCCATCTTTGAATCTTATTATACATTTAACATACTACAAAAGCCAAATGAGTTATGCATTATATATACTATTGATTTGCATAATTGCATGTCCAATATTTATTATATTTGTTTTAACTGAATTATATATTCTTATGACAACGGTGAACGTAACCGCTGTTAAGATCAATAATGACCATCAGATCTAGCCAAGATTAAATCCTGACCATGTTAAGTAGGCAATTGCACCAATTTGGGAGGAGCGGTTACCGACGGTTTCTTGATTTATGGTGGATTAACCATGTTCTCTCCTCCCCTCCACCACGTCACTTGTAAGTCGGTAAAGCTCTCTTTCTTCTGACCTACAACTGTACAACCTATGATATCTTCCTATTTGATGGCACAATCATACAAAGAGAAAGAAAGAATTAGATAGGCATATTTCTTCCGACGCTTCTATCCTCACCACCACCAGAGATCGATTTGCAATAGGTAATGTTCATCTCTTCGTCAGGTAATGTTGATCTCTGCCCATTCTTTTCTAGAGTTAAGTTTTGTAATCGTAAGTCACGTGGATGATACATGGCTAACTTTCCTTTAAAAACTAACTGGTGTTAACACCAGGGGCTAATAGCTCAACCAGTAGTTTGTAATTTTTAAAACCTAGAGGCCAAACATGCAGTTTGATCAAACCACAGTGACCATTTATGCAATTAACTCTTTAGTTTATTTATTTTATTTTAATTAATTGAGTTGTAATAATTATGTTTCTTTTATATAAGGTTTTCTAAACAAGGTTTTTGGTGGTCCTTAAAAACTCGAATAAGACCATTTTTCACCATTATTGTTTAGATTTTGAAGAATTATAATCGAGACCTCGTAATATTCTTGAGGCCGTTGACTTCGGCTGAAACCATTCGATTTCAAACTTTTCAACAAACGTATGACTTTTGAGCCATTTGCTCGACTGCATCACTAAACTATTCACTAAATATCATATACTTTTGTTTTTGCAATCGCCTTCGTCAATGAATATTATTTGTTGAAGGTTCTTTTTCTTTCGTTTGTTAATTCAATGGTCAAAGTCGACGATTTTAACAATTATTCATATTAGTTGTATATTTAATGCAACTAATTAAGACTATGTCTGTTTGAACTTTGAACCAGAATAAAAATTACGAGTATTCTGGTTGAGTGGTAGTTTTATGACTTTTCAAATGAGAGGTCATGGGTTCGAGTCTCGCTTGGGACAAAAATGTTTCAGGTTGACCCAGGGGGTTTTCACAGTTGTGAGTTTCCTTATGGATGGTGTGGGGCTGGGACACCACGCTTCTGTTCTTCGGGCGGAAGGGTGATCCATTTGATAGGGTGATCTCGGTGTCTGTGCCTTTACTGTTAAAAAAAGAAACTAGAAAAACGAAATTCGTCAAAGTGCCTCGACGTAGCGGTATCAATGTGTGTTGGAAAGATATTACTCTTCAAATGTTTGAGTGTTTAAGGTTCGTAACAAATAAAGATATGTAGATTTAGAGTAGGCTTAAATAGGGCTATCAATTCATGATACGAACTCGAACCCAAGACGAAAAAAACAGGTTTTGGGTTGGATAATACAACACGTTTAAAAAACGGGCCGTGTTCGGGTTAACCCATTTAGAAAACAGGTTAGGTTAGGGTTGACCTGTTTAATAAGCGAGTTGGCCCGTTAACCCGTTTAGGCTTCAATTTTTTTTTAGTTTCACTTTTTAGAAACAATTGTTTAAATACTTTTAAATTTAATGTTTACCATAAAGTAATTAATTTATACCAAAACTTTTCTCTTTTTGCTTTCTAGATATGACTATTCAATTATTTTTCAGTTACCTTAAATGAATTAGATTTTGGATTTAGTAATTTATGATTTTGATTAAGATAACTGGGTTAAACGGGTCAGGTCGGGTTGACCCAACTTTAAATGTTTCCATGTTAGGTTGTATTTTTTGACACGAATAAAAATATGGGTCACGTTTGGGTTGCATAATTTAACCCGTCAGGCGTCAACCCGTAACCCATCAACCAACTAACCCGACACGATTAACGTCCCTAGTCTTAAATGATCACCGAGTAAAAAGAATAGAAATTAGTACAAACAATTGCTGAAATTGATGTTCCTTTCTTAAAGTTTGAAATCTAATAAAAATAGGATCAAGAAAGACAAACAATTGCTGAAATTGATGCCCCTTTCTTAAAGTTTGAAATCCAGTATTTTTTTTTAAAGGACAATTTCTCTACTAATGTGCCTGAGTCTATATGCTTATCCGTAGGGAAAAATATAAAAATAGAAATTTGATCAAGAAAATACTAAAAAATAAATATCCTTATTTAGCCTACTGTTTTATTGACATTGTTCTTACGAAATGGCTAAAGACGGCTAAGCTAGCCGGCTAAAATTTCCGTGCCAACATTCCATTTGTCAGAGTACGAACCAATAATATGGCGACACGTGGTAGGCTTAACCGTCTAAATAAACAGTTATAGCCGTCTATTTGACGTCTTAGCCTCCGAAATTTTTTTGAAAATTTTCGGAGGCTTAGCCGTCTAATAGACGGCTATAACTGTTTATTTAGACGGCTAAATGCTTTAGACGGCTAAAACTGTTTATTTAGACGGCTATAACTGTTTACTTAGCCGTCTATTAGACGGCTAAGCCTGCCACGTGTCGCCATATTATTGGTTCGTACTCTGACAAATGGAATGTTGACACGGAAATTTTAGCCGGCTAGCTTAGCCGTCTTTAGCCTTTTCGCAAGAACAATGTCAATGAAATAGTAGGCTAAATAAGGATGTCCATTTTTGAATATTTTCTTGGTAAAATGTCAATTTTCGTATTTTTCCCTTATCCGAATATGTGTTCAAAATCCATAGATCCACAACTTCAAATAGTGTTTTCAAAACGTTTTGTTTTGAAGCAAAACATATATTCTTTTCGAAAGAAAAGGAGATAATTTGTTGATATTTAGAATGATAAAAATAACAGTAGATTCGGCACAACCAAATATTTCTAGATGGAGAATATTATTTATGCATCATCAAACTTACAACTCACACCAAATTATACATTTTTAAGAACGCACAGGTTCATAACCTGAATATTATTCATACAACACAACCCAAAAACCGTTCTCCACACGCTTCTCATCTTCAAAAGTGAGGCACAAAACATCGATCTTGATCGGATTCAACCTCTACTTCATGATCACCTACTTATTCTGCAGTGAGCGGAAGCTGCAGAAGATCAAATTAGATCACTATTAGACTACAATTTCAATATTTATGTAATAAAAAGTTGAAACAACCAATCTAGTAATATGATTTACCTGAGAGATAAGTTTGGATGACTTATCACAATCAGCAAGGGCCTTGTCTTTGCAAGTGGGAATCTCCACAAACAGTGAGATATCAGACTTCACTGTCACAAGCCCAAGAGTGAACTGGAGACTGCTGCCATCGACTTTGATCTCGTCAATGTTTAACCAAAACCAGAACGATTGTGCCTGAAGCCCTTTCAGATTGGTGATTTTACCGTAGGTGATCTTTCCGGTGATCTCTGTGTCGAAGTGGACAAGGTAATCGTACTTGACGTAGCATGGTTTCTTAAGGTAGATGGCGAAGGTGTAGGAGTCCCCGTCTGAGGGGGCTGTGGAGTAAGACTCGACGGAATCAGGTATAATGCCAGACGGAAATCCGAATTGGTTGACGATATCGTATATCGTCGTTGCAGAGATTGAAGCTGCGAGTGCGAGTAGGGTGAGAAGGAGGAGAGACATTTGGGAAGATGCCATGGTTTATTGATGTAAACAGCTTATTGAGTTGTGAGGAATGAATAAGATGGAGAGACTATATATAGGCAACAAAAGCCACCCTCTTCAGGTTAAAATATAATTTAATAAGTATAATAATCACTAATTTAATATTTTCAATATATATTTTAAGTTAAATAAAAGTTTAAAAGGTGTTAAAATTTAGGAATCTTGTTACAAATTAATATTATTTAGGGAAAGTTTTATAAAGGGGTAACTTTACATAATAGTAATAAAGTTTTCTTAAATGTTACATTTAAATACTTCAAAGTTTTTTTGTCACTTTAAACTCACTCAACTTTCAGTAAGTGTTCCAATCATATGTAATATTTTTATAAATGTTTAAATTTTTTAAAACTGAATGAGGCAAATGAAACATATATGAATCTTGTTTACTATTTAACAATTATTTTTTTTTAATTTGACTTAAATATAACTTTTTTGAAAGTTGTTTATTATTCGGTGAATTTTTTTTCTTCACTATTACCTACAATTTTAGATTAATTGGAATATAAATTTCACTTATTGGTAACTAATATTCATATATATTTTATTTGCCTCATTCAATTTAAAAAAAATAAACATTTATAAAAATATTACATAGGATTGGAACACCTACTGAAAGTTGAGTGACTTTAAAGGGACAAAAAAACTTTGAAGTATTTAAATAGAACACTTGAGAAACTTGGTTACTATTTGGTGAAGTTTTCCTTTTTAAAAAATTAGTAGTTAAGTTTTATAAGTGTTTATTTATTATTTTTTTATAATGTTAATTAACTTTTATTAGGTGTATAAATCTGATAAAATTAGTTTGTAAGTATTAAAATCTTTTAAAATTAAATGAGATAACGTATGCTAATCTTGATTAGTATTTAATGATTATTCTTTCTGAATTAACTTGACAGGTGTGATAATTGTGAATAAAAAATATATATTAAATAGTAACTAAATTTTATAATTTTTTAAATAGAAAATAAAATTCATATATGTTTAATTACCACGTTTAATTTCAAAAAATTTAGTATTTATAAAAACATTAACAAGATTAGAACACCTAATAAAAGTTAAGTAACTTTAAATGGACAAAAAAAAAATAACTTCAATGAGATTTGAAGGCCCCGAATCCGAGAGATATCATTTGTTAGATTTAATTATTCACCCATAGTTCATAAAGTTAAAACTTTGAATTATACAGCGGAAACATTCATTCGGAAACATTCATTCAAAATACAATTTTTTCATAACAACTCAAATATTGTCTTAACATAACACACGGGATGCCAGATCCTCAGTAGTCAGGTAACTCCTCACTGTAAGCCAAGCATCCTCGAGTTACCTTCAATAACTACACTCAACCTGATGTGCATACTAAAATTCAGTTAACACTGAGCGAGTTTTAGCTTCACATAAAACATATCATTTAATAAAAGAAGAAGGATTTTAAACACGCTAACATCGGTGTCGGTAAAGGCAAAACATTCACACATACTTCCTGTCAAGTCATACATTATTAGTCTAATCTGTATCACATTGTATCCATCAATTCCTTTCTATACTATCCTCTGTGACGACCGTCCACGAAGTTTACGTAACGTTCATGACGAGTGTCCATGAAGTATATGTAATGCCTTTATCATGACGACTGTGCATGATGCAGAAATTCCTCGCTGAGGGTCACGTAACCCTATGAGTAACCATCGTTATCCTTACACACTGAACAATTGTACAACCGCACCCATCGACTGGCCACAAAGGCACCGTCGATGTTATCTTATAACAATCACATACTTCGGGACCGTGAAGCTGTCATAAGACTTAGGATAGGACTAGTCATGAGGATTGTGTCGAATTCCCAAGACTCCTGTCATAAAGTAACATTTGTTCTCAAAGGAACCCTTCCCTTTCTTTACTGTATATAGACAATTTAATGACTTATTAAAACTTTCACCTTCTTACATTTATAAAAAAAAACATTTTTTTAACTTTCGTTAAATTTTCATAAACATCTTTTTTTTTACATAAAACATTCGTTTGACTCACTTTATCTTTTTTTATAAATTTTCATTCACTTTCGTTTACTAACACACAACTATAGTAAACACTTCTTTCGCTTTTCTTTTTTAACACATATATATAATAAACACTACACGGTATGCACATCTCCTAAAATTAGGCATAAAAAGGATCTAGAACTAACTTGGATAAGTTAGCTTCAACGTACTAGTATCTAAGTCCGACTAGAGCTACTCACAATCAGTATATTGGTTAAACACATCAAACTTCTATCATCATGTAAAACTACTAAAGTACCCGCACACCAGAAACTATATGAATACTTCTAAGTATACGCTCAGAGTATTCATTGCGAATACTCCGTGTTTGCACAGAGGACTTCTTTGCGTATACTGTGAGTAAATGCAAAGGTCTTCCTTGCGTATACTCCTAGTATATATGCCCGGAGGGCATTTTCTACGAATACCCGCAGTATTCGCTTGGGACATCCCCTGCGAGTACTATAAGTACACGCACGTGTACTTAGGCCGAGTACTCTTTGTGAGACCTCTTTCTTGGCTTCACGCAAGTCCAAGTTTTTCTGCATGAGATTTTTGATTTGATGTATGCATCAATCTTTTAACTTTCATAGTTCAAAGTGTGCATATATCATCCATGTTACCAGATCTGGGATTTTATGCGATATTATACGTAAAAATGCAACCTTTTCCGGATAAAACCACACTTTTACCCTAAAGCCCATTTCAAACAAAAAACTTGACATCTAGGGGTCAATTCTTACCTTCAACGCGTGTTGTTCCCTGTATTCTCCGTCCTCATTGATCTTCAATCAAATTGGAGCAAGGTGGGAGCTCAAATTCCATTTTCTTCAAGCGCTTTCTCTCTAGCCGTGACCCATCTCTCTATAGAAGTATTCGCTTGAAATGGGAATGGGGAGAATGATAGGGGTGGTGACTGGACTTAAGGGGTATTCCCCTCCCTTATTCACTTTCCTTTTAATCTCCTTTTAGTCCGGCTTTTTTCTTCTCGTCTTTTTTTTAAAACAAACATAAAAATTCTCGAAATTTTTAGGATGTTACGAGTCTACTCTCCTTACAAGAGGTTACGTCCTCAAAACCGTTACGAGTAAAACAATTCTTTTGTTCGTCTTTGGTTTCCGATGTTGTCTCTGACCCCTTTATGTGCATTCACTGAACTTTTACTAAACTGATTACTTTATTGCGAAATCTTTTCTCCTAACAATTAGTGATTGCTATTGGGGCTCCACGTAATTTAGTTGATTATTCACCTCAATATCTGCAATTGGTACATGTGTGGTTTCATCGGCTAAACATTTACGCATGTGTGACACATGAAACGTCGGGTATATCCCATCAAGTTCGCCTGTCCGCTCAAAACGGTAAGCTACTTCCCATACTCGAGCTATGATTCGAAACAGCCCAACATACCGACCACTTAGCTTTCCCCGCTTGCGGAACCGAATAATATCCTTCCACGGAGATACTTTCAACAAGACTTTGTCCCCAACATTAAATTCGATCGGTTTGCGCCTTTTGTCTGCATATGACTTCTGTCTATACTGCTTAGCTTTCGACTGTGCCTTAATCTGATCGAACTTTTCTGATATTGCTCTTACCACTTCCAAACTTCCCAACTCCTTCTGCCCAATCTCTCCCCAACACACCATAGTTTTGCATCTCTTACCATTTTGTGAGGGTTTGCAAACCTTTGGGACGAAAACCGATATTAACTCTAATAATAATAAAGTCTAGATTATATACCATTTAACAATAATAACAATTATTATTATTATTATTAATATTAATATTAATGATAAGAAATTGGGTGGTGTTGTGCTGTTATATCGTGTAGTCCCATCACTCGTTTGTGGCCTATAGTGATATCTTTAGAAACTCTATCTAGATAAATATAGTTTCAAGTAGTACAAAATGATGATATCAAATTTAAAGTGCCATTAAATGTGTACCAATTACCTAACCTCATTTATAGATGAATCTTACATGAGCTGTGTTGTTTGTTTGCCACCATTTGATCAACTTATAACCCTCAAAAAAAGGCATGTTACATTCAACATCTTACACCTGAAATATCATATGGGTTCAAAACACACTCTCTTAGCCATGTTGGTTATGGTGGTACTTATGGGTGTTACAAAAGCAGACATAGAAAAAGATAAACAACAGTGTGCTGATAAGCTGGTGGGGTTAGCTACTTGTTTAACTTATGTTGGTGGTGAAGCACCAGCACCACCCAAGGATTGCTGCACTGGGCTAAAGCAGGTCTTGAGCAAGAGTATGGTGTGCTTATGTGTCTTGATCAAAGATCACAATGATCCAAGCCTCAATCTCAAGATCAATGACACGCTTGCATTGGGTCTACCCGATTCTTGCCACACGCCTACCAATGTCTCCGAGTGTGTCGGTAAGTAAGATTAAATTTTAAGATCATATATATATGCACCATTTAATTAAATAAATCTTTTAATTAGTGATTACTATATGTGTTGTATTCAGGTCTTTTGCACTTGCAACCAGGCTCACCAGATGCTAAAGTATTTGAGGACTTTGCAAAAGGCATCAAGAGCAACACCACCACAATACTTCAACCTGGTACCAAATATTTTAACTATTCTAACAAGTTATAAGTTGAGATACAGAGACTTTGTCATTTTTGAAATATATTAAGATTGTGTTGCTATTTATAGAAAGTATTACCGATGGCTAGGCCATCGGTGATGAGCCCACCTCGACAAACGACTGAAAAGTCTAGGCGAGAATTTAAACTAAAATTTTATCATTTAAAATAGAAACGGATTACCAACCGATAATCAGTTGGCAAACTTTGCTCTTCAAAAACGACGAAATTGTACAGTTCTCTCCGAACATTACCATCTGTACATGTTATTTTAACCACGGGCTGAAGTTTGGTTGGTAATTAACGAGAATTACCAACCGCTTTAGTTAATTTACATTTATTTTTTTTATAAACGGGTTCTGTCAAGTGATTACCGACGGTGTAGTTGCTTGGTAATGTTTTTTTTTTTCTTTTTTTCTCACCATATAATTGTCCATTCTTTTTCTGTCGTATTAATGATGATAATTGACGTTGTTTTGAAGGGAATGCAACGAAAGCCAATTCAACATCAAGTGATGGAGGAAGGATAAACGCATCGTTGGGACTTGAGATTGTGGGGCTCTTATTTATTATGGTGTTGCTTCACTTTCATGTGTCCAACGAGATCGTTAACTATCAGAGTTTTTTTCCAAATGAGTGTTGATGGAAAATTTATTTACCAAAATGGGTGATTTGAAAAATATTTACCAAAATGGATGTTTTTAAAACTAATTTTAAATCAACACATTTTTGGTAAATAAGTTTTATAAGTACACTTATTTGGAAAAAAAACTCTATCAATGATGATTTTTAATTTTGGTATTTAGTTGTTTTAAATAATGTTTTTAAGATGTCAAATTTATATTTTTTTGTATAATTTAATTAAGTGTGCCTTTTATATTAAATAGTTGTGATGCGCAAAACTTTCTTGTATGTTTGTTTTATTTTAAAAATACTGATACTTAAAATAAAAGTTTTTTAAAATGAATTAATCATTTGTATGTTTGATGGCCTTAGACTATTGGTTGTGGCAAGTTATTGAGGGGCGCTAAGGGTGGGCGCGAGCCACCGTGGTGGCGAACACCGCAAGGGTGTCAAGCGAGCAGGGGCTTTATTGAGTGGCGTGGGTGGGCTAGCGGGCTTTATCCAGTTTTAGTAATATTAGTTTTTAAAATCAGAAAAAAATTTAGTAATATTAGTTTTAGAATATTAGTAATATTTAGTAAAAAATTAGTAATATTAGCTTTATCCAGTTTTAGAAAAAAATTTAGTAATATTACTTTTTCAAATCAGAAAAAAAAAACAAAAAATTTCAGTTTTATGAAAAACAAAAGTCCGCTAGCGATATATGAAAAACAAAAGGAGCGTATTCGAAAGGAAATGGAACAAAATTAAAACCCTATGAAATAATTTAGTATTTTATTTTCTATGTATTTCTTTTTTTTATCTTTTATTATTATTTTCTATTTATGTTAATATTTCTATTTATATTATGTAATATTAGTTTTTAAATTTGAAATGAATAAATAATTAAACAAAAAATTAATTCGATAAAGCCCCCGCTCACCTGCACCACAACACCCTCAAGTGCTTCAGCAGGGGCTTTATCCACTGCTTAGTCAGCATCCAGTCAGCGCCACATGGCGTGATATTAGAGGATGAATCCACTCTCAATAAAGCCCCACAACCATCAGCCTTAGACGGGGCGTAAACCAAATCATCAAATGGGGGAGGACGTGGGTGCAAATACGGGGCAAGGGGCTAACCAACCAAACCAATAACAAATCGATTCTAACCGACTAATTATTTCTTTTTAATTGAATACATAGTTAATTATTAAAAAATAAATATAGGACGTGTAGCCACTACGCACCTTAGTGATTCTGTCCGGTGATTGCCCATGCGTTGATATGGCGCTGACGTGGTGTGGCGTGAAAAAGGAGGCATGAAACTACCACGGATGGCCTTAAAAGCAAAAGCACCAATTTCAAGATTTAACAACTCTTTTACATGTAATTATAAATAAGGGAATCAGCCTAAATTACACCAGGACAAGATGTTTTACGCCCCATAACCTGTATATATATGATATTTGAAAATCACCAGAAGAAATTACTCCGGGCCATTGCAATTTACGCTGGTTGCCCCTTTTCCTTGATGTTTGTTGCTAAATTCCAGATCCATCGACTTCTATAGTTCCTAACTGTACCTTGCACATAAACACAAAGAAAAACAGTAGTTTTCACTTTTCGAAGCATACTCATAAAATGCACATATTAAGCCATATTTTCAGCATACATAAATCAACACATCAATCATCAATTTTTACTTTTTGATATTCTTAAATGTTTATCATTGAAAATATATTTAAAAAATACTAAAAGCGCTTCGAAAATCTTTTATTCAAACATTCTTTTATGAAATATGCTCTTTACATGTTACATGTTTACAAGTTTGCATGTTTATAGGGCTATATGTTAACGAGTTTACAAATTTACATAATTACATGTTACAAGTAATAGTTTTATAAATATGTTTATATCAACACCGCATGTACCATATTACCCCAAGTCAGTCCCTTTTTTTTGAGGAAGGCCATCAACCTCGGTAGTTAATTAATTAATTGAACCTGTATGAATTAAGTAAGATATTTGATATCTGTTATTTTATATTTTGTTACCCTTTATATGCTCACTAGCCAATATGTTCAATGGTGTTTTTTTCTCATTTTCATGTAGATAGGGTTACCACTAATTACCAAGATTATCAAGAATGGGAATAAAAAGTAAATAGGACCTGGAGCTAATAAAGAAGTGTAGTTACATTAAAAATTATACAAAAAAGTCTTATATTTAAATTTCGTTTTAGAATACATATTATCGGTTTCATAGATATTGAAATGAGAATTTAAAGGGTGGTTGGGTGTGAATCAACAAATTTAAAAAGATGACTAATTAATTTAAATGCAATGCTACTATTTGAAATTTTGAATTGATTTATTATTTATAAAAACAAAAAAATAAATGAAAAGCATGCTTTCAATAGAGATTTTACAATTATTTTCTTGCAAAGCCGCCACAATCATTGATCATTTTTTTATAATTATTTCAATAGGGTTTTGTTTTGGTCGTACATTTTGATTCACATGACTTGATGGGTTTAAAGCATCTTTGAAATTTATTTTCTATAAAATAAAAACATGGCATATAGGTGAAAGGGTATAAATATCTTTAATTCAATGTATATGCATATAACTGAGAGATAAATCATATATTTATCCCGAATATTGAAACGAACTAAAAATACGTCTAGAACATTAGTTTTTTTTTTAGTCATATGACGTCTAATTATGTAAATTAAAATAGTGAAACCTTAATTAGAAAATGAAATACAACTCATTTGAAAAAAACATCGCGACAACCACTTCTAGAATTTTCAATACATTTGGTTTTTAGTATAACCCAACTTTTTTTTATTCAAATGTATTGACTAAACTAGTAAAATGTCCGCGCGCGTTGCGGCGTTAAACCGCGAAAAAAGTTAACATCCTCGAAAGTTTATAAATGCCAGAAACGTTAAGGGCAAGTATCAAGACCCGCGCGTTACAGCGGAATAGTTGAACCGCGAATAAAATTAGCGCCGAAATGTTGTCAGTACTTTGATTAGGAAAAAAACATTTGAATAAACATTTATAAATTTTGATATCCACATAAATCCAATTTATTTCATTTTTCCTATTGTTCTAATATTAAGACAAAAATAATAAGCAACGAAGCACCATGAAAGAAGGTAGATAACTATCTAAAACGTAAAAAAAGTACACAATTACAAATGAGAGGGAAATTTAAAACTCTAGTCTCAACCAACAAAAAGAATAAATTCGAATTAAAGATCCGTGAAATCGAAGCTAACAAATGTGAAATGTTTTTACGTAATAAAACTTTTTCACACATTAAGTTGTCAATGTGTTCCTCTAGAGTCAAATAAACATCATGTTTCTTAACTGAAACATTCAATTCTTCATGGTGATCAATTTCTTCATAAACCACCATCAATTTCTCTTCTGAATCCCTATATTCACATGGATTTGAGATGCCTTCTGAATCTGGTTTTATATTGTCTACTTGGTCCTTTTTTTTTCCTTAGAGGTCTCAAGTTCATTCAGGATAACTTTCTCTTCGCCTTTCTGTTTCTGTCCTAAATCCACATTCTCACCACAACAATCTACCTTTTTCAATCACTGAACTGTGATCACTTCCATCTACAATTAGAACATCAGATTTCTCAAAATCAGGGCAAATGTCTTCCACTTTTTTCCTTTAAGATGCCTAAACATTATCAACACTTACTTCCTAAACATTATCTTTCATGTTCTCATCGAATGATGTGTTTAGTTTAAGTTTTACAAATGATGGTCATCTGGATTATCCAACTTTAACAGCTCACATGAATTTTGGTTGTTATTTATAAAATCTGAAGAAACAAAAGGATTATATAATGTAATTGCTAATATTCAAAGTAATACAGATTATATGAGATGTAAAGCTTTGCACTCCAAAACACCATTCTTCATCTATGAAACAGACCCTGAATAAATCGCTTGAATTCTCAGTGTCACAAGAAATGGAATTTGCATTACTACCATCAGTTTCTTCAAGGATAATATCACTACACTACAACTTGAAAAAAAAAAAAAAAACAAATAAATCATACTCAGAATGTTAAACCATGAATTGCAAGTGTTCAATGATTTCACCTGTAAAATTTGATCACACAACAATCTATCAGAGTGATCATCATCTCGAGCCAAATAAACATCATGTTCTTTAACAGAAACATATTGCTTCACGGGGATAATTTTTTTCATCAACCACTATCAAATTCAATACTGTATCCCTATCCTCACATGGATCTGAGGTCCTTCACCCTCCTCTTTTTCCGCAATAATCCCAAGTGGGATTGACTCAAATTTGTAAAAATGAAAGACCGACTCAAATTTTAGTAGAGAGTAAATACAATTTGTAAAAAACTAAATAAATGGAATGGACAATATATAAAATACAAAAAAAACATAGATAATTCAAAACTTACAAAGTAGAGAGTAAATACAATTGTAGATAAAGTAAAATTTTAGTCCAAAACTCAGATTTCTTGAAAACAAATGAACTTAAAAAATCAAAACATCATATTTCAAATATAACACATATATAACATATATATATATATATATATATATATTAGTTATTTAGACGAGCCGAGCCAACCCGAGCTCGAGCTCGGCTCGATTACAATTCGAGCCAGCTCGGCTCGTTTACAACCGAGCTTTTTTTGAGCTATCTTCGAGTGAGCCACGAGCTTTTTGAACAGCCCTAGTGATGAACCATTAGCGTAGGTTGTAGGTGGAGGTTACAGGCAACGTCGAGAACTATCGTAGAGGGAACGGTTTCAACTTTTTTTTTTCAAATAGTTCACACAGCTCTTGTACCATATGTTATAAAAAGGTGTATAAGTAAATTTATTAAAAATGGTAAAATTATTGATCCTCAAATCTATACTAATAAATAAATGTTTAATGTGGACACTTGTCATTTCCTTATGCCTTCTCACATTGGTTTTCTCGTCTCTCTCTTCTAATAAATGCTCCTCTATCTTATTAAATAATAATGATATTATAAATATATTATTAAAAAAGAATACTGATTATATTAAATAAGAATATATAATAGGAAATAAAAAATAACTAATTAAAGAAAAATACTAATTTATTATATGCACACACATTTCCACTTGATATAATCGAGACGATCATAATAGTCTGACAAGTTATGACGTAATTACAAATTTATAAATTTTATCTTTTTTAATATACAATCTCGTGTAATACACGAGATTCTAACATACTGTATTATATATATAGTATAGATAAACTATTCTTTCGCATTTGCTTAAATCCAATATATTATTTTCCCTACTATTTGTATAATACCTAATTTATTAAATTCTATTGAGTAAGTTACATGATATATCTCTCGTGGTGAAGTTTGATGAAAAAAATAAATTTAATACGTATATGGTACTCTACATTTATCAATGAGCAATATACATTATGTTAAAAAAGAAATTGAGTTTTTTTAAAATAATCCTTTTACCCTTTTACTTGGAGGGAAAAAAAAAGCAACCCCATGTGATGCTCTCCCCTGGCCCTTCAATCAAATCAATCCTAAATTTATGTCTCTAACAGATCCATCGTTCCTTATTCTTCCAGACAGCTTTTCACTATTCACATCTCTTTGTGTCCATCGATTTGAACTCCAATCGGTCTTGCAAGTTTGTTCTATTTGAATCTTCTTAGTTGATTATGCAGGAACCGTTCGTCAAAATATAAAATACTAGCACTTGTATTGATTTCAATTACAATATAAGAAATTAAGAAATCAGCAAATTACAATACTTTTACATTTGAAATAAAAGAAAAGTACAAATACAGTAAAACGAATACACAATTAAGGACCGAGGCTTCGTGTTTAACACGGGTCCCTTAAAACAAATTCCGAGTCTCCCAAGAGAACTCGAATGTTTCCCAGTGTACAACGGCTGAAACTGTGTGTACAACCTGGAATGACTCTAAACCTGAAAGAATACCTTGAGAAGAAAAGAGTATAAGTTAGAGTTTTCTTGCTAAGTTGCTGCTCTGTTTTTTGGTGTAAATTCAGTGTGTGTTTGGTATGTTAAAATGTCAAGCCTGTGTTGGTATTTATACAAGAAAGGAATCGTAACAGCTTAATTTTTTTTTTAAAAACGAAAATAAAGATAATTAAACGTCTTCAATGCTCTTTTTTTGGTTTTTGAATTTTGATTCGAAACTGCAAAATTCTTAACTTTGAAGAGATGGTCAATAGAGAACTGTTCAATCGACATAACACGCCAGAACGTCCAGGGGTGCGCGGGCCCGCCAGAGCACGTACCTGCCAGAACGCGTGCATCCGGACACGCCAGAGGACTGGAATCCACCCGCCAGAACGCGCCAGATTTGGACACGGCAGAATCCATCCGCCAGAACTAGCCACGGGAGAACGCGCCAGATCCATATACGCGGACTGTACTATGTAAGCCGCGCACCCAGGCTGCCACGTGGAGGCTCGCCGGACACTGAGCTCGGATGCCGTGTACAACATGGGAACGCCGTATATGGCGGTTAATTTGACGGTTGGAAGTTTTCCCTACACTTCCGTTAGACGGTTTCATCTTGATGCGTCGCGTTCCCATGGTTGGTATCGTTTGGAATAGTATAAGTAGGGTTGAAAATATTGTCAAACGGTTAATCCTACTTTCATATTATCAAGTATCTTTGATTGTGTTTATCGAAGTTCTATTCAAGTTTATAACATGGAATCTCAGTTTCGTTTACAAGATCCAAAGGACATTAGCCATGTCATGTTTGTTATGTAGGTAAGCTTAATACGGATTAACGGACAAACGAATGATCAAATTGTACATTTATTAGAACAAGAGATTACAATCTGAGTTTATTCATACGACACAATCCAATAAAAATTGACACCATATATGCTTCTTATATTCAAAACAGAAGATGCCTTTGAACAACTCGATCTGATGCAACCTCTACTCCATGATCACTTGCTCAATTACTCCGGCATTACGTGGAAGCTGTAAAACAACAATCGATTTAGATTGTAGAATCATAGCAATTCATATGAAGTAATTAGTTAAGAACGTTATAATTTATTGCCTTCCTAGAGATAAGTTTGGATGGCTTATCACAATCAGCAAGGGCCTTGTCTTTGCATGTGGGAATCTCCACAAACAGTGAGATATCAGACTTCACTGTCACAAGCCCAAGAGTGAACTGGAGACTGCTGCCATCGACTTTGATCTCGTCAATGTTTAACCAAAACCAGAACGATTGTGCCTGAAGACCTTTCAAGTCTGTGATTTTACCGTAGGTGATCTTTCCGGTGATCTCTGTGTCGAAGTGGACAAGGTAATCATACTTGACGTAGCATGGTTTCTTAAGGTAGATGGCGAAGGTGTAGGAGTCCCCGTCTGAGGGGGCTGTGGAGTAAGATGCGACGGAATCAGGTACAATGCCCGAAGGGAATCCAAACTGGTTAACGATGTCGTATATCGTGGGGGTTGCAGTGGTTGAAGCTGCGAGTGCGAGTAGGGCGAAAAGGAGGAGAGACATTTGGGAAGCTGCCATGGTTTATTGAATACACAGCTTATTGAGTTGTGAGGATTCAAATAGAATTGGAGATTGTATATATAGGTAACAAAAAGCTTCCCTGTCCATTTAAAACTTAATTTATTAAGTATTACATTTTCAATAGACATTAATTTTAGAGAAAATCGCCTAAATGTACATTTTGACCAAAAAAGTTGGCAAAATGTATACTGAAAAATCAAACTGAATAGAATATACATTTATGATTTGGACCAATAGCAACATGAGACGCAAGCAAAAATCGTTTTGGAGGCTTCTTCATAGCCGGCCAGGTGTCATCATGGGGGCCTACCACGTGTCTTTACCTGGCTATACCTGAGCCGTTATCAACTTTACCAGCCCACATGTAGCCGGCTAAATATCTATCCAATTAAATTTCACCACGTGTCACCCCCGAGCCAACAGCTTTACGGCTCAAGCCGAGCCGAGCCAAGCTGATCCGGCTGAAAAATAAGATCCAATAAATTCTTTACACGTTAGCACTTTTAGCCGTTTAACAATATATGTAGCCGGTATCTTTTTTCCGCCTATGATGCAGTAGGACACAGGATACGTCTAAGCCGGTAAAATTTATAAGATAAATTTAGTTTCTCTACATTTTTTGTTTCTTTACAAAAAATTTAGTTTCTCTACAAAAAATTCCATTAAATCTCTTTAACCTTCCTTCAAACTTCCCTTGGTCTTCAAACCTTCCTTCGATAATGTTTGTACCGGGAATATATCATCCTTCATGTGTGGTGCTGTGTCCGTGGCTACCTGAACCCTTTACAAATCCTGGTTTCAAAAATGTATCTACTGGAAAGATATAATCCTAGTTGGAATCGATGAAATCGGAAAATTTGACTATGCCCCCAAGGTGGGACGGCGGATCAAGCCTTGGTTGAAATCTTGGTTCATACCCCCGTTAGGGGCCGGTATCTGAACACACAACCCTGACTATTCCATTACCATTTACATCTCTCTTTTCTTCCACATATCAGCACCCGTGTAATTTTTATATTTGATCCACCGATCACCACCCGTGTAATTTTTATATTTTAAATTTGTATGTAATTTTATATTAAAGTTATATTAATTAGTATTTGTTAACAGCATTGGCATGATTTATATTTGTACTTAAATTGTCTACTTAAATTTAAATACAAATGAGTATTAAATTTAATAGTAATGGAACTTAAATTACATAAGAATAAATACATATTTTTAAAGTATTGATTTGAATATTACCTTAGAGCTTAATACATAATCAAACCAAATATCATTACAATAAAAAAAATCCAACTTTTAATTAGTAGTTTTTTTTCATTTTTTTTGTTTCTTCTGCATTGATTTGCAGCCGGATCAGCTTGGCTCGACTTGAGCCGTAACGCTGCTGGCTCGGGGGTGACACGTGACGAAATTTAATTGGATAGAGATTTAGCCGGCTACATGTGGGCCGGTAATGGTGATAACGGCTCAGGTATAGCTGGGTTAATACACGTGGTAGTCCCCCGTGATAACACCTGGCTGGCTATGGAGAAGCCTCCAAAACAATTTTTGTCTGCGCGTCATGTTGCTATTGGTCCATATCATAAATGTATATTCTATTGAGTTTGACTTTTCAATATATATTTCGTCAACTTTTTTTGGTCAAAATGTACATTTAGGCGAATTTCTCTTAATTTTAAATGAAAATGAATGCTAATACATGATCGAGGGAGCTCATCCGCTACGAAAATGTTCTAAACAAGTGGAGATTCATTGCTACCTCAAGGCTCAAGTTGATTAAAAGTCGTATCTTTATATTAATAAATAAAAATTCTAAGGAAATACGTGACATTTTCTGGTGTATAGTTAACATTTTTTTCTCGCATTTCTCATACTAAATAATAATATTTAAAGAATACCGTTTTAAAATTTTTTAATATAAATCTAATTATGGATACTTATTATTTAATTATGAATAGTTAGTATATCAGTAATAAAATGAATTTAGTATTAGTTAACATTTATCAATTATATAAAAAAACTTAAGAACTAGTTGTAACAAAAATGATATAAAAATTAATTTAACAAAATTTATAAATGTCATGTCAAAGTAATATCTGATGCTTCTCCATACTTCGATCGATGCATCTTGAAGAAGATAATAACAAGACTTAAGATCTTTTTCTTCAAGTTTCCTTAACCTTTTAGGAAACAAAAGTTTTTCATAGTGTTGGTATTGTTTGAATATTGTTTCAAGAGAAACAATAACTTAATCAAGAGGTTGTGGTGTAGTGGTTGAGGTGAGCCCTGAAGTCCTAAGAGACCCGGGTTCAATCCCTACCACCATCATTAATTTTCGAGGCATACAAATGAGGCCTAGTTTTTAGGCTGATGCACCAGGGTTTTACCCACGCCAATCCAGGGTTCGAGCCTCGGCTCTCCCTCAAGCCCGGAAGGGGCCGTATTGGGTGAGATTTTTCCTTGGATGCTCTCCAACTCTGGGGCCGGTTAAGACAACATATTGGCCGAAGTTGGACGAGACTCTCCCATATGACGGGAGGGTGCGACGTCACAACATTCAATGTTCGCCGTTAAAAAAAATAACTAAAACTAGTTGACTTTAAAATTCCATTAAGATGAAGTAAAACTTCTTGTTCACTTGAAATATCATAAAACACTAACAATAGCTTGTTCAACAATGATGTACTAACTGGTTCAACTTTTTAATATTTTCCTTTTGTATTTCTTACTCAACAAAATGTATTATTTATATATTTTATATTTAAGACCATAAAATAACATTTTTGTGTTGGCAGACATTTTAGACTTTTATTATAAAACAGATGTATGAATATGGCAACCACATTTAGTTATTCCAACATGTTTTATAGTTTATCCAAAATCCAAATGAAAACGCATCGTATTCCCTCTACTTAAAAATAAATATTTAAATAGAGATATATAATTGAGAGATCCAACTAATTTAAATCTAGATCTTGTTCTGTTGTTGATCGAGAGCATAAATGTTCATAGTGATTCACCCTCATCTTCAACTACAACATTGTGGTGTTTTTAACTACTTTCTTTTACATAAACTTACCCATTTATCTAAAGTCAAAATATAAATTCATCTAAAATGAACATGATATTATTGGGGCGTAGTATAATATCAAGACCATAATGTCATCCTATGTGACATAATTTTCAAGTCATACATACCGTTTTAAATAGAATAATGTATATAATTTGTAAACCTAATGGTTTAGTGATGTCATATATTTGTGTACCGCAAGCAAGTATGAGCAAGCTCAATTAATGATTCAAAGCAATAGTTCTTGATGGGAAACTGGGAGACTGGGGGGGGGGGGGGGGGGTCGAAGAGAAGAGGAAGAGGGATGGCAACGGGTCAGCTATCTGAGAAGCAACAACAGGTATACAGGAGAGGAAGTAACCAGAATAACCACCTTCTTCATCACCAACATTCCAGAAGGAACTTTAAGTGCGGAGTTATGGAAGGCAGTCCAACCAATGGGTTGAATTACAGATGCGTATGTGGCAAGGAAAAAGGATAAAAAAAAAAATTGGATTTGTAAGATTTATAGACGTGAAGGATGGTAGGCGGTTACTCTCCTTGCTGAATACCACCAACATCAATGGGATAAAGTTGTTTGCAAATGTGGCCAAGTTCGACATGAAGAACAGAAGAATGGAGATGGGGAGAAGATCGAATAGGAACCTAAACGAGGAAGGGAAGAAAGGGAAGGGTGTTGATATGTTGATTGGAAAGATGCGATTCTCATTCAAATTGAAACGAAATTACAAAGCAAGTATATACACAAGAGATGAAAGAAGCGAAACTATCATAAAAAAGAAGACAAAAGCGAAACTACTAACATCTAATTAACTATCCTAAATTCGCTTAATCAAAGCGAAAATAATAACTAGTTTCGCTACCAACACCCCCCCCTCGGATACGAATTACTTGATAAATGTTGATGAAGAGAGTTTGAATCCATAACTTGAACTTGATCTTGAAACCATAAATTGAACTTGAGAAAAACGATAGAATATGAACTGGAAATGAAAGAATCAGAAAACGAAAAAACTGAATAAGCGAACCTGAGTAAGAAAAAACTGAATCAGAAAAATGAACTGCTCCAACATGAGAAATCATCTGAATAACGCTAATCATCCAAATGAAAACCAAAAACGATGAAACTTGCCGATAATGAGAACAACAGGAGATGAAAATGAATAAAGAAATTGAGCAATTGAATTGAAGTTTTGAAAATGAAGTTTTGAATTGAATTGAAGTTTTGAATTGAAATTGATTGAACAAAGAAATTGATTATATCAACACCGATTGAAACCAAAACAGAGAATGAAAGATGATGATGAATTAGATTTCAAAACATGAAATCGAAGAGATTCTGAACAAAATCATAATGAAATCGATCAAAAGATCGATGATGAAGGTGAAATTCAATTCGAAGAATGGAATTGAATGATCAATCAATCGCAAAGACGATTGAGAAGTGATAAAACTATCACAAATAAATTGATTGTAATCGAGTGGTGATGTAGGGTCAAATATCTCATATATAAGAGTTGGTTTTTGTATATTTTAGTAGTTTAATTGTGTTTATCGAGTCAGTTTTACGTGGTATTTGTAGTTTGATGTGTTACAGGGTTATTGTGCTTAAAGAGCGGAAGTGTACGAAGAAATTAACGGAGGTACAAAGCCCGGGAAGTCAAATAAAGTCAAAGTCAAAGCAAAAAGTCAAAAGCATGAGTTTTAAGGTCTTTGCGGTACGTGAAGACTGGATGGAGTTTTTCGCGGTACGCGAGGAAAGCAAGGAAGGGCCCCGACTATTTTGGTCTTCGCGTAACGTGAAGATCTGGCTAGAAAAGTTCGCGGTACACGAGAAAATGGAAATTCAGAAAAGTAAACCTAATTACAATTATAATCCCATGTGGACTCCCATTCTCGAAAAACCTTCTTTCTAGCCATCCCAGAGGAGTTCTAAGGCGATTTTGATCATTGTTTGGCCAATTGTTTTTGTTTTTCAATGCTTGTAAGTTCTAGATTAATCATTAAGATGTTTGTTACAATCATGAGCAGCTAAGCTCTTCGTGATCCCTCCGGGTGAACGATTTATGCATGTACTCGTATGATTTTATTTGATGTTCAGTTTGGATTTAGTTTTGTGAACCCGTTAAATTCTTTGAATTCAATTGGGTGTTTAATTTATGAACAATTGCATGTGTTTGATTTGTCATATCTATCATCGTTTTTTGGTTTTCTTACATCGAGAATAATTTAGTTTTGTGATTAAGTTTAATATTGTGTAATTGGGTTAAACAATTAAACAAGGTTATGTCTATGTAATCTCTTATCTGATTTGAAACTAAAATTGTGCGTGTGTGTTGTTGAATCTGAAACCCGGAGTGGTTGTCTTTCTTGAATAGTTTTCTAAAAATCAAAGATCGTTGCTTTTTGTCATTTACATTAGTTTAATTAATAAAGTTTCAAACTTTAGTAGTCGTTGAATAATTTTAATTTGAATAGCATTCTTCACGGGTTCCCTTTGGATTCGGCAACACTACTTCCTATACTACAGTATAAGTAGCTAAGATTTAGATTTTAATATTGTTTTTTATTAGCCTTCGACACACGATCAAGTGGAACGAGAATCTGGATCAAAGATGATAGCTCTGATATCATGTTGATTGGAAAGATGCGATTGTCATTCAAATTGAAACGAAATTACAAAACAAGTGTATATACAAGAAATGAAAGAAGCGAAACTATCATGAAGAAGAAGACAGAAGCGAAACTACTAACATCTAATTATCTATACTAAATTCGCTTAATCAAAACAAAACTAATAAATAGTTTTGCTACCAACACGATATGGGCTACAACAGCAATAATGCCATGCCTTAAGAGCAAAGGAGGATGGAAACCTCCTACAGAGAGGCTCTATTAGAGAATGAAGATAATAATCACAAAGTTATGGATAATCAAACATATGAAGACAAAGCAATAAGGATTAATGGAAATGGCGCATGGTAAACACAATAAAGGCAGTAATTGGTGAAGCTAAGTCGAAAGGATTTTGTTTATGCAAATGGTGGAATCGTGAACTTAAAAATAGAAACAAAACACAATTAGGTATTGTAAGGAAAATACATAACATTTTAACCATTTAATGCTCTTCATCTTCATTTACTAGTATTTAGTAAGGGGACTGGGAATGGTAGCGGGTTCACCAGCGGATAGTCGGCGGGCTGGCGGGAACACTGCCGCAACCTTGGTGGCTTCGGCGGGTAGTGGTAGCGGTACGCGAAGAAGTCTAGAGGCGCGTGATGTGCTTGTTTTAATATATAAAAATATAAGTAAATATATTTTTGGGGTTGATTGATTATAAGTAAATATATTTTTGGGGTTGATTGATTTCACAAGATCAGGTTCTAAATTTATAAATTAAAATGATAATTACGTTAACTTAAAACACACACAATAGGCAAGTGTACATATCACAGCGTAATATAGTTAGGTAAGAACCAAGTATCGAACCAATGGACACGGTCAAGTTCCAATACTCAACTTTTGTTATCGTTTAGCCGGATTAATTAGTGAGTGGGTTTTGTAAGCAGAAAAGTAAATGACGATAAAGTACATAACATAAAAGTAAAAATGTGCGTGAAGTGTGTAACAGAAATGTAACTAGCACAAATAGTAAATAGCAGAAAAGTAAATAAAGCGAAAATGGTCAGATTACAGAATGTATTGCTTCGGGATTCGAATCAGCTTGGTACGTGATAATGTTAAGTTGACTAATTCAGTGGTATGACTACTACAAACTTGTGACCCGGGTCACCGCTAGAGCCTCGTCCTCACTACATTTGGTTTGCAAATTATATTTTTTTAAAAGTGGTAGTGCCTCCGGTTAGGGACAACATTTACCCTCAACCCATCGAATGGTCATCTCCGGGTTGGTTAAAGACACCGGACTCAAAATGTTTTATATTAAAGTTAAATAGGTGATTATATTTTGCTAATCGGGAGGCGGTGTAACAATGGAACCAAGTATAAAGACGTATCGTTCCCAACATGAGTTCACCAATTCTTGGTCGCATAATAATCTCGTATAAAGACGTACGATCTTAGAAATATAGACCAAGCCTTGGCTTATCAATCTCTGCTCGTATAAAGACGTATGAGTTTCAAATGAAGTTTGATTAAAAATGGTTTTACGATCTTACTCTTTAAAATCAAGACACTCACAAATATAAAGACGGATTTAGACAATAATAAAAGCCTATCAAAAGAGGGTTTTTGAGAACGAATTATTTAAAGAAATAAACATACTAACTCATTAATAAGTTAAACATTAACATGCACCAAACATCATCTTCACCCTAGCAATACAAAGAAGTCTTAGCCATGAATGGTCATAACGACTAGCGTAATGATGAGTTTCGTAGGGTCCCCTATTATGAAACAAGGAGGAAGAGCCCCTCTACTCTCTACTCTAACTAAGAGAATGCTCTCTTCTTGAGTGTTATTTTGCTCTGGATTGGTGTGTAGGTTGATACCAAGGTGATTAGGGAATTAGAGAGTGAAAACGATTTTCTAAGACCCCTTTTTTGGCTCACCAAGGCATGCTAAACAATGAAACATCGGATGGTATTTATAGGAGAGCTTGAAAGATGCTAGAAGCTGATCTAAGGGGGCGCGAGCACGCCCATAGCTGGCAGAATCTTCTTCTTCCTTCTTGCTTGGAGCCTACGTTTTTTACTTTCTTTAACTCTTCTAGAAGGCTCCATGGGCTAAAAAGGATCATGGATCATCCGTGGATAGTACCCATGGGTACTTGAGCTATCCATGGGTCTTGGATAGGTGTAAGAGTGCTCCATAAGTGCCTTTGACTTTCATTGACTTGCATTGACTTTGATGATTTCTTGATAATTCTTTGGAGATGTTCGGCTTTCTAATGCCTAATAATCTCCCAATTGAATTGGGAAATGGTACGTAGCCTTGTGGATTTTGCTAAGGCTCCGCATGGTTTTCGATTCTTCGGTTTTGATTATTTTTGCTTCATTTCTTCCGAAAGCTCCCGAAAACCTACAATTATCACAAAGAAATGATTTAGACAATAATTCCAGTGTATAATTTCCATAAAGCACCAATAATGGGAATGAATATGCATGTAAAACATGTATAAATGATGACATATCAGCGCGCGCGATTATCTTGTCCCTCGCGGTACGCGAGGGACTTGTCCAATGTCTCGCGGTACGCGAGGGGGCTATTTTACAGGAAAGTTAACCTAAATCAGGTTTTCACCATGTGCAGCCCCCATTCCGATTTCTCTCAATTCCAGCCGTTCCAGAGCTCCAAGAAGGCGATTTCTACCATACTTGGGTCGATTGTTCTTAATATTTCATGATTGTAAGTCCTAATACATTAGTTTTGATTGTTGTTATGAGTATGAGTGGCTAAATCTATTGTAGTCCTCTTTGAGTCTAGGGTTTTGTGAACACTTATGAATTCTTGAATGATTAGCTTTGGTTTGTAATCTTGATTGATATGTTAAGCCATATGATTTCATTTATTGATTGAATGCTTTAAACTTCATTGATTGATTTCGAATTGTTGTTCAAGTCTCAATAGTCTCGGGTTTCTTTACATCGGGGACAACTTGGGGGTTGGATTATAGTTGGTTTATCATTGATAGTTGAATGAGAAGAAGTTTTATTCACAACGGGTTCTTATATTATCACTGAATTCAATTGAACCGTATGATTATGTCTATGTAATTGCTTGCTAATTATCTTGAAGGAACTTGTGCTTGCTTACCCGAACCCCGGGGAGGATTACCTTTCTTATTATTGTTTTAAACCCAAATCCAAATCAGTTATTATTGTTTTATGTCTTTGAATCTTGTAACAAAGTAACACTTTCCACATACTCCTCGTGGATACGATACTCTACTTACCCTTAATAGTTAAGGTGTTTAAGGATTGTTTTTTATTGACCAAACGTCATCGATCAGACTATTCCTCCTTGTTCCCCAATAGGGGAGCCTACGAAATTCATCATTACGCTAGTCGTTATAGCCATTCGTGGCTAAAACTTCTTTGTATTGTTAGGGTGAAGATGATGTTTGGTGCATGTTAATGTTTAACCTATTAATGAAGTGGTATGTTTATGTCTTTAACTAATTCGCTCTTAAAAATCATCTTTTGATGGGCTTTTATTATTGTCTAAATCCTTCTTTATATGTGTGAGTGTCTTGATTTTAAAGAGTAAGATCGTAAAACCTTTTTTAATCAAACTTCCTTTGAAACTCGTGCATCTTTATACGAGCAGAGATTGATAAGCTAAGGCTTGGTCTATACTTCTAAGATCGTACGTCTTTATACGAGATTATTATGCGACCAAGAATTGGTGAACTCATGTTGGGAACGGTACGTATTTATACTTGGTCCCATTGTTACACCGTCTCACGGTGAGCAAAATATAATCACCTATTTAACCTTAATATAAAGCATTTTGAGTCTGATGTCTTAAACCAACCCGGAGATAACCATTCGATGGGTTGAGGGTAATTGTTGTCCCTAACGGGAGGCACTGCCACTTTTTAAAGAATATAATTTGCAAATCAAATGTAGTGAGGACGAGGCTCTAGCGGTGACCCGGGTCACAAGTTTGTAGTAGTCATACCACTGAATTAGTCAACTTAACCTTATCACGTACCAAGCTGATTCGAATCCCGAAGCAATACATTCTGTAATCTGACCATTTTCGCTTTATTTACTTTTCTGCTATTTACATTTCTGTTACACACTTCACGCACGTTTTACTTTTATGCTATTTAATTTACCGTCATTTACTTTTCTGCTTAACAAGCACACAAAACCCACTCACTAATTAATCCGGCTAAACAATACCAAAAGTTGAGTATTGGAACTCGACTGTGTCCATTGGTTCGATACTTCGTTCTTACCTAAACTATATTACGCTACGATAGGTACACTTGCCTATTGTGTGTGTTTTAAGTTAACGTAATTATCATTTTATAAATTTAAAACCTGATCTTGTGAAATCATTTTAAAAATATATTTATTATATTTTTATACTACTTATCAAACGACATCACTTACCATGCATTTGGTGATGTTCTAGCTTTTGATGCTACCTATCACACAAACAAGTAAGTGTTAATTTAAATTATTTATTTTCTTGGATTCATACTTTTGGTTACACACGTAACCCTCTATTTTAGCTTAGTTACATATGTAATCATTTATATGCATGTTACATGGATCAGTATATTACACATATGGACACAGAATTTAAATTAATTTTGGAACCGCACGACCATCTAACCAGACCGGTGTTGGAAATAATCCTAAAACGGAAACGAGAAATAGCCGCAAAGTATGATTGGCCATGTGATTTTTTTAAGTTGTTTTTATTAATTCTCTTTTAATTTATTACGTATTTTTAATTAATTAATTAAAGTTTTAGTTTATTAATTTGATTTGTTTTAATTTTTTTTTAAATAAGAGGGTTGAGTGTACTTGGAGGGTACCACTCCCACCTAAAAGGGTATTTTAAAATGGTAGTTTTTTAAAATGAGGTGGCATCTTGTAATTGGTGAGTTTGAGATGATACTTTGAAGTGGGAGGGTACCACTCCCACCTTCCTAACTTGTATATATAAGGGTGGAGGGAGTGGTAAACAAAAAACCGATGAAACCCTCTCATTTTATTCAATTAAAATGTGTCATGTTATTTTTATCCTCTTCAACTCTCTCCAACCCTAAGAGAAGGGTGTGGAACCAATAAGCCCTAGCATTTTTTTTATTAAAACAATATTTCATAAAAAAAACATCTCATTAAATAAACATAAATAAAAATACAATTAATAAAAAAGATACAATCAATAAAAAAATTATAAAAAAATACTACTCGTCTTCGTCGTCCGTTAGATGGATGTCCAAGTTTGTGGCAACATGTGTCGTAAGATCAAACTTCAAATGAAAGTGTGTGGTTTCGTTACGCAATTCTATTATAATAAACAACTGGATTGGTAGGCGGATTCGCAATGTGAACCGGTGAGATTGCATTTCCATCATCTTTTAATATCATATTGTGTAAAATGATACATGCGTACATCATGTTCTTCAACTTTTCCACCTTCATTTGACGTGTCGGTCATGTAATTATGGCCCATTTAGCCTTCAATACGCCGAATGCTCGTTCGACGTCTTTCCTTGCCCCCTCTTGCATTTTCTTGAACTTTTTTTGGTTTACGTCGGTTGGATAAGAATATGATTTCACAAACGTAGACTAAGAAGGGTATATGCCATCGGAAAGATAGTAACCCCGCTTGTATTGATGGCTATTAACAAAAAATGGGCACCTAGGAGCGGTTCCACATGTCGGCGAGTCGATCTTGCAGTGTCTTCAACCTCGGTTGCTTGAACAACGAGGTTTAAAAATTCAAGACTACTCGAGTCGGACGACGACGAACTATTAGATGATTTCGGGATGCAAAAAGCGCGCTTAAACATTTTGAATTTTGTGGGATTTGAGATATATTTTATGTTTTGAGAAGAGGTTATTGTAGGTGGAAGATATTGTTTGGGTAAATATATTTGATGTTTTATTTATAAGAGATTTTTTTTATTGAAACCCCCCCCCCCCAACGTTCAAATCCCAACGGTAACATCCACGGCTTCAAACGGGTTAAAATATCCGTGCCATCCAACCCGTGACAAACCCGCAATGGTTGCGACGGTGTTACCCGTCCAACCCGTGAAACCCGGTGTTAACACATGCCTCCACTCCGTCCCCCTAACTAAAATTGGTTTTTGGAATCATTAGAACACAATTATTTTCAAGAGACAAAAACCGATTTATGATTCATTTAGATTGGAGTTTTTAAATGCATTGCAATTATTTGGATTGATTTATGATTCACATAGATTGGATATTTTAAAATATTAAAACTAAATTATAAAACTAGAAAAATGACAAGCATGCTTTCCATATGTCTTTTATAATTATTTTCCTGTGAAGCCGCCACGATCATTGATAGTTTTTGTGATTATATATTTATTTATGTGGGGTTATATTGTTTAGTATGTTTGATTCATATGACTTATTGGGTTTAAAGCATCTTTGGAAATTATTTTCTATAAATAATGATGTATCATGGTTCTAGATTTGAATCATGTATAAGAAGCATCTTTAATTTTATTTATAACTTTTTCCATTATAAGTGGAAAACATGTATATTCTAAAATAAAAAGGTTTATTTACAATGATATTATGTTTAATTACATAAAAAAGTGTCACCGTGTAAAGTTATAGCATGCCCAAAAATATATCTGACATGTGTGTTTACATTGATGAAGATATTTACATTACTACAAAAATGGGCTTTGAATATATCATTCCATTGACCCGTCTCGGAATCGGTGGCTAACAAACAGTTAATCAAATTAACCACACCAACTTGTCTGTACATAATTACCATACTTAATCAAGTTGATGCATTCAAACACGAAAGTGTCAAGTCGAGCCACCCGAGCTAAGTGTCAAGTTGATGCATTCTAATGGTTTGGTTTGCAAACTCCATTATATACTTCATTTTTATGAGTACTCAAAATGCTCTAGCCTCACGGTTTGGCATATTTTTGTTTAGAGGTGGTTAGATATGGTTATTACATCCAAAAAGATTAATATTAAGCTTCAAAAATCCATATTTGGCTTTAGAAAGACAATTATAAAATTTTCAAGTGAGAGTAAATGGAGTTCCTTTGAATAAATATTCTTTATACATAAGAATATATTTTTTTGTCGATGAGAGTCATGAGACCTTGCATGTGGCTAATGATATTAATTGGTGATTACTTCTCATAAATTTTGTGTGAATTCAAATTTTATAAGTACAAGTATTTAAGAGAAAAAGAAATTTTTATTTTTCTTAGCATGCGAGGTTCCATCTTGTCACTTTTAAATTTTGAATGTGAGTATCTTATATTTATCCAAGCCGGAATGTTGAAACCAACTCAAAAACAAGTCTCGATACCAAAAACAGTTATGTTACATTTTATAGAAAAAAATGTCATTTAAAAAAATTTAATGATGTTTCTAGATTTTTTTTAACTAATCACGTGGCGTTTAATTATTTTAATTAAAATAATGAAACCTTTATTAGAAAATGAAATAAAACTCATCTGAAAATTGAAAATTTCAATCCATTTGGTTTTTTGGTAAAACCTAGACTTTTTTAGTTCAAGTTTATTTGACTACACTATTAATTCGAATATTAGACTCTTTTTCAATCCATTTGGTTTTGGTAAAACCTAGACTAGCTTTTTTAATTCAAATAATCAAATGTATTTGACTACACTATTAATTCGAATATTAGACTCTTTTGCTTAATTAATCAAATAAATTACTTTTTCTATATGCTACTTGTATAATAAATAAAAATTGGGAAAACACCACATAATAATAATCAAGTTCAAAAGTGTTCCAATTAGATCACTTATTATAGTATACCTGAGGGTGTATAGCGTGTAAAATATGTTTGAGTGACCTAATTGAAACACTTTTTGAAATTTAATTACTATTTTACACTTTTGAACAACTTGCGACTGGGAGAGAGGGTTTGAGCAGCAGATATGCAGAGAATATTTGCGATGGGGTTTTGGGGATGACGATACAGAACAGGTGAGTTAAATTACGAAAATAGGTCTTAACTTTTAGACAGATTTCATATATACCCCTTGCCCTTAAAGAAGCATATTTTGTTGCTGAAGGAAATTTTATTGGTTTATGAAATAAAAATGTCTTTATTGGGTTCAAAGAAACAGATTTTTTTAGTAGTGTAATTTTTTTTATTATTAATAAAATATTATTTAGGTTTAATTTTATTATATTTTATTTTATTTAAATGAATATTAAAAAAATTAATTATCACACCACCACAATCACTTGGGTATATCCCTTGTCTAGTGTGGGTGGTGTGATAATGAGGATAATGATATGGCGTCACGTGGCGTGCACTTTATTATCACACCATACCATAATCACACCGGTATACCCCATACTCTTAGAATGCTTTTGGGACTGACCGGACCAGGACTATGAAGGCAACCTGACCCAAAATTGACATCCCGTTTCTATGTTTTAAGTTTTAAAGACAATGTTATGAGGTTTTAAATCCGTAAATGTTTTCGCTGCCAAAGTTTTATGATATTCAGTTTTTAAACTATATTGGGAATGAGTAAATCCAACGCGTGAGTTCTCCTGGATTCAAGGCCTTACAATAAAAACAACAAAAAGACTAGGTCGGTGGAAGGAAGATTGTCTTATAACCCACAAGTCCCTGTTTCAAAATCTGGAACTTACATTATATTAAGATTTTTTTTCAATCTCCAAAACCATCAAAAGAGCTTCAATACCTATTTTAATAATTTAATTTAAAGAACCAGTAAACTAATAGATCTACTTACAAATTACATAGACCCTAACCATCTATTTATAATAAATAAATCTTACTAATCCTACTCAAATAATGAATTGTAATCCTAAACTAACTCCAACAAACTATTAGATAAATATAACTTTATCTAAACATTCAAACTATTAATTAAATACTAATTAATTAACTAGTTTCGGATCAATCCTTCAACTTTCACGTTTTTTCAAACCGACCCTTCTTTCTTTCCTAAAACGAGATTAACTCCTTCACTTTTTAGAGATAACAATGCAATGTCTAATAATCCAAGTATAAAATTTAAAATGCTTATGATAGTGAATTTTATATTCCTTATATTTACCATATTTTAAAATTATAAAATTTTATTTTATTATTGTTGATCCCCAACGTAGATAAAAAGAGAAGATTGATAACTATGTAGAAAAGAAAATTTATAATTTCGTGATAAAACTTTAACAAAGACTAGCTTTTCCTTAACAAACTTAGAAATCACCAAATTGTACATTTATTAAAACATGATTACAATCTGACTTTATTCATACAACACAATCGAATTACAATTACCATCATGCTTCTTATATCCAAAACAGAATAACGAAAAGATGGCTTCAAACAACTCAATCGGATACAACCTCTACTCCTTGATCACTTGCTCAATTACTCCGGCACTACGTGGAAGCTGTAAAACAACAACCGATTTAGACCGTTGAATCATAGCAATTCATATGATGCAATTAGTTAAGAATGTTATAATTTATTACCTTCCTAGAGATAAGTTTGGATGACTTATCACAATCAGCAAGGGCCTTGTCTTTGCAAGTGGGAATCTCCACAAACAGTGAGATATCAGACTTAACTGTCACAAGCCCAAGAGTGAACTGGAGACTGCTGCCATCGACTTTGATCTCGTCAATGTTTAACCAAAACCAGAACGATTGTGCCTGAAGACCTTTCAAGTCTGTGATTTTACCGTAGGTGATCTTTCCGGTGATCTCTGTGTCGAAGTGGACAAGGTAATCGTACTTGACGTAGCATGGTTTCTTAAGGGAGATGGAGAAGGTGTAGGAGTCCCCATCTGAGGGGGCTGTGGAGTAAGATGCGACTGAATCAGGAATAATGCCGGAAGGGAATCCAAACTGGTTGACGATGTCGTATATCGTGGGGGTTGCAGAGGCTGTGAGTGCGAATAGGGCGAGAAGGATGAGAGACATTTGGGAAGCTGCCATGGTTTATTGATGTAAACAGCTTTGTGAGTTGTGATGATGGAATAAAAAGAGATTGTATATATAGGCAACAAAAAGCTACCTAATCATTTAAAAATTAATTTAATAATTAACATAATCACTAATCTAATATTTTCAATACATGTTTTATAATAAGTTTTGCATTTAGCCCCTACATTGTCTTAAATTGTCACTAATCTAATATTTTCAATACACAGAAACGATTGCAAATCAATTGTTCTGTTTCTTTGCAAATCAGATTGCAAAAATGATTGGAGTGGTCACTACTTGAAATTAAACAATCGACAAGGGCGAAGAAAGAAACCAAAACAACGTTCAGTTTTTATTTACCCATCGTTGCAATCACTTGATTCTTCAATTGAAATTGATCAAATCCAGGCGAAGAAATTGATCAGCAGGTTTTGATCAAATCCAGGCGATCGAAAGGTTGCTCTCACAAGTTTTTTGTGAAAAAATTCAAGAGTCCGCCACTGGATGGGGTTTTCTGGCTGCAAGGGGAGGGTGGGTTTAGAGAGGGAGTATGTGTGGAGGAGCTATTTTTATGTGTTATATGTATTCTTTAGTTTTTTTAATATCAAGGGCATTTTAGTTATTTTTATAAAAAAATTAATAGAAACTCTAACGGTGTTAGCAAAGTAGACTGAAATGGGAAGATCTACAAACCATAGAGTGTCCCATACAAAAAAAAAGATAGATGTAAATAACAATTAAGACAAACCATAGGGACTAAATACAAAATTTGCTATATATTTTAAATGAAATTAAACTTTTAAAAAGGTATAGATCAAGGTCAAATATAAATTTTATCTAATAAACATTAGAGAAGTTAAAAGTGAGGTATTGTTCTAATTTATTATTACAATATCAACTATTTAATCTTTAGTTTTCTATTTTACGTTACCAAATCTTTAAATAAACACAAGGATTACGTTATTTTCATAAAAAAAAATTATGTGCATAAAAACTCTTAGAGCATCAACAATACATTAATCATTCAAACATCTACTTTGTAAGAGATACATCATAATTCATAAGTGTTCTTTCATTTTCCATATTTTGACCGGTCGTGCCTACGTGGGAGTAGCCCACTTAAAGTGTTGTGAAAACCGAACCGAATTGGTTAAAATCGATAAAGGTTTCCTAGTGCTTGCTTCCTTTTTTTCTGCCGGCAGATTAAACCGATGATAAACCGGTTTTATATAACTATATAACAGTAGGTGATGTTTAAATCTATACTATATAATAAATAAAGGTTTCTTTATGCCATATGTCACATTCATATTCACCGTCATCATTTTTTTCCCGCCTCTCTCTCTTATTTAATGCAATTCTATCTTTTACTAATAATATATATTTAAATAAAAATACTAATTATACTAATAAAAATATTTATTTTAAATTATCTCTTATTATAAGAAACTTCAAAAATTAATTATGTAACTTCTATTTCCAATCAAATAGTAAATGAAAGTCAAATTATATTAAATAGTAATTAACGTATTTTCAAAACCCAATTATATATTAATTTTTACATATTTTGAATTTTTTTCTATTTTTATTATATGTATAATATATTTTTATACCTATAAAATATATACATAAAGATTTAAAAAAATTATATATTGATATTTTTCATCCCGTGTATAAACACGGATCTAAACTAGTTTATATATAAAAAAAACAACGGGCAGCCGTCAGATACGACCTTTGAATCAATAATCCTGTTTTTTTTATTCTTCTTTTAAAATTCTCATGTGATGTGTGATGTGCTAATTTTCAACTAGTTTAATGATTTTTTTTTTGTATCTGAATCAAATATATAGCTGAACTCTTTAATTAAAAAAATATGTATTAACAGAGTAAAATAACATTTAATGATTCCAACATGTTTTATCCAAAATCCAAATGAAAACGCATCTTATTCTCTGTCTTTAAAATTTAATATGTTTAATTTTATTTTTTTGAACGGCACTAGATTTCATTTAAAGACTCACAGCAGTGGCAAGGCGCTAGGCTTTGATATGGAATAATGTGTTTAAATAAATGAAATTAGAGATATATAATTGAAGGTTTAGGGATCCTAAGTAACATAAGGTCCGACTAATTTGAATCTAAATCTTGTCTGTTGTTGCAGGCAAACGAGCATTAAAGGTACAATAATTCACCCCCATCTTCAACTCCAAAATTTTGGTGTTTTTTTCTCTTTTTAATTGCCAACAAAACATATGATATAAATAGGTAACTAGTAGAAATTAGCTTCCGAATTTACAAAATGAATAAAGGAAAAAAATAGTAAAGAGAGTCAAATCAAGATGGAATGAAATTAAACCAATGATCCTATTAAAAGCTAGCTATCTTACCACGAGATTTGAACCAAATAAATCCTAGAACCTTAGGGTGCGTTTGGTTTGATAGAATTGGAATTGAGATTTCATTCCTTATTGTGTTTGGTTTGCATAATATATTGGAATTGAAATTCGAATTCCATTTTTAACGTGTTTGGTAGCGAAGGGAATTGGAATTGGAATAAATTCCTACAAACAAACGATTTCAAATTCCTTCCAAATTGTGAAAGAATTCACCAAAAAAAAATTGAATCTTCTACCACTCACCGTCGTCGTCGACCCCAGACCACCGCCCCCGCCCACGACCGCCGCTGTCGCCACTGCCCCCGACACCCCCGATCGCCGGCCCGACCACCCACCCCACCACGTCGCCACCGCCTGTCGTCGCCACCTCCCTAACCCACCCCCCACCCACACCCCGACCACCCTCACCCGCCATACCCTAACACGTCGCCACTGCCTGTCACCGCCACCTACCCCACCCACCCCACCCCGCCCACCCCAACCCGCCATACCCCTACCCCACCCCACCCACGTTGCCACCTACCCCACCCCAACCACCACCTACCCCACCCAACCCCCCACCCCACCCGCCATACCCCTACCCCACCCCACCCACGTTGCCAACTACCCCACCCCAACCACCACCTACCCCACCCAACCCCCCACCCACCACCTACCCCACCCAACCCCCCACCCACCACCGCCACCACCCGCCACACCCCAACTGGGTAGGTAGGGGTGGTGGGGTAGGTGGTGGGTGGGTGGGGGTGGGTGTGTAGGGTAGGTCGGGTGGGTGGCGTGGTAGGGGTGGGTAGTGTGGGGGTGGGTAGCGTGGGGGTGGTTGGGTGGGGTCGGGTAGGGTGAGGTGGGTGGGTGGGGGTGGGGTAGGTGGCGGTGATCAGGCGGTGGCGACGTGGTGTGGTGTGGTATGGCGGTGGGGGTGGGTGTGCGCCCCCCGGCCACCTCCCACCTTCTTTGTCGAACCCGTTTTGACTCGAACCAAATTGATAGTCTTAAAAACGACCCGTTTGTACCCGGACTAATTTTTCTCCAAATCCGTTTTGACCCGAAGTCATTTTGCTCCTAACCCGTTATGACCCGAACCCCGTCGGGGGTGGCCGGTGGTGGTTGACGGGGCCGACTACATTAGCTAAGTGGTGGTCATTGTGATATATTCCAATTCCTTAATAATTGTTTTGTCACTTAAATGGATTTGGAATTCAAATTTTTTTAATAGATTCCAATTCCTTTAAATTCTAAATCCTTTGCACAATTACAATTCCAAATCCAATTCCTTAAAATTTCAATTCTAATTCCAACGAATTACGCGAACCAAACGCACCCTTAATTTCTTTGACAGTCGAGGCTAGGGAGATCCGCACTTGGTTGAAAATAATATCATTTTGAGATTTTCAAATGCACCACAACGATGTTAGCATGATCAAATGGATGGCTTTTTTCCACCTCTTGCAGCCATGAAGTTAGCCATGTATCTCCGATAGATCTCTGATGCTAAAAGCGACACCGGTAGGAGGTTTCACCAAGTAGTAATCAGATCCCAAATCGACTAAGCGAAAGAACAAGAGATAAAAATGTGTGTGGCAGATTCAGTTACTTCGTCGCAAAAGGGACACAAGGGAGATGGCACCTAAACATGTCTGGCTAAAAGAGCTCTTGCAGTCGGAAGCCGATCCTAAACAGCTCACCAAGCTAGAAATCCAACCTTTATTGGACCCAGTTATTCCATAAAAACTGATAAGCTATGCTTGACTTGTTGTTTTGGTGAAAATGATTTTTAATACTTTTTACCGAGAAGGACCCCGAGCTACTAAAATCCATGACTAGCGATCTAATCCCAAGTGCAAGGACACGGACGATTGTTTCTGTGGTCATCGTCTTCTTAATCCCGATCATCCATGTGGCCATCATCTTCTTAAAATTATCACAGGAACGATCGTAATTCAAGAAATGATGACCACAGGAACGATCGCAATTCAAGAAGATGACGACCACAGGGATGATCGAGATTAAGAAGATAACTACATGAACGATCGAAATAAGGTAAATAAGGTTAATACTGTTTAAGGGGATAGGGGGAATAATTAAGGTTAATGCGGTTTAAATGGATAGAGGGAAAAGATTTAGACCAAAGTCAGATGCGATCGCAAGACAAAAATTCCATCAAAAGATCAAGATTCAGTTGAAGCAAGACGGCTCGATCAAAACATTTGGTCTAAATCAAGTGATTAAGTTTCAATGTTACGGTTTGAATAAAGTTGCACTTTCTATTGAAGAAAGTTTTCTTCAATAGTAAGTATCTTCAATAGTAAGTAGCATCATGGACGGAACAATTAATGGGCCAGAAGGGCCCACCCCCTTTTTTTGTTTAGAAGTATTAATTTCGATCTACTAGGTTTATTTCATATTAGTTATAGTGTTTGATTAACTTTTAATCCAGACCAAAAACCCAAATCTGTTCCACAAATCCGAACATTTGTATCATTTTTGGGATTTATGTTCTTTATTTGATGAAAAAATATTTGTTTTTTATATGTGTATCATCAAGGACCCATACCGTTAAGAGAGGACTGAACCTGTTACTAACAACAAACCTCAGCGACGAAAACTGCAATTTACTCAAAAAAAAAAAAAAACTTCTAATGAAACTGAACACAACTCGCAGGAGGTATTGTTTCTTAATATCAACAAAAGATGGTTATAACCCCACGAGAACCAAAAATAACAAACTTTACAACCAGAATTTCCAGCAACCAACTACTTTAGGTTGTAATCTATAAACATTTTCCACATAAGTTTTAGCTCATCAACCTTTGGCTTTCTCAATAGCAGTTGGATGCTTTTAACCCAACTAATTACATAATCAACTCTATCCTATCGAGCATGTCGGTTTTTACTAAAAGAAACAGGGTGAAAACATTCTTCTAAGCTTCTCCATATCAAGAAACTAACTTCTGAATGCTCTATTCCAACCTAATTAATCATATCTTCACAAACCGAACGTCATTTTGCCCAAACGCCATTCCACAACCGGGACATTTTCGGTGACGGATTTCTAAATTCCTCTGGATGCATGGATTGCAAAATAGATGATAACATTTCACAATCACCACCTGTCGAAATTTATTTTAAAATTATTATTTTTGTGTTATAAGAACTATATAAACAAGTAATACAACAATCTTATGCAGAGTTTGTGACTGATGTACCTCCTTTGGCCGGTCAAAACAAACCCCGCATTTGAGAATAGACTTGCAATCCTTGATTTCATCCTCAAGTTTCTGAATTGCAGCTTCCCCACTTCCTAATGTCAATTCTGTAATTTTCATGTTTAGTTCTGCAAGCTCCTCATCAAGCTTCTTTCTATCCATTCTGCTTTCAACAATATTTCCTTTTATTAGTAATCTTGTAACATACAAATTACCAAGTTGCCCTTTGGCCGAATGATATTAGTTGAGTCTCCACAACCTTTAGCTTGTGAGTTCCATTCTCTTTAAAGACTCAGGTTTAGGAGACCATTTACCATATTTAAAGATAATAAATAAATAAAAACTCTTGTAATTTTAAAAGGGCAGTTGATATGAACCCAGATCTGGGTCAGGATGGGTCGGGGCAGAGCAGGCCCGGTTATTACTGGATGGGGGGAAAGTGTAGGGAGGGAAAGTTTTTGAAAATGTGGGGAATTGGGGGGGAGGGAGGGGGGGGGGGATAGGAAGCAATTGTTCCCACCAATTATTGTGTTTTTTGGTCTAAGTTTTTGTTTATCTAAATTAGGGTATCTATACCTTGTAATTGGAGAATTCCCATCTCGAATCGGGCCGACTATCATTTGTTCTTGTTTTAATCCAATCGGAATTTTAGATTCTATCAGCAGTAAACATTAAAAAAAAATAACCAGCTTTCCTAAAATTCATATTCTGGTATTTTCTCACACCTAGTGAAGTATGACATTTGAAAAAAAAAATACCTTTCATTGTCCAACTCCTCCTGAATTTCATCCATTTTTCTATGGATTTGATCATATTCCTTCTCAGATGAAGAAAGCAATGACTTCAGACACTTTAATTCCTTATCAGCATTAGATAATTCCCACTTGTTGTTTTCCAGGTTGATTGCAAGGTGTCTATCTTCTTCAGTTGACTTCAAAGCATGTGTAATGCAAGAATTTATCTACAAGGTTATGTGTTGATTTAGAGAAGGATTAACTACCAGTAAACCAAACAGCTTATAAGCATAGAGAAACTCTACCTGCTCTTCATAATGTGCAATGCGTGATTTCAGCGAATCAACTGTTGAGTTGACTTGTTGAAGTTGTTTCTCTAAGGTTTGCTTTTCAGATAGTAGAGATGTGTGTGATTGTTTCATCTTCACACTCTCGGAAACCAACTGTTGCAAAAGGTAGTAAATAATTAAAATATTAGATATGATTACAATAACCATCATTAGTAAAAAGTAAATTACATTTTCATTGGTGTTGATTACAAAAGTTACAAAAATTGCTCCAAGCTTCCAATAATTACACTGCAAGTCCCTGCTTTCACTATTCCGTTGCAGATTTGGTCCCTCACTTTGACGCCATCACACTTCACCATTGAACCTTGTCTCGTATCTCACGCATTATGGGGTTAACATCTAGATAACGGTGTCAAATCCTGGGACCAAATCCATAACAGAACAGTGAAAGAAGGGATTTGCAGTGTTATTATTGTAATTTGGGGACAATTTCTTAAACTCTCTGTAAACCACTGAAGGGTGTAAAACTGTAATCATAAGTGTTCGAATGAGAAAGGGCTAAATGGTTAAACCAAGAAAGTTAAAGGGTCAAAGTTGTGGAAGTAAGAATGAGATAAACAAGGAAAAATATAATGATCTGCACATGTGGATTAAAGCCGATAATGCATAAGATAAGTCCTGGTTTAAATGGCGGTGTATTAGAGATAAGTTTAAGTGTTTTGTTTGTATAGTATACAAGTTATTGTAGGTTTAGTATTAGTAGGTTTAAATGTTGAGTTATAACTGATTGTTTTAGTTGTCGAGTTTTTTGAGGTTAATGAGAAAATTGTCGTGGTGAGTTTTCCACAAAATCGATCTGTTTGTGTGCATGTTTACCATCTGCGATTGTGATTAATAGAAGCATATGGGCCAACAACCACGCAGATGAAAATGTAATACTCTTAATCCATTTTTTTTAAATCAATTCAGAAGCTTGTAAATAATTATGGCAATGAGCAAGTTTTTAACTTTCAACTGTAATACCTTGATATTGTAGTCATCCCTCTCCATCACCTGCTGCAGCAAGTGCTGGTTTTGTGTCTGCATATCTTCATAAGCTTGACCGATAGTCTGAAACAATTAAAAAATGTGACATTAAATAATCACAAAAATATGATTAAACTGACTATATAGCGCTAGCGACATACCTCAATTTCAGAAATATAAGACTCCGCTTCTCCATCTTTAATTTTTATAGCTTCTGCGAGTTCGAAAACTTCCCTGTACATGAACCAAAATATTCTCATAAACCACTTATAAAAGTTACAAATATAGATGTTACATATAAATATGTTTTGACCGTATAAAAGAAACCTTTCGGAGTCGACCAATTTAGCACTTAGATCAGCAATTTCAGATTCAGCATTAGATAATCTCTGTTGGCAAGCAGCCTCGGTTTCTTTAGCAGCTTTAATCCTTAATTCTAAACCATGTTCCTCAAAAGCGTTTTTTAAAACTTCAGCTTGTGAATGAGCTCTCTGTTCAGATTCTTTAATATCTATCATGTCCCTGTTATCATATATCCTTTGTCCAATCATATCCAAAAAGATTTGGGTTTCTAATTTGTCACTCTGCAGCCTCTCAATCTGCATCAGGCTTAACATATTTAAATTTATTGAATAAAACATCTTATTAAGTATAAAATTCGATCGAGAACTTACATGGGCCTGTAAAGATTTGATCTCGGCACTCTGCTCAGAACAAGTATCCACCAAATCCTTATGTTCACTAGTCTATAATAAAAGATAAGAAAATTATCAAAACGAAATAATAAAAAATATCGAACTATTAAAAATAATAAAAAGTTGCAACCTTTTTGTCCACCAAGGATTTAAGTGATTGGGCCTCTTCCTGTAAAGAAACAGCTTCACATCCTGTTTCTTTCCATCGATTTAATTGTGATGTCATCATCCCGATTTCTTTTGATAAAGCAGAGGCCATGACCTGAAACTCGGCTTTAATGTCTTTCCTCTCTGTAATTATCAATTTTTTATTAAAATAATATAAGTTGAAAGAATGTCATAATCGCGATTATAATACCCAACTTTACCTGAATCTTGTACAGCTTCTTCCATTTTGAATTCCAACTCGTTATTCTCATTAATGCATTGCTGAAGCTGTTGCTCTAATTTTTCAATAGTAGAATCAATGGTATCCATAGGATTTCTTAAAGCATTTATTGATTCAGTTTTTATGATGAGTTCTTTTTCTTTTCGGGTAACCGAAGACCGATCAGCTTGCAAGGAATCTACAAGGGCCCTAAACCGTTCAACTTCAGATTCCCAATATGGAAGTTGATCATTCAGTAAAGTATAAGGACGAGACGTGTATATATATTTGCAATCCGTCAGTTCATTCTGCTCAAGTACAACATGTTAAAACAAACAAAATGCCAAACAGTACATATGCAGGAGTAATAGTGTAACCATGTGTAACCTGAAGATCGTGCAACTGTTTTGATAAGCTTAAATTGTCCTCATTTGCCTCTTCAAGCTCAGAAAGACGATCAGATGCCAGTATCTACATTAAATAAAAAGTTTATAATACTTTTTTGTGCAGGCACATAGAAAGAAAAGATAGAAAGAAAAAAAAATAAACCTTTGCTTCCTCTATGGAGTCCTTTAAATCAAGTAATCCCATAGTTTTGTCTACAGTAATTTCAGGTGAGATACTTCCATTAACATTACATGAAACTGGAGTTTGCACACCAGGAAGTTTGTCCTTTTGCATCTTTAAATTTACAAGTTTTCTTCTACTTTCTTCAAGTTCTGCCATGCTGTCCTCCAGGTCACCTAACAAGCATGAACATACAAAATTTATTAAAAAAAAAGTAAAGTATGTTATGTTTTTTAGGAAGGCGAAGCGGATGGAACTGCATAAAACCTGTGATTTTTTTAATCTCAGACTGATCCACAGAATGCGTATTACTATAACTCTGAATCATATCAGCATATTCTTTATGCTTAACATGAAGAGCTTCAACAACTACTTGTAAATGATTAACTTCCTCTTTCATCAATTCGTCAATCTTATTTGATTGAATCATTGCATCTGAGATATATAAAAGTCAATCATTAGAATTCAATAGGCGCTGGCTACAGTGCGGGTAAAAAAATATTGACCTCAAATAAAGTCAATACTGACCTTCTGCAGATGAACTTTCATGCAAAGCTTGAACAATGCTTACAACTTTATCCATCAGAATTTGTATAGTATTTTCTATTAATTTCGTCAGCTCCAAAGTAGATGAATGCCTCGACAAAAGTGATTCTGTGATATAACTGAGTCGTTCTTCACTTCCGTTAGCTCCAATGGAATCTGCCTGAAAGAGTCTGCAAAGGAATATTTCCTCCGCAGGACCCAACGGGAATGAACCTATATGCGTAAGTTTGATTATTTGAACTTGATGGTTGGATAATTAATTGTTAAACAAGTATATAATAACATACCTCGGGAATTATCTGCACGCTGCAATGCTTCCAAGGCACTATGGCCTGCCCCAGCCCGTGCTCCAAGTAGAATTAAGTCATCATCCAACTAAAAAGAAGGTGTTCTATAATTAAAAAGTACAAGAAAATTATAAATAAAATGGGACTGTGAAATGTGATCATGTGAATAAGTTACCTGATTCCATAGTTGATTAACTGTAATCAAGAAGTCATCATAAGAAGTTTGACCCTGTTTTAATTCTTTAACTTTATCTTCCAGATCATGTAACTCTTGCTTCTGGACATCTAATTGCTGGACAAGTTTCTGATTTTGATATTGTAACACCGTCGCATCAACCTACCATAACATAATAAACTCCAGAAATCAATCCAAATGTGGTTGGTTCATTTGTATTATTAGTTTATGTGAACAGGAATACAAAATCACAAGCTTATGACCTGTTATTGTTAATAACTTAACACGAACACTATAATTCGTTGCGCCGTGATTTGACTCTTGATTCAAAAGACTAAACCCCACACTTACACTAGAACTTCAAATTGAAGAACCTTAGGTTACACACTTTCAACATTAGTATTTACTAATTTACAATAACATTTGCTCTCTCAATTAGTTCATATAACTGTTCAATTTCCACCAGAATCTTGTGACCGTGCCATTTATATCAATACACTAAAAAGCCCTAACAGAACATACAGAACACCGACTTCAATAAACCGTAACGTGAAACCCTATTTTCGGACTTGAATAAACTAATAATACTCTAATTCATTGAAGGTCATGAATCCTATTAAGCATGCGAATGTGTTTGTTGCTAACAGATGGAAAATTAGCAGATATAGAAGGTAAACATGGAATTAAAACTTACAGTGCCGTTTTCCGGAGAAGAAATAGGGTGACGTGCCATGTCGGAGTTGTTCAGATGAGGACGCTTTTTCTCCGGCTCATCTGAATCAGAAGTTTCCATCTTACGCCGCTTGTAGAAATCCGTCCGCCACCATCACCCGACACACCGTCCGATCGTCGTAGCTGTGTTTGTTATCAGCGAAGGGGAAGCGTGTTTGTCGCGGCAGCGTATGGAAATATAAAAAAATGTTTTTTTTTTACTTTTATTTTTTGGCAAATTTGATTAAAATAATTCACATTATATTATATTATAATCTCTTCTCTTCCCTTCTAATAAAAAAATTAAATACTTTTGTCAGTTGCCATCATCATATTCCATCTCACAACTTCTTCCACCCAAATCCACATTTATAAATTATATCCTACATTTAATACTTTCATATTTAACCTTTTTTTTTAAATTACATAAACAAATATTTTCATCATCATTACCACTTGCTCACTTTTTTTTTAAATTATCATCAAAAGTTAATATTTTAAAAAAATCAAGAACTAAAAAATAAGAGATTTTAAAGAAGCGAGTTTTTAAAGTTTTATTATTAAAAAAAGATTTTTTTTAATTTTATTATCCAAAAACAATATTTTTTTAGTCTTACATATAAAATTTGAAAATATTAAGTTTGTATTTAAAATAAATATGTGTTAGAATAAAGTTTATAAATATTTAATTAATAGTTTTTTAATTGAATTTGATATTTATAAACAAATTTTTTATTTTGATTTATAAATTTTAATATTTAGTTTTTAATAAAACTAAGAAACTTGCAAATATTTATTTTTAAAAATGTATTATATATTTTTTAAACGACGAGATTTTTTTCTTCAAAAAACATGTTTACAAATTTCAATTATAATTTATTAGTTTTAAATTTTTCATATTTAATTTTGGAATTTTAAATTTAATTGTGTTGAAATATTAAGAAGTGAAATTTTTAAATTTTGGAGTTGTAAATTTTGAATTTAAAAGGCGATATATTGTTGAAATTTAAATTTTATTTGTATCTTTTTTTTTAATGAGAGATTTAATATTAAAAGTTTAGCGAGATTTTGCTCATACAAGTACAAATAGTATCCGTCAATCAGACATCTTGATGATGATTTTGATGAAAGTTTATAATCTCCTGATTTTTTAAATAGACTTACATTATCAGGTTTGTCAAAACATAAATTAGTTTTAAATGTCAATTTTTCAGTTATGCTATTAATAAATATTGATAAAAAAATGATTTATGTAATGCAACAAGTTTTTAGGTCAAATCACAAGGTAATCATGCTATAGAAGCGAAAATTATATTTTGAACAAACATTGCTCATCACAATTTTATCCCTCTAATTGGGTTAACATATTCTCACAAAAGAATTTCATATACAATTGTTGTATTTTTGTAATGACCATGAATAAAAGTTTAAGGCAATCAATTTCAAATGTTGGTTTGTATTTAAAGATCCAATGTTTATTCACGATCAGTTGTATGTTGCATTATTAAGAGTTAAAAGTAGAGATAGACTAGAGCTATTAATCTTTGGTAAACGTGAAAAAATTATCAATACCACGTCAAATGTTACATATAATGAAATATTTTCAAATTTGTAAAACATCATTGTATGGTTTCATTTGACATGTAATTTAATGTATTGTAAAAAGTATATAACTTATCAAATGAATTTTCATGTATTTTTTGATGTTTTAGTTATTCTCATCCATATAATTTTAACATGTAACAAAATAAAAAATTTACAAATACAATATTAAATTTGTATAAAAAGAGTTGTTAAGACATTTATCAATATAATCTTAACGTTTCACCCCGTGTAACAGACGAGGTTAAAGCTAGTTGATAATAACTAGCTTAACACCCGTGTAATTCACACGGAGTGAAAAATATCAATACATAAAATTTTTAATTTTTTATGTATATATTTTACATGTGTAAGAATGTATTACATTATATATACTAAAGATAAAAACAAAACTCAAAATGTGTAAAATTAATACATAATTGAGTTTCGAAAATACGTTAATTACTATTTAATTGAAAATAAAAATTATATAATTAGATTTCAAAGTTTCTTATAATAAAATATAATTTAAATTAAATGTGTTTTATTTATATAATTAATATTTTCTTTAAAAATATATTATATTATTATTAAAAGATAGAAGTGCATTTAATAGAAGACAGATGCTGGAAAAAAATGATGAGAATGAATATGGAGGCAACACGTGGCACTAAAAACCTTTATTTATTATATAGTATAGATGTATACTGATAATTTAATAACTCTAGAGGTAAGTGCCTATGCACTTACTTAGTAATGTAGATAAATGTGTGGTGTATGTGATATGAATGCATACTATAAGTTGATACGAATGCTTATGCCCATTGCTTGAATGTAATATGTATGAATGGTATAAATTTAACTTTAGTGGTAGAAGGTCAAACTATATGATGGAAATATGTGTAAATAGGTTATGTGGTTTGTAATCTCCAGGAAATTTCCCGCTTTTATTTTAACTTTTCCGGCAATGTAAGTTCATTATTTTGGTGAATCGCATTTATGAAGAACCTTAATTACCTACTTCAAATTCATAAGTAATAAATATTTATGTTATATGCTTTATAAATAATTGTCACCATCCTATTCCATAAATATATAGGTACATACTAAGTCATTTCTAAAACTATATATATATATATACACACATGATATAAACAATTTATTATGAAAATATAACATTGCTAGTATTTTTAAATTACTAAAGGTAAATAAAATAAATAAATATATAATTATATCTATAAACATATTAAATATGAATTATGATGAAATGAAGTCATGAACATAAAATTTATGAGGACTTAAGTTGAAATATGTTATGAAATTAAAAACTATTTTTCATATTTTGCAATCTTAATCCCTATAACAAATTAAATTTTGTAAATAAGCCCATGATACTACCCTATAAATAGACCCTCATTCTTCCCTCATTCTCACACCATATCAAGTTCTAATCCCTCTCTCAAGATTCAAAGTCGTTTCCATATTCATAAGTAAGTTCTTCTTATATTCTTGTTTGTTCATACTTTTCCTTTAAAAATCTCTCATAACTAGCTAGATCTATGATCCCTAACATGTTTATGTTATAATCATAGACCTATCCAAGATCAAAAGCCTTATTTTAATTAAAATTGTGTCAAACTTTTATTTAAAAACTTGGTTGATCATTCTTACTCCTTTCAATTTCAAAAATTATGTTTTTACTAAAAATCCTTATTTTCAAGTTAAATTATTTAATATTCAATTTCTATCTTTACATAAACTTATATTTTCACTTTACCCATATACTTTTCAAACACAACTAAACTTGGTTAAGTATGCAAATAGAGTAAATTTCAAACAAGTATGTAGTTATCTGGCAAACATTAAAGTTCTGGCTAGAAAAAAGACGGGGTTCTGATCCGACCAACTCTTTCCTGGGAACTTTTCTGTTGGAGGTACTAATCTGGAATGATAACCATTCTAGTGTACAACAAACACTTTCAACTAATTATGATTATGATTATAAACTCATTTCTTTATAAATATTTATACAAACTTTTATATAATTTATTTTTATTATATGAGAACATTTAAAACTCAATTCTATACTTTTAATTAATAATTAATTATGGTTTAATTATTAATTAATTAAAACATTATTATACTTTAAATTTTGGTTTAATTACCAACTAATTAAATCATTATTTTTAACACTTGTTTTTCATAAATCAAATGAAAGGTTTCATTCATTTATTTATGTAGTAAATTATTTAATTACTCAACTAATTATTACTCATTTATTTATTCATCTATCCATCTATTAATTTATGCAATTACAAATAAAAGAAAACTAGTCATTTATTTATTTGTGTATTTATTTACAAACAAAAGAAACCTAATTATTTATTCATACGTTTATATAATTATTACAAACAAACAACATCATTATTAATTCTTTCACTTATTACAATACAAATATTTATCAAAGATTTACATAAAATATTATTTGCAACTCAAATAATTATTTTATTATTAAAATGAGGACACTCACATCAATCTACTCGCACAATAGGATTCTCTATTTCAGTTGTACAAATCATTGATATATATGTTCCATCAAACATAGGTTAACCTTGTGATTAGCTAGAACATTTGTGCAATATACTTGTGTGACATCCAAGCTACTCATTGCAAGGTGAGTTTACATAGCCCATTTTTACTGTTTTTGCTTTTGGGTTGAAACATGTTATCAATTTTATCTATTTAAACAATTCAATATATCTTGTGCTTGATCTTTATGCTTTATATTTGAACTACTTGGTGACCATTGCATGTGTTTCATGCCAGTACATTCATTAACTTGCAGTCCAAGCCTAAGGTAGTACCTAACATGATCATTTATATGGGAAACTGAAACTATAACTTACCACAAGACCTTGGCGGGTTTTGTTGGGTATCAACTATAACTTGGAGTATCCGCTTGCTCCCTTTTTAAAATGGCAATCAGTGGGATTGCGTATCTAGTTTTCTATTATCAGGCTTGAATTGTACGCTTGGAACCTTGTATGTTCTCACATATATGCTTTAGACATGCGTTGAATATATTGAATTGTAATCTATACTAACTCTTTGGTGTCAAAACCTGTGTATCTCACCAACTACTTGTAGTTGACAGTTACTCACATGTTTCAGGTGCACCTGTTTGAGGACTACTTGCTCACCTAGGACTTGGACCTAGTTTAATTTAAATTATGTTTTGAACGTTTCATTTTCCTATGTAACGGATGCTTTTAATTTGAATAATAAATATTATCATATTTAATAGATGATCATGTGCTTATGAACAACCGCGTCAGCCCCGACGTTTAATCCGCCGCCGACAGGGGTGTGACATGGTTAATAGTCAAAATGTAAATGTGCAATGTGATGTAAAGGGTGAAATTGACTTATGTGGTTAATAGTCAAAATGTAAATGTGCAATGTGGTGATAATGGTGTAATTGACTTATGTGGTAAATAGTCAAACAAATACGTACAATGTGGAGAATTTGGTGAAATTGATTTTTGTGGAATATAGTCAATCATAATGTGGTAAATTGGTGAAATGGTGGATAAAAGTGTGGAATACTTCAAATGGTGGATTTGGAGTCAAATACTTCAAGTGTGGGTAAGACGAGTTGTGGTACTCGTACCAAGAGGTGGAAATTAAATAGAAGTGTGGAATACTTCAAAGGGTGGACTAGGAGTCAAATACTCCAAGTATGGGTAAGTCGAGTTGTGGTACTCGCACAAAGTGGATGTAACCCAATAAGAAGTGCGGGATACTTCGAATGGGAGAAAAGGGGTGATGTCACATGAATGTCATATGAAAAGAATGAATCTTGTAATGGAAGTGCAAGAATAAAGAACCTTAAATGACCAAATGGGTGCAAACGGGTCAAACGGGTGAAATGGGTGAAAACAAGTACAAATACTTGTTGAATATGTTTATCGTCATTACTAATGGTGTTATGTTAATGTGGTTATGTAGGGAAAGCCCCGATGTAGGTCAAGGTCAAATCCAAAGCGTGGAGGTCAAGTCCAAGGCGTGGAAGGTTCTCGTATGCTTATGGGGTGTTTTTGGGATTTTAAAGGAAAAATCCGTTGATGTGGTGTATTTTGACAAATTTAAACATGTTTTGATGTTTATAAAGGTGTATATATGTTTTGAAACTAATGCCCAGGTGTTGGCAAATTTTGGGGTCATGTTGTATAGGTGAAAATGTGAAAAATTTGACTAGGTATGGAAACTCGACAGCTGAGTAAACTTTTTGTTTACTCAGGCTCCCCGCGGTACGCGAGGATCTAGTCAAGGTATCTCGCGGTACGCGAGAGATTGGCTTTCCGGGTGGGGTGATTTGGGACTCCCTCGCGGTACGCGAAGGGATGTCTCAGATCCTTCGCGGTACGCGAGAAAGTAAAAAAAAAATCTGGGATAAAAGCTTCCGCGCATTTAAATGTTTTATTAATTGGTTTTCCAATTAAGGGTGTTACATGAAATTTCTTAAAACTACTTCGTTTTAATTAAAAGAAAAGTATCAATATATACATATTAAATTTCAAACGCCACGTTTTATACATTTAACCATAAGAATTCCCAATATGTACTCGTACGACACTGCGTTTATGTCAAAAAATATATATATATAACCCCGTTGGACACTTGGCAATAGCTACCAATTAACATCTATATTTTTAAAAACAATTCATACTTAGTAATGGCGAGTTAAATATTAAATAAATATAATCAACTCACCATTCCTAATTCCGAATTGTTTTTAAAATACAAAAAATAAAGGGGTCGATTGGTAGTTATTGCCAAGTGGCTGACGGGATTGTACTTTCTTAATTATTATGGTCGAATGTATAAAACGAGGTGTTTGAAATTTAATATGTACATTTTTAAGAATTTACCCTTTAATTAATTTGCATCAAAACTACTTAGTTTAATCGGCTTCAAACCAGATTTCTTAATATATATATATATATATATATATCCTCCATCCATAAAAAAAACCCAAAACAACAAATAAAGATGACATAATACTGTAGACATCGACATGCTACAAATTCAAAATCCACATCAATTTTGCACGTCCATAATTATTTATGTAGATGATTGATAAGTGGTCAAAGTTTCATGTATTAAAAGGTGCAATATGTTATATTTATGCAAATTAATATGTGAAATACAAAGGTTTTGTGTAGCTGTGCATGTGCAGGTGTTGGACGCTTAAAGTATGAGTTTGGAAGATATTAGACGAGAGATGAAAGAGTCGGAAGAGACACGAAGAAAACGGGGCAAAATACAGATCCAGCGTAAGCCTACGCCAACTGGCGTAAGCCTACGCAACCAGCGTAAGCTTACGCCCCATCAGCGTAGGCCAACGCCTGAGTGTTTTCTTCACAGCAGCCTTCAGGCCCCCAGCGTAAGCCTACGCCACCCCAGCGTAAGCTTACGCTGGGTACGTTTCAGACGCGGAACTTCGGGGAAACAGCCGATTTTGAGGTTTATTTGGGGGTTTCTTCCCCAAATTCGAATCCATCTTTTGCTACACACTCCTAGGGAAATTTTGGGAGGATTCTAACATCCACTTGAAGATTGAAGATGATCCCCATCACCATGAGCGGGTGATTCACTTGTGGCTTCCTCCAGGCGGACGGTTCATATAGGTTTCATGTTTTAATTCAGTTTATTTATGGTTTTGGGTCTATTTAGTTTCTGACAATAACTGAATAGATTGATGTATTAGTTATTTTAAACAGTTTATTTGAGTGCTTTGAGTTTGCTTGCTTTACGATCTTGTTCGGTTGATGACAAAACCTAGTAGCAGGGTTGGGTGACTAAAGGGGGCGACTTGGCATTCATAGATTGGGTGATTGAATTATACTGGTTTGTGACGGAACTGGTTGTATAGGTTGCTGACAACAGCCTGTCTTCAATCACTATTTTAACTGATTTTCCAACACTATGTCTATGTGGTGTCCAATTAAATAACTGAGTTTTGCATAAACCTAGAATCTGAAGTTTGGAGGAGGTTGCACCCTTATTTGATCTGTGTGTTTTCATTCTAATTATCAAAATAAGCAATTCCACTAACCACTGATTCCTCGTGGATACGATACTCTTCTTACCCTTACTAGTTAAGTGTTTAAGGATTGTTTTTGACCGATATAACGACATCGATCAAGATGGCGCCGTTGCCGGGGAATCGGTGCGCTTAGTTCTATTGCTTTAGTTTATTGTCTTTAGTTGATTTTAATTCTTATCAAACTTCTTATCAAACACCCAAAAAGATATTCTTTACTTCTGTTTTTATTTTTATTTTTTTTTATTTTGTTTTATTTTTATCGTTCAGAACTACTTGGGTGTGCCACTTGTGCAGGTCGGCATGGACATGAATTATCATGATGACCAGTATTACTATGAGCCATGCAGTAACTGTGGTATCACTGGCCATTGGGCATAAGATTGCCCAAGATACAACTCACATGGTGGTGGTCCTGAGTATCAAAGCTATCAGGACGATTACAACCAAGACTACCACCCAAGCAGGCCAGCTGATCAAGACAACTATCATTCTGAACTAGATGCCATCCAGTCAAACATGAAGGAGATGACCAAGATGATACAAGCAGTGGTGCAGCAACAGGAGAGCCAGGACAAAGCTCATCAAGCTTTGGTAGATCTAGTTGCCGACCTATCTGGGATTGTCGGGTCACTCATCAAGGAAGTAGGTAAGCCTCGCTGTTCGCATCAGTCCTCCTGTTCTGAAACCACAAACAGTGCACACCTAAATGACGTAAGTCTTCAACCCTCATCTGATTTTTCTGATGTTGAACATACTCCACCACTGGTAGTAGAGAAAGTGGTGGAGTACAGTGAGTCTGAATCTGATCATAATCAGGATTTAATTTCACAAAATAATCTGAAAAATAAAAATGTGAATAAATCTCTGACAATTCCATTCCCTTCGGCTTTGTTACCACCAGTGTTCCCACCAGTGTTAGGTGAACGGGATCCAACACAAGATGAAAGATGGGAGAAATTTGAAAATCATAAAATTAATCTACCATTTTTGAATGAACTTAAAGAAAATCCTGATAGTGTTGAGTGCTTGAAAGGTTTGAGTACCCGTAAACGACGGCACAAATGTCCCGAACAGGTAAAGCTAAGTGCTAGTGTGAATGCTGTGTTTACGGGTACCTTTCCCCCAAAACTCCAAGATCCAGGGACACCTATTATCTCTATACATATAGGTGAAATTAAACTGGATAGAGCATTGCTGGATCTTGGAGCATCTGTGAGTATAATTCCAGGGAGTCTGTATGATCAGCACGACTTTGGTCCATTACAGAGAGTTAACACCACCGTGGTGTTGGCTGATCAGACTCCCGCACATCCTCGGGGGATTGTAAAGGATGTGATTGTGAAGGTAGGAGAGTTTTATTACCCAGTGGATTTCTTGGTGTTGGATTGTGTCAAGGACACAGAGCCAACTATTATTTTAGGTAGACCGTTCTTGGCCACTGCTCAGGCAAATATTAACTGTGCTGAGGGAACGGTAAGGATGAGGTTTGGGGCTCAGAAAATGAGTCTTAAAATATTTTCAAACTGGCCAACCCTGAAAGCTAACAAATGTGGATCACCTGAAAAGGTGAATCACACAGTCGAGAATGCTTGTGTTGTGTTTGACAGGTCAGCTGAGATGAAGAATGATGAGACTCTAGACAATGGGAAGAAAAGGGTCAGAAAGAGAAAGCGGAAAGGGAAGAAACCGCGAGTTCATGATGTAGATCAAGAACTCTTTTCTCTGTTTATGAAGGCTTGGAGAAAAGTAGATGATGAGAGGAATTTAAGTGTGGGGAAGGAGGACTGCAAGCATCCTACCCGACCACCATGACCGAAGTAAGGTACACTGCGTCGGGCTGAGGACGTTAAACTTAGCACTCTTAGGAGGTAGCCTAAGGTATGTTTTACATTCATGTCTAGTTAAATGAACTTTGCGAGTGTGTTCAATAGAAACCCTCACGAGACTCAACTAGTCCACTCGGGCTACCGAGGGGTTTAAAAGGCTTGATGCATATGCTAAATGCATCCGTGATTCCTACGAAAGTGAGTTAGGAAATTATTTCTTTGTTTTCTTTGTTTTGTGTGTGAGCCGGCCAAGTGTGGGGAATTTTCATGGGTTGTCAAGTGAGTGTGCGTGTTTTCAAATGAATGCTAGCCCGTTTGTAGAATTTTAGAGGTGTGTGTTTTTTGGTTTATATCGAGTCAGTTTTATGTTGTTATACATTGAGTCAGTTTGATGTTTTGGGTTTGTTTCGAGTTTAATTTTTCCAGGTTTGGATTGATCCACCCGTACTCAGTCTCTATTCGGGTGGTGATGGTTCGAGTTTGATTTTCATGTAAAAGGCAACCCAATAGCAGATTTTGATGGCGATCGCGAAGAAAATGCTATACGATCGTATGAGTTTGGATTGAAGACAGTTACAGCTTGTAACTAGCTAAGTGCTTTCCAATTCTTTATATAGTTTTATTTTTGCATATTTATTTTCATCGTCTCTCATCCTACATTGGGGGCAATGTAGAGTTTAAGTGTGGGGATGGGAGACTGAGTTTGTATAGAAAAAAAATATATATATATAAATTGAAAAATCCATAAAAATTTAAAAAGTTTCAAAAATGTCCTTGGATCAGAATTTTTGTAACTAAATGGAAAATGATAGATATAATTGGAAACTATGCTTGTGTGATCAAATTGAATAATAAATAGAAAACGCGTTTGATTTGTAATGTTTTGGTAGGCCCTACCGATCTAAAGAGCTTAAATATCCTGATATTGTATCTAGGGTTAATTGACAATTAATTCAGGATGTCTTGTGGGTTCTTATCTTAGGGGTTTCGGCAAGGTTGAAACTGTCATCATAGGGTGATAGGTACCACTATAAGCAAAAATTTATAAGTTTTTAAAATTACTTGGCACACCACTTTCTTTTTATGAAAATAAATCCGAAAATTGGTGACGCCCGCAATCCATAATCCATCTTGCATGAGCTTAATTAAACAAAATTGAGAGCTTGAGTTCAACCTACGTGTTTCCCTTCGGGATAGTGACTTGAAGGATACACCCATGGGCGGGACTTAAGTGATCAATATTGGATGACTAAGTTAGGAGTACGTGTTTCCCTTTGGGATGGTGACTTGAAGGATACACCCATGCTCCGAAGCTTATGTACTTCATGGCTTAAGAACTGCAGCCTACGTGTCATATATCGTGTTCCAGCGTGATTGAAACACCACTGGGTTAGGTTCATTCATAAAATAATAATAAAATCTCAAAAACATGCATCCATCGATCCATAATCCCATAATTTTCAAAAACTCGTAAATTAGTGTTTATAGTGGTGGGAAATCTATAAGGTTTAACCCGTGCCTAAACATGACTTTGAGATGGGATTAGACTAAGTTGTAGCTTCCTGAATGTGAGACCCATAGAGAAACTGTTGCTTGGTAATAAATAGGATAGTAGATCACAGAATCGGGGGCTCAATAGATCGGTGGTTGGGTTTAATCGGATAGAAATACCAATTGTTACAGTCAATGCGTGATTATGTTTTAATTGTATGAGATTATGAGAGCAGGTTTCAATTATGATTCCATTGCATAATTCTTTTTCGGGACGCAAAAGAGTAAGTGTGAGGATATGATAAGTGGCCAAAGTTTCATGTATTAAAAGGTGCAATATGTTATATTTATGCAAATTAATATGTGGAATACAAAGGTTTTGTGTAGCTGTGCAGGTGTTGGACGCTTAAAGTATGAGTTTGGAAGATATTAGACGAGAGATGAAAGAGTCGGAAGAGACACGGAGAAAACGGGGCAAAATACAGATCCAGCGTAAGCCTACGCCAACTGGCGTAAGCCTACGCAACCAGCGTAGGCCTACGCCTAAGTGTTTTCTTCACAGCAGCCTTCAGGCCCCCAGCGTAAGCCTACGCCACCCCAGCGTAAGCTTACGCTGGGTACGTTTCAGACGCGGAACTTCGGGGAAACAGCCGATTTTGAGGTTTATTTGGGGGTTTCTTCCCCAAATTCGAATCCATCTTTTGCTACACACTCCTAGGGCGATTTTGGGAGGATTCTAACATCCACTTGAAGATTGAAGATGATCCCCATCACCATGAGCGGGTGATTCACTTGTGGCTTCCTCCAGGCGGACGGTTCATATAGGTTTCATGTTTTAATTCAGTTTATTTATGGTTTTGGGTCTATTTAGTTTCTGACAATAACTGAATAGATTGATGTATTAGTTATTTTAAACAGTTTATTTGAGTGCTTTGAGTTTGCTTGCTTTACGATCTTGTTCGGTTGATGACAAAACCTAGTAGCAGGGTTGGGTGACTAAAGGGGGCGACTTGGCATTCATAGATTGGGTGATTGAATTATACTGGTTTGTGACGGAACTGGTTGTATAGGTTGCTGACAACAGCCTGTCTTCAATCACTATTTTAACTGATTTTCCAACACTATGTCTATGTGGTGTCCAATTAAATAACTGAGTTTTGCATAAACCTAGATTCTATAGTTTGGAGGAGGTTGCACCCTTATTTGATCTGTGTGTTTTCATTCTAATTATCAAAATAAGCAATTCCACTAACCACTGATTCCTCGTGGATACGATACTCTTCTTACTTTTCTTACCCTCCACATTAGTTTATGTGGCATGCAAATGAGGCCTAGCTTAGGGTGATGCACTTGGGTTTTACCCACGCCGATCAAGGGTTCGAGACTCGGCTCTCCTTCAAGCCCGGAAGGGACCGTATTGGATGGGATTTTTCCTTGGATGCTCTCCAACTCTAACGCCAAGTGGCCCCGGTTAAGACAACATATTGGTCAGAGTTGGACGAGGCTCTCTCATGTAACGGAGGGTGCGACATCACAACATTCAATGTTCGTCGTTTAAAAAAAAGATAGATAGATATGGAAAGATTACAAATTAGCAACCAACAATTGGTATAACCCAAAAGATGTAGTGTATCATACATTTATATTAAAATGAAATAAAACCTCTATATAAAAGGACACCAAAAATTACATCTTTTAAGAATCAGATCCAAATAATTGACCACTTGTTACTGAGATTAATATTGTTAATTTCATAAGAACCATCGGGCTCCATTAATAGTTTTGTATAAGTTTTTGTAGTTTTATTAGTGTCTACTTCACACCATGCTAATCCATCACCTCCCATCTCATACCAACCCCTTCGACCATCGCCGCCGACAACCATCATAAAAATGTCGAAAATCATTTGTTAACTTCACGACGTGTGAAATAGCCTGACTGAGGTTCAGGGTAAAAGTGATGAAGTGTATGTGTGTGAAGTGTATCAGATTTTGTGAAAGGTTCTTCTACACCGTCAAATAAATTTGGATATTATCTTTTACATGTAGATTGGTCGAACACCAAAAAGTTAAAAACCATGTTTCTTTGATGTGTAAACACATTAAAGTTAAACTCTAGCACTCCATTGAGTTGCTATAAAGTTGAGAATGAAAAGGAATGAATTCTTGATGAATCATTGTAAAGTTGGAAGAACATAAACATTTAGGGTTTGTTTGTGACCCCTTACGAGCATATGTAGTGATGTGAAAAACAATAGTGGATACGGGAGTTGATCTTGCTTTATATTGCTAGCTTGTTTCTTCTCTTTTGTCTCGTCGTGGCTGGTTGTCATTTGATAATTGTTTATTAGTTAATGAAATTGTTTGAAAACGAACAGTCAAACAAATCGTTTTGAGATTAATCTATTTTGAATGACCGTTTTGAACGAATAAACAAAAAAAAGAGGTGATTATGTAGAATTATGTATCAAAGATGAATGCAATAATTGATGCAAAACCGTTGAAGTCTTAGATCCATGAAGTTTGAATCAAAACCACTAAAGATTTCAGGATAAATAGGTAGAGAAAGAGATATGTGATGTTTGGTCAACTACCTAGACGAGGGCATCACAAATGGGTGGTGCACATTACTGCCAGATGGGTTTTTGTGACGGTTGAAGGAAGTTTGTGATAGATAACGTGGTACAAGAAAACCTCCAAGCTTCCATTTTTTACAGTTTTACAAACAGGACAAAACATCAATAGACATTCACAAATACTACAACAACAAAAATGCATGCAAGATAACAGTAGGACGCACAAACTTCTCACATGACAGAAAAACTATGAAGGTATAATGGTCATTCTAACGTATGGTGAAACATTTACAAAGATGCATGCAAGATAACATTAGTTGTTTGTTTGTAACACCATAACTTAAAGCATGACGAAGAAATTACAAGTGAAAATAGTATGGATTTTAGCGTAAATGAAGAAATTAGTAATAGGGATTTTAACGTATGGTAAAACATTTACAAGTGAAATAGTCAGCATAAAGTACAGTTGCGCTTTTGATATTAGTTATTCATAGTATTAGAAATTGTAGACATGTAAACAATCAACAAACAGAAAACACTATGAAATATCTCAAACGAATCACACCACGGTTCAAAATAAATTGATAGGCTCGTTATTTTGTTTTTTGTTTTCGTGGCTTCAAATCATCAATGACTCAACAACAATACGGGTCGTATGATACAATATGGCCCGTATGTTACAATGTCAAACGGATCGTGTTATACGGTCCATATGCGGACATGAATGACTGATGTCAGATGTCACAGCTTTTGTCGTTTGATTATGTGAAATACGGTACGGTGCAATACGACCCATATTAGGTTTGTGAGAATAACAATTTCTTGTGTACCTCTATAACAAAACTATAGAATTGTAGAAATACACTCAAAATGCATGTAAACCATACTCATGAAGATACACACTAGAAAGTGTTCGGTAGCAAAAGCGACTTCCATGAAATGAAACCATTTCAACTTATAAATCAAGATCAAACCACCTTCATTTTCTCCAACAAAAATGGCTCACTTTCTCCTCCCCTTCACCCTCTCCCTCCTCTCACTAACCTCTCCGGCCACCACAAAACCCGCCACCACGACCCCATTCAAGCTCGGAGCAGAAAAACTCAGCCACTTCCAATTCTACTGGCACGACATCCAAAGCGGCTCGAACCCAACCTCCATCGGTATCGTCAAACCGCCGCCCAACACCCCTGCCGCCACTGGATTCGGCACTGTGAACATGATCGATGATCCGTTGACCGAAAAGCCCGAAAACAGTTCGCAGATGTTAGGGCGAGCGCAAGGGTTTTATGGGCTGGCTTCTCAAGAGGAAATGGGGTTGATAATGGTGATGAATTTTGTGTTTATGACAGGGAGGTATAATGGGAGTACGTTGACGGTGTTGGGGCGGAATCCGGTGGCACAGAAGGTGAGGGAAATGCCAGTGATCGGAGGGACTGGGCTTTTCCGGTTTGCTAGAGGGTATGTTCAGGCGAGCACGTATTCTCTGAATATGCAAACTAGAGATGCGGTTGTTAAGTATAATGTTTATGTTTTGCATTATTGAATATTGTATCTTTTGATTATGATATTAACTCATTATTAGTATTATCATTTTATATGGTTTTTATAAATAGATTTATTTAGGGTTGTTTGAGCGGATATTTCGTAAATGATCACACTCAAGTATGCTTAAATGTGAAGTTATTCTTTCATTCATATCTTTTGAGTTCACAACGTCTTGTGGTACTTGAATTTGGACATTACTTAAGAACCTAACATATCTCTTGTGCCCGATGTTAGATTTGCTTCGGGAGAGTTATAATATTAATATCTATTTTTCTCGTAAAGTTTATGCGTAACAGAGATAAGTGAAAATATAATGTGACATGTTGATAAATTTTAAAAAGATTTTATAAAAAATTGATAGAACTTATAAATGGAAAATAATATTATTCATAAATGTATGGATTTAAAAAAGTTTATTAAAAATATTTTATTTACAATAACTTAATCACGACATTCTGGAAAAGAAAATCATGTTGTTTGCTGGTGAGCTCATTTTGGTTAGGTACAACACGACAATACTAACATCCACTACTGGGGATGACGTTATTTATGACATCATGATACTCATTTTAGTTATTTTTAAGGATAAATTTACAAACGATTTAAATCTAGATCACTTTAAGAAAGATACATGTGATGCCATTGTGCCAAAGGCCTATTGGTTCATTTTAGTTTTGATTTAATTTATTTATTTATAAGTACTAGTTTGTTCTACGTCTTATTTTGCATCTCAAAGTAAAATTAAAGGTTTTGTTCTAAGTTGACCTTTCATTTCATTTTTTAAAAGTAAGAAAAATTGAAGAACTAAAGTCATTCGTAGTGGTTTTACATTCACGTCTGTCTTCGTCACATTAACATGAGACAATTACTAAATCAAATCAGCAAGGTGCATAGTGGTTTTACTACCCACGCACAAATACACACACACATATATATATATATATACACACGTAACACACACGTAACACACACATGGGACCAAGCAACTCCCCCTTCCCTGTGATTCCTCTCACGTCTGATACCCCACGCCCCCAATCATGCCTATAGTCATGGCCGGAGCTGAGGATTTAGGGGCCTGAGACGAGCTAGAAAATGGGCCAAAAGATATAATAATTTTTTAAATAAAAAAAATTCATTATTAAGGCAAAATAATTTACAACAATAAACATAACTAAAATATAGTTTTAAAATGACATACTACAGTAGTTAACCGACGAATTGTGCAGATCTCTTATCATTTTTTATAGCAAACTGATTGATCAAGTCTTCATATCGTTTAATATTTCATTCTCTGTAACTATCATTGCCAACCCGTTAAGTCTTTTCTTGTAACATTGTTGATCGTAAGTAAGATTTTAATAACTTAAACTTTGAGAAACTCATCTCTGCAGATGTCACCGTCACTAGAATAGTCAATAATATTCTATGAAATGCTTGCATTTGGGAAATAGTCGAGTTGTTTAAGATGTTTCAAAACATCTATAGGATTGATAACTTCACTCGTAATTTGTAATGTGTCAAATAACCTCAATTCCATATAAACCTCATCTCCAGCAATATAAGATTTTTCGTGAAACCTTAGTGCATCTTTAAGAACACGGCAACCCAACTAAAGATTAATGACGCAAAAAATCTATAAGTTTTAACAAAGAAAAACATACCCTAATAGTTGCAATATCCTTAATAAACTTGCAATTTTCGAGTCTTCCTTTCTCCAATACCTATTTCCAAGAGAGAGGAAGTAGTAGATATGTCATCAAAATTTATGTTAAATCATGTCTTAGTGTGTTATCATTTTTGGATCATATGTACTCTTTGGGCACAAAATAAGACTAAAGCCCAACTGACGAGAGCTACTTGGGCCTTCTTATGCTCTTATACTTCAACTTCGGCTGATACAACCAGTTTTCGTGCTTCAACTTCGGTTGATATAACTTTGGCTATGGCACAAAGAGTGCGTTGGGAATGTAAACATTTCTTTCTAGCCTATAGATACTCATGACCTCATACAAAATAGACACACACAAAATAAAGAGGAAAACTCTTGTATTTAAGAGCTTTTGTGAGTTCATCAATCGTGTAATTCGATAATCTATCATTACAAAGTAGCGACTCTCCCTAATCATTCTCCTTGTTGAGTTTTTAGCATTCTTTAAATAATAATAGACAACTTATATAGGAGGGAATTTAGGAGTTTGAGAGAAAATCCGAATCAAACCCAAAATAACTTAGAAAATCAAATTTGTTTAAGAAACCGTCATCTTGGTATTATATTTTTGAAAAAATGGAATTTTATGGCTTGGTTAGGTTTTAGTGAAAATACGAAATAAACCAAATTGTATATAACTCTTAAGAAGATGTTGTATTACAATTTTTAATAATATACTACAATAGGAATAAAATAATGAAAATAATATATGTTTCAATAAAATTACTCTTATTTTTTAACTATAAAACCTACTCAAGTTTCATGTTCTATTGTTGTGAAGCTTCTTTTATAAATATTCAAATTTTATAAAATTTAAAGAATTAAATGAAATACATAAATAATCGATACATTTAATGATTTTTTTTCAAATTAACTTAAATAGAATAATTAAAAAAAAATAATTATTATTTAGTAAAAAAATTTTCTTCACAGTTTTTTTCCTCATTCACGTTAGAACTTTGAAAAAACTTTAATGAAATCTAAGTAAGAAAATGATTATTTATTTAACTTTCTTGATACATAACAATATAACATTACTCATCTTTATTGTCGCACATCAACATGAATATATAATGCACACAACACACCAATTTAGTAAAACATGTTTTTCATTTCCAGTTTCATAAGAAACTTTGATTTTGACCCATCATATTAGGTTATTTTAATTTACACTTTTATTTTAATTTGTTAAAGTGTCACAAACAAGGACCACAGATGAAATATTATCAGGAATATTTTCTTTTTTCCAATACAAGTCCACTTGCTTTCTTTAAACCTAGAAAACCCCCACAACTTTTACTACAACTTTTCATTTTATTCTCATTCTCCAAGGTTCTTGTCCCATGGTCGATGCTACGTGGCACTCGTTTATTCGTTACTCCAATATCTTAAAGAATCAAATGCCTTGATAAATGGAATCCCTAAACCATAATAAAAGTCCCAACTTCCAAATCCAAGTAATTAAGGCCACATAAACATATTTTATATTTTTGGACAAAATACAACAAAATAAATACATAAATTAAATTAAATTTTCATATATACATATTACATAGCATGTTTAATACAAAATAAATTTAAAGCAGGAAACTATAAAAAGACGTTCTATTTATCACATTTAAAACAATATATATAAGTGTCTATCAGTCAATTATTTACTATACGGAAAGCAAATATGATTGTTTTGTGACGATATTTCTTCCATAAATACAAGATATTCTTTACTCTTCCATATCTTTCCACAAATATCTCAAGTTGTTCTATAAAACACAAAGGAATAGTCTCTAACTCTTTAAGTTTTTCCTCAAAAACATGACTAGGTACTACAACAACAACAATAACATATCATACTATGAGTATATCCGACAACTCTCCATGCCAATCCACCTTTTGTTCTTCGTATGTGTTGTATTCATCTTCATGTGTTTCACTTGGTACATCAACTACGAGTCAAAAGTTGAGAGGTTCATGCACCAATTGAAGATCCTCCTCATGCTTACCCCCATCATACTTTTGGTTCTAGTGCACTGGTTTTCTAGCAGTGATCAAAGGACTTGGTTCTCGTCGTTGGTGCCGTTTCCCGAGAAAGATTCGCTACACCGAGCCGGTGGGTCTCCATGGGGTGTAGCCATTGTGCTTGTTTTTCTCATTTTTATGGTGTCTCACCGATCATCTTTTCATGAACGTTGGTTTCCTCTAAGTAGAAGATGATGGAGTTATTAGTTAGAGGTGTTAAGCCTTTTCTTGATTTGGGTTGGTAGGGTTTTTATTAATTAAAGTGATTTTGTTTATGTTTATTGAAGAAATATAATCGGAATCATATGCGGCTCGACCTTCATTTATATGTGTTGGAATGGCAATCCGTGGGATTATATTTTGACCGACAACAGTCTTTGATTTGATGATTATGTTATGATTTGCTAAAAGATCATAGAGTGGTTGAAATCTTTACGTACGAGGAGGTTCAATTCAAAAAACTAAATACTTTGAGAACATGGGTAACAAATTTAAGAGGGTGTTTGGGATTGAGTTGTTTTATGACTGATTGGTTTTTTTTCAAAAGCCAATAAGTTAAAAAGGTGTTTGGCAAACACAAAATCACTTTATATTTTGTCTTTTTGAAAAGGGTAAAAAACTGTTTCCAAAAACCACAAAAACCTGGTTTTTTAAACTCTTTTTGGCTTATTGACTTTTCCCACAAAAAAACACCAATAAGTTAAGTCAAACATTTTTTAAAAAACAACTAATTGACATATTGGTTTCCAACCACACAAGTTAATGCAAACACTTTTGTAAAAAACTATTTTTGAAAAAGTCATAAGTCAATAATCACTTTTTACAAATAACACTTTTAGAGTTAAATAAGTAATCCTAAACACCCTCTAAATAAAATTCATTTTTTCAATCTTAAAAATATTTAAAATATGAGAAATGATTGAAATAGAATAATTATTCTCTCTCTTGAAATTAAAAAAGAATATTCAAATTTCATTTAATTACATTACCAAATGTGCAAATCATGTGTGGTTATATCACCTACACATAACCTGTGCACATGTAGGTAAATTTTAAAATTTAATGGTTTTCTTATGTAGATTTGTATGTAAAATATAAAATTATAAAAAAAATATGAAACATTGATAAAAAAACCGATTTCATAAGTATTCGGTTACCATTATTCGATTTGATATTATGCATTGATTTGCACTTTGCAGAAGTTTGGAACAGATTGATTTAGCCAGTCAATTGAGATCAAGTCCATTAAAAAAACTATGATCCTCAATCGGTTTTATTTTCATTAACAAGTTTTGTTTTTTAATTCTCGTTACGTATAAATCGAACCAAAGTTCCATATGATTTGCAGTTAAAAATAAAATTATGACACCAATGGCTTACCTAATGATTTACTATATTTTTAAGTTTTAAGTCAGAAACAAATGGATCACCTACCGTTTTTTTTTAAATACGTAAATCTTGTTTTAAAATCAATAATAATTTTAAGATGGCTATAAATCCTGCCATTGATAACTTGTACTCATATTCCATATTTGCAAAGATGTCACAACTAAACAACTACAACGAGTTTAATTTTGCACTTGTCCCCCTTACATTACTAATCTTGGTTATTCTATGTTACAAGTTCATACTTTCAAGCTTCTCAAATGGTGCACCATCGTTGCCGCCGGGTCCCTATTCATTGCCAATTGTTGGGTACCTTCCATTTCTCGGTCCTGACTTGCATAAACAGTTCACCAACATGGCTCACACCTACGGCCCCATCTTCAAGTTCTACGTGGGAAGCAAGCTTCACGTGGTTATAAACACACCGGACCTAGCAAAGGTGGTGGTGCGTGACCAAGATGAAATCTTTGCTAACCACAACCTAACCGTGGCTGCATCAATCATAACTTATGGAGGCCAAGATATAGCATGGGCTCAGAATAACTCGCACTGGCGAAACCTACGTAAGATATTTGTCCATGAGGTCTTAAGCAACAAGAATCTTGAAGCATGTAGTCCTTTTAGAAGAGATGAAGTTAGGAAAACCATCAAGAATGTGTATGGAAAAATTGGGACAAAAGTGAACATAAGCGAGATTTCTTTCACGACTGAAGCGAATGTCTTAACAAACATGGTTTGGGAGAACTCATCAAATAAAGGGGCAAAAGATGGTCATCTTGGGGTTGAGTTGCAAATGGTGGTTTCAAAGATCGTTGAGCTTCTTGGAAAGCCGAATGCGTCTGATTTCTTCCCTAGTCTTGCTTGGTTTGATCTCCAAGGTGTCGCACACGACATGAAGAAGCAACTTAAGAAGATGGATAAGATTTTGGAGAGCATTATTGATGATCGAATCAAATCTAACAACAAAAGGTTAGAGGACGGAGTTTGGCATGAACCAAAGAAAGATTTCTTACAAATATTGTTAGAGTTCAAGGATAGAGAAGATGCAACATCGCTCAACTTCATTCAAATAAAGGCACTTCTCCAGGTAAGGTAGCTTTGTTCTTAAAAATCAAGTCAAATAAGTGTTGGTTCCGCCACTGTGATGAGTCAAGTTTGACAAATAAAGTGACAATATGGTTACATTTTGTTCTACCAGGATATTATGGTTGCAGGAACAGAAACAACGACAACAATGATAGAATGGGCAATGGCAGAGATCATAAACAATCATAACGTAATGAAAAAGGTTCATGAAGAATTAGAACAAGTTGTAGGAGTAAACAACATTGTTGAAGAGTCTCATCTTCCAAAACTTAAATACCTAGACGCAACTATTAAGGAAACATCACGATTGCATCCGGTAGCCCCTTTGTTAGTCCCTCGGTCACCAAGCAAGACTTGCAATATAGGTGGATACACCATCCTAAAGGGTTGTAATGTGTTTGTGAATGTTTGGTCAATCCAAAGGGATCCTCGGTATTGGGACAACCCATTAGAGTTCAATCCCGAGAGGTTCTTGACTAATTACAAGGGAACAAATCATTGGGATTACAATGGAAACAATTTGAAATTCTTTCCGTTTGGATCAGGGAGAAGACTGTGTCCCGGTTTACCCTTGGGCGAAAAAATGCTAATGTATGTCTTGGCTTCGCTTTTGCACTCTTTCAATTGGAGTTTACCTATGGGTGAAGAGCGAGACCTTTCTGAAAAATTTGGCATTACTCTAAAGAAAAGAAACCCGCTCGTCGCTATCCCCTCTCAAAGGTTGCCCGATGTGAGCTTCTATATGTAATCTTGTACAACTTAGAAATTGTATTATTATGGTACAAGTGTCATACAAATAAATGAAGTTCAAATTTCTTCCGATTTTGGACTTACAGATTCTAAAACCATAGTATGATATTTGAGGAGTAACCATGGATATCTTCATCTTACAACCCCGGTCTGGCTTCTTCATCTCCGATAACATGGTCATATCCAACAACCAATTGCCTATCATCTATGTTGCTTCATCACGCCAACAGAAACAAAGAACTTTAAGTGGTTCCCAATACATCTAAACCGTTGCTTCAATAGATGAATTACCTTCACCCTTATTGTTTTTGTCGTGAATTTTCCAATAAAAACAATGCCTTCTTTGATATATATATAGAGAGAGAGAGAGAGAGGTGAGAGATCATTAGAAAATCATAAAGTTATGTCAAAACCGCGAAAACCAATCGTAGCTAATCACATAATTTACTAATTTTTTTGTATTTTATAAAGGGCTTTTTAGTAATTATTCAATCAGTATTTTTGGTACTTATCATTCTTTCTTCAAATCCCATGATTTTCTCCCATATTATCGTTTTTTTTTTCTTTTCAATCATTATTGATTCAAATTTTTTTTTTTTTTTTTTTTTTTTTTTTTTCTAGAAATCAAGATTATAATCATTCCAATCAACAAGGCAAATTACATAAGCATAGCAGGTAGACGGGCAACAAACTGCGCCGCCATCCCCTTCAAATCAATTCATCTTTTTTCCATAGAACAAAATTCATCTTCAATCCTCAAACCCTCCCCCAAAATTTAACCATTACTCACGAATTTTCTTGTTTCTTCCAAAGATTTGGATTTCTAAAATATTAAACCTAATCGTCGATTGAAGAAACAGTCGTTCAATCGGCTGATTTTGGCGTTTGATTGATGAAAACCAAACGATTCTTAAATCCAGGATCATCATGAATTGTTTGTCTTCACGTACCAATCCCAAGATTTTCACGATTTTATCATGAAATGGTCAGTTTCTTGATATGTTTTTAACAACAATTTTTTACACCTAAATTTGGCTGGTTGATATGAATCTTGAGATAGTTTTGAATCACTAGCATTTCTTTCCGGAATGTAAAACCAAAAGTAGACCGGTCATCAACACCCTTACAAATTAAACCCGGTTCAACATCCAAATCATAATTCTAAAAAAGAAAGAAAAGAACATGAACATGTTATTTCCATATGATAAAATAATACAAATCATTTAGCATCAAGTTCATGAGTACAAAGATTCACACAAAGAAAGTCCCTCAAAAGCACTTATATAATTACAAAAGTTATACAAGGTGACAACTCAAACATTTTTCAGATCTCTAATATATTCATATCAAATTCTAACAAGATATATAATAACATAAATGAACAAGACCTTCATAAATGTTTGATAACATTTAGCTGAAAAAATGTGTAAAGTCCAAAGCTAACTCATAACCGTTTTGAATATCCAGAACCTGCACACTTCTTGCAGAGTATCAATCCTACAAAAACACAGACGAACATCCAAACATCACGCATGATACATACAATATATAGGGAAAACTCACAAGGCCCACCAATACCCTGTTAACCAGTGAGACAAGGTAAAGCACAGTTTACGCTGGGTAGGTGGAAACCAGTGAAAGCTAGATTAAAACCTGAGACCAATATTAGAGAGAATCAGGCGCTTAACACTGTGTTACCCCTTAAATGTTTCTCATTTCCATCTTTTGTGGGTACCATGTACACAAACCTTTCCATCATCGACAAAATGAGCGACGCAATGAACCATAAAAATTGGTCACTACCCCTAATTAAAACTATTGGAGAGAAGAAGACATCTTTATTACCTGCACCCTTGCATACTTTACACTCAACCGAACCCGTTTCCAATTTCATCTTCCCATCACTACAGAAAACACATTTTGTGCCACCTATTCATCAAGCCAGATTGTTAAACACAGTTTCACCTAAATTTGAAACAACAATCACCACAACAAACATGCCAACTATATGATATTGTGGCCATATTCACATTTTTAACATTGTATAGAATCATTGAATGCACACATCATTCTTTCATGGCGAAATTGGGTTAGAAAAAAATTCTGCACCTTTTTATCTTAAAGTCATTCTCACCACATTCAGGAGAAAAGCAGTACAATTTAATATTAATGATCAAACTCTTTACCCTTCCATGTGCATAATTGTCAAAAGATTTTGCCACAAATTGAATACCAACCCTTTTCTGAAGGAGCATTCAATACAGAACCAATTATATTTAAAGAACCACTTAAATGCCTGAACATTTTGCTTTAGCTGTGATACATAGGACAGTTATGTAATTGTATATCCACTCTGTTTCTAACTCCAATTATATCTTTCAAGCACTACGTACAAGTAACTTATATGCTTGTCACGGTTCTCTGCTTAAATTTAGTTTTGTATTGGATGCGCCCCTTTTCTAATCATGTTATATATAGGTATATTTCTCATAAAAATAAAGAATTTTATATCCCTTCAATTACTGAAAACTATTCATTTTATCCCTAATGTAAAAAATGGTGGTTCTTCTCCAATCTTAGAACAGAAATGAGATAAAGAAATGCAAAAAGGAACACAATTTTCACATATTTACATAATTGTAATAGATAATTACCGTTGCCAGCACATTTCTCACAAGGAACTGGATCACCCTACAAGAAAACAAATTGATTATCATTCATCATAACCCACAAAACAAAGATTACACTAACTGGTTAGAAAAAGAGGGCTGCATTTTGACTCCTGGTTTCAAAGATTATACCAATGTTCTCATAACCAGGCCGCATAGTGAACTGATAGTCTTACCGGTCACTGGTCGAACGGGTCAGACCAGATTCAAGAACCTGATGACGTTATAAAATATAAATACAAAAAATTAAAACTATATATATAAAAAACTAGTGGGTAACGGTTACACGCGCACTCCGCGGTAGGAGACAGACTGATTTTTAACAAAATTTAAACTGAAAAGCAGACACAACGGTAAATAATGTTAATAAAAAAACAAACCTAACAAAATTTCATCTTGTCACGTGGCAGGCTCTATCGCCGCTCGAGTTACTGTTTATCACGCTCGTAAAGGTTGGCCTATTGTGTGCGTATATATATATAAAATTTAAAACAATATTTGAAAATACTGTTTCTTTTACCGTATTTACAATTTTAATAAAATATGAATAATTAAATAGGTAAAACACAGACAATGAAATACTAAACTACTCAGAAAATGAGATTTTAAAAGAAAAAAAAAGTAAAAAAAAATTTGAAATTCAATTAACATGAAATTACTTGATTTAAAGGTTGAATTAGTCACCATTGTTGCTCAAAAACGCACCAATTTAATTTCCAAATGATCAAATTCAACATATTTCTGCAAATTTTATGAAAAATATAGGGGCAAACCTTGAGACCAAGAAACAGCGAGAGTGAAATTGCAACCAAAACGCTGATTGTGGCGAGAAACGTTTGAGTATCCAAAGGGGGTTTGAATCCAGTCGAGTATAACAAAATGGGATCGAAACAGAGTTTTTGTGGGGGAATTAAATGGAGTTTGGAGTAAGAAGAAACGGCGGACAAAAGGGTTTTATGGGGGTCTAAAATTGAGATGTATTGTGAGGGGTTGAGCTTAATGGAGGTTATAGAGGAGCAGAAAGGTGACGAGGACGACAATGGAGGATGGATGAGTGTAGCCATTGATAGAGAGAAAGAAAGGGATAAAATTGTGTAAGCCCCTGCTTTGTGGCCATTTCTTTTCCCCTGTTTTTCTTTTTTTTTTGCTTCCTTTTCTTGAAAAAGAGTATATTCTCGTTACTAGGTTAGATTTGAATAAATCTAATGTTATATACTAAGTGATGAAAATTTATGTATTTAAAAACCTATGTAGTACACCATTTGAATAAATACGTGTATTACACATATAATATAATCTGTTAACACATACGACGTCAAAATATATCTTTAAAGATCTATTTTGACGTGACAATTATAAATTCTGTTAAGTTAATTTTTAAAACATTTTTTTTTCAGTCAGGTATTATTTTTTTATATAATTGATAAATGTTAGTTCATATTAAATTCATTTAGTTAATGTATAATAATTATTATCCATAATCAAATAATTAGTATCCATAATTAGATTAATATTTAATACGAGAGAGAGGCGGGAAAAATATGATGAGAATGAATATGGAGACGACAGGTGACACTAAAAAACCTTTATTTATTATATAGTATAATATAGATTATTATTCCTAGAATTTTGAGGATTTACGATAATTATGAACTCTATTTAAAAACCATCGTCGATGAATAGTTCCTAATCCATCCATCGATTGACACGTGTGTTTTTTTTTCTTCATATTTCAAGTTTTAACCTATACTATATACAAATTTACACTTTTAGCCTTTTTCATTTTCTATTAATTTCGTTTTTCTTTAATAACTTTTGTTCATTAACTTTTTTCAAAATACGGAGGGTGTGACTGTTTTTATTTTTTTTTGCCAACGTTCCGTTATAACTTTTTTTTAAAACGGAGTTGTATTTAAAATCGAGTTTTTTTATCGTTGCCTATTGCGAGTGCCGTTAACATTGTGATACCGTGACGAGCCGAACCTATTCTGAGCGAACAACATCAGTGTCGGTATTTGTATTATCGTAACCCGTATCGGTATTAACTTTTATGGTTTTCAATGACCCAAACCGGTAATTTTTTATTATTATTTAGTTTTATGTTTCTCTTTTTTTTACATTATTTTTACCGTTGCGCCTACGTTTTCATTTATATTTTATTAACCATGGGCTCGACAACAGCCGTGAAGCGTGGGTATAGGCGAAGCGTGCAGTCCGTCAAATACGCTTCCAAATTTCGTCTACTTTTTTACCTTTTTTCTTTGGTTTTAGCGCCGCTTTGACTTTATTTTTTTGGCGTTTTTAAGCGATGTGCTCCCTGTGTTTTTTTTAAGGTTTGCTTTTTATAAACGTTTGCGGCTGCATCTACGTTTATGTTTTTTAATCGATCCGCCGTCACTGATATTTTAGTTCTAGGTTACGTTATTTTTACACTTGAGCATGTGCGTGCGTTAAATTTTTTCTAGAAACCGGTCTACCCTCTCGCGGAGCGAAGACGTGACCAACTAGTTTTATTTACTTTAAAAATGTTATATTTAAATATAATCTTCTATATATAAATAAATATAAATAAGTAACCGGTTACAACACGTGTTATAATTCTGTAAGCCTAATATTCTTTTTTCTGTTTATTTTTTCTCAATCCTGTTATTATAAATATGCCTCAATCGCAGATATAATTAATAATTATTTTAAGTTATCGATTTATAATTTCTAAGTTTTTATTACTAACTGTTTAATATTAAAAATATTAAAGAGATGGTCCCTAAAGATTTTAGTGTACCATTAACCAGCAATTTATGTAAGATGGTGAAATTACAGTGTTAGGGTTACACCAGTTACGTGATGTTTCAACTGATTTGAATGTGGGAATGGATGGTTCTATTAAGGGAAAATTCCAAAAAATATCCCTTTTACCATTAAGTTTCCTCAAAATGTCCCTTTGACCTTCGAATGCCACATAATATCCCCTCAAATAAGGGTGTCGACACTCATGTTAAACAGTCGGTCAACTGTATTTTAAACCAATTACATAAGGCCACGTGTCCAAACACAGGCGGCGACGACCATATATAACGGTCGGACGCCTGCATTGTAGCCGATGAAAAATTGTCAAAGTGTCCAACATGGGCGGAAATGCGTGTATAATTTATATTTGTGGGTATAATGTCATTTGTGTCACGGGCGGCGCAGCCTCTCTTACATTCTTGTCACAGTCGAACTCCAGTATTTACTTATTTTTTTTTTAAATTTGTCAATAAACTAATAACGAATCCGCCTGTAATTAAACGTTGACACCCCAGCTGCATGGCATCGGTGTACGCCTGAATTTCATTTGAATAAACATAGACGGGCCCGCCCGTTTAACATGGTTGGTCATTCTCTTTTTTATTGATGTGAAAGCAGGCGGCCCGCCCATTTTACACGGGCGACCGGCCCTATTTAAAGGAGGCCGGCTATATATCTAATTGTACTCTAATATCTACATCATCCTAATACAATGATTTCTCCCCATCCAAAACTTCCCAAACCAAAACCTCCAAATATAACTTCATTACAATAGGAAAAAAATGTTGGAATCCATGATCTTGGAATTAATATCATAAGATATTTTAGAACATTACCCGAGAGGAAAATTGATATGAACAGATGAGATTCACGCTTATCTGGTGGTTAACTTATTGGCTCTCTCTGGTAAGACTAGCCCAGCATATATGAGTCATGAACCTAACCACAATGCTCACCTCATGGGTCACTATTGGGAAGCCTGGTTAGAACAGAGTGCTCTGGTTTGTGATCACATTCAAAGTCCAGATGAACAAATGCGCGCTCGACTTCTGGAAGTTTTTCAATCTTTGTTTGTAGTGTTTCTCCAATTGCATGACCTTCTTTTAGTGACAAATCTTCTGGGAGTTCAATATCAACCTAATTCAAGAAATTAAATCAATATAAATCCTTAAAAAACTTCCAAATTAAAAGGAGTTCACTTTCACTAACCTCCACAAAGTACAAAACACCAAATGTGTATGCGCGAACTGTGTCAACTCGCTTCACTTTCGGATGTCTTGTAACAAGATAAGTCAATTTTTGCAGGACTTCAGGAGGTGCTGACTGTCCCACTAATGAAACTGCATTTTCCCAAACAGTTCCAGACCAGTTTACAATTGTATAAACAGCAAGAATAATAGCGCCGACAGGGTCGATCCACCAATAGAATCTATCACCAAGAACAGCAGCAACTAATCCAACCACATTTGTTACAACATCAAAGTAATGGTCCTGTTAGCAACGCACATTTGCATTACACTTAAACTCATCATAAAAGTTTTAAGCAATTTGGCCTAAATATAAATGTACCTTTGCATATGCGCGCACAATCTCATTTCCTGAACTTCTGCAGTACAACCATAATCCAAGTTTGACAACTGCTGCAGTCAACATGATTATGTATAACCATAGAAGCTGAAGAGACGACATCTTCTCGGGTGGTTTATTTTCAATCAACTGTTCTACAGCCTGAATCAATACCTGAAAGCCTAAAAGAACTCAAAAGTGAACTTTCTTCATCATTAATATGTAACTATAAACTACTATTTTGCAGAAATATTGAAACATAACATACCAAGTGTAGCCATAATTGCAGCGAAAACAATGATCCCAACAGGCTGCACCCTGAGCTTACCAATAGGATACTTATATATGTTAATGGTTTGCATAGAGAGGTGAGTGAACCAGAGGATGCCACCAGCCAATAGATCAAGTAAGGAATCCAGTGTGGATGCAGCAATGGCTATGGATCCAGTCTCTATTGTAGCAAATATCTTCATAGCGCAATAGACATTCGAATTAAGTTATAAATATGGGTATCAAAACAGTTGCGAAAATGTGAAAAATAAATCAATTAAAAATAAAAATAAACTCCAGCAAGAAAACGGTCGCCAAACACCTGTCGGCTGTCGCAACTTGTTCAAAAAAACGGTTGCAAGAATATGAAAAATAAATAAACTAAAAATGAAGTTGTCGCAAAATTGTGGACAGTGTATAAATCTATATCTATATCCATACTATATAATCAATAAAGGTTTTGATGGTACACTTATCACTCTCCTATGCATCCAAAACCCTTTTTTTCTCGCCTCTCTCTCCTATTAATTATATAAATTTATTTAATTGTTTACATATTTTTTGTTTCTCGTCTCCCTCTCCTATTAAATAATAATAATTTCTATCTTTTTTTTATAAAACGTTTTTTATTTAAAAAAATAAGTTTGTTCATAAAACATATATAAATTGAACATTTCTATCATTCTTTTTATAAAACATTTTTTACAAATAACTATATAATATTCATCAAATTTGTATTAAAAAAAACTATGTAATACGTCATAAATATCTAAATATTTATTACTAAATATATAACATTTCATTTATTCAAACCGTGTAATACACGAGGTTTCTAACCTAGTTAAAAGATAAATTTAGGCCGTAAAACAGTCTTAAAAAATATTAATGTTTAGGAAGCAATTAAGGTCATTAATGGTTAATTAATTCAATTAGTGTGTGGACTAGTTGTTAAATTAGTACATCATAAATGATTTTTATTACAACCAATGGCTTAGCTTAGTGGCAAAGGTGTATTCCAAGACTTCTCTAAAATGGAGAGGTCTTAGGTTCAAGTCTTATTTGTGACAAAATAAAAAAAAGGAGGGTCTAAGTTGGGTCTGGGGGTTTTCTCACCTATGGTAGGTTTCCTTCTGATGTGGTTGAGATGATTGGGTGAGTCAGTGACCCGTCAGTTATCCAAATTGCTGTTAAAAAAAATAAATCATTTTTATTTGTTTTTTTTTCTGGATCAGGAAATTTAAGATAATATCAATGTTTTCATAACCGCACGAACAACGAACGGCCGTCTTAGAGGTTAGATCGGATTTAACAACCGGATGACGTTATAAATAATATAAAAATTAAAACTTTATATAGATACAAATATAAAAACGTTTTTTTTTTGTTTTGATGTGAATTTGTTATTTTAATGAACTTATATAAAAATAAATATAAAATTTTTTGATATCCGGTCCGACCACCCGGTCCGGTTCACCGATCTGACCGATAACCGGCCCGTCCAAATGAAATCACCCGACTGTAAATACAGGAATGAATCGAATCAAAATTAAAATTCAATTGATTCTCAACTTCAAATTTGGTATTGATTCTCAACTTCAAAATCGGTATAGATTCTTCGCAAAAAAGATACAGAGCCACTACAATTTGAATCAAAATCAAAATCGACAACAATTATTAGGTTTTAACATTCAAGCAATGAATGAGAAACTACCTTGAATGCCAGTAACAGAATATTGGCGTAATTAGAGATCTTCATAGCTCTTTCTTGCTGAATTTGTTCATCCAAATCTTCATCATCAATTCCGTCAGATGATACAATAGCATCAACTTCCTCAAACGACTTCAACGTCGCAAATTGTTTTTCATAATACTCCTTTTCACCTACAACAAAAACGAATCAAAATCAACGATAAATTGAGGATAAATTCGTGTTGAATAATCAATCAATACCTTGAGTTAACGACGCTGATGATTTCGACGGTAGAGTGAAATGAGAAGACTCGATATCGATATCAACAGTAGAACGGACCTTATCAGGTAACCGAGTCAAAAAATCGCTTCGGAGTGAGTTCACTGAGTACCTCCGACTCAATCGCCGTCCCCGGCGACCGCCTCCCGGAGTCGCCGGCGATAATAACGCCTCTTTTCCCTCCTCCATCCACACTCTATCTCCACTGACGATCCGTAACCAGAAAGACGTTTATAGATCTCTTCGCAATAATGAAAACAAAAATACAAATATTCTATTTTATTATATACTACAATTATGGTCACAATATTTTATTATTTCTATGTGAGATATACCTGCTCATGTTATAAAAATTAAAAACATTAAAAAAAACAATTAGCATAGTGCCCACAGTTTTTTCCATCGACACAACATATGTTAGGTAACCATTTTTCGTGTATTAGTTGATCATCATGTATCAAAGGGCTTTGCCACGGCTGAATCCCAGTGACATCTAAACGGAAGATCGTTGGTTTGAATCCGGGCCACATTAAAAAGAGGTATGTGAGTCAGAGGGTTTACACAGTTGAGGGTTTCTTCTGGTCTGGGCTGCACTAAATGGATGTTCTAGGTGTTGACCCGAGAAAACTCAATTATCTTTGAATATCTAGGTGTTGCCGTTAAAAAAAATTTGATCATCAGGTTTAAGCTGGTATACATGATAAATAATCTTTTAGGCTATTGTAATTAGTTTTGGAAATTTTTACGGTTTGAAACATGTATGGGATTAAGTGATACATGTATAGTTATTGAACTCGTTTACCATAATATCTTATATAAATTAAAAAGGTTATATAATATCTATAGCTAATAAATAACTAACTGGTTGCGTCACATGTCACAATTCTGTGAGCCCAATTTTTTTTTCGCTTATTTTTTTTCCTGTTACTGACTATTTAATATTTCCTTTATTATTTCCTAAGTCTTCTTTACTATTTATATTTTTTTTTAATTCCTAATCTTCTACCAACTATTAAATATTTCCTTTAGAGTAAACTGTCAGGATTTGCATCTTCAATCGCCACCATCTAGCGAATCAGGAAAACAATATGTTAGTTGACGTAGTGTGATGTGCATTTTTTAATGACGTGAAACCCTTTTTCCACCTATCATCCCACGTTGTTTGAAAATATTCAAAGTTCGTCTCCATATCATCAACAATTTTGTGAAATAGTTGTCTTCGCATCCAAACCTTGTACTAAACGGCTCAGCCCTCGTATATTGGATTCTTAGAAAAGTAATCTGCTAGGAGACGATCATGTGCGGCTTCTACGACCATTTAGAGTTGTAAACGTTTTAATGCATGCATATGAGCCTCAGAGAGAATTGTGATCCTTATAGAGAATGGCTTTTGACTTGAAACAGGATGAGGAAAAGGTTTGTGTAAACCTCACATTTTTGGGTGTTGCTATTCATTGGTATGCAATAAATCACTTTTCGCTTCAACATTTTCCATAAGAAATCACATTTTCTGGTGGAGTTTAAAATTTTAACTGTTCACTGGAAATTACGCCATTGACCATTGCTAAAGATTTTCAATTGCTTGCAAGAAATCACAACTGGGTGTTGCTAAAGATTTTGCATACGTGTTTCCCGTGTAATTGAGGGTGAAAAAGCATCAATCTTTGGTAAGAAGAGAGCAAATGGCGATGAGGATCGTTCTTTCTTCAACAGTTACCCTAGAGGTGGTCATTTGATCCAGGTGTATGCAAATGGATCAATTTGTGTTATGTTCTATTTCTAGTGAGTTACATGACTTAAGCTAATAGGTTTAGATAAAGAGAGAATGGTTAAACAGGTGAAATTCATCTGAACTGTTGTATTCTGGGTTCCCATTTGTCGTGTTTACTAACAATCCCCCAAGTTGTTAAATGTATTGTACTCCTTCAAAGCCGACTTAATCAAATTCACATTCGCTACGCCACTAAGCCTATCACAATCTCGGCTCCATTTTTTAGATGAATCATTCATAATACAAGCTTATGTAAACAGATGTATACCACAATAACAAAAAAAAGAAAAGATAATTTCTAATACTGAACTGGAAGAGAAAAACCTATGCAACTTTTAATAGCAAGCATCTTAGAAAGTTAATACTGTCTGATGTCAATTCTCAACATCTCAGACTCCAAAACATGTTGGCACAATGCAAACACAAGATGATGTTCTAAACAAATCATGGTTGGTCACCAGGGGCGGATCCAGGAATTTTTTTCAGGGGGTTCACTGTTTTTAGATGATCCAATTTCATAGGCCGGACATAAAAATTTTCGGTTCGGTTCGATTGGTCGGGTCGGGCAGGGGCGGCTCAACCATTTTTGGAGGCCTAAAGCGAAGAAAAAAACATGAAAATTACACTTCAAATGTTCACAAAATCAACTAATTTGTATTTAAGAGTCATCTACTCATTTGTTTCTATCAATTTTTTACCTCTAATCATATGAATGCTCAAGAACACACATTTAGTTCAAGAAAGAGTTCTTAGTTTTATAGCTTCACAACCGGATCAAGCGAGCAGCAGTGGGCGGCGGCGTAAGGGGGTTCACCCTATAATATTTTAAGGGGTTCACCCCAGTTTTTTTACCTACCGTTACACTAAAATTTCAAAACTCGGGGGTTCCTGTGCACCCCCCCGCTTCAACTTACATCCGCCCCTGTTGGTCACAAGTCAAAACATTACACCCCTGCTGTTCGCAACTCTTCAGCGCCATGTGCAAAATGACACCTTTCACCAAAAGTACAAGACCCCTTTGCAAAGTTTTCACACAGTTTAGGCTTAAAGTTGGCAGCTGGACCACCACCAAATCTCTTCTGTGCTGGAAGTGGTAAAGCAGATGAACTTATGTTCTGCACCATCTGACTCGCTTGTTTGATCTGGTCATCAAATCAACGGACAGCTAGAAGTGCGAAAAATGGCACCCCTCACCAAACGGACAGCTAGAAGTGCTGCACATCAAATCAACAAATGGAATGGAAAAGGTTTGTATCAAAAGCAAAATAGAAAAACAGTTTTCATATGACTTGCCAAAGTAAATAACTCTATACAAATACATGACATAAATTAAATGTATAATCACTAACAAGTTATCAGTTAGACAACTTGGACTATATTTTGTCCTGTGGAAAATCATAACTAAAGACTCATGTACCATGTTCCTGTGTTACTTTAATGCAGATTTTGTCCAATGTGGCTTAAATCTCCTATCACTAAAAGCTAATCACAGAAGAAGAATACACTCTCCACAGCCATTTATAATAAATAAAAGCCACAAGAAACAAAATAAAAGGAGTGCACGCAGAAATGCCTTGAAAAAGATGGCCGTTTAGATGTATTGAAAAGATACAGTCATGTTTCAATCAAATTTCATGAAACCATACCCGAGACAAGAAACCATAACTGAATAAACTCAAAAATTGTGTGTGTGTCCACGTGTGTATCAATGTACAACACTCAAGGGTAGCAAAACTGCAAAAACTCGTATATCACATATTGTGCTTAATGTGTTCAGTATGTCAAATGGCTCGGCTAAAAGGGTGGAAACTAATTCCTATATCATGACTACACATATTATGCAAACAATATTTAAAAGTTACAAAGATGTCTCAAAGATTTGTGTGGGGTGATATATGTATATATAAATCCTGTACTTATTGCTCAAAGCACTTTAATGAAACAACCGTTTCTGTAGTTCTGTTCTGTACTCCTTGTTATCATGGTTGTTAATCTTGATTAAGTGAAGAGTTACCTGTATCAAAACTTTAATTTCCAACCCATTAGTCCAGAAAATAGTTCGATACGTCTTTTAATTAAACAGATAATGTAGTATGACTTTCATTAATATTTTAAAAACATTACAAAGAGTAAATAATTAAATTTAAAAACATTACAAAGTATTGATTTTAGCCAAGTTAGTATTGAAACCTGAAAAACTTTGTGCAAGGCTTCGATTTGCTTCCTAAACCAGATTGAAACGACTCCATGTCTGTTGCATCACATTAATTGTTTTATTACAAGTTCAAGTAACTCATTAGATTTAAAAGTTCCACAAGGTCCAACAGATTATTGTTAATTATCGTAGATTATTGTTAACTTTATAACTTTCTCAACTTCATTCGGATGAAAACTCGATACAAATAATCGAAACCCTAGATCTGGAAATAGTTTGATTCGATGATAGGCTCACAGAGGTATGCACTTATTAAACTCGAAATCGAACAGAAATCGACATCTGAAAGTAGTAAAACGTAATGGAAACCCTAGATCTAAATTGAAAGAGAGAATTGCAATGTTAACCTTGTTTTGATTTCTTGAATCCGCCGTTGCCGTTGAAGCCAGCAGCAGCAGGCCTCCCGCGTTTTTTTAGCGACGGCGAACTCCATGCGAATCAGGGAAGAGAGTTTTCAAGGGTTAGGGTTCGATGTTGGAAGAAAACCCCCAAAAGGGAAAGGGAAAGGGAAAGGGAAAGGGCGATTAGGGTTCGCAGAAGCAAAGGGATCAGAAAGAGGGAAATGTTGTAGACCTGCGATTGTGAAGATTTTATATTTTTATCGGTGGAGTTGGTCAAAGTCAATGTTTTAAATTTTTTTTTAACAACAAATCTATCATACTCCTAAATTACATCAAATATTTCACCCCATGCTTGGATTTGAACACAGAACCTCCCATTTAAATAGTCGTTATTATTTCTCTCTTTATAGAGCTTTCACAAAGGTTATTGAGTCGTTGGAAGCTAAAGGACGTTGTTTTTTTGGGATGAAAGTAATGGTAAAAAAATCACGTACGTTGTTTGGAATCGTATTACTGTGAAGAAGAAAGATGGTGGGTTGGCTCTGTGTTCTCTCAAAGATTCTAATATATCGCTCTTATCTAGATGGTGGTGGAGGTATGAAATGAAGAGAACTACATTTGGAGACGTTTTATCTCAGTTTTACATCTTACCCCTATGTCTTGGCCGACTTTTCCATTTAATAAAACGTTAAATGGTATTTGGGGGTCGATTGCCAAGAGTGACAACATCCTAGCAGTCTCCAATGTCTCTCTCGGGTGTATTATTAAGGGTGAGGTCGGTGATAGGACCCGTACTCGCTTCTGGCTTGGCTTTTTGATAAGCCCCTTAACCTATTGTATCCTAATCTTTTTAAAAAGAAGGTTAAGAAGAATTGTATGATGGCTGACCGTTGCTATCAAATGGATGTGGCATTGTCCTTCTTGTGGAACTGGAGAGGCTCTTTTAGTAATGGGGTCATGAGGCGAGCAAGTTGAGCTTCTTAATCTCAAGAACAAGCTGTTGAACCACATCTTCAACGTGGGACTAAGAACTGTTTGTTTTTTGGGATTTTTGGTATTTATTTGGTGAAAAAAATTAGTTTTTTATGTGTAATATTTTTGGCCCCCCACTATCATTACTTTGTAACAAATATATAATCTCCTTATTAATACATATATAATTACCTTATTAACACAATAAAATAGTGTTTATTTCAAATTATTTCATAAGATTAAGATATCCCACATTTGAAACTAGGCAAATCAGAAAAATAAAATTCTAAGTATTTAAACGACTAGATTTTATTATTTTTTATTTTTTACCAAACCACAATCTCAACCGTTTTCAAACAAACCACTAAACCACATACAATCCAAACCTTAAACCCTAAAATACTAGACTTGTTCCTTCTTCGACCCGTTCCCATTTTCCTCGACACTCATGCACTTATACTTCTTAGCACAATAAACATACACCACAAAGTCAACCATGGTCAAAATCGCAATCATAAAATAAAACCTATCCATATGACCATCATTAAGATTCTCCGGTATCCACCCATCTTCACCCCCCGTGGTTGTGATACTCATTACCATATGAACCAAAAGACTACTAACATAATTCCCAAGAGATATCGACGCCATGCAAAGCGAGCTTCCGAAACTCTTAATCCCATCAGGAGCCTGACTGTTAAAAAACTCCAGCTGTCCGACATACATAAAAACCTCGGAAGCACCGACCAACACGTATTGTGGGACCTGCCAGAATATACTCATCGCACTAGTGTGTTTTTCAGGAATTGACTGTTTTAGCCTCTCGATTTCTGTAACTCCCGCGGCCACCATTGCGAAAAGTCCGATGATTAGACCTACTCCCATTCGTTGAAGCTCGGTCAAACCTTTTGGGTTTCCGCTTAGTCGTCCGGCTAACGGGACTAAGACTTTTCGGTATATTAGTGTGCACGTGAGGACGCTGAGAATGTCGAAAACTGACATGCTGGCTGCCGGCAAACAGAACGTTCCGATGTGGGAATTCATGGCGGCGCCTTGCTCTACAAATAGCGACGCCATTTGAGTAAAGATGACGGAGTATATGATTGTGCAAAGCCAGATTGGAAGCATTCGTATTACACATTTTGCTTCTTCTACTTGTGTCACCGTGGATAGTCTCCAGTGATCGTGTGGGCCCGATACGTCCGTCTCCGTCACCACCGCCGCCTTATCTAGACACCTGACACATTAACGATAAGTTAAAAAAATTTAAACTAACAACACGGCTAGAAAACTAGGTATTTGCGATCATAATTCTTGTGGTAAAAAGTAAAAATCTCTGTTGGGATTGATTATGCGGTCGCAAATTTTGTGACTATTTTGCAACCGCCAGTGTTACGAAAGTTTGTGACCGATACTTTTAATTAATTTTGCCTCTTCTTTTTGCGATTGAAATGAATGCGGTCACTAATTTTGTGAACGGTGTGATTTCGGTCACAAAAAAGATTTTTCATCGCAAATTTCGGTAAAAAATGGCTAAATTTATGGTATTGCAATATTTTAAATAATCAAATAAGTTATTATTGACTAACTTGAAATCCTCGCTATGAAGAATCTTTCGACTCCCTTTTATAGCCGAATGCATGCCTTCAACTTCATACAATTGCTTCTCATCATCAACACGAACTTTACATTTTCGACACGCTGCAACGAATACTTGAGCGATACGAGGCAGAGGGTTTCCTGACGCCTTAACATACCGATAATGAAATGAACCGCATAAAAATGAGAGCAAGGCTACAACCGCGGATCCCATAGACACCCAAAACCCGGTTGTCCAGTGACCAATATCTTCATAGTACACGAGAATTGTGTTCGAGAACAAAGATCCAATGTTGAGAGCAGCATAGAAGTAGGCAAAGAAAGCCCCTTTCGCGCCTTTTTCTTTATGTGTTATGTCGGACTCGTCAAATTGGTCCACACCAAGAGTGGCTAAAGTTGGCTGGTGACCACCATATCCTAATGCAACCATGTAGATTGATAAATAAAACATCATTGTTCCCTTGGTTGATGCCGGAGTGCAATGTTTTACCCCATCTCCACACCTAGCAGGTGTCACTAGGAATAGCCAAGAAGTTAATGATAATAACACCAACCCCTACAAAGCACCACACATTAGTATGATCTTGTATACAATGAATTTCTTATGGCTTTATAAGTTTTTTTTTCATGATTTAGACATCTATAGTTGGAACCAAAGTTTTCAGAACCGAACCAACCCCTAAGATAAAAAACCAACTATATAATCGGTTCACTTGGCCCAATCTGACCCTTCCATTTGAATTGGTTGTTTGATTGTTGAACTGACGTATCGGATTAGGTGCTTGGACTGGATTTTAAAATTCTAGTTTTTTTCCTTTCAAAATCTCGCTAACCGGTTAATTTACTCTTTAATGCCCGATATTTTATTTATTCCGGCGTCATATTTTATTAACTTTTCAAATTCACCATAAAATATAAAAATAGCTTCATGTTTATAACTAGTCTTAGATAAAACATGAACTATTTTATTTTTTGGATGAATTTACAATGTTAACAAAATATGAAGGTGAAATAAATAAAATAGAGTTTGAAATATATAATTTTGAAATTATATATGATTTTATTTGATTTTTGAATCCGGTGGGACCACTGGACCGGTACAGTGTTAGATGACCGATCAAGTTATGAAACATTGGTTGATACAACTTGATGAAATATTAGACAAATATAACTTTCAAAAAATTATGCAAGTAATTACCAGGACTAAGATAACTTGAAAAATCATGCAAGTGAGATAACGGCCCCAATAAGAATCGCTGAGGAAAGCTCCGAGGAGAGAGCACAAATAGACAGTGCCGGTCCATTTGCTGACGGTATTGGCGGCATCGGCGTTGCCTTGCTCCATGACTCGGGTCAAGAACAACACTAAATTGACCCCAACACCAAAGAATGCAAATGTAGCGAGGGCTTGATTTGCTACAAAAAACATGAGATTATTTAACGATTAACTAAGAAATGACTATTTGGTTACTTCGACATGAAAGAAAGATTATGTACCGAGGAGGAGAAATGCTGAACCCCAGCCTCCTACTTTTCGTTTTGGCTTGTGTTGAACCGGTCCTTCTAGCTAAAATTATCATGATGATAAATAAATATTATAATAAGTTTTTATACAACAATATTAAATACACCGGTGTTTACCACCATTACATTTCAACTTATTTAACAAAATTACAAATCAAACTTGATTATCTGCCAACCAAATGTATCGTATTAAACATGGAATTAAAAAATTAGAAAACTAAAAAAGATTCTTACAATTATGGAGATCTCCAAGGGGACATTGTTTGAAGCCATTGGGACTTTTGATCAAGGATTCCTCTAAAAAAATATATAGTTACAAGAAACTTGTTATCATACTCATGAAAGATAAGTGAGGGGAGATGCATATTTTGACCCAAAATATTAAAAAAAATAAAAATAGACGAGAATATACAAGGTCCAACAAATAACGTCACCAAGTAGAAAATACATTTGTTTTATTTTTTTAAAAACTTTAACTTTATAAATAGTTTTCGGCCTAATACATAGAGACGCATCAAAACCCTAAACCAATGTTTTCAGAATCGGACCGGACAATGAACCGGACGCCTTAGTGGTTCACTGATCGGACCGGTTCGACCGGATTTAAGAACCGGATAAAGTTATAAATAATATTACGTTTTAAAAATATAAAATTACAATAAAACTAAATAAAAAACTGAAATGTGATACAAATATTTAAATAATCAACATATAAATAAAAGTAAAAGATAATCATCTAAAAAAATAAAAAAATGAAAGAAAGTTGCATTAGTTTACACGTTTCAATTTCCATTTCCCAATATACTTTTGCATTTCAATTTTTTAATAGAAAGTTTTTTAAAAGTTTAATTTTCAATTTTCTTTTTCATTTCTCTCAGATTACTTATTTCTTTTCACTTTTTCTTCTTCCTCCTAATCGGAGCTACTGGCTGATCTTTCCCACTGCCACCGTCAAGATAGAGCTGAAATGTCGTCGGAAATCTGCAAAAAGTTTTACTCCTATCTCCACCTGCATCGTGTCTCAAGAAATCGAGCTGCTCCATTACAGATCTGGTCGGATGATGTCGCACACGCCGCCACCACTACCGCTTTTGTCCAGATCCGGCTGCTCCATTCCAGATCCGGTCGCCGATCATTGCTTCTCTGTTAATTAAGATTTGCAACTTCATTACAATTCTCCGGTCCGACCACCGGTTTTCCGATTCGACCGCCGGTTCTCTGCAGGACCGTTTCAGCATACAAAACCGGACCGCCCAGCCCACCGGTTCCCGGTCCGACCGGCAGGTCCGGTCCGGGTTTCAAAACATTGCCCTAAACCACTTATTTCTTAAATAAAGGGGACTATATCTTCATGGTAAAGAATCTTCTTCATCCCTAATACATTCATACATATATACATGTCAATAGCTGAATCCGATACGAATCCGATACTGACTTGAGCATCCGAGGATAGTCCAAAGTGATACAAGGTCCAACAAATAACTTCCCGGTCAAAGTAGAAAATACATTTGTTTTTATCTTTTTAAAAACTTTATCTTTTTAAATGATTTCATTTCTAATGAGATTGAAATTAAAACCGGTATTTATAACAATTATTAAGATTAAAACTTGAGGTTCTATAACTTACATATGTTTCACTACTTTGAGAAACATAAATTTCCAACGGTAAATAGTATACACATAAAGTTTAACAAAAATAAAATGAACTTAAAACGATACAAAAACTTTTTCAAATAATACTATGGTTCTCTAATGTGTGAAATTTTCTTGTAGTAACCTATATTTAAGCTATGAAATTTTTATTACACGTTTACATATGCACTTATTAGTGGATCTGTTTCACATTACATACATGCCCGTAAATATTTCTTAATGTGTTGTATGCTTATCTCACATTCTATATTTTCAAAACAGTCAACTTTTATTTTTATTTACGTAACTCACTTTCGACAGTTTTATCCAAAAAGTTTATTTTTATCATCTATATCCTCGTGATTTACAAACTTGTCATTTTCATCTAATTAGTTAACTCTATCCATATTTTAACGTTAAATAAGGGGTATTTAGGTATTTTTTATATATTTCTTTATTTTAAACCATTAATTACTTCCATCATCCTCTTAAACCGTATTAACCCTAAAATTACCCTATTACGATCGTTCATGTGACCATCATTTTCTTAATCCCGACCGTCCACCCTATTACGAAGATGTAGTAAGTTCTTTTTTTTTCAAAAATTGAATACATGTATAAAACAACCATAAAATGTATTTTTTTTGTTTATAACAATACTATATTTTTTAATTTAAACTATTTAAAGAAATCTATAAATCAAGTTGATAGATACATGAATATCCAGAGGTAACAAATATTTCATTTTTTGAACAACTAACTTTTTACTCTTAAATACTACATAATCATACACTACTTTTGTTAGAGACAATCACCAATGTCACTATATCACGAGGATAAGACGGTAACAAGCCAATGAACCTTAGATTAATTGGTTTGGGAGGAGACACCTCCATGGCGTTCGAGTCTCACTTGGTGTAATATGCTCATATGGGCCAGGAGTTTTACCACAGTAGGCTTTCGGGTGGTGGGTCTCTCCTGAAATAGTGGGCGTGCCGAGTCACCAGCGTTGTCTACGTTCGTGGACGTGAGTGACCTTTCGCCAATGGGTTTGCCTGGATGACTAGGCTCAGGGTCGGAGCTGAGGATTTAGGGGCCCGGGGCGAACTAGGAAAAATGGGCCCCAAACGATAAAAGATCGCAATAAACATAATAAAATTGTAGTTTTAAAATGGCATATTGTAAGAGTTTTAATAAATTATATATAATATATATATATAAAATTTGAAAATTTTGGGCCCTCCATGAGAACGGGCCCTGGGCGGTCGCCCTCCTCGCCCATAGTCAGCTCCGGCCCTGACTAGGCTTATAGCATTCGCTGGTTATTAATAAAAGACGGTAATAATATATTATTGGAACCAACAATGTATGAATGCATTCATGATATACTAATCTATATCATACTAATAAATAAAAATTTTGGGGTGCCACATGTCATTCTCATGATCATCCTTAACATTTTTTTCTCGCCTCTCTTTCCTATTTAATGATATAAGTTTCTATAAAAAAATTATATTTTTTGTTTTTTACCTCTCTCCTGTTAAATAATAATGATTTTTATAAAATATTTTTTAATTAAAAAATAGCTTTGTTTATAGAACATTCTTATAGCTTGAACATTTCTTTCATTCTTTTTATAAAACATTTTTAAAAAATAACTATATAACGTTTCTAAAATTTGTATTAAAAAATTATGTAATATGTTAAAAATATGTAATATTAGATCTTTATTATTAAGTATATATAACACTAAATTTATTCACTCTGTATAATATATAGGCTTTCTAACATATATTATAATAAACGAATAACTATACTTGTTACGTGTCGACTTCTGATAAAATTTAGATTTTTGTTTTTCGTCTTTATGTTCTATTAAATAATGATGATGTTAATAATTAAATATCTAACATATATTCTAATATTTTATTAAAAATTATTAACTCATAAGAAAAATCCAGTTTTTCTTATTTCACATATGGCTAATAACTCCAAACATACAAATCTTTATAGAAAATACTGTTTTATAACAAGTTGTATTTATTCAACCCATGTAAAACATGGGGTTTAACCTTGTAAGTAATAAATAACACCCAACTACATTCAATTATCTTAACACTTAACAATATAACATGCCGTTCAAAATAAACTTATCAATATTACATGTTACACATGACGTATTGTTTGACTTATTTAATTCCGTGACTTCATTGTATTCATGTTCTAAAAATTAACCTGATAACATGCATAAAATAAGAATTTATGCAAAGATTAATTGTTTGATAAATCATCCTATCATGCAAATCTGCGTAATTATTGCCTTAAACACATACGTAATTAGCTCGTTAATTAAATTTTTTATCCAATAAAATATATGCATGATCATAATGTATATGTAAGAATTTCAAACCTCTTATGAAACTTTGTGTGGGAGAAGATAACAAGATCAGTGACTGATTCCGGTGACGGTGAGGTGGTCGTGTCAGAAATTACCAGCAGTGCGGCCTCCAAAGTCAGCGAGATTGTCACTTGACGTCGAGTTGCGGGAACTCTATAAGAAGTTGTTGTCATTTACGTTAAAAGAACAACCGGTGCATGCAGTATATTGTATTAAACGCGCTCAATCTTCTTCCTTAGAAAATGAGATTTCAAGAACCCTAATTTCGAAAACTAACGAAATCAAGGAGATAGGAGAATGAGATGAAAGTGTGTGAAGTGAAAGAAGTCTTAAATTAAAGAAGAATTTTAGGGGTTGCGTAACAGACTCCTATTAGAACTCCAAAATTGTCTCGGACTTCTGACCGATCTGTTTTTGTGGGGAATGTTACTACTTGGATATATAATAATAAGCCTTAAATTTTGTTCTATTGTTTATATATATATAAAAAAAATGAAAAGTAACTAAAAAAGACAAAATGATAAAGAGATATTTAAAAGAGGATATTTAATTTAAATATCCACAAATAAAACGCTAACACCGTTACTCAACACCGGTTCAACCATTGAATCAGTGCATTGCTTGAACTGTCAGTCATTCACTCTTTAAAAACCGATTAGCCCAACTAATTTCGGTTCAATCCATATCAACCGAACCGGCTAAAAGGCATTTAACTGCTTTTATTTTATGCAGACGATGTTATGATTCTAGGAGATTGGTCTACATCTAACATGAAGAATATGGTCAGTGCATTTAACTGCTTTTATTTAGCTTCGGGTTTGAGAATAAACTTACGTAAATCAAGTGTCTTTGGGGGTGGAGGTGGATTTTCATGAAGTTCAATCCTTTGCAGCCAGGTCAGGATGTAAACCTAGCAAGTTACCTTTTGCCTACATGCGAATCCCGGTTGGTAAGAATATGGGGAAAGTTCAAGGGTGGCAAACTATCGTGGATAGATTTCAAACTAAACTTTTCAAATGGAAAGTTAATTTGTCATCTAAAGGAAGTCGCGCGAGGCTTGTATCGTCTGTTCTGAGTGCTCTTGGTATATATTACATGTCCATCTTTCTCATGTCGGCGCGCAAGTAATTAAAACTCTTGAATCCTTACGTTCAAAGTTTGTTTGAGGTGGTAATGTGGTGGAGAGAAAAATTCATCGGGTAAGATGGGATTTGGTGTTAGCCGACAAATCTAAAGGGGGGTTTGGGCATTGGATGTCTAAATGGGTTCAATAAGGCTTTGTTGCTCAAGTGGAGATGGAGATTGGTTAAAAATCAACATGATTTGTGGGCTAAAAATTTTAAATCCATTCATGGGGAGCAGCCCGGGTTTCAAAATGCTTATCGAACGGGTGAGGAAACGGGATGTGGAATCGTATTGTTTGTTCTATTTTGAAGCTTAATAAGAATGTTGTTATTCCTTTATCTAAAGGCATCAGAAAGATCCTACTTTCGAGAGCATAAACAAACCACGGTTAATGTTTGTTCGGTTTTGAGATTTTTTAAGGTTTATCCGTTATCCGAACCGTATTGGATATGCTCCAAATTGAAACATATTCAACCATATCCAATTCGGTTCGGTTACTGTTAAATTCAACCGTTCTAACCGTTTCAACTGAGTTAACCTACAAACATAAATTAGTTAATTAACCCAACTTTAAATTGGAGAAGTTGTTTATCAACGAAAAAGAAGAATCTGCTTCTTCATTGTCGGGCGAATCGGATGGTGAAACTCCGAGAGTATTCTGTGTCTGGAGTAGAGGTGCACAAATCGGGTTTTTTTTGGAACCGGATCCGGTTCGGATCCGGACCGGTTCCGTCAAAGTTGGTCAATAACCGGATCCATTAGAACCGGTTCCGGTTCGGATCCGGTTCCGGGTGTGGAGACTTGGAACCTATTGGGACCGGTTCGGACATTTAGAACCGGACCGGTTAAAAAAAACCGGTTCCACCGGTTCCGAAAAAAAAAAATTAAAAATTAACAAAGATACACTATAAAATACATGTTTTATTTATTTTGTAGATTTTTTTAAGTTATTTAACAATAGTTCGTACAAAAAAAATACAAAAAACATAATTGAATCACAAAGCATTAATTATTTATTATGTTTTCAATATTCTTCGTCGTAGTCTTTGTAACATCGGTTTTCATTCTTCTTCGCTTGAGATACGTTGGGCTTCATCGTAAGCTTGTTCTTCGTCCGAAAGTGGAGTCGCCGCCCCATGTTCTACTTCGAATTCATGTATTTCTTGTTCAACGTCAAGCTCGCCTTCTAATTTTGCAACATGTTGTACACGTTCGGCGGCATCCAAATGGTCCTTCAAGCAAATACACATCTCCATAGATTCCGGTGTAAGCCTCGTTCTTCGAATAGATAAAACCCTGCCACTAAGAGAAAAAGCGGATTCCGAAGCTACCGTGGAAGCTTGGACGGTTAGTAGGTCACGGGCCATTGCGGCTAGAACGGGATATTGGGATTCCCTTCCTTGCCACCGACTCAAGATATCAAAGTTTTCAAACTCTTCGGATCTTAGAGTAGAAATAAAGTCGGTTGCTTGATATCTCCCAAGCTCGCTACTTGGTGTGGTTCCACGAGCTCGTTTAGTATTTTCGTTTCTTAAAGTGTTAAATAAATTTAGCATCGGGTTCCTTGAACTACTAGAAGTTGAACCCGAACCCATTGATTCACGTATGTTTGATGGATCACCACTTCCACCATATTTGCGTAAATAATAATCAAACATATTATTAAAAGCCGAATTGAAATCCCTTATTGCATTTGATTCAAAATTTGGGTCTTCCTCGAACATATTTAAATCATCCGATATTGATCCAATTAATGTTTCAACACCGGTTACATTAATCGTTGGGTTTAAGGCGGCCGAACATGTAACAACGGCCGGCATTTCTGAAAAATATTTTTTAAATTTAGCTTTCATAGGTTTTACCATTTTTTCAAAAATAGTGCCGTGATATTCAAACTCTTTTAATTTATTACATATTAAGTATAATTGTTGAAGTATTAGCGAAGACGTGGGATAATAAACTCCCGATAAACATGTAGTTGCATTTTTAAAAACCTCAAGCAAATTAGTTAGTTTCTCGATCATATCCCAACTTATATTATCAAATTTTTGTAAACAACGTTTCTTTTGCACAAGTTCATCATGGAAATGTTTTAAAGTAATTCTTTGCCTTAAGGCCGATTCAAACATTTTCCAAGTCGAGTTCCATCTAGTAGGTACGTCCCAATTCGGACCTAAAAAGATGGAATCCGTTTGTTGGCACAAGTTTCTATAGTTTATATATCTTTTTTTGCTTGTGCTAAAAACTTCACGTAACATCACTTTAAAATTTTCTTTTACGTCTCTTATTTCTTGGACGTTTAGACCGTCTTGCACAACCAAGTTAATGATATGTGCAACACATCGACTATGAAAAAAAACACCGTTACAAGGCGGTTCATATTTTATTTTTAATTTTTCGACCGCGTTTGTGTTATTTGAAGCGTTATCAAAAGATATTGAAAATATTTTCGGTTGAATTTTATAAGTTTGAATTACCGAGTCTAAAATATAAAATAAGTTTTCACCGGTATGTGGATATCCAAAATAATCAAACGCAATCGTACGCTTCATCATTTGCCACGACTCCGGTTGAACCCAATGTGCGGTAACGCAAAGGTACGATTCGGGTAAACCATGTGGAGCGGACCAAACGTCCGTTGTTAAGTTAATGCCGGTATTTAATTTTTCAAAACCTAAAATTAATTCTTTTTTGGCTCTTTTCCACATTTTTAAACAATCTCTTCTCAAAGTAGAACGACTTACATTTGTGTAATTCGGTTGAAGCGTCTCTTGTATCATCCTCGTCAAGCGCGGATTATCAAAATGATCAAAAGGCAAGCCTTCTTGAATGACGAAATGTGCCATTCTCTCACGAACACTTTCGACATTGTATTGCCAAACTCCTCCATCCCTACCAATTTGAGTTTGATTTTCACCTTCTTGAGTGTGTCTTGCGTGACTAGTAATATGTTTCCTTAAACTGCTATTTCCCGCCGCAGCTAAAAGTTTACCACAACGTTTGCAACGAGCCTTTTGCGAGCCGTACGACATTTCGCATAAATCGAAATAAGCCCATATTTCTTGGTTTCGGGAGCAAGGAAGTATTGACACAACCGTAACATCGCTAGTAGAACCACCAACCGAATTTTGAGTGCTTGCGGAAGCGGAAGCCATGAGAGCGTTTTTTTTTTTGCTTAACGTGAGCGTTTTTTTTGCGTTTTGAGAGCGTTTTTGAGTTTTGAGAGCTAGAATGTTGTGGTGAACTAACACAAACACCCAATACCTATTTATACTAAATTTCAATACTTAAAAACAAAAAAAAAACAAAAAAACGGCCATAAAACGGCTATATAGCCGTTTTTTTTTAACCCCAACGGCTAGAACCGGTTCCGAACCGGTTCCAAAATGTCCGAAAAAAACCGGTTCCAAAAAATCCGAGTTTTATCCGATTTTTAACCGGTCCGTCAAAAAACCCAGAACCGGTCCCGGAACCGGCGGTTCTCATAATATCCGGACCGGTTCTAAAAAAACCGGTTCTCACCGGATCCGGTTTCGGATAATCCATCGGATCGGTTCCGGTTCCGGTTCTTTTGTGCACCTCTAGTCTGGAGACACAAAACAGAAGCCAGATAATCTCCCCTCACATCCTTCGTTTTTAGTAGTTTATACCCATTACCTTCCACCAACTATCTTCATCTCCTTTCTCTTTTCTCCATGTCACCAAAACGCCTAAAAATGCCGTTATTATGGGTGTTCTAACAAAATTTATAGTCACAAGGAAGACATGAATAATTATAGTTAGTTCTAGTATTGTATCTATATATTTTAGATTATGTTCTTAATTATAAAAAAAAATATACCTTTAGTCATATAGTTAGTACTATGTCACAATTTTGATCATTAATGTGGACATTTATTTGTTTTAGACGTTAAAACCCTTAGGTGCCTTACACATTAAGGACCAAAACCTTAATAAAGTGTCAATCCATTGAGAGCATAAGTATCATTTTATTCATGGAAATATTTTTCAATTCCATTTCCATTTACAACTTTAAAAATTATATCGAAATAGAAGGCAAACGAGATGCAAGTTGCGTCGCAAGCCTTTTTTGGATAGCAAAACCAAGTCTTTTAAAAACTACGTTCATAGATCTTAGGGCCTGTTTGGTATGAGGTAATGGAATGGACGAAGGAATGAAATGGACGAAGGAATGAAATGGACGAAGGAATGGAATGGATCATTACCATTTCATTGTCCTGTTTGGTTACCCTTAGGAATGGAATGAACCATTACTTTGTGTTGTTTGGTAGGTGGAAAAAAACGAAGGAATGGAATACAATTCATTGAAAATGACAAAAATACCACTGTCTGAAAATAAAGAAAATTTACCAATTTTCACAACATTATCCAATTAAAAAATATAATAAATTTATATTATGAAAAATAAAATAATTTTAACTAATAAAATATGAAAATCATCCAAAAGTTTCCAACTAAAAAAAATTCAATTATCATCCAAAAGTTTCCAACTAAAAAAATAAAAATCATCCAACATTTGCCAACAAAAAAATTAAAAATAATCCAAAAGTCATCATATATCACGTCAAGCAGTATCGGTAAGCATGTTCTTTACCCATCCAAGTTTGCGTTCTTCATCAACCTTAAAAAAGATTACCATCAACTCCTCATTCTGTGCTAGCTTACATACAGCTTTGTCACACTCACGAATAGTCAAACCCTCAACTTTGTTCATCTCTGCAAACAGGTTGTTACGCAGTTCCTCTCTATTGCTTTCCGTTCCAAAAACTTTATTGAATGTATTTGTAGCCTCCCTAATCTCTGCACCAATTATTTCCGCCGACTCTTTTAAGCTATTCATTAGAGGATCCCAACTGTTGTGCCTTTTTCTCTTTCGTGATTCTTCTCTAGAAGCAACATCTGAAGGGCTGTTTAGTGGCTGATTAACATCCATATCATCTAATCCATCTACAGTAGCCTCTGGTTCTTTTCGGTTTATGTCAGATATAATATCAGCAGCTGTTTGAGCATCTCTTCCATTTGCCCGACCCTTGCCAAATACAATACACAAGTCCCAGTAATGAGGAAATTTCTTTCCTTTCCATTTTGCTGTATTTTTATGCACCTACCAAAACACATCATGATGATCGGAGTTAACAAAATATAAAAACAATAATATAGAAACAAAGTAACCATAAATCACAAAATAAACCATAAAGTGTTGCATTTTATAGGATTCTAGCCAACAATATTTTGTATATCTCAGTTCTTTATATAAAAAGCTACAATAATAAATTATTATACAATACCTGTATATAAGCATGCCAAACAGGTTGAGGAGCATCGAGCATGTCATTATTGTAATCCCAGCCAAAACCACTTGTATTGTTCCATGATAGCATATCTTGCACGGCTGACCAATCACTCTTCGTTGTCTTTACACGTGATTCTATATGTGGCTTTGCTTTTATGCCAGTTCCGGGAAGTAAGATAGCTAGTTGTTGCTCCAATGCATTGAAGAAGCCAGGTTTAAACCCATTATCTGATTTGTAATTAGAACCCGAATTGAGCACATCGAGCATGGATGCAACGAGCTTCTCATCTTCCTTTTCATTCCATCTTCTTTTATTTTTTCCATGACCCATTCATGATCAAGTTGTATTTCCATATCTTCACACAAAACATCAATGTTGTTTAAAGATGAAAAAACATAAAACATGCATATGTTGTATAAATAACAAACATAAGATAACAAACACATAAAAACATTCAAATTTATTATAAAAAGTCCATCAAATAAACATTACGAAAATAAAATAACTAAAAACATAATAATCTAAATAAATCAATGATGTCTAGATGTCCAGATGTCCATGCATTAAACATAAATGTTGCCAAATTCTGTCTAAAATTTGTCCATTCATTCGAGGTCCCAGTTGTTGTAATATGTTCCATATGTGAGCCAAGATCTTCGTCATCCACATCATTATTTGTGTCAATAAATTCATCATCATCAAGAGGATCATATGTCATATCTCTTCAAATAAAGTTATGCATAAGACAACATGCAAGTATAATTTTATTTTGTGTTCTGATCGGATAGAAAGATGGGCTTCTAAGTATAGCCCATCTTTTCTTCAAAATGCCAAAACATCGTTCAATGACATTCATTGCTGCTGAATGCTTCATGTTGAAATAATCTTCAGGTGTTTCCGGTCTTCGTCCATTTAGCCAAGTATTTAGGTGATATCTTTGACCTCGGAATGGTGCAAGGAATCCCTCTCTGTTGGTGTACCCAGCATCAACAAGATAGTAGTTACCTTTAGGCACTTGCAATCCATTCTCTCGGATCATAGCACTACGAAGTATTCTACCATCAGCAGCAGATCCTTCCCAGCCTGGTAATACATAAATGAACTGCATATCAGGTGTGCAAGCAGCAAGTACATTAGTTGTTATTTCTCCTTTTCGATTACGGTATCTCGGTTTGTCTTCCTCTCGTACTTGTACACTTATATGTGTGCCATCTATTACTCCTAAACATCCCTTGAACCATTTCCATCTCTCATCTATTGAAGTTTCTGATATTGGCTCCGGCTTCTTAAACAGTTCATCTTCCAATCGTATAACAGCATTCAATACATTGTTGAAATGAATACTAATAGTCTCTCCTGATCGGCGAAATTGAAACCTCGCCACTCGATTCTTCACATGGTGTGCTAAAACGTACAGGAAAATTGCAACTTGTTCATCTACTTGGAGATACTTGGATGCCTTCAACTTTCCACCTCTCTCCAACATATTACAAAGTGTCACGAAAGTGGCCCGATTCATTCTTAGTTGATGAAGACACGTTTCATCACTTTCATACACTAATCTATGCATATATTCTTTTCTCTCGGGGTAGAACATCTTGTAGTGAGGTCTAGTTGGACACGTATCTAAGTGTACACTAATAACAGTTTGAACTGCTCGAATATACCAACCAACCATGTTTAGTATATGAAGCCACAACGCACACAGTGCAGCTAATTTATTTTGTTCTCAATTTAATTCTAGACATAACTGCAGTTGTATTCAACCCAAATATCTACAAATATGAAATGAAAATTATTGTTATGCTCAACGGAAATTGCAAACAAAAACTTCTTATTTACATTTTAAAAATATCCAGCCATATGTGTTTTAACCATAATTCATAGCATATGCATATGACATATGCATATGACAATAACCAAACACACCTACACTTACATCACCTGCTTATTGATGGATATGTTACCATTTTTTTCTTCTGACAGAAGAACAAAAACAAGTTCAATAAATCAAATAGAACTCTACCTTAAAAATGGTAAAAAGTTAGCTCTACCTTGGTTGAAAAATAGAAGTGGCAGCCTAACCCATTTGTATATACGTAACTTGCAGGTTGTTTGCCCTCCAATAATGATAAAATATGATAATATTACAGGGCAAATACAATAACTAGCAATAACCACAATTTGCATCTAGACGAAATATATGGACTAACAGAAAATTATGTATTTGGTTTAATTTAATATAATTCTAATATAGTGAAGTTACTAGATTTCAAAAATCATCTATGAACAATCTAGGTCTTCTTTAAAAAAAAATAATAATAATAATTTAGCAGGTTTTTTGCTTCAAAAAGAAAAAGTGGGAGAATTCACCAACCCAGGGACATGTACTTGCAAAAAGGTAAACAACCCAACATAAAACATAATCAAAAGCATGGATCGCACAAACCAAAATCTAATCAAAATAAAAATTTCAACAAAAGGATAAACATATCCTACTGCATAAACAACATATAAAGAAAAATTACCTCAGAGCAACAATGGCAACGGCATTTCTGTTAGCAGCGAAGAGTTGGAGAAGGCGATGATGGCCAATTCGTTGCACATGAGGTACGTTGATTGTAATTCAGTCCTTGTTAACTACCGAAATCTTCGATTGATATGAGAAGGGTTCGAATCATCAATTGATTTGAGAAGGTTTGTGAAATCGTAGATTGATTTGAAAAGGTTCGTGAAATCGTATTGATTTGAGAAACGTCCGGAGAAATTGTTGGAGATGAGGGTAAAATAGAGAAACAAGTCAGAAAGGGGGAAAAGAATAAAAAAAACACGGGGGTGGGAAGGAATGGATTTTACGTTTTCTTAAGGAATGAAATTCCATGTGGAATAAGTTATTCCATGTGGAATAAGTTATTCCATTCCTATCACCAACCGAACACACCAATTTTCATTACCTTTGAATGGGTTATTCCATTCCCTCTTTCATTCCCTCATATCAAACACACCCTTAGGGTCATAACATAACATAACATAACATAACATAACATAACATAACATAACATAACCTGTTGGACACGACTAAAGAGCTCCACCGCCTCAAGCGCAAGGAAACCAAAGTAACAAATGCAAATGGAATAATTGCGGTGGGAAACATACTTGTGTGGACCTTATAGGAGTGTCGCCTCTTGTGGGGCTTAGGGACAATGGGTTTATTGCGAGCTAGACTGCGTTGAAGGCGGAATTAGGCAAAGTTGCTAAGCACGAAAAAGCTTGTTTAGATAATCAACACGTGTTTATCCCTTTTGATTTTGATACATTTGGTTTCCTAGCCCCGAAGACAGTTGAATTTCTTAATAGGGTTCAGCGGGTCGTGCACAGTAATATTTCGGCCCCTAAGACTCATAAATTTATATTTAGTAGGATCGCTTTTGTTATTCAAAAGGGGGTTGCGGCGCAGCTTGTTGCCCGTTTACCGGCCACTTTATTGTAATCCTCATTTTTATTTAAATCTAATGAAATAAACACATGTTAGTTGTCAAAACACGTTTTCTCGTGTTTGATCACTTTGCATGAAGCAACTTTTAAACGAGTCTGACTTAAAAACGAAATCTAAAAGCTAAATATACCGCATGGATCTGTATAATTTACTCATTGAAACTAATTATAAAAAACAAAATGAAATGTTTATTTAGCTTTTCCATCCTAATTCCGGAGAATACTATGTTTAACAATGCTTTAAAACTAACATGACAATCATTGTAAAATAACCAAATATTGAAACAGATTACTAAAGAAATAAATATTATCCAAAAAAAAACCATCAACCTCCTTTTGTAAGTTCATAATAAGAATTTGATTTCTTTTTATTAATCATCATTACATTATAATTCGAATCCTTAGATTTTATTTATGGATATTTTACTTTCTTTTAATTATTATAATATTTTTTATTAAACTATTAATTTTTTTCCTAGGAAGTATAAACATAAAGTATGAATCTTGCTGTGAAGTCATGAAGTATTGTATCACAAGCCAATTTCTATTTAGGCCAATCAGCCTTTACTAACATAAAGAAAGCCCACAAAGCCTCTTACAAACTATAACACCCATTATCTTACAATTAGGTCTACTCATCACCCAACCTCTCTCTCTCTCTCTCTCTCTCTCTCTCTCTCTCTCTCTCTCTCACACACACAAAAACACACACACACCAGTCTGCCAATTGTAAGATAGAGATGTGTATAATTGAAACAAAATCTTTCAGCCTGAAAAAAGACGATGATGATTTTGAAGAGATCAAGACCAAGAATTATGTGGCTCTGTTTGTTCATCCATTTTCAGTCATTAAAGGTAATAAAGCTTTGAACTTTGACCTTAGCGTTTCAAGAATTTAAAGATGTTATGGCTTTTTGTTATGGGTTTTATATTGAAATCTAATTAACATAAATTCCTTCTGTTTCTTTATCTTTTGTGGTTTTATGTTTACATCAAGGTTCATATATTGTTGGTAATCACTGTGGGGAGAATACATTAAAGATCTTATTGAATAGCTTTCAAGATTATCAAAATTTGACCAATTTGTTGAGATTTTGAATAAAATTGGTTCTTTTATTTGTTCTTAATATTTGTTCCTTTTTAGATTTGGGTATAAATATTAATCTAATGGATTTTCAGATCTATGAGTTGGGTGATGGATCTTCTAATTTGAACAGTTTGGCTGATTTTGACACTCTAATTTTAGATTTGGTTTCTGATTCATCAAATTAGGTGGTGTTTGGTGTTATCTGCTTATAAAAACTGTTTTTTCTGTTTATAAAGTATTATCCAACAGTTTTGAGTAGAAATTAGGTGTTTAATCCAAACTGCATGGTTTAAAAACAATAAGCAGATTAGGATTTATAATATTTGTTGTTTCTGATTATGGGTTTTATATAATTGTGTTTGCAGGTCATGTTCCCAGCATCATATCATCATGAAGTTCATTAAAGATTGCAGTTTCTAGTTCTTGGTATTACAAGATGAGAAAGAAACCATGGTGCCTGGATATTTTTCACCACCAGAAGTCAACCGATGAGTTGACCAATAACAAGTTATATGATACAACAAACTGAAGAACAAACAATGTATAGATAGTTATACTTGACAGAAAAGATTGAATAATCTTAAAAATGTTAAAAATCATAAGTTACATTAAATTACAAAAGGAAAACAGTTAATCACAAAATACTAGATATTATACATCACATGATTGGAAATGATTATTGCAAGTCTTGACCATCATTTTTCTGATCCTCTACAGCCACTTTATTGCCATCTGAACCCTCACCGGCTTTTCTTGATAAATGATCATGATCTTCATGAAAAATATAAACTAAATTAGCATTTGTTTCAATAATTCAGTTTGATTTCTTCAGTTAATGGCATTCTGGTAAAAAGTGTACAGGAAAGAGAAATAAATAAAAAAGACGCTGAGAAGATAATGATTAAAAAAACAGGTCAAAAAGATAACCATCCAATAACACTACTGATGTTTAGCCAAAGGGGCTGATTATTTACATATTTAAACCAGAAATCTTTGATGATGACTGAATTATACAATATTTATGCATATTACTATTGTGTAATTAGTCAGTTATTACCACTTTCACCATCTGAGGCACCTTCAAGCTTTGCAATAGCATCCACAAGGGCTTGTTCATGCTCCTAAATTACCAAAAAATATATAAAAAAATATTAGCAAAACAGTAAATTAGTCCAAGAAAAGTGATGGGTTCTAAAAGAATCAATAAGCTCATACTTTAAGCACTTTTCTGGCTTTCTCAATGTCCACTGGGTCAGCATTGCTTGAACTGAACACTTTATCTAACTGTCAACAAAAGCAGGAAAGATTATTACTACCATAGTAATGATGCATGGGCCGGGAACGAATAAGGTGGCAAAAATGGGCGGATTGGGTGGGTTGGTTGGATGGTCAAGTCAAGACTGGGGATTTTTGGTACATGTTGAAATGGTTCGCACGTTGGATTTGACCGGGAACAACTTTGCTCAAAAATCTAGTTTTTTTTATTGAAGTAATTAGTCTGTAAAATATTATTAATTTATTACAAAGACTATTAGTTCAGCATGGATTTTTCTTTGAATGGAATGGATATAAGAGGTTTAAAGTATTAAAAATACACATTCCGCAGTTTTCAACCCATCTGTCATGTGTCTATAAGAAAATAATAAACATGGCCCTTAAAGTATATTGGTAACAACCAGACTATTGTTAGTTTTTAGTTTTTTACTATTTATGTAAACCATAAGTTGGTTGATAAAGACTCAGTTTTAGGAAATAATAGCCATAAGTGGTTGTCAAAGATGACTCGACTTTTTCCCATTTTTTGTTTTTGTTTTTGTTTTGTTCCATGTGTGTGTGTGTGTGTGTGTGTGTGAATTGTGGTGGTGGTGGTGGTGAGGTGGGGGGGTTACCTCCTTAACAAGGGTATCAGTGTGGAGTATTTCAATACTGTTCAAAGGTTTCTTTGCAATGCCATTTTCTTTTGGTGGTACTTCTTTCTTGGACTGACCCTTTGCAGTCACTCTACCTCTTCCAGAACCAGAATTAGTCCCAACACGAGCAGTTGAATTTTTTATCCCACGGCCCGATCCACTTCGACCACCTCTATTTGAAATCCCGACATCCTCCCATTTCCAACGGATATCGTTTGGAGATATCTATAATGAAAAAAGAAAAAATATGAGAAAGATTTAAAGACTTATAAAAACATATCTTTTCTGATCCAATCAATACTGCAACGCTTTCTTTTGAAAAGATCCAATGTCAAGTTTAACTATCAGCCATTAAGGTCTTTCCATTTTTGCCAAAAAGGAAAAAAAAAACAAAAAAAAAATAAAGAGCATTGGCTTGTTTTTCTCATTGCAAGCTATAAAAATACAAACCAACTTTAAAGCAAAAGGTCGACCAAAAAGATTAGAAAAAGAGTCATATTGGTGTAATACAGACCTCTCTAAGATTAAGCCATTCCCATTCTTCATTCGGTGTATTGCCATCATAGACCAGAGCATGACGACCCTGTAAATATTTGAAATCCAATATTTCATCAACCAAAGACAATTAAACTGAAAAAGGGCCTAAATTCGCTCAAAGTGTATTGCTAATGCACAAAACCTCTTAAAATAGTTTATTATAATCAAATTCGATTAATACTGAAATAATAATTTTCGCAATCGTGTTTTGACTATTGACAGAATAATAATTATAAACAATTTGGGCAAGAAGTATATCAGGTCAACTCGATCTGACTCATTTAAACCATTACCAATCATAGTTATCAAAGGCTATTATATAACATTAAATATCATGTAATTAGTACCAAAATGTTCAAAGTCATATACCAAAATCATCAAATACCTAGGAAATGAGCTTCAATCGGTATTGTGGAAGCTTTTATGAGCTCAACTATAACCTAGGAAATAATAATAATAAAAATGCTTCAGGCATAAAAGCCCTTTACCTGTGCCTCGCCTCAAAGCCTAGGCGTGCGCCTCAAGCGCTTTTGATAACTATGTTACCAATTAAGGTTTCTAATCGACACATACCTCAACAGGGTTGAAGTCTGTTATAACAGCCTCATAGAAGTTATTATCTTCGGGCCATCTTGTCCAAACCTTCCTCCCAATCAATGGATCAGAGCTGTTGTCTCCACCAAAGCCCTGCTTAGAAACTTGATCCCTACCATTGAAACTTGCTGAACCATACTGCAAAGACTTCATCAAGATGCATCATTAATCCCACAAATATATTAGGGGAAAACTAAGAGGTGGCAAGATGGGTGGGTCAGGCACATTAGGGTTAGGTAATAGGTCATTGTTTAGTACGGGTCAAAATAGACCGGGTTGGGTTGACCCACAAACACTTTTTGTCCATCTTTTCAATCTTACATATACTTAATACATTAATTATGATCGCATAAACAGCATTATTACAATACTTCACAAGTAAGATTAGGGATTTGTAGCTATTTTTTTTTAATTCCCCGTTTGAGACAATAGACAACTCCAATCGATCCATTAATAAGCAAATGGGTCAAAATAACCACCTCCAGGAAAAAATAGACAAGAATTTAGGAAACTCATATTACAGATTGTGGCTTCTTTCCTCTGAACCCTGAACCAGAGCCACGGTTCAAGGCTGATGATGACGGCTGGTGGTGGGCGGGAGGTGGTGGGCCTAAGGATGATGAAGGCCCAGAATGGGATGTCTTTTGTTTCTTTTGCGATGCAGAAACAGTAGGACTATTGAGTGTGCCAGGTTGCACCCCGTTTGTCTTCCTCCATTCCCTGGTTGTTAACATGATAAATAATTGTCATTAATATAACAATATGAAATATTGATGCTTAATTAATAATACCTTATCCTCTTTATGATGTCATCACTATTAACTCTAGCTAAAAGCTTCCTGTGTTCTTCATCAGACACTCTCAGCTCCTTCCTAAGATCTGTAATCAAACTTTCCATCTCCTGTAACGTATTAAAAAAAGCACCTTAAAGTCGATTAATATAAATAAGAAAACAGATAGAAAATGTGGGAAAAATGAACGCTAATTCATACACCATTCTTTAAACAGGAAAGGAAAATACTTAAACTCACTATCTAAGAGCTGCAGATAATCAGTAGCATTAATTGCATAAAAAAGGTAATGAACTTAGGCATGGTCATGTTTTGGGTAACCAACTTATTTTAGGCCAAAATTCCATCATCCAAAAACTGATTTGGGATTTTTACCTGATATAAACACTAAAAAGAAGTCGGTTGTGATAAAAAATTACCATCACGCCAGTTGCCATGTTATGATTTTGACATGTTACTGAGTTGGACTACCTCAAATTGGAATTTTGGAAGGTTGGTCACATTAAATGTAGACTTCTAAAACTTCGACGGTTTAGTCTGTTCTAAGAAAGTTGGCTACCTAAAACAAAAATCAGATCAAATTTGGTTCCCTTTATATGCAATTAGGCCAATTCACCAATATCATTGAATTTGAAACAAACACCACTTTGGAACATACACCAGTTCCCAAAGGTAGTGTTTGGATGTGAGTCCATACAAATTGTTGCAGCCAAAGAGTGACTATGATTACAACTTTTTCATCAGTTAAGATCAAATTAATCAGATGTGACGAGGCATGCAAGAAGTCTAAGAAAACTGATTGTTGAGATGAACATAGGAACTAATAACCATCGCCAACTTTAAACACAACTATAATTTTACCGATTATCTGATTCTGATTCTTCAAGTCACAATGATCACTTAGCAACGTGCAAGCAAAACAGCCGTAAATATCACAAACCATTTACCAACAGTAATTTTAGTTACATGTTATTACAAAGCTTACCCAAGTGATAGCATCGGACTGAGCTTTAAATGCTCTCAAAACCGAGCTATATGCTTCTTGTTCTATAAGGTGGATTTGTGTTTCCATATCATTTTGAATTCTTGGGAATGGAGCATTGCCAACAGCCATAGTTCTTCCGTTACCAGCACCCTGGCCTGCACTTCGGAATTTTTGCTGATGTGGTGGAGGAAGATCGTCATCTGTTCCTGTAAATATCATAAAAAGAACAAAAAAGTAGTAGTTGTTAATGCGCTGCCATTTTTAGAACGAGACTAAATAAACTTATATCCTTATATGCGTATCCATAAAGAAAAATACATGAAAGGATAAATATAGATGATGCTAAACATAGGAGCTTAAATCTTTCTACTTTTTCACAACAGATGAATAGAATATGCTTAAGGGGCCTATGATAAATCCTTATCCTACACATCTTTCATAATTTGTTTTGTTGAATTATAAACAACATCTAGTTAGGGCAACGTCATCAAACATATCTTCAATAAGAGAGACATACAGTTATGCTGATGGTCTTTCGATCATTTATATATTTATTCAACTTCCTTATGAAGTAGTTTCCTTTATTCTGAGATGAAATGTAACCCTATCTGTGTTATACAATCGTGCTCGAATAATGTTGGATGTTCGTTTTCATGATAAAGTGTTTGCTACTTTGCTATTCTTGATGTTTCTTCATAACTACTAAGCAAACAGAAACTATATCTGTATAAAACTGTTTAATACGAATTTAATTCGGTTATCCAAGCTAGATCTTAATTGCTGTATAATGTAACTTAATGAGATGCTCTATAGTTAGGGCTTCCAGTACTTTTAGTACATCAAGAATTAAACCGCTCTCAATTGTGCAATTAAACTCTCAAATCCAAAACCAATCTCAGATCAAACCCTAAACCCTAGAAATTCAAAATCAGTAACCTTAAGCTCCATAATCTTATCTAACCTCAAATCAAGAGCTAGAATCCAAACTTTCCACATTTAACAAGGAAAAATCACACAATAAACAAACGAATTCATAAAAAACCCTAATATTAGTTCGACGTATGATACGCAATACGAAAGGGGTTTTTTCGTTAAATAGGTCGGTGTGTTGATGGCATAAATAGATGTGTATGTATAATCGAAAGAAGATGACTTACCGCTGCTGTCTGAGAGCTCGAAGTTCATGGTGAGGAGGAAATTTCATGAAAGATTTGGCACACGAAGACGACACGGTTCTGCAAATTGTAGTGTGAGCGAGCAAATCGCCAAGGTTTTGGATATGAGAGGGTTGGGGTGAGGTGGAGGTGGTGGTGGTTGGGGGAGGTACGGTGGACGATAGCTGCAGTGGCCGGTGGAGGAGAGAGCGTTGGGGGTTGGAAAGTTGAAAGAAGGAAGCAATGACGTAACGGTGTCGTTTGATGGTTAATGAGTGCTGTAAAAATTGGTCAAGGTATTATGGAGCATGAGTCTTGTGACTCTACCATGGTTAAAGTTGTCATAAAATAATTTCATTTTATTTTATAAGAAGCATTGTATATATGTTATATATTTGTGTTTGTAAATGTTCGTTAATTAAAGTTTGTTTATGTTTGTTTATATGAAGATTGTTGCTCTCGACGTTGAACTTCCTTTATGCTCTAGTTGAGTCAAAGTACAATCGTATGTGTTTAACCTCTACAAACCATTCCTTGATCACATTTCTCAAAGGCACCTATACTAGGTTAGATGTGATCATCTTCTTGAGAAGGCGTCTTTAGTGAATCTGTATTTTGCGAGCGTGTTTGAAGAATATGATATAGTTTTTGTCTTCGATAAGCTTAGTTATGGTGAGTTTACGATGTTAGTATTATTTAGAAAGTTGTGTAAGAGTAATTATCTTAATCGATTGGAAACTACTTCATTGATATCGTGAAGATTAGTTCCTATTGAGGATAATATATTATTAGGGTTTTATTGTAGTAATATATAGAAGCATTCCTGGGATGGGTAGGGGGGCACTCGTAAGATGGGTCCATGACAAGTGGTATCAAGCTAGGTTGACCATTCATACATTTTGGAGTGTTAGTCAAAGGTGGTTGAACAATTATGGTGGGAGAAGACGAACTCAGGAGCCCATGGTCACGAGTCAAGATGGTGGACGCACATTTTTTACACGGGACAACATGAAGCAGTGGCCAGTGCGATTCAGCTTGAGTCGCTCGAGTTCCGGAAGGGCCGGAAAAGGATCGTCAAAAAGACTACTATACCAACATGCTGGAAGGTTCGTGTTTTTTTACGGTGATGGTCAAATAAAGTACCGATGAAACTGATCACGAAGAAAATGGTCGTTACATACCAGAATGAAGGTTCATGTGTTTAGTAGTGAAAGAATACGACTTATTGTAGAAAACATGTCCAATCGCGTTATGTATCTAGAAAACATATCTAATCGCGTGATATCCATCAAGAAATACAATTTTTCATTGCATATTACATATTATTATGTGGTGTCCATTTTACATCCCCTAAATACAAACGCTATGTATTTAATAATAAAAATTTTATATTTTTAAAAACCAGTGATAAACCAATATATTACATTGGTTGAATAAAATATAATGTAATTTGTTAACAAACACATTTGTTAAAGTATGTTTTTAAAACATGTAATTTGTTGTGACAGCTAAGTTAGTTTTTAAAATATTTTTTTAATTGAGTATTAATTTTTTAATTTAATTGATAAATCGTAGTTCATATTAAATTTATTTGATTGATGATATAATAACTATTTTTAGTTAAATAATAAGTATTCGTAATTACATTTATTAATGTAAATATTATTATTTAATAGGAGAGAGAAATATAAAATTTAATATTTAATAGGTGACAAATATAAGAAAATAAAGATGATGAGAGTAGTAAGATTATTATGTGGTGTCCATTTCACATCCCCTAAATCTTGATCAAAACTCATGAACGTCATACCAAATACAACCTTGAACATGTTACACAACTAAACAAAGCAGCACCACCAGAAGCAGCAATGCTTTCTCATCTCACCCCCTCACCCTCCACCGCCTTCCACCGCCGTCTCCGCCCCATCCCACCACACCCCACTTCCAAATTCTCAAAATTTCACCCAAAGACGCCGTCTTTCCCCACGAACGTCTCCATGGAGTCACCTACCGGTCTGTCTGTTGATTCCATCACCGATGAATTAAAGAAACAGAGTTTGAGCGAAGACAAAGTTGTGAAATTGAAACTTGAGGATTTGAATTGGGACCATTCGTTTGTCCGTGAGTTGCCCGGCGATCCTCTCACGGACGTCATCCCCCGGCAGGTGAATTGTAATCTTTTTAAAAACCGTTATTTATAGCATTGACAAATCTACTTATTTACACAATCTTTTAGGTATTTCATGCTTGTTATTCAAAAGTATCCTCTTCTGTTCAAGTTAAAAATCCCCAATTAGTAGCATGGTCAGAATCAGTTGCACAGATTCTTGATTTAGATTCTAAAGAGTGAGTCCCTCTTTAATTTCTAAATTAATTAATTATCTACCATGATAGTTATATGAATTTATGCAAAAATCTTGAAACCTTTCTTGCTGTTACAGATTCGAAAGACCCGATTTCACACTTATTTTCTCCGGGGCATCCGCTTTAGCAGGAGGGTAAGCAGAAAGAACCACTTAGTTGAAATTTAATTAAAAGTTTAGAACTTGAAACATGAATTGCTTTCAGATTGTCTTATGCTCAATGTTATGGTGGGCATCAGTTTGGAAGATGGGCGGGTCAATTGGGTGATGGGCGGGCCATCACGGTTGGTGAGGTTGTGAATTCCAAGTCTCAAAGGTGGGAGCTTCAGCTAAAGGGTGCTGGAAAGACTCCGTATAGTCGGTTTGCTGATGGTTTAGCGGTTCTTCGTAGTAGTATTCGGGAATTTCTTTGCAGTGAAGCAATGTATAGTCTTGGGATTCCTACAACTCGAGCTCTTAGCCTTGTAACGACTGGAGAATATGTTAGACGTGACATGTTTTATGAGTAAGTCTTATTAAAAGGGTTTCTATTTTAAACATAACATTGCAATTCTGGACATTGTCTTCAGTACAAGTAATTATATGATCTTGAATAATCAGTTAACATTAGGTATTGTGTGGGTTACTTTGGTCTTTCAAAAAAAGATAATTTTTTTTATAGAAAAATTTTAAATGCATGCATAAAAATCTTAGATTTATGTATGATGTTATATTATTTTGTTAAATTGATTGAGCTATTACAAAATGACCCTACGGTAGGCAAAACCATGTTTTAATGACTCAGATGCATGAAAAAGAGTACGACTAAAATGGGACGTATGAAAGAATATGTTTACATTTTATGCAAAAACCTTTTATTATATCCTTTGATAACTAGGTTGAAACTGGCTACCTCACCCCTAAATTACCAGATAACCAAAAGCCGAATCTGTTTATCCAAACATTAAAAATTGATCATTGTGATGCAATGTGCACTTGTAGTAATATTTATGTGTGTAAATGCAGTGGCAATCCTAAAGATGAACCTGGTGCAGTTGTATGCAGAGTTGCACAATCGTTCCTGCGTTTTGGCTCATTTCAAATACATGCTTCAAGAGGAGAAGAGGATCTCGAAATTGTTAAAACTTTAGCCGATTACACCATAAAACATCACTTTCCTCATATAGAAAGTATAAACAAAAGTGAGAGCTTATCATTCTCAACTGGCCAAGAAAATGATTCTGCTGTGGATCTAACTTCAAACATATACACAGGTAAACATTAATAGATATAAAGATTTAATCATATCGTTTAGATAATAGATTATGTATTTTGATTCTTGGTTGTCATCTAATGCTATTTCTGCCCGGTGGATGTATCAGCTTGGGCGGTGGAAGTTGCTGAACGTACCGCTTCATTAATTGCCAGCTGGCAGGGTGTTGGTTTCACTCATGGTGTGATGAACACTGACAACATGAGTGTATTGGGCCTCACGATTGATTATGGGCCTTTTGGATTTCTTGATGCTTTTGATCCAAGTTTCACCCCGAATACCACTGATCTTCCAGGTAGACGGTATTGCTTTTCAAATCAACCCGATGTTGGTCTATGGAATATAGCTCAGTTTATATCAACTCTTTCTTTTGCTGATTTGATAAATGAGAATGAAGCCGACTATGCCCTTGAAAGGTATTGACCCTTTTGCCCTTCTCCCTTCTCCCTCCACATATAACTAATTTCTATCTACATTCAATTTTGGTTGCACTTCCAAACTAATTTAGCAGGTTAGAGCTAAAGAAACACTGGCGGATATGGTGGCTTGTATGATTTTTTATACTGCATGTATGATCTGTGTGACTGACACTGAAATGACTGATGTGACCACAGACAAAATCATACGACCCGTATGACCATTTTTCACCCTATCATACGCCGTATGGGGTCATACGGCCCGTGTGATGTGACAGACATGCTGGTCTACATTTTTAGGGATGGAATCTTTTTTGCAGCACCCATTTAGTATGTTATGTGTTGAACATAATGTCAAAGTCCATACCAACTCTTAAGTTGAAATTTGATAAGTAGCATGTCTGACTTCAAAAGTCAAACTGCATCTGTTCTTTAGTGGCTTTATTAGCTACCTGAGTTTGTAATAACTTATTTTATTGATTTGTTGCAGATACGCTACAAAATTTATGGATGACTACCAAGCCGTAATGACCAAAAAACTTGGGTTACCAAAATATAGTAAAGAACTTATAAGTAAACTGCTTAACAATATGGCAGTTGACAAAGTTGACTACACAAACTTCTTTAGATTATTATCCAACGTTAAAGCTGATCTAACCACCCCAGATGAAGAATTGTTGGTCCCGCTTAAGCCTGTTTTACTAGACATTGGTCAAGAACGCAAGGAGGCTTGGACCAGCTGGGTCAAAACTTACATAGAGGAGGTAATTTGACTTCTGAACATCCATTAACAAACTTATGCATTTTTACCAGTAATAAAATTTTCGTATTCTATATAGAGGTTAATTTCAACCCATTTGCCTAAAATTGGGTTGATTTGGGCTGTATTTTATCCCCAACGGGTCAAATGTGTAAAATGTTGGAACTTAAATAAATGGAATGGGTCGACCGGGTTGAAAGTCACTCAAAAGAGTTTTAAATGCTTAATATCTCTCAAATTACTTTATTGTAAAATAGTTAGTTTTTTTTAACATGCATAAATAATTTGATAATTATTTTGGGTTATTTGCATAAAAACGGAAATCAATTTCCTTTTTTGGGGTTATCATTCATAAAAACCCTCAAAAAGTTTCTATACAAGGTAATCTGTACAAGTTACTAGTTCAAAATGCTGACGTGGCAACACCTTCTAAATTCTTGACTATTTACATGCTATCAGTCGCTGATATGATATATTATAACATTGGAGGGTTTTTATGGTTGAAAACATAGTTAGTTGAACTTTCTAATGCAGTTAAACCATATGATTTTAACAATATAGTTTTTATATCTTATTTAATAAATCAATTACTTTTTACATTTGGAGAAAAGACAAAAAAGGGTTAACATACTGGCCCAACCTGACCCAAACCGTTTGACCCGTATTAAAAAGTTGCGTATTTTCACCTTAAACCCGTTTGACCCATTACCCGACCTGCCCATTTATCCGCGATACTTAAATTTATTTAATTTTTTTTGGTATGATATCGACAGTTATCTGGTAGTGGAGTTCCAGATGAGGATAGAAAAGTCTTAATGAACTCTGTGAACCCGAAATACATTCTTAGAAACTATTTGTGTCAGAGTGCAATAGACATGGCTGAACAAGGTGACTTTGAAGAGGTGAGACGGTTGCTTAAAGTAATCGAAAGACCATATGATGAGCAACCCGGAATGGAAATATATGCGCATTTGCCACCTGCATGGGCCAACCGTCCAGGTGTAAGCATGCTATCTTGCTCGTCATGAGTTGACTTTGACCAATCTTATGTATATATATGTCATTTACACATTACAATGTTACATGACTCGGTAACTGTCGTATATCAATGTTTGTCTAGCTATTCGTTTAGTCGGTTACAGATTAGATATTGTCCCTGTTACCACTGAAGATATCTTAAATTGAGTATAATTTGATTATATATAATTTGAATACCAAATTATGTTCCTTTTTTTTAAAGAATCTTTTGGACTTTAGGAAAAAATACAGTTTCTGCTACAAAGCCTTTTGATCAGCCAGCTAATCCTAGATTCAAAGAGGGGAAAATGATTCATCTGTATTTAATAGATTTAAAGCTTAAAGGTGCATACTTTCTGTTCAAATCGAAAAACTCGTTCAAAATCAACTTGTAAAAAAACGAACTGAGCCGAGCTGGCTCTTTTTAAATTTCAAGCCGAGGTGGGCTTGCTCGTTGGATCACTTGTTAGCTCACTCAAGTTATGCAAACCAGTTAAAAATTTCAACTTTTATGGGCAGAAGAACTCACCTGCCTTTGTTTTTGTCTAACTGTATGTGCAAGAAAATATATATTTTTTATCAGAGCTTTTATCACTTTAAAGTGGATTTTATCAATTTAAAATTTATGAAAGTTCTTTTTTGGTTTTCTATATACTTTGACTGTAAAACATTAAAAAAGTTTCCTTTGACATTGAAAATTTGTTGAAATATGATGGTATCAGATTTGATTGCCTTGATTTAATTTCTAAATCAAAGATTTTAGGAGAAATACCATATATAGAAATATTTACACTTATGTGGAATTACTCTTATATTCAAAGATAACCACTTATTAAGTTTTTCTTTGAACAACAAAAAAAAAATAATAAAAAAATAAAAAAAAAATAAAATAACAAACATGAATAGTGAATGGTTACAACTGGTTCCATTCTTTTAACCTAAAAAGCTTTTTTTTCAATTGATAAAATTGCTAGAGATGATTTGACTTATTTTATAGTTGTCTAATTATATTTAACATAAAAAAAGCTTTTTAAGACAAAGTGTTAGATAGTTTTCTCTGAAATCTATGCAAATATTCCTTGAAGAATATTAAAGAACATGGGTGAAGCATGATACCACACCACCTCCTCCTCCTCTATGGAAAACCTTGATTGAATTAAAGTTTCTATTACTAGCAGGATTACTAGGGCTGGCATAATATGTTAGACACGACACGATAAGACACGATGACTTGTGTCAATACGAATACGACACGATAACTAATCGTGCCATTTTTTTTTCCAAACACGAACACAACCTATTTATTAACAAGTGACCTGTTAAGGGACCTGTTTAGAAACTTGTTTAAAGAGAGAATAAATATAACATATGTAATAAAAGGAAAAATGCCAAAACTTAATAAAATTTTAAAGTCCAATCATAACATCCATTAACATAATAAATCCAAAACTTTTTTAAAACAAAAACCTATAAAAGTGAAATGAATTAATGAAATCAACCTAGAATCTAGATTCAAATAGGATGATAAGTGTTACATGTCCATAACGGGTCTTAACAGGTTAACATGTTTTTAACATGTTAAGACACGGATTTAACATGTTAAACATACACGAAACCTGTTAAGGTCAAACATGAGACATGTTAATTACGTGTCGTGTTAACAGGCCCGTATAAAAAATTGTCAGCCCTAAAGATTAGTATATGTTTCTAAACCCTAAACCTTCAAACCCAAGTGAATGTTCATGAATCGTAATATATGCCTCCATATAAAGAACTTCACCAAACGTGCACAAATAATAGTGCACAAATTAAGACCTTTGGTTCTTACAGGTTCTAGCCCCTTGCTAGAATCTGCCGTTACCTTTATTTTCTAATATAAGTTTTTTCTCGTTAAAATAAAGTAAAAAGGACCAAGCGTCAAGACTTGTACAAAATGGACCGTTCGATCCACATTAATCGCATAGTACAAACCGACAAATTGTCATACATTGTACCGGAGCTGATCACGAGACACCTGAGCTTTATTCTATATTGGAAGCTCACAAGTCACAACTAAAGAAGATTCTTTAGATACATATTTAGATAAAGATGCATACAAAAGTGAGTCAAGGCCCATGCTGAACCACCCGAGCGATCACTAGACCCGTGTGCATGTGTTGTCAAAAAGGAGTCAGGACCCACATGCCCATACCATGGCTCATGGCTCCCTTTTTACATATTAAGTGAATGATCAATCTAAAACGCGTATTTGGTGCACAGAAAGTCAGAAAAGTATCAACTTTTACAATCTTGGGAGACTATGAGACTACACTTTACACTTGTTTCTGTCTTTTAAAATGTTCCTTTTCATATATTAATAATTAATAGGTGACATTACACATCCTTCATCCAGTACTTATAATGTGTTGCCAGCTTTCTTAACAAGAAATCTTGCATTTCAGTCATCTCATTTTCTTCTATACCATCAAGAAGCATCATATAACAAACAACATGGCTTACAATTACAAAGCACTTTTCTTTATAGTTTCTTTGATTTTCTTTCATCATCTTGTTTGGTGCTCTCCTAATTCCATATCATTTCCGGTCGAAAATAGAAGTCAGCCAAGAAGATTACTAGGTTCTTCTGTTAAGTCTGGTCATGTGCCCGTGAACGAGCACGAGACCATGGTGGAAGCTAGTATGAGGAAACGCCCACCGAGTGGTTCAAACCCGACACAAAACTAGTGATGTAGAGATGCTAGAAACTGAAATGGTTTTTCTTCTTTTCCCATAAATTTTCTTTGATTCTCTTTATATTTACCTTTTAGTTCCAATAGGAAAGGAGATTTGGATGTATAAAGACTTGAGCTTTTAACTAATATATCATTCTTTTTATTTGCTCATATGATTTATCAGCTAATGTTATTTGATTCCTTGTGGTCTATTTATGTCATCATCTTAGAAAGTAAAGAAGATTGATCCCTGTGTTATTTACTTTTAATGGAGGTAGGTATCATATTCGACATTCGTTGCCAAAATTTAAAGTCGAATAAGTTAAGAAAACGAAACAACGCAACAAAGTTGATTAAAAAACAAACAGACAAACGTACCAAGTAAAATCTCACTCATAGTATATCAGATAAGGGTTTCTAGTGCTAAACCCAGTCGTCATGTGGTGTGGTCGAGTGTTGAACCACTGGATTAAAGCCAGTAACTCTTTTAACAGTTTCTTCAGCCATCTTCACCTTTGCTCTCATAGTTTCAACATCAGCTTTCAACACTCTATTATCAACCGCTGCTTCATTGTTCTTTTGGCTTATGTCAGTGAGACGCTTTCATAACGAACAATTTTCGCCCCTCAATTGTGAAACCTGTGTCTCAAGTTCAGTGAAATGGGCCTGCTTTCTTACTCTAGAACGTTTAGCAGATTCTCTGTTCGATATCATCTTTCTAACACGTTTAGGATCCATGTTCTCAGTTGTTCCTGTATCTGCTTCATCTTGATCAAGATTTACAGAAGATGCCCTAGTCAAAGCAACAGCTGCACAGGCGAGATCAAGACGACTTTTGAGGTACTCCTCAGATTCAACAGGAGGTCCGGCAATGAAGGAAGCACCATACGACGTCGTCGCTGCTGCGTCGGTGGTTGGAATTGACTCAACGTCGTCATCTTGATCATCGATCTCCATAACATCGTTACGTCTAGAAGATGAGGATTCTAGTAGTGCAGTTCCTTCTTGAAGGAAGCATTGGAATTGCCATTCGGACAAGCTCCGATTCATCGTCGCCGGTGTTCGTATATGAATTGATCTAATTGTAATATTGGAATGTATATTATATAAAATTAGGGTTTCTAGTCTTGAGCCCACTAACCCATTATGTTAATTAAGGTTTTTATTATATTTTCTAATTTTCAGTAATAATAAAAAGCCACAAGGCGGTGGAGATATAGTAGGGATTAAAACGTCGGTTTTGTTCCTATAATTTAGCAATTAGAATTGTATAGTTATCCAGCAATTAGGTTAGATAATGATAGATTGTGATTTGAATACGCGTCAAATAGGTTAGATGTGTAGCTTATAAATACCGAACTATGGTATCATTGTAATCAATTTTTTAAGATATATTTCTCATTAATAAAAGTTTTACATGGGAGTTATCTACAAATACCGACTTCACCACTTGAATTGGTATCAGAGCTCCAAGATACATGCGATCTCGCATCCCAGCAATCAAGAATCATTACTCATCTTCTCTTATTAACACAAACAGGAAGACCAGATCAACCTTAAGTAGGGGATCGACCATGACTAGAAGGATTGAATCAAGAGGCTCAACTACAAACGCCGATCACCTATAGTAGAAGAAAGGGTAGGTCGACACTCGGCAATAAGGATCAAATCCATAAATTTGACTAAACCACGGGGACCATATTTGACTAAACCACATGGACCATCAGTGTAATTTACTCTATCATATTTGATAGGCCTAGCCTCATTAACACCTCAAATCCATGCGTTTTAGGTTAAAGATTACAAGCCAACCTTTTTTCTTTAATCAAGTATGATAGTGAAATCAATACTCTAAACTTCTTAACTCCAATTTTATGTAAACCTTGGCTTCAATCGATCTCCATCTTCCTCCCGTCGTTTTTCTCCAACACCCACATATAAGAGTCTATTTTGACTAAAATGGTGAGCAATCTCCTATATGATCAACAACTATTACACATAATAAAAATGTCACCCAAGTTATTTAACTTAACAATTGAAAGGACTCTAAACGGGCACCTCTCTAGTTGGCACACGTAAGCATAAACATAGTTTTTAGACTTTGAATAAATAAAAACAATTGTAGCGAAGTCTATTACAAATTCATAGTCGATTAAAACTTTCAAACAAACATTGTCTAACAACGATAAACTAAAATCATAGGGATGCCAGTCTCTTTAGCAACAACCATCCAACCATACTTTCCAAGCCCTCACGACTTCATATATGTCTACCATCCGTTTCGTTCTTTACTGTCCACAAAGGACCTCTTATGTCCACAAAGGACCCTTTTTCTTTTGTCCACAAAGGACACTCTTTCTTTGCAATTATTGTTCTCTAAGGCTCAATGTCTAAAGGCAGATACTCACGTCTTATGTCCACAAAGGACCTCTTACTTCCACAAAGGACATTCTCTTCATAGGTTACAAATTTGGACAGATTTCAGTTATAGTCGCGAATTTGAGTTAAGAACCATCATAGTTTGACTTTTAAAAGTCAATAGAAGCAAAATCAATTGATTTTGACTTTTCAGAGTCAATAGGCTAATTCCAGATTTGGTCCCTATAGTTTAAGATTAAATATTGACAGAATTGGTCCCTTGGGTTTAAGATCGAGTTAACTGGATTTTGCTAACGGGGTTAACCCTAAATTGCCGGATGTCACAGCAGGCATGCAACTCATGCAATGACACTGCCATAAGCTTTGGGTAGCACCAGTCACTAGGACTACGCTAGTACCTCAAGACGTGCTTATGTGTAACCATACTTTGACAGATAGACAATGTATTAGACTTATCTCTTCCATTATCTTTTGTTTATAAAACATATTGTTAGATAAACCCGTTCTCTTTCGTTTATAAAATATATTGTTAGATAAACTTGTTCTCTTTATTTCTTGCTTATAAAACGTTCAGTTAAATAGACCCGTTCTTTAGTCGTTCATTGCTTATAAAACGTTATTTAGGTAAACTTTTTCTTTCTTATCATTTACTTTTATGTAATAAAATACATTTATTATAAATGTTTATGTCGAAGTATGCATGCCACCCTAAAACAGTAAAAAATTAGGGATTCTTGACTCATCTGATAAGTTAACTTAATGTACTACTAATGAATAAACTAATTTCGTTCGAAATCTAGATTGACATCAAAATATATCAGTTTCAAACTTTATTCTCATCTGAGTGAAACTATGTTAGTTTCTCTCCATGACTCATAGGAGAAACTATAACACTTTTGCTTTCTAATTCTTAGAAAGCAAAAGTGAGTTAGTTTCGCTCCATGACTCATAAACAAGGTTAGTTTCGCTCTCATTACCACAATGAAACTGGGTCTAAGTGAAACTAGGTTAGTTTCGCTCACTAGTCAGTTTCGCTTCTCAACTAGTTTCTTTTTTCTGTAGTTTTGCTTAGTTGTCTTCTCCGACATAAACTTGGGGTTTCTGCATGGAGATGGCAGCCAAGGTCCAAACTCGTCAAGCTATCAACTTTTTACATCCAAACCGTTCCTTTTACTCTATAGATCTGAGGTTCGTTTCTCGTTTTATACGTAAAAATCCAACCTTTTTGATCAAAAACTATAAATAAACATAAAAACTAAAAACTCAGATCTAGATGAAGTCTTACCTCGAAATAGCTTGATTCCTTGGAGAAGCTTCAAGTAGTCGATGGAGGAAGGAACGGGAGCAATCTTGGTCTAAAAACTGCACATTCTCTCACTAGAATCTCTATCTCTCTCGAAAATGCTAGACGGTGGAATGAAGGGTGTAAGGGGCGGCGACTATGGTTATGAAGCCCCTCCCCTTCCCTTTTTCCTCTCGTTCGCGTCTAGCCCCGCTCGCCTCTCGATCTTTATTATTTTATTTATTTTACGAGACCCGTTTATTACTCGTTATTATTTTCAGGATGTTCTAACCTTGGACTTCTCCGACACGTGCCACAATTCTAAAAGGTCCGACAAACGTTGGACTCAACTTCTCCCTCTTTCGAAATCGGATTATTTCTTTCCAAGGAGACACTTTCAACAATATATTGTCCCTGACTTGGAACTCGAGATCTCTTCATCTCTTATCCGCATAAGATTTCTGTCTATTCTTAGCGTCTTTCATCCGGGCCTTGATTTAGTCAAATTTATCAGAAGTAGTTCTGACCACATCCAAATCCGATCTACCCTAACAAACGGGCGTTCTACACTTCCTACCGTACAACATTTCAGTTATAATAAAGTTGTCGGAGAGTTATTCCAATTATTGTTTTTTTCGGTTGAGTTATAATCAATTCAATTCTTGACATCTCTTTCTCTATCTCTATCTCAGTCACAAACACTTATTTCATTATTTTTTTTCTTTTCTAGACAATAATAAAAAATATAGAGATTGATGAAAATGGATCTTTATATTTAAAAAATCTCTATTTACTAAACTTTAAAATTTAAAGATAGAAATGAAGATAGAGATCATGATAGGTGCAAAATAAAATAAATCTCTAAATAATAGAGATAGAGATAGAGATAGAGATGAAGAAAGATAAACTGATGAAAAAAAGACCAACAAGATTTAAAACTCAGTCAATTGATTTAAGTGAGACTAGGTTAACCTTTTAGCCATATTATTATTATTATTATTATTATTATTATTTATTTCAATCATACAACAAATTCGTAGTGGTCATCTTCAAAATAGTGAAATACTCGTAAATAAAAAACGTTAGTATACTTGCATAAAAAAATAAAAAATAAAAACCAACGGAGTCCCCTTAGAGCATTCACATCAGGTTCTGTATATGTTTGTGGGTGGATTCTGCATATTTTAGTGAGTGGTTTAAAAAAGTTGTGAGTGGAGAAGAGAAAATGTTACTGTTCATCTGTAAATTTGTGAAAAAATTGTTCACCTCTATTAATTTTTTAATATTTTTTGAAAGTGATTGTGAGTGAAAGCGAGAGAAAAATTAATGATAAATGTATAAAAACTATTATTTAATTGAAAAAGAGAGAGAAAAAGTAATGATTTTCAGTGTAATTATAGAAATGAAGATAAAAAAGTTGATACGAATGCGGCACCCTACTCGGGTATGACCGAGTAGGAGAGAAGTGAGTCGAGTAAACTGGGCACACCGCCCCCAACAACCCGAGTAGTTTGGTCGAGTAGTTTGGCCGAGTGTTTTTACTCGGGTGAACTCCACTCTCTCTCTAGTGGACCCCACCACCACCACACACATCATTTTTATTTAAATGTTTTCCTTTTTTTAAAATGGGTGAGTAAATGAGTAAGATGTTTCTAATAAAATCTAAGTAAATGAGTAGTTTTGAGAAGAAAAAATTCTATTAAACAATTTTAGTAAATAATTAAGTAAATAGGTTAATGACCCTAAAAGTTTGTCTTTGTCTTTGGATTTGGATTTAGATTTCCTTACACTCAACTAACACCCATTTCACTTTCCAAACTATATTCCAATCTACACATTTAGTAACCAATCAAACAACACACATCTTCCTCTCCATCTTCTTCCATATCTGCTTCTTCTTTATTACATTTTAAGACCAGTTTCTCTTCCTATCCCCAAATCACCATCTTTCTTGATCTGGGTTTTCTGTTTCTTGCTTTTAACACCCATTTTTATTGGTGAAAAAAGAAAAAAAAAATTGTATCTTTTTTCAAGATTTGCTTCAACTGCAAAGATTCTTGTAGTTCTGATACCTCACATGGTTAGTTGATTTCTTCTTAATCTTATTGTGTTTCATGATCAATTTTTATTGGGTTTTGGATCAAATCTGTTTATTGCTCAATTATCTTCTCAAATTCTGGTTTCTTGGATCTAGTCTTGTATTCAACTTATGCCTCTTTTATGCTATCTAGGGTTTTAATTTTAACTCAATCCATTTAGGAAATCAAAAAAGTTTAAATCTTTAGGGTTCTTGATATGATAATTCAATTTATTCAAACTAATGGTAGGATCTATTCAAAATGTACCTAATACCCACTGTTTGATTTCTTGATTATTATAGTGTGTATTTCATGTAAAAATGTGGACTTTATTATTATTTTCTTGATTTACTTGGCAGAATTTGTGACTGGTTTTATAAGTTTCTTGATTGGTTCAAGCATGGGTAGGGGTAGAGGAAAAGGGAAGAAGTTTACTTTAACAAACAATAACGATGACCCTGCGAGTGGAGAAGACGAAAAGATCCCGTCTCAGAAACGAAGGGGTCGACCTCAGAAGCCATTGATGGATGAAGTTGAAGAAAATGTTGAAAAGATTGAAGAAGAAGAATATGACGATGATGAGAGTGCAAATTCTTATGTGGATGGGAAGAGGAAAAGAAACAAAGAGGGGAAGGAGAAGGGCAAATTGGTAAAAGAGGAAAATGGAACCCGGTCGAATGGTTTTCGTCATATTGGAAGTAGAAGGAAGAACAAACCTCATCGGGCAGCTGAGGTTGGTGTCGAATGCAAGTGAGAAATGGCGAATTTGAACCCATATTATTGTTATGTGTACGTTGTTTGATCATTAGGATGATTTTTAACAAACATTTAAGCCTAGAATGGGTTTCTTGCATCGGTTAATCGGTACCACGCGTGTTGGTTCTTACATTCATCGGGCCGACGAGGACCGCCCATTATTTTGTTTAGGTTTTTTTTAAAAATATCTTGTGAATTTATGCATGATCTTAGTCCGAGTCAATCTTGTTGGATATGAAATCTGATTTGAACCGATATGTTGGGGCACAAGGAAAGCCTTTTTTTAGGAAATTAGTTGCTTTCTTATTTTTGAGGGAGGATCAAATAAGAAGTTGTTTTCGGCTAAGAACTCTAAGAAGTTGTTTTCGGCTAAGAACTCTAAGAAGTGACAAAAACATTAAGAAACGATATCAAACGAACTCGGATTGAGCTCATTCCAGCGGCGTTGGAACCGTATCGTCGAACTCTACCATCTTAACTTTTAGGGTTTAGCTTTTAGGGTTTAGATCTTAGCGTTAAATTTTAGGATTTTAGCCTTAGGGTTTAGCTTTTAGGGTTTAGGTTTTTTTGGGGGGGGGGGGGGGGGGTGGGGGTTTAGGTTTTTTTTGGGGGGGGGGGGGGTGGGGGTGGGTTTAGGTTTTTGCGGGGGGTGGGGTGGGGGGGGTTTAGGTTTTTGGGGGTGCGGGTGGAGGGGGGTTTAGGTTTTTGGGTCCGGATTAGAGTTCGATGAGACGGTTCCAACGCCGCTCGAATGAGCTCAATCGGAGTTCGTTTGACCCACTTCTTAGCGTTTCTTAGCGAAAAACCACTTCTTAGCGGAACCTTCCCCCTTATTTTTGTTCATAACTTTATGTTTGGTCAAAAATATGTAATTAAAGTGTATAATAAGGAACCCAAACAGCTTTATTTATTTATTTTATTATTAACGGCAGGTTGTAATTTAGGTGAGATGATCTGTTTGATGATGTTGAAATTTCGTACTCAAATATGTGGACCAAACGAGTGGGCCGGAGGCACTTGTTAGTGATGTGAACCAACTTGTACTAATACTTTTTGTGGGCTTGCCTTATAATAATTAGCCGTGTTGAGTAATTACAACTTACAAGTTACAACCATTATAGAGTTTAGTTAATTGCGATCCATGTGTTTATCTATATTATATGTTTGGTCCCTAAGTACTAGAAATTGTATGACCGATCAACATTGTTCAGTCAAACGTAGCACAGATGGTCTCTGAAGTGAATGAACGTTAACATTTTCTGTTAAGTCGAGAGAGGGAGAGGGATACACTGAGGGTTGACGGCTGTTCATGTGTGACTTTAATATTTAATTAATTGTTTTATTTTTAGTTTTTAATAATAAATAATACTGTAGTCATTTTATAAAAGTTTAATGATAATTCTTAACGACCGTTAGCGTCAAGGACCATCTTTGTTACCCATTAGTAAACAATGGTGTCCATTCATGTAAATTTATATTGTTCTGGAGCAAAGATGCGAACTGGAACACAGGTGAACCACATAGAACATCCAATTCTAAGGTTGTGTGTAATGGTTTTGTCGAAGGTGAAGACGCCGCACCTTGCCGCATGAGGGGGAAGTGTTGGTTCACTTCGCCACATGCCATATCATCCACACCCATCGCACCTACATGAATTCTTCTAAAAAATGCATAAAATGCAGCTGATCTTTACCGCTATTTTGCGTAAGTGCTGCGAAATGAATGGGGGCGCGGTGTTGCCGCAACCCACCACACATCCCACCTCAGCCTTTACCGCATCTTCGGCAAAACTATTACACATAGCCTAATGTTTATTCATCTAGTGAGTTGGTTGCAAAAGCCATGATGGTTTAGACACTCTTGGTGATGTGGTCCGAACAAGTGCTCTGAGGCCCTGTAAGTGATGTGGACCAAACTTGAAGTACTTTTTGTGGCTTAGTCATGTGTTGCGTGGCTACATAATGAGCCGGTTGCAGAGATGGCAAAAAACCCAAGTCCGACGGGTTTATCTGAAACCCGAAACATCTGAAGCAGGGCCGGTCCCGAGAATTCTTAAAACGTTTTGGGCCAAAGTCATGTAAAAAAAATCCGAGCCTCTAATATATAAAGTCAATAATCATATATAAAAAATCCAAAATACGACGATAATTGTTTTAACAATAAACAAAAGAAATATATTGTCCCAAAATAATCTAAAGTTACTTACTTATGTGTAACACACCACTTTTAAAATACGAAAAACGCGCGGAAGACTTTTATCCCAAGATTTTTTTTTTTTTTTTTTACCCTCGCGTACCGCGAGACTAAATGACCACCTCCCTCGCGTACCGCGAGGGAGTCCCAAAAACACGCCCGGAACCCAGGTCTCTCGCGTACCGCGAGAGGACCCCCCCCTGGATCTTCGCGTACCGCGAGGGACCACCTTTCACAGAAAGTTTTGGGCATCTGCAGATTTCAACACTTAGCCATTTTTTTCCACTTTTTCATTACCACCATAAACCAAAACCTCCCAACACATGGGTTGTGACCAAAAACACATATGACCAGCTTTAAAACATCAACTTATAAAATTTAAGTACCAATTTACACATCCGAAAACGGATTTCTAATAAATTCCAAAAATCACCAAAATGCATACGAGAACCCTTCACGCCCTGGACTTGACCTTGACCTACTTCGGAGCTTTCCCTACATCACCACATAAACATATCACCATTAGTAATGAAGATAAAACATAACAAACAAGTAAATTCTACTTGTTTCCACCCATTCCCCCATTTGACCCGTTTCCACCAAATTTTAACATTTGGCTACATAACACTTGTATTTCACCTACAAGTTTCATTCTTTTCATTTATCATTCATATTAACACATTTCCTTTTCCATTATGGCACATTGGCCACAATCTCATTTCCATCATAACACTAGATCATAATTCACCCATTTGACCCATTTGACCCGTTTGCACCCATTTGGTCAATTAAGGTTTTCATACACATACTTTTCACATACAAGTTTCTTTCATCATTTCATTACCACATTTCCATTTCCATTATGGCACGTAGGTCATAACTTCATATCCATTTAGGATACGAGATTATACTCCATAACCATTCTTTCATACACATACTTTTCACATACAAGTTTCTTTCATCATTTCATTACCACATTTCCATTTCCATTATGGCACGTAGGCCATAACTTCATATCCATTTAGGATACGAGATTATACTCCATAACCATTCTATCCATTATGGTACTTGGACCATAACTCCATATTCATTCTATCCATTATGGTTCATAGACCATAACTCCGTATCCATTCTATCCATTATGGTTCATAGACCATAACTCCATATCGACATATCCATTATAGTATAAATACTATAACTACATTCCTTCAATTTTGCATACAATTTCATGCTCATTCATACCACATAACAAATTATGCAACTTTACACATTATGCATACAATCTTGCATAAAACTCATTTATCCCCGTTTCATTTATGATCAACACATGATCCATTTCCATTATAGCTTAACACTATAATTACATTCATTCATTGTACATACTAAATCATTCACAATTTATCATATCACAAGTATGTACACAATCACATAACACATAATTCACAAAATTCACATTTATCATCAATACTAAGTAAGTGCATAGGCACTTACCTTTCGGGTTAGAAGATCCCGCACCGTTCTCAAGCTTGCAATTTGATTACCTAAACACATTCGCCTAGTTTAGTAATCTAACATATACCAACATTTCATTACAATTGAGTTCACAACCCAATTTCCCAATTCCAACCCAAATTGACCCGTTTGGGTTATCCTCATAGCCAAACACCCTCTTTCACCACAAACTCACCTACTTGAGTTTCATTAACTTAATCTTAACACTAATTCTTCTTTCAAAAATTATTATTAAGTTAATTTGGTGTTTGCTCAAGTGTCTAACATCTTAAAAACACTTAATCTTCATTAATTCGCCATTTATCATCATGATCCAAACACCCCCAATTTCCACCATATGAACCCTAACTTTTCAAAATCATAATCAAAGGGTTCTAGGATGTTAATCACTACTCTTTACCTTTAGTTTAGCTAGATTATCAATAATCTAACACCATTTCATCACATGCATACAAAATTTCGGTTTTCTTTCAAAACCCATCAAGAACACATCTAAAGTGAGATCAAAAGGATGATTAACACTTACTTGATGTTAGGAAAGTGTTGTGTGAGCCAAAACCTCCTCATTCCGAGCTTCAAATGCAAGATTCAAGCTCCAAACCCGTTTCCTCTTTTTCTCCTTTGCTCTTGAACGACCTAAACACCAAATGAGACTCAATTTTGACTTTCACCAAGTCAAATAGCAGATTTTGGCCACTTTACACCTTTAGTCCCTCAACTTTCAATTTCACCCATATCTTTCCAAAACTAGTTAAAAACTAGTATAACCCCGTTACTAACTTGAAACCCGCTTGTTTCAACTTATTTCTAAAATATTATTTTCCCATAATATTTATTTAGAAATATTTATTCATTTATAACGAGACCCGGATTTTGGTTCGTTACAAATCACCTCCCCTTATTTGGGTTTCGTCCCCGAAACCCGACTTCACATAAAAAGGTTCGGATAATATTTGGGCATTTCCTCCTCGGTTTCCCAAGTCATTTCCGCTCCCTTCTTACGTTTCCACCTTGCCAAAACTTGGCTAATCTCTTTAATGCGTACACGCATCACCTTTCTATCCAAGATTGCCACCGTTTCCCCAACATAAATCAACTTATCATCCAATTCAATATCCTCCAATGGGACAAAAGTAGATTCATCCGTCAAACATTTTCGCAAATGAGACACATGAAACGTGCTATAAAGTCTGCTTAGTCCCTCCGGTAGCTCCAAACATAAGCTACCGCACCCACCCTTACTATCATCTTAAACGGTCCGACGAAACGTGGGCTTAACTTCCCCGTTTCCTAAACCGTATCACCCATTTCCAAGAAGAGACTTTCAAAAGCACAACGTCCCCCACTTGGAACTCAATCGCCCGCCTCCTATTATCCGCATAGGACTTTTGGCGATCTTGAGCCGTTTTCAAGCGTGCTCTAATTTGGTCAATACTATCATTAGTTTCCTTGACCGCCTCGACATTACCAAGATCCCGTTGACCAATTTCACCCCAACACACGAGTGCTCGACACTTTCTCCCATACAACGCCTCGAAAGGCGGCATACCAAAACTAGAACGGTAGCTATTGTTATAAGAAAATTCCTGCCAACGGTAAATGATCGTCCCATCTTTCCCCAAAAATCCAGAGCACACGCTCGCATCATAATCCTCGAGCGTTTGAATCGTTCGCTCGCTTTGCCCATCCATTAGTGGATGATAGGCGGTGCTAAGGTTCAACCTCGTTCCCATGTCCTCATGGAATTTCTTCCAAAAACGAGAAGTGAATCTCGTATCCCGGTCCGATATAATCGACACCGGCACCCCATGGCGTGACACAATCTCTTGTACATATAACTCTGTCAATCTATTCGATGAGTACGTTTCCTTTATAGGAAGGAATTATGCACTATTCGTCAACCGATCCACTACTACCCATATCGCATCATAACCCTTTCGGGTCTTTGGTAGTTTAGTGATCAAATCCATAGCTATATTCTCCCATTTCCAAAGCGGTATTTCAAGCGGTTGAAGCTTTCCATACGGCTTTTGGTGTTCCGCCATTACTCTTAAGCATGTGAGACACCCTTCAACATACTTAACAACTTCACGCCTCGTACCCGGCCACCAAAAATGATACCTTAAATCATAAAATATCTTTGTGGCCCCCGGATGGATAGAATATTTGGATTTATGCGCCTCATCTAAAATAGTTGTCAAAACACTTGACAACCTAGGAATCCAAATCCTATCAAAGCATGTCTTTAACCCCGAATAATTTTCCCAAAGCTTGTCAACATAAGAACCACCCGTTCCATCTTCAAATCCCCACCAAGTGTTAACTCCGTCTTTAATGGTTCCTTCGACGACGAAAACGCATTTTGTCTACTTTTTGCACCAATTAGATCGCCCACTATCTAAGATGGTCTCTGTTTCAATTAGGCGAAACGTTTATCATTTATCTTATCTTCACCATAATGAAATAACAACAGTTCCAACCTCCTAACGATTTCGTGTTTGGTCACGCATAATGTATTATGGAGCCCACTCGTTTCATCTGAGAAGTTCCCAAACATTAATCTATCCACCAATAAAGTCCCCATGTTGGACAACCCAACGATACGTGAACCTATCCTCCTATGATTTCAAACCCGAAACACCACATTTCAAAGGAAAACTTTTATGACGTCAAGTTTCCACTTGAATTTCAACACTCCTAACCATGGGATACTTGGATTTTTGAACCACCTTATACGAGTAGTCAACACGTTTGACAACTAAGGAAATCCAAGTTCTAATCCCACGTCATTCACCTCTTAAATGAAAATTTCAAAGCTATCTTACCAATCCACCCATTGAGACTCAAGGTCTCAAGTTCATACCTCTTGGGATTCGAGGATCCCAACACCCAAACATAATACCCCTTGAAGCTCGAGTCTTCAGCTCATCAATTCTTAATCGATAAAGCATGCAACCTCCTCAAGTAAGGATACGATAACTTCCTTACTTGAATCCTCTTTTACAACACTGGGAGGAAGATTCCTATCTGCGACCCAAACATCCTAAGAATTTCCATTGACTTAAACGTAAGTCATCCTTTGAGATTTAAGGATCTAAATCACCGAATCCACCTTTTGAAGTTCGAAGACTTCGCTTTCAAACACCGTTTGTGAAGTCCAAAAGACTTCCAACATCATTTATGAAGTTCTAAGACTTCATCCACCATTTATGTACACATTCCACCTATGTACATTTTATCATTTACCCCTTGACCATAAAGTCCACAATCCGTGAGACCTTTAGTCAGTTTTTATCCTATCACCGACTGTCAGTGCCAAAACGCACTCTTCCATTTTCCTTTTCCACCGAAAAGTTTATGTACTATAGAACAATCACATGGGTGCAATGACCCTTATCAAATCCCCTTTTCTCAACTGGAATACTAAATATCCCTTTATATTCCCGGTTGATGTCAATGGCACAAGCCATGTATACACACCAATTCGTATGCCTCGTGTTTCACTGTCTCTAATGAGAACAGATTAACACGTCACCCCTTTATCATACTTGACTATGATATGGTTACTAAGTAACCCATCACCTCTTCTACAATCATCGGATCAAAATCTACCAAATTTCCGCCACGACCTGAAGTCAACTCATCGCGAGTGATGCACCTTCTTTCAATCACCATGGATTGCTTCAAAGCCAATACCATTATAGTGATCAACTGCTAATTAATCAAAGATTAATTCTCTCACCTTTCAACTCTTTTGGTTTGCACACCACGAATCCCCTTGTGAAAACAAGGTTTTCCTTCCACTTCGGTTCGCCAAACGATATACTTTCCGCTCTCAAGGCTTCATTCTGTTCCTCTCAAGGATCACCTCAAAGAGCCCTATCTTCCTTGAAGGAAGATTGATACAACATGATAGAAAGCTCTAGCCATTCTCCGCTAGATTGATGCATTCTTTTTCTCCCAACCTATTCCATGTTCCTCACCACCCACGAGGTGATACACTACTAGGCTTTAACATACTTGAGTCCTTAAGATGACTTTCATCCACCATTTCTTTTACTTACACAAGTGCCCCTTAGTCTCCCCGACAAATTTTTAACTAAGTTGTAGATGTTCTACCTACTTATAGGTCTTTAATCTACCCACTCGTTAAGGCACTATCTTATCTATGTGTATATGTATTACCCCCATCTAATCATCCATATACATACATACATACATACACACACATATAACCACCTTCACCTAATCCTTGCAAATGTTCATTGTTATATGGTTATCATAAAGTCTCTTGCACATTTCGTCTTATTAAACATATTGGCCAGACATGTTTAATAGTACGCCATGCCCAATTGTAATTACCATCTCCATATAACAAGTCACAAAACAAGTTTCGGCACACATAACACCTTAACAACATTCATCATACATATATACATACACCATATATATATATTATCATTTTATCAAATCATTACTAACCTTTCATTTCCGCAAGCTCCGAGTCTTAGTCAAGTCCTTCATGGATTCTCGTATCATTTTCCCCCATATTAAGAGCATCCGGTTTGAGTTTGGTGCCACCACACCAAATCCCTCAAACCATTGCTCTGATACCAAGTTGTAACACACCACTTTTAAAATACGAAAAACGCGCGGAAGACTTTTATCCCAAGATTTTTTTTTTTTTTTTTTTACCCTCGCGTACCGCGAGACTAAATGACCACCTCCCTCGCGTACCGCGAGGGAGTCCCAAAAACACGCCCGGAACCCAGGTCTCTCGCGTACCGCGAGAGGACCCCCCCTGGATCTTCGCGTACCGCGAGGGACCACCTTTCACAGAAAGTTTTGGGCATCTGCAGATTTCAACACTTAGCCATTTTTTTCCACTTTTTCATTACCACCATAAACCAAAACCTCCCAACACATGGGTTGTGACCAAAAACACATATGACCAGCTTTAAAACATCAACTTATAAAATTTAAGTACCAATTTACACATCCGAAAACGGATTTCTAATAAATTCCAAAAATCACCAAAATGCATACGAGAACCCTTCACGCCCTGGACTTGACCTTGACCTACTTCGGAGCTTTCCCTACATCACCACATAAACATATCACCATTAGTAATGAAGATAAAACATAACAAACAAGTAAATTCTACTTGTTTCCACCCATTCCCCCATTTGACCCGTTTCCACCAAATTTTAACATTTGGCTACATAACACTTGTATTTCACCTACAAGTTTCATTCTTTTCATTTATCATTCATATTAACACATTTCCTTTTCCATTATGGCACATTGGCCACAATCTCATTTCCATCATAACACTAGATCATAATTCACCCATTTGACCCATTTGACCCGTTTGCACCCATTTGGTCAATTAAGGTTTTCATACACATACTTTTCACATACAAGTTTCTTTCATCATTTCATTACCACATTTCCATTTCCATTATGGCACGTAGGCCATAACTTCATATCCATTTAGGATACGAGATTATACTCCATAACCATTCTTTCATACACATACTTTTCACATACAAGTTTCTTTCATCATTTCATTACCACATTTCCATTTCCATTATGGCACGTAGGCCATAACTTCATATCCATTTAGGATACGAGATTATACTCCATAACCATTCTATCCATTATGGTACTTGGACCATAACTCCATATTCATTCAATCCATTATGGTTCATAGACCATAACTCCGTATCCATTCTATCCATTATGGTTCATAGACCATAACTCCATATCGACATATCCATTATAGTATAAATACTATAACTACATTCCTTCAATTTTGCATACAATTTCATGCTCATTCATACCACATAACAAATTATGCAACTTTACACATTATGCATACAATCTTGCATAAAACTCATTTATCCCCGTTTCATTTATGATCAACACATGATCCATTTCCATTATAGCTTAACACTATAATTACATTCATTCATTGTACATACTAAATCATTCACAATTTATCATATCACAAGTATGTACACAATCACATAACACATAATTCACAAAATTCACATTTATCATCAATACTAAGTAAGTGCATAGGCACTTACCTTTCGGGTTAGAAGATCCCGCACCGTTCTCAAGCTTGCAATTTGATTACCTAAACACATTCGCCTAGTTTAGTAATCTAACATATACCAACATTTCATTACAATTGAGTTCACAACCCAATTTCCCAATTCCAACCCAAATTGACCCGTTTGGGTTATCCTCATAGCCAAACACCCTCTTTCACCAGAAACTCACCTACTTGAGTTTCATTAACTTAATCTTAACACTAATTCTTCTTGCAAAAATTATTATTAAGTTAATTTGGTGTTTGCTCAAGTGTCTAACATCTTAAAAACACTTAATCTTCATTAATTCGCCATTTATCATCATGATCCAAACACCCCCAATTTCCACCATATGAACCCTAACTTTTCAAAATCATAATCAAAGGGTTCTAGGATGTTAATCACTACTCTTTACCTTTAGTTTAGCTAGATTATCAATAATCTAACACCATTTCATCACATGCATACAAAATTTCGGTTTTCTTTCAAAACCCATCAAGAACACATCTAAAGTGAGATCAAAAGGATGATTAACACTTACTTGATGTTAGGAAAGTGTTGTGTGAGCCAAAACCTCCTCATTCCGAGCTTCAAATGCAAGATTCAAGCTCCAAACCCGTTTCCTCTTTTTCTCCTTTGCTCTTGAACGACCTAAACACCAAATGAGACTCAATTTTGACTTTCACCAAGTCAAATAGCAGATTTTGGCCACTTTACACCTTTAGTCCCTCAACTTTCAATTTCACCCATATCTTTCCAAAACTAGTTAAAAACTAGTATAACCCCGTTACTAACTTGAAACCCGCTTGTTTCAACTTATTTCTAAAATATTATTTTCCCATAATATTTATTTAGAAATATTTATTCATTTATAACGAGACCCGGATTTTGGTTCGTTACATTATGCGAATCGTGAAGCTCTTCTAGCATTTTTGGTAGCAAAGCTCTCAATCAAGTATTTATAATCCGTAGTCTCTAATATATCATTTTCAATAGATATCATCGCTAATCCGTTAAGTCTTTCTTGGGACATTGTTGATCTTAAGTATGACTTCAACAACTTCAATTTTGAAAAACTCCTCTCCGCCGAAGCCACCGTTACAGGAATAATCAACAAAACTCTATACGCAATCAATGCATTAGGAAAAAAAAATTATTGATTTAAACTATAAACTATTGGGCCTAGATTAGATAATGAGTATTTTATAATTAGGTTAGTGCATTTAGTTTTTAGTTAAGGAGTTGGGTCTTTTAATTTTAAAAAAACATATATAGTAGTATAGATATATAAAATTTTTAAATTTCGGGCCTCAGGGGTTATCATTTCGTTACTTCTTCAAAATTCCGAAACCAATCGACCGAATAAGTTTTAAAAAATCGACCATAAATCTAAACCAATAACCAGTTTTCACGGTTTTATACCGAACCTCGAACACGCACACACGTTAAGAACGAATTGATTCATTCTTTTATCACTTGGGTAATTGGGTCAAAGACAATGTAAAATATTGGAATCTTGTCTTGGGCCCAGTTTGCAAATATATTGGAGTCGTCGCCCACTTTGCCCCCCTTTCCGGGCCGGCCCCAATCTGAAGCGGGTATACCTGAAACCCGACAGGTATGAGACTATATTTTAAATATTTCACGGTATGGGATTAGGTGATACCCAACCCGGTTACCCAAAATCACATACCCGTTTACCCAAACCAAATACCCGAAAAGTTTTAATTTTATTTTTAATTTTTTCTTAACCTTTGACCTTTAATGTTTCATTTTAGTAGGTTAATTATATGGACAATTAAAATTTCTTTTAAAATATATATTCGATTATATTAATTTATATAATTTATTCATATTTAACATGCTATGAAAAGTATAAAAATAGTCATAGAAATGTGCACGACACATACCCGGCGGGTATTGGCCGTTACCCGCGAGTATGCCCGATACCCGATACTAACGGGTATACCTGTGCAATCCGGGCGGTGAACTTAGACTTGGAGACCAATGATTCTGGCTTGTACGGCTTGGTGAGATCATCCTGGGCCATTAGGTGTACGGTAATCTGAAGTGATGAAGAGAAAAAGTGTTTGTGAATGGATGGTGCGCCAATGAAGAAACAAAACCTTCCACACAAGGTAAAAGGAATGATGTCCACATGGATTCAGACTTCTAAGGATCTAGATGATGGCTTACTCCGATCTGCAAATCCAGAACACCGTTAGTCTCGTCACATAGAGGGGAGATTGAGCCCCCCGTGACCCGACTCCGGTGTGAGAATAAGTAACTGTAACGTGATAAAAGTTTCCGGTGAGCTAAGATATATATATAGAGAGAAAACTAGATTGTGCGTACCTGAGAGAGAATCCTCCTCTCTTATATATACCTCTCGCATGATGCATGCATTCACCTGTCAACATCCTGATTACCTCTGGGCCACCATTCTACCTGAATTTATTATACTGTTTGGTATGGATTTGATTCCTTATGCCCATCCTAGGCTGTTATGGGCATCTGGGCTTCTATTGGGCTTTGTCATGGACCAAGTATGTTATCATACCTCTTCAAATAAGTTATACACATTAAAAACACACACACACATGCATATACATGATACACATATACGCGGTTGTACATAATACATACATATACGTTTATAAACATACACATAAATGATAAAAGGTAGGTAGAGCATGCATTTAGCTAGGGTAGATAGGACATGCATTTCATTGATCACAAATAATCTCACGTTTCCTGGCCTTCTATTTCAATTACTACTCCAAGCACTTCATCAACAATAGATACATTTTCTAATTAAAGGAAATTAAACCAGTGATTAATCAAGGATGCATTTAGAAGCCAATGTTGTGATTTTTGGGTTCATAACAAGTTTGATTTATGCATTTTCAATTATTAAAAGGTTGGAAGCAATTTCCGGTGTTGGTTTACCTCCCAACTGGGCTTTAGCTACAGTAAACCGGTCTAGTTTCCCTAATGATTTTATTTTTGGTTCTGCGTCTTCTTCATTTCAGGTAATTTAATTTTATATTATATATATTTTAAACAGATATAACAATAATAATTATAATTAATTATAAACTAACAATGTATTTATGTTAATGTACAGAATGAAGGTGGAGCAAATGAAGATGGTAGGGCTCCAAGTATATGGGATACTTTTGCTAGAAAACATCCTGGTTGTTGTTTATTTATATTTTTGTTTTGTAATTATTACTGCTCTAATATGTTAACTAACGTTTGTTTTAACGATTTCAGACAAGATTTCTGATCATAGTAATGCGATTACCGCGACTGATAGTTATCACCGATACAAGGTTCTTTTTCGTAAAAATCTTAAAAATATAGGCTTGATTATACACGTTATATATGTATATTTTTTTTCTAAAACGGGGGAGTTAACTAAATCCAAATGGTTTCCAGGTGAAAAATGAAAATGTAATGGTTTCTAGGCAATATATGTTTGTGGAGCTAGCAGATTCAAAATTCTTTTGCACGAAGTCGTTTAGGTGACAAGCAGATTGGGTGAATATGTTGGTTTGACCAGCGGATTACTGAATCTGCTCCTTTGACTAGCAGATTCAAGGTTGTGTCAGATCATTCTCTTTCTCGTGAACCTAGCAACTGAATGCATTTGACTTTGAATATGCTCCTCTAACTAGCAGATTCATGGTCAAATTAAACCAATCTGTGTGTCACGTGAGCGGCTTCACCCAATCCGCTTGCCACGTGAGTGGCTTCCTGCAAAAATATTTTGAATCTGCTGCTTCCACGATCAGATCACCTAGAAACCATTACATTATCATTTTCAACCTTAAAATCATTTGTATTTAGCTCTCCCCCATTTCAGCAAAACATTCCGCGTTTTATCATTGTTTTAAAAACCAAACAGTTACTGATTTTCACTAGTTTTAATCATGTTTTGTATGGTTCAAACTGACCCGTTAATTGGTTGAACCATGCGAACGACACACATAATTTTCTATAGTTTAACTGATCAAACCGACCGTCCGATCTGGTTTTCAAATACTGGATTTTTTGCTTTTACTTTCTAAAATGTAATATTTGAACTTAAAGGATGATGTGAAGATGTTAAGGCAAATGAGCATGGATGCATACAGTTTCTCAATCTCATGGTCTCGAGTTATACCACGTAAATCAATATTATTTATTTTTACTTTTTTTTCTACTTTTTCTTGTTATAATATGTTTTTAACAGTTGATCTATGTTTTATTTTAAAAATGTAATATTACTATTCTTGCAGTTGGGAAAATAAGCAGCGGCGTTAATGAGCATGGAATTTCATACTACAATAATCTCATAAACGAATTACGATCAAATGGTTATTTTCCTAACTAACTTTTTAAATTATATTTAATTCATACATAAATATTATATAATATTTAAGTTGTGTTGGTGATAGATATTGAACCCTATGTTACTCTATTTCACTGGGATCTTCCTCAAGCTCTAGAAGAAGAGTACGGAGGCTTCTTGAGTTCCCGCATTGTGTAAGTAAATAACTTACTAATTTTTATATATTAAACTCCTTAAATTTGCCTAAAAATGAGTAATATCAGTAAAAATTAATATAAAATTAGTGATTTTTACTGATTTTTGTAAATTTTTGCTTATTTTTACCAAATTTTTTAATTATTTTTTAATAATTTTTACTTATTTTAACTCATTTTTAGAGTTAAATTTGCAATCGTAAGTCACGTGGATGGTACATGCGCTAACTTTCCACTAAAAACTAACTGATGTTAACATTACGGGCTAAATGTGCAACCAACTATCAATAGTTTGGACTAAATTTACAATTTTTAAAACTCGAAACATACAACTTGATTAAAACCATAAGGGTCATTTATGCATAACTCTTTTATCAATTCAAATTTTAAAGCCGTTACATCAACTCTTGATTATTAAAGCCGTTACATCAACTCTTAATGTAAAATAATCATTTAAACATCGTGTTTTTGAGTTTTGATCAAAATTTGAAACTAATTACATGCAGCAATGATTTTCGTGATTTTGCTGAGCTATGTTTTAGAAGATTTGGCGATCGGGTCAAGTACTGGATCACCCTAAACGAACCATGGAGTTACAGTGTCGGAGGTTATGAAAAAGGCTATTATGCCCCTGGCCGGTGTTCTCACTTCGTCGGTAATTGTTCCGCCGGTGATTCAGGAATTGAGCCGTATATCGTCACCCATAATCTGCTTCTTGCCCATGCTGCTGCCGTTAAGTTGTACCATGATATTTATAAGGTTCTAATTAATTTTTTATAAACCTATCTTTTTTCACACCAAAATTGTCATTAGTTAATTAAACATGTCTTCCCTCTAATAATTGGCATGTTGGAAAACATTATTAGGGACCTCAAAAGGGCAAGATCGGAATCTCGCTCGTGACACGGTGGATGGTACCGTACTCCGATGAGAAACTACATCGCGACGCTGCACTCCGTGCTCTAGATTTTGATTTCGGTTGGTACGTATACATTGATTTTAGGGGAAATCAGCAAAATAAACATGTTCGACCAACTTTTTTACAATAAATTAATATCTACTTTAAGCCCTTTTAAAAATGGACTTATCCAAAGCCAAACAATTATAGAATGCCAGCTAAGCAAAGCCGGCTAAGGTGCTAGACCTTATCCGACACTACAAAAAGGAAAAACCAATGTGCCCACGACAATAACCAATGAAATCACTACACGTGTACACACCGGCTCCACTATAGTCGGCACATGGGTCATCCGGCAAGGCCACACATGTTCATTTTTACATAAAATGTTAGTCAACATGTTTATTTTAGTAATTTTCACTTGTTTTTATTTCATTTCGGTTAACAGTTTTAAAAAACCTAATTTTCTCAAGGTTTCTTAAGGGTGACATTTTTGTCTAAGTATTTCATATGATACCAAAATGATGACTTGATATAAAGATATATAATTTTCTAGCTTTATATATTTTTAACATGAAAATGTAGAGTTAACATGATGATATGTCATTTTCTTAATAACTATGATACTTTTTGGTCTTTAAAAATCGTGAGGTGCTATTTTTATTACCAAATAATAAAGAATATAACATCATTTTTGGATAAAAAAAAATTGCCATACATCAAGAATAAGAAATATGTGGTCTCAAAGCTACCGGACTTGAAACTTGAAAGATAACAAATTGACATCTTTTTGAGACTCTAAGAAAAATTATATTCTTTAGATAAATTAAAAAGTATGTTGATATTTTCTGTAATAAATAAACTCTTCTATGAACGCAGAAATTTTAATAATTTTAATTATTATTAAAACATGGCAGGTTTATGAGTCCATTAACGTTTGGGGACTACCCTGAGGCTATGCGAACCAATATCGCAAATAGATTACCTAGATTCACAGCAGAAGAATCATACACGTTGAGGAACTCATTGGACTTCCTCGGATTGAACTACTACACAGCAAATTATGTGCAACATGTTTCTGAGGCCGTCACTGATAACATGACTCGATCTTCTGATGCTCAAGCTCGGTTATCAAGTACGTACATTATAATTCATCGTATAATATTTTATACACGTATTCATCATTTATCTTACATTTATCTTTTTTTTACAGTTGAAAGGAACGGAGTTGCAATTGGTTCCAAGGTTTTTTTTTTCTTTTAACCTTATTTTTTGAAAATAAGTATTAAACCCAACTTGAATTGCAGGGCGGGACAGAATGGCTTCGATCATACCCGCAAGGGTTGCACGATCTTCTCGTGTACATCAAGAACAATTACAATAATCCCACAATTTATATTACAGAAAACGGTATATATCCTCCCTAGACTCTACTGTATGAGTTGGGTGTGTTTGTTTGTTTATTTGATTAACATGGTGTTCTGTTTATTTTCTTAAAGGAGTTGACGAGGTTAGCAATTCATCGCTATCCCTTCGAACGGTTCTCCAAGACGATTTCAGGGTTCAATACTATGTTGGTCATCTCCAGAAGCTCCTACAAGCTATCAAGTAAACTATTTTGACCCAAATTCTATAAAATAAACAATGAAATAAGTTAAGATGAACAACTTTTGTTTGGAAATGAAATGACACAAAGTTGTTGGATGAATGTAGTGCAGGGGTGAATGTTAAAGGTTACTTTGCATGGTCGTTACTTGACAACTTTGAATGGGATCATGGCTATGCGGTTCGGTTTGGGCTACATTTTGTAGATTATGGCAACGAATTGAGACGATATCCGAAGTTTTCATCCACTTGGTTCACCAATTTCTTGCGCATTCGAGGCTAGAAAGCAGAAAGATAGACTAGATTTACTTTTCTATTTCTCTTTGAATAAGAGATTGATATCTTGTTAAAGTTTACTAGCGAAGATCAATGAGAATAATTAATTAAACTTTGCTATAAAACCATTAGTATACAAACATGTTTAAGATAATTAGATAGATATGCTATATGGAACACCCTTTCCGGTTAACCCAGGTTCAGAAAACGGTTTGAGAAGTTGATATGGCACCAACCCTGCCCCACTCCGGTTCCTTAAATTAGGATCATGGTTCCTTGAGTCTATGATAGCTTCAAGCTCCTTTAACCTACAACTAAACTCTTCGAATGCAGCCTTTATAGTGGGCTCAGCCGCCCATGCAGGCTCCATGTTTGTACCAATGTACTCCTCATCAGGTGAATGGCTTGATAAAACAGCCAAAACCGACATTACTCGGGTAGCTTGAATCTGAGTAGGGAAAGAATCCAATAACACATCCTCAGGCTTATTTATGAATGCTTCCCACTCTTCAACGGTTGGATCTTCGTTAGGCATTTTAATTCTTGCAATAGTTGGTCTGTTGGGGAAATAACCAGCAAAATCATATTGACCAAAGTTGACTGCTGAATGGTGGCCGGAAGACACCCACATGATTGTTGTGACAATTTTAACTAGATCTTGTTGTGTTTTGAGTTGTGGCCACCATGGTTGGTCTTTTTTGTCTCCATGCCCAACTGTTCGGATTTCAGTCCACCATGCTTGAAGTTCTTTATCAGATTCTATGAGGCTTGGTTGTGAGTAGTAGTGGTTGATGTATGTAGTAGCCCATTGTTTAATGGCATCCCAAAGAACTAGACCGTCATTAGCAAATGGGTAGTCCTCAATTGTTAGTTTTAAACCATGTGGTGCACTTTCATCTTCCACTGCCATTCCCCTATCGATTAAGAAAGTTACAAGTCTTGATTTAACTAATTCTAATATACTATCATACACCAAATTGAGATGGAGTGATTCTAATTCCTTTTATTAGGTAAATGACACTAAATAGTAATCAAGTTTCACAACAATATTGTAAAAGAACTAAAACACAAGCGGTTAAACATCTATAAGAAGTTTGAATAACCTGAATGAAACAATTTTAAAACTTTTAGTACTATTAATAACATTTTTCCTTTTTAGTTCATGAAATTAAGGTTCCAAATGTGGTTGAAAATATTACCTGCTAATTAGGTCAGCTGGAAGTGCCTCATGATCAAAACGCCAATGTTGAGCATATGCGTCTGAAGAAAGTGTCATAGCGTATTTTCTAAGAGAGAAAGAGGTGTCAATAGTACCACCGGCATTAATGAGGGCTAGCCGTGCTAGGCTATTAATTTGCATTGTGTATCGGAGATGAGGACATAATAGTCTTTGTATAGGATGCATTTTGCTAAGGTGGCGGTTGGTAGCAATTATGTAAGGCTCGGTAGCACCATGAGTTCTTAACCTACAAATTATTGAGGCACCATATTCAAAAGTACTCACACAAAATAAAGTATAATCATTACTAAAGATAGAAAACATGAAGTATAGAAGGTAACCAACCAATGGCTAACAAGCTGGTGATAACCAGAATCATGAGCAAGAACATGAGCCTTGGCTAGCTTCCATAGCCACGCACCTGTAGCATCCCAACAGGGTGTGTACACATGCTTCCATTGTGGTTTCCCATCGCTTGGTGGGCGAGTTAACTCAATGGCTAGTGGTCGCAATGTTCCGGTTGAAGTGAGAAACATTAAGGTTCTTGAACCATAGAGAGTTGTCCCTTCAATCTCTCTTACTTTATTCACATAAGGTAAGAGAAGATCATGATAATCTAGCAAAAATAGTTTCTTCTGTTCCAATGCCTTTTTACAAGAACAAAACAAAAAGTGAAAATGATATAGTGACATTATTCCAATATGCATTTTGATTTTATATTACCTCTTCAAGAGTCATGAAACCTTCTATCTCTTGCTCAACAATCTCTTTGGTAATTGAAGACTCAGGTGGTCCATAAACCTCAGGGTCTAATTTGCTCATCAATGGCCATTCCTACATACATATTTAGATCACACATTTTCATGATCTTGTATCCTATCTTAAAACAATTTCTCTATTTATCTTCATTAAAGATATAAAACATCATAATGCAAGCTAGAAATTCGTTAAGAACACACCGTGACCAACTGAATGCTATACGGATTAAGACCAGCAAGCGTTTGTCGACAAAATTCCTCATCCCGGTACCAAGAAAAGGGGTCCCCTGTAGTTGCAACCATCAAAAATCGTATAAATGAAAAAAAACAAACATTTGTGCACACATGGTTTGTTGAAAATAACTTGCTTACTATCTTTGATTCGAGGAGTCTCAAATTGTAATATACTTTCTGCGGTATTGGTAATAGCTCTAAGAAGTCTTGTTAACACACTTAGAAGTCCATTGTTAGGGAGATCTATACCAATACCATCATTATAGAGTGATTCAATGTCTCTAAATAATGAAAAACCCCTGTTTGAGTCTGTCAATGCTGACTCTAGCATCGGTATAATTCCATTCAATACTGAATACAATGTTGTTGCTCCAAATGATATCTCTTTTATCTCTGAAAAGTCTTCATCTCTCGGCACATAAAAAATACCCCCCGTCCTCGACTCCGACCAAGCTTCTGAAATTTCACAAATTGATGGTTTATTCATTTTGAACATAATAAATAATTGTGAATATGGATGTTATAAAAAATATAAACTAATATGAATGGAGTCGATACATATTACATACGAATGTGTATGTTTATGTACCTTTGGAGGTCATCTCGCGACCAGTTCGACAACGCCTAGGATAAGGATGTTGCTCGCCGCCGAGAACCGGTCGAGACAGATTTGCATCAGTCTCGGGATCACCGATATCATTATACGTATCGTAATCGTATATCCTTTCAAATGTTTTGCGCTCTCCTTTACCATTGCCTCGAAGAGATTCGAGATCTTTCTCCCTTAAAGATTTCAGACCCACTGGCGTTTCCGATGGTAGATACGACTGTATCAGAAAACCGCACATACTAAATCTATTATCTTGTTGCGTATGTTTACAAAATAGACGTTAGATATTTAATTTGTTACCCATGGCCTAGTGGCATTGATGATTCTTTTGAATAAGGTTTTATAAAATATAACTAACCTTGTCGGTGAAAAAGATTCTTTTATCAGTATTCTCATGCTTGGAGTGAACCCAAGATTCACAAGAAAAGATCACATTGCCATTGTCAAGAACAATATTCTTGATGTACGTCTCTTTATGATGTTCATTCTCTATTAATAGAGCACCTATATCCCCAAAGTCATAAGGAACCTTAAACTCACACTTGTATTTCTGTAATTTACTCTCATTGTCAACCCCATCATAACTTGCATATGCTTTAATCGTCTCCTTCTCTTTTCCGGATGCTTCATAGAAATGTGAAAATATAACATCTTATTAAACTTGGTTAATTAAATCAATATCTTTTTATTATTATATGATCCGACTTATGTTATTCTAAGGAAGAATGAAGACACCGGCCAAATATTTAACTTTTTTTTACATCAAAGTAATTTATATAATGAAACTAGGTTCGAACCCCGTGTATATTGAAAACGATATAACTTATAAATTTAATTTGTAAATACGTCATAACTTGTCAGACTATTATGATAGTCTATAGATATATCGAGTGGAAATGTATGTATATAACAAATTAGAGTTTTCCTTTAATTAGTTATATTTTGATTTTCTATTATATATTTTTATTTAATATAATTAGTATTTTGTTTAACAATATATTTATAATATAATTATTATTTAATACTATACATACGTATTTATTAGGAGAAAAAGGTGAAAAAACCAATATGGGGTGACACGAGAAAATAACAAGTGTCCAATTTAAACACTTATTTATTAGTATACATTACTTTTTAAGTCAACTCAATATATTGGGTTTTGTTTATAGCAAATACAGCAAAATATAAGTAGGAATATTATTAGAAAAACAAAAAAAACACCCTAGTTTCTTTGCATTAAATCGTTGTTTTTATAGATTGATAAAAAAATATTTTTATTTTCTTTTCAAAACTTTATCATTAGACATGCTTTGAATCAAATGCGATGTAAATGAAATCGGATACATATTTGAACGATTATAACCAGGGCCGGTTCTAAGAATACTCGAAATGTTTTGGGTCCGGGACAAGTAATAAAAAAGTGGGCCTTAATAACTTTTTTTATATGTAATAGGTTTAAATATATACATTTTGTGTCTTTTTTTGTTTTGGTTTACTAGTTTAAACAATTATGTGTTTTTGTGAGACAACGTTTTAAAGAGAAAGAGAAAAGAAGAAATAGAACACATAAAAAATAAATAGTGTTGTTACCAATACTTGAACCTAAGACCTTTAAATTTTTTTGCAATAGTTTTTTTTCAATTGCACCAAGAAAACTTTGATGTAAACAAAATAGATATATAAACTAAATATACTATTTAAAATATATACAAAATTTTTAAAAACATCGGGCCTCTCAAAAAACCGGGCCTGGAGCCGTAGCCCATCTTGCCCCTCCCATTGAGTCGGGCCTGATTATAACATAGTTTATGATATAATAATAATAAAAACCAGATTTTAACATATTATTCGGTAACAGCTGGTACCAAAAATATAAATTCTAATGATATAAAAAAGAGTAAGTTTGAAAATTGGAAAATACATCATATTGGATAAAACTCATGTAAAAATAGTTTTTCTTTATTCTTGAATTTATGTAATACACGAATTTTTTAACATAGTATATTATATACAATGTACTAATTAATTAGGTTTATTAATTAAGATGTAAGATATTGCTTTATTAATAAATAAGTTATATGTATTACACGTGTTGAATAAATAAAATACGAAATAGTTATTAATGAAAATTTAGGAATTAGAAAATACACTTTAAAATAAGATATAATTGAAAGTGTGAATCATTCGCTTTGTTTTGCAAGTTCTCGTTATATTTAGTGTTTTGAAATGCCCTTAATTTTAATTGAAATATTTAATCGAGTTAGTGTCCGGAGCAAAATGACAACAAAATGGAAACCTCAATGAGTGTTTTGGTCATTTTCAAACTATTTGAGCAAAATGGTTAAAATGGTCAAACCACATGGAGCAAAAACGAAGTTTACTCTAAAATATTTTAAAATATAAGAAAATGATATAGCGGGGATGATTTAATTCAGAATACTAAAAATTGCGACAGCACGCAAAACAAAGCGAATCATCCACATTTTCAATCTTAAAATGTTTTAAAATATAAGAAATGATATAACGGAGATGGTTCAATTCAGAATACTAAATATTGCGAGAGCACACAGAATAAAGCGAATCAATCATGTTTTCAATCTTAAAAACTTTTAAAATATCAGAAAATGATATAAATGTAATTTTTATTCTTTTTTCAAGAAATTCAAATAAAAAAATATCAAACAATTTCTTTTATATACATACCTACACATGTGTAGAAAACTTTTTAATATATAAAAAGTAGTTTAATGGTTTTTTATGTATATAAACTTACATATTTGTATGTAAGAAATATAAAAATTTAATTTTGATTTTACCATGGATAAAAAAAATTAAACGATTTAGATTTGTTTCCTCTGTTCTTACAAAATTTCCTTGTATAGAAATGAACTTCTCTCTAAAACAATAATATTGAAAATGAAAAGATATAGTTATAATTCATAAATCTTCAAAGACTCCACATAAGTGCGGCTAAACCATAATTGATCTAGGGATGGCAAAATAACCCGAGCCCAACGGGTATGCCCGAAACCCGAAACATTCGGGACGGGTATACCTGAAACCCGACAGGTACGGGGCCGGGTATGGGATTAATTTTAAAAATTTCCGCGGGTTTGGGACGGGTATGGGATTAGGTGATACCCGACCCGATTACCCGAAACGACGTACCCGTTTACCCGAATCATATACCCGAAAATTTTTTATTTTTATTTTTATATTCCCTTAACACATGCTTATTAATGCTTCATTTTAGGAGGTTTATTATGTGGAAATTTTTTATTTTTTTTGAAATATGTATTTATAAATATAAAAAAAAGAGTTATAGAAAAGTACACGACACATACCCGACGGGTATTGGCCGATACCCGCAAAATAACCCGATACCCGATACTAACGGGTATGCCCGATACCCGCGGGTATACCCGATACCCGACGGGTAATGGGGCGGGCGGGTATGGGACATGATTTTACAACCGGGTATGGGTTTGGGATTAACGATACCCGACCCGAACCCGACCCATTGCCATCCCTAAATTGATCCTTATTTTAATACATGACTAACTTTATTTGTCACTTGTCGACTTCCGGTGAAATACAGTTTTTTTGTTTTCTCGTCTCTCTCTCTCTCTCAATAAATGAAAATGATTTTAAATAATTAAACATATAAAACTTATTCTAATATTTTATTAAAACTTACTAAATCATAAGAACATTTTTGTTACGTATTATCTTTAAATATAATTTTATAGTTCTTAAATCTTCTTTATTTGTTATTTATAAATCTTAAAACTTCATTATTTTTTATTTATAATATTTAAATCTTTATTATTTCTTATTTCACTAATGGCCGATGACATCCAACATACAAGTATTCATAAAAACCAGCCTAATAAAAAAATCTTGTGAAGCGGTTTAAATTTTAAAAAAAATTTGTAGCGTTTTTTATAAAAACGGCCTCAAAAAATAGATTTAAAAAAAATCCGCTTCAAAAAAGTTAAAATCGCTCAAAAGATGGTTTATTTGAGCGGTTTTAAAAAACCACCTTAAATAATAATCCATTTGGAGCGGTTTTACTCCATCTACTTTTTAGCCATGTGTATTTTGTAGTCAATGATGTGAATATGGTGTTGAACCCTAAACCTCCTTTCTCCTACATCTCTAAAAACTCTACCTTTGAGGCTTCATCTTCCTTTCTCTTTATACCAAATGCATACGCAAATCGGTTGGTGATTCTTTTCACCGGAGGCTTTCCCTCCCAATTAATCCCAAGATCTTTCACTTTTCGTCCCGAAGGTAGTGAACTGATCGAAACTCATGTTTTTAATGTTTGTGTTTTGATGCAATTCTAATGTTATTTGTTTTGTTTCAGATGGTGTTATATTCGAGAAAAAAGAAGGCACTCCTGAAGAAGGTAGCCGCAACTACAAAGATAGGATGTAACTTACCTATTAAAAATGTTCTTCAATTATACTATTATTTAAACCCGATAAAAAGGAATAGTATAACAGGGATGTATAAGTTTGTTTGCATTGAGTACAAGTCCATTTGTGCTTTGCCTTTTCTTATGCTTCCCACACCCCTTTTCACGAGAGAGGGAGAGAGAGAGAGGGTGGGAGGGAGGGGGGAGGGGAGGGGAGAGATATAGGCTTAGTTGAGAAGTAGAGAAACAACTTGAAATCGAAGCATTAGATCTGTCGCTCAGTTATATATATAAATAAGAACCAAAAAGCTTATTAAAAATCAATAAACAATAAACTAAATAAAATAAGAAACAAGAATATTAAAAATCAAATAAAAATTATGTAAAATTGTTTTTATATTAAGTTAAATCTTACTACTATAATAATATACATGACACTCTCTGATTACTTCTCACCCTTATTTTCTCGACTCTCTCTCATATTAAATATTAGTTTTTTCGTTTATCTCTCATATTAAATAATTAATATTAAATAATAATCTTTGTATTAATAAATAAATATCATATGAACACGTGTTACTTTCTGGCTAATTTTTATCATTTTTTTCTTGTCTCTCTTCTATTGAATAATGATATTAAAAGAATTTAATTTTATATTTTTAATATAAATCTAATTACGAATACTTATTATTTAATTATAAATAGTTATTATATCATTAATAAAATAAATTTAATATGAATTAGCATTTATTAATTAAATAAAAAAAAGTAATACTCAGTTGAAAAAAAAATTAAAAACTAACCTAACAGCTTTTATAAATGTCACAACAAATTACATTTTTTAAAAACATATTTTAAAAACATATTTTGACAAGTCTGTGTGTTAACAACTTACATTATATTTTATTTCACCGATATAATTCATCGGTTTATTCAACCCGTATTGTTACGAACTATATAATATTTCATTTATTTATTCAACCCGTGTAATACACGGAATTTTAACCTTGTAAATTAATAAACAAAAGATAAATAAATGCAAGGGCGAAGCTATGAAGGGGCCAGGGAGGGCCCCGGCCCCTGCCGTTTTTTCCGTTAGTAGTGTTAATTTTTCCGTTTTCGTCTGAATTTTTTTTACGTATAGAGCCGGCCCCTGCTTATTTTTTTCGGCCCCCGCTTCTTAGATTTTCAAGCTCCGCCACTAAATAAATGGTATAATTTCTTGTTGAAGTTTAACAGATTGATTTTTTTTATTGGGTCTGAAAGGCGAGATGATGTGGTTCATGATTGTAGAGTTACCTTATTTTACTTTAACCCTTGTGAAATTTTTTTTGAAACAAAAGTAAAATATTGTGCATTTTAATTCAAACAAAAGTAAAATATTGGACTCTTGGTGACATTTAAAAGGCCCATTTTATCAAATATTAAAATTAGGTTAGCTTATTAGGTTTTTCATTTCTTCTCTATTGCTATCATTAGCAGAGTCGTTCCTGTCGTTACTCTGACTGGAGCTCGTGTAGACCAAAACATTCCGGTCATTCTTTTTTTAGTTTCTCTTGTTCATTTTTGTACAGGGGTTCAACCCAGTTGGGCTAATTCTGCAAAGACACAGATCTGAAAGCACAAATGCTCAAGCATTCTCTTTAAGGGGTATTCTACAAGATATGGAAGCACAAATTCGGTGGCCAGAGAAACCAACCGGCTGTAAAAAGTTTATTTGTATTGGCTATGATCTTTTGGAGCGGTTTTACACTTTTTTGCACCGCTACCTTTTAGAGCGGTTCAAAACCGCTTCAATCCATTGCTTGTTTTTTTAGGTATAGATATTTTCCCCAAATTTTGCGTCAACTTTGTATGACTGCATATTTAAAAATCTCTCTTATTTAATATAGAACACGTAAATTATAAAGTCTTATTTTGTTTTTGCTTTTACTTTTTGAATAACATCAAATAAATTTGTATGAACGAGATAAATATGTTTGAAATCATTTAGGTTTTTCTTAGCAAGGACCACAAATAACGCGTTACAATAAAAAGAATATGATCCCCACTTGTTGTTATTTCCTTTTCAACAATAATGCAAAACATGTAAAAAGTTTGTGTCATATTTATTAACCTGTGTATAACTTTAATACATTGTTTCACAGTTATAAGAGTAATGATGGTACATAACCATATTAACTGTCTCTTTTTTCACTCCGGCCCATACACTAGTCATATCTTGCAAATTGTTTCACAAAATTATATTTTTATAAAACCTTCATTAGATAACCATTTTGATTCAAAAATCTGGAGAAAGAAGTAACTAATGAATCTTTCTGATTTTATGGTATAATTATTTTGACAAATCAACTCAGGTTATGTTAAAATCAGAGTCAAAATAAGAGTTGAACTCAATAATATCCTAAAACCTAAAAGAAATATAAAAAATAGTCCTAAATTAAAGTACACAAAATGTTTGTTTTAATATATATTTATTTTAAAACTAAAGCTTAATTATATTATAGATATTATAAAAAAATATTAAGAAACAAAATTGACAGGTGAGGAAAACATAACAGACATAAATGGACAAACAATACTTCGAAAGTTCATAGTTGTTTTTCTTTTAAACAAAAAACGTTATGTGTAATGTACCTTGATTGAGAACAAAGAGAAAAGAAGGAGAAGAAAACTCACAATCAAGATCAACAGAAACGAGCTCCAACAAAAACGGCTTTCCAAAAAGATCATAAACACAATCCTGTACCGTGCCTATAAGACCCACCGTGACACTAGCAAGTGCACCGGTAATGGTTGGTTGAACATTGATAACACCTTTCACCGTTGTGAACTTGCCAACAGAAGTCGAGTTCACGTTGGCTTTTATGTTACTAGGCTTGTATTGAATACTTCCACAACGGCGTTTCTTTACTAAAACCTGTCGGCATATGGTGGTGGAGAAAGAGGAAGAGGAGGAGGAATGACCGGTGATGAAGGGTGTGCCAAGTGGAAGTAGGTTTACGACGGAGTTCGATTGATGTACATGAGTTCTCAACATTTTTATTTATCTTTTGATTTTGAACAAAGTAAAGTTTTTTTTTGTTTAGTTTTTGAATGGGTAGGCTTTATTTTATATGAGAAGTTTCGTACAAATAATTATCTCATGCCAAACATGTAGGAAGTTTCAGCCATTCGTTTTAAACGGGTACATCTTTAATTTTAGTATCGCCGCCATGCTAACCTATTTTGATATTATCAATGTAAATCTTCCCAACTTGCAACACAATCCAAAACTTGTTATAAGTATCATATAATATTCGTTGACAACTTGTATTTTGGACGCACGTAACATTTTGAAAGTTATAAAAACATATATAAGTACTCTTTATTGTCAATTAAGATACTTGAAATTAATTAATACATATGCTAATATAAAAGTGAGGTTTAATTAAAAAAATATTAATGATGACATGAAGTGTGACTCAAATAAAAAGGTTAAAACAAGTAATTTTACTAAACTTAAATGTATTAGTTGGATTTGATTTGTATTTTTTCAAGTTTAAAAATAAGTATCGTTTAAAATATGACTATAATAATTATAGTATAACAACTACTCTAAGTTTCGTCAAAATAAAATAGTAGAGGGCCTCCAAACATTTTACTAACTTTGAGTAACTTTTGGTTTATTTGTCAAGTTTCAATTACGGGTTATCTTTTTTTATTTTATTATTGATTAGACTTGTTAATATAAACGTTAATTACGTGACTCAGCACTTTAAAATGTAATTAACACAAATATATATTTGAAGTTAGTACTCTAGTAAGTATTAGTGACCTTTTAATTTCATAAAACTTACCTTTATGTTAAACTTTCAGGCCGGGGTGGCTTGACTATACAAAAGAATAAGCGGCCGTTAGCTCCCAATTTTTAGGATTTAACTTTGTTTAATTTTCAGGTTTTTTGACAAAGAGAAAAAAAATTAGTATACATGAAAAAGTTTTCTTTTTACTAAACTTACTCCAACCGTAATACATGTGATCGTATGACTTTAAGAAATTGAATACAAAAAATGTGCGTCATCATATTCTCATCTTTTAAGATTCTAAGAAAAGAATTGTATTTTTAATGAAAAAAACCCGATTTTATAATTCGCTTTGAGCCCCAAAAAAGGTTGAGCGCACCGTGAGTTAAACTAATCTAGTATTTTATGAGTTTTATTCGTTTCTTACTATTTTCATCTCCGACAATTATCTATTTTACTCTTGTAAAAGATTCATATTTTGTTAATTATTTTAGTTTTAACATAAACTAGAAGACGGCCCCGCGCGTTGCGGCGGCCTCCACACGATAATGTTATCCTTTATTAACGCACGATGCGGCGTGTTAAACTGTGAAAGAAATTAACGTCCTCGAAAGTTTATAAAATAGAACCAAATTCTTTAGATAAACTCTCTCTACGTGAGAATATCGAACGTATAAGATTTATAGTTATAAATTAAAACGTAAGAGAGAAAAACAAACAACATCAAAGACCATAAAATCGGCCAAGGGGTGAGGCTGCGGGTTTTGAACCTGTGTCGGATGCTTAGGCGTAAACCATTGAAAGAAAAAAACAAAAAGCATATAAGAGCTAGCCATAGAGTTAAAAACGCAGGTAGTATGTGCGTGTTGCGGCGTCGGCGTTGAATCATAAAAAAATTTCGTCAAATTATTAATAAAATTAAGTGTGTTGATTCCCCACGCGTTAGGACCTATCTTACATGTTGCGGCAAAGTTAAAAAAAAAGGTAAAAGAAAACAGAAAAAAAGGTACTTAGGCTGAAGAGCTGCCCCGTTGTAATGAACCAGGTGTTGCATGTAGGGTGCTAAGGGAATTACCAGATGGGCTACCACAAAGTTTGGTTAAGTGTATGAAAGTAATTCTATTTATCTAACAAAGAAATCTGAATATCTAAAAAAGGTATGAAGCAAAGTCAAACATGTTAAACCAATTTGTACCAAAAGCAATGAAAGTAGTATAATCTCAACAGTAACTTGTACTCACAAACCAACTTTGCTTTTTAATAATATTCTTCGGCATCCAGGGGTCACGGACCGACCGTAGAACACTGTTCAATAAGTGGAACGCATTAGCTGCCCACTCTCAGGTTGGGCTTATAATTATAATTCTTATTATTTAATTGTTATTTATTTATGAAATAATATATAATATAATCATATATATCTAGTATCTCGATTTTTGAAAGTTCAATGTTTGAAAAGAGAAGTTTAGAAAATTCAACTTTCACTTGTGAAAATAAGTTAAGAATATTCAACTTGTAAACAATTGAGAAAAATACGAAGATTTATTTTCGTCTGTGTTCATACTGTTGTTCACATATACGTACTTTTCTTCTCACACATAAATCTTTATGAAATGTACATCAATGGAATACCCATATGTAGTTTTTGTAACAATGGTTTGATTATTTGATAATTTATTCAATTTTAAAATACCATGGTAATTAAATACTCTCAGTTATAAACCATAACTAGAAATTTTGTCCCGTGCTTCGCTATGGGAAACGGACCTTTAACGGTTAATACGGTGACATTAACGTGACTAAGTACACAAAGAAATGTGGGTAAATAAAGTTTGTCTCGTGCTCCACGACGGGAGTCGGACCTTTAACGGTTAAGATGGTGACACTAACGTGACTAAGTACAAAAAAATCGTAGTTAAATACATAATAGAAATGTATGATGTTACGGTGAGCCATTTGTAGAGATCGAAACATAGATAAAATATAGTTAGATAACGATAGTACTGTTTTCAGCCGGTTTCATTTTTCATGGTACAAGCACGTTATCGTTAGTTGATAGAACCCACGCTGAGTTGGTTATGGAGTGAGTTTTGTCATTTGATCATAGCGGGGGAAGAAGTGATGGTGTCTCATCTATAAAGAAAGAAACTTGTGTGGTAAAAATAGCAAAAAGAAAACTTTACTATTACTAAAAAGTTCTCCTTTAAAGCTTTTTGAGGTAAAAATAGCAAAAAGAAAACTTTATTATTACTAAAAAGTTCTCCTTTAAAGCTTTTTGATAATCTTAAAATCACCCTACACCTTTTGTTAGAGAACTTTTATAAAAATTATACTGTGAAAACAACATGTACTACTTTGTGAGAAAGCAAAAAATATAGTTATTGCATTTAATTAACTAATTTATACCTAGAAACATTATACCCCAAAGGGGCTTTGTCTTAGCGGTACTCTGGTAACTTTCAAATGAAAGGTCTTCGGTTAAATCCCGGCCACAACAAAAAAAGGTCTGTGGCTAGGTCAGAGGTTTATCCAGTTGGGGATTCCTTCTGGGGTGAGCTGAACTGGATGTTTTAGGTGTTGCTCCGAAAAAACCAATTATCCTGCATATTTAGGTGTTGTCATTAATAAAAAAAAATGGGAAACATTATACATGTTTTAGAAAAAAATAAATAATAAATAACACAATACAAATACAAGAAACAATTACATATGATTTATAATAAAGTTCCTTTCTCGCTTACACATCAGGGAAAGATTTTTCTGTGCACTCATACCTCAAGGTGAGACTTTCTTTCTCGTTTACACCTCAGGGTTAGACTTTGTTTTCTCGCACATCAGGCGAGACTTCTTTGCCAGGGTAAGACTTTGTTTGCTCACACCTTAGGGTGAGACATCTACTTAAGTTATGCTTGTAAGACTTTCTACTTTACTCCACTATGCAACTATACTACAACACATAATCATTCCACACAATGTAGACAAAATAGCACATATCAACACATAAACGTATAACATGACATCTGTCACTGTCAAGCTGTACCGAAGTACTGCTTATCATTCAGAATGTAGCACTGAAAGCTAAAGTGGAAGTAAAGAACAAGTTGAAGAGGTTTCAAAAGAGAGCTTCAATTCTAAATCTACTCCTGCTGAGACAGAAGAGAAGTGATGAAGAGAACAAGAGATTATTCATAGATACAAAACCGACCACTAAATTTGGTCGACACATATAGACTTCGTATCATTGTTTTAAAAACCGGTTTTTAAAGCTTATCGGGTTGGACTCAGAAATGGTTTAACCGGTTGTATCGGGTTGTACCGGCGGTTCAACCGGGTTGACTAGTTAACCTTATAGTTCTATAGAAATACAGCTTCAACTCAAAAAATAATCTAAAAGTACATGATTCCATAATAAAAATAATCTAAATTTAATCCATGATAAAAAATAATCCAAAAGCATTCAATTTCCAACAAAGTTTTTTTTTTCTAAAAAAAGTATGCAATTTTTTTTTCTTCTAAAATAGGTCTTTGGTAACCAAACAATTATTTAACCGCAAGCAGAAGGATGATGATTACCCAATTTTTTTTTCTAAACTGGGTCGTTAACTTTTTTTAAAAGGAACTGAGAAAAAAAATTTGTTTTAAAGTTCAAACTTAAAATCGGTACAACGATACAAGCCGGTATTACCGGTAATACCGGCGGTATAAATTACAAACCGTCTTTCCAATTTACTGGACTCAAACTTACCGGACTAGTGACCGAAACCCGGTTCAACCGGTATTACCGGCCGGTTAGAACCGGTATTTAAAACATTGCTTCATATAGTATGTGAAATGACGCGAGTTAAGACGGTTATTCATAGCGTAATTTTCTTGATAACCGTTTGCTCCGTTTCAACCTACTTACATACAAACCCATTACATTGTTCACCAAACTACCCAATATTTACAACAAACATACTTAATTAAAATGTTTTGACCTAATTAAATAACAAGATAATTAAACTAGAAATGAAGCCCACAACGTAAATGGATTAGATTTTCAACAACAGTAACCAACTTTTCTTCAACGAGTACAATGTTTCATTGAAAGGCGGAGTAGTTAACTATTTATATAACACTATATGTTGGTATTACGGATATCTAGGATAAAAAAAATCAATAAGAATATACAGACTTCGTTTGAGTCATCCAAAACCCTAATAACTTAGTAGCTAAGATAAACAGGGTATTGTATTTATAGGGTATATGTGGTTAGTGTTGAATTCGAATTAGTTATTTAATTACTCTTAGGATGGAGGGAGTGGTAGCCATTAAACCCATGGAACCCTCTCATTTTACCCAATTAAATATTGTCATGTCATTTTTATCCTATTAAACCCTCTCCAACCCTAAGGGGAGGGTGTGGTACCAATTAAGCCCTTGAATTTTTTTTATTTTATTTAAATACCCAACACCCCATAAATGGTCCCCACAACAACTACAAAGCATTTGAAATCCACGGGTTTGAACTGGTATTAATACCCGTATGAAAAAGCCTTCGCCCAACCCTCACCACTTGTGGCGGTGTTACCCGTGAAGCCCTCCCAACCCAACCCGTGTGAAGCCCGCATGACCACTCCGTCCGCCCTTAAATTAAACTACTCTAAAAAATTGGTTGATATATTGAAAGATTTAAACTTGATTTAAGATAAGAATAAACTAAAATTGAATCTTGATTTGTAAACAATAATAAATTAATTCTTGCATAATTAGGGTTAAAAACGGTGGTGGTGAAATATATAACATTTTTAACCATTTGAGTCTTTGAAGGGTATTTTACTCTTTTTAGAAAAAAAAATTAACAAAAAATCTGACAGAATATGCCTTTCTAGGAGCATTACAATCTGCAGCTCAAATGGTCCCTTATGAAGTCTATATCGGTCTTATTCTTATTGTGCGCCTTGTGAGCACATTTGGATCCGCGAAGGAAATCGCTCGGATGTTCCCCTAACCCAACCCGGGGAACGGACCGGAGGGAATCGCATCATGGGGAATGTCCGGGTCTCGTCGCAAGGCTCATTTTGAGTTGTGGGTCATAGGGCGGGCAACTTTATCTGATCAAGGTCCGGGGCATAAGGGTCCTAGTACTATCCAAGTGCGAAGAAGCCCGGAGTTGACTACAATGAGCAGAAATCTCACTCACCGGCCTAAACAACGAGCAAACACTCGAATGTGAGAGCAAGGGATCACCCAACGAATGGACGAGCTCAAAGGGAGTTGGTCATCTGGACTCAAATGGTTATAAAACAAAAGTTAGGCCACAAAGCGATGAAAAAAAAAAAGAACAGAGACTTAAATAGTTAAAATTGACAAACCCAGGAACTTAAATAGTAATTTATTTATTTTTTACATGAGATCACGTGACGTGACAATTATTTTAGATTGGGATGGGCTACAACAAATGAAATAGTTGATATTGGGCTAGAAATTAAAAAGAAAATCAGTATGGGCTCATAGTAATTCATGTGGACAACACTAATTTTTAAATGGGCCAGATGGATCCAAGTGAGAAGAAATAAAAGAAACGAGACATTAGGATGGAATTGGTGTGGCCCAGAAAACAACAAAAAGTCAACAAGCAAAGCATCAATAAAAAGGGATTATTCACTGCAATTAGAAGAGAATCGGGAGTTCTTTTTGGATGTTGGCTGCTTGCGTGAGGAATACAGTAGCAGGTTCTCAAGGACAGAGCAAAACAAGAATTGGGAAGTTTTATTGCTTTATTTTAATTCATTCATATAACAAAACTGAGTCTTTTAGATTTTTAATGAAGAACTTAATAATCACTATTTGAGTTCTTTATTATTATGTATGGCTAAAATTCTTCTGATCATCCCTGGGTGTAGGATTGTGTTAGGTGTACGATTGTGTTAGTATAGTGTATTCAACCGGTTCATACTTAACTTTGGATCGGATTTTGACTCGATCGTTTGGTTAATTAATGTGTTTTGTTTATTTGGTTTGACTAAACTTCACCAAATAGTAACCAAGTTTCTCAAGTGTTCCATTTAAATACCTCAAAGTTTTTTTGTCCCTTTAAAGTCACTCAACTTTCAGTAGGTGTTCCAATCCTATGTAATATTTTTATAAATGTTTAATTTTTTTAAAATTGAATGAGGCAAATGAAATATATATGAATATTAGTAACCAATAAGTGAAATTTATATTCCAATTAATCTAAAATTGTAGGTAATAGTGAAGAAAAAAAATTCACCGAATAATAAACAACTTTCAAAATTGTTATATTTAAGTCGAATTGAAAAAAAATAATTCCTAAATAGTAAACAAGATTCATACATGTTTCATTTGCCTCATTCAATTTTAAAAAATTTAAACATTTTTAAAAATATTACATAGGATTGGAACACCTACTGAAAGTTGAGTGACTTTAAAGGGACAAAAAACTTTGAGGTATTTAAATGGAACACTTGAGAAACTTGATTACTATTGTGTAAAGTTACCCCTTGTTTTTATCAGTTACTTTGGTTTTAAATCTTTGTGTTGTTAATGTTGGAAATCAGGCCCTAAACACATGAATTTTGATCTTAAAGATTGACTCTTTATTGATAAAACTCAACCCACACTTTACAATTAATCACTAACCATCTATTTATAACAAACCCTATACTAATACTATCCCAACTCGAACTCAATTAAATAATCAAATAAATAATTAAACAAACTCACTTCTAGTCTAATACGAATTCAACTAAATAATTAATAAACTAATATTAATAATTACTTTTAATCAAGATTAATCATTTAGTTAAATCATGAACCATTGAATTCAATTAGGTTTTGGTCTTTTGAACTGGTAGTTAATTAGTTGGGAATTTGACAGTGTCAATTATAGGGTTTTATAATCGTAAATCAGCACAGTCAAATAATCTGGCTTTTAGTTATTTGTTAACACTGACTAGTATAACGAATCATGTCTATGTGATTTCCAATCGGTACAAACTTGGTCATCCATTCATCTTCACAATCTGAAACCTAGGAGTCATCCGTTTTCCAATAATTATTTAGTTAATTGAGTTTATGTTCTATGATCAATTTCACAACAATCAATCAAAATCGGTTTTCATTCTTAGGTTAATTTAGGTAATTTAATTAGGTTTAGAATAGAATAGCCTGACAAACCTGTTACACTGACCACATGCTCCTTTGTGAATACGATACCTTATTTGCCATAGCTATCTAAGTTTGTTAGGTTTTTGCATGACTCGAAAGCCGGTCATCACCAACCATTTCTTTTTATCCCTAAAATTTCTCGTTCCTCCTCATTGTGGTCTATCTTTACTGTCTCCGACGACGCTCCGATGATAGTTTTTGCAGTGAAGGGGTAATTAGTTTGAACTTAAATTGGGGGGCATCCATTTGAAAAATGGTGAGAATTAGGGTAAAGAAAGGTATACACTTTCTTTTCCATCTGGTGTTCAACTACAACAAAACTAGTTAAGGTCACTATTTTCCTGATCCAAAAGAAATGATCTTGTTCCTATTTCTACTTCCTTCTTTAATTTTTCTTATTTTAATTTTTTTTGTTAATTTTTCTATTGGAATCAAGACAACGATTTATTTAAGAAAAAAGAAAGATTGTGTTGAAGAAGATGTAATTTAAGTTCACTATGAGTGATATTTTGCCATTTGGGAATGTTGGATATGATGCTTTGAGGTGGACAAAGAGGTTTATGTTAATACAATGGTCAGTGGCGAAACTTGAAGAAAAACGTACGGGGGCCGTGATTTTTCTTTTTCCTATTAGTGGGGCCGAAAATATAAATATTTCGGCCGAATATGTATAAATTAACACTACTGAGGGAAAAATCGGTCAAATACGTATAAATTAACACTACTGAGCGAAGAATCAACCGGGCCCTCACTATACTTCGCCTCTGCAGGTGGTCTGCGCTGGTGGTGGTGGCCGTTATATTTTTCTTTTCTTTTTTTTATATATTTTTTTTACTGTTAGAGGTATTTTAGTCTTTTAATAAAAAAACTAACCGAAAAGTTAGACGGCGTTAAACCGTTGTAGTTCGTTGAGACGAATTAGAAACCACTTTGATTAAAAAAGCAAAATAAAAACTAATGAAAAAAAAAACGATATTTGAATCAAACTACATGGACCAAAACTGTAATTTACTCTAATATTAATATTAATAATGATATAATACATATTGAAAGGATATCATTGTAATTTACTAAAATTTTAAGACACCTAACACAAATTATTATGCATATGATACATCTTACCAATGCATAAAATGTGTTGAATTATTATTTAACCAATGTTTTAAAAACCGGTTTTTAAATTGTACCGGATTAGGCTCAGAAATGGTTCAACCGGGTTGACTAGTAAACCTATAGTTTCATAAAAATACAACTCTAACTCAAAAAATAATCCAAAAATACATGATTCCATGATAAAAATTAATCCATAATCAAAATATAATCCAAAAGCACTCAATTTTTCAATAAAGTTTTTTTTTTAAAATAAAAGTGTATAATTGTTTTATGTCATTGGAGTGTTGATAATTTCATGATTGCTTAAAAGATAAAAATTCACCATCATCGTCATCCTAATCAACAAGAACATAACTATTTTCGTTTCCTACAATATTACATAAGAAGTTTTATCGCTTAAATGTTTTTAAACAATTTTTTTTAAGTAAAAACAAAACATTTTACTTGTAACTAAAACCGGTACAACGGTATAACCCGGTATTACCGGTAATACCGGCGGTTCAACTAACATACCGGTTTTTCAATTTACCGGGCTCAAACTTACCGGGCTATTGGCCGAGACCCGGTTCAACTGGTAATACCGGTCGGTTTAAACCGGTTTTTAAAACATTGCATTTAACTATCTCTACAATTAAAGTCCAACATTCAATTATCATTTAACCAATCTCTACAATTAAAGTCCAACATTCAATTAGGCATTTAACTTCATCTCTACAATTAAAGTCCAACATTTAACAAAACTAAAAAAATTTAAAAATCTCATTTAAAAAAAAATAAGATTGTGGTATGATTTTTGTTAACTTGAGTAATTACATAAATTGCCTCTTAAATATTATAAAAAAATAGTTTTATAATTTATATAAACAACCCTTGAGGTGTAAAAGTACTGAATACCCTTACACTTAACATAAAAAAATAACAGAGTTAGTGTTATTTTGGTCGAGTCAAAAAGGGTTTGGGTCATTAATTTGTTGAATTTAATATTTTAATTTTAAATTTCATTTATTCATTTTTCTTTTAATAATACCCAAATATAATCAAAAGTTATCTAATGTTACCCGATATCTTGTATCATTTGCCGACATAGCATAACTAACACAACGCGAAACCCCTAATTGTTTTAAGTGATTCATAACCTAACATAAAACTTGCGAAAATTGTTGACTCCATTGCAACGCGCGGGTCCTCAAAAAACTGATCAACTTATTCCAATTAACAATACAAGACAACCATGAAACATGAAATATATAACCTTATTACCACACACATCCTTACTCGAGCATGGAAAGCCAACAAGACACAAAAGTGATCAACTTATTCCAATTAACAATACAAGACAACCACGAAACATGGAAGATATAACCTTATTACCACACACATCCTTACTCGAGCATGGAAAGCCAAACCAGACAACCATGAAACATGGAATATATAACCTTATTACCACACACACCCTTTTATCGAGCATGGAAAGCCAAACCAGTCCATCTAGATAGATATGCTGTTTGGAACACCTCTCCCAGTCACACCACTTTCAGAATAAGGTTTGAGAAGTTGATACGGAACCAAACCCGCACCACTACGGTTCTTCAAATTGGGATCGTTGTTCCTCGAGTCTATGATTGCTTCAAGCTCATTTATCCTTCCACGGAATTCCCCAAACGCAGCCTTTATAGTGGGCTCTGCCTCCCATGATGCCTCAATGTTTCCACCGATATATTCTTCATCTGGGGAATGACTTGATAAAACATCATAAAGCAACAACGTTTGTATTGCTTGTCTTTGGGACGGAAAACATTTCAATAAAACATCCTCGGGCCGTTTTATAAACAACTGCCACTCTTCGTCTGTGGGATCTTCATTAGGCATTTTAGTTCTGGCAACTGTTGGACTATTGGGAAAATATCCCCCGAAATCATATTGACCGAAATTGACTGCAGAATGTTGACCAGAACTCACCCAGATGATAGTGGAAACAATTCCAATCAAATCTTCTTGGGTTTTGAGTTGCGGCCACCATGGTTCATCTTTCTTGTCTCCATGACCAACTGTACGGATTTCGTTCCACCATGCTTGAAGCTCTTCATCAGATTCTACTAGATTTGCTTGTGGGTAATAGTGGTTGACATAAGAAGTTGCCCATTGTTTAATGGCATCAAAAAAGAGTAAACCATCATTTGCAAACGGGTAATCCTCGATTGTTAGTTTTACACCATGTGGTGCAGTTGGATCTTCAACCGCCATACCCCTAAATAGTACCGTGCAAAACATTTAGTTTGATCGAATTACTATATATTTTCCTTAATATTGGTTATTATTATTGTTTTTGTGAGAATGAGTACCTGCTAATTAGGTCAGCCGGAAGTGCTTCATGATCAAAACGCCATAGCTGATCATAGGCATCAGAGGAAACTTGTGTAGCATATTTTCCAGGAAAAAATACTGACTCTACTATACCCTCGGCATTGATGAGGATTAGTCTAGCTAGAGCATTGATTTGCATAGTGTAACGGAAATGAGGGAGAAGTAGTCGCCGAATAGGATGCATTTGGCTGAGATGGCGGTTGGTAGCAATTATGTAAGGCTCTGTAACACAATGTGTTTTTAGCCTGCATTGCTATAAAAATTAGTTTATATAGATTCACAAAGATACAAACAAGTACATTTTTAAAGGAAAAAAGTGAACCAACCAATGGCTAATAAGTTGGTGATAACCAGTATCATGAGCAAGGACATGACCCTTAGCTAGCTTCCAAAGCCATGAACCAGTGGCATCCCACGCGGGTGTGTATACATGTTTCCACTGTGGTTTCCCCTCAGACGGTGGACGAGTTAACTCAATGGCTAGGGGCTTCAATGTTCCAGCAGGAGTCAGGAACATTAAAGTTCTTGAACCATACAGAGTTGACCCGTCAAGCTCCCTTATTTTACTTACATAAGGCAAGAGTAGATCATTGTAATCTAAGATAAACAGTTTCTTTTGCGCTAAAGCCTCCTCAAGATTCATGAATCCTTTTATCTGTTCCTCAACAATCTCCTTTGTGATTGCTGACTCAGCAGGTCCATAGATTTCAGGGTCCAGTTTACTCGTCAAAGGCCATTCCTAGATATGCACACATGTCATAATCATTTACACAACATCTTTTTAAATACAAATAAGCAACTTTCCACATAAACATACCGTAACCAAGCGGATGCTACAAGGATTGAGACCAGCAAGCATTTGTCGGCAAAATTCCTCATCACGGAACCACGAGAACGTGTCTCCTGCAATTAGAGCCATTCATATCCAAAGCAACCTAAACTAATAAACCAAAAGATGCAAGAATGGTAAATGCTTACTGTCAATAGTTTCAGGGGTCTCAAATTTGATAACAGTATTTGCAGTATCAGTAGCTGTTTTGAAAAGTCTAGGTAAAGCACTTAGAATTCCTTTATCAGGGGAAGGAACATTAACACCTTCATTGAAAAGCAAGTCTATGGATGTGAATAATGGAAATCCCTTGTCTTTATCTTCTAGAATTGAGTTTAGAGTTGGTAAAACTCCATGGAGTGCTGAGTACAAAGTTCTTGCTCCAAAGTTAGCTCCCTTTATCTCTGAAAAATCTTCATCCGCCGGTACATAAAAAGGGAGCAAAGTTCTGGTCTCCGTTGTTGGATCTGTAATAGTAAAGATATGATGTGACTGATTTAGTTGGGGAACAAGGGGGTATATTGATTAAAAATAACTAGGGGTGGGGTATATTTAGCATAACCCAAACGTGTGGTATATATAATATCTGGTTGTACCTTTAGAGGACATCTTGCGACCAGTTCGGCACCGCCTAGGGTAAGGACGTTCCTGGCCCCCGAGCGCCGGCCGTTGTAAAGTTAAGCTCTGATCCGGAGCTCCGAGATCGTTGTATACATCATAATCGTAAATCCTCTCAAATGATTTACGCTCCCCTGTACCATTGCCTCGAAGCGATTCCAAATCTTTCGCTCTTAATGACTTCAATGCCTTGGGCGTCTCTGATGGAAGGTAAGACTACACAAAAAAACGTAGTAAAGGTTTCACTTATAAATCATATGATACCATTTTTTTCCTAAAGTTATAACTACTCATAGTCATTGATAATAAAAAAAAATTAGTTACTAACATGAAAAATATTGTATATAACCAAATTATATACTCACACGGGATGTAAATTATAAAAGATTAGGATTTAGGACGGACCTTATTGGTGAAAAAGATCCTTTTTTCAGAGTTATCCTTTTTGGAGTGAACCCAAGATTCACACGTGAAGGTAACACCGTTATTAAGAACAATAGTCTTGAAAAACATCTTCTTGCTGTACTCGTTTTCTACCAACACAGCTCCTATTTCCCCAAAATCCTTAGGGACGTCAAAATCGCATTTATATGTGTAAATGCTAAGGTCAAAATCCAATGCTTCGTAGCTTGCATACGCCTGTACTGTCTTTTGATTTCCTTTTGCTATAGCATATAAATTAAAAAGATTAAAACTTTTAACATGATATTTTACGATAGAAGTGAACTGAATTTCAATTACTTACTTTCAATTACGTTAATATATCATTTTCAGTTTTTTTATATCATAACTAATGCAGGAAATTGGAAACTATCAAAAACAAAATAAATAAAACTTTTGTTAGTTTTCCTACTCAAAACTCAGATACCTATTGTAACTAGCTAGGAGTATAATACTGTTAAATGGATAGTGTTGCTGGTTAAACCCGACACGAACCTAAAATTTGCGTTGAAAAACTGAACCTAAACACGCCACATGTCTCGTGGGTTAACACGAAAATAAGTCTTTAACATGAAATTGTGTTTTATAGAAATACTCTAATACAAAATAAATTTTGGCACTAGCACAAACATGATAATTGTGTTATAGACATGAACTTGAACACGATACAAGTTTTTATTGGTTTATGTGTTTAACCTGAATTTTTACTTTGTTGTATATTTTTATATATTAGTTGTAAAATTATAAATTTATAATAATAGGACAAATGTATTAATGGTTACGTTTAAACTATAAAAATTGATAGTTACTTATCTTTTACCAATTAACGGATCTAATTTATAAAATTAAACACAAACTAATTTTATTTTAAAATAAATAAATAAATGGTCAACCCATAAACAATTCATGTCGACTCATACAAAGTCCATTCAAGAAAATGTATTCATGGGTTCAACCTGAAATATTCCCGAATCATTTATACTAAACTCATATCCTGAATTCGTGTTTGGTTCATCTTGATACACATCTTTACACCCTTAACTATAAAAAAATGGATTCATGTATCCTTATGTGCAATATCGCATAGGTAATAATAAACTGTTAATTTCTTTTGTCACTACTAGAAAATTGGCATTTTTCCAACCAGAATTTCTAGTAAAAAAAGGTTGGTCGGAAATTCCGACAATTTCCAACAAAATTCCAATGATATATTTTAAAAAATGCAGTCGTCGAAAAATTCGACATAGATATTTAAAAAATATTATTTTATTTTTTGACGGAAAATTTCTACAAAACTGGCCGGAAAAAAATGGGTTGAAAAATTAAAAAAATAAAAATAAAAAAATGGTTAGACAATAAAAATTAATAGAATAAAAACTAAAAAAGTGGTTAAAATATTAAAAATAAAAATAAAAAGTGGTTGAAAAATAAAATAAAAAAATTTAAAGTTGTCAGAAACATGTTAGAAATTTTTGTCAAAAAAGTTTTCCAACCACTCTTTTTCTAACAAAATTATTGGTTGGAAATTGGTCGGAAACAACCTTTTATAACAAATTTCCGACCAAAATCGTGCTCGGAGAAGGGTGTATAGCCCATAATTCAAATTTTGTAGTTAAAATGATGTTTAGGATGAAATGCCGAGGAGTTTGTATTTGGTATGTTCGTGTGTGTAAGGTAGACTTTCAACTAATTTGGCATAACACTATAAGAGATCACTATCGGTTAGTATTAAGTGTTTTTGTGTTCAAGACTATCTACACATTTCACTACATGTTATATCCGTTATTTAATTGATGTGAAGTGAACAACTTTTTCAATAGTTTTGGTGAAAATCAAACATATTGATACGTAACATAAATAGCAATTTTGGGTAAAATTCAAAGTGGACATAACTTTCGCCAGGTATAAAAATTTCAGTTACTATTTTAACGAACATAATTTTCACAGCTAACAATAAGTCATAGGATCGAGTCATGAAAACAACCTTTTGTAAGAATATAGAGGAAAAATGTATACATCATGCCCAAAGTTGACCCACCCAGAGCCTCAGACCCCGCGCACAGCCGCACGCGAAACCTTGTGCACCGTTTTTTTTTCTTTTTTTTATTGGAGGTCAATCTCTTCTACTTTTTTTATTTTTATCAAATGTTTGCCAACTGTATGAAGCTTAGGAGAATATACAAATATTACTTAAAAAAATTGTATACGTACAGTCAAGGTCATTAGAAACGAGCTCCAACGAAAAAGACCGGCCTAGAAGATCGAGGACACCATCAGCAACAGCACCAATACCTACACCGTCAAGGGCGGAGCTAACGGTTGGTAGGACGGTGATGACACCCTTGACGGCGACACCTTTGGTAAGGAAGGGAATTGATATGGCTTTGATGTTACCAGCGGCCGAGGTGGATCGAGCACCGGTGGCGTTGGATTTCTTAGTGGAGGTGTGTTGGCGGAGAATGGTGGAAGAGTATGCAGAGGAGGATGAATGGTTGCCGGAGCCACCGCTGATGAAGGGCTTCTGGATTGGCGGTAGGTTGAGAAGAGAATGGGATTGGTTGAAATGAGACGTCAACATGATTTTCTTTACTACTCTGAGTGTGGTTTTTTTTTTTTTTGTGATTTGAGAGTTGGAACAAGAACCTCTATTTATAGGGGGGAATTGCGGTATCCTTGGTGGCTCTATAGTATAACGGTTAGAGTATTCGTATCAGGTTTTTATCCTTATTTTTATAATTTAACTAAAAATCATTATTTTATAAAAAAATTATTCATTTTTAAAAACCTTTCAAATCTGATTCCTTATCTTTATAATTTAAAAGAAATGGTTAACGAATTGGTATATTAAAGATTTTAATATACATTTCAAAATAATTTTAAAGATAAAGATAAGGTTTAAAGAAGATAATGTAAGAATATGGTATATATACCAAATATGATGTGAATGTTCTTAAATCAATTCTTTTAGAGCATTCACATCAGTATTGGTATATCTATCATATCCTTAAATTGTAAGAAAAAAAATAAGATTTAAGTTAAAATGGTCTTACATCAGTTTCTTTAAACCTTATCGTTATCCTTAAAATTATAAGGAAATAAACACTAAAATCTTAAATATACCGACTCCTTAACCATTTCTTTAAAATTATTAGGATAAGGCATGAGATGTGAAAGGTTTTTAAAAAGTGAACAAACTTTTTAAAAATGATGGTTTTTAGTTAAATTATAAAGATAAGGATAAAAAACATGATGTTAATGCTCTTCGACCCCAAATTTTAAGGGCCCTCAATATTTAAGAAACTATTTTAATTTATATTTTAATGTAAAAAATGTATGTGATAATTTATCAACTTTTGTATTTTAAATTGAAAATGATAATCCATCAACTTTTGTGTTAATAGTATACGTTCTTACGCTTTATAGAATTACATTTTAGTAATTTTTATGTATTTAAAAAACTTTCACAAAAAGTGACGATTAATTTTGATATTCGCTTTAAACCTCAAAATATGTTGAGCCGTCCGCGTCTTTAGATTTTTTAATGATAAAATGTTCGCAATGACGGTGAGTTCCTCTTTAGTTCACGTGTTTATAAACTGTGGTGATGATGATTTTCGTTGATATTTTGTTATGTACGCTGTAGTGTATTTGACTACACGATCTAAATACAATGGCTACAAATACAGATTTCTTTTATATAATACAAAACATCACACAAAAACAATTAAATTTTAGTCAGGTTAAAACAGGTCGGGATGTAAACGGTTGATTGGCCTAAAGTGTTCGATAAATGAGTCGTGTTTTGGTAGGTCGTAAAGAAACTAGTTCACCCGCTAACCCTTTTAGAACTAAAATTAAAATAAAAAATATATATTCTATAAGGTCACCCGATTTATTACCCATCTACCTCTTTAACCCTTTGAAAACCTTGATTACAATTCATTTATACCCCCTACTTATTAGACCCATTTTGATAAACGGGTTACATAGTCATGTTTGGATCCATTTTGTTTTCATTCATTAATATGATTAATACATAGCGACTTAGAAACAATTTAAACGGTTAATACTCTAACTCAAATGAAACATTTTTGTAATTGTTGCTCTTTTTATAGTTTTTTGTTTTCTTTGTCTTTCATTGAACAAAATTAGGTTTAAACATTTAACTCGAGATTAAAAGAAACAAATGAAAAAAATTGAAGAATTGGTAGTTAAAACTATTAAAATAAAATTGTTGAAAGTGAAGAGTTAATGAAATAATTTAAAAGAGAAAATTTGTTTTACCTTTAAAAGTTAATAGTTAGAGGAAAATTAAAAATCAAAATACTTAACTTTAAATATTAATATTTTTCATCTTTAAAATATAAATACTAAGTTTTTAAAAAATCATTAAATGGGTTAACAGCTCAACCTACGGATTAAGAGGGTCGTGTTCGGGTTGACCTACTTTTTAAATGGGTCATATCAGCCGACCCAAACCCTATATTTTTTAGTGTTGGGTTTGGATCGTATCAGGAATTGTCGCCCCTAGTTAACTCGTTTGTTGTTTGAGTTTCAAGTTCATGGCCTCATTTCTATTCCCCTTTCATGTGACAACCAAGCTACTATTCATATTATTAAAAATCTAATATTTCATGAACACACCAAATACATTGAGTTAAACTATCATTTTGTTCGACAAAAACTTCAGGATGATTTAATTCTTTTGACTTACACTCGTACCACATATCAGCTTACCGATTTATATACCAAGAGTCTGCATTGAAATACTAAGCCACGTTTGCAGTGAGTTCACTCGCCGATGAAACACCGAGATTTTTTTTAATATTTAATCCGCCACATGTCCTGGGTTATTCATGTGTCTTGACGAATTCGCACTCTAGGTAGAAAAAAATAATTCAAAAAAAGAATAAAGTTGACGTCAACTTTGTTGTTACTGACATCAACACCCCGAACATGAGGGAGTGTTCGGGACTTGAACCCGCGTCTAAAAAGGAAGTAGCGCGCAGACCAAGTACACTAACACCCCCAATTGGGTTACTATCCACCGAAAATAGATAATATTTAAAAAAATAATCATTAAACTATCTAAGAACCACACATCAAACATATTGTAGATACGTCAAACATTTTGTATATCGCGCTTCAGGTTTTGTCAAGTGAACAGTATATTTTTAAAGTATCACCGACACTACCATTTATTATTATGTATAATAATGCCTCCCTTATTAAAAACGTGCTGAAGCGGTCCTCCATCTTACTAATAATGTGCTCCAGATTACTGTTAAAATTTAGTAAAATAGGATGTTGTTAACATGATTGCATACATATTTAAGCATTTATAGATTATTGATTTAAACCTCTTTTTAAAGTATGTGGTATACCCAAGTGATAGTGGTGTCATGTAATAATAAAGTCCACGTCACGTGGCGCCACGTCACACCCTTCATTATTACATCATTCATCACTTGGCAAAGAAAATATCCAAGTGATTGACTTGCTGTGATAATTAAAATTTTCTTTTAATATTTATTTACATAAAATAAAACATAATAAATAATATTTCATTAATAATTAATAAAAAAATTACATTACTAAAAAAAACTACATTATTAAAAAAATTTTGCCTAATGATTTGAATTTCGTAAACATACTCAATCAAGTCCGCCTTTAGTGCGTTATCAATTTCTCGATTGCGTATTTCTTGTCGGTTTACCCGCTTTTGATTTTCATCAATTTTTTCGTGCGTAGGCTCCACCTCATTTGGGTTGTATTGACAAATTGTCACTTTTTGATCCTTTAAAATTATATTATGCAAAATCACACAAGCATATATAATGTTCCGGATTTTGATTTGAGACTAAGATCGAGCCGGACGTTTGATTATATGCCACTTGTTCTTCAAGAGACCGAAATCTCGTTCGATATCTTTTCTTGCCGCGACATGATACTTTTTATGATTATTACGTTTAATAACTTCTGGACACCATAAGAGACTTGACAATTATAGAATATTCTGGATATATTCCATCGGCTAGATAATACACACGCTTGTAATGCGATCCTCTAAGTTCAAACGATGAGTCAGGCGTACTTCCATTGATCATATCGTCGAATATACGCGATTGATTAACAAATATTAATGTCATTGTTCGCACCGACAACGGCAAAAAAATGCATGCCAAAACCATAGATCATTTGAAGGCACAACTTCAAGCATAATACTTGGAGGAGGATAATCCCCTCGTGCAAACTGACCTCGCCACGCATTGAGGTAATTTTTTCAATCCCAATGCGTGCAATCGATGCTAATGAGCATCCCGACAAATCCTTATTTAATAATTGTTGAATGTCGCTAGCCGACGATTTACGTAAATATTTCTTATCATACAATAAAATTATAGCTTTACAAAACTTGTAAATACATGCCGTGATCATTCTTTCTGACATCTTCAAGTAATTGTCAAACGAATCACTAGCGGTGCCATACGCCACTTGACGAATCGCAACCGTACACTTTTGAATAGAGATGAAGCTAACCCGACCTCTCGATTCAACCCGACCTCTCGCGTCAACCCGTTGACGGAACCAAGGCACGTCTCTCTCGTGATCATTATTAATTTTTAAAAATAATATCCGATTCATTCGAAATCGGGTATTAAATTGCACCTCCGCGTACAAACACCTTTCGTTAAAGTAATATTTGTGTAAAAGTGCATTAGCAGCCGCCCGATAACGGTTGAGACGTGCTCTTTGTTTTAATGGTCATAAGGAAGATTCCGCCTCTTTTCACCACACAACCGCCGCCAACGCGAAAATTCCGAACGTCATTTCCCGAGCTTCTTCGCTTGAAGAAGGCATTTATAAATTTAGTAAGTATAAAAATTTGTGTGATTAAAATGGATGTTTTTTGAGTTTATATAGAGAATGTGAGATAAATAAATTAAATCTTTTTTTTAGTTTGAAAAGGAGCCGTTGAACGGCTAGTTTTTGGTTTGCTAGCCGTGAAAAAAATCACGGGAATGAATCACGCCATTAGATCACGCTCCAAGGGGCGGGTGTAGCTCCTCCATCACGCCGTGATTTTCCTTGACACATCGGATCACGCCTCACTTGCAGCCGATATACTGGATGATCTTAGTTGCAACATCAAGTTATAAACATTTAACACGCAAAAAAATCTTTACATGAGTAGTTTACACAATAAAGAGGCCTACCTAGCATGATTGTCAACAACAATCAATACCCGACACATGTGATTTGGTTAAACATAAATTTCTTTCATAAAATTAGCAGCTAACCAAAAAATATCCAATCCCTAAAGCAGGGAATCACTACATCTTTTTTTAACGGCAATTTAGATTATTGACGGGCCACTGGCCCTCCCGATCATCTTCACCCCCACAGGAGGAAACTCACCATAGGTGAGAAAACCCCTTGAACCAACTTAAACCCTCTTTAATTTTTGTCACAAGTGGGACTTGAACCCAAGATCTCCTTATTTTGATGAAGTCTTGGTATACACCTTTACCACTAGACTAAGCTAGTGGTTGTAGGGAATTACTACATCTAAGTAGAGGTATTAATTGTGTTGGGTTGAGGGATTTTCGGTTAGCGGACTGACGGGTTAAATAGGTGAATCCAAACACAACCCATGTATGTATATATTTATTCGTGTCAAATACATCAACTTTAACGTGGACACAATTAAAATTGTATTGTGTTCTCTTCGTGTTTCCGGTCGAACCATTTTCTCTTCATTTCAAAATATGAGTAACACACTATGACTTAATAACGGTTTAAACAATCAATGACTCTTGCATAAATGAACATTTTTTTGTAATCGTTGTCTGTTTAATTGTTTGTGTTCCCTTTTGTTCTCAATTAACAAACTTAAGTTTCTATGTTTACCTCTTGACCAGATAACACCATGACCAGAAAAATTTTATATTAAAAACACTCATTTGAAAACATCATAGCTCAAAAATACCGTAAATCTAAAACATCTTGTTGAAAAAACCCCACTTTAATGTTATTTAAATAAAAACGATTATATATATATATATAAGTATAAAAAAAACTAATCGTAATATTGAAAACACCATGAACAAAAAAGCTAAAACGTCATGTTGGAAATGGCCGCATGTGTAAAACACCACGACCAGGAAAACTCCATGTTAAAAAACATGCTAGAAAACTTTATATTAAAAAACACCCGGTTAAAAACACTATAGATATAAAACATCATGTAGAAAAAACCTACTTTAATATCATTTAAACAAAAACGATTTAAAAGATTATATATATATATATATATATATATATATATATATATATATATATATAAACGATTTAAAAGAATATATATATATATATGGGAATGTTCCACTAGGAAGTGGTTTTCCGCTAAAAAAACGCTAAGAAGTGGCTCAAACGAACTCCGATTGAGCTCATTACAGCGACGTTGGAACCGTCTTATCGAACTCTAATCCGGATCCTAAAACCTAAACCCCCTCCACCCGCACCCCCAAAAACCTAAACCCCCCCTCCAACCCCACCCCAAAAAGCCTAAAACCACCACCCCCACCCCCCAAAAACCTAAACCCCCCACCCCACCCAAAAAAAACCCTAAAACCACCCCCACTCACCCCCAAAAACCTAAACCCCCCACCCCTAAAAAAAAACCTAAATCATAAAATCTAAACCCTAAAAGCTAAACCTTAAGGCTAAACCACTAAAATTAAAACGTAAAATCTAAACCTTAATAGCTAAACCCTAAAAGCTAAAATGGTAGAGTTCGACGAGACGGTTCCAACGCCGCTGAAATGAGCTCAATTGGAGTTCGTTTGATATAGTTTCTAAGCGTTTTTGTCATTTCTTAGATTTCTTAGCGAAAACCTACTTCTTATTTGATCATCCCTCTATATATATATATATATAAATATATAGAGGAAGGATCAAAAGAAAACCACAAATTTAAGCGAAAACCAAGAAAACCACATCATTTCAGGTAATTTTTTTTATTTACGTATACGTATCCAAAACCATGTTTTTTGATTTACATATACGTAACCACAATTTGTTTGTTTTATGTTTACGTATATGTAACACTATGTGTAAAAATGTTTTTTGGTAAAAATGTTTAATATTACATTGATACTCTTATAAATAAATAAAAATAAAATAAAACAAAAAATAAATATTATTATCTGATTGGGTAAAATTGGTTATTTAGCGGTTTTCTCGGTTTTCGCCTAATTTGTGGTTTTCGGTGGAACCCTCCCCTATATATATATATATATATATATAGGGTAGGGATCAAGAGAAAATCACGAAATTAGGCGAAAACCAAGAAAACCACTTCATTTCAGGCGATTTTTTGATTTACGTACACGTATTCAAAAACAAATTTTTTGATTTACGTATACGTAACCATAATTTTTTTATTTTATGTTTACGTATACGTAACACTATGTGTAAAAATATTTTTTAGGTAAAAATCTTTAATATTACATTAATACTCTTATAAATAAATACAAATAAAATAAAACAAAAAATAAATATTATTATATGATTGGGTAAAATTGGTTTTTTAGTGGTTTTCGTCTAACTTGTGGTTTTCTCTGGAACCCTCCCCTATATATATATATATATATATATATATATGAAAACGATCAAATGTAAACCACTTTTAAATGTGTAAACCAAAAAACTAAATCCCGGCCACATGTTTAATATAATTAATTGAGTGTTTTACATTTGAGAAATGGATTAAAATAAGATGAAAATAAATGTGTGGTCAGAATTTGGTTTTTGGTTATATATATATATAGGGTAAGGATCAACAGAAAATCACAAATTTAGGCGAAAACCAATAAAACCACTAAAACAATGTGTAATATTGTGTGTTACGTATACGTAACCGCGATTTTTTTGTTTTCTATTTACGTATACGTAACACTATGTGTTACGTATACGTAAGCCAATATTTAAATGATTTTTTTTATAAAAATGTGTAATATCACATTGATACTCTTATAAATAAATAAAAATAAAATAAAACAAAAAATAAATATTATTATATGATTGTTTAAAATTGGGTTTTTAGTGGTTTTCTCGGTTTTCGCTTAACAATGTGGTTTTCTCTGGAACCATCCCATATATATATATACTAGGTTAGAATCCCGTGTATTACACGAGATTTTATATTTAAAAAAAGTTAAAACTTATAAATTTATAAATACGTCCTAACTTGTCAGAATATTATGATAGTCTCGAGATCTATCAAGTGGAAATATGTGTGTATATAACAAATTAGTATTTTTCTTTAATTAGTTATATTGTGACACCCCAGAATTTTTTTTTTATTTTATCTAATTTTTGGGACAAAAATTCTTTCAACTAGGGGATGATGTGACATCCGACAAATTAGGGTTAACTCAGTTATCAAATGCAGTTAAATTCTAACCTAGTTAACTCTATCACGAACTCCAGGGACTATTCCTGTCATTCCATCAAACCTTAACTACAAGGACTAATTGTGTAATTAGCCTAAACTTAATCTTATTTGACTTGGTAAAGTCAAATCCAATCTTTAAGTCATGTTGACTTTTAAAAGTCAACTAACTTGTTCTTAACCTAATTTAAACCACAAGGACTATTTCTGTCAGTCTCTAATCTTAAGAACCTGAAACTACAGGGATTAAACCTGCATTTAACCCGAATACGATTTCTGTTTGACTCCAAAAAGTCAAAGCGGCTGATCCGATCAAATTTGCATGCCTCGATGGCTTTCCGTTGGAATTGTAACTGCTATTTCTCGATTAATGGTATTAACGATCATAAATCAACTAATTAATCATCATCATTTGCGAATTAAACAAGTTAATAGCCATACTTGGCATAACCATCGACCACGGTCATGGCTGTCATCAAATTCGTTATATTTCTATGTTAGTCCCACAATTTGATACCCTGCACACCTTATATGAACGCCTCTAAAGCTCTTACGCACGATCCTTCGACCGAAGTAACATCAGGAGTTGCCGGCGACCAAATCACCCGCAGTCGGACCTGCTCCTACTCGAACTCCATCAATTTGTCATCCATACTAGTAATTAATCCAATATTTAGCTTCGTTTTAATCCATAAATCGAAAGCCCTTTGCTAATTAGGGCTTACAGCATCATTTCGACCAAGTTTCCGATTTTAGGGTTCATATTAAACCTATTTAATCGAATTGACTCTGTTTAAACCCGATTAATCTATACAGTTAGAGTCGTAAACACCTGTGGATTGAAAGCCCTATGAATTAAACCCTTTTCATTATCGGATTAATCAAGATCTAGAACCTAGGGTTTGTTGATAAAACGATTCGGGGGTTTCGATCTTGGACTTAACCTCAACTCAATTAAACCTTTTGGTCAGATTCGAAAACCTCTAGTAAGTAAAACCCCATGATTTCAACTCCAAACATTATCGAATTTGATAAATCTTAATCCGTGTTCTTAAAGCTAGGGTTCGGTTCATGAAACTGAAATTAAAGCCTTTAAACCCGACGTTTTTACAATTAAACCCGATCACAGATTCGTAATGCACCGATTAACAAAAACCCTATGATCCCTAGGTTAACCGTGATCGAAATCGATGGATTTTGGGACTTGTTGGATATGGTTTGAAAAGGGGGGGGATAACACAGGAGTGTTGAGTGTTAAAACCATTTCGGTCTGGGTTTTGTTGCGAATCTCTAGCGGGCGGGACTGGTTAAGGCAGTGTGTTGGTGTAGGTGAGACACGGGTTCGAACCTCACTAGCACCATTTATTTTTCTAGCCACTTTTGAGACTATATTTTTATATAAAATATATTCTAATACTATTATGATAATATATTAAATGGTTTTTAGCCCGGAAAACCACCCGTAGGCTCGGGTTTGATTTATAAACCATTTTAACATTATTTCTCCACTTTTAAATAATATATATATTATTTTCAAACCACGACTCCGAATAAATTACATATTTATACTATTTTTCAACCCGTGACTTCCAAGCCAAAAATAATATATATTTTATATTATTTCCTCGAAGTTTATAAACTCTATGAAACGTTTTCAGACTAATAAATGATATGATTTTATTGTATTATTTGCTCATGTTTCATCCTCGATCTAAAAATAATATATTTATTATTTTTGACACAAATTATAATTTATAAATCTTGGAAACTTAAAAATAATATATTAAATTATATTACCTTCCTAACCAATTTAAAAGGCACGAACGTTCGAATATAATTATTTATTATTATTATTAATTCGACACAAAACGTATATATCTTAATTATCAAATTAAGAAATCCCTATTACCGTGGACGCGTTCGTCTACTCGTTGTTTCCTAAGCGTATTTTAGGACGTTCCAACTTCCGTGTCGTCGTCACATATTCCCATTTTTATCCCTAATTTATGTGTTTATAATTTTAAGGCATTCGTAAGTCTTTTGAGACTTACACACGTGGTTCCAACTTACTTCTAGTGTGAAACTACCTTCAACGCCAAGCAGGTGAGTTTCACGGCCCCTTTTTACTTGTTTTACTATTGGGGGAGAAACATGCTTACACACAAACGTATTTTACTTGTTTTCCTATTGAGGAAGAAACAAACATGAACACCAACTATCATACTTTTACTTGTTTTCCCCGTGGGGGAGAAACAGGTACGCAAGCAAATATCATTTTACATGTTTTTCCCGTTGGGGGAGAAAACATGACGCAACTATTTGATTATGGTACTTTATATGATATCACTGTTGAGGCTAAGCGTAACACACTATCACAGAAAGTCCTCATCTTATATCGGACCGTTAATATGGATCTTAGCGAGGTAATGTTTAGCAGTACTACTGGGTTTAACAAGCCCCACCCTCGTTAGTCGTGCTAACTCGATTGGATATCGAATGGATGAAATGTTAGCCTACTCACATTTGCCAGAGTTGATAGACCTGGCAGGAGGCATACAAACACAGTCAGCTTCGGTTGCGAGCGCTTTAGTAAAATATGAACATAGGCTAGCTACCTATAGATATGCATATTGAATGTACATAATCTAGCAAACACTCTCATATTGCAAACTTAAAACCTGTGAACTCACCAACCTCATGTTGACACTTTTTCTTACATGTTTCTCAGGTCGCTTTGGCACAGGTTGTGCACTTAGGACATACATGGAGTCCTACTGTCATATCATTCATTTCAAATATTTTAAACAGTTTATTTAATTACATTAATTGACGCTTGTTGCGTGTAATTACGTTTGACTGCATTGTAACGTTTACGCTTCCGCATTAACTCTGAACTTTTATGTTCTGGCATTTCAAGTCCCATATAGTGTCGTTTGATGTAACTAATGACTGAGATCCTGGTGTGTCACCTTCCAAACGATAAAACTCCGTTAGTGGAATTTGGGGGTGTGACAGATTGGTATCAGAGTCATTGGTTATAGAGAACTAGGATTACATACTAGACTATAACCTCACACATTAGTTACATGGCACAGACACTTATACGTGATACATATAGCAACTATACATTGCAGTACAGGCATGTTAATACCATCCGTATCACCCTCAGTTGGCGAGGGACACATCATTTTCATTGCATCATCATTCCCAGTGACGACACTCGGGGAATCACTAGAACATCATCCACTCCCGTCCGAGGGCAGCGAGACGGAGCCTTCAGAGGAGTCACTTGCATCACCGTCACCCGTTGGGCGTGATGGGCTTTCTCAGGTCCATATTATGGACGACACTCAGCACTAACGCATATCTCTTGGGAGTTGGGATCGTCGGAGGCGAGTCCCTACTGTACCCACTAGCAACAATACGCCGAGTGAAGGCAGACCGTTGCACGCATTATTATAGAATCCATTGACATGTAGATGTCATCACTTTCCCGAGCCATGGGCTCGCGTCTTTGGTCGATATTCTGTTGAGAATAGATTGGCCACAAATTTTAGAACGCATTGCTCAATGCATACTCAAACCCTATTCTGACTCAGTGGGAAGAACAACTACTTTCCTTCTTCCAGTAACACATTCATGAACTAGTTTCGCTCATCGAAGTAGTATTTCATGTACATGTTTGTTTCGTGTACATGTTCCCATCTACAATCCACTGGATTGGACTCTTGTATTATGTTCCAACTCGAGTGAATACTCGGATCAAACAATTTCTGACTACTCATCCTGATATGAGTCCTAGTCGATCAACTTATGGTTGATGACTACACCTTTCAATAACTTATCATCTCTAACAACACTCTGTATTCGGCAATAAAAATTGAGGGACATTTTGACACAGGACAGGGAGAACTAGGGTGAGCATGCAAAGCAAATTATCATTGCAGGTGCACACGTAATAGTAATTTGAGGTGCATGTAAGTCCTGGTGAAACCTAGTGTATGGATAAATGGCCCTAATTTGTGAATTACAGACTCAACGACTAGTTGGTATCATTAAATATGTTTAACAGTTGATAGACGTGACTATCATGTTGAAGGTATTTACGAACACACTGAACTATCATCCATAGGACCCGCCATTTGATTTCACTCATGTAAGAGCCTTAGTGAACTTAAGACTCTCATCCAGACTCGATCAATGAAACCATCTTGGTTGAAACTCTAATAGAACCTCGTGGTAAACCCACCGACTCCAACTATGTAAGCGGAAATTGGGAATTTTTCCTAAACTAACACGTTACTCTTTACACTCCAACGATAAATTCCATTTGATCCTATTACCTTATTCGGTGACTAACCCCTGGTTTAATTTGATGTATACCCCAGCATATCCAACTATTTTAATGACATTAGAAAACGGGGATTTAATCTAACTGACCATCAGTTGAACGCGATTACTTAAATAGACACCCTATCCCTTGTACTCCTGGAATCTATATCTCACTAAAATCTGGTATACATGTGAACCTCTTCTCTCAACCTTTATGTTGACCTAAGCTTACCTTATAAACACTGGTCTCACTAGAAGTCTCAGCATGACTTCATGAATTTCGTGTTGGTGCGGTCGTACTCCGACTCTATTAGCAACTAAGTACACTATAGGGATAGCAGACGGTCAAGTAATCGAAACAACTCACAATATTAAGGCGTGTTAACTGGGATTGGCTGGTCAAAAGCTTGACATTGACCTTATGCCAGTCACACTCGGCAACTTCAACGTAATTGTCGGTATGGATTGGTTATCTGAGAACCAAGCCGAAATGATTTGTCGTGAACAATTTGTTCGCCTACCTCTCCCGAGTGGAGAAACCCTTTCTTTCCAAGGCGAAAAGAGTGGTGTTGTCGTGGGCATCATATCTTTCATGAAAGCACAAAAGCATATACGTAAAGGTCGTATTGTCATTCTGGCTCTCGTCGCCGAGCAGCCATATGAGGAGAAGAAGACTGACGACATACCGATCGTTCGTGATTATCCGAAATTATTTCCCAAAGACCTGCCTGGTCGTCTACTGCATCGTCAAGTCGAATTCCAAATTGATCTAGCATCCGGAGCAGCGCCTATTGCTCGGGCACCCTGTAGACTTGCACCTAGTGAGTTGCTAGAGCTATCTACTCAATTGAAGGAATTGTTGGATAAAGGTTTTATCCGACCTACCTCATCGCCATGGGGAGCTCCAGTCCTATTTGTCAAGAAGAAGGACATGACCTTCCGCATGTGCATCAACTACCGTGAACTTAATAAAGTAACCAACAAGGACCGTTATCCTTTATCCCGCATCGATGATTTGTTTGATCAACTCTATGGATCAAGCTTCTATTCTAAGATAGATCTTAGGTCAGGTTACCACCAATTGAGAGTCTGAGATGAGGATATCTCTAAGACTGCTTTCAGGACAAGGTACGGCCACTATGAATTTATGGTTATGCCTTTCGGATTAACCAACGCACCTGTGGTATTCATGGACCTCATGAACCGTGTGTGTAAACCATACCTTGATCAATTTGTCATCGTTTTTATCGATGACATCATCATTTATTCCAAGAACAAGGAGGAACATGAGGAACATCTACGTTTAATCCTGGAATTACTTAGAAGGGAACAGTTGTATGCTAAGTTTTCCAAATATGAATTCTGGATTCGGGAAGTGCAATTCTTAGAACATGTAGTTAACGAGAAAGGAATACATGTCGATCCAGCAAAGATTGAGGCCATCAAGAATTGGGCAGCACCGACAACTCCGACTGAGGTGCAACAATTTCTGGGATTGGCTGGTTATTATCGTCGATTCATCGAAGGATTTTCTAAAATCGCACAACCTCTCACTGCCTTAACTCAAAAGGGTAAAGCCTATAACTGGGATGATAACCAAGAGCCAGCATTTCAACATCTTAAACAGAAACTTTGCAGTGCATCTATTCTACCCCTTCCGGAAGGAACGGACGACTTTGTAGTGTATTGTGACGCATCTATCCAAGGTTTAGGTTGTGTACTAATGCAACGAGAAAAAGTGATCGCATATGCTTCGCGTCAACTAAAGATTCACGAGAAAAACTACACCACTCATGATCTAGAGTTGGGAGCTGTAGTTTTCACACTTAAGATATGGAGACACTACTTGTACGGTACCAAGTGCACTATCTACACCGATCACAAGAGTCTTCAGCATATCTTCGAGCAGAAAGAGCTGAACATGAGACAGCGTCGTTGGGTCGAGCTCTTGAATGATTATGATTGTGCGATCCGGTATCATCCGGGTAAAGCTAACGTTGTAGCTGATGCCCTAAGTCGAAAGAAAACCAAGCCCAAACGAGTTCGAGCATTTCAGCTTACTGTTCACCCTGGATTACCTGACAAAATCCATAGTGCTCAACTTGAAGCTCTGAAAGAGGAAAACCTACCGCTGGGAAGTACACGCGGTGTGGAAGCACAACTCGAGGTCAAATCTGACGGCATTCGCTACTTCGCTGAACGAATATGGGTTCCAGTATTCGGGAACTTAAGGGAACTGGTCATGGATGAAGCTCATAAATCTCGTTACTCCATTCATCCAGGTTCCGACAAGATGTATCATGACCTGAAGGTGCTGTATTGGTGGCCGAAGATGAAGGCCGATATAGCCACCTATGTTAGTAAGTGTCTGACTTGCGCGAAGGTCAAAGTTGAATATCAAAAACAATCCGGTCTTCTGCAACAACCAGAAATTCCCATGTGGAAATGGGAACAAATATCCATGGACTTCATCACCAAATTACCACGAACTCCTACCGGATGTGATACCATTTGGGTAATTGTTGACCGATTAACAAGGTCCGCTCACTTCTTAGCAATCAAAGAGACCGACAAAATGGATAAGCTTACTCGTACTTACTTGAAGGGAATAGTCTCTCGGCACGGGGTGCCAATCTCTATTATTTCGGATCGTGATGCACGATTCACTTCTCGTTGCAGTCGTTACATAAGGCCTTAGACACGCGTCTAGATATAAGCACAACATACCATCCTCAAACGGATGGCCAAACTGAACGTACTATCCAAACTCTGGAGGACATGCTACGAGCTTGTGTGATCGATTTCGGTAACACTTGGGAGTCTCACCTACCGTTGGTGGAGTTCTCCTACAACAACAGCTATCACACTAGCATCAAGGTAGCTCCATTTGAAGCACTTTATGGACGGAAATGCCGTTCTCCTATCTGTTGGGCCGAAGTTGGGGATAGTCAACTTACAGGTCCTGAACTTGTACTTGGAACTTCTGAAAAGATCGTTCAAATCAGAAACCGTATGGCAGCAGCCCGTGACCGTCAAAAGAGCTATGTCGATAAATGTCGTAAACCGTTGGAATTTCAAGTAGGGGATATGGTCTTACTCAAAGTCTCACCTTGGAAAGGTGTCATTTGTTTCGGGAAACGAGGCAAACTGAATCCTCGTTATGTTGGACCATTCAAAATAATGAAGAGAATCGGACCAGTAGCGTATCAACTGGATCTACCTGAAAGACTTAGTGGTGTGCACAACGTCTTTCACGTCTCAAATTTAAAGAAGTGCCTGGCAGACGAATCACTCGCAGTTCCTCTTGAGGAACTACACGTTGATGAACAGTTACGTTTCATCGAAGAACCTGTGGAAATTATGGATAGAGAAGTTAAAACGTTAAAGCACAGTAAAATCCCTATTGTCAGAGTTCGTTGGAACTCGAAACGCGGACCGGAATACTTGGGAGTGCGAGGACCAAATGATGCACAAATATCTTAATCTGTTCAAGCACTCCGCGCCAAACTCTTAAGTTACTATTCTAATTTTCGGGACGAAAATCCTTTCAACTAGGGGATGATGTGACACCCCAGAAATTTTTTTTATTTTATCTAATTTTCGGGACGAAAATTCTTTCAACTAGGGGATGATGTGACATCCGGCAAATTAGGGTTAACTCAGTTATCAAATGCAGTTAAATTCTAACCTAGTTAACTCTATCACGAACTCCAGGGACTATTCCTGTCATTCCATCAAACCTTAACTACAAGGACTAATTGTGTAATTAGCCTAAACTTAATCTTATTTGACTTGGTAAAGTCAAATCCAATCTTTAAGTCATGTTGACTTTTAAAAGTCAACTAACTTGTTCTTAACCTAATTTAAACCTCAAGGACTATTTCTGTTAGTCTCTAATCTTAAGAACCTGAAACTACAGGGACTAAACCTGCAGTTAACCCAAATACGATTTCTGTTTGACTCCAAAAAGTCAAAGCGGCTGATCCGATCAAATTTGCATGCCTCGATGGCTTTCCGTTGGAATTGTAACTGTTATTTCTCGATTAATGGCATTAACGATCATAAATCATCTAATTAATCATCATCATTTGCGAATTATACAGGTTAATAGCCATACTTGGCATAACCATCGACCACGGTCACGGCTGTCATCAAATTCGTTATATTTCTATGTTAGTCCCACAATTTGATACCCTGCACACCTTATATGAACGCCTCTGAAGCTCTTACGCACGATCCTTCGACCGAAGTAACATCAGGAGTTGCCGGCGACCAAATCACCTGCAGTCGGACCTGCTCCTACTCGAACTCCATCAATCTGTCATCCATACCGGTAATTAATCCAATATTTAGCTTCGTTTTAATCCATAAATCGAAAGCGCTTTGCTAATTAGGGCTTACAGCATCATTTCGACCAAGTTTCCGATTCTAGGGTTCATCATAAACCTATTTAATCGAAGTCCACCTTTGACTCTGTTTAAACCCGAATAATCTATACCGTTAGAGTCGTAAACACCTGTGGATTGAAAGCCCTATGAATTAAACCCTTTTCATTATCGGATTAATCAAGATCTAGAACCTACGGTTGTTGATAAAACGATTCGGGGGTTTCGATCTTGGACTCAACCTCAACTCAATTAAACCTTTTGGTCAGATTCGAAAACCTCTAGTAAGTAAAAGCCCCATGATTTCAACTCCAAACATTATCGAATTTGATAAATCTTAATCCGTGTTCTTAAAGCTAGGGTTCGGTTCATGAAACTGAAATTAAAGCCTTTAAACCCGACGTTTTTACAATTAAACCCGATCACAGATTCGTAATGCACCGATTAACAAAAACCCTATGATCCCTAGGTTAACCGTGATTGAAATCGATGGTTTTGGGACTTGTTGGATTCGGTTTGAAAAGGGGGGGATAACACAGGAGTGTTGAGTGTTAAAACCATTTCGGTCTGGGTTTTGTTGCGAATCCCTAGCGGGCGGGACTGGTTAAGGCAGTGTGTTGGTGTAGGTGAGACACGGGTTCGAACCTCACTAACACCATTTATTTTTCTAGCCACTTTTGAGACTATATTTTTATATAAAATATATTCTAATACTATTATGATAATATATTAAATGGTTTTTAGCCCGGGAAACCACCCGTAGGCTCGGGTTTGATTTATAAACCATTTTAACATTATTTCTCCACTTTTAAATAATATATATATTATTTTCAAACCACGACTCCGAATAAATTACATATTTATACTATTTTTCAACCCGTGACTTCCAAGCCAAAAATAATATATATTTTATATTATTTTACTCGAAGTTTATAAACTCTATGAAACATTTTCAGACTAATAAATGATATGATTTTATTGTATTATTTGCTCATGTTTCATCCTCGATCTAAAAATAATATATTTATTATTTTTGACACAAATTATTATTTATAAATCTTGGAAACTTAAAAATAATATATTAGATTATATTACCTTCCTAACCAGTTTAAAAGGCACGAACGTACGAATATAATTATTTATTATTACTATTCATTCGACACAAAACGTATATATCTTAATTATCAAATTAAGAAATCCCTATTACCGTGGACGCGTTCGTCTACTCGTTGTTTCCTAAGCGTATTTTAGGACGTTCCAACTTTCGTGTCGTCGTCGTCACATATTCCCATTTTTATCCCTAATTTATGTGTTTATAATTTTAGGGCATTCGTAAGTCTTTTGAGACTTACACACGTGGTTCCAACTTACTTCTAGTGTGAAACTACCTTCAACGCCAAGCAGGTGAGTTTCACGGCCCCTTTTTACTTGTTTTACTATTGGGGGAGAAACATGCTTACACACAAACGTATTTTACTTGTTTTCCTGTTGAGGAAGAAACAAACATGAACACCAACTATCATACTTTTACTTGTTTTCCCCGTGGGGGAGAAACAGGTACGCAAGCAAATATCATTTTACATGTTTTTCCCGTTGGGGGAGAAAACATGACGCAACTATTTGATTATGGTACTTTATATGATATCAGTGTTGAGGCTAAGCGTAACACACTATCACAGAAAGTCCTCATCTTATATCGGACCGTTAATATGGATCTTAGCGAGGTAATGTTTAGCAGTACTACTGGGTTTGACAAGCCCCACCCGCGTTAGTCGCGCTAACTCGATTGGATATCGAACGGGTGAAATGTTAGCCTACTCACATTTGCCAGAATTGATTGACCTGGCAGGTGGCATACAAACAAAGTCAGCTTCGGTTGCGAGCGCTTTAGTAATACATGAACATAGGCTAGCTACCTATAGATATGCATATTGAATGTACATAATCTGGCAAACACTCTCATATTGCAAACTTGAAACCTGTGAACTCACCAACCTCGTGTTGACACTTTTTCTTACATGTTTCTCAGGTCGCTTTGGCACAGGTTGCACACTTAGGACATGCATGGAGTCCTACTGTCATATCATTCATTTCAAATATTTTAAACAGTTTATTTAATTACATTAATTGACGCTTGTTGCGTGTAATTACGTTTGACTGCATTGTAACGTTTACGCTTCCGCATTAACTCTGAACTTTTATGTTATGGCATTTCAAGTCCCATATAGTGTCGTTTGATGTAACTAATGACTGAGATCCTGGTGTGTCACCTTTCAAACGGTAAAACTCCGTTAGTGGAATTTGGGGGTGTGACATATATTTTGAATTCTTATTATATATTCTTATTTAATATAATTATTATTCTTCTTTAATAATATATTTATAATATCATTATTATTTAATAAGATAGTGGTGCATTTATTAAGAGAGAGACTGGAAAACCAATATGAGGAGGCATGAGGGAGTGACATGTGTCAACCCAAAACCTTTATTTATTAGTATGTATAGATATAGATTAATATAATTATTATTCTTCTTTAATAATATATTTATAATATCATTATTATTTAATAAGATAGTGGTGCATTTATTAGGAGAGAGAGGCGAGAAAACTAATATGAGAAGGCATGAAGGAGTCACATGTGGCACCACAAAATCTTTATTTATTAGTATGTATAGATATATATATATATATATATATAGGGGAATGATCATAAGAAAAATCAATGTGCATGAGAAAACAAAAAAACAACTTATTTAAGGTAAAAAATATTAAAAAATTCATAACTCAAAAATTATAAACTGCTTCAGAGACCTTGTTTCCCACGTCGTCCTCGTTCAAAATAAATAAATAAATAAATAAAAACTCGAAAAGTAGTGGGTTTAGTTTAGCCTTTAGGTTAGGTTTTTGGACGGGTGGGGTGGGGTGGGGTGGGGTGGGGGGTTTAGGTTTTTGGGGGTGGGTTGGGTTTTTGGGTGTACTACACATATGCAGTTGAAGTTTTTTGGTTTTCTCATGAAAATAAATTTTCTAGTGAACTCCCCATATATATGTATATATATAATAGGTTAAAATCTCGTGTATTACACGGGTTAAATTAATAAAATGTTATATACTTGGTAATAAAATTTTTATATTTTTAAAAACCCGTGAAATACCCGGGTTGAATAAACCAGTATATTACATCGGTTGAACTATTTATAGTTAAAAAATAAGTAACCGTAATTAGATTTATATTAAAAATCTAAATTTATTTTTTTAATATTATTATTTAATATGAGAGAGAGAGACGAGAAAAATTGATGCAAATGAACCAGAAATTGACACGTGTTCATACAATTTTATTTATTAATATAAAGATTATTATTTGATATTATTATTTAATATGAGAGAGAAAATTAATATTTAATAGGAGAGAGAGACGGGAAAATAAAGGTGAGAAGTAACCAAAGAGTGACACGTGTCCCCCATTGTTTTCCTTTATTATATAGTGTATATATATAGAGATGTATTCTTTTAAGAACCAACTTTATATAGAGAACTACATAAAACACTTGTACATAGTGCATTGATGATTTAATGAGGTAGTGGGTGGGCGGTTATGTAACCACCTTATGTATGATGATTAAAGCAAAAAGTACAAGTATATTATGTGGTTCTTTTAGTTCTTTCAATTTTTTTGGTTTTCAATTGAATGTCTCCCTATATATATATATATATATATATATATATATGTATATATATATCTATATATAAAAGGGAGGGATATTATAAAAATGCTACAAAGTGTAAAAAGTATTTTAAAAACTCTACCACCACCCCACAAAAGCCTAAAACCTCCCACCCCAGCCCCCCAAAACCTAACCCCCACCACACCTCACTCCAAAAAACCTAAAATCCTAACAAAAAAAAACCCTAAAAAGACGAAAAAGTCGTCTAAAAACACCACCACCACCCCTCAAAAGCCTAAACCTCCAAACCCCCCACCCAAAAAAAAAACCTAACCCCTACCCCACCCCCAAAAACCTAAAACCCCCACCCCCAAAAGCCTAAATACTAAAAGCTAAACCCTAAGACAAAAGCTAAACCCTAAAATCTAAACCCTACAACTAAGATCGTAAAGTTCGACGAGACGGTTCCAACGCCGTCGAAATGAGTAAAATCGGAGTTCGTATGAGGCGGTTATGAGTGTTTTAAACGACTTCTAACACTTTTTGACTTTTTAGCAAAACCTCACACTATATATATATATATGAGAATGTTAAACTAAGAAGTGGTTTCGCTAAGAAACGCTTAGAAGTGGGTCAAACGAACTCCGATTGAGCTCATTCTAGCGACGTTGGAACCGTCTCATCGAACCCTAACCCGGACCCAAAAACCTAAACCCCCTCCACCCGGACCCAAAAACCTAAACCCCCTCCACCCACACCCCAAAAAGCTAACCTCACTCGAAAAGCCTAAAACCACCCCCCAAAACCTAACCCCCCCCCCCCACACACACACAAACCTAAACCCACCCTCCCAAAAACCTAACCCCCACCTCCCAAAAAAACATAAACCATAAAAGCTAACTCTTAAGGCTAAAACCCTAAAATTCAAACATAAAATCTAAAACTTAAAAGCTAAGATGGTAGAGTTCGAAGAGACGGTTCCAACGCCACTGAACCACAAAGTTAGGCGAAAACCGAGAAAACCACATCATTTCAGACAATTTTTTTATTTACGTATACGTATCCAAAAATAATTTTTTTGATTTACATATACGTAACCGCAATTTTTTTGTTTTATGTTTACGTATACGTAACACTATGTGTAAAAATGTTTTTTTGGTAAAAATGTTTAATATTTCATTGATACTATTATAAATAAATAAAAATTGTTATGTGATTGGGTAAAATTGATTTTTTTAGTGTTTTTTTCGGTTTTCGCTTAACTTGTGGTTTTCTCTGGAACCCTCCCCTATATATATATAACAATACTATACTCGTTAGAAAGAATAAAAAACGTTTGATTTTATGCTGAATTTTTTTTTAAAATAATAACGTATTAAAAAGTTACGGACGTTTAAAAAAAATGGCCGAAATGTCATGTGATTTGTATGTGCAAGCTTTTAAGTTGTATTTTCCTATTCTACCCCACCTGGTGGTTTCTAAGTTCCAAGTATTTAACAAAATGTCACCGTGTTAATCTCCACCATAAATCACAATGATCTAATAGCTTAAATTCCTTCCTAGACTTTTTATGGTTTTATCACCTTCTAGTGTAACCTCTACCTATATATAAGAGTAAACTATGGATTTATTCCCTGAGGTTTGGTCTAAATACCGCTTTTAGTCCAATCATTTAAAAATTGCGATTTACATCCAATAGTTACACCATCTGTCTCATTTTTAGCCAATCCACTAACCTCCATCCAGTTATTCTGTTAAGTTAATGTGAAAAGACGAAAATACCCTTAAATTAATTATGTAATATATTAACATGTTTAATAGTTAAACGATTATTTGTGTAACATTTTATATCCTCATTTTATTCCTCATTTTATAAGTCAGCTCCACCTTCATTGCCACCACCACACCCCACCACCGCCACCCCAACCACACCCCACCACCGCCGTCGCCATCTCCATCACTGTCCTCTCTGTAACCCTAGATCTACTGCCTCCATCTCCGCCAGTCACTTGCCAGAGCACCACCGCTAAATAGCACCTTCGCCGGGCCAGACCGCCACCGCCATTTCCATCGCCGTTCTCTCACTCTCTTTCTACTGCTCTTCATCCGTCGTTCACCATCGCTAAACACCAGATCCACCATAATAGATCTTAACATACGTGTACATCTCCATATTCAATTTCTAGCCTTATGAAACTCACATCATACTGAAGGTATTAAAGATTCTAAAATTAATTTTTACCATGGTTCATCACTGAAAAATCGCTTGGAGTTGAGGGTTTTTTAATCAGTTTATCTTGCCATTAGTAATGATGGGGTTCTTGGAGAAGAAACACTTTCAAAATGGTGATGGCGTAACATATTCGTTTGACATGGAGAAGCTATCGTGCATTCCACAGGTTCAAAATTCATTAATCTGGGTTTTGAGATTGTCTGGAGACCTTAACCTTCATGGTCAACAGGCTCAAAAAGCATGAAAATAAAAAATTGGAAATGAAGGTCAAGAATGAAGGTCAAGAAAGAAAGTCTTTATCTCTTGGAGGTGTTGTAAATCAAAAAAACTTAAAATCAAAATCTGGTGGTGTGGTGGTGGGTAATAAGAAAGTAAATTTGGTGAGAAGTGAGGGAGTGGGTGTTTTAATGTACGTTTTTTTTCTATGTAATTTATATTTTATTTAATTTTTTATTATCAATGGTATTTTCATCTTTTCACCTTAACTTAACATAATAATTGGATGAAGGTTAGTAGATCTGTTAAAAATGAGAAAAATGATAAAACTATTGGATGTAAATTACAAAATGGACTAAAGTTACCGCTTTACTCTGTATATAAATAATATGAACTTTATTAACGTTGAAAAACACGTAAGCAATTATTGTACGTTGTACCTTGTAAAAGAAATATATATCGTTTAACATTTAAATCACGTTTAACTTCACAAAAAGATTTTACTTTCTCTCTTTTATCTTCTTGCAAAAGAAATATATATAGCGAATATCTTTTTAAAAAACTTCCAAAAATCGAATGTATATCCAAAAAGCAGATAAAAATAAAATAAAAATAGTCTCCTATTAACTAAAAACCACTTTCGGTGGATATAGCTTAATTTTTAATAAACTTTATATGAAAATATAGAAAAAAAAACATATATTTATATTAAAATTTAGAAATATTAGAGGAAAACTGAATTATATATTAAATAAAATATTGAGATAAAAGATGAAAAAACATTCAAATTTGGTTTGGAGAGGAACTGAGGTTACTTAAAAATAAAATTGTTCTAAAACTATCATATTTTGACGAAAAAATCCAGTTTAAATCGTGGTTTGCTATTCGAGTTACTATTAGCAAGCGACAACAACCATTCTTATGTATCTCAAAATTTTGAGTCATCCTGGTGTTAGGTGATGTTCTTTACTATCAAAGAATAGGATTCAAATCCTATAGTGTGCATGTTATTGTGTATTTATCATAAAAAAAAATATAGGTGGTATTACAAAAAATGAGTTGAGCATGTGTGCATTAGGGAGTGCGCAAAGTTCGATTGGTTTGATTAGTGTGCAGGCAAAAATTTCGACAGATTATCATGATTTGATGAAAAGTTCGTCTATCTCATGTAACTTAGATATTGGTCTGATTTATTCGCCTTGCTAAATGTCATGCCTATATTACACCGCGTCATGGGCAGAAATTTCCCCTCTTTCATTCGAACTTGCCACATGTGTACTTTGGTAGAAATATGTTAAATGTTTGGACTCTATGTAGTCGTTCTACACCCCACGACCTTTGAGGCTTTCTCATTGGGTAACGCTCAATAAGAAAGGGGCGGCGCGGTGTTCCACGTCCCTCACGCCTGGCACATTAGCCACACCATCCACTCATAAGAACCATTACACATAGTCTTAGTGTAATGAATTTCTCGTTAAAAGAACGAGTTGAGCAGTCATGGAACTATAATATAAATATTACTAAGATTTGAATGATACTATTAAAAATCTATTTTCTAAATCCCAACTGGTTTAAAACTAAAAAACAAATAAGAATTATGAGGGGTGTGGAAATAAAGAAAAAGGAGAATGAAAGTCAAGGAAATCAATGTGAAATTAATAGTCTAGGACACCCTTGGAATAGCATCTTTACATCTATGATGCACGTTACCGACACTAAAATATTTTTTTTTTTACTTCAGTTTAAGACTTTAAAAGTATTCTTATTTTTACCTTAAACTTCTTTTCCGCATAATTAATCTTACCCGTATGAAAACTTAAATTATTGTAATATACGTCTCACTACTTAATTTATAGGCTTTTTTATTTGATATACCTCATTTTATTTAAGAATAAACTAGTGGGCATTTACGGGCGCATTGTGGTTGCTCGGTGCTATAAAAAATCAGGGTGTGATGGTATATTCAGAAATCACGAGAAAGTATCGTCGTTATAAAAATGAATGTTAACAAAGACGAAAGCTACCGCGCATTGACGTGTGTTGGTTATGAACATCGAAAAGGTAGATAAAAAGAAAAGCATGTTGCGGCGGTATATTTTAAAAGTTTCACCGAATCATGGGAGAACTCACGTGTTGAATTTACTCATTCACGTATACTTTGTAAACATAGAAATTCATTAATGGAGCGGAAAATTTCATATCATGATATAAACACGTCCAAAACAATTAAAACATTGTCTTAACGTAGCAACTTTCAGAAACATAAACATAATCGGATGCTAGCTCTTCGACGGTTGGGTAACTCTTCTCTGCAAGCCAAGCATCCACAAGCTACCTTCCGACCTATATTTAACTTGATGTGCATAGTAAAAGCCAGCTTCGCTAAGTAAGTTCTAGATTTACATAAAAACATAACATTTAACAAAAGATGAAGGACTTAACACACACATACATCAAAAGTCGGTAAGGCATAACTTTCACAAAACTTCACTTTCAAGTAATACATTATTTTTTTTAATATTTTTGTTTACCTTAACCGTCAATTCACACTTGGTACTATATTTCACGTCTCGTTGACCATAAAATACATTCACCCTTAATTGTTAATTCCATCGGTACTGTACTTCACGTCTCGTTGACCATAAAGTACTAGTAGTGTAACCTAAAGTCCGTTACCTCTAGGATTCCAACTACTAAACCGTGTTTCCTAAGGCTCGTTACCTCTAGGTAGACCAAACACGCTTATGGTTACATTTACCCTACGAAAGACCATCGTCATCCCTTATCACGAAAAACCTTTTTTACAACCGTTGTCTAACCACAAAGGCCTTATAAAGGTGATGTTAAGCATAAAGTAACTTATGTTCCCGAAGAAATCATTCCCTTCCTTTTCCCAGATATAAACAATGTAATGTCTTATAAAAACATTCACCTTCTTCATTTATAAAAAAAACTTACATAAACTTTTGTTAATATTCATAAACATCTTTACTTGCATAAAACATTATTTTGCCTTGCTTTTTTACTTTCTTTAAAACTTCCTTACACAAACGTTTACTAACACACAATTATAGTAAACATTTTAAACAATATGAACACCACCCTAGGGGTGTTCATTATTCGAATCATATTCGAATAAACCGAAATTCGATTCGAACCGAATTCGAATAAAAATTTTGATTTCGAATTTTGGCTTATTCGAATCGAATAATTATTCGATTCGAATAAATAAGTCGAATTCGAATCCTACCCCAATTCGATTCGATTCGAATAAACCGAATTTATATATTATATAATTTTTTATTTTTTTAAATACATAATATCCGTTTATTTAACCTGATTTGAGCTTCTTTTTTTAAAGTTTGTTATTAGCTTCAAATTCAAATCCATAAAAATTTTACCTGGTCATATATTTCCCTAAATCTAATTGTGTTGCATTCAAAACCTAGTTCAGCACTTCAACAACCACACTTGCTCTCTCGCCTCTCTCTAGTCGCTGTAGGCCCACAAACCCTAGTTCTTCAATTGTTCGACTGCTCTGATCGGCTGCTAGGTTGTTCTATTTGCTAAGCTCTACTTGGCTACATTTTTGTTGCAGAATTAACGTTTGGGGCTGCATTTTTGTTGATGTTTTCATGTTGTTTGCACCCCTTTTCATGTTTTTATTAAGTTTTATTAATGTTTTGATGTGGTCATACTTGTTAGAAATGTTTTGGATATTTGGGACCATTGGTTGTAACTTTTTTTATACATAATTTGGATATTTGGGACCGAGTATTTGTAACTTTTTAAATTTTTTTTCAAAAAAATAAAATAGTAATTCGGTTTATTCGAATAGATTCGAATTCGATTCGATTTGAATAAGCTTATTCGAATCGGTTTAAGTGATTTATTATTCGAAACGAATCGAATTCGAATCCAGAAAAAAAATTCAAATTCGAATAACCCGATTCGATTCGTTTGAACACCCCAACACCACCCCATCTCAAAACCATCGTGTAGCAAAACCATTTCGTCATAAATCTTTCACGAAATTCGGTCGTAAAACTGTCACAAAAGACATTCTCCTGCAAATATGTCGAACCGTTGCATCACAAATCTAGTGTTATTCTGTTGCGAACTTGTTATTCCGTTGCAAAACCATGCCGCCAAAATTCTTTTGCAAAGTTGATGTGTGAGTTCACGGATGGATTTAGTCAAACTAATGAAATCTGAAACTCAAATTAACCAAATGCTAAAACTGATAATACAAGAAGACACAAAAGTTAACATATATATTCCAAATAACAATAAAACACATATTCCATTTTAAAAACAAGACACAAAAGTGAACTTATTCCATATAACAATAAAGCATGGATTATGACCTTATTATAGCACACATAAACACGTGGAATATGACCTTATTATACCACAAAGAAAATTACTCGAGCATTAGGAACCAAACATAACCAACTAGATGGATATGCTGTTTGGAACACCTCTCCCGGTGACACCGTTTTCAGAATACGGTTTGAGAAGTTGATACGGAACCACCCCTGCACCACAACGATTCCTCAAATTGGGATCGGTGTTCCTCGAGTCTATGATTGCTTCCAGCTCGTTTAGCCTTCCACGGAACTCATCAAATGCTGCCTTTATAGCGGGCTCTGCCTCCCATGCCGCCTCAATATTTCCACCGATATACTCTTCATCTGGTGAATGACTTGATAAAACATCAAAAATCGCCATCACTTTTGTAGCTTGGATTTGCGAGGGAAAACATTTCAGTAAAACATCCTCGGGTCGTTTTATAAACGACTGCCACTCTTCATCTGTGGGGTCTTCGTTAGGCATTTTGGTTCTCGCAATTGTCGGCTTGTTGGGGAAGTAACCCCCGAAATCATATTGACCAAAATTTATCGCCGAATGTTGGCCCGAAGACACCCATATGATAGTGGAAACAATTCCAATCAAATCTTCTTGGGTTTTGAGTTGCGGCCACCATGGTTCATCTTTCTTGTCTCCATGACCAACCGTACGGATTTCATTCCACCATGCTTGAAGCTCTTCATCAGATTCTACTAGATACGCTTGTGGGTAATAGTGGTTGACATAAGAAGTTACCCATTGTTTAATGGCATCAAAAATGAGTAAACCATCATTTGCAAATGGGTAATCCTCAATTGTTAGTTTTACACCATGTGGTGCAGTTGGATCTTCAACCGCCAAACCCCTAAACATTGCCATACAAAACAATTAGCTTGATCTAACTCCTATTTGTTTTTCCCTTTTTTTTAAGTATTATTATTGTTGTTGTATTTTTTTTATACAGAAGGACTACCTGCTAATTAGGTCAGCCGGAAGTGCTTCATGATCGAAACGCCATTGCTTATCATAGGCATCAGAGGAAATTTGCATACAATATTTTTCGGAAGAAAACGTCGCCTCTATGATACCCATGGCATTGACAAGGGTTAGTCTAGCTAGAGCATTGATTTGCATAGTGTAACGGAAATGAGGGAGAAGTAGTCGTCGAATCGGATGCATTTGGCTAAGCTGGCGGTTGGTAGCAATTATGTAAGGCTCTGTAACACAATGTGTTTTTAGCCTGCATTGTTATAGAAATTCAAACAAGTCAATTGATTAAGGAAGGTACACAAAGATACAAACATGTAAATTGTTATAGGAAAAAAGGGAACTAACCAATGGGCAACATATTGGTGATAACCAGAATCATGAGCAAGGACATGAGCCTTAGCTAGTTTCCATAGCCATGCTCCAGTGGCGTCCCAGGCGGGTGTGTAGACATGTTTCCACAATGGTTTCTCATCGGATGGTGGGCGAGTCAACTCAATGGCTAGTGGTCTCAGTGTTCCATTAGGATTAAGGAACATTAAAGTTCTTGAACCGTAGAGAGTTTGTCCTTCAATCTTTCTTGTTTTATTTACATAAGGCAAGAGCAGATCATGGTGGTCCAACATGAACAGTTTCTTTTGTGCTAAAGCCTACAAGAACATAATTGTTTGTTTTAATATTAATAAAATAATTAACTTCATATAATTGATGAAGTAATTGGTTTTCTCTTTTTTATTACCTCCTCAAGAGTCATGACACCTTTAATCTCTTCCTCTACAATCTCCTTTGTGATTGCTGATTCAGCTGCTCCGTAGACTTCAGGGTCCAACTTACTCGTCAATGGCCATTCCTAGATATATATGCACACATGTCATAATCATTTTCACAACATCTCGTCAATCGCAACGACTTTTAACATAAACATACCGTAACCAACTGTATGCTACAAGGACTGATACCAGCAAGCGTTTGTCGACAAAATTCCTCATCACGGAACCACGCGAACGTGTCTCCTGCGATTAATACACAAAAAACATAAACTAACAAACATGCACAAAGACACAAAAGATGCAAAAATGATAAATGCTTACTGTCAATGATTTCAGGGGTCTCAAACTGAATAATAGTATTTGTAGTATCAGCTGCTTTTTTGATAAGTGTTGGTAAAACACTAAGAAGTCCATTGTCAGGGGAAGGAACATTGACACCTTGATTATAAAGCAAGTCTATGGATGTGAATAACGGAAACCCCTTGTCTTTGTCTGTCACAATTGAGTCTAGAGTTGGTACAACTGCATGGAGCACAGAGTACAAAGTCCTGGCTCCAAAGTTAACTCCCTTTATCTCTGAAAAGTCTTCATCCGCCGGTATATAAAAAGGGAGTGTAGTTCTTGTTTCCGTTAATGGATCTGTGATTCAATATTTTTGCTAAGTAAATTCATCGAAAATTCTAAATCCAATGCATACATTGGTGTAGTCGGAATATAGTGTACCTTTAGAGGACATCTTGCGACCAGTACGACAACGCCTAGGGTAAGGACGTTCCTCGCCACCTAGCACTGGCCGTTGTAAAGTTAAGTCGTCGTCTGGAGCTCCAAGGTCATTGTATACATCATAATCGTAAATCCTCTCAAATGATTGACGCTCGCCTTCGCCGTTGCCTCGAAGCGATTCCATATCTTTCGTTCTTAATGACTTCAATGCTGCTGGCGTTTCTGATGGAAGATAAGACTACACGAAAGAAATAACTAGTCATAACTCAACATCGACAACTATTATCTAGAAAATGTAGATAAGATTAAGATTGACCTTGTCGGTGAAAAAGATTCTTTTATCGGGGTTATCATCTTTGGAGTGAACCCAAGATTCACATGTGAAGGTGACATCGTTATTAAGAACAATGTTCTTGAAGAACATCTTTTTGCTATACTCGTTTTGTACCAACACAGCTCCTATTTCTCCAAAATCTTTCGGGACATCAAAGTCACATTTATATGTGTAAACACTAATGTCAAAATCCAATGCTTCGTATCTTGCATACGCCTGCACCGTCTTTTGCTTTCCATTTGCTGTGTCAAGTAAATAAAAATCTATACCTTTTAACATGCTATTTTACGGTGAAAGTGAATTTAAATTTTGATTTAATTACATTGAATTAGGTTAATCACTTTCATTTTCATAAATCCAATCATACCCAATGCAGGCAATTGATGACATAAAAAACAAAATATATAAAACTTTTGTTACTCAATACGTTCATTCAAATCTCCGTACTTATGGTAATTGAAGTTTTTTTTTTTAAATATATAAAACTTTTATATTTTTTTCTTTTTTCAGAACGGATATAATTTTCATCAAATATGTATTTATAATTTAACTTATTTCCAGATTTCATAACTTTATGTATATTTTCTACAAAAGTTTCCGACAAAAGAAATTTTCCACAAGTTAGCGACAACTTTCCGACAAAACAAAAACAAAAAAGTAACCATAAGATTTCTTACATTTTTATTTAATAAGTTAACTTATTTATTTATTATAATCGTCGGAATATTATCGTAAATTACCGATAAAAGGATTTTGTCGCTAATTCGTCGGAAAATTAGTCGGGACTTTGTCGTAAAAAACATTTTTTATATGGTTTTTTCCAACAAACACTTTTTGTCGGAACCTTGTCGCTAACGACCAATTACGACAAATTTCCCACGAAATCTGTTGTCGAAAATTTTTCAGTTTTTTTATAGTGTAGGTCAATATCATTTTATTTTTTTCTTTATCAAATATTTTCTTAAATATAATAACGTTAGGAGAATATAATAATACTATTTAAAGAAAACTGTATACGTACGATCAAGGTCATTAGAAACCAGCTCCAAAGAAAAAGACCGGCCTAGAAGATCAGAGATACCATCAGCAACACCACCAAGACTTACACCAGCAAGAGCGGAGCTAACAGTTGGTTGGACGGTGATAACACACTTGACGGTGGTGGTGTCCTTGGTAATGAAGGGAATCGATATGGCTTTAATGTTACCGGCAACAGAGGTGGATCGATCACCGGTTGTGTTGGTTTTCTTAGTGGACGTGTGATGGCGTAAAATGGCGGGGGAGTATGCGGAGGAGGATGATTGGTTGGCGGAGCCACCGCTGATAAAACGCTTCTGGATCGGCGGTAGGTTGAGAAGGGAATGGGACTGGTTGAATATAGACGTCTGCATGATTTTCTTTGGTTCTATTTCCTCACTACACTCTTTCCCTTGTATTTTGTGATTTGAAAGTTTAAACAAGAACCTTTATTTATAGGGGAGGAATGCATGTTTTTTAGGTGTTTTTTTTTTTTGGAGAAAGTGTCGGCCATGAAGGACTGATTTCCTTTTTAATCCATGTGTTATTAACTATTATTATGGTTTTATTGATATTTTGTAATGTAGTATGGGTACATTGCATTTAACTACTATGTAAAATATCTAATACAAATAACACAAAAATAACTAAGTTTCGGTTAGGTAACAAGTCGGGTTGTAAAAGGTTGATATGTTTAAGTTATTTAATAATGATTTTGTTTGGGAGGATTGTAAATAAGATTTTTTTTTAAAATAAACATACAGAAAGTTAACTTCTCCAAAATATACATTGACTGTTCAAATTTCTAAAAAGAATTTGTACTCTTAGCGTGAAAACACGTTATAATTCCGGATTTGGTGGAACAAAATTTGGAGTTGGTAAGATTAAGATAACCATCACCTTTTGTTATTTGATGTTTGACTTTCGTTGCGCGCATGTTTGACTTTCGCATGAAAGTTTTGCTCAGATTTGTTTCGGTTTATTATTAGATTAGTTTCTGTTTTATTCGTTTTGTATCTAAACAGATTTGTATCATTAGTTTTAGTTATCAATGAGTATCATAAAATTCCCCAATATTTTCTCTCATTTACTTATCAAAGCATGATCTGCTCGATTTTGTGTTTGTTCATTTGATTTTCATTGCTTAATCATCTCACTTTCACTTTTAATTATGCTTGGTGATTGAATTCGTTCAATCTCCGGTTATTTTGATCGTAAATTCTTCAATTTGCATCCAATTACTCAAGCTCGTCTTGATTTGATTTTCTTTCACATCATGAGCTGTTTTTGTGCTTGTTTTCGGCTCTCTTTAGCATCATTGCTTCCGCATTTGTTTCGATATGCGATCGATTCGGTTTAGTTTCATTTTGATCTTCATCTTCTGACTTTGAAGATTTGAATGTTCGAAGGTTTTACCTCCAAATCTACAACAGATTTGAGTTTCTTGCTGCTATTTTTCATCTTTGTAACATTCAAAAAGTTCAACTTTTATAATTTTTACATAGAACAAACGAAATAAAGAGTTGATGGACTAAATGGTAATTAAATTTCTAAAGAAGGGAAATTTTTCTTGTTTTAACCTAGCCGCCACCCACTAGTCACCCCATTTCTCTTTTCCAATATACAACTTGTGAGAACTAAGAAGGGAGGGAAGGAGGGAGGGTAGATAAAAAGGATTTCCGAGCTTGCATCTTGCCCTGATTCGGTTGAAGATCGATGAAGGAAGATAATACAAAGATCTACACGAGTTTGAGTTAAAAACAAACCTCTAAATCTCATGTTTTTGTTCAAAATGGGTTTAAGGTAAAGAGGTTTTAATCCAAAATGATTGCATTTTTACGTATGAAACAACTTAAAAACCTTAGTCTGGCATCATGGATACTAAACAAATGTTTTGAAAAATAAAAGTGAGAAACTTGACGCATTAATCGAATTAGAAATCATCATGCAAAATAGTTGGGGTTTTCTATGTAAAAAGGGAAGAACCGAGTATTTGCACTAGTACTCGTGCGTATATTTAGGGTAAACCCAAGAATACCCTTAAACGAATACCGGAGTATTCGCATGAATTCTCTAGGACCAATACTAGAGTGTACACATGAATGCTCCTGGGAAATACTAGGAGTATTCGCATGAATTCCCTTATGCAAATACTTAGGAGTGTTTGCAAGGATACCCAAGGGCGAGTACCGGAGTAATCGCAAAGATGGATGCGAATACTTAGTGCGTATACTGCCTTTGAACTTGAGATTTCACTTAATATACTTGTACTGATATGACATAGTTGATAGAGCCTACAGACTTTACTAGAACTCGGTATTCATAATCAATTGCGACAGGTGAATTCTAGATGCCCTTTTTAATGAAGTTTTATAATGTTTGGGCCAAGATATATACTTGTATGTTAATAAATGTTTTATGATGTAATGTTAAACGAATATGCCCCCTTTATGTGATGATGTGTAATAAATGACTAGATGCTCTAATGCACTAACATGATGCATGTTAAACGGCTGCCTTTGTAGCAAACAGATGACTAAACGACTACCTACAGACGGTACGAATTACGGCTGCTCTTACAGACGATGCGAATTACGGCTGCTCTTACAGAAGGTGCGAATTACGGCTGCTTATGTAGACGGTACGGATCACGACTACTTACGTAGACGGTACGAAAAATTATGGCTAATTATGTAGACGGTACGAAGAATTACGGCTACTTATGTTAGATGGTGCGAATTACAGCTATTTATGTAGACGGTACGAAAAATTACAACTACTTATGTAGACGTTACGTAGAATAACGGCTACTTATGTAGACGGTACGAATCACGGTTGTCTTCGTGCCAAACAGTACGTAATGAGATGATTATCTTTATGTGGTTGTGAAGGTAAAAAATTAACACACGTTATGCTTGTGAAGGTCAAAAACGGAAATAGAACCTACATTGTTTAGCAAAACATTTCAATTAAATAAATTTGTACTCCTAAACTCTAATTTTCAGGCTTAAAATGTCATTAATTAGAGCAAGTTATCACACGAGGTGAAACGCCCCAAAACGGGTACATCTCATAGTTGGCACACAACATAACAAACATAGTTCTTAAACCGGAAATCAGAATCTATTACAGCGGAAGTCTTTAATTCAAATCATTCATCAAACTATAACATGAAATATTGTCTATAACATGAACTATCAGGATTGGAAATGTCAGTCTTCAATACCGCAGCCCGATGTCCATGCTATCCAGCCCACATGGCTCTTTTATCTTTCTTTAGCTTTACCCTTTTTACCTGTCATGCATACTAAAAGTCAGCTAACGCTGGTGAGTTCTCTCTTTACTTTAAACTGTAAACTTTATCTTTGGTAGCTTAGTTTTATTAAAATAAAATAAGCTTTACTTTCACTTTCTTTGAAATAAACTTTTAACTATTACTTTAAAACTTTACAACGTTACAGTTATAAATCTGTTACGTTACTATCTGTCATTAAAACTTTATCTTTAAGGAAACCCGTTAGGGTGTCCCACTGTACTCTGTCTATCATTTCACTTATACTTGACAAGTGACTTTATCATACTTTAACTATCACATATGGATCGTGGTCCGAGGACCAGATCCCTATCTTGCTTACACCTCAGGGTAAGACTTTTACTTTAGCGCTGCCCACACCTCAGGGTGGGACTTTCTTTCTCGCTTGCACGTTAGTGCAAGACTCCTTTAGCATTGCTCACACCTCAGGGTGAGACTTTCTCGCTTACACCGAAGTGAAGACTCCTTTAGCATTGCTTACACCGAAGTGTAAGACTCCTTTAGCATTGCTTACACCGAAGTGTAAGACTCCTTTAGCATTGCTCACACCTCAGGGTGAGACTTCTACTTTAGCATGCCTGCAGGACTTTCTACTATGCAACTACTATGCAATGCAATTACACTATTACACAAATAGAAATGCAATCACATAACTTTCATATAGACAAATAACACATATTAACACATAAGCATATAACATGGTATTTGTCACTGTCACTGTCACTGTCACTGTCGAGTTGTACCGAAGTACGGCTCCTTTATCATTCTTTCTTTAGCTCATTGTTATCTTTCAAAAACTTGTTTAAAAGATAATACTATGCTCTTTTGTTCTTTATCTTTCATTTTATAAAAATAACATTTTTATAAAATACTTTACTTTGCCTTTCATTTTATAAAAATAACATTTTTATAAAATACTATACTTTGCCTTTCATTTTATAAAAATAACATTTTTATAAAATACTATACCAGTATGCATGCCAGCCCAAAACCATTAGGAAAAAGGGCAATAAGAACTCACCAGATGAATCGTTTCTGTTTACACCTAGCCGGTTCCTGAATGTCACTATGGTCACCCACAATCTGTATAATCAAGTCATAGGCGTAAGGCTGTGTTCCTAGGGGACACTTAGACATTACTAGGCTTGACTCAGATGTTTCGGGTCATGGTTTCATTATCGAAACTAGGTAGTTTCGAGTCCTGGCTCCTTATCGAAACTATGTAGTTTCGAGCCCTGGCTTCTTATCGAAACTAAGTAGTTTCGAGTCACTGCTTCTTATCGAAACTAAGTAGTTTCGAGTCACTGCTTCTTATCGAAACTAAGTAGTTTCGAGTCGTATGACTTATATAAATTCTTAGTTAAGGTCTTGGGTCTATATCGAAACTATGGTAGTTTCGATGGGTCTGCTCCTGTCGAAACTAGGTAGTTTCGATAGATGCGTCCATATCGAAACTAGTAGTTTCGACTGTGCAGTCTTCTTCCCCAAACAGAACCCTAGATCTGGTCCCTTTGTTCTAATCGATCAAGCTTTGAACTTTTTACGTTCGAAATGTTCCATTTTCCCCCATGAACCCAAACCCGTGGTTTGTTTCCAGTTTCACACGTAAAAATCTAAACCTTTACTCGATTATTAACCCGAAACCCGAAAGTTACAAAAACTCAGATTTAGGCATAATAATTACCTGTTACAGCTTCCTTCTCGTTTCTTTATGCTCCAGAGATGTTGAGCAACAATCCTCGAGACTTTGAGCTTGATCCCGAGCTTTCTCTCTCTAGACCCAAACTCTCACTCTCTCTTTCTCTCACTAGAAACTTGCGTGACAAGTGTGGTGAATGAGGGAGAGGCTGATGGCTGCTGCTATGAAGGCTCCCTGTCATTTTTCGGGCCCATGGGCCGAAACTTTGGCCAAGCCCACTTTGTTTCCTTTATTTGGGTTTCTATTTATTTTGGGATGTTACAAGTCTACCCCTCTTACGAAAGGTTTCGTCCTCGAAACCTGTTATAAGTCAAACAGGTGCGGGTACGACTCTTTCATTTCTGTCTCGGTTTCCCATGTAGCTTCCGAACCTTTACGATGCTTCCATTGTACTTTGACTAACTGTATCACTTTATTCCGTAACCGCTTTTCTTTCCTGTCTAATATGGCGACGGGTTCCTCGATGTAATTGAGGCTATTATCTATCTCGATGTCGTCAAGTGTCACGTGTGCCGATTCGTCGGCCAGGCACTTGCGCAAGTGCGACACGTGGAAGGTTGGGTGAATTCCACTCAGCTCATCAGGTAATTCTAACCGGTAAGCGACTTCACCAACCCGTGCTAGTATTTTGAAAGGCCCGACGAATCTTGGGCTTAACTTCCCTCTCTTTCTGAATCGTATGATCCCCTTCCAGGGAGATACTTTCAATAGTACTTGATCCCCGACCTTGAATTCGATTGGTCTTCGCCTTTTATCCGCGTAGGACTTTTGACGGTCCTGTGCAGCTTTCATTCTGGCCTTGATCTGGTCAATCTTTTCAGAGGTTGTTGTGACTACCTCTAAACTCCCCAACTCTTTCTGTCCTACCTCGCCCCAACAGACCGGGGTTCGGCACCTTCTACCATACAACATTTCGTAGGGCGGCATACCAATCGTGGTGTGGTGACTGTTGTTGTAGGAGAATTCTGCCAACGGTAGGTGACTATCCCAACTGCCACCGAAGTCTATAATGCATGCGCGGAGCATATCCTCTAACGTCTGGATGGTCCTTTCTGATTGACCATCCGTCTGTGGATGATAAGCCGTGCTGATGTTCAGTCTTGTACCCATTGACTCGTGAAATCTTTTCCAGAACCTCGATGTAAATCGGGTGTCCCGGTCAGATACAATTGATAACGGTACGCCATGTCGAGAGACAATTTCATTGATAAATACTTCTGCCAACTTCTCAGATGAATACGTTTCGCGAATTGGCAAGAAATGTGCACTCTTTGTCAGACGATCCACTATAACCCAAATCGTATCATGGCCTTTTGCTGTGCGGGGCAGCTTTGTAATAAAGTCCATGGTGATACGCTCCCACTTCCATTCGGGTATTTCCAGAGGCTGGATCTTCCCGTACGGTTTCTGATGCTCTGCTTTAACTTGTGAGCAAGTCAGACACTTGCTTACATATCCGGTCACATCATTCTTCATGTTAGGCCACCAATACTCTTTCTTCAAATCCTGGTACATTTTCGTGGTTCCTGGGTGGATGGAATATCGAGACTTATGGGCCTCGTCAAGTACTTTGGCCCTAAGCTCTCCGCCCTTCGGTACCCACATGCGACCACACCTGGTCCTCACTCCATGAGTGTTTAACTCTAACTTTGTCTGTTGACCGACCATTCTTTCTTTCTTTATGTTCTCTTCCTTTAGTGCTTCCTTCTGTGCTGCTTCTAGCTCTGTCATAAAATCTGGGGTTATCACTAACTGGTACGCTTTTACCCTAATAGGAGAATGATTCTCCTTACGACTTAGGGCATCAGCGACCACATTCGCCTTTCCCGGGTGGTATAGGATCTCACAGTCATAGTCTTTCAGCAATTCTAACCACCGCCTTTGCCGCATATTCAGGTCTTTCTGTTCGAAGAAATACTTCAAGCTCTTGTGATCCGAATAAATCGTGCATTTCACCCCGTAGAGGTAATGCCTCCAAATCTTTAACGCAAAAACAACTGCCGCGAGCTCCAAATCGTGAGTCGGGTAGTTAATTTCGTGGATCTTTAGCTGTCGTGACGCATACGCGATCACCTTTCCCCTCTGCATCAAAACACACCCTAACCCTTGTCCCGATGCGTCAGAATATACCACCAGGTCCTCGTTACCGTCGGATAGTGCTAACACTGGGGCTTGGGTCAACTTCTTCTTTAACTCTTCAAATGCTTTGGACTGAGCCTGACCCCATTCGTACTTTACTTCTTTACGTGTCAACTTTGTCAGTGGCGAAGCTATTCTCGAGAAGTCCTGAATGAACCTTCGATAGTAACCTGCCAATCCCAGAAAACTCCGAATCTCGGTTGGCGTCTTCGGGGTTTCCCATTCCTGTACTGCCTCTATCTTAGCCGGGTCAACCATAATGCCGTCTGCGTTGATAACGTGACCTAAGAATTGGACTTCCTTAAGCCAGAACGCGCATTTGGAGAACTTGGCATACAACTTTTCTTTTTGTAGCGTCTCTAGTACTTCTCGAAGATGACAAGCATGATCACCTTCACTTTTCGAATAAATGAGTATGTCGTCTATAAACACTATCACCGACCTATCTAGCATCGGTCTACACACCTGGTTCATCATACTCATGAATGCTGCCGGAGCGTTCGTCAAGCCGAAAGACATCACGCGAAACTCGTAATGCCCATAACGCGTGCGAAACGCTGTCTTAGGTATGTCCTCTTCTCTTACCTTTAACTGATGATATCCCGACCGCAGATCGATCTTGGAGAACCATCTGGCGCCCTGTAGTTGGTCGAACAGATCATCGATCCTTGGTAGCGGATATTTGTTCTTTACTGTACGCTTGTTCAACTCTCTGTAGTCGATGCACATTCTCATGGCACCATCTTTCTTCTTTACGAACAGAACCGGAGCACCCCATGGAGAAATGCTTGGTCTGATAAATCCTCTATCCAAAAGTTCTTCCAACTGTACCATCAGCTCTTTCATCTCCAGAGGTGCAAGTCGGTACGGTGCTTTAGCCACGGGCTGGGCACCTGGCACTAAGTCTATCTGGAACTCTGTCTCCCGGTCAGGTGGTAACCCAGGCAACTCCTCAGGAAACACCCCCGGAAAACTACATACAACTGGTACGTCTTTTAACTCTCTCACCTTTACATCATTGTCTATCACATAGGCCAGGTAGGCCTCGCATCCGCGCCCTATATACTTCTCTGCCTTTATCATTGATATGACGTTCGTTAGTGAACCGTCGCGATCCCCGTACACCAAAACCTCACCACCGTCTGGAGCTTTGAGCTGAACTATCTTTCGTCTACATATTATCCGGGCTTCGTTGGCAGCTAACCAATCCATACCCAAAACTATATCGAATCCTCCCAAGGTCATAACATACAACCTAACTGGGAATCTATGGCCATGAATCTTTATCGTGCAATTATCTACCAATTCACTTACTATCGTGGTCTTGCCCACTGCGGTTTCCACATTAAAGGCCTGCTCTACTCTAGTAACTTTGCATTTCATTCTTTTACACTTAGAAGATGATATAAAACTCCTACTGGCACCCGAATCAAATAATACTGAAACATAAGTGTGGTCAAGGATGAACGTACCTGACACAACATCTGGGTCTCCCCTAGCCTCCTCCTGTGTCAGTGCATACGCCCGGGTCCTTGCCTTCGGCTTCTCAGGTTCTTTACCCTTCTCGGTGCCAGTAGCCTTGGGTTTCCGACAGTCTTTGGCCATGTGGCCAGGTATCCCGCAGTTATAACAAGACTGTGCCCCGGGACACTCTCGAGAGTAGTGTCCGGTCTTTCCGCACCTATAGCACATATTTAACCCAACTCGGCACTCGCCCGAGTGCTTCCTGCCACACTTAGCACATTCAACCCCATCTTCAATCCTCAGTTTCTTCGTCTCCGGCCCCGCCCACTCTTTAGCTGGCCGTTTAACGGCATTGGTCACTTTCTTCTCAGTAGGCAGTGGGTCTGCGGATTCGAAGTCATCATAAACTATCCCAGCAAGTGATACCACAGATTCAAAACTCGTGGGAGCATTAGCTTTCACGTGCACACGGACTTTCTGTGGTAGTCCCTTGATGTAGTACTTAATCCTCTTTTCCTCAGTGTCCACCAGATGTGGAACCAGCTGAGCCAACTCTTGATATTTGGAGGTATACTGGCGATGAGTCATACTACCAGCACAGAGCCCCAGAAATTCCCTCTCAACTCTGTCAATCTCGTTCTGCGGGCAGAACTTAGTGATTAGCAGCTTTTTCATGTCGTCCCATTTCATCTTTTTCATCTCAGCAGAAGACTTGATTCTTTCGATCGATCTCCACCAGCTTAATGCCTCATTAGTGAATGAGTGAGCGGCAAACTTGACCGCTTGATCATCACGGCACTCACTAATGTTGATCACCCCATTCATTCTCTCTATCCACTCAAAAGTGGCAACAGCATCTTTCCGTCCATCATACTTCGGCGGGTCACACCCCCGAAAGGACTTATAGTTGCAACCCCGGGTTGCCATTTCACAATCAGAATCATCACTGTCAGTGACTCCAAGTCTCTTGCTGCTTTCCTCTTTCGTTTCTTTCTTCCCTATATTAAACTCTTTAAGGGCCTCGCCCAATGCTTCTGGTAGAACTTTCTTCAAGATTGAAGTAACCTCTGCCGCTATAGCTTCTTTCACAATCGGTTCCAACTCAAGCTCCTCATTAGGGGCATTGTTAGGAGCCGACACATGGTTCCCACTATCATTAAGCTCCACATGCACCGATTCAGCTTCGTTGCGGGAGTGCTCACTTTCTTCAGGACGGTTCCGGTTACCTGGAGGTCGGCCTCGACGACCAGTACGACCCCCAGTGCGACCTCCTCTCTTTGCTCTAGCCATTTAGTGTCTACTGTGAACAAAGATAGCTCGTGTTATCAAGATAGGTAACAATTTAGAACACCTCGAGTACTGTAAATTACTAATTACAGAGACCGGTATGAAATTACTAATTTACTTTACTACTCGGGTTCTGAACATTTCCTTTCCGAGTAACATTTGCATCCAAGTTCAGAGTTTCTACTATAAGGCACGTACTATCTACTGTCTACTGTCTGTGCTAAGGCATGTACTATGTACTATTTATGCTAAAGCATCTACTATCTGCTACCTGTACTAAGGCATTATTGTCTATGTTCTATGTAAGGACATTGACTACCTTCTGTCTACTATCTTTCCATGGACGGGCTGCTCCGACTGACATTCCTTTCCTTCCTTTGCTTTGTCCCATTCTCAGTTTAAGTTCAGACATTATCGCAAATGTCTGAATCTCTCAAACTATGGCTCTGATACCAACTTGAAACGCCCCAAAACGGGTACATCTCATAGTTGGCACACAACATAACAAACATAGTTCTTAAACCGGAAATCAGAATCTATTACAGCGGAAGTCTTTAATTCAAATCATTCATCAAACTATAACATGAAATATTGTCTATAACATGAACTATCAGGATTGGAAATGTCAGTCTTCAATACCGCAGCCCGATGTCCATGCTATCCAGCCCACATGGCTCTTTTATCTTTCTTTAGCTTTACCCTTTTTACCTGTCATGCATACTAAAAGTCAGCTAACGCTGGTGAGTTCTCTCTTTACTTTAAACTGTAAACTTTATCTTTGGTAGCTTAGTTTTATTAAAATAAAATAAGCTTTACTTTCACTTTCTTTGAAATAAACTTTTAACTATTACTTTAAAACTTTACAACGTTACAGTTATAAATCTGTTACGTTACTATCTGTCATTAAAACTTTATCTTTAAGGAAACCCGTTAGGGTGTCCCACTGTACTCTGTCTATCATTTCACTTATACTTGACAAGTGACTTTATCATACTTTAACTATCACATATGGATCGTGGTCCGAGGACCAGATCCCTATCTTGCTTACACCTCAGGGTAAGACTTTTACTTTAGCGCTGCCCACACCTCAGGGTGGGACTTTCTTTCTCGCTTGCACGTTAGTGCAAGACTCCTTTAGCATTGCTCACACCTCAGGGTGAGACTTTCTCGCTTACACCGAAGTGAAGACTCCTTTAGCATTGCTTACACCGAAGTGTAAGACTCCTTTAGCATTGCTTACACCGAAGTGTAAGACTCCTTTAGCATTGCTCACACCTCAGGGTGAGACTTCTACTTTAGCATGCCTGCAGGACTTTCTACTATGCAACTACTATGCAATGCAATTACACTATTACACAAATAGAAATGCAATCACATAACTTTCATATAGACAAATAACACATATTAACACATAAGCATATAACATGGTATTTGTCACTGTCACTGTCACTGTCACTGTCGAGCTGTACCGAAGTACGGCTCCTTTATCATTCTTTCTTTAGCTCATTGTTATCTTTCAAAAACTTGTTTAAAAGATAATACTATGCTCTTTTGTTCTTTATCTTTCATTTTATAAAAATAACATTTTTATAAAATACTTTACTTTGCCTTTCATTTTATAAAAATAACATTTTTATAAAATACTATACTTTGCCTTTCATTTTATAAAAATAACATTTTTATAAAATACTATACCAGTATGCATGCCAGCCCAAAACCATTAGGAAAAAGGGCAATAAGAACTCACCAGATGAATCGTTTCTGTTTACACCTAGCCGGTTCCTGAATGTCACTATGGTCACCCACAATCTGTATAATCAAGTCATAGGCGTAAGGCTGTGTTCCTAGGGGACACTTAGACATTACTAGGCTTGACTCAGATGTTTCGGGTCATGGTTTCATTATCGAAACTAGGTAGTTTCGAGTCCTGGCTCCTTATCGAAACTATGTAGTTTCGAGCCCTGGCTTCTTATCGAAACTAAGTAGTTTCGAGTCACTGCTTCTTATCGAAACTAAGTAGTTTCGAGTCACTGCTTCTTATCGAAACTAAGTAGTTTCGAGTCGTATGACTTATATAAATTCTTAGTTAAGGTCTTGGGTCTATATCGAAACTATGGTAGTTTCGATGGGTCTGCTCCTGTCGAAACTAGGTAGTTTCGATAGATGCGTCCATATCGAAACTAGTAGTTTCGACTGTGCAGTCTTCTTCCCCAAACAGAACCCTAGATCTGGTCCCTTTGTTCTAATCGATCAAGCTTTGAACTTTTTACGTTCGAAATGTTCCATTTTCCCCCATGAACCCAAACCCGTGGTTTGTTTCCAGTTTCACACGTAAAAATCTAAACCTTTACTCGATTATTAACCCGAAACCCGAAAGTTACAAAAACTCAGATTTAGGCATAATAATTACCTGTTACAGCTTCCTTCTCGTTTCTTTATGCTCCAGAGATGTTGAGCAACAATCCTCGAGACTTTGAGCTTGATCCCGAGCTTTCTCTCTCTAGACCCAAACTCTCACTCTCTCTTTCTCTCACTAGAAACTTGCGTGACAAGTGTGGTGAATGAGGGAGAGGCTGATGGCTGCTGCTATGAAGGCTCCCTGTCATTTTTCGGGCCCATGGGCCGAAACTTTGGCCAAGCCCACTTTGTTTCCTTTATTTGGGTTTCTATTTATTTTGGGATGTTACACGAGGCCACAAGTTTGTAGCATTTAGAATAATTCGGTTTAGGCAAATAAAAAACCTAGCAAATTGTGTCGAAGTTACAGAAACTTCATAAATTAAACATATGCTAAAATTAACAGATCAAACTGACTAACAACAAAATTCGAAATACAAGTTATAAAAATTGAAGTGCAAGTCAGACGATAACCGTAAGTCAAAATCCCAAAATCATAAAAGTACGACCAAATCGCATTCAAAGTTAGAAATAATGCGAGAGCAAACATAACAAAACGAATCATTCACTTTTTCAATTTAAAAATATATATATAAGAAAATGATATAAATGTACTGTTATAATTTGATTTTCATGAAATTCAAACAAAAAACTATAAAAAAAATTCGTTTATATACATACCTACACATGTGTAGGTTTTTTTACCTACACATCTGTAGCAAACTTTTAAATTCAATAAAAATATATATAAAAAAACTAGTTTAATGATTTTTATGTACATAAACATACATATTTGTATGTAAGAAGTGTAAAATTTATTTTTTTCCTATAGATTAAAAAATTAAACGATTTAAGTTTGTTCCCTTTGTTTTCACATAGTTTACAATGCCTTCCCTACATATATAAACATGGGTGATGAGATTAATACACCACTAAATCCATATACACCACTTTAATAAAAAGTTTTATAAAATTTTGTGCCACTTTAATAAATAGTAAGCATAAAAAGTTTGCATGTCTTGAATGGCAATTAATCTTTTTAATACACTTTTTACAAAAATCATCTAACAAAAAGTACACATATTTTTTAATAAACTTTTCTAATAATTTTTTTTAATAAAAAGTTACACAATATCAAATTTTTTAATTTGAAGAAATACGTAATACATCTTTTTGCATCACCTATTTTTCTAATAATCTTTTTTAATAAACTTTTCTAATAAACTTTTTAATAAAAAATCAAATTTTTTTTATAAACTTTTTGCATCAAATACAAAATTTAAAGGAATACGTAATACATCTTTTTAAATCACCTATTTTTTATAAACTTTTTATATCTAATACTTTATTTTAAATTAAATCAAACTAGATCTTTATACTCGTCACGGTATCACACCAGTAAGCAACGAAAAGAAAAACTCGATTTTGAATACAACTCTGTTTTAAAAAAAAAATTTGGAACGTTGATAAAAAACTAAAAACACTTGCGCACTCCGTATTTTTGAAAAAAAAGTTAACGAACGAAAATAAAATAATATTTATTAAAATTAAACATTTATTATTTTTGTTTTCGTTTCCACCAATATAGTGGTTAAACTTGTAAGGTGTCACTGCAAGGATTTGAACACCTGGCGTGTTTTACACTGAGCGTTGCCGTGGCTTGGGTTCGAAAAAAGTTTATATCTAAACATAAATAAAAATAAACACGTCATAACAGTATATTTGGATTACGTTGCAGTGAAAATAAGCGTTAAGGAAAGCAAAACTGAGTTTAAAAATAAAAGAAGTTCAAATATATTATACCTGACCCGACTCGGTTTTAAACGTTTACATAAAAACACAGATAAAAATATACATATCGTAACGTTATATTCGGAATTTAAATAAGTGTTATATTTTAAAGTCACGAGAGGAAAACAAAACATATTTAAAATTAGTTATTAAATAATAATAAAATTTAAAAAATCTAATGAAAAACAAATAAACCAACAAATATAAATTCTTAATTCAAAAAATAAATAAAGTGAGAAACTTAAGTTTCGTTTCGTTATTTATTTAATAACTTTTATTCGTTAAGTTTTTCTTAAACGGGATGTACGGTTTTTTTTATTTTTTTTGCCAACAATCCGAGTATTTTTTTGTATCGTACGCTACAGCAGTGTGTGTTTAAACATAAGTTTTATCCATGTGGACGAGCCGAACCGATAACTACCAAATTCCTGCCGCGTAGCGTGGAGGAAAAAACTAGTTATTATTATATTAAGTATATATAAAAAATAGTTAAATTAAATAAAAAAAGAATAATAATTAACTTAAATTTTAAAAAATTATATTAAGGTTATATATAAAATTTAGAGTAAAATAAAAATAAAGAAACCAAATAATAATGGATAAAATTTAAAGTAAAAAATTAATAATATATGATTATCAATGCTAAAAGTAAAAAAGTCACATCAATGGTGTTAAATGCTTAATTATGTGGTGTATTTTTTTTTTAAAGGCGACCTTCATTTTTAAGTGATAGTCGCATCTCTGAATCGGAGACCCGTTACCCCTCAGCCTGAATCATCACTTACATATATACAGACTGTAACATGTCATGATTAAGTTGAAAAGACTGTAATATGTCATGATTAAAGTTGAAAAATGTAACCAATAATTGTACCTTACGGCTCATAACATTTAAATCACGTTTAAATTCACAAAAATACTTTACTCTCCTTTATCTTCCTTGCCGAACAGAATATCCGTATGTGGTGTGTATGAGATTAGGTCGCCATAGAATAGGCAATGATAAAAGTGTAAGAAGCAGATCTTCTGTGTTAGGTTTGGAATACCTGAATAAAAATCCACCTTTAAGTTTTTACGACCACAGAACTGGTGATAAATCTTAATTTTATAAATCAGTGGTTAATTTTGCGACCGTCATTGACGGTGATAAATTTTTGGTTACAAATACCCAGTTTTTTAGTAATGTACGTTATAATCCTTCAAAATATTTTTTAAAATACATAAAAAAATTTATGGTCTAATTTGATTCTCTTTATCTAAACATATTATAAAATAGTGATTTTAATCTTAAAACTTAAATTAAGCACCTACTCTTATGAGTAATAGTACTCATGAGCTGAGTATCTCTCGTTCCTCTACTTGTATTATTGATGCCTATTCTTATGCTGATTGGGCCGAATGTCCTGGTTATCATCACCGAAGGGTTGCTCTCTACGACTCTACCCAGTTTATCGTGCAGCTTGAGGGGTGTATTAGAGAATAGTTCGGTGGATTGTATTTATGTTGATTATTAGAAGATAGTTGGATAGTTTTTCATTTGTGTTGGTTATGTAATATTCTAATGTGTGTGTGTGTGAGAGAGAGAGGTTTTAAATACAAAATACGATGCGTAATGCGTGTTTCTTTTAATTTTGAGTGGGAATGATATTTTTGTCATTCTACCAGTTATTAATTAAACGTGATTTCATTGTTTAACGTTTTCCAAAGACATCCCATATTTCCGTGATTATATATTTCCGTTTTTTCAAAAAAAATCCATATTTCTGTGATTAATTTGTATCTATTTCATGATTATATGTTTCCGTTGTTTCTATTTTTTGATTAAATTGTTTCCATTTCGTAATTTTATGTTTTCCGTAGTAAATGTAGTTTTCTGTTTTTCAAACGTAATTATGAAATTTAAAACTTTTACGTGGCTTGAAAATTACGTGATTTCAAACGTAGTTTTACGTGATTATGAAATTTAAAATTGATAATATTTCAAACATGAATTGAAACAACCAGCTTGCTTATATTCGGAAGTAATACTTGAATTGAAAAATCACGCTTGAAGAGTGATTATTAAAAATTGACTTTTTTGAGTGGTTGCGTTATTAAATCATGTTTTTTGCGTGATTATTAATAAAAATTGACATTTATGTCCTTTTTAACCTGGACGACGCATTATTTTTTTCAAAGTAATTACGTTTATGCCACCGCGTTATCCCCAACTCTAGATCATATAAATCAGACGGTTGGGGCCCCTTCGTACGCTTCGTACGATTTGAGCCCTTTGTACGATAACTGTCCCCTATATATATAGGGATATTTTAAAACCCACTTGATTTGTAAAAACATTGAAAACTTCTTGAAAAACATGTTTTTTTTAAAAAAAATTGGAAATCATTCTATGCAACTTTTATAAAATTTTCGTCAAAAAATATACAAAAAACGCAGAGCGGTTTTTGTATTAAAATGGACAAAAATCCCCATTTTTCGTGTAAAAAAATCGTATTACATAAGTAACACAACATGTTACATATGTGTGTTACTTATGTAAAACCACTAGGCATAACTTAAAAAAAAAATTATAAAAACATCTGGTCGACGCTTTTTTAATTCTTTTTTTAGAAAAAGTTCTAAAATTACATATAAAAACTTCTCTAGAAAAAAATCTTGAAAATATCTGTTTTTTTGTAGAGTTTTTTATGTTTTCACAACTTGGAGAGGTTTTCATCCTATACATTCCCTATATATATATATATAGAGGATAGATCATGAAAAAACTGTTTGTTCGTGAGAAAACTCGAGAAAACCGACCAAAACGAACTCCTAATGAACTCATTTTGCTGGCGTGGGAACCGGCTCGGCGTTTAGGTTTTGGGGGATGGGTGGGGGTTTAGGTTTTTAGGGGGTGGGGTGGGGGTTACGTTTTTTGGGGTGTGGTTTAGCTTTTAGGGTTTAGATTTAGTGTTTAGTTTTAAGCTTTAAATCGAGTTTGAAGAGCCGGTTCTAACGCCGTTGGAATGAGTTCAATCAGAGTTCGTTTAGTTAGGTTTTCACGAGTTTTCTCACGAATAAGAGTTTTCTCATGAACTCAACCCTATATATATGATTTTTTACATATTCCCCTCTTAAACTTCTTAATAACATACCCAATCATAAAAATCATTACATATTTATTTAATTCTTACATAATTACTTATTTACCTTTTTATGTGTTAAAACCTAATAAGGAGGTACATAAGAATCCGAATCGAAAGCACTAATATGCCCCCTTTGACTTTACTCTATATTTGACTTTATTAGTGTAGCTGGCTTTATTTTACTTGGCACTTAAATAAGATATATACATCCATTTCATTTTAGAGTAAATTACATAGATCGTACTTTATTTATACTATAAATTATACTTTGTGTCCTTTGACTTCAATAAGTATACCACATGTCATTTTTTTATATACTTTTATACACCCTATGTCCTTTACACTAACTGGTGTTAAGTTTTTCAGTTAAGTTTTAACATGTGCCTTACACATGAGGATATAATGATTTTTTTACCAATTAAAGGACAATTAATGTAATTTCTAAAAATCTACAAGGAAACGTCACTTTTTTTAATAAAACAAAAAATTAAAAAAAAACCCTAAAAGATAAAAGATTCCTTCTTCCATTAACATTGACAAAAGCTTTGATATTGCCCTCCATATGCCTGACCATTTTCCCCACTTCATAAAACCATCACATATATTGAATCTTTGCTGTTTCTTCATCATCAACCCCCACCATCTTCAATGCTGCCCCCACTAAACCCCTCTGATATGTTAATAAATACATTTGTAAATAATGCATATTTTCTCTTATTTTGATTGTTTTTGTTTGTAAATCATATGGTTTAGACACTTATTTGTGTTTAATTTAAATATTGCAGCTCTCGGTGGAAACGTGGTTATTTTTGGTGAAAAACTCAAGACTTGAAAAAATTCTCAAAAAATAAAATTTTTTGACATGGCCATGTGAGCCAATGTTGCTGAGAACACTTCATGATGTGCTGATCAGATGGTCCAAATGGGCATGTCACTTCGGACATGGCCATGTGCAGACGTAGATTCATCTTTTTAACCCCAATTCTCCCTCATTTGAAGGGGATTCCATTTTTGCTAAGAACCCTAGTTCTCTCAAGTGCTTTAGGCGATTTTGAGCTGGTTATTAAAGATTGAAGGTCAGGATTGAAGATCCAACACATTCAAGGAAGATTTAACCTCCTACAAACAACCTCTTCTCATTTTCTTGGTTTGATTACTAGATATATCATGTTTTCTTCCATGTTCTTGAGCTTAGTTGTGGTTTTTGTAAGGTTTATGGGCTAAACTCGTATTATCACTTGGATTAGATGAAACTTAGCATTTTTTAACAACTTGTACACAACTATTGGTGTTGATTATGTCAATTTCATGATGATGCTTGATTACTTTTCAATGAATGTGTGTATTTGCTCTAGTTTGATGATTTAGTTATCCTTGTGGGTGTTTAACCATATTATGTTAGAAAACCGTATGTGTTATAGCATTTATTCACATATTTGCATATCTTGTATGTATTTTTGTGGCATTCGACTAGGAATGGTGTATGAAGGTTGATTATCTAGTAAGATTGGACAAATGTGCATCCGTATGCTTATGTTTGAGAAAACCGTGGTGTATGTTATGAATTTCTCATGTCATTGGTTATGAAATTCTTTGGTTTATTAGTGTGAACTTATTGGTTTTGTAATCATAATATGATGTTCATGAGTTGAAGATTGGTCATAGCTTTGTCTACTTTACGCATTTTGAGGTGGTTACCATGTGTTTATCATGCTAACTTTCCAAAGATTTGTGGAATTTGATAACCCTGACGGGAGTCTTGTTCATCTTAAATCTTGACATAATTGTATCATTGGTTCTTCATGCATAACTTTAGGTGGCTATTGTGTGTTTATCGTTCTAGCTTTCCGAAGAGTTATATGATTAGATAGCCTTGACGGGAGTCTAGTCTACCTCCATGTACCATGTGTAGAAATTGATCTCACCATGAGTTTGTGCTTGTTGTTATTGTGTTGCTAAGTCGATTAAAAGTCCAAATGATATCTTCCCTTAATTGTTTATCTTCATCTTTGCCTTCTTTATTTGATTATTTAAATTGTTAGTTATTTTAGTTTAAAAATACAAAAGGATCAAATCTTCTACTTTGATCGGTTAGATATCGTTGTCCACGGACCGATACTCGGTTCTTGCCTAAAACTATATTACTTATACGATAGGTGCACTTGCCTATTGTGTGTGTAGTTAGTCCTAAGGTGACGATCGTTTCTTATTTTAAAACCCAAGTGTGAAAAATCTTCATTAAAATTTATATACACTTTACACACACCACCCTCTCTCTCTTTTTCTGAAATTTCACTTCAATTATTCACCCCTCCCATTCAATTCTTCAAAAGGGGATTTTTTTCCCCCAATTCTGAGGTGGATGTCGTCTTCACGTGGCCACCAAGACCGTCGGAACCCTAGCACCATTCCGTCGTCACCTTCTTGTCGAATAAGGGTGGTTCGTCTGAACCCTAGCCGCCATCGTCGGAGTTGGTAGCTAGGTCTTCACACCACTGTTGTCTCCTTCTAACCACCATCACTGCCGTCGGTGGTACTGGAACCTGTCACCATTCAGTTCCGTCACCGCCTTGCTCCGATGAAGCAGCCTGAGACCACCATCTGGGTGTGGCTAGCAACCATCGTTGACCACCACAACATAAGCTTTGTAACCCTAAATCCTCTCTCTGCCCTCTTTTTTGAGATCTATCTCTTTCGATCTAGGGTTTCCGCATGTGGCGTGGAGGGTATTCAAGGGTTGTGATGCCTGGAGTGCTGGCTTGTGATGCCGGCGTTTCTAAATCAATTCAAACGGTGTCGGTCGTGGTTGACTTGCCGGTGCCAGAAAAAAACAGAATGAGTTTTCATTCTTGTTATAAAAGATCAAAAGATGTGTGAGAGAGAGTTTATCTTTAACTAAATTACGTAAATTATATTTTTGTGGATGAAATAACTATTTTGCCCTTCATGTGAGGGGCACATGATGGGATTTAACGGTGGAAATGGATGGGGGTTAGTGTAAAGGACATAGAGTGTATAAAATTATATAATAAAAGGACCTGTGGTATACTTATTGAAGTCAAAGGACACAGAGTGTAATTTATAGTATAAATAAAGGACAATATGTATAATTTACTCTTCATTTTATCTCAACAACACCAATTTATTTATTTAGCTATTTTTTTCTCATAATGACAATAGTCCCTGCTATTACGACTGCATATGTTCATCAATCATCATTAAGCATGCATTTTCTTTCTTCTTCGACCACTCAATGATAACTCCAGATCAAACGCTAAGAAGAGAAAATGGATCTGTTACAAAGTTTAGGGGCTATTTTTGTCATATGAACTGATGATCATGAATCTGCAGGGACTATGTTGAAGCTACTATTGATTTGACTATTTTAGACTTATGGTACATATTGTTTCTCTATTTTTTGATAGCTATGTATTGCCTTTTTGATGAAAATTGTTTGGAAGCTATTGTTTCTAGAACTTTATAAAGTGATTTTTAGCGATTAATTCATGAATCTTGTGTTAACGATTATAAAATTCGACTTCAATTGGATTTATTAGCGTTCGATATGTTCGTTTTAACATCGACTTGGTTTCGGTTGAAATAAGAGATATATGTAAATTGATATGTTTAGGAAGTAGATATACGTAAATAGTACTTTAATTGGTTTATTAACGGTAAAATAGTAATTCAATGAGTTATTTTAAATGAATTGGATAAATATGTAATATATAGGCTTTAGGAAGAGGAAATATGTAATTAAAATTAGGGGTTGAGTAAATATATAATAAATAGACTTAGGAAGGAGATATATGTAAATGACCATATCTATATATCTATATACTATATAATAAACAAGTAAAATAAGATAACACTTGTCACATTTCTAGGCATTCACATTCGCATTTTCCCGCTTCTCTCTCCTATTAATAATCAACTCCACTATTTTAGACAACTAAATTAATTATTTGTTTCAATTTTTATGTACACATTTTTTAATTTAAAATTTTGTTTATCATCAATTAATTTATTCAATTGTATTTTTATAAATTCAATAAACTGAAAATAATTTTATAGTCAGCTAGAATTCAAATAAAAAACTTTTAATCATATATTTACATTGTTCCAATTTGACGAATGTATGTGTAAATAGATTATATTATATTTTATTCAAACCGTGTATTACACGGGTTTATTCAATATTTGTATTAAACATGTTTTAAAGACATAAACATTTTATTACTAAGTATATATATAGCATTACATTTATTCACCCCGTGTAATACACGAGATTTTAACCTAGTATATATATATATAGGGGAAGGATCAAGAGAAAACCACAAAGTTAGGCAAAAACCAAGAAAACCACTAAAACTATGTGTAATACTAGGGGTTACGAATACGTAATCGCAATTTTTTTGTTTTGTGTTTACGTATACGTAACACTACGGGTTACGTATACGTAAACCAATATTTAAATGGATTTTTGGTAAAAATATGTAATACTACATTGATACTCTTATAAAAAAATAAAAATAAAATAAAATAAAAAATAAATATTATTATATTATTGATTAAAATTGGTTTTTGTAGTGGTTTTCTCAGTTTTCGCCTAACTATGTGGTTTTCTCTAGAACCTTCCCCTATATATATATATATATATATATATATATATATATATATATATATGAAAAGGATCTTATGTAAACAAATTTTTCATTTGTAAACCATTAAACCAAATTTGGACCATTTATTAATTGTTACATATTTTATTTAGTGGCTCGTATTTAATGTTGACTTTTTTAAGAAAATATGTGGTTGATATTGTTTCAATGGTATTAAAGTAAATATGTTATTTTTGTCTTTTTTTCTAAACAAAATAAAATAATATTTTCTTTTTAATGTCTAATATATTTTATTAATTTTATGTAAAAATCCAATAATAAATGAAGAAAATTATTTTTTTTCCTCAAAATGAAGCTATTTATATTTTTGCTTACACAAAAATAATTACATTACCTTTTTTTTATCTGTTAACTCATTTAAAAAATATATAAATATTAGGCCTAGACTAACCACTTGCTTTAGTCCAGTGGTAAAAGGCGATGAAGATTCAACCTGCCCACACAGGTTTGAATCCGAGCCGAACCGGGTTTTAGTCCGGAGTGCGTTACGCTAGCGGGGTTTGGCCTGTGTAGCGGCGCAACTGCTGTCAAGTGGCAGCAAGCTCCATGGTTTCCCGGTGAAAGCCTAGCCTCTCGCTCTGAACGTGCGGGCCCGGTTCAGACAACGTAGTGGTCAGGTTGAGGGGTAACGGGTCTCCGAATTTCGGAGATGCGACTGCCACTTAAAAAATAAAAGTCGCCTTTCAAAAAAAAAATATTAGGCCTAGACTAATTTTATTCCAACATTTTCGAATTCATACTTTTTGTATTTATTACTTTTGTATAAAATATTTTTTAAGGCACTTTTGTATAAAATAATTTTGTGAAATTATTATGTATTAATAATATTCTTGTCTAAATTAATTGGTTATACTTTATATTTATACATTTTTAATATATAAAGAAAGAATAATACGTTGTTTTGTGTAAAGAAAATTAAAAATGAATGTTACGGTACACGTCGTTGTAAAACAACTGTTAAGAAAAATAAAACGAAAATATATTTTTAATATACAAAGAAAGAATAATACGTTGTTTTGTAAATTTAAACTATTAAAAATTATTTTCCAGTAACAAGCTGAGTTTAAGTTTAAAACTTTACTTCTGAGTTGAGCTCTACAACTAGAACTTTAAACGAGACGAGCTGAGCTCGAGCTCGGTTTTACATTGTTTCATATTTGTTGACTGTTTTAGTGTATCTTAAACAAATTATTTAAGTATTTAAAGATTTCGTTAAAAATATCTAATTATTAAATAATTTAAAAACTTTAAAGTCCACAAATATATCAGGTGGTTAGGCGTTTTTATTGATATGTATAAGGTTTTTATTGAAACTTATAAAATAATAAAACATCTTTAAAATTTAAAGATTTTACTAACTACATAATATCAGATTTAAAAGTTCCTTATAAGAATAAATTAAATTTTATTACAAGTGAAATTTAGTAACATACGAATTTTAAATAACATAAATATAAAAAAGGTAAATGAAAAGTATTAAAATTAAATTGAAATCCATTTAAAAAATATGATACGAAGGCACGTAATAAAATAATTACATATATATATATATAGTTATTTTCTTCTATTACATATAAGTAATATGATATTACATATATATAATGTGATATTTCATATATGTAACAATAAGATATTACATATGTGTAATATAATATTACATATATGTAGTTTTTTTTTATTTTACAAAATATTAATAAATACATATATATATATTCATATTATTATGTAATTGTTCATTACATATAAGACATTACTTATATGTAATATGTAAAATATAAGTTTATATATGTGGTTTTTTTACCATTATGTATACTCGATTACGTGGTTATGTCTTGAACATGTAACTACACACATTGTATATTATTACATATATCTAATAGCTTATTACATATATGTACTAACTTAATGCATATATGTAATTTGTTTTAAAAAAAATACATTATATAAAAACTTTATTAAAGTTAAAATAAATTGGATGAAGTTAGTCTAAAGAAAACTAATTAGATTAACACATTGTTATGGAATATTTTTTTAGGAAAACTAATAAGTTTAGTTTTCAAATAAATCAAGTTATGGATTTTTTAGTTTTTTTAAATGAATAAATTTCTTGGTTTTAGGTTTTTTTTTGCATTAAAAAGTTAGATTAACACATTTATATTCGGGTTTTAGATAAAAAGTTATTAATATTCTAAAGAGGATGAATTTTTTTGAAAAAATTGGATAAAGTTGAAACAACCACATTTATGTTTATATTTACATATATGTAACTGTTCGTTACACATATGTAATAACTGGCGTTAAAAAATAAAATAAAAAATTGCAATATTATATTCGAATTAAAGGTAAAAAAAAGCTCTATTTATTGGTGTAATTTTTATAAAAAAATAATGTAATATAAAAAAGTTATGAATGTTTAAAAAGGGGAGGAGGAAAATTGAATAGGTGGAATTTTTATTATTAAAAATTGTGGGGAATGGTGCATTTACCAAATTGCCCTTTTTATTAAAAGAAATGATTAATTATGTGTCATTTTCTTATTGGGTTATATGGTTGATGTATTGAAATATACATTCTTTTATCGTGTACAGTTTGTATAATTTCGTTAGTGTTAGTTTGGTTTTCGTCAGAATTTGCGTACTTCTAATCAATTGCGTTTTGCAGGTCTTGAATCGTAGAAATAGCTGAAAAGTGAGGAAAACAAGCTGAAACATGAAAAAGTCGAGTCCTGGAACGTATTGGAGTGCTCGGGAGCTGAAGTGCGTTGAAAGTGTTGGAAAAGTGTCTTCTCGCGGGCCGCGACAATAGATTCAATGTCTCTCGCGGGAGGCGAGAGACTGTTAAATGTGCTGACACCAAGAAGACGGTCGCGGGTCGCGACTAACATGGAGCATTTTATCGCGCCCCGCGAGTGTGTGTTGAGCCCAGACTTTGAGCTGCTGGGTTTGGAAAACATATAAATACTTAAGTGTGTTTTAACCTAAACCCTAGTTACGAATGAGCAGAACCTTGGGCGATTTTGGAGCATTGTTGGAGGCGTTTCTGAGTTCTTGAAGCTGCTGGTTGAAGGATTGAAGTCGGGAGAATCATTCGGGTCACGTTTGTGTCATTCGGGTGTCTTCACTTTCGTCTCTTTCTTTAAACTATGTTTTGTGTTCTTGATTATACTTCATTCTTGATGTTTTCAATGATCTTGATTGGCTAAATTTATCGTACTACCTAGACTAGATGAATGATTGTCTAAAGTTCTGATTTTTATTATGGATTTATGGATTTTATGGATTATTTATGAATTGTAGGTGATTTGTTCTATTGATTAGATGTGTTTGCATATTTGATATTGTTTGAATATTGTTTATTGCTTCGTGAGATTCTTGGTGACGGTCTTTATCACATAATAGAGTCTTGCCAGGTTTTAGATTTTGGTGAGTGTCTATATCACGTAATAAATCTTCAATCTTTAGGGTTAAATTGGCCATTAAACCTTAGAAGTAATATTTGGTAATCTTATAAATGCAAGTGTTCTACTAATCATCAATAGCTGAAAGGTACGAGATTATTGCTAGGTCTAAGTCATTAAACTGAAAGGTAGGAGCTTGTTAGGAGTGAACCTTTTGGCTATTGTCTAGCAAGTCTAATCGAGAAAACAACTCTATCCTTGGTTTAGGTCTCGAAAGGGAGTAAGCCTCTAAGGGTACTTTCATAAATCCGTTAGGTGTCTTGAAAGAGAGTCTAATAACCGGTAATCTAAACAACCTTTAGGGTTTCATAGCGTGCTCTTGAAAAGGGTTAGGAGTCCTTTAGATATCCTGAAGGGTGATGACTTTATGATCCCGGTTCCATAGTAAACAAATTCCAGATAAAATCATTACTAAAAGCAATCAGGATTCCAGTCTAGGTAGTGTTTCCACCATCTGAGTAAAAGTCCAAGTTAATTCGTATTTGTTAATTTAGTTTAATTTAATTGCATTTTTAGGATTTTTAGAAACCCCCCCTCCAACCAATTAAACAATTAGTTCAGTCAGTGTCAGTCATAGTCTAGATAGAGCCGTTAACGTAATTCGATAGAGTCTCGTGGGTTCGATATCCGGACTTACATTAGCTATACTAGAGTCGATCGGTACACTTGCCGGTTAGTAGTTTAGTGTGTCTTAGTGAGTCTAGAGTATTACTTAGAGTCTAGAACTAGGTTAATTTAGTTAATTTTATTAAACTACTTTTTAGCACATCAAGTTTTTGGCGCCGTTGCCGGGGACTCTCTCTGGCAATTGCGTTAATTTCTTTGTTTGGACTTAATTGACATCATACGTGCTATTTACTTTGTTGAGTCGTAGGAGTCTAAATAATTAAGTGTCTTTTTATTTTTATTATTTTTTTTTTTTATTTAGTCATTATCTTTTAGAGTCGTCTTACTTGTTTTTTTTTTTTTTTAGTGGATGCCCCGTACGCGTTCACAAGGACCTCCGCCGAAGCCGCCTACGGACAAGTCTTCCTTCTCGTCTTTTTCTCTAAAGGTTAGTACCCCTTCATCTTCATCTTTCGCCTTTTCTGACTCTACATCCCAATCACTACCACCAAGCTTTGACTTCACACCGAGGTCTTCACCCCATAGCTCCCCACCTACTTCCCGTCCTCCGAGTCCGCCACACTATTTCCAAATGGACAACAACCAAACTGTCCACCAACGCTCCACCGCGGGTTATACCGCTAACTCACCCATCATCCTTCCTGCAATCACCAATGACAAGTCTTGGCAAATCCCGTCCTACATCATGACCGCCATTAACAACTCTTGTCAGTTTCACGGTCGTGATGACGAGGATGCGCCCGCCCACATCAACCGTCTCACCCGCCTCTGCAACACCTTCGGCATCGAAGGTGTTAACCTTGATGCCCGCTATCTCCAAGTCTTCCCATTTTCACTTGCTGGCCGTGCAGCCACTTGGCTTGATTCGCAGCCGGCAGGTACTTTTACCACATGGGCTGGACTTAGGGATGCCTTCCTAGCTAAGTATTTTCCACCTGCTAAGGCGTCTCGCCTTCGTGATCAGATCCATTCGTTCCGGATGGAGTCTGACGAACCTTATCACTTAGCTTGGGAGAGGTTTCAAACCCTGCTCTCACGTTGTTCCCAACACGGGTTGTCTGATTGGGCACTTGTAGAGAAATTCTACAATGGTCTCACCCCCGAGTGTAAGGCCCGATTCGACACCTCTGCAGGAGGCCATCTCATGGGCAAGAAATCGGTGGCCGACTGTAATGATCTCTTTGAGAGTTTTGCTCATGCTGATATCGATCATTGTGCTACCAGCAGGAATTCCATTCATGTTACTAGTACCCCCTCAGCCGCTCGAGGAGTAAACCACGTTAGCTCAGATTCCAAGGTAGCATCTCAACTTGATTATATCACCAAAGAGTTATTAGAAATTAAGAAAAAGGTCGATAGGTGTGAGGTTTGCAGGGGAGGTCATGATACCGTAGAATGTCCAACACTTACCCTAGAACAGGTCGAGTACATCGCAGGTCAAAACCGAGGTCCCACTAACCCATTTAATAATAACTCTAACTGGCGTAATAATAATAATTTCCGCTCTTCTGGTAATCCCCCTGGTTTCCCATCAGGCCAGTATCAAAGCAGGGGGCCAGGTTTCTATTCAAGTGGGGGTTCAAATCAACAGGGTCAGTTTGGTAGTTCAGGGTCAGGTTCAAATACAGGAGGTCAGTTCAATAGTGGGGGGGGGGGGGGGGTCAAATAATCAAGGTTCAAAAAATCAAGATTTGGGTAGTGGTCTAGACGAGATTAAAGCTATGTTATCCCAAATTCTAGTTAAGGACCAGTCCACCCAACGAACCTTAGAAGAACATGCTACATACCTCAAGAATAACCATTCTAATTTCTTGGACCTTCAAAGGCAGGTCGGGGACATTGCACGTCAGCTGCAAGAACGACCTCCCGGTCAATTTTCGGGCAACACAAAGCCGAACCCTTCCGGCCAATTGAAGGCAATCTCGACCCGTAGTGGGAGGACCTTAGGAGAGGTAGTGATACCCGAGAGTGTAGAGGTAGAGGATGAGGAACCCGTAGATGAGGAGATAGAGATGGAGGCTCCCGGTAAGGTGCACATTAGGCTAGACCCAGCAAGTACCGCACACACCGAGGAACCTCAAGTGGAAAAGAGGGTAGAGAAGCAACCAATAGTCGTTAAGCCGTCTCCGTTAGTTGATCATTCACGCGTCCCATACCCTGCCCGCCTTAAGCACCAAAAATATGCTAAGGAATATGGGAAATTTCTTGAGATGTTCAAGCAATTGAAGATCAATCTTCCGTTCATCGAGGCCTTACAGTCCATGCCCAAATACGCCAAATTCCTTAAGGACCTTCTCAAGCGTAAGGATAGGATAGGTGAGTTTTCGAACATTCCTTTGACCGGAGGTTGTTCCGCGGTGGTCTTGAATAAGCTACCAGAGAAACTAACCGACCCGGGTACATTCACCATTCCGTGCTTATTCGGGGGTACCATCACTCCCGCTCACGCTTTAGCCGATTTAGGTGCGAGCATCAACTTGATGCCATTCTCTCTTTATGAGAAATTAGGTCTAGGTGAGCTTACTCCTACTCGCATGTCGTTGTCCTTGGCCGACCGTTCGGTAAAATATCCTCGTGGAATCATAGAGAATTTGCTCGTTAAGGTAGATAAATTCGTGTTCCCCGTAGATTTCGTGGTTTTAGACATGGAGGCCGACGAGAGAGTTCCGATCATACTAGGCCGTCCTTTCCTCCGAACCGCAAAGGCAATCATCGATGTCTTTGACGGTAAGATTTCACTTCGTGCGGGAGATGAGATCGTCACCTTTGAGATAGATAGAGCTATGCAACACCCTGGTGGTAGTGATGATTATAGTGGTCCGTGTCACTCCGTTTACTTCTTAGATTCTTTCATATCGTGCGTTGATCAGTGCATAGGTTTCATTAGTGGAGCCGATCTAGTTAGTGAGGGAGTAGATGACGAGGAGTTGGATGACGAGAGTGAGGAAGTAGAGCCGACTTGGGTTCCCGAAACCTTAAAGCTATGTGAGATTAGGGACGAGAGTGAGAGCAAACCCGTAGATACTACGCCCCTAGAGCTTAAGGTCCTTCCGTCACATCTAGAGTACGCTTTCTTAGGAGAAAATTCTAGTATGCCCGTCATAATTTCTTCCAAATTGACGGAGGAGGAGAAGGGGAAGTTAATTGAGGTGCTAAAAGAGCACAAGGAGGCTATAGCTTGGAGGTTGTCCGATATTAAGGGGATTAGCCCTACTTTTTGTACTCACCGGATTCTCATGGAGGATGAATTTAAACCGGTGGTGCAACCACAAAGACGCCTAAACCCCAACATGAAGGAAGTAGTTAGGAAGGAGGTGTTGAAGTTGATGGAAGCCGGTTTGATTTACCCGATATCCGATTCTTCTTGGGTGAGTCCTACCCAAGTCGTCCCCAAGAAAGGGGGGATGACTGTTGTCGTTAACGAGAAAAACGAGCTCATTCCTTCGCGTACGGTCACCGGTTGGCGTGTATGTATTGACTACCGTAAGCTCAATGACGCTACCCGGAAGGACCACTTCCCACTCCCATTCATAGACCAAATGCTAGAGCGTCTCGCGGGGCAACAATTTTATTGTTTCCTTGATGGTTTTTCCGGCTACTTCCAAATTCCTATCGCGCCGGAGGACCAAGAGAAAACGACCTTTACATGTCCATATGGCACGTATGCGTACCGACGCATGCCTTTTGGACTATGTAACGCTCCGGCTACTTTCCAACGATGTATGATCGCCATTTTTCAAGATATGGTTGAGAGTTCGATGGAGGTCTTTATGGATGATTTCTCGGTCTATGGCGATTCGTTTGATCATTGTTTAGGTAACCTAGCTAGGATGATGAAGAGGTGTGTTGAAACGAAGTTGATGCTTAATTGGGAGAAGTGTCACTTCATGGTTACGGAGGGGATTGTCTTAGGACATAAGATTTCTAGGTCCGGTATAGAGGTAGATAGAGCCAAAATAGATACTATTAGTAGGCTTCCTCCACCGACTAGTGTGAAATCGATTCGTAGCTTCTTAGGTCATGCGGGTTTCTATAGGCGTTTCATTAAGGATTTTTCCAAAATCACTCGCCCCATGACTCGACTCCTTGAGAAAGATGTCCCTTTTGTCTTCGACAAGGAGTGTCTTCAAGCCTTCGACTTCCTTAAAGAGAAACTAGTGAGTGCACCCATCCTTGTATCCCCCGATTGGAGCTTACCATTTGAGCTCATGTGTGACGCGAGCGATTACGCGGTCGGGGCGGTCTTGGGTCAAAGACGGGAGAACCACTTTCACCCGATCTATTACGCGAGTAAAACCCTCAACGACGCGCAAGAGAACTACACCACCACCGAGAAGGAACTTCTAGCCGTCGTATTTGCTTTCGATAAGTTTCGTTCGTACCTCGTGCTTTCAAAAACCATAGTGTTCACCGATCATGCAGCTTTGCGTTATCTCTTCCAAAAGAAGGACGCTAAGCCTCGTCTTATACGTTGGATTCTTCTTCTTTCCGAGTTTGACATAGAAATTAAGGATAAGAAAGGAGCAGAAAACGTAGCGGCGGACCATCTTTCACGATTAGAGGATCCGAGTAGGGAGGAGATTCGTGAGGAGGCAATAGGAGATAGATTCCCTCACGAATCCATAGATTTCGTAGCGGCTGAGAAAGAGGGTTTACCTTGGTTTAGTGACTTAGCAAATTATCTTGCCAATGGGTATGTCATGAAGGATATGAATGCCCAACAAAAGAGGAAGTTGTTTAGGGATGCGAGGAAATACATATGGGATGATCCTTACCTTTTTAGGATAGGAGGTGACCGTATTCTTAGGAGGTGTGTTTGTAAGGAAGAGGGCCTAGATATTCTGAGGCATGTGCATGAGGGGTTGACGGGTGGTCATCATGGTGCACACACTACCGCACAAAAGGTCTTTGATTGCGGTTTCTTTTGGCCTACGGTAGTCGAGGATGCTATAGAATTCGTTAAGACATGCGATGCTTGCCAACGTACCGGCAATATCTCATCCAAGAATGAGATGCCCCAAAATCCTATTCAAGTTCTTGAAATCTTTGACGTATGGGGCATTGACTTCATGGGACCTTTTCCCTCCTCTAGTGGAAATAGGTACATCCTTGTGGCAATAGACTACGTTTCGAAATGGGTTGAAGCTCAAGCTTTGCCTACAAACGATGCCCGAGCGGTGGTGAGATTCCTTAAAAAGTTGTTCACTCGTTTCGGTATTCCCAAAGCCATTATTAGTGACCGAGGAACACATTTTTGTAATGCCGTAATGGAGAAGGCATTAGAGCGTTATGGAGTTACACACCGTTTGTCTACCGCGTACCATCCACAAACAAACGGTCAAGTTGAGAATGCGAATCGGGGAGTGAAGAGAATACTAGAGAAAACGGTAGGGAAAAGTCGTAAGGATTGGTCGGATAAACTCGATGATGCGTTGTGGGCATTTCGTACCGCCTACAAAACACCCTTAGGAACCACACCATTCATGATTGTCTATGGCAAAGCGTGCCATCTCCCAGTTGAATTGGAGCACCGAGCGCTTTGGGCTCTAAAGACCGTCAATCTCGACCTCACTCAAGCAGCTAGGAGAAGGTTTTTCCAAATTCATGAGTTAGAAGCACTTAGAGATGCGGCGTATGAGCGTTCTTGGAATATCAAAGAGAAAACGAAGGCGTTGCACGACAGGAAGCTTAAGGGGTTGAAGGAGTTTAAAGCTGGTGATAAAGTACTCCTTTACAATTCGAGGTTTAAGTTGTTTCCCGGGAAGTTGAAATCGAAGTGGACGGGACCCTATGTCGTGAAAGAGGTATTTCCGCATGGTGCGGTTGAGTTATACGATGAAGCTAGTGGAGGGTCATGGAAGGTGAACGGCCATAGGTTGAAGCACTATTTAGGTGGCCCAATTGACGAGAACGAGAGGGAGGTAACTCCTCTCGAAGATATTCCAAATACCACCGGTTAGAGTTTTGAGGGAAGCCTCAAGTGTAGAGTTTGTACCGTTTGTATTTTCATTTATTTCGATTATTTTTCGTAGCCAATGGTTGTTTTTGGTAGTGTTTCGGTCTTTGTTTCTGTGTTTCGAGTCACTTGCAGGAATTCATTACCGAGGAGATGCAACGATTGGCGAGAAAACGAGTTTCCAGGTAAGTTCCAGTGTTAGAAAATTTTTGGGGTTGAGTTTTGGGAGGTTTGGTGAATAATTGAAATTTTTTCTAAGGCACAAACCCTTCCAACTTACGAAACTTTCTGTGCAAAACGTATACTCGCGGGGCGCGATAGACATAGTTTTATTACTCGCTACCCGCTAGTGGATTTTAACACGGTCGCGGGGCGCGAAGACATAAGTTTACCGGTCGCGTCCCGTGAGAAGCTCTATCTGCAGCGTGAATCATTTAATCCCCAATTTCAGCCATTTTAACCTACTTCTTCTTCCATTTCGCCGACAACCGCCAAACATCACCCTTCACCTTCGAAATCAGCCACTTTTCTATCATAATTTCACCCCCATTTCACCCACACATCATCCCTCATCTGATTTTAACCAAAAAAATCACCACTTTCACCACTCACACCGGACTTTAAGGAAGTTTCAAGATCATAACCGAATTGTTCTAGTTTTTCTTGTTTACTTCAACTCTCAGGTATGTTTTCCTGCAATTTCTTGTATTTTATGCTTTTCTATTTCAGTTTTTAGTTAGATTAGTGATAGATTAGAGTTGGGTCCTAGATTAGTCTTGTGTTTGGTTTGTTTAGTGGTAAGTTTGAGGTTGCGGGTGGCTTGGTTTGGGTAGTCTAGCATAATGCAGGTTGCGGGTGGCTCGGTTTGGTTGTTCCACATGTGTTTTGCGACTACCATGGGCTAGGATTTGATTAAAAATCAAGTGTGGGGATTCGGGTTGGTTAATTTTGTGATGAAACTGAGATTTTGACATCATTTTGACCCGTTTTCACTAATGATACTATAAAGCTTGTAACTTTATCTCGGTTGACACTGAATGTTTGTTGGTTTTGGCACTTGGGATTTAATTGAGGACAATTAAAATGCCGGGAGGAGGTAGTGTATATTGAGTCTTGTATTTTTGAGTCGAGTCTTAGGTCTAGTTTAGTCTTGGGTTTACTTATATGCACGTACAGGTACAAAACACTTCGCCCGTACTCAATCTCCATTCGGGCGAAGTTGTTTATAACTTATGCTTTTGAAAACGGTAACCCGATTTTGTTTCACTTTATTTTCGGTTTCAACCGCGAATGGAATGCTATACGGTTGTCCCATTTTTTTTATTTTTTTTTAAGTTCAAAAAAAAAAAAAAAAAAAAAAAAAAAAAAAACGTCTTTTGAATAAAGAAGTTTGCAAAATAAAACGGAAAATGATAGAAAAGAGGGTTTTTGTTCGGGTTCAAATAATGATAATATAGATTAATATAGTCGAGCTTGTGTCTAGTTTATGATGTGTGAATAGGCCCGGTTCAGTTTTAGGTTCCTTTGATCTAAATATACCTTAATTGTTGGTCTACTAGTGGGTTCTCATCTAGGGAAAATGGGAAATTGCAACCGCCAAAAATAGTATAAGGAATGCCGTTATAAGCTAAAATTGTTAGAATTTATTGAAGAAAAAAAAAATGAGCTAGAAACTAAGAAAAGTAGCACAGGCCTACGTAATCTTCGTTGGGAATGGTGACTCTGACTTAGAATGCCTCTGGGATGTGTCGAAACAAAATTGCAAAATTACCAACGCTCACGTTGTCACTCTCGGGGATGATGACTCTGATTGAGACAGCCTCTGGGTTAGGTAAAGCAAGGTCTATGCTCAAGAAAAGAAAAAAAAAAAAAAAAAAAAAAAAAAAAAGAGATTTTGATTTCAAATTCTCTTGATTTTAGTATAAAACGGTTAGGAAGTGGTCCAATGATCGTTTCCTTTTGTTCTATAAGCTTGAGGTGGGATTAGGTGGACTGTGGTTTCTAGTGTGAGACCCTAGGTAGATTGACCGAATTTGAACTTAAATTGCATGATAAGGGCTTGGAACCGGATTTGGGTTTAAGGGGACAAATATATTTGCAATCGCGGCTAACACAAGTTTTGAATTTTTAATAAGTATAAATAACTTTGATCCGAGTATTTATTCCTCTCTGATTCCGTTTGCATAGATTCTTTTTCGAGGACGAAAAAAAGAGTAAGTGTGGGGATATTTGATGTATTGAAATATACATTCTTTTATCGTGTACAGTTTGTATAATTTCGTTAGTGTTAGTTTGGTTTTCGTCAGAATTTGCGTACTTCTAATCAATTGCGTTTTGCAGGTCTTGAATCGTAGAAATAGCTGAAAAGTGAGGAAAACAAGCTGAAACATGAAAAAGTCGAGTCCTGGAACGTATTGGAGTGCTCGGGAGCTGAAGTGCGTTGAAAGTGTTGGAAAAGTGTCTTCTCGCGGGCCGCGACAATAGATTCAATGTCTCTCGCGGGAGGCGAGAGACTGTTAAATGTGCTGACACCAAGAAGACGGTCGCGGGTCGCGACTAACATGGAGCATTTTATCGCGCCCCGCGAGTGTGTGTTGAGCCCAGACTTTGAGCTGCTGGGTTTGGAAAACATATAAATACTTAAGTGTGTTTTAACCTAAACCCTAGTTACGAATGAGCAGAACCTTGGGCGATTTTGGAGCATTGTTGGAGGCGTTTCTGAGTTCTTGAAGCTGCTGGTTGAAGGATTGAAGTCGGGAGAATCATTCGGGTCACGTTTGTGTCATTCGGGTGTCTTCACTTTCGTCTCTTTCTTTAAACTATGTTTTGTGTTCTTGATTATACTTCATTCTTGATGTTTTCAATGATCTTGATTGGCTAAATTTATCGTACTACCTAGACTAGATGAATGATTGTCTAAAGTTTTGATTTTTATTATGGATTTATGGATTTTATGGATTATTTATGAATTGTAGGTGATTTGTTCTATTGATTAGATGTGTTTGCATATTTGATATTGTTTGAATATTGTTTATTGCTTCGTGAGATTCTTGGTGACGGTCTTTATCACATAATAGAGTCTTGCCAGGTTTTAGATTTTGGTGAGTGTCTATATCACGTAATAAATCTTCAATCTTTAGGGTTAAATTGGCCATTAAACCTTAGAAGTAATATTTGGTAATCTTATAAATGCAAGTGTTCTACTAATCATCAATAGCTGAAAGGTGCGAGATTATTGCTAGGTCTAAGTCATTAAACTGAAAGGTAGGAGCTTGTTAGGAGTGAACCTTTTGGCTATTGTCTAGCAAGTCTAATCGAGAAAACAACTCTATCCTTGGTTTAGGTCTCGAAAGGGAGTAAGCCTCTAAGGGTACTTTCATAAATCCGTTAGGTGTCTTGAAAGAGAGTCTAATAACCGGTAATCTAAACAACCTTTAGGGTTTCATAGCGTGCTCTTGAAAAGGGTTAGGAGTCCTTTAGATATCCTGAAGGGTGATGACTTTATGATCCCGGTTCCATAGTAAACAAATTCCAGATAAAATCATTACTAAAAGCAATCAGGATTCCAGTCTAGGTAGTGTTTCCACCATCTGAGTAAAAGTCCAAGTTAATTCGTATTTGTTAATTTAGTTTAATTTAATTGCATTTTTAGGATTTTTAGAAACCCCCCCCTCCAACCAATTAAACAATTAGTTCAGTCAGTGTCAGTCATAGTCTAGATAGAGCCGTTAAAGTAATTCGATAGAGTCTCGTGGGTTCGATATCCGGACTTACATTAGCTATACTAGAGTCGATCGGTACACTTGCCGGTTAGTAGTTTAGTGTGTCTTAGTGAGTCTAGAGTATTACTTAGAGTCTAGAACTAGGTTAATTTAGTTAATTTTATTAAACTACTTTTTAGCACATCAATGGTTTACACATGAAGTAGTGGTTTACATTTGATCTCTATCATATATATATATATATATATCCTAAACCCTAAACCCTAAACAGCAAGACCGAAAATCTCCTTGATAGACTAGGAGAAAAATTCACAACAGTCGTAGGCAACATAGCTTCTCATTCAAAAATCCCTACAGTCGGTTGCAAAATTTTTGCATCATTTCTCTTTGCATTCTCAAACACATACAGACCAGCTAGAAAAAGAGTCTTCGTAGACCACAGAACAAATACTCAAAACATTTTTTCAACTTTTGCCTACAAAAACCAACTACAAAATATTGATGTTAACCCAAACCCAGATTTTGCCAATATTACATGGTTAACAGAAAGAGATACTCATATACAGGCCTTTGAATCATTCATCAAAAAGCATCAACAAACTCCTAAGATACCTGGTCATTTTCCCTGGGAAAGATTCAGATTATTAGGAGAAGACCATTATATACAAATTTACTCAGACCTAAATTGGAGAATGCTTTTGCCATTCGTAAGATCAATAATTTGTTGTTGTAAATTGTATAAAATTATTGGAAATTCTGAACAAACTTTTTATGAAATAATTTGTTCGAATTCTGGGAATCTATTAATGACTAGCTGTAAACATTGTTTCCATGGTGTATCAAGCATTCTTATTCTGAACCCTTCATAGCTTCTATTTTGAGGAACTGTTTTTTCTGTTTTCTCGAGCCTGTGTATGTATTGTTTATTTTTTGCCTTAAGTATAGCAACTTTTTGTTTCATGAGCCAGTTATTCAGGATTTATTGTTACTGTGTCTATCATTTGTATAAATTTTGACGCTATTGTTTGTACAATTCCCTTTATATTTACTTTATACTTCATGCCTGATCTGATACTAGTTTTTTCTAGTATTCATATACTTATAATTATGTTATTCCCTTCATAATTTTCATAACCTTTGATTTGTAACGCTATTTTTAGGTTTTGTATATATATATATATAGGGGTGAGTTTACTAGAAAACTCATTTTCATGAGAAAACCAAAAAAATCCTACTGCATATGTGTAGTACACCCAAAAACCCAACCCACCCCAAAAAACCTAAACCCACCCCACCCCCACCCGAAAACCTAAACCCACCCCACCCACCCCCCCAAAAACCTAAACCCCCCACCCCACCCCTCCAAAAACCTAAACTAAACCAAAAAGTCTAACCCACCCCCAACCAAAAACCTAACCCCCCCGCCCCACCCCCACCCAAAAACCTAACCCCCCCGCCCCACCCCCACCCAAAAACCTAACCCCACCGCCCCACCCCCACCCAAAAACCTAACCCCACACCACCTACCCCCCAAAAACCTAAACCCCCCACCTTACCCCTCCAAAAAACTAACCTAAAAGCTAAACTAAACCCAAAAAACTAAATCCAAAAGCTAAACCCACTACTTTTCGAGTTTTTTTATTTGAACGAGGACGACGTGGGAAACAAGTTATATGAAGCAGTTTTTTAATTTTTGATTTATTTTTTGAGTTATGAATTTTTTATTATTTATTTTTTTACCTTAAATAAGTAGTTTTTGGTTTTCTCATAAACATTAAGTTTTCTCATGATTCTTCCCCTAGATAGATGGATGGATGGATGGATGGATGGATGGATGAATGGAAAGATGGATGGATGGATGGAAAGATGGAAAGATAGATACATAGATGGATAGATAGATGGATAGATGGATGGATAGATGGATGGATAGATGGATGGAAAGATAGATAGATAGATGGATGGATGGATGGATGGATGGATGGATGGATGGATGGATGGATGGATAGATGGATAGATGGATGGATGGATAGATAGATAGATGGATGGATAGATGGATGGATGGATGGATGGATGGATGGATAGATGGATAGATGGATGGATGGATAGATAGATAGATGGATGGATAGATGGATGGATGGATTGATGGATGGATGGACGGATGGACGGATGGATGGATGGACGGACGGACGGACGGACAGACAGACAGACAGACAGAGAGAGAGACAGAGAGAGAGACAGAGAGACAGAGAGACAGACAGACAGACAGACAGACAGACAGAGAGAGAGATAGAGAGATAGAGAGACAGTGAGACAGACAGAGACAGAGAGACAGACAGAGAGAGAGAGAGAGAGACAGACAGACAGACAGACGGAGAGACGGAGAGACAGAGAGACAGATAGACAGATAGACAGATAGAGAGATAGACAGACAAAGAGAGAGAGACATGCAGACAGAGAGACAGAGAGAGAGAGAGAGACAGACAGAGATAGAGAGATCTCTATTCAATCAAATACAGAACACTTAAGCACATAAAAACTTTTCATGAGTAAAAATTTCATTATGGAAGTAAATCTATATTCAAAACATGTATAATTTAACGAACCTCCACCTCAAAACATATTTGCAGGGAAATCTCTATGCAAAACATGTATACTTTGTCAAGTAGGTTGCTGAATCATGTCCCAACGCAAGCATTAAAACAATCGAGCAACATCCTTGACTCGTACCCACTCATGCAGACTATCATGTGCATTAGGAAAGACCGATTCTTAAACATGTTCGAACCAATGGCATCAAAACCATAAAAAGAAGAACAAGTATAAAATGAAGTATATGTTCGCATGTCTTCTCGTGTAGGGGTGAAGATGTAGCAATCGTGTGCGAACCTGTTGCGATATGTAGGCAAACTTATTGAGAAACCATTTCCCTACTGTTAAAATTATTCTAATTTTATTATATATTTCAATTTGCTAATAATTGTTTCTCTGCTTATTTTGCATATTGTCTTGTCCATCCTTGTTTGTTTGTGTGTTGTTTGGGCCGGAGACTCCTTTGGGCTCTTTCTTCACTTGCCACTTTGGCCGATGGCCTTGTAAAAGTCTGATACCAGCTCCCTTGTGAAACCGGTTTTCTGTTTCAAGAGAAAGTCAAAAGTGGCTCTTGCCCTAGCTTTTTTTGTGTGCATACCGCCTCCTTCAATGGGACTCAGTTGATTGCTCCGATTATTGCGGTTGTGTGATTTCGTTCCCTTTTTTGTCTTGGCTCGCTATTAAAGAGAGGCTGTTCCATATGGTTGATCTCACGAAGAATAATTCTCTATTTAGGGTTATTAAACCTTCTTTGTTGTAACACACCACTTTCAATAACAAAAGTTTAACGCGCGAAAGACTAAATCCCAGAAATTTTTTTTTTTTTTTTTTTTTTTTTTTTTTACTCCTCGCGTACCGCGAGACAAACTAGCCACCTCCCTCGCGTACCGCGAGGGAGTCTCAGAAACGCAAACCCGGAAACCCGGTCTCTCGCGTACCGCGAGAGAATCCTCTAAGGGCTCTCGCGTACCGCGAGGGACTCAAAACTCAGAGAGTTTCAGTTTCCTGCAGGTTTTCATACTTAACCATTTTTCCAACTTTTTCACTTCACTTGACAACCAAAAATTCCCATATCACTTGGGTTTTGACAAAAAGCATTCATACTACATATTTTAACATAAACAACATTGTTTATGAACCAAAATACACGTCAAAAAACGGATTTCAAACAAAAACCCATAATCACCATAAAGCATACGAGAATCCTCTTTTCGCCAATGAACTTGACCTTGACCTACTTCGGAGCTTTCCCTACATAACCACATTAACATAACACCATTAGTAATGAAATAACCAAAACAAACAAGTATATAAAACTTGTTTTCACCACTTTCACCCATTTGACCCGTTTACACACAATAAGTCAATTAAGGGTTTCATTATCACATTATCATTTCCATTATGGCACGTAGGCCATAACTTCATATCCATTTAGGATACGAGATCATAACTCCATAACCGTTCTATCCATTATGGTACTTAGACCATAACTCCATATCCATTCTATCCATTATGGTTCATAGACCATAACTCCATATCCATTCTATCCATTATGGTTCGTAGACCATAACTCCATATCCATTCTATCCATTATGGTACTTAGACCATAACTCCATATTCACATATCCATTATAGTACACATACTATAACTACATACATTCTATCATTTACACACTTCCATATACGTTCATACCACATATCAAATTATGCAACTATATACATCATACATACAACATTGCATACAAACACCATATCATCAAAACTAAGTAAGTGCTAAAGCACTTACCTTTCGGGTTAGAAGGTCCCGCACCGGCTTTTAGCTTTGCAACTTGATTACCTAAACACATTCACCTAGTTTAGTAATCTAACATACACCAAAATCATATTACAATTGGGTTCACAACCCAATTTCCCATTTCCAACCCAAATTGACCCGTTTTGGGTTATCCTCATAACCAAACACCCTCTTTCACCACAAACTCACCTACTTGAGTTTCATTATCTTAACCTTAACACTAATCTTTCTTTCAAAAATTATTATAAAGTTAATTTGGTGTTTGTTCAAGTGTCTAACATCCCAAAAACACTTAATCATCACTAGATCACCATTCTATCTTCATTTTACAAAAACCCCCAATTTTTCTCATATGAACCCTAACTTCTCATAATCAAAATCAAGGGTTCTAGGATGTTAATCATCACTCTTTAACTTTAGTTAAGTTAGATTATCAACAATCTAACACCAATTTACCACATGCATCCAAATTTTCGGATTTCACCCAACACCCTCCAAGAACACATCAAAAGTGAAATCAAAAGGATGTTTAACACTTACTTGATGTTAGAAGGTTGATGTGCAAGCCAACACCTTCTCAAAACGAGCCTAAAACGCAAGATTTGGCTTCAAATTGGATTTTCTCCTTTTTCTCCTCTCTTGCTCAAGAACGACCCAAGCATGCAAAATGACCAATTTTGACTTCTCCAAGTCAATATGGCAGATTTTGCCCATTTACACAATTAGTCCTTCAACTTCCATTTCACCATTTCCTTTCCAAAACTAGTTAAAAACTAGCCTAACCCCATTACTAACTTGAAACCCGCTTGTTTCAATTTATTTCAAAATATTATTTTCAACATAATATTTATTTAGAAATATATTTATTTATAACGAGACCCGGATTTTGGTTCGTTACAAATCACCTCCCCTTATTTGGGTTTCGTCCCCGAAACCCGTCTTCACATAAAAAGGTTTGGGTAAAACTTGAGCATTTCTTCCTCGGTTTCCCAAGTCATTTCCGCTCCCTTTCTATGTTTCCACTTCACCAATACTTGGCTAATCTCTTTATTACGTAAACGCTTCACTTTTCTATCCAAGATTGCCACCGGTTCTTCAACATAATTTAACTTTTCATCCAATTCGATATCATCTAATGGAACAAAAGTAGACTCGTCCGCTAAACATTTTCGCAAATGTGACACGTGAAACGTGTTATGAAGTCTACTTAACTCCTCCGGTAGCTCCAAGCGATAAGCTACCGTACCCACCTTTGCTATCACCTCAAACGGCCCGATGAAACGAGGACTTAACTTCCCCCGTTTTCTAAACCGTATCACACCTTTCCAAGGAGAGACTTTCAAAAGTACAAAGTCCCCCACTTGAAACTCAATCGCCCGCTTCCTATTATCCGCATAGGACTTTTGGCGATCTTGAGCCGCCTTCAAGCGTGCTCTAATTTGGTCAATACTATCATTAGTTTCCAAGACCACCTCTTTACTACCTAGTTCCCGTTGACCGATTTCACCCCAACACACGGGTGTTCGACACTTTCTCCCGTACAATGCCTCAAAAGGCGGCATACCAATACTAGAATGATAACTATTGTTATACGAAAATTCCGCCAACGGTAAATGGTCATCCCAACTACCACCAAAATCTAAAGCACACGCTCGCAACATATCTTCGAGCGTTTGAATCGTTCGCTCGCTTTGACCATCCGTTTGTGGATGATAAGCAGTGCTAAGATTCAATCTAGTCCCCATATCCTCATGGAATTTCTTCCAAAATCGAGAAGTAAATCTCGTATCACGATCCGATATAATCGACACCGGCACACCATGACGTGACACAATTTCCTTCACATACATTTCCGCCAATCTATCCGAAGAGTATGTTTCCTTTATAGGTAGGAAATGTGCACTCTTCGTCAACCGATCCACTACTACCCATATCGCATCATAACCCTTTCGAGTCTTTGGTAGTTTAGTGATCAAATCCATAGCTATATTCTCCCATTTCCAAAGCGGTATTTCAAGCGGTTGGAGCTTTCCATACGGCTTTTGGTGTTTCGCCTTCACCCTTAAGCATGTGAGACACCTCTCAACATACTTAACAACATCACGCCTCATACCCGGCCACCAAAAATGACACCTCAAATCGTAAAACATCTTTGTGGCCCCCGGATGGATAGAATATTTGGATTTATGCGCCTCATCTAAAATAGTTGTCAAAATACTTGACAACCTAGGAATCCAAATCCTACCAAAGCATGTCTTCAAGCCCATGCTATTTTCACCAAGTTTATCAACATAAGCAACCATCCGCTCTTTCTTCAAGTCACCACCAAGTGCTAACACTTGAGCCTCCCGGATTTCATCAATTAGGGATGATGAAATTGTCATCTTGAATGACTTCACCTTGATAGGTGCATGACTTGACTTCCTACTAAGCGCATCCGCCACAACATTCGCTTTACCCGGATGATAAAGTATGTCACAATCATAATCCTTGACCAATTCAAGCCACCGCCTTTGCCTCATGTTGAGGTCCTTTTGGTCAAAGAAGTACTTGAGACTTTTGTGATCCGTGTAGATCGTACACTTAACCCCATACAAATAATGCCTCCAAATCTTGAGTGCGAAAACCACGGCCGCAAGCTCTAGATCATGGGTAGGGTAATTCACCTCGTGAACCTTCAATTGCCTAGACGCGCAGGCAATTACTTTCCCCCTTTGCATCAAAACACACCCCAACCCCGAATGCGAGGCATCCGAATACACAACAAAATCTTCGGTCCCGTCCGGCAAGGATAAAACAGGCGCCTTTGTCAACTTTTCTTTCAAGAGTTGAAATGCAGATTCTTGCTCGGAACCCCAAACAAACTTAGTCTCTTTACGGGTCAACTTCGTCATCGGTAAGGCAATCCGAGAGAAGTTTTCAATAAACCGCCGGTAATAACCCGCCAACCCCAAGAAACTTCTAATCTCCGAAGGCGTCTTCGGTGGAAACCAATCTTTAACCGCCACTATCTTGGATGGGTCGACAGTAATCCCTTTATCATTAATCACATGACCCAAGAATTGAATTTCGCGTAACCAAAAGGCACACTTGGAGAATTTAGCATAAAGTTTCTCCTTTTGCAAGACTTCGAGAATTTCACGCAAATGGCAAGCGTGATCACCTTCGCTCCTTGAATAGATGAGAAGATCGTCAATGAAAACAATGACCGAGCGGTCGAGGAACGGTCTACACACCCGGTTCATAAGATCCATGAAAACCGCGGGTGCGTTGGTTAAGCCGAAAGGCATAACTGTAAATTCATAGTGACCGTAACGAGTGCGAAAAGCGGTTTTAGGAATGTCATCTTCTTTCACTTTCAGTTGATGGTACCCGGATTTCAAATCAATCTTAGAGAACCACGACGCCCCTTGTAATTGATCGAAAAGATCATCAATCCTAGGTAAAGGGTACCTATTCTTCACCGTCAACTTATTCAACTCCCGATAATCCATACACATCCTCATGCTCCCATCCTTCTTTTTAACGAAGAGAATGGGCGCACCCCAAGGTGAGACACTTGGGCGTATGAAACCTTTATCAAGCAATTCTTGTAATTGCTCCATCAACTCTTTCATTTCTGGCGGTGCCAATCTATAAGGCGCTTTAGCTACCGGTTTAGCACCCGGCATCAAGTCGATCCCAAACTCAATCTCCCTATCAGGCGGAACCCCCGGTAACTCGTCAGGAAACACATCCGCAAACTGATTCACGACCGGCACGTCGTGAATCTCTTTTACCTTTCCATCCACATCCGTAACACATGCCATGAACGCCTTGCACCCACGCGCCATGTACTTGGTTGCCTTCACAAAGGAGCACAACCTCACCTTACCTTTCTTATCACCTTCAATGTAGATGGACTCTCCCGACGGGGAATCAAGTTGGATCGCCTTTGGTCCACATAATATACTCGCCTTATTCTTTGACAACCAATCCATCCCCATAATAACATCAAAATCCCCCATAGACATAGGAATTAAATCAATATGGAACGTTTCACCCCCCGCCTTTAATTTGCAATTCCTATAAACATCAAACACTAGGAAGCTCTTATCGTTTGCCGCCTCAATTTCTAAGGGTTCGTCTAACTTGCTACTTATAAAAGAAGAATGCTTAACAAATTTCAAAGACACAAACGAACGACTAGCCCCCGAATCGAAAAGAACTAGTGCAGGTAAAGAGTTAATCCTGAATGTACCTGACACCACCTCCGAGTCGTTCTTTGCTTCCTCCGCAGATATGTGGAAGGCTCTACCCTTAGGCCTGGGTATCTCAACTTTTCTTTCGCTTCCACCTTGCTTCAAATCCGGGCAATCCGCCCTAAGGTGTCCTGGCTTGTAACAATTATAGCATATACGAATCTGGCTTGGACACTGATTTGCCATATGCCCCGGCTTTCCACACTTGTAACAATTTGACGTTCCCTTCTTACAATCCCCATAGTGCTCCTTCCCACAAACTTTGCATCCTTGAGAAGAGAACTTGGTAAAAGGCTTCTTACTAGGGCTCCCGCCCTTTATCTTGCTCACCACTTGATCCACAATTTCCCTTTTTCTCTTCTCTCCCCTAGCCTCTTGTCTCCTCAACTCCACTTCCCTTTCCCGACACCTGTTTATTAAATCCACAAGTGTGGTGAAAGAAGATGGAGATATGCTATCTCTGAATTCCACAGTCAACATAGCATAAAATCTGTCAATCTTCGCCTTCTCGGTCGACACCACGTCCGGACAGAACTTGGCGCGATCAAAGAAAGCTCCAGCCAATTCATCTATTGACTCATTCTTTTGCCTCATGAGGAGAAACTCCTCAGTCATTCTATCAACTGCGGCTTGCGGGCAATGATACTTCAGAAAAGCCGCCTTAAACTCCTCCCAAGTCATGGAGGTCACACCCAAATCACCTCTCTCCTTGCGGAGATTCAACAACCACTCTTTCGCCCTTCCAGTCAATAAAGGCACACTGAACATCACCCTATCCTCAGGCTTACATTTAGTAGTCTCGAAATTAGACTCCATATCCACCACCCACCTGTGGCTCAGAATCGGGTCCACTTGCCCGTTATACTCCTTGGGTTTAATTACCATAAACTCCTTTAGAGTACAACCCTGTGGCACCCTTTCCTTCTCCTTTAACACGTCTTCGAGGGTAAGCTTGATAGCCCCTCTCATTTCTTCCATTAACAAGGTTGTGGCTTGCTCGAAGGCCTTAGCCACTTCCTCTTTTATCATATCTTGGATTCTTGGATCCAATGGTTCATTACTTGCATCTTCTGCCATCTCTAAACTGAGAAAATGAACCACAAACACTTTAATACCCTTTCACTTTCAATACCCTAGGTATCCATTACACATTCACTATTATATGTATTAAGTATATATATACCTACCTATATACATACATACATATATAACCACCTTCACCTAATCCTTGCAAATGTTCATTGTTATATGGTTATCATAAAGTCTCTTGCACATTTCATCTTATTAAACATATTGGCCAGACATGTTTAATAGTACGCCATGCCCAATTGTAATTACCATCTCCATATAACAAGTCACAAAACAAGTTTCGGCACACATAACACCTTAACAACATTCATCATACATATATACATACACCATATATATATATATTATCATTTTATCAAATCATTACTAACCTTTCATTTCAGCAAGCTCCGAGTCTTAGTCAAGTCCTACTTGGATTCTCGTATCATCCCCCCCATATCAAGAGCATCCGGTTTGAGTTTAGTGTCTCGCACACCAAATCCCTCAAACCATTGCTCTGATACCAAGTTGTAACACACCACTTTCAATAACAAAAGTTTAACGCGCGGAAGACTAAATCCCAGAAAATTTTTTTTTTTTTTTTTTTTTTTTTTTTTACTCCTCGCGTACCGCGAGACAAACTAGCCACCTCCCTCGCGTACCGCGAGGGAGTCTCAGAAACGCAAACCCGGAAACCCGGTCTCTCGCGTACCGCGAGAGAATCCTCTAAGGGCTCTCGCGTACCGCGAGGGACTCAAAACTCAGAGAGTTTCAGTTTCCTGCAGGTTTTCATACTTAACCATTTTTCCAACTTTTTCACTTCACTTGACAACCAAAAATTCCCATATCACTTGGGTTTTGACAAAAAGCATTCATACTACATATTTTAACATAAACAACATTGTTTATGAACCAAAATACACGTCAAAAAACGGATTTCAAACAAAAACCCATAATCACCATAAAGCATACGAGAATCCTCTTTTCGCCAATGAACTTGACCTTGACCTACTTCGGAGCTTTCCCTACATAACCACATTAACATAACACCATTAGTAATGAAATAACCAAAACAAACAAGTATATAAAACTTGTTTTCACCACTTTCACCCATTTGACCCGTTTACACACAATAAGTCAATTAAGGGTTTCATTATCACATTATCATTTCCATTATGGCACGTAGGCCATAACTTCATATCCATTTAGGATACGAGATCATAACTCCATAACCGTTCTATCCATTATGGTACTTAGACCATAACTCCATATCCATTCTATCCATTATGGTTCATAGACCATAACTCCATATCCATTCTATCCATTATGGTTCGTAGACCATAACTCCATATCCATTCTATCCATTATGGTACTTAGACCATAACTCCATATTCACATATCCATTATAGTACACATACTATAACTACATACATTCTATCATTTACACACTTCCATATACGTTCATACCACATATCAAATTATGCAACTATATACATCATACATACAACATTGCATACAAACACCATATCATCAAAACTAAGTAAGTGCTAAAGCACTTACCTTTCGGGTTAGAAGGTCCCGCACCGGCTTTTAGCTTTGCAACTTGATTACCTAAACACATTCACCTAGTTTAGTAATCTAACATACACCAAAATCATATTACAATTGGGTTCACAACCCAATTTCCCATTTCCAACCCAAATTGACCCGTTTTGGGTTATCCTCATAACCAAACACCCTCTTTCACCACAAACTCACCTACTTGAGTTTCATTATCTTAACCTTAACACTAATCTTTCTTTCAAAAATTATTATAAAGTTAATTTGGTGTTTGTTCAAGTGTCTAACATCCCAAAAACACTTAATCATCACTAGATCACCATTCTATCTTCATTTTACAAAAACCCCCAATTTTTCTCATATGAACCCTAACTTCTCATAATCAAAATCAAGGGTTCTAGGATGTTAATCATCACTCTTTAACTTTAGTTAAGTTAGATTATCAACAATCTAACACCAATTTACCACATGCATCCAAATTTTCGGATTTCACCCAACACCCTCCAAGAACACATCAAAAGTGAAATCAAAAGGATGTTTAACACTTACTTGATGTTAGAAGGTTGATGTGCAAGCCAACACCTTCTCAAAACGAGCCTAAAACGCAAGATTTGGCTTCAAATTGGATTTTCTCCTTTTTCTCCTCTCTTGCTCAAGAACGACCCAAGCATGCAAAATGACCAATTTTGACTTCTCCAAGTCAATATGGCAGATTTTGCCCATTTACACAATTAGTCCTTCAACTTCCATTTCACCATTTCCTTTCCAAAACTAGTTAAAAACTAGCCTAACCCCATTACTAACTTGAAACCCGCTTGTTTCAATTTATTTCAAAATATTATTTTCAACATAATATTTATTTAGAAATATATTTATTTATAACGAGACCCGGATTTTGGTTCGTTACATTTGTCTTCGTCTTTATTTTTTTATAATTTTGGTTGAATTCGAGTAATAAAATCATTTGATTATCAGTTTTTGACACCTACACACACGAAAATGATGTGCATGAACTTAGGGATACATTAAGTGTGGTTTTATATCCACGTCGAGGGCGGCTCAATGATTTTGATGGCCTAAAGCGAACAAAAAATATGAGGCCCCTTCCCACAAAGTTCATGTCATAAACCATCCTCTTTTATACAGGATTGAGACCGGAAATAATAAACTAAAAAGTTCATATTTGGCGAGATTAATTATTATAATTAATTTCATCTATGTTTTTAGGCTCGTCTACATTTAGAGGTTCATATATATTTATAGGTTCGTCTATATTTAGAGGTGCATAATCTTTTAGAATTGTTACAAATTTTAGTAAAGAACATTTTTCTAATTCCATTTTAGCTTATTGCTTATATATCTCTTTTCTTTTAGAATGACCAGATTCATGCTACTTAATTCGAGTTGACATTATTAGAGCAAGATTTATCATAGATTTGGGCAAATTCACAAATTAAAACAAATTATAAAATTCAAGTTTTACGTCAGATTATCAAGTTTATTTGCAGCGGATTTAACAATCAACAATCAATATATAAAACTTGAATTGTACCTGGGATAAAAATCCAATTTCCAAATAGAATATTATCAATATACAAGTGTTAAGTTCGCTTGTGGTCTTGTTCACTTAGTGAAGTTCAGGCGAGCTTACTAACTTCGCTCAGGCAGTATCAGGCGAACTTATCTAGTTCGCTAGTGTTCTTAAAAAAAATCAAAATTTGTTTGAATCATTTTTTGAATTTTTGAAATTTTTAAAAAAAGAGTATTTTGGCGGAAATTTTTTTTTCCGGATATTTTCGCAAAAAATTTAAAATGTCAATTTCATGTGATGATAATGAGATTGGAACTATGCCACCGAGGCTTTTGTGCATATCAGATTACTGTAGCTGGAAAGTCCGGTTCGAACAGTTCGTATTAGAAACTGATGAAAATTTTTGAAGACCTATAACAGAAGGATATGTGCATTCTACTTATTCATTCATGGGTCAAGATGCTCCTAAACTAGTGACAACTCTTACTAAAGTAGAAAAGCAGAAGTTTGATCGAGAGATGAAAACGTGTGAAACTTTAAAATTGTCTTTACCGAAAGATATCGTTCATAGTCTCGGGAAGTGTCCAACTTCAAGAGATTTATGGGAGGCATTGAAGAAAAAGGGTGAAGCAACTTCTCAAGCGTTTGTGGTCTTGATCAAAGAAGATTTAGAGAAGAAGCGTGATTTTGAAAGTGATTCTTCTGCCGAGTTAAGTGATAGTGAGAGTATTCGTTCTGGTGAAAGTACTCAGTCTATCGAGAGTGATATGATGACTGAAGTAAGCTTCCAGACAGTTGAAGATGATCTGAGACAATCAGAAACTGATGCAGAGCCTGTCATTGTTGATAAAAAAGAGTGCAGCTGATGATGACATATTCATGGCTCCTGGTGCATCTTGTTCAGAAGTAAAATATGAGGTAGTTTCTAACTCTGAAACGTTTTGTTTTAACTGTATTTCAGTAAAGGATAAAATGATGAGGGTTATGGATGACAACGTAAACCTCATTTGTGATATGAAATCGATGCACACGGTAAACCAGAAATTAAAGGATAATGATAATGTGTGTATTGAAAGGATAGAATCATTGAAGAGGGAAATAAGTTCTCTGACTTTGAAGATCAAAGAGCAGTCATATCACGTGGATATGTCCTTTGCAGAAATTGAGAAAAGAAATAAGGATCTAGCTGAATCTAAAGCAGAGGTGATCAGATTGCATAGAAAGTTAGAAAGCTTTGGAAATTCATCATTCTTATTAAGATATTATAATGATAATACTGAAGAGGGGAAGGGAACTAGTGGTATTGGTTATGTTCCTCCACCATTCAACGGAAATTATTCTGTTGCACATGAGATTATAAAAGATGAGGATTTAGATCCTAAGACTGTGTTGAAAGTGAATCCAGTCACAGGTGAATATATGGTGTATTATGATGAGAGTGATGATGAATATTTTGATGAAGCTAAGATAGAAGGTATACCGAAAGAAGTTAAAGTTGAGGAACCAAAGGTTGATTCTAATTCATCTGGAAATTATACATTTGGAAGTTCTTCAAATTCAAGGAGAGTTCCATATGTGTCACACCCCGACCGATGGCGGAATCATCGGGGCGGGACATGTAAGACTGTTCATAGCACAAGGTTGACTAAATTGAAGTATATTAAAGTCAAATTTCCATTACAAATAATCCAAGTACAAACCAAATCCAAACAAGAAAATAAAACAACTCATAAACTTCTTGATTTAATATTGCTAAGTCCAAATCCTATATTGAGCACGTCTTGAATCATTCTCACATATTAGGGCCTGAAACATGAATAAAATAAAGTCAACTAAAAAGTTGGTGAGTATAACACAGTTGTATATAGATAGCATATAGTTGTAAAACAAATCCTTTACAAGACATGAAAAATAAGGCATTTATGGGGAGCTGCTTATGTGTAATCAAGTACAATCAAACCTTAGTAACTAGTATGCAAATTGTGTTGTCGGTATCAATCACCTCCACTTGGGTGGGTTTGTCAGACTCAATAGATCTATCATTGAAAACCGTCGGCTTGTATAGTTAATGATTGCACATAGTTTTCACAAAGACTAGCACAACTAGCACTCGGGCACAAAGCTCAAATTTTGCACACATGTATGTATGTAGGATATTGCACTTGTGTTGTTTGTATAAATGTAGTTGTGAAATGTGTAATGTGTATAAAGTTCATGTTCCACCCCAAAAGTGTAAAAGAGTAAAAGGGGGTTGTGAATACTCACTTGGTATGGAAGTGGAGCTAACAAGGAATATAGATAGCAAATAAGATCCTTGAAATGCACACTTTAACCTAAAGAGTAATATGTATTGAATCACATAGATGTACAAAGTTTAGGTCTAAAGTGAAAGTTGAATTTGTATATATAAAACTATTGCTTTGTATAAAATATATAGAGTTTGAAGTAAAATATGTTTGAAATAATTTGATTAGGTTTGAATTGAATAAATAAATAAATATATAATTATAGTTTATGAAATAATGTAAATATTAATTGTAATTAAGTATAAATAAATAAATGATTTTGATTTAAAATATAAATTAAATAACTAATCATTATTTATAAATTTTGTAACTTAATTATTTAAAACATCATTTAATTAAATATAAATTTATTTTTTATAAACTTTTAAATAAATTATATTTATGCCAAGATTAAACTTTTAATCCATTTTTAAATACAGAACACATATTTTTATAAAATCTGAAACATTTCCTGGTTAAATATAAAAATTATAATTCTGCTAAAATAATCTGAGTCTAGCACGACCGTGCCTCGGAAGGGCACGATCGTGCTCAAGCCACGGGCGCGACCGCGCTAGTCGGGGCGCGACCGGGTTGATCAACAGGAGCACAATCTAGACAAGTTTGACAGGCACGACCGTGCCTTGGCCCGGCACGGTCGTGTCTATGATCTTTAGACACAACAGGGACTAGCCCAGAGGGCATGACAAGGTCTGGACAGGAGGACACGACCGCACTGCTAATCGGCACGACCGCGCTAAATGAGGCACGGCCGCGCTAGATGATTAGCGCGACCGTGTCTTTTCCAAATCAGACACGAATTGACAGATTCTTGTATTTTAAACAATGTAATTGATAGGGCTTTTGATTAAAGAGATATTACGAGTCTAATAATATAAATTAATTGCATGAACATCGTGTTTAAGAGTGGAATCGATTAAATCCTTTTTATTTAAAATAACAATTCTGATTCGAACGATTTCTGTAATGAAAGCCCAGATTAATAGGGGGCTTTTGATGATGATACTGAAACGAATGATATGGAGAGTATACTTACCTAAAACAGGAAGGAATTGGTAACGATCGGTAGAAGGGAGTTCCAGCGACGGAGAAAACGGCTTCCGGCGACTTCGGCTGCAATTCCGGCTAGGCCAGAGAGTCCAGAGTCTTGGAGAGATCCGGGAGATGCGTAATCCTTTCTTGATCGGGGGAATTTGCGTCTCAGAATAGGATTCGAGTTTTGCTTGAATTGTTTGAGAGAGAATTCGAGATTGATGGTATGAAACTGAGTTGTTGAATAATTGAGAATGGTATAACTCACGTTAATGGAAGAAGAAACGTAATCGGATTTGAATTTCGAATGATTGAGCGTTTTGAAATCACATTTACTTTTCGACTGTTACGCAGGCGCGACCGTGCCAAAATAGGCGCGACCGTGCCCAGGCACCGGGCGCGATCGTTCCAAAGCAGGTCGCGCGACCGTGCCAAAGCACCTGGCGCGACCGTGCTAGGACGAAGCACGACCGTGCTAGACTAGGGTTTGATGACATTTTTCAATTTTAGTCCTTGACTTTTCAGATTTGATAAGTTTGAATAAAATAGTTTCTTGTATAGCGTTTAAATGTATATAACCGAGTAACACTTGCGAATTTGTGTAGAATTATTGCATTAAATTTACGGCGAGAAAATAATGAGACATTGCACGAGTATAGAACTTGAAATTGCATTACATTGAATTGAAATAGGAATACTAAAATCAGGAATGTTACAGTCTCCCCATGTTGAGAGAATTTCGTCCCGAAATTTAGCTAGAGGAAACAACATTATTAGTAAAAAGATGAGGGTACTTGAGCTTCATTTGGTCTTCTCGTTCCCAAGTGAACTCAGGACCACGCTTAGATTCCCAACGAACTTTAACGATAGGAATGCGACTTCGCTTGAGCTGCTTGACTTCACGATCCATAATTTCTACCGGTTTCTCAACGAAGTGCATCGTTTCATCAATGCGCACGTCGTCGAGCGATATATGGAGATTTTCATCGGCGAGACACTTCTTCAGATTAGATATATGAAATGTAGGATGCACATTGCCGAGAGATGGAGGTAACTCGAGCTTGTAAGCCACTTTCCCAATCCTTTCAAGGATTTTGAATGGACCAACATAACGAGGTGCTAACTTGCCTTTCTTTCCAAAACGGACCACGCCCTTCCAAGGAGACACCTTAAGAAGAATAAGATCACCGACTTGGAATTCCAAGGGTTTTCGACGTTTGTCGGCATAACTCTTTTGCCGGCTCCTCGCTACTCGAATATTGTCACGGATTTGAATAATCTTGTCGGATGTTTCTTGAATTAACTCGGGACCAGTGATTTGTGCTTCACCAATCTCACTCCAACAGATAGGAGAACGATACTTGCGACCATAGAGAGCTTCGAATGGAGCCATGTTGATACTTGTGTGGTAGCTATTGTTGTAAGAAAACTCAATAAGGGATAAATGTGAATCCCAATTTCCACCAAAATCGATTACACAAGCTCTAAGCATGTCTTCAAGAGTTTGGATTGTTCGCTCGGTTTGACCATCAGTTTGCGGATGGTAAGCCGTGCTCAAATCCAATCGAGTACCAAGAGCCTTTTGGAGAGATTGCCAAAATCGAGAAGTGAACCGAGCGTCTCTATCGGATATTATGTTCAAGGGAAAACCATGACGGCTCACGATTTCATCAATGTAAATTCGGGCTAATTTCTCCACTTTGAAGTCTTCACGAATAGGCAAGAAGTGGGCAGATTTGGTGAGACGATCAATGATCACCCAAATACTATCATAACCACTCGAGGTGCGAGGGAGCTTGGTAATGAAATCCATAGCTAAATTTTCCCATTTCCACACGGGAATTTCCGGTTGTTCAAGCAAACCAGAAGGACGTTGATGTTCGGCTTTGACTTTGGAGCAAGTTAAGCATTTGGCAACATAAAGAGAAATGTCCTTCTTCATACCAGGCCACCAATAAAGTTGGCGAAGATCTTGGTACATTTTATCCGCACCAGGATGAATAGAATAACGAGTCTTATGAGCCTCGTTCATGAGAAATGCACGGAGATCATCGCGATCGGGAACCCAAATACGATTCAAATAATATAGTAAGCCATTGGGTTTTGATTCAAGAAGAAGTTCAACACCACACGACATTTCTTCATACATGTTACCCTCGGTTACCGAGACGTGTTGAACGTCTAAGATACGGGTTTGAATATTGGTTTGAATACGGGCACAATGAAGCATAACATGGTCCTTTCGACTCAAAGCATCGGCTACGACATTCGCTTTGCCGGGATGGTAACGAATTTCGCAGTCATAGTCGTTAAGGAGTTCGACCCAACGTCGTTGCCTCATATTGAGTTCTTTTTGGTTGAAGATATGTTGAAGACTTTTGTGGTCGGTGAATACCACACATTTCGTGCCATATAGGTAATGTCTCCAAATCTTTAACGCGAATACGACCGCACCCAACTCGAGATCGTGCGTCGTATAATTCTTTTCATGAATTTTGAGTTGTCTTGATGCATAAGCGATCACTTTTCCTCGTTGCATGAGGACACAACCAAGACCTTGGTTAGAAGCATCACAATAGACAACTAGATCATCATTTCCATCGGGGAGAGTTAATATAGGAGCATTGCACAACTTATGCTTAAGAGTTTGGAAAGCTTCTTCTTGTTTCGGTCCCCATTCATAAGTTTTACCCTTATGAGTCAAAGCGGTAAGAGGGACAGCAATCTTTGAGAAGTTTGAGATGAAACGACGATAATAACCCGCAAGACCAAGAAATGAACGAACTTCGGTAGGAGTCTTCGGGGCATTCCAATTCTTAACCGTTTCAATCTTAGCAGGATCAATATGAATACCCTTGTCGTTGACGATGTGACCAAGAAATTGAACTTCTTTTAACCAAAATTCACATTTGGAGAACTTGGCATATAGTTGTTCTTTCTTTAACAGGTCCAAAACCAATCTAAGGTGTTCTTCATGGTCGGCTTTAGTCTTGGAATAGATTAAGATATCGTCAATGAAAACGATCACGAATTTATCAAGGTACGGTTTGCACACACGGTTCATGAGATCCATGAAAACTGCGGGTGCATTGGTTAACCCGAAAGGCATAACCATGAACTCGTAATGACCATACCTTGTTCGAAAAGCAGTCTTAGGAATGTCATCTTCTTGAACACGGAGCTGATGATAACCAGATCGAAGATCAATCTTCGAGAAGCAAGTAGAACCTTGAAGTTGATCAAAGAGATCATCGATTCTAGGCAAAGGATAACGATTCTTGATAGTAAGCTTGTTGAGTTCGCGGTAGTCAATACACATGCGAAATGATCCATCCTTCTTCTTAACAAATAAGACGGGTGCACCCCACGGTGAATGACTTGGGCGAATGAAACCTTTATCGGAGAGTTCTTGAAGTTGACTTGCGAGCTCTTGCATTTCGGAAGGTGCAAGACGATAAGGAGCTCTAGCAACAGGGTTAGCTCCGGGCATAAGATCAATACGGAACTCTACTTGACGAACAGGAGGAAGACCGGATAAATCTTTAGGAAACACTTCGGGAAAATCCCTAATGATAGGAATGTCTTGAATACTCTTCTCCTTGACGTCCTTTTGAACAATATGAGCTAGGAAGGCGATGTACTTCTTTCGTAAGTACTTTTGAGCGGTAGTACAAGACATCAATTTAAGACCCTTGCAAGGCTTTTCACCAAAAACCCTTAAGGTTTCTCCCGATGGTAGCGGAATTCGAATACACTTTTCAAAGCAAATGACTTCGGCATGATGATTTGATAGCCAATCCATACCTATGATAATATCAAAGCTTCCTAGTGGCATTGGAACAAGGTTGATTGGGAATGCATGATCATTAAGTTCTAAAGAGCAATCATAGGTAATAGACTCAATTGTAAGGGAGTCACCATTTGCTATTTCAACGGTGAAGGTTTTCTCTAATTGGGATCGCGTCTTTGCAAGTAAAGGCTCAAAATTAAGTGACACAAAACTTTTATCGGCACCGGTATCGAACAAAATGGAGGCATAATGACTATTTACAAGGAACGTACCATTAACCACGTCGTTGTTGGCTTGAGCTTCGTTGGCGTTTATGTTGAACGCACGCCCACGAGCTCCACCTTGTCTAGCATTTGCAAGTCTTGGACATAGATTACGAAAATGGTTCGGGTCTCCACACTCATAGCAAGCACGCCTATTAGCAATGGCGGGAGCACCTTGATTAGCCACTCGCGGGTTGGGTTGGTTCGGTGGATTGACTTGGCCCTCAAAAGCTTTGGCCCTACAAATATTGATAGTGTGACCATATATCCCACAATGAGTGCAAAGGCGACATGGGATATTTTGAGGATGATGAAAATTGCAGGTGGCACAAAGAGGATAAATCCCAACATATGGCTTTTTAGCCGGTGCTTGAACTACGGGTGCAACTTGATTAACGGGCACCGCAGGAGTAACCACAGCAAAGTTTCTAACCTTCCTCTTTTTGTTATTGCGAGAGGGTTCAGTTGTGGCTTCTTTGTTGTGGGCAGGAGGGGTTACGGTTTCAGCAACTTTCTTAGAACCCTTTTTGGTAAGAGTTCCAGCTTTAACATGATTATCAGTTAAGGTAGCAGACAGGCGGATGGCATCCTCCAAAGTAGCAGGATTTCTACCTAAGACAGTATCTTGAATTTGTCTTGGTAGCCCACCAATATACTTTTCGATACAACGGGCTAAAGGAGTGACCATGTGGGGCACTAGAAGACTCAACTCATGGAACCGAGTTTTATATGCTAAGCTTTCCCCACTATCTTGGGCAAGATCCCAAAATTCAGCTTCTAACTTTTTCACTTCATTTCGAGGACAGAACTCCTCGGTCATAAGCCTTTTGACCTCATCCCAAGGTAAGGCCATAGCTATGTCAACACCCCTATTCCTTTTCTCCCCATTCCACCATGTAAGTGCCCGTTTTTGTAGGACACTTGTAGCATGACGAACACGGAGATTGTCGGGACAGTCACTATTGAGAAAGGTATTCTCAATGCTTTCAAACCATTGAAGGAGTCCAGTAGCTCCTTCGGTACCATAGAACTTTAGGGGATTGCACGAATTGAAGTGCTTGAAGGTGCATTGAGATGGATTGTTTCCACCATTACCACCATTATTACCACTATTGCTTCCATTCCCACCATTGCCATTTGTGGCACCATTGGCTTGGGTGAGTTGTGTCACTAATTGGGTGAGAATAGCAGCAATGTCGGTGTTGGCGTTGGCGGCGGGAGCACGACGAGGAGGCATTCTACAGATTTTCACAAGACAAGAAAGATTGTAAGAACTTATGAGAATTGCTAGGATTTAATAGAATGAGAAAACCAAATAAAAGATAGATATTCATAGTTTGGATTGTACTCAAAAGTGATAAAATCACTTGAATACTAAGGCACATTAAGGTTAATTTAAACTTATATAATTTTCAAGGAGACATGCTTTAGCCTATAGGTAAACACTCATCTCGAGAATTCCCAGGAAAGCATACGGGTCCCTCGGTTGATTGGGATTTATGCGAAATGCTTTCCTAGACAGAAAACCCAAAATACAGGTGTCACCCTTCCAGATTGCACGTGTCCTCAAATAATTTAACAAGTTTAAAAACCTTAACGAAGAAAATAAAAAAATTTTAAAGATTTTTGCTTCAAGAAATTTTTTTTTTTTTCCACATGCTTAGAAAGAATAAAGATAGAGAAGAAGATAGAAATATCATGGGATTTTAGGATATAGGAAAGGTATTATTTAAGAAGATCCTAATAAGTCATGAATTTCTAACAAGTAAGGTACCAAATATAATAAACAATTTATCATGGTAAGCATGTAGCACATAGCATGTAACACATAGCACAAAATCATGAAGCATAGTATAAGTGGGTGTCCTAAAGTTATAGTCTAGGTCAAGATGTCTAATAACCTAAATCCCTATAACCAAGGCTCTGATACCAATCTGTCACACCCCGACCGATGGCGGAATCATCGGGGCGGGACATGTAAGACTGTTCATAGCACAAGGTTGACTAAATTGAAGTATATTAAAGTTAAATTTCCATTACAAATAATCCAAGTACAAACCAAATCCAAACAAGAAAATAAAACAACTCATAAACTTCTTGATTTAATATTGCTAAGTCCAAATCCTATATTGAGCACGTTTTGAATCATTCTCACATATTAGGGCCTGAAACATGAATAAAATAAAGTCAACTAAAAAGTTGGTGAGTATAACACAGTTGTATATAGATAGCATATAGTTGTAAAACAAATCCTTTACAAGACATGAAAAATAAGGCATTTATGAGGAGCTGCTATTGTGTAATCAAGTACAATCAAACCTTAGTAACTAGTATGCAAATTGTGTTGTCGGTATCAATCACCTCCACTTGGGTGGGTTTGTCAGACTCAATAGATCTATCATTGAAAACCGTCGGCTTGTATAGTTAATGATTTCACATAGTTTTCACAAAGACTAGCACAACTAGCACTCGGGCACAAAGCTCAAATTTTGCACACATGTATGTATGTAGGATATTGCACTTGTGTTGTTTGTATAAATGTAGTTGTGAAATGTGTAATGTGTATAAAGTTCATGTTCCACCCCAAAAGTGTAAAAGAGTAAAAGGGGGTTGTGAATACTCACTTGGTATGGAAGTGGAGCTAACAAGGAATATAGATAGCAAATAAGATCCTTGAAATGCACACTTTAACCTAAAGAGTAATATGTATTGAATCACATAGATGTACAAAGTTTAGGTCTAAAGTGAAAGTTGAATTTGTATATATAAAACTATTGCTTTGTATAAAATATATAGAGTTTGAAGTAAAATATGTTTGAAATAATTTGATTAGGTTTGAATTGAATAAATAAATAAATATATAATTATAGTTTATGAAATAATGTAAATATTAATTGTAATTAAGTATAAATAAATAAATGATTTTGATTTAAAATGTAAATTAAATAACTAATCATTATTTATAAATTTTGTAACTTAATTATTTAAAACATCATTTAATTAAATATAAATTTAATTTTTATAAACTTTTAAATAAATTATATTTATGCCAAGATTAAACTTTTAATCCATTTTTAAATACAGAACACATATTTTTATAAAATCTGAAACATTTCCTGGTTAAATATAAAAATTATAATTCTGCTAAAATAATCTGAGTCTAGCACGACCGTGCCTCGGAAGGGCTCGATCGTGCTCAAGCCACGGGCGCGACCGCGCTAGTCGGGGCGCGACCGGGTTGATCAACAGGAGCACAATCTAGACAAGTTTGACAGGCACGACCGTGCCTTGGCCCGGCACGGTCGTGTCTATGATCTTTAGACACAACAGGGACTAGCCCATAGGGCATGACAAGGTCTGGACAGGAGGACACGACCGCGCTGCTAATCGGCACGACCGCGCTAAATGAGGCACGGCCGCGCTAGATGATTAGCGCGACCGTGTCTTTTCCAAATCAGACACGAATTGACAGATTCTTGTATTTTAAACAATGTAATTGATAGGGCTTTTGATTAAAGAGATATTACGAGTCTAATAATATAAATTAATTGCATGAACATCGTGTTTAAGAGTGGAATCGATTAAATCCTTTTTATTTAAAATAACAATTCTGATTCGAACGATTTCTGTAATGAAAGCCCAGATTAATAGGGGGCTTTTGATGATGATACTGAAACGAATGATATGGAGAGTATACTTACCTAAAACAGGAAGGAATTGGTAACGATCGGTAGAAGGGAGTTCCAGCGACGGAGAAAACGGCTTCCGGCGACTTCGGCTGCAATTCCGGCTAGGCCAGAGAGTCCAGAGTCTTGGAGAGATCCGGGAGATGCGTAATCCTTTCTTGATCGGGGGAATTTGCGTCTCAAAATAGGATTCGAGTTTTGCTTGAATTGTTTGAGAGAGAATTCGAGATTGATGGTATGAAACTGAGGTGTTGAATAATTGAGAATGGTATAACTCACGTTAATGGAAGAAGAAACGTAATCGGATTTGAATTTCGAATGATTGAGCGTTTTGAAATCACATTTACGTTTCGACTGTTACGCAGGCGCGACCGTGCCAAAATAGGCGCGACCGTGCCCAGGCACCGGGCGCGATCGTTCCAAAGCAGGTCGCGCGACCGTGCCAAAGCACCTGGCGCGACCGTGCTAGGACGAAGCACGACCGTGCTAGACTAGGGTTTGATGACATTTTTCAATTTTAGTCCTTGACTTTTCAGATTTGATAAGTTTGAATAAAATAGTTTCTTGTGTAGCGTTTAAATGTATATAACCGAGTAACACTTGCGAATTTGTGTAGAATTATTGCATTAAATTTACGGCGAGAAAATAATGAGACATTGCACGAGTATAGAACTTGAAATTGCATTACATTGAATTGAAATAGGAATACTAAAATCAGGAATGTTACAATATGTCAGAGATTATAAAGACATGCGTACATTCTTTCATTGTAATGAGATGGGACACATTGTGGTGAGCTGTCCTTACAAAAATAAAGGGAAGAAGCATGTAGTTCCTGAGAAGATGAAGCCTAAATCAAAACCTGTTGAGAAAAAGTTTATTCATTCTCAAACTCCAAAAGAAGTTCATGTAGGCGAATCTTCTTCAAGTGCATCTTATCGTGTGAAGATTCCTTATATGAGATATTATCGTGAGACGAGATCTTGCTTTTACTGTGGTCTTGTGGGTTGCATTCGGATGGATTGTAAAGGTAACCGACATGTTACTCCAGAAAAGGTAAAAAACTCTTGGTAAGCCTTATGTTAACAAAATGTGGTTAAACCTCATGATACACCAAAGGGTAATTCAAAATCTGAGGATAGGCTTTCTAGACCTCAAAGACGGAGGAGAAACAGAAGATTGAGAAAACTTTTAGAACAACAAGAGCTTTCACAATCTAAACATTTTTCAAATGAACAAGATTGTTCAAACACTTTACATTTTAAGCAAAAAGAACTTAATGAACAGAAGTATGTTTGGAAATCTAAAGTTTCTATTTCGGACTCGTCGGAGCAATCGTCGAAAATCGATGAGAGATTCGATTGTGAATGGAGTGAAGTTTATTATTTTGATATAGATGGATGACCCATGACTACCATGGCTTGGGTCCCAGTTTCAAATTAATGTTTCTTGTTAGTTGTGCAGGATTGACCAAGAGGGACTATTAATAACATTTGGGTTGTTAATAGTGGTTGTTCATAGCATATGACAATGAATGACATCTGCAAATGCAATGAGTCGTTACAGAAGTTGGTAAATCTATTTGATTCAACGACTTGATGCTCAGGGGGAGAATATGTCACACACAATGTTGTTTTGGAAAGAATTTTACCAAGTCCAAAAGACAACCTGAAACTTAGGATGACAATGGTGAGTATAAAGTCGTTGATGCAACCATTTGACTAGTACATCAGGTTGATGCAACCTGAAACTTCGTTTGTTTTACTTTATTTGAAAAAGATTTTGAAAAAGCCAAACAAAGTGAAAAAGTTAAAATCGACATTACTTGAAGTTATAAGGAGAAATGATAGTACATCAGTAGATGTTCAGTCACACATGACCTTAGTTGGACTTTATGATTGCTTATCTAATATATCCGTGATAAATGTTTTGATCAGAACTTCTTAGACTGCACAGTTTGGGAAATGATAGCTTCATAACTGCTTATGTTGAACAAAAATTTGATGCTTGATGCTTATATTTTAATTTGGATACTAGTATGTAGTCTTCCAACTACCGTCCATGTACGACCCATACTATGTTAATAGGCTATGAGTATCTTTGGTCCATTAGTAGTGTGACAACATAATGATCTTTGTGACAACTGTGATTTGAACCCATGGTATGCCGGGTGTGTGTGTGAAAGATCATTATCAGATAAAGAATATAAGATCTAAAGTACTTCATGAGACCAGTATTGGTTATGTCGTTAAACACAATTTTTCAGTTCACTTCACTGCCCATGCCCCGAAAAACATGCAATGTGAAGTTGAACTAAGATATGTTTCTGACAACATTTGTTGAAACATATACTAGCCCTTGGATCAATATCTTGATTCCATTGAATATATTCAGATAACAGTTGGATCACGCTACCCTATGTCATTGAATCAATCGATTCCTTGATCAATCTTATGTTGAAGAATTCTATTGGTACAATCTTTCTGTTACTATGAATCATGATACTTCATCCAAATCAAGACATTTGAATCATTCGATTCTCAATCTTTCTGATTCTCTGCTTGATATTTTCCTGTGTTTAACGGTATAATTTCATCCTGGAGATTGAAAATTATCTTGCAATGATCTTATATGTCTTAAAGATAGTGCACATTTATTTTTCTATTGGCATATTTCTGGGGTACATGTTGTATTACAAAATAAATGGTACCTTAATTCACAAGAACATGGGACAAAGATACTAATGGTTTCAATTCTTATAATATTGACAATTTAGATTGATGTGTTATGTGTTGCAAATTCGTATGTAATTTATTATAAGCATGTTATGATCTGATCCCATCTTCTTTGAAGTTCTTCGCGTATCATTACATGTTTTGGTTGAAGCTTAAAAGATTTGATCTTATCTGATATAAAGAAATGATGAATCTGGATAGGATACCCTTAGAATGTTGGATGTTTATCCAAAATGTGTGATTGATGCATTGTTTTTACTGATATGATCTTCTTACTCGTGATGTTTGACCAAAAAGATGTGATTTTGTATTTTACATTTTAGTTTGTGCAGAGAAAACCCAAAAAGATTTTGTGTTTCTTATGTTTGAAAAACCAAAAAGATTTTATTTTTCAGCTTCAATGAAAATCTTAATTGTTGGTTGTTCTCCTTTGCATAAAACTGAAAAATGCAGACAGAAGTTGACCAGGGGTCCTTCTCCCAAGTTTTCTTCTAGATAGAAAGAGAAAGTGTGCAGATGAACAAAACGAAGACTACAGTGTGTTTGATGATATATGAAGACAAATGAAAATCTTCTGAAGCTATTGTCAAGGGGGAGTCTGTTGGAGCATATTCTGGTGACAACGAGCTTGAAGATATTATATCTTAGTCTTAGAGTCTTTGACTTGTAATTGATAGAATTGTTAGCAACAGTTAAAGGGGAGTCTGTTAAAACATGTTTTGTAACTGTTGATAAAATTCCGTGTAAGTTCATAGAGAGGCGAACTTAACAAATTCGCCTAAGCATCTTTAAGAGCGAACTTGTTAAGTTCGCCTAAGGTGATGTGTGTTCCTATAAATAGGTGTTTACAAGTCTTAGAGAAGAGACTTGGAAAACTTCAGAGAGAGATCAGACCTAAGAATCTGAGAGAAATTGTAATCAGTGTCTGATAAGGAAATACAACGAGAAGATTATTTACATTGTTATCGTTTCTGTCATTTTGTGTATACATACGTTGATACGGTTGGATTCCGCACTCCGTGTCTTCAATACGTCACGTCACGAGATCGATCTATAGAGGAGTCATGTGGACCTACAAAATCCAATTTCCAAATAGAATATTATGATTTGCTTCTCGCTTAAGAATGAAAAACCAAGTTTCAAAGCAGAATCCGATTACATATTTACACGGCCCAGTAAGCAACAGGCAAGCCCAAATAACATATGTATATATAAAAAAATTAAAAACCGGAGGCCCTTTTGATGTTGTGGCCTAAAGTTGTGGCTTTAGTTTCTTTACCCAAAACACGCCCATGTCCACGTCAAAACGTCATATGTGGGTATGTACCACAACTAAAAAACTAACTAGGCATTTGCGACCACCAACACCACATAGGGGGGGGGGGTTAGCTTCCCACTCACTCTGTAACAACGACTTGTTGTCAAGGAAAGGTTAAAAAAAAAGGTTTTTGACATGGCCCTGTAGCGATAAGGTTGTCGTATCAGAGAAGAATTCTTGTAGTACAAATCGATCACTCTAATAATTCTTCCGTGCATGGTGATTATTATAGAGCTTTTAATGGATTGTGCGTATATGGTTTGTTCATTTACCATGGTGTAAGTTCTAACCTTATGGATAGTTATTATTTTTTTAATTTTCTACCACTCATTCAATAAGATATGGATAAGATCATGCATGTAAATGTTTAACAACGAAAATCAAAATGGAAAATCAAGTAAACTTCTGGTCTTGCTACAGTAACATTGATTAAGAATTCTTAATCCTTATTAATAGGTACCCAACTTTACATATTACAATCATTAATACAGAAAAACAAGAGAATTAAACACAGATCATAAAAAGGTAATTACCATAGTAGTTAGTTCAATAAATATGACAGAATCAAGTGAAATTTGTAAACATAGAATTAGATAGATATGCTGTATGGAACACCCATTCCGGTCACTCCAGGTTCACAAAACGGTTTGAGAAGTTGATATGGCAACAACCCTGCCCCAGTTATATTCTTTAAATTAGGATCATGGTTCCTTGAGTCTATGATAACTTCAAGCTCCTTTAACGTACCACCTAACTTTTCAAATGCAGCCTTTATAGTCGGTTCAGCCGCCCATGCAGCCTCTATTGTTGTTCCAATGTACTCCTCATCCGGTGAATGGCTCGATAAAATATTCAAAACTGACATTACTTTGGTAGCTTGAATTTGAGTTGGGAAACAATCCAATAACACATCCTCAGGCTTACTTATGAATGCTTCCCACTCTTCAGCAGTTGGACCTTCATCAGGCATTTTAGTTCTTGCAATGGTTGGTCTGTTGGGAAAGTAACCAGCAAAATCATATTGACCAAAGTTGACAGCCGAATGGTGGCCAGCAGATACCCACATGATTGTTGTGGCGATTTTAATCAAATCTTGTTGTGTTTTGAGTTGTGGCCACCATGGTTCGTCTTTTTTGTCTGCATGCCCAACTGTTCGAATTTCAGTCCACCATGCTTGAAGTTCTTTATCAGATTCTACAAGGTTTGGTTGTGGGTAGTAGTGGTTGATGTATGTAGTAGCCCATTGTTTAATAGCATCCCAAAGAAGTAGACCATCATTGGCAAATGGGTAGTCCTCAATTGTTAGTTTTATACCATGTGGTGCACTTTCATCTTCCACGGCCATTCCCCTATTGATTAAAGAAGATATAAATCTTGATTCACTAGTTCTAACATACTAAAACCAAACATCAAACTAATGTGAGGGGTTTTATTAGCTAATTTCCCTAAACAGTACCAATGCCCTTTTGTTTTAATTACTCTTTAAAACGAATGAACTAGAAAAATTACCTGCTAATTAGGTCAGCTGGAAGTGCCTCGTGATCAAAACGCCATTGTTGAGCATATGCATCAGACGAAAGTTGCATAGAATACTTCAACAAAGAGAAAGACGTCTCAATAGTACCACCGGCGTTAATGAGGGCAAGTCGAGCTAGGCCGTTAATTTCCATTGTGTATCGAAGATGAGGACATAATAGTCTTTGTACAGGGTGCATTTTACTAAGGTGACGGTTGGTGGCAATTATGTAAGGTTCAGTAACACCATGAATTCTTAACCTACAAATTAGTCAAGCATAATATTTAAGGGTACTCATAGAAGATAAAGTATAAACATTACAAAATATAGATAAGGAGGAAAGAAGGTAACCGACCAATGGCTAACAAGCTGGTGATGACCAGAATCATGAGCAAGGACATGAGCCTTGGCTAGCTTCCATAGCCACGCACCGGTCGCATCCCAACAGGGTGTGTACAGATGCTTCCATTGCGGTTTCCCATTATTTGGTGGGCGAGTTAACTCAATAGCTAGGGCTCGCAATGTTCCGGTTGGTGTGAGAAACATTAAGGTTCTTGAACCTTAAAGAGTTGTCCCTTCAAGCTCTCTTACTTTATTCACATAAGGTAAGAGGAGATCATGATAATCTAGCTAGAATAGTTTCTTCTGTTCCAATGCCTTTTTACAAAAACAAAACAAAATGTGAAAATGATATAAAATGACATGATAATATTTCAATATATTTTACTTTTGTATTACCTTCTCAAGAGTCATGAAACCTTTTATCTCTTGCTATACAATCTCTTTAGTAATTGCAGACTCAGCTGGCCCGTAAACTTTCGGGTCGAGTTTGCTCATCAGTGGCCATTCCTACATATTATGATCACACAATTAGCTACTAAATAAAGTTTTTGATTCAAAACAAAATAATTTAAGAAGTTGTTGTAGAACACACCGTAACCAACTGTATGCTATATGGATTGAGACCAGCAATTGTTTGTCGACAGAATTCCTCATCGCGAAACCAAGAAAAAGAATCCCCTACAATTACAACCATTAACAAATTCACCATGATCAAACATAAGATACATAGTTTGTAAAGATATGTTTCTTACTGTCGTTGAGTCGAGGAGTTTCAAATTGCAGTATGCTTTTCTTACTGCTGGCAATTGATTTAATAAGTCTTGGTAACGCACATAGAAATCCACCATCATCATCAGATGTTAGCATATCAACACCTTCATCATAAAGCGACCCAATATCCTTGAATGATGAAAAACCCTTGTTCGTGTCCGTCAATATCGACTCTAACGTTGGTATAATTCCATTCAATACTGAATACAATGCGGTTGCCCCAAATGTTATCTCTTTTATCTCTGAAAAATCTTCATCTCTCGGCACGTAAACTGGGAGTATCGTCCTCGACTCCGACCAGGGTTCTGATAAGAAAACCGATAAAAAGTCGGTTTAATTTAGCAAACATAAAGTAATAATACTTTGGGTTCTTAAACGACCCTGGATGTATGTAGTATGTACCTGTTGAGGTCATTTCACGACCAGTTCGACAACGCCTAGGGTAAGGATGTTGCTTGCACCAAGAACCGGCCGAGACAGGTTTGAGTCATTATCGGGATCGCCTAAGTCATTGTACGTATCGTAATCGTAAATCCTTTCAAATGATTTGCGCTCTCCTTCACCATTGCCTCGAAGAGACTCGAGATCTTTCTCCCTTAAAGACTTCAGACCCACTGGCGTTTCCAATGGTAGATATGACTGTTTTCATCAATTGCAGAGACTGATATACGGGTGTGTACTAAGCTAGTTTTATAATATATATATATACACACATTACATATGATATATATGTTTTGCAACTTTTAAGTTTAAACAAGGAGTTTGCCCATGCGATGCTACAGGTTATCAATGTCTAGTTAACTTTTAGTTAGTTTTAAGCGTTAATGGTCTTATAAATAGGTTAGAAACTATATATATGAAGTCATAATGCATGAATATATAGAAGTTGTTCGAAAATAGTTATATTATCCTCGTCTACATATTCGTTGTCGCTCGTTTCCATCTCCACGTGAAATATCAAGAAAACAAATAATAATAATAATAATAATAATAATAATAATAAATTAAAAAGAGAAATTGAATTATAGAACGAGATGAACTAAATAAATAAGTATTAGAGACATAACTACAATTTGGTTACGAACATATATTCTCCTAAAAACTTCGTTAATTACATATATATCCAGCTCAAAATTTTATTTACGTATATCCACTTTATTAATTAATTTTTATTTAGGAAACAATTAGAAAATTGAGTGTTTTTTGATTATTTTTTATTATGAAATCATGTAATGTTGGGTTATTTTTTTGATTTGAAGTTATATTTTTATGGAATTATAAGGTATAGTTAACCCGGTTGAACCGTCCGGTACAACCCGATACAACCGGCTGAACCATTTCTGAGCCTAACCCAACCTATCCCGGTATGGTTTAAAAACCTACTTCTAAAACATTGTTATTTATCATCATGTATTTTTAATAAAGATATATATTTTAGAAATCTTTAATAAGATAGATAATATGTTCTAAAATAGTAGCCACTCCTTTTTTAACCAGACATCGATGACTTTGAAAAGTCAATATTTAACGTTTTTAGAAAAATAGTTATGCTCTTGTTGATGAGGATGACGATGATAGTGAATTTCATCTTTTAAACGATCGTAAACTTGATGTATTCAACACTCCAATGACATAAAACAATTGTACATCTTTATTTAAAAAAACATTTGTTGGAAAATTGAGTGCTTTTGGGTTATTTTTTATTATGGATTAACTTTGGATTATTTTTTACTAAAGAATCGTGTAATTTTGTGTTATTTTTTGAGTTGAAATTTTATTTTTATAAAATTATAGGATTAATTAGTCAACATGGTTGAACCGTCCGATACAACCGATTAAACCATTTCAGGTACAACCCTGTTTAAAAACTTATTTCTAAAACATTGCTAATATCATCATTTATTTTTAGTAAGATATATATTAGAAATCTTTTAATAAGATAGATAATATGTTCTAAAATAGACAAATAGTAGCCACTCCTTTTTTATACAAGACTTTGAAAGGTCAATATTTAACGCTTTCAGAGGGTAGGGGTGTTCAAAAAAATTCGAATCCGAAACCGAATCCGAATTATCCGAAAATCCGAATCCGAATTTTCAGATTCGGATTCGGATAGTGATTTTCGGATATTTCGGATAGTTCGGATATCCGAATATCCGAAATATTATATTTATATATTTTTTTTATATGTTTTTATTATTTAAAAATAAGAAAATTTGAATCAAAACCCGATATATTATATTTATATATTTTTATATGTATATTTTCTAATGTTTTTTAAGGTTTTTAATTGATTTTGTAATTTAAAAATATTATTTTTATATATTTTTTTATTTTTTTTATATTTTCGGATATCCGTTTCACTATCCGAAAATTTCGGATATCCGACTTTGAACACCCCTAGCTGGGGGTATAAATATGAAAAGGACATTTCTAAGACTTTTAAAAAAATAAAATGTTTATGAAACCTAACCGAAAATTATAAATGGCTTATAAATTTTTCAACTAGTTTTAGTTTCTCTTAATTGAAATAATAATTTTAAAAGTTTCTTCTAAACAAAAGTTTATTCTTTTATGAAATATTTTATGCGAAAAATCTGCTTATAAACAAAAGTATATACCTAGACAAAAAATATATTACGTTGGATACAACTAGCTAGGGATGAAAATAAACCGGGTATGAAAATCGTTTTGGTTACCGTCTTGGTTTGCGAGTTTTCCTGGGTATATCTATACTATATAATAAATAAAGGTTTTTTATGTCATATGTCGCATCCATATTCATTCTTATAATTTTTTCTCGTTTCTCTCTCTTATTTAATGCACTTTCATCTTTTAATAATAATATATGTTTAAAGAAAATATTAAGTATACTAATAAAAAATATTTATTTTAAATTATCTCTTATTATAATAAACTTTGAAATTTAATTATGTAACTTTTGTTTTCAATCAAATATTAAATGAAAGTTAAATTATATTAAATAGTAATTAAAGTATTTTCGAAACCCAATTATATATTATTTTTTACATATTTTGAATTTGTTTTCTATCGTTAGTATTTGTAATATATTTTTACACCAGTAAAATATATATACATAAGAATTTAAAATTTTTATATATTGATATTTTTCACCCCGTGTGTATACACGGGATCTAAACTAGTGGTATATATAGTACGTCATTTATAATATCATGTGGTTAAAAGTTACACGTCAGAATTCTCATTAACATAAGCTTAATCTTAAACTCAACCAATAAAAACCACCTTTAAATATATGTCAACAAATGTAAATGAAAATAGTTTTTGGTTCCAAATCTTTTCTATGGGTTATACCTATGGCTATTATTGGTGATTCAAGAACACATTCAATAAAAGATTTAGTAATTTTCAAAAATGCTATTAACATCTAAATAACCTTAACAACATACAAAAAGAATATAGAAGATCAAAACACAAAATACATAACTTGATAGAAGTTAATTTACAAAAACTCAAGGTTTATAACAACTAACAAAAAGATTGAGACTCTACAAAAACAAATGAGTATCACCGATAGATTGTTACCAACGGAATTCTGATGGATAGCGTCGGTACTGTCAAGTTGATCAACCTAACAAAAAGTGTTGTGATCTGTCGGGAAACTGTGTTGGTAATCTATCGCATATTGGATTACCCACATATACATTTCTACGACGAGGTTTTATCAACGAAACTTTGTCGATAACTCTCTTTACAAACAACTGTCGGAATCGTCCATTGGTGATACTTATTTGTTTAGTAGTTAATTAGATAGAACTTTTATATAATAGAGGTCTCCATGGCATGAACTTCATAAAGAGATCTTCATTTAAATCTTTTTCATCAAATTCAAATTTCAATTTGGAATGAAAACATAAAACCTACACAACGTGTTTTAAAATATAACTAACCTTGTCGGTAAAGAAGATTCGTTTATCAGGATTATCATGCTTGGAATGAATCCAGGATTCACAAGGAAAGATCACGTTGCCATCATCAAGAACAATACTCTTGATGTACGCCTCTTTATGACGTACATTCTCTACTAATATCGCACCAATATCCCCAAAATCATCAGGAACCTCGAATTCGCATTCATATTTGCGCAATTTACTCTCATTGTGTAACCCATGATCGAAACTAGATATGCCTTCACCGTCTCCTTTTCTTTTCAAGATGCTTTATACAAATGTAAAAAAGAGTAAAACAACTTAAAGTTGTTGGCTAAATCAAACTTTAAAAAAAATAAATTGTACTTTAAAAAGTTAACGGTTATTGTACTTTTATAGATATAGTTATAGTTATAGTTATAGTTATAGGTTATATAAAGAATACTTACAATCAAGATCAGTAGAAACAAGCTCCAGAAAAAACGACTTCCCTATAAAATCAGAAACACCGTCGGCCACGCTTCCTACAAGACCCACGGTCGCTTTGATAAGTACATCGGTAATGGTTGGTTGAACAGTGATGACACCTTTCATCGTCATGAACTTGCTAACAGGATGGATGTAACGGTGCACCAAGTGGTCGTAGTTTGACGTAGTACTATTGGTAGTTGTATACTTAACTTAACGGGAGACCTTTATAGAGTTAGAGGGGAAGTTCCGTACCAATAACGTGTTGCATATCTACCACTGGCTTGGTCCAGTGGTTAAGGCGATGAAGGACGAACTTGCCCACGCAGGTTTGATCCCGAGCCAACCCGGGTTTTAGTCCGGAGTGCGTTACGCTAGCGGGTATTGGCCCGTGTAGCGGCGCAACTGTTGTCAAGTGGCAGCAGGCTCCATGGTTTCCCGGTGATAGCCTATGCCCCTCGTACTGAACACGCGGGCCTAGTTCAGACAACGTAGTGGTCAGGTTGTGGGGTACGGGTCTCCGATTTGAAGATGTAACTGCCACGTAAAAAATGAAAGTTACCTATAAAAAAAAAAATAACGTGTTGCATATGAAACATCAAGATTTAAGACGCAAGAGGAAAAGTTATTATAATTAATGTCATTTAAATTCATTTAAAAAATCAACCTAAACTATTAAATTCATTTAAATTTTGGCTCATGAATAAGATATAACTTTATTTTCCGAGAAAATAAAAAGTTAGAAAAATATACATTGAAAATCAAACCATCTAAAATATACAAATCTGATTTAGACCAATAAAAAGATGACACGCAGGAAAAAAACATTTTGAACGCTTCTCCATATTATGCCATGTGTAAACACCAGGGGCCCACGTGTATTAACTAGGCTAAAACTTAGTCGTAAAACCTTTAACGGCCCAAACATTGCCGTTAAAATTAATTTTTCCTGTTGAAGAAACCAATGGCGTTCAGTTACAGGAATATGCGTCGTCTTTCTCATCTTGTGAAGTGGATGAAAATGAATGAAAACCTTCTCGAATATTCTGTATGTGGAGGTCAAAGGCCGACCTTGTGTTTGCGAAAAGTAAGAAGAGCAGTTCTACTGGTTCCGGATCTCATGGATCGAGAAGGTGGAAAATCTGGAGTTCACGTCGCCGGAGCAACACCGAGGATGTCGCCGGAAAACTGAAGACTACGACGTCGTCCTCTCCGTCGTTTCATGAATTGTTTTACGTGAAGAGAAGAGCAGAACAGAAAGGCGATAAGATAAAATCGTTTCTACCTTACAATCAAGATCTGCTAGGCTTCTTTGTTAATATCAACAAAATCAGGAAAGGAGAAATCTTTATTTTGAGTTATGGGTTTTAACGGCTATGCTTGGGCCGTTAAAGGTTTTAAGGGCTAAGTTTTAGCCGGGTTAATACACGTGGGAGGCCTTCGTGTTGACACCTGGCCGGCTACGCAGAAGCCTTCAAAACGTTTTTTGCCTACGTGTCGTCTTTCTATTGGTCTAAATCAGTTTTGTATATTTTCGATGGTTTAACTTTTCAATGTACATTTTGTTAAATTTTTTGGTTAAAATGTACATTTTGACGATTTTCTCTTATTTTTCGCTTTACTTTTGTCAATCTTGTTGTTTCACATATTTTTTTGGTATAATATACAAATTATTTTCTATTTTTTTACAAATATATATCTAGAAATTTCTGAAAAACTTAAAGTTTTTATTCATTTATTAATATCGCCGTGCTAAGCTATTGAGTATTTTTTTAACGGCGTTTTTTATCCCCAATATCCAAGTTCGACTCTTGTGATGAGATTTTAACCATCCCAATTTCTTGACACTCCAGGGTATCGAACTCAGGACCACCCCTAGGAGAAAACCCCCACAACTAAGAAAATTTTCTGGCTCAAACCAGAACAAATTACATCAAGCGAGACTCGATCCCACGATCTTCCACATGCAAAGGAAGTCATGGGGCTACCGCTGGGCCAATTGGCCTTTGGTACCGCTTATTAGAATTGAAGTCGATTTATACAGGCGGGTGTCATAAATAATTGATGATATTTTAAATACGTATGCTAAGGAATGAAGAAGTTTAGTATTTCTTTCTCTTTGGTTGTTAATGTATGTACGAAAATGTATCGGTGAATAAAAAGCATAAAAATGGTGATATGATTTAGGGGGGAGTGGATTTATAACACAATATGAAAACAAAAATCAACCCTAACATAAAATTTATGGGTTAATTTGGATTTAGTTTAAACTAGATCAAACTCCGATCTTAGTATTTTATTTGTCCTTTACCTTTTTTGAAATAATATATCAAATATTCATATTTATTCTTTGACAATTCAATATTTCAATGTTTGAATATTCAATTTCTGAATATGAAAACACATTAGAATATATATAATTTGTGAAATTGAGAAAATACGAAGATTTTTATTTGCGTCTTAGACCAGAAAGTATATATTTTTAGTTCAAAAACTGAAGTACTAAAAATATGAAATTTTAATCATAGAAAATATCAGAAGTACGTAGATCTACCTAGGAGTCTCGCCTTTGTATTACATGCATTGAGGATTTATATTATATTATTATACAACACACTATAGGTTCTGTACGTGATTGAATCAATTGATATATTCAAATTGTTATATGGGTTAAGTTATCGAATTTTCTGCAATGTAAAAAGCAAAGTCACCTAAGTAATCTAATGTTCGCATCTATAATGACTACTATATTGGGTGTTCATTATAGTGCAGGACAACATATATGAAGGATATATGAAGGAAAAAGTGATGATTTATAGTCAAGGTATTTAATTCAAGAAAACGTGTGAATATTTATTTAATTTTTCGTTTATCTTTTGGTATCTTTGAAATATTTTTTCTAAAAATTGAAAAAAGACAAGTCATACACGTAAAACCTATTTTGTAATTAGAATGACCTTTTCTTTTCTTTCACAATAAGCCCCATAAATATTGATCATTAGGGCTAACATAACATGTCAGACGCGACCTGTTAAAACATGACAATAAGAAACGATTACATGTTATGCTAGATACGAACACGACATCATAACTAATCGTGTCATTTTTTCGAAACACGAACTTGTTAAGTTTCATGTTAACACGATAAGACCTGTTTAGGAAACTTGTTTACAAACAAGATAAATAATACATATGTAGTGAAACAAAAAATGTCAAAATGAGCATAAAATTCTTAATTAATACTTTGAACAAAACTCCAAAAGCAAATATAATATATTATTATTTTTTAATTAAAAAACATAAATATGTTATTAACAGGTTAACATGTGTTTAACTGGTTAAGACACGAAACTTGTTAAGGACAAACACGAAATGTTAACCCCGTGTCGTTTCGTGTCGTTTCGTGTCGTGGTAACAGATCCGTATCAGAAATTGTAACCACTAATCACTATGATTTTTTCAAGGCTACTGATCACTATCATTTTTACATATACCTAATTTATCCTCTTCAAATTCATCATTGTCTTAATTATGAATTTAACCTCCACGGATTTATCAATTCTAAACATTTACTTATGTAAACCGAATTTGAGAATGCATGTATTTTGAAACATGAGTGATGGATTTATTCCATTTTAAATTATTATTTCAGCATTCCAACTAAAATCAAGAATACTGTGATTTTATATTTGCCGTTTATGTTTAAAGAATGAGATATATTAATGTTATATACTTATATTTTCTTCAGAAATAATTATCTTTTTAAAAACATGATCAGGTCTGTTAATAACTCAGTAGTTCTGAAAATGTTTTCAGGTAATGAATAAATGATCAGCGGCCTCTTTCAATAAAAAATAGGTACTTAATAATTCTTTCCATGGTTACAAAATTATTTATCATAAGAAGCAGCATGATTCACATGTCGACATAAATGCATAAAATGTGCTATTGATGTTACATAAATTTTAGCGAAATAAATACAATGTAATATATCCAAATTGTCCTATTTCTTGGACACTTTAGTGATGATATTACTATACACCGGTGCATTGGGACCAATGCTTGGGTTTTATTACGATCAACTTTTTGTAACAGGTATATATATTCCATATGAAATAGACACTCAAAATCTTGTCTGACTATGAATATATAGTATACCATTATTTAAAGTTGCAAATTTATTAGCTCTTAATAAAACACCCTAAACCTAAGTTCTCATCAGTTGAATTTACACATTTATAACATAGTTTTTAAAATGGATATTTCATTTATACGTAGGAAAAAACGTTCAAACGTAACATAACAAGTCTTTCAAATCAAGTACAAATTGAACGTAACATAGCAAGTCTTTCAAATCAAGTACAAATCTTCAATGTAAACATAAATAAATGTATACATAATAAACAGGATGTCGGTCTTCAAACAAAGTAGTCTTCACATCCGTGCAACTCGATCGTACCATCCTAAAGTCTCATAACCTGATGTGCATACTAAAAGTAAGCTTTGCTGAATGAGTTCTAGTTTTTAATAATCATTGTAAAAGGGTCTTTAACATAAAACATACATTGGTATCATAGTATATCATTATAATCAAACATAGCATACATATATCAAAAGGATACATGACATCATAGAACACACACTTTTGTAAGGACCAAACCTAGTAGGCCAACGCATCAAAGAATCACCGAGTTGTTCATATATTGAAGCAAACTGGATCCTGCGACAACTTTGGAGAGTACTAAAGTTCTCGGCCGAGAACTTTAACCGCGACTTATAGTTCTCACAGGGTCCGACCACTAGATTAGCGAATACTTTTGTAGTTAGCTATAAATAGGTTGCTTAATCTCGTGTATTGTTAGACGAGTGATTAGACAACTATACTTTGTAATCAGTGATTTGATCAATACAAAAAAGCGTTTAACAAGGATTACTCCTGTCTCCTTTGATATTTCTTACATTTTGTGTTGATTTGGATTACGCCTGTTTCAACACTTTAATGAATGCGTGTTATTGAAGATCATACGCGAGTTCCCGGACATTACAATTGGTATCAGAGCTATAAATGCTCATTTGGTGAAGCTTACAATGGGTTCAAGGCATGTAAGGCATCAAAGTTTCGTTTATTTGTTATTTTGGACCGATTTTCTTGTTTGGATGTGTTCCTAGGCAGATTTGGTCCTTTTGGATCAACATCATTCGACGATTTTGAGGATACATAGGTTACTCTTCAAGTTTCGGGTAGTTCCACGACTCTTTGATCGATTTGGAGACTTTCCTGGATTGATTAGAGTGTTTTTCGGATCTGGATAAAGTTCTCGGCTAAGTTCTCAGAATAGTTCTCGGCAGTCGCTCCTACGAGAACTTGAAAGTTTTCTGCTTAAGGTTCTCGGCTGAAAGTTCTTTGTTTTGAAAGTTCTCGTTTTCTAAGTTCTCGGCTGAAAGTTCTATGTTTTGAAAGTTCTCGTTTTCTAGGTTCTTGGCTAGAAGTTCTCTGTTTTTGAAGTTATCGTTTTTTGAAGTTCTCGGTTTTGGAAAGTTCTTGCACGAGAACTTTGACTTTGCATGTACTTTTTTGCGCAAACTTGATTTATGAGTACTTCATTTTTTTAGGTAAACTTGATTTATGATTGGAGAGATTATAGACCGTCCAAGCAAAATACATTCAATGCTTGTCAGAAATGCAAAAACAGGGGCCATAACAGTGGGACTTGCAAGAGGCAGCAGCATCAGGGTTAGTGATTTGGTTAAATGGTTGTCTTTTGGAACAATGATTTGCTGTGTTTAGTGTTGTCTTTTGGTGGTACTTGTCTTTTGGTATGTTTTGTTATGTTTAGACAAGTCTTTTGAATAATGGTATGTTTTGTTATGTTTGGTATTTTCTTTTCAACAATGGTATGTTTGGTATGTATTTTAACATGGTATGTTGCATCTGTTTTGAGATTTGTACCTGAATCTCTTATGCACTTGTTTTGAATGTATTTTGCTAAGATTTTAAGAGATAATGGTGTTATATTCAATGAATCGGGATGTAAATTCTATCTGTTTGTTTTGAGTTGGAATAAGTTCACATTGCTTTCAAAAAGTAAACAAATTGACCTAAAAGAATTGAAATCATGCTTATTTAAAAAAAAAATCAAAAAATTTACAACTCAAAACATGATTAAATATCAATAAAATTCATCAAAAAGTTCAAATCTTATTACTGATTTCAATTTCTTACCAAACTAATAATCAAAAGCTTCCGATTGATTTCAATTTGTTACCAAACTAACCATAACATGAAATCAGAAGATGGACTTCATTACAATATCAGTACATTCCACCACATGGCCGGGTTTCGTTACAAGATGTTGGGGACGGTTAGGAATTTATGGTCAACGTACATGTCGTGACAAGCATAAAACCTCCTTCTTGGGTTTCTTGATGTCCATGAGGTTCAAACAATAGCAGGATTTCCACACCAACAATAAACCATTTTTGCTTAATCTTGCTAGTTGTCGTTCACTCATATGGAAGGAACGAAGAAGATGTTGTTGGTTAGGATAATTAAAGGCACATGAAGGGGTAAAATACCAAGATTGCCCTCATGTGAGAGGCACATAATGTCTTTTAACCGAGTTTTTTAACGTCTGTTACTTCAAAGGAGAAGATTGGTATAAAACTTTGGTTTCAAGGACGTCCGGTGTAGATAAGTTTGCTAAAGGACTCAATGTGAAGATACCATATAACATAAAGGACGATTCTTGTAATTTACTCTAAACTTTTTATGATTGATGTGGAAAAAAAAACATAAATTATTAACTCTGAAACAGTCCATGACATCAATTTTATGAAAAAGATGAAAGAAGTTGTACTTTAATCAAGCAATCAAAAATCCATTTTTAAATTAAAAAAAAACAGAAATAATACTCACAAATGAAAATATTAAATATTCATAACAAATTGAGCCAAAATATCTTATATGACAACACCATAAGTTCACAACTCACCTCTGCAGTTGTTACAGCAGGACTCAAAGTAGCAAATTCCTGTAAATATGAAATTGTGTCATGATTTGTTGATGTTAACTACTTTTCAAATTTTCATCATCAAATAAAGAAGTGTATAAAAATAAGTGATATTGGTAACCTTGTTTTTTTTTCTAATAATTCATTCTGTTGCTTCTAGATTGCTAGTATAGAAATGATCATCTGAACCCAAAATTAGATAAACACTATAAACTAATCATCATACCCGCCCTGTTTTGATTAAATGTGTTATAATAATAAAAGAAATTCCAAAACCCTAATAGTAAATTCACTAACCATAAGTTAAATAATTTAATTTAATTTAATAAAAATAATAATAATAATTTAAGTTTTATTTTTGTTCCTTCTTCATGAGTTGATCTTGAACTCATATAAAACCATATCATCCACACATATGAAGAACTAATTAGCATAATGTCAACAAACTCTAAAACCCTTTTCAAATAAAAAAGTCAATTTGAAATTTCCTGACATAATTCATAAAAATTAGTTTTTTTTAGTGAACAGGTAACCAAACATGGTTAATTACTAACAATTTATGTTCTATAAGGACGTTAATTGTGATCAAAATTGAACTAAAAGCAAGAAACTTGAAAGCAACATACACATTCTAGGATTTAAAATCTCCAAGTTGTGCCCAGCATCACATAATGAAGAACTAACCTGTAATGGAAATAAAAAAAAGCAGAATCAGTCATGAAAAAGAAACTAAGAACAGAGCACAAAAGGAAGAACTTTTTTTTATAATGGGGCATGTTCTTAAACTTTGTTTCACATGAGGGCATGGTCAATATTTCATTTTACATGAGAGCTTATCACCAACCCGGATGGCGATAAACTCATTTTCTTAGGCTTGTAAGTTAGGTGTCAGACAAAACCGTTAAGGTTTCTGAAACTCGCCAACCTGCATGGTATGAAACCCCTTTCTCGCCAACCTGCATGGTATGAAACCCCTTTCTCGCCAACCTGAAAGGAGAGAAACTAGTCCCCCACGCGTCATGAGAACAAGTCGGGTAATGGAAGACCTTTTGGAAATCGTGGACAAGGAAGATCTATATCATCACAAGACAATTGGCGTGATGGAAAGTTAAGACAAGAAAAGGGAGAGGAGCTGATCATGATAGGAGGAAGAGATGCCCTACCTAGAGATCAGAACCGTTTCAAAAGAGACATAAGAGAAGTGGAGTGTTATAATTGCCATGAGTTTGGACATTACGCCTCAGAGTGCAATAATGCAAAACAAGTATAAGAGGATTTAAACTTGGTATAAGAGGATGAGGAACCGACTCTCTTGATGTCAGTTATCGTATAAAAGGAGAATCATGAAGAAACATATATAGTGGACAAGATCTGTTAAAAATATTATCTTTATCTGTTTTTCAATTTGATAATCATGTCCTTTTTTTTATTTCTAATCCATTTTCTTTTCTTTTTCTTCTTTTGCATATTGGCTCGGCTCCCCACGGTTTCTTGTTTCAATCTCACTTGCTGGATCTTATGGTTGGGTTGAGTCCATTGAAGTTTTTTCAAGTATCTCATGATTGGGCCAAGCCCATGAAAGTCTCCTCCAGTTCATCATCGACTTCAAAGGAAAAGGGGATTAGGGCTCCTTCACCATTAACGCTCTGATGAGCTGTTGTTAACCAAATCTCCATCTATCCTTGATGAAATTCTTGCTATCTTTCCATATTTGTGTGTGTGATTGGTGATCTGCCCCTCTATAAATTCGTTGTCCTCGTGCTTCAAGAGATATACAAGAACTACAAGATGTAGTCCTCTTATTCTCCATGTTATTTTTTCTTTATTTCATATGTATTTGGGTTCTTAACCCCCTTTCTGATTCATCTATTTTTCTGTAATCGTTGAGTTGTTTGGAATAAAACCGTATTAACCTGTCTTTTTGACATGGTATCGGAGCCCTAGGCTCGTTTCATTGCTTTCCGCTGCTAAATTTCGTAGTCTTTGAGGTTACAATCATCGTTGCATAGACTATTCCTTTGTACTGGTCTGGTTTGGGGTTCAATAGCCAGTTCTAAGGTTTGTTAATTGATTGAGTGGTGTCCCTGGTTCGTAACTTTGCTAGGGTTTAAAAACCCCCCTCTATTGAACGGATTGGCAAGGGCTCTTAAATCCTGAAATTCTCTTTCACTGCTTGGTTCATGCGGTGTTCCTAATCACGATTGGTGGTTATATACTGAAGCCTCCGTTTCATCAACTTACCGCTGCTGAATTTTTCTACGGTTACGCTTCAACGGTTTCGTGGACTTGCTTGGAACTTTACTAATCCAGCTTCGAAGGTTTGAGTGCAGTCTTTCTATTATCATCTTTTATTATCATCTGTGCTCACCCTCTATCTGTCATTCCTTCAAAAAAAATCATTTTTTAGTGGTAATCTAGTTTGGTTCAGGTCTTAAATTTAATGATAGTTTTGGTAAAAAAAAATGAAAATTGAGTGTTTTCCTGTAAGGCATATAAGTTTGTTCCACCTGCTGTTTGATCTAAGTTTACATGATTTTTTGGGATTTGTTCATTTTTCCAGAAACTATCAACTGATTTTTGATCTGAAATTTGTCTTTGACACCATTAAAAATTCTTTGGACTTATGGTTAAGTTAAATTTTATTCAATCATGTCTATGTGTAAGAGTATACAGGGTTGTCTTCTATTAAATGAGTTTTCATACTCTTAAAATTGTTTGCTGGAAAAAAAAACTTTTTATATTTATAATCTTACACATTGTGTTTGCTTGATGATCCTGAAGTCTATATGTCATAATTATAGGATCTTATTTGTTTCAGTTAAAAGGTTTTGGATGAAAGTTTGCTTAAGCAGTTGTATGTGTTCAAGATTATTCATGTTTTTTGTGGCAACCTTGTCCTCTCCTCTGAGAGATGTTTTTTTCTGGTTGCAAAATCGTGTGATTCATTTGCATCATGAATATCCTTTTGATTACTAGTATATTTGGTTTCATGATAATTTGCTTGACTAGTATGTCGTATCCTCTAAAAATCTCATTCTGTCTCATGTGATTCAATTTTTTTTTGAAGAATGATAAAAGTTGTTTTGCATGTATGTTCGTTCTCTTGTGTAAGAGACTCTTTGACATCTATTTTTTCTCTTGCATAAGTGATTCTATGAATTTGTTTTTCACTTAAAATATGTTTGGCTGTGTCTTTCTTGTCTGATATAGCTTATGTTATTCTTATTATTATCAGGCTTGTTTCTTGATTCGGTATTATTTGTGAAGTCGTAAAAGTTTTTGCTTGAATCAAATTAGTCTTTATGTTCTTTGCGATTTTCTTCTTATATGATTCTCTTTCTTAATCTTGTAAAGTTGTAAAATTTTTTTATCATGCCAAATTAGTCTTTAAGTTCTTCACATGTCTTGTCTTTCAGTCGTGGTTCTGAATTCTAAAAATGTGTGTGCATTTTATTTTCATATCGGATATGTTTCTGATAGTCTTATATGAATCTTGTGAGTCGTCTTTTCTAAATTCATGTGACTTTTATCTTATAAAATCTTTCTAAACAGCACATGTGAATCTATATGATTAATATATGCCTCTTTTTTATCTCACATGTACATGCCAATGGACTTCATGGATCTTGTTTTTGGGTCGTTTCTTTGGTATGGTTGAGAGTTTAATTGGCGCTGTTATATGAGTTCAAGTGTTCCCAAATGTCGTGCATTCTCTTTTGGCTTCACTGAAGGTTTGTTGTCTTCCAACATGATTTCTTAATTGATAAATTATCTATGTGTGACATGTTTGGATTATCAAATTGAGGTGGGGTGTTAAAATATTATCTTTATCTATTTTTCAATTTGATAATCATGCCCTTTTTTATTTCTAATCCATTTTCTTTTCTTTTTCTTCTTTTGCATATTGGCTCCCCACGGTTTCTTGTTTCAATCTCACTTGCTGGCTCTTATGGTTGGGTTGAGTCCATTGAAGTTTTTTCAAGTATCTCATGATTGGGCCAAGCCCATGGAAGTCTCCTCCCGTTCATCATCGACTTCAAAGGAAAAGGGGATTAGGGCTCCTTCACCATTAATGCTCTGATGAGCTGTTGTTAACCAAATCTCCATCTATCCTTGATGAAATTATTGCTATCTTTCCATATTTGTGTGCGTGATTGGTGATCTGCCCGTTAGGGCGCTCCTCTATAAATTCGTTGTCCTCGTGCTTCAAGAGATATACAAGAACTACAAGATGTAGTCCTCTTATTCTCCATGTTATTTTTTCTTTATTTCATATGTATTAGAGTTCTTAACCCCCTTTCTGATTCATCTATTTTTCTATAATCGTTGAGTTGTTTGGAATAAAACCGTATTAACCTGTCTTTTTGACAAGATCCATTACTAAGAAAAATTACTTTTGAAGGTCTGAAACAGAGAGTGACATGAAGAAAGAATTAGAGTCTTGGAAGTTAGACATGCTTCATGATTTTGAAGTAAAGAAACAAGAACTCGAGACTGAATTGAGAAATAGGGAAATACAGTTTGAAAGGCAAATGCATGAGTGGGAGAAATCATTGACGGACAAGATGTAGAGAGAAATGGTAAAATTGAAGTCCTTGAGGGATGTTGCAAATAGATAAATGGAGGAATTGAAGCTAGAAAAGGCAAAGTTAGAAAAGGAAAAACATAAAGTTTTTGTAAATCAGCACTATGGTGTATATGTTCAAGAAGGAAATGAATGCAAGGGATATGGAGTGATGTCATCAAAAGATGTATACTCAACAAAAAAAGCAAGTACGTCAAAGATATTCAATCAAGTTACAAGGAAAAGAAATAACAACGAATTCGTGATTTACCATCCAAAGAGGAACCAGTCAAAGCGAAAGAAAATGGGGTACAGGATAAAGATGGTGTTATTCAAAAAAGGTGTGAAGACATGAAGGAACGTGTTCATGTTCAAGACAAAGTTCACGCTACAATTCATGAAGACTTGTATCAAGAAATCAAGCAAGAGATGGGTAGGAAACCGAAGTTCAAAGATAAGGGTCTACTACAACATGCTAGTGATAAGGATGATGAAGCAAAGGTTGGTAATCAAGACATGGAGAAAGGATAAGGTGCAAGTAAAGAAGATCCAAAAGAAGCTAAACACTTCATTCTCTTAGAGAATGAAGGTGTTAAAACATGAAGACGTTAAAGGCATGGATTAAGACATTAGGGGGGAATATAGATTTATAATTCCTTAATCCATGTGGGTTAAAGTTAATGGGTCATTATGTAAATAGGTTAAAGTTATGTTTAGTGTTTATTATGTAAATATGTAAATGTCAATGGTCTAGTGTGTTAGAAACCAAACCTAGTAACCGCCATATGAAAGGGTACAATGGTTCATGTTTAGGGTTATAAATAACCAATGTCAAAGTCTTTAAACATAATGATCATTCATTCATAATCAAGTTATAGTTTGGTTTATCATTGTGTTCTTGAAGATTTTGGTCAATAGTCATGTAGTTTGATCACGTTTGTTTTCTTCACAACTATGTATTCCCAACCATTCATGTTGGTAACAAAGAAGGGTGCCATGTCATGTTATTTCAAATAACGATAAAACACATACCATTTTAAGCTGAATATTGGTCGACTAATCATAATACACCAAACGTTACAACACACAATAGTGAATTTATTCCATATAACAATAAAACACAACTAATCCATGGATTATTATGACCTTATTATACCACAAACACACCATGGATTATGACCTTACTAAAACCACAAACCATTTATTCGAGCATTACAAACCAAACCAATCCAACTAGATGGATATGCTGTTTGGAACACCTCTCCCGGTCACACCATTTTCAGAATATGGTTTGAGAAGTTGATATGGAACCAACCCCGCACCACTACGGTTCTTCAAATTGGAATCGGTGTTCCTCGAGTCTATGATTGCTTCCAGCTCATTTAGCCTTCCACGGAACTCCTCAAACGCCGCCTTTATAACAGGCTCCGCCTCCCATGCCGCCTCAATATTTCCACCAATGTACTCTTCATCTGGTGAATGACTTGATAAAACATCCAAAACCGCCATCACTTTTGTAGCTTGGAGTTGGGATGGGAAGCATTTCAACAAAGCATCTTCGGGTCGTTTTATAAACGACTGCCATTCTTCGTCCGTGGGGTCTTCATTAGGCATTTTGGTTCTGGAAGTTGTAGGCCTGTTGGGGAAATAACCCCCGAAATCGTATTGACCAAAGTTGACTGCAGAATGGTGGCCAGAGGTCACCCACATGATAGTTGAAACAATTCCAATCAAATCATCTTGGGTTTTGAGTTGTGGCCACCATGGTTCATCTTTCTTGTCTCCATGACCAACTGTACAGATTTCATTCCACCATGCTTGAAGCTCTTCATCAGATTCTACTAGATTCGCTTGTGGGTAATAGTAGTTGACATAAGAAGTTGCCCATTGTTTAATGGCATCAAAAATGAGTAAACCATCATTTGCAAACGGGTAATCCTCGATTGTTAGTTTTACACCATGTGGTGCAGTTGGATCTTCAACCGCCATACCCCTATATTGTACCGCACAAAACAATTACTTGATCGAATTACTATTTTCCTTTATAAGAGTTATTACTATTGTTTTTATGCGAAAGAGTACCTTTTAATTAGGTCAGATGGAAGTGCTTCATGATCAAAACGCCATTGCTGATCATAGGAATCAGAGCTCATTTGCATACAATATTTTCCAGGAGAAAATGTTGACTCTATCACACCATCGGCATTGACAAGTAATAGTCTAGCCAGAGCATTGATTTGCATAGTGTAACGGAAATGAGGGAGAAGTAGTCGTCGAATTGGATGCATTTGACTCAGTTGGCGATTGGTAGAAATTATGTAAGGCTCTGTAACACAATGTGTTCTTAGCCTGCATTGTTAAATAAATAAATAAATTGATTGACTCGGATGCACAAAGACACAAACTTGTAAATTGTAATAGGAAAAAAGAACCAACCAATGGCTAACAAGCTGGTGATAAACAGCATCATGAGCAAGGACATGAGCCTTGGCTAGCTTCCAGAGCCATGCACTTGTGGAATCCCATGCGGGTGTATAGACATGTTTCCACTGTGGTTTCCCATCAAATGGTGGGCGAGTCAACTCAATGGCTAGTGGCCTCAATGTTCCAGCGGGAGTAAGGAACATTAAAGTTCTTGAACCATAGACGGTTATTCCTTTAAGCTCTCGTGCTTTATTTACATAAGGCAAGAGCAGATCATGGTAATCCAACATGAACAGTTTCTTTTGTGCTAAAGCCTACATAATTGGTTTTCTAATATTAACAAAACTTCACAATCACTTGATGAAGTAATTGGTTATATGTTTTATCATTACCTCCTCAAGAGTCATGAAACCTTTAATCTCTTCCTCTACAATCTCCTTTGTAATTGCTGATTCGGCTGGTCCATAGATTTCAGGGTCCAATTTACTCATCAGTGGCCATTCCTAGACATGCACACATGTCATAATCATTTACACAACATCTTATTCACAAAGATACAACTTTTTATGGTTTAGAGTTAGTTAATAGCAAGAATTTTTTATATAAACATACCGTAACCAACTGTATGCTACAAGGATTGAGACCAGCAAGCATTTGTCGGCAAAATTCCTCATCACGGAACCATGAGAACGTGTCTCCTGCAGTTACAGCCATTAATACACAAAGAATTTGAACTAATAAACCATGCACGAAAACATAAGAGATGCAAAAATGGTAAATGCTTACTGTCCATAGTGTCAGGGGTCTCAAACTTTATAACACTGTTTGCAGAATCAGTAGCCCCTTTGACAAGTCTAGGTAAAACACTAAGAAGTCCATTGTCAGGAGTGGGAACATTAACACCTTCATTGAAAAGCAAGTCTATGGATGTAAATAATGGAAACCCCTTGTCTTTGTCTGTCATAATCGAGTCGAGAGTTGGTAGAACTGCATGGAGCACAGAGTACAAACCCCTTGCTCCAAAGTTAATTGTCTTTATCTCTGAAAAATCTTCATCCGCGGGTACATAAAAGGGGAGCACAGTTCTGGATTCCGTTAACGGATCTGTAATTTAACTTTTCTGTTAATTTTCAGTAAATTCCTCTTATAATCCCCAAAATTCGACATCCAAGTCATTCATCCTCAAACAAAGAACTAATTTATTGACGGTTAGTTTTTTTAACAACAATTCCTAGGTTTTCTAGGATAAATACACCGAACATGACATGTAGGATTTGAATCCCCAACCAAAAGTACATCACTTAACCAGCAAGATGTGTGCGGGTTCGTGTTATAATACAGTGTCATATTGTGTTCATTTTATACCTTATTAGACCAGTTATATGATTATCATAGACCAGAGGTATCTATATGTAATATCAATCACTCTGTACAGAAACTGCTATAACCCTATTATTCACACAATCAATATAAATATTTCTGGTTTAATTAGTTACCTTTCGATGACATCTTGCGACCGGTACGGCACCGCCTAGGGTAAGGATGTTCATCACCACCCAGCACTGGCCGTGCTAAACTTAAGCTCTCGTCTGGAGCTCCGAGATCATTGTACACATCATAGTCGTAAATCCTCTCGAATGATTGACGCTCGCCTTCGCCGTTGCCTCGAAGCGATTCCATATCTTTCTCTCGTAACGACTTCAGTGCCTTCGGCGTTTCCGATGGCAGGTACGACTGCACAAACAAACTGATTAATCATAACTAAACGTATACAGCTATTAGATTCTACTTCTAACCAGTGGCATCAGCCGCCACAAGCCCCAGACGTGAGGCACGCCGGAGTAGGATGGTGATGGATTAATAGTAATTGGTTTAGAAAATAGTTGCTTAGTATTAGACATGGAAGTATTATATATTACCCAAAATACGAACACATATTAGATAGAAAAACAAATAAGATTCGGAATGACCTTGTTTGTGAAAAAAATCCGTTTCTCAGGGTTATCATATTTGGAGTGAACCCAAGATTCGCATGTGAAGGTAGCACCATTGTCAAGAACAATGGTTTTAAAGAACATCTTCTTGCTATACTCGTTTTCTACCAACACGGCTCCTATCTCCCCAAAATCTTGAGGGACATCAAAGTTGCATTTATATGTGTAGACGTTAATGTTAAAATCCAACACTTCGTATCTTGCATACGCATTAACCGTCTTTTGGTTTCCTTTAGCTGTATCAAGTAAATTAAGAAAAAAGTTACAACTTCTAACATGAACTTTTGCTTATATGTAGCGAAGGTAGTTTTCAAAGCGGATATAATTTTAAATGTTTTAACCTAATATGTTCGCTAGAGGAAGTAGCGAACATGAATAAGAAGGTATTGTTACCCACGTGAAGTTTATGTAAACAAGCTTGCATATATTACATCATAAGCCTCGTTAAATCCAAAAAGTGATCATAAACCTAATTTTTTAGCCTTTTCATAATTTTCCTTAATATATATTTATTATCAAATTGATCACGAAAAATAAATTTTCTAGAAATCTATATCTATACTAAATAATAAATAAAGATTTTTAATGTCACGTGTCATCTTCATATTTATTCTCATCATTTTTTCTCGTCTCTCTCTCTTATTAAATGCACTTTATCTTTTAATAATAACATCTTTTTAAAAAAAATCCTAATTACATTAATAAAACACATTTATTTTAAATTATCTCTTATTATATGAAACTTTAAAATCTAATTATGTAACTTTTATTTTTAATCAAATAATAAATGAAAGTCAAATTACATCAAATAGCAATTAACGGATTTTTGAAACTCAATTATATATTAACTTTTACATGTTTTAAATTTTGTTAATAATCTGTAGTATATGTAATATATTTTTATATCTGTAAAATATATAAATAAAGATTTAAGAACTTTATGTATTCATATTTTTCAACCCGTGTATAATACATGAGATCTAAACTAGTGATAATATATAAGTTTAAGTCGAATAGACATACAAATCCACCCGAGTTTAACCAGATCCAATTTGGACACTTTTATATTCTTTTGAAATAAGATAAACTAATAGTTTATTAACGTGTCCATTATAATAATTTTCAAAACCACCTAAGGGACGGATACATTTGGAAGCCAGTTAGGATAAATGCATGACTTTTCTTTATTAAACCAGACAGTGCCTCATCTCAATTTTTTAGAGGTCCCATCTCAATGTTTAAATATCACTTTGATCTCAAATATTTTAAATGAGACTCATCATTTACTCATGAATTCTATTTTCAATTTATTTATTTCAAGGCGCTTGAAATCTACCCCATCAAATGAATAGGTTTCATTTTTGGTTTTTACAATCTTGATATTTTTATTGAAAATTTCTAAGAAACAAGTTAAATCAATTTTAGTTTCTATGATTCGAACAAACAGGTAAATCAATTTTTGTTTCTATGATTAGAACGAACAGGTTGAATCAATTTTAGTTTTCGCGATTCAAACGAACATTTTTGACCCGACCCATTTTTTGTCCCACTCAAAAAAATTTATGGATCCGTCATTGCACCTAACTGGTGTCAATAATATTATATGCATGTGTATAATAACTTTTTGGCAATGAGCTGTTCACTTGTTTGATATATTTTCTAGATAATTTGAACATGATTAGCTTAAATAATTATTTAACTAACATATATTAGTAAAGAAAAACAAATAACAAAAGGTTTATGATTTTAACCTTTTTAAATGCCATTTACGTTTTTATTTTATGAAATGTTTTGTTTAATATATAAAGCTTATGATAATATAAGAACGTTACTTCAAAAGAAAATGGGGATATATACGTACAATCAAGGTCGTTAGAAACGAGCTCCAACAAGAAAGAGCGTCCTAGAAGATCAGTAACACCATCAACAACACCACCAACACTTACACCAGCAAGGGCGGAGCTAATTGTTGGTTGGACGGTAATGACACACTTGACGGAGGTGGTCTTGGAAAGAAAGGGAATTGATATAGCTTTAATGCTACCCACATTTGAGGTAGATTGAACCCGGGTGGCGTTGGATTTCTTGGTCAATGCATGTTGGCGGATGATGGCGGGGGAGTAGGCGGAGGAGGATGAATGGTTGGTGGTGTCACCGCTAACAAAAGGCTTGTGGGTTGAAAGTAGGTTTTGAAGAGAATGAGAATGGTTGATTTGAGACTTCAACATGGTTTTCTTTGCTCACTACTCTCACTCTTATTTTGTGTGGTTTGAAAGTTGAAACAAGAACCTCTATTTATAGATGGGAAATGTGCTATCTTTTAGATAGATATTGTTTATTTAATGGGAAAATATTGAATATAAAAGACAAATTTTTGCTTTGATTTCACGTGTTAATAATAATTGCTTTGGTTGTGTTGATATTTTATAATGTATGGCTACGTGTTATTAATTATTGTTATAGATTATGTTAAATAATATTTTATAACTAGGGGTTTAACCGCACACCAAGCGGAAAAGTTGTAATTAATGTGATTTTAACTAAAAAAATAAAATTTTAAAATTGCGTTGACGACTTACGATAACTTATAAAAGAGAGGGAAAGTGATGAGGGAGAGACTCGATCATGTGACATCCCTATACAAGTGTGAGAAAGGAACCAACTATAAATATTTTTTTATCGAAATGAAGATATAAATTACAACGTTGTAACTCTATATTCGAAGTTTTATAAAACATTGTATATGAAAAGTTAAAAAAGAAAAACAAAATCGTATTAAAAATAAAGAAATAAAAAATAAATTATATTTGACCCCGTTCATTTTGAATAAGATATATATTAAAACGTAGATAAAAATAAGCATATCACATCGGTTAGAGTTAAACCTAATTGAAATATAGTAAATAAATTGTAATTAAAATAAATAAATAAAACAATATTTTATGTGTAGAAAATATAGTAAAAGTCCATGATGATTTTTTTTTTGATAGGTAACTTTCATTTTTTACGTGGCAGTTACATCTCCAAATCGGAGACCCGTACCCCACAACCTGACCACTACGTTGTCTAAACCGGGCCCGCGCGGTCAGAACGAGAGGCATAGGCTATCACCGGGAAACCATGGAGCCTGCTGCCACTTGACAACAGTTGCGCTGCTACACGGGCCGAAACCCGCTAGCGAAACGCACTCCGGACTAAAACCCGGGGTGGCTCTGACTCGAACCTGCGTGGGCAGGTTGAGCCTTCATTGCCATAACCACTAGGCCAAAGCCCAGTAGTTAAGTCCATGATGATTTAAAGTCAAACTTAATTAAAACTAGTATATATTTTATATTTTAGAAATGAAAAAAAACAATAATCTATATCTAAAAAACCCTTAAAAGTTGTTGTTAGCTGGGATCGAACCCTTGAGGTATAGGTTTGGTATGGTTGGGTCTAATTAATATGCATCAAAATATAAATGTTTTACACATATAATTGTTGATTTAGAAGCAATCACATCAGAAAACATACGTAATTGCTTTCCTTTCGAATTTTGCAGATTAATTGACCTTTCGTGTGAAAAGGAACAAAAAGCCGAGCAAAAGTCAACAATCCGTGAAAGTCAGAGTAAAGGCACGCGAGTGCCTGCAAGTGCACGGTCTTGCCCCCTTGAAAGTGAGCCAGGTCAAACAGGAAGATTTTAGAACCGGTCAACACAAGGCACGCATGTGCCTATGAAGGCACGCTCGCGCCTTAGCCAGAGTCTGTCAGAGAAAGCCGCAAGCAAGGACAACTGATATTCACAAGTACCACGGAGGCACGCCCATGCCTTCCCTCAGACTCAGCCTATAAATAAAGGGTCTTGGCTCCTCATTTCAACAAGCAACTTGGGGAGATAGTCTCTCAAGGTTTGTCCCAGGAAAAGAGTAGAGTAGAGAGAGTTAGGGGTGTTTGGGATTACTTATAAAAAACAACTTTTGACTTTTTGAAAAACTAGGAGGGGACCTACTTTTCATAAATAACTTTTTCACCCTTTTAAAACTAACTTTTTCACCCGTTATCCAAATAGACTTTTAACTTATTACCTTTTCTGAAAAGGTAATAAGTTAATAAGTAGTTTGAAAAGTAAATCCAAACACCCCCTTAGTCATATCACCTAAGATCAAGAGGCACATCATAATCACAAACACGTTTGGCTTCGGTTTGAATCCTTGGATCATTCCATGATATTTATATCATCAAGTGTTTGTGTTATTATTAGTCTTCTTTAATAACTTGGGTAAATGATGAAGCTTTGTGTAATCGTATATTTTAATTAATGTAAACTTGTGTTTATGTTTTTAAGAATCTTAATTATAAATTGTTTTAGACATGAGTATTTAATTTCTAATTGTTTTTAAAGTCTTAAATCTTATGGATGGCTTAAGCAAGACATCTTGATTAAACATCCATTAAAGCTTATACGTCTTTATGCAAAACTTGGTGCTACCAAGGGCCAGTTTATTATAGATTTACTACTTTGAATTGGTTAGAGGTTTGGGTATTCAACAAAGCTTTCGTGTCTTAACTAAGCCTTGTGTTTTATGATGGTATTTATTTCCTTCTTTCATGTTGGCTTAATTTGGACTCTTAGTTGGAGCTGTGGTGTTCAAGCTTAAGAAGGAGGAAATATTTATTTAAAATACTTTATAATTAAGATTACAATAACTCTTAAATTATGAGATCATGTCAAAAGTAGCCTTATAAAACGGTGTGATAGAGGTTTGTACTCTTCTATCTTTTTCAAAGAACATAATCAATTGTTTTCTTCCATTCAAATCGTGGCTTGGTTGTGGTTGCGCATTCCAACTTTCCAAAAGGTCATACATCTTGGTAACCCTGATGGGGCCAAGTCAACTAGATAATACTAGTCCGAATAACAACTAGAGGAGGAGTCTAATGTTTGCGGGAGCCCGTTAGCACTCCTGTTAGAATAGTAAACCGTCACAAGAAGTTGTTCCTAATAAGTTAACCAAATCTTTAATTAATTAACTAAAATATTATATTGCCACCAATTGAATTTTGAAACCCATGTGATATGTATTTTATATGATTTTCTCTCAACCACTCATTTGTCTTGGGTTTTGTTCTCAACCAAAACTTCATTTTTTATCAGAGTAAACAATAATAAAAATTGAATATTAAAAGATATTATGTCCATTGGATTCGATACTTAGTTCTTACCTAAGTTATATTATGTTGCGATCGGTTCGCTTGCCTATTGTATGTAGTTAGTAAAATTACTAATATTTTCTATAAATTATAAAACCGGATAATTGTGTTACAAATATTAATATTAATTAAAAATATATACTAACACAACACCATCATAACTTTTTGGCGTCGTTGCCGAGGATACGGTGATCGATTTTAAGAAAAAATTGAACTACTGGATTAGTCTTTTAAAATATCTATTGGCCTTTTCACTTTCTTTCTTACGGTTGTATCAGATAGTGCATGAGCCATTCGTTAGTTGCACGCCTTGTCGAACCTTTAGCTACGCCAAAACGATTTTCCACAACCGATTAAGGGAAACGGTAAGAGTGGCCAACACCATTAAAGAGAAATCTCTAAAGGCATGAAACGCCCCAAATCGGGCACATCTCATAGTTGGCACAAAACATGTAAACATAGTTCTTAAACTGAAATCAGACTATCTGTTACAACGAAATTAAAAAGTCAGCTAACGCTGATGAGTTGTATCTTTATTGTATAAATTGTAAACTCTTTTTTGTAATTATGGTAGCTTAATTTTTATAAAAATAAGATAAGCTTTCTTTTATTATGTTTTAACAAAACTTTCTCTATACTTTAAAATGTCACAATTTATAAAAAGTTGTTTCGTTATTGTCATTTGTTAAAACTCTGTTTTGAGGAAACCGATAAAGGTATCCTTCTTTGTTTTTATCAATGTTTCTTTCACTTTTAAATACAAGTGACTTTCACATATAACAACCTATTGCCCAAAGATAAGGTTCTTTTCTCGCTTACACCTCGTGGTAAGACTTTTTATGTTTTGCTCACACTTGAGGGTAGGACTTCTTTTCTCGCTTACACCTTAGGGTAAACTTTGTTTGCTCACACATCAGGGTGAGACGTCTTTGTCTGCATACACCTCAGGGTAAAACTTTAGTTTGTTCGGATATCATTTTTCAAAAATTTCAGATGTTCAGATATCAGAATATCCGAAAATAATATTTTTTATTAAGATATATATTTCCTAGAAAGTGTTATGAATCCAATATATATATATAAACTATATGGTTTTTATGTTATGTGTTTAGCTCACTTATTTAAAAAAACATATTCGTATCGTAATTTCAAAAATTATATTTTTTTGGCCAAAATTTTATATTGTTTCCTAGAAAGTGTAATAGATACAATATATATGAAGTATATGGTTTTTTATGTTATGTGTTTAACCTTCCTGTTTTTTTTTCTTAAAACTAAAACATATTTGTGTCGTAATTTCGTAAATTAATCAAAAAAATTGGTTTTCAATGTGTTTTTAATTATTTCATAAAGATGATGTTTATTTAGTATATTTTATGTATTTTGAATTTAACTTAAAAAATATATTTAAGTTAAAAAAACTGGATAACCGTTTCACTATCCGAATCCGAAATTTCGGATACGTATAGTGAAATCCACTATCCGAAATTTTTAGATATCCGGATTTGAACACCCATAGGTCTAAGCATGTAAAGAGAATCGTACAAAGTTACGGTTACTCCATTCTAAACATCGAAACGTATAAATCACGAAGACAATTTAAGAAAAGTGAGTAACCAAAAGACAAAATCCCAAATTTATCATTCTTAAAAAATCAAATGTAGGCCAAAATTCAAATTATTACCCGCGGGCTGCCGCAGTGGCGTTAAAAGTTGTGACGTCGAAATTTTATCATTCCACAACCCGTACACGGGTAGATAACGCTAAGAAACAATGACCATCGAAATTTTAAATGTTATAAATATAAAGATTACAATTATTAAGGAAATGTAAATAAAAAAAATTTTGAACGGCGAACATTGAATGTTGTGACGTTGCCACCCCCTACCCAGGTCACATGGGAGAGCCTCGTCCAACTCCGTCCAATATGTTGTCTTAACCGGGTCCACTTGGCGTCAGAGTTTGAGAGCATCTTTTTAAACATTTTTTTTCATAACCATTTAGATTTTTTTAAACCGTTCGTTTTGTCTAAACATTCAATTTGTCTAAACGTTTTTTTTTAAATCGTTCGTTTTTTTTTCAAACATCATTTTTAAAACCATTTGTTTTGTCTAAACGTCTTTTTTAAAAGCATTCATTTTTTCTAAACGTCTTTTTAAAACCGCTCTTTTTTTAAAATGACGGTTTTAGATAAAAGGGAATTAAAAAAAATAATGAATGTTTTGAAAAAAAAAATTTAAACACCACAAAGGAACGATACTTTTTTTCAGTTAAAAAAAGTAATTAAACACGGAACAAAAAAATATATTTAAAATTGCCTTGGTGTAATAAATCTTAGCAGTTCAATTTTTTTTTTAAATGACGTTTAAAAAAATATGTTTTTTTTAAACGTTAATTATTTTTTTAATTCATTTTTTCAAAAACCATCATTTTAAGTAGGACGACTCATGAACTCGTTAAAATGAACGGCTATAAAAAAGATATTTAACAAAACAAACGGTGTTAAAACCGAACGATTTTAAATAGGACGTTTTAAAAAACGAACGTTTTTAAAAAGAGCGTTTAAGAAAAATGAGAGATGTATAGAATAACGAATGGTTATAAAAAAAAGTTAAACGACGTAGCTTAGATAAAACGTTTAGAAAAAACAAATGGTGTTAAAAAAAATTAGGAAAAGCTAACGTTGTTAAAAAAAAACATTTAAGAAAACGAACGATTTTATAAAACAAATTGTAATTAGATTAGTTAAAAATAAGGAAAAAAAACTCATTTTTATAAATAAGTTTTTAACTACACCTATTTGATAAAATAAAATTTCAACTCTTTTAGAAAAAGAAAAAAAAACTCTAGTTTTCCCTCGTGTAATGCTTGTGTCGTTCATGATTTTTAAAGGGGACTACTAATGGCACACGAGAATTGCTATTTGGACTTGGCCATATACGCATCGTATAGGGCAATACGATGCGTATAGCCCTTCACAATTTCCCATACCGGACATTCTCTTACAACATGGTCATTCCAATCCTATACGCATCGTATAGGACAATACGAGGACGTATAGCGTACGAGGTACTTTCTGCAACTAGTCATCCATCACCTCGCTATACGCCTCGTATTGACCTATACGCGGCGTATAGAGATACGATGGATGACTAGTTACAGAAAGTACCTCGTATCCTATACGCACCGTATTGCCCTATACGATGCGTATATGGCCCAAAATTTGTGTATTTAACCATAAAGAATTCTCATTCGAACGTATCATTTCTTACAAAAAATTCAAACAATCTCCCAAAAATTATAAAAATGTCTTGGTGGTGGGATGGTAACTACGGTTTTCAGGTAGATTCTAACGAGTCGCTGGAAAACAACATGCAAAGTTCTGGCGTTCAAGAGGTGAACTGGGAGGAGGTCTCGTCCGACGTTTATTCTAATCAACGGGTAAGGCTTCCAGATTTGAACGAGCCACTGAGCAATCCCGAGTTCGTATACGGTGAACCATCTTACCTTACACAACCCACGAACGACTACGTATACGGTGAAGTCTCTTACCCGACACAACAAACCGACGACTCCGAAGACGAAGAACAAAACAAACAAAATGTGTCTTATAAAACTGACCAGAATTTTCAGTTTCGTGAACAGTTGGTTGATTGGGCTATCCGGAGAGGACGTGAGAATGGTTACGTCATTGTCACCCGACGATCGAGGAGAAAAGGCGACGATCCGACGGAACCGGTTTATCAAGGTGTGGCTTGTGTGTGACCGTCACGACGAACGTGCGTCTACTGCCACGGTTAGACGTGCCGGTAGCAAGAAAATAGGTTGTCCCTTTAAATTGGAAGGAGAGTACCAAGAAAATACTGGTGATTGGAAATTAACGGTGAAGGATGACAGTCAAAACCACGATCCTAGTCAACATCTTGTGGCGCACTCGTTTGCAAGGAGACTGTCTCAGTCGGAACAACTTTTGGTGGGGAAGTTGTATTCGCAAAACATGTTGCCACGAAACATTCTGGCAACTATAAGGGAACAAAACTCAGAGAGTAGTTGCATTAAAAAGGACATTTATAATGCGATACAAAAGATAAAAAACGAAAAGAGACTCGGTGAAACTCCAATACAGATTCTGGAAAACCTGCTTTCTTCTAAAAAATATGTCTACTATACTCGAGAAGATCCTGTCACAAATAGTGTGGAGGAGATATTCTTTGTTCATCCGAAATCGTACGAGATGTGGCGTGCATTCCCGCACGTGTTGATGATCGACGCGACCTACAAAACAAACATGTATAAACTTTCATTTGTCCAAGTGGTCGGTGTGACCTCCACACACCAGTCGTTTTGCGTCGCTCATGCATTTATATCAAAAGAACGGGAGGAAAACTTTGTTTGGGTGCTACTTCAAATAAAAGCAATGTTGCAAAAGTGTATGGAGCCGCGTGTGATAGTAACAGACAGGGACAAAGCTCTTATGAACGCGTGTGATAAAATATTTTCGGGCAATTCCAAGAATCTATGTCGGTGGCACATACACGAGAATATCGCAAAACATTGCAGGGATCATTTACAGACGAAGACTGGAAAAATTTCAAGTATTCATGGTTGGTATTATGTGAGTCTCCCACGCCAGATATATACCAATACAACTTCAACCGGCTTTACGAACGTCTGTATGCAGCCAAACTAGGAAGTAAGTTTTAAATATTAAATATTTAATATTTTCAGTATTTAAATATTTATTCAATATTAAATATTTTTTCAGGAGTTATAGATTATGTGACTAAAAATTGGCTGGACCCGTATAAAGAAAAGTTTGTATCCGCGTGGTCCAACAGAAACCTCAATTTTGGTCAACATACAACGAACCGAGTCGAGAGCCAGCATTCGCTCTTAAAGAGCTATCTTAGAAACGCTAACAGCTAGCTAGATAGACTTGTTGGGTTTGTTGATGGAATTGTATCAGATCAGTATTATCAGTTACAGTTTGGGTTTGGAACAAGCCTCATAAGGAAAATGGACAGCCACATGGCTATTGAATTGTTTGATAACCTACACGGTAAAGTTTCACATAAAGCACTAGATTTGATAGAAAACGAGTGGTACAAGTTATCAAATATACGGAAACAAAATGCAACGTGTGGGTGCCAACTTTTCAGTAGTTGTGGGTTGCCGTGTGCTTGTCGTCTGGCAAATATCGAAGCTACAGGTAAACTGTTCTGACTATTTAGTAGTTGTGGGTTGCCGTGTGCTTTTCAAAATGTTCTGACTATTTCATTTAAAATACAGGTGGCATAATCCTTCTAGATGCAGTGGACGTCTTCCAGAGGAAACTTGATTTAATACCGTCGTTTGTCGATGATGAAAATGTAGATGTGGATAAGGTACTGGGTCAAGTGAGAAACAAAATTATGTCACAACCCGATCAGGTCAAAAGAAGTATGCTGTCGAGAATCGCAGGGGTTGTCTTTCCGAGCAAAAGTAACAAGAAAGCGCCTATGGTACAAGAAGATACTCGCGGTCGTCCAACTTTGAAAAAGCAACAACAAAGGAAACAGGATGTTGCGAGAAACAGCTCATTCATAGGATCCCAACAAAGCAAATGTGACAATGCGAGACACAGCTCGTATATTACGTCACAAGAGTCTATACAAGCGAGTTCGGTCTTTCAACATCGTCGTTCAACGAAGGGTAAAGGAAAGCAACCGCAAGATGATAACGCCCATCTTGGGTTTCCATTGATTACGGGGAAAGATGCGGTTAACAATATAAAATGTTTTAAGGATTCGATACCGTCTTTATTTTATCCATACATTTCACATATACAGGATGTAAATCCCGACGGTAACTATGGTTTTCGATCGGTAGCTTTGGGCTTAGGGTTAAATGAAAACCGGTGGTTCTTTATCCGACAATAACTTCTAAATGAGATGGACAATAAAGAGGAATGGTGGAGAACTGTTTTTGACAGAGTCGCCTTTCAAGAGTATGATAGGCTACGTCACACAATAGATTGGCAGGATGTGAAAGCCGCACCAGTTAGTCGTTGGATGTCGATGCCATACACAGGACTCCTAATTGCTCAAAGATTTGAGGTGATTATTCATCTTTTAAGCATCAACGGTAATCAAACATTTTTTCCATTGTGGTTTGGTCCTAACGTTCACGCTCAACATCAAGTCGTATCGTTAGTTCACGTCAAAAATGCTCATTTCATCCACGTCAAGTTAGACGGAGAATTTTTGATTCCTACGCCGAATGCACTTTGGAATTTGCACCGAAATGATGATGCAGCAAAATGGGAAAATATATACAATGATCGTATTGAACGATTTAATTATTATCAGATATGGCGGATCATGATGATGATATTCAGATGGATCAGCTAGACGATCTTGCGCACTACCCTTTTCTGGATTTTCCGCCCGATACGGAGGCTTATTCCCGTTGCCAGAAGCTCCGGGAGGTGCAGATGGGTCCAGGTACGGCGGTGGATTGGGCCCTCCTCGAGGAGGTGCAAGAGGCCGAGCGAGCTAGGGCCATCATCGGTCAGGACACGCCATGGTCGCGTCTTTTTGGCCTTTCTTTTGCGGAGACATACCGAGGGCTGGTCGTCGAGTTTCTTTCGACGTTCATCTACTCAGAGACTGGGCTGCAGCCTCTACCCGGGGAGGCGCCGGATATTGATCCGGGTCGTATTTCTTTTTCTATTTTTGGGGTCGTTTACCGTCAGACCCTCCGTCAGTGGGCCGTCACGACTGGCTTATACTACGAGCCTGAGACGGTCACGTCGCTTTTCACCGAGGCGGTGACGGAGGTGGACAAGGAGGAACTCCTTGTTTTTTGGGGTTTGATTTCAGATAGTCCTTGGTTGGGTACCAAGGGGAGGGTCTCGGGTATTAGAGACCCTTTGTATAGATATCTGCACCGGCTTATTTCAACGTCGATCGCACCGCGTCTGAAAAGCCGTGAGTGGTGCACTGATAGAGATCTTTTCTTCCTTTTCTGCCTGCTTACTGGGAGGCGGTGCGACCTGTCCACGAGCATGGCGCTTTATTTTGCTTCTGCCTATATGCGACAGAAGCGCAGACTTTTATATGGCGGTGCTTTCATCATGCATATCATGCGGTCGGTCATACCATTTGACCACCATGAGCCTGCGATGTTACCGCCCATTCCCCCTGTCCGATTAGATCGTCGCACGGCGAGCAGCATGCGCATCACGCACCGATTCCCGCGGGGCCTTCGGTTCGTAGGGGCCGTCCAGGACCAAGTTTGGGTCCCGGTGCCGTTGCCGCAGATGCCTGGACAGGGGGACCCGCCTATGCCTTAGCCGCTACAGGGTATGGCGATTGAGGACGAGCCGCCACACGTCGAGCAGGTCCACGAGCATCCGCCACAGCATCCCCGACACGTACGTCGGTCTGTTAGGCTGGATAGGGCTACCCAAGCATTGCTTGATGGCCTTGTTGCCGACTCACGGCGACAGGGTCGTCAACTCGATCGCATGGAGGACCTGATGATGTGGGCGGTTGGACAGCTCGTGAATCAGTCACGAGCCGCCGGCATCGAGCCACCCCCACTACCACCGCCACGTCATTATCCGGACGACCCCGTTCAGGGTGAGGGCGGGGCGGGGCGGGTCAGGGTGACGCCGGAGCCGGTTAGGTTTAGTTCTTTTATTTGTATTTTGTTTCTTTCGTTGTTATGTATGTAAAACATTTTGATGTATATATTTAATTTTTTGATGTAATGTATATAATTTTAGTTTATTTGTTTGGTTGTAATGTTTAATATTTTGTTTGGTTTGTAATGTTTAATATTTTGTTTGATTAACAAACTTATATTAATAAAATTATATAAATTAAAATAAAAATAAACAAAATATAAATAAAATAAAAAAATTATAATTAAATAAAAAACACATATACGTGGCATATAGGTCAATATGCCACGTATAGGATTCTTTAACACCAAATCTTCCAACTTTTGAAGAAAATTATTGTGCCCTGCCACATACGCTGCGTATAGTGCAATACGAATCGTATGAGACATATACTTCAGACAGAGAATGACACGTGTCATTCTTATGTCAGAGAGTGAACCCTATGCGCCCTCGTATTGATCTATACGAGGGCGTAAAGCGCGACGGCGGGTCTAATTAGAAAATTCCGTGTGTGGTTAGAATTTCCCTTTTTAAATATAAATATATATATATATATATATATATATATATTTTACTAATATAATAATTTTGGCTCACCAAACAATGTGATACATGTGTAGCAATATTTAAATATTAGTATATATCAAACCTATCACTATTGCTATATACTTATTAATTGTTATTATTAAAAGGATAAAAGTCTTTACTAATTTAAAAATGTATTTGATTAATGCGTAATTTCGAACGTGTAGTAATATTAAATATTATTTTTACTAGCTTTAACCTCATGTGTTACATGGGTAAAACGTTAAGATTGTATTGGTAACTTTTTTATTTTATTAAATGTTAAAATTATATGGATTAGAGTAATCAAAACATTAAAAAAATATATGAAAATACATTTCATAAGTGGTATCATTTTTGCAATACATTAAATTACATATAAAATGAAACCTAATAACGATAATTTATAAATTTGAAAATGCTTAATTGTAACGATAATAAATTATAATTGAAACCAAACATATTTAAAAAAAACTCGTCATTTTAAAAAAATTAAAGTTTACAATATAATACACTTTTAAAAATAAATGTTCATGAATTTCTTGATTTTTATTAAAAACTAACTATTAAAATTTCAAAATCAAAATAAAAAATTTATTTATAAATATCAAACTTAATTAAAAAACTACTAATTAAATATTAGTAAACTTTATTTTAACACATATTTATTTCAAATACAAAAGTAGTATTTTTAGATTTTATATGTAAAATTAAAAAAAAATCTTGTTTTTTAATAATAAAATTTTAAAAACTTGTTTTTTTAATAATAAAAAATTAAAACTTCTATTTTTTAAATCTTTATTTTTTAAGATATTCACTTTTGATAATGATTAAAAAAATAATTTGAGTCAAATAATTGTGAATTGATTTGTTTAAATGTTTATTTATGTAATTTTTTTAAAAAAAAATTAAGGTAAATATGAAAATATTGAATAGTGTCTATGTAATGTGTTTTTGGGGGAAAATTTTGTAAGGTGGATTGTGGTGATGACACTTGTTAAAACCATTTAGTTTTTTTATTATAAGAGAAATTATGGGACTAAACTATTTCTATCATCCATAATAATCGTTGTACTGGGTTATCAGGCTTTTGGACTGTGGTTAGAGAGGTTTTTCTGTAAAGGGTTTCCTCCTGTGATATTATGGGTTCGAATCTTAATGAAAGGAATTTTTCTAAAGCTGCACATGAGTAGAAGTTAGGAGTTGGTCGTTCAAAATAAAAACTATAAACTAACGAAAATGATTGCATGTTTGTAATGGAATTGATAATAACATCTACCTAACACCAGACACTTGGCCATTAATATCATAAATGCTATATCATTTTCACTTACCACTCGTTTGAGAGTTTAAACTTTAAAGGAGCCGATCTAACAACGAAATTAAAGGTTTTTCTAATGGTTAATTTTATTTCTACTCTACTTTATATTAATAATTCTAAACTATTGTATTGATCAGGTTTGAACCTGGGACCTAGCTCTCTTATAATAAGCATGTGTCTTTATCAAATGGGCTAGCTCCACGTTAGTGAAAATTAAAGGTTCTAATTCCAAACTTGATGTATCTTCTTCTCCTCTTGAAAAATATCCTAAAATTTGGATTATGAATTTGAACGTGTTATGACCATATTACAGAGGGATAAAACCTAATCGCAGACTAAATTTTTTGATGAGAGTTAGGTCAACTATAGTTGACAGTTTTGGTTAAATATAAGGTAAAGTCATACCGTTTGTACCTGGAAATTGCTTTTTATAATATGTTTTAAGGCAAATGCTATAAAAAATCAACATACTTTCTGGTTTTTCTCATAAAAGTCACTCAACAATTTTTTACACATAAAAAACCAACATACTCTCTGTTTTTTTCTCACAAAAGTCTCTTAACAAATTTTTGCACATAAAAAACGAACATACTTTCTTGTTTTCTCACAAAAGTCCATCGACAACTATTTATCTTAGCAAATGAATCCGCAAAAGTAAAGCAACGGAAATCGACTGACAGAAGCTAGAGCAAATGAATCATTTGCCTTGCGTCTGTCGATTCATTTGCTAGGATAAATAGTTGTCGAGGGACTTTTGTGAGAAAACAAGAAAATATGTTGGTTTTTTATGTGCAAAAAATTGTTAAGTGACTTTTGTTAGAAAAAATAGAGAATGTGTTGATTTTTTATCTACAAAAAACTGTTAAGGGACTTTTGTGAGAAAAACCAGAAAGTAAGTTGGTTTTTTATGGCATTTACCCTATGTTTTATCACTAAAAATATAATATTTTAAAATAAGTGTAACTAGTTAATTTCACTAGCGTTGTCGCGGGGTAGCGAGTTGGGCAGAGGTGTTAGAATTGTAAGACTCAATTCCTACAGTTGTGTTCTTGTTACAGATAACTTTTACTATCAAAAGAACAAATCTACTACTAATGGTCAACTTTACTACCGATAGTATAATGGTGCTACCTATAGAATAAATCTGCAACTAATGTAGAATTTTCTACTGATGATGATCTGCTACTGATGAACATTCTTCATTTTGATGGTACGATACGCTTGTGTCTTCTGATTCGTGTAGTGTTAGTGCACGTATTCTGTGGCTTATCCCAAACTTAAAATATTACTCTTTAAGTTTGGAATATAGTATACATTCGAGATTAACTTTTCATTCTCGTCTTTATATATTATAAAAGCACTTTTAAACTTTATATGATTGATGATAAAGTAAAAAAAAACTGTTAACTCTGAAACTGTTACAAAATTTTAAAAATGACCTTTACGATCAGGGTGTCATATAGTTTGATCTCGTTTATTTTAATTACAACTTTGCATTCCCAGCCATTCATATACCATTTTAAGCTCAATGTTGGTCGACTGATAATACAATAAGAGTTACAAGACACAATAGTGAAGTTATTCCATATAACAATAAAACACAACTAACACATGGACTATTATGACCTTATTATACTACAAACACGCCACGGATTAAACCACAAACCATTATTCGAGCATTACAAACCAAACCAAACCAATCCAACTAGATGGATATGCTGTTTGGAACACCTCTCCCAGTCACACCATTTTCAGAATACGGTTTGAGAAGTTGATATGGGACCAACCCCGCACCACTACGGTTCTTCAAATTGGGATCGGTGTTCCTCGAGTCTATGATTGCTTCAAGCTCATTTAGCCTTCCACGGAACTCCTCAAACGCCGCCTTTATAGCAGGCTCAGCCTCCCATGCCGCCTCAATATTCCCACCTATGTACTCTTCATCTGATGAATGACTTGATAAAACATCCAAAACCGCCATCACTTGTGTGGCTTGGATTTGGGATGGGAAGCATTTCAACAAAACATCTTCGGGTCGTTTTATAAACGACTCCCATTCTTCTTCTGTGGGGTCTTCGTCAGGCATTTTGGTTCTGGACATTGTCGGCCTGTTGGGGAAATAACCCGCGAAATCATATTGACCAAAGTTGACTGCTGAATGGTGACCAGATGTCACCCACATGATAGTTGAAACAATTTCAATCAAATCATCTTGGGTTTTGAGTTGTGGCCACCATGGTTCATCTTTCTTGTCTCCGTGACCAACTGTACGGATTTCATTCCACCATGCTTGAAGCTCTTCATTAGATTCTACTAGACTCGCTTGTGGGTAATAATGGTTGACATAAGAAGTTGCCCATTGTTTAATGGCATCAAAAATGAGTAAACCATCATTTGCAAATGGGTAATCCTCGATTGTTAGTTTTACACCATTTGGTGCAGTCGGATCTTCAACCGCCATGCCCCTACTCAATACCATAAAAAGCAATTAGTTTGATCGAACCACTACTTTCGTTCATTATTATTATTGTTTTTATGCAAAAAAAAAGTACCTGCTAATTAGGTCAGCCGGAAGTGCTTCATGATCAAAACGCCATAGCTGATCATAGGCGTCGGAGCAAATTTGCATACAATATTTTCCAGGAGAAAATGTTGACTCTATGACACCCATGGCATTGACGAGTAATAGTCTAGCCAGAGCATTGATTTGCATAGTGTAACGGAAATGAGGGAGAAGTAGTCGTCGAATTGGATGCATTTGGCTGAGTTGGCGATTGGTAGCAATTATGTAAGGCTCTGTAACACAATGCGTTCTTAACCTACATTATTAAAAAAAAAAAACAATAAATTGATTAACTCATATGTACAAAGATACAAACTTGTAAATTGTAATAGGATAAATTGTAAATCCTCTCGAACGATTGACGCTCGCCTTCGCCGTTGCCTCGAAGCGATTCCATATCTTTCTCTCTTAACGACTTCAGTGCCTTCGGCGTTTCCGACGGCAGGTACGACTGCACAAACAAACCGATTGATCATAACTAAACGTCTACAGATATTAGTTTCTTCTGCCAACCGGTCGTCGCCGCTGCCACAAGCCACCGACGGTGATGGATTCCGAACCAGCGGGGGTTTAGAAAACTTGTTTTCCTTTTAGTTGGTATATACTACAGTTTGGTCCTTTAACTTTTATGAAACAACATTAAAGCCCCTAAGTAAGAAGCAGTAAAGTTTTCACTAAACCGCAACATATCAATTTATACCGGTGTTTTCAGAAGCGGTCTTAGAATTGGTTCGAATATGTCTATTTGGAACGTTTCCATTTGAACCGGTGTTTACTTGTCAAACAAGAAAACCAGGTGAACTAGACTGGGTGGTCGGACCGGATTTCAAGTTTTTTTTTCTTTTAAAATATCATTTTCTGGTTAATTTAGTACTCCATAATCTATGTTTTAGTTATTTACGTTTTTATATTTTATTAAAGTTGTAAATCCACACCAAAACAGACAGTATTTTCATACTTTTTTTAAATTGGATATACATAAATAGCTTTTATTTTGTCTAGTATTTATGACGTTATCTAGTTATTAAATTCAGTACGACCAATTGGCCGGTAAGACATCCAGAAACTGCAAATTATTAATAGTGATTAGTTAAAAATTAGTTGCTTAGCATTAGACATTCAAATATTATATATACCCAAAATACTAACACATATTAGATAGAGAAATAAATAAGATTAGGATTGACCTTGTTGGTGAAAAAAATCCGTTTCTCGGGGTTATAATATTTGGAGTGAACCCAAGATTCACATGTGAAGGTAACACCGTTATTAAGAACAATGGTATTAAAGAACATCTTCTTGCTATACTCGTTTTCTACCAACACGGCTCCTATTTCCCCAAAATCTTCGGGGACATCAAAGTCGCATTTATATGTGTACACGTTAATGTTGAAATCCAAAGCTTTGTATCTTGCATACGCCTTCACCGTCTTTTGGTTTCCTTTGGCTATACAAGTAAACTAAAAAAGTTACAATTTCTAGCATGAACTTTTGGTTACACGAAGTAACCAACATGCTCACGTGAATCAAAGGAATTTGTTACACGCGTAAAGTCTATGAAAGCCAAAATGTGATCATAAACCTATTTTTTAGCCTTTTCATAATTTTCAAATAAATTTTCTAGAAATCGTTTTACTAATAAATAAAAATCATAAGAGGACACGTATCATTTTCTGATACATCCTTAGCATGATTTTCCACCCCTCTCTTCTGTTATATAATAATATATTAAAAATGTATATTTTTTTAAACATTTAGTATAAATCTAAAAAAATATATACTTATTATTTAACTAGGTTAAAACCTAAGTATACATGAGTTGAAAAAAATACAACTTGTTATAAAATAACATTTTTTATGAAATTTAGTATGTTGGATCTTATCAGTTATTGGTGAAATAAGAAATAATAAAGATTTAAGAATTATAATTAACAAATAATGAAGATTTAAAAATTATAAAATTATATTTTAAAATAAGATATAATTAAATTTTCTTATGATTTAATATTTTTTAATAAAATATTAGAATAAATTTTATATGTTTAATTATTTAACATCATTATTATTTAAAAGGCGAGCAATGCTGTAAACAAAAATCTAGACTTTAACAGAAGTCGACACGTATCAAGTATAGTTATTCATTTATTATAATATAGGTTAGAAACCCGATATATTACACAAGTTGAATAAATGCAATGTTATATATACTTAGTAATAATGATTTAGATATTTATAACATATTACATAATTTTTTAATACAAAATTTTGGAAATGTTCTATAGTTATTTTTTAAAAATGTATTATAAAATAATAAAATAAATGTTCAAATTATAAAAATATTTTATAAACAAAGTTTTTTTTTCTAAAATAAGAAGTGTTATATAAAAATAATTATAGAAATAAATATTATTTAATAGGAGAGAGAGACGAAAAAAAAATGTTGATGGTAAACATAAGAGTGACAAATGTCTCATCAAAACATTTATTTATTATGTAGTATAGATATAGATAAAGATATAGATAGATATTGTATCATAAACCAAATGAATGTAATATCAATTAACATTTATCAATTACATAAAAAAATTAATACCCACTTAATAAAATATTTTAAAAATTAACTTAACAGGATTTATAACTATCACATCAAAGTAACTTACTTTAAAGACATGTTATGACGAATGTATGTGTTAACGTATTACATAAAAAAAATTAATTACATAAAAAAATTAATACCCACTTAATAAAATATTTTAAAAATTAACTTAACAGGATTTATAACTATCACATCAAAGTAACTTACTTTAAAGACATGTTATGACGAATGTATGTGTTAACGTATTACATTATATTTTATTCAATTCATATAATACACGGGTTTTTAATTATATTAATTTTTTATTACTAAATATATAATATTATATTTATCTAACTCGTCTGATACACGAGATTGTAACTTAAAATAATAATATACAAGTTCATCTCGTAAAGATATACGAATCCCCACACCACCCACCCCCAAGTTTAAGTAGATCCAATTTGAACACTTATTAATAGTTGATTAACGTGTCCATGCATTATCCGATTGTTAAAATAATTTTCAAAACCACCAAACTACTATCAATATTATATTATTATATGCATGTGTATAATAACTTTTTGACAATGACCTACATAATTTAAACATGATTAGCTTAAATAATTATTTAACTAACATATATAAGTAAAGAAAAACAAATAATAAAAGATTTGTGATTTTAACCTTTTTAACTGCCAATTACCATTTACTTTTTTACTTTCACAAATGTTTTGTTAAATATATAAAACTTATGAGAATATAACAACGTAGGTTTAAAAGAAAATGGGGATATATACGTACAATCAAGGTCAATAGAAACGAGCTCCAATGTCACACCCCAACCGACGGCAGATTATACGTCGGGGCGGACGCGGTTGTTCAATAGCACAAGGTTGACTATTAAAGTTTCAATATTTCATTAATAAGTAATTTAAGATTCAATACAAGAAAACATAACAAGAATACAACGTTTAATTGATAGTAGTCTAGGTCCAAAGCATCCTATGTGATCACAAATAAGTCTCATGATGTAGAACCTGAAACATGTGAAAGAATCTGTCAACTACAAAATAGTTGGTGAGATACAAAGGTTTTGACACAGTTTAACAAGTATTTGAAAAGAATTACAATTCACTATGATATATGCATTCTATAATGTAAGTATGAGAACAAGTATCTTAAACATTGTGCACTTCAACCCTCCAACCAAGTTTAGGCATAACCCGCAGGTTACCCTTATAAGTCTCAAGTTTAAAGTTTAATTCAGTAACAATCACCAAGGGCTCCCCCCCCCCCCCGAAGGGGTCAATCAATCAAGGTGGATTGGTCATATGCAATAGATCTATCATTGTTACCATAGGCTTGATCAAAGTTAATGTATGTGCTAGTTTTAAGTTTAATCTAAGCATACAAGTCTCAAGTTTAACATAAGAATAAGCATCTAGTCATAGTTGTACAAGAATTGTATAAGTTTAAAGTTTTGAATATGTTTCACCCCAAAAGTATAGAAAGGAAAAATGGGCTAAGTATACTCACTTAGATTGGATGAAAGAGTATCCGACAAGAGTTTGCAAGAATTGGAGCGGGAGAATATTCTCACAATAAGCCTAAGAATATAAGTCTAAAGTTTCAAGTTTACTTCTATAAGTCTAAGCCAAAGGATCTAGGGTTTCAAGATTTACTAGGGTTCCAAATGGAGGTGGGTTGGTTGTGCTTATGGAGTTTTAAATCAAGTTTAAAACAAAGGTTTTAAATGAACAACACAAGACTTGTATATCAAAGCTTAATAAGTTTATAGCTTGGAATGATTTATTAAGATAATTATTTAAAGTCTCAAAATTTATAATTACACACAATAGGTAATAATAATTAAAAATAGATTTGTACATTTTGTTAAATGAAGGCCTAAACAATTATTTAAAGCTTCATAATAATTATTTAAGGTATGAATAATTATTAAAGATTATTGTAAGGATAAATAATAAGTATTTAGAGAATAAATAATCTTTAAGGATTGACACTAACATTTAAAGAATAAAAAGATTGATAGAAATTAGTTGAAGAGTGGATAATTATTAAGGATAAATAATCATCAAAAGGATGGTTATTAATATAAATCATTTAAAATTTATTAATGTATTTAAGAGTTAAGTATTTATTTTATAATTTTATTTGTAACCAAATACTGTTTATAAGTTTTAATAATTGTCAAGTTCCCATAAGTTTATATAAAACTATAATTTTTATAAAGTCTATACATTAAATTATAATTCTTTAAAGTTTAAAGATTTATAATAAAGTTTTCTAAAGTATGTAAAATAAGTTTGCAAGTTTAACAAGGTTTAAATGAAAGTGAAAGTTTATAAAAGTATTGAATAAGATTGTTAAATTAACAAATCTATAAATGTTTCTATTTAACTTTGTAAAGTTTATAAATGTATAAACATTTAGAAAATTAATAAACAAGGTATAGTTATTCCTCGTGTTTTATAGACACAAAATAGATTTATGTTTATATAAGTTTTATAAAGTTTATAAATTATAAGTTTCTTGTTATTTAAATTGATAAACTTTTCTGATTTCCTTGTGATGAAAGTATAGATTTTATAAAACTTTAGAGTTATTTTTATAGTTTTTAAGAATTAAAAACCATTAATAAGGATTAATTAATCCCCTTTTTTTATAGACTTTAACTAAGTTTAATTAGTTAAAAATAGTTTTAGAATATAAAAGTAGGATAAAAATCCATTTTTAAGTTTATAAAAGTATCTCAGGTTTTATAAAAATAATTTAAAGTTTAAAAACTGTTTGAGAAGGGCAAAATAAAATAAAATGGACAAAACCCGGCTCCCCGGATTCAAACTCGGGTCCCTGTCCGGGTCGCGCATACACACACGAAGTAACCAGCCCGACTACGGGTTCGTTAGCTTAAAACACAGAAAAATAATTACCTAAACAGATTCTCAAAACTCCCCCATTTTCCTTATGAACCCTAGAATCAAATCCACAAAATACATATCGATTAGCCCTCTGTTAATGGAATTTAACAGAGGGCTTTTGATCGTCGAGAGATTTTGAGTCGATTGATCATCAAGGTTACCTGAAATGATGCAGAATCGAGGGAGATCGGGATGAAGGTGACCGTCGGCTGTCGAGACGAAGAATCGAGCAATGTAGGTGTTAATTTGAGAAATTGAGGGTATGAGGAGTTGTGGTGTGGTGTCGTTGATGCTACTGGGTTTGATTTTATAGCCGATTTTAGCATTAAATGCTTAGTTGGTTGAGAAGATGGTAGTTGCGTTTAACGGGTTTAAAGTCGGATCACGCGTCTGTTAAAGGTGAAATCGAGCTTCGATACACCTCGGGTTTGAGTCGCACGCCTGATACGGAGTTCGAGATTCAGTGAACCTGGCCTATAATGCGTTTTCGAAGGAGAAGGGAAGACAACCGGTGTGGCGGGGGGTCGACTCAGGACCGAATCGGTTCTGGGACTTTGGGTTTATTACAGAACAGGTCCTCGAAGTTTAGGAGTTTTATCGTTTAGTGTTAAAACTTTGGTTTGAGTTAAACTAAGTTTCAGAAATGACAGTTTAGTCCCCGAACTTTCATAAAATAATTAAGATAGATTTATTTTATAAAATCTAATAAGTCTCATATGTTTATATTTATTTTTATAAATTTATATTATTTATCAATTTACAAAGTTTTAAGATTCTATCTATATATATACATATATATTTATCACATATATATATTAATATATATATATATTAATTTAAAATTTGTCTTTTTAAGGTAATAGTTTTAACACGAAATCGAGTTTTTAATTTAGTAATACGTGCAAAGGATATGTCGGAATATCTCGGATATTACATCCAACAACAAAGAGCGTCCTAGAAGATCAGTAACGCCATCAACAACACCACCAACACTTACACCAGCAAGGGCGGAGCTAATTGTTGGTTGGACGGTGATGACACACTTGACGGAGGTGGTCTTGGAAAGAAAGGGAATTGATATGGCTTTAATGCTACCCACATTTGAGGTGGATTGAACACGAGTGGCGTTGGATTTTTTGGTGGATGTGTGTTGGCGGGGGAGTAGGCGGAGGAGGATGAATGGTTGGTGGTGTCACCGCTAACAAAAGGCTTGTGGATTGAAAGTAGGTTCTGAAGAGAGTGAGAATGGTTGATTTGAGACTTCAACATGGTTTTCTTTGCTTCCTTTGCTCACTACTCTCACTCTTATTTTGTGTGGTTTGAAAGTTGAAACAAAAACCTCTATTTATAGATGGGAAATGTGCTATCTTTTAGATAGATGTTTATTAATGGGAAAATCTATATTATATAATAAACTAGTTTAGATCCCGTGTCTACACACGGGGTGAAATATATCAATACTTAAAATTTTTAAATTTTTATGTATATATTTTATGTGTGTACAAATCTATACATACTAATAAATAAAGGTTTTAGGGTGTCACATGTCATTCTCATGTTTATCCTCAACATTTTTTTTTTCGTCTTTCTCTCCTATTTAATGATACAAGTTTCTATAAAAAAAATGTAATTTTTGTTTCTCGGCTCTCTCTCCTATTAAATAATAATGATTTTTATAAAATATTTTTAATTAAAAAAATAGTTTTGTTCATAAAACAATTTTATAGTTTGAATACTTCTTTCATTGTTTTTATAAAATATTTTAAAAAAATAACTATATAACGTTTGTAAAATTTGTATTAAAAAATTATGTAATATGTCAAAAATATGTAATATTAGATCTTTATTACTAAGTATATGTAACACTGTACTTATTCATCCTGTATAATATACATGGTTTTTAACCTATATTATAATAAAGAGTAAACTACATGAAAGGTCCCTGTGGTTTGTCATTGTTTTGGATTGGCTCCCCAAGTATGAAAAACTACGTGTTTCCTCCCCATGGTATGTTAACTTGTAACATAATAGGTCCCCAAGTTGGATGTCTGTTAAACCTTCTGTTAAACTTGAAAAAAATAACCAAAATACCCTTAGTTAAAAAATAAAAAATAAAAAATAAATCTTTGTTTACTCAAGAAAATTAAGAACCCTAAAACCCATCATCTTCACCAGATCACTGGAACTAAAACCAGGAGCAGAAGTCATCTTCACCAAATCAGATTAGTTAGATTGTTATATTACGTATTAAATCGTTTTCGAGTCTGGAACCAAGGAACACTGCACACCAACTACTAAAACCAACCCATCATCTTCACCAAATCAGTCGTCTTACATAAAACCCACCTGCAAATCAAGTGAGAGAGGGAAAACATGGCAGCGAGGTCGGAAAAGATGGCAACGACGTCTGAATCTCGGTTCTGTGGTGGTTTTGACCGTAGAGCTCAAGGCCGGCAAATTTGGTAAGGCAAAAATGGGGATGAAGAACAGAGGGTGTTGGGTTCGTTTATCAAAACACACCTGCAAACGCTAGGGGGGGGGGTTCCAACTAAACCCACCGTTCCGAACCCGGCGGTGCCGGCTCAATCCGGATCTTCTCGGTTCTGTGGTGAGACACGTTGTGAAGATCTGAGTTCTACATTGTAACAATTTTGCGAAGAACAGAATTAGGGCTTCGGCGGAGGAGCCATCAGGTCCAGTGAAACAAGCGAAACCACAGCGATATCATCCGTCTGATGACATTTCCGATTCTGAAGAATCAGATGAGAATGGGGACGCCATACTTGGACCTGCTGAAACTAGCAGGAGTGTAAATCTGATCGGAGATGACAACCGGTGATTAGAGATGGTGATCGGAATTGTCTTTGTCTTTGTATTTTATTTTCCTTTTATTATTATTTTCTTTTTAAACAAGAGGGGTATTTTGGTCATTTTACTGGTACTTAACAACAAAAGTTAACAGATATCTAATCTGGGGATCTATTATGTTACCTATTGTCATACCACATGGAGAAAACATGTAGTTTCCCATACTTGGGGAGCAAATCCAAAACAATACCAAACCACAGGGACCTTTTGTGACCTTTCAAAATTTTTGTTGTCACATAAATATTAACATTCTATTTCAAATCATATACACGTATATTTAATCAAATTTATACAAATTGGCGTACAATTTATGTATTTTTAAAGTAAATTTTAAAAATATTTTAAGGTTATAAACTATGTAAATTATGTTATTAAATTAAATAATTTATATAAATAAATCGATGGTTTTCAATTTTATTAAATTAACCATTTAAAAAGATGAATTTTTAAATAAAAACATAAGTTTTATAAATTTTATAAACTTAAATTTCATTTTAGTTTAAAAGAATTTAAGTTAAATAAACTTAATGATTTAAATAAATAATTTAATGCATTATTTCAAAAAGATAATTATTTAAAAAGATTAGTTTTATTAAAGAAAGTGGATTTATAAAATATATATGTATAAAATAAATTAATTGAAATTGAAAAAGAAATCTAATTAATTATTTAAATAAAAGTTCAGGGGTTATATTGTAATTAACCAAACTAAAAGGATTTAAAATTTAAAATCGTTGAGGGGCTGTTTCTGGTCAAATGAAACCACAGGGATTCATCCGGTATTTAATTTAAGGGCTATTCCGTATCAAACCAAACTCCAGGGACTAAATCTGTCAAAACACAAATCGATTATCCGGTCACCTCTTCCCCCTTTGTCCGGCGGTCCGAGCCTTTCTCCGGCGAACGCCCGACAGGATTGTTCCCTGCACCTCAACGCCCGACAAAAGCACCTCTGGCTTCGTCTCCCCCACGCGAACCAGAACCCTCAACCAATTTGTTCCCCCAACATAAGGATCATCCGATCCTGTTGGTGGCCGAGTTACCACATCCGAATTCGTGCCCGACAGGCCACCTCCACGCCTGTCGAATGTCGGGTTAGCTTCGCCTCGTCCAGACTTATGTCGGGACGTGTCCAATTGCACGTTCGAGCATAAGAATCAGGCCCGGCCATAAATAGCCATTGTCGGCCCTGCTCGAACTCGTTACCCTCCGTCCACACATTCTCACTCCAAATTGAGACTACCATCGCATTCGTCGTCCCTGAAAGAAGCTGTGACCAAAGTTTCGAAGTTTAATTCCATCCAAAAGTCGATTCCCACTTGTGACATTTTCGAGTTCCGAAGCCTTGCCGACCGGACACTTCGCGACCAAGTTCGAGCCTCATTTCGGGTCCATTAGCTTCTGTCATCGTCAGGTAATCAATCCCCGACGAAATCTCGGCAATCGCTCGAGGATTACCGAGCAATCTCAAGTCCTCGGACGCGGTTGCCGGATTGCCGAGGACCAGCGACCAACATGGGTTGCGTGTATATCAATTAAACGACACACACATAACCAGCGATGGGCAGTAGCCCGGCTGGTTATGCGTGTGTGTGTTTGTGTATCAGGTCGCGGGTTCGATCCGGGTGGCCTACGGCCCAACCCCATTTTGCTCCTATTTTCGTTTTTTTTATTTTATTTAATTATCTTAACTTATTTTAATATTATTTTTATACACTAAATACTAAAACGAGTCGGTTTGATCGTTCGTTTATTTTGAAATCTATTAAACAATCTTTTTATCTATAAACTATTCCAATTTTTTTTAAATCTTATAATATTTTTATAAACTTATTCAAACACATTTTATATATAAAATGTCCAATATTTTTATAAAACTTACAATATTTTTATAAACTTGTTTAAACACATTTTATATATATAAAATGTCCAATATTTTTATAAATCTTACAACATTTTTATAAACTTATTTAAACACATTTTTATATAATGTCGTATATTTTTTTATATAAATCTTGTAACGTGTTTATGAACTTATTTAATATGTAAAAGGTCTCATTTTTATAGAACTTGTAATATTTTTAATGAACTTGTTAAAACAAATTTTAATCTATATAATATAATTAGTCAAATAAAGAATTTTCTTTTAATTGTTATTGTTATTTATAAATACATTAATCATAATAAATACTTGTTTAAAACAATATATATATATATATATATATATATATATATTTTTAAGTTAAAGTTTTACGAAACCATTATCATATTCCTACTATATTTTATAAATAAATGTTAAGGAATGTTATTATAAAACCAATATACATTTAAATACGAATACGCACATACAAGCATACAATAATACTTATCTATCCACATAGGATTTCATCGTGCTTAGGTTTCAACGTCCTTATCACCCGCACTCGTGGATTATCATATCCGCTAGCCAAGTGAGTTACATATCCCCTATTTACATTTTTATACACTTTGGGGTGAAACGTAATCTGTGCTTACTTACATACAATTCAACTTGTGTTTACATGCGTAGATTATTGTGCTTTTGTGCTTGATCACTTGTTATGCTATGAATACTTTTAGGATGGTATAAATTATGTGTAACCCACATAGTCTTGATTCCATGCCTATCACTTTTAGGGTAGCGGTATGCTATGCCTATCACGTTAAACCTATATGCTTATATACATAATTACATGCTTACAATTGGTATACATATAGTGAATTCTCCACATTATGCCATATCATACCATGTCAAACTATGAATTGTATAAACGTTTTAAACTAAACTTTTACTTTATTTAAACATATGTAAACTCACCAACTCTCATAGTTGACACTTGTTTTGGATTACGTTTCAGGTGAAGATATGTGATTGTGTGACTATGTGTTGAAGGTGCTACACATAAGGCTTTTGGACCTAGTAAAATAATTATGTGTAATATTCTAGAATAGGGTGTTGTAACTTGATTTGTATTTGGATATTTGATATTTAAATCTTATTAATGAATTATGCAACCTTAGTAGATCATGTGCTTATGAACAATCATTTCATTGTCCGCCTCGATGATTCCGCCATCGGTCGGGGTGTGACAGATTGGTATCAGAGCCATGGTTATAGGGAATTAGGTTATTAGACACAATGACCTAGACTATAACCCTAGGACTCCCTTTTATGTGTTATGTGCTAAATGATTATTTGCTATATGAATTATTTGTAGTTAGGTATTATTTGAATTTTCCCAAGTTTGGTACGTAAGACTTATACACATACATAAAAGGCTTTAATACATGATACATACTTTACATACACATTTGACAACAAAACTTATGCAAACAAATACACTACCCATCCTTACCCATACTCTTTCCTAATTAATTGCAACATTCCTACACATTTTATATTCATAGACTCTCAAATCTATTAAAATCTTGAAAATCTCGTCAACGACTTAATTTCCTGAAACCAGTAAAAGACACGTGCAATCTGGAAGGGTGACACCTGTACATTGGGTTTTCTGTCTAGGAAAGCATTTCGTATAAATCCAAATAAACGGACCCGTATGCTTTCCTGGGAATTCCTGAAGTGAGTGTTTACCTATAGGCTAAAGCATGTCTCTTTGAAAGTTTCGGGAAATTAATTAACGTTGATAAGTCAATGTATTCGCAAGGATACAATCCGAACTTAAACTCAAATTTGGGGACATTATAGCAAGGTAGGAAGAACTAGACGAACATGCAAAACAAATCATTACTACGGGTGCACACGTAATAACGATTTGTAGTGCATGCGAATCCCGGCCATTCCTATCGCGCGAATAATGAGCTGTGTTATCATATCCTCCAAGGAATAGATTTCATGGCTTATTTCCCCTATTCTTTAGTGTTATAAATTTTGAATGAATTATGTGATCAGTTTTAGTCAGAACTTACATACATTATCGTGCGATATGATGAGTGTCATCTCGCGTTCCTGCTTACATTATTGTGAACAGTCTACCAACTGTGGCACATGCATGCCTATTTTAAATCCTAAGTCTCATAAAATTTTGCCTTTTCTCGTGGTATTTTATAGAATGCCTCCCCGTCGCGCAGCTAATGCTAACTCCAGCAATCCCAACACTGACCTTGCTGCACTACTTACTCAACTAGTAGGCCAAATGATCCAAGCTAACAACAACAGTGATGGGTCTAATACGCAAGGGAATGGTGCAAACCCATCATATTGCACATTCAAGCATTTCAATTCTTGCAACCCCACCAAATTCTTCGGGACGGAAGGTGCTACTGGCCTTCTTCAATGGTTTGAAAGTATGGAGAGTACTTTCTTAAACAGCGATTGTCCCGACAACCTCAAAGTCCGTTATGCTGCCAGCGTCTTCCAAAAACGAGCACTCACCTGGTGGAACGGTGAGAAACGTACTCGAGGCAACGAATCCGCTATGTCCTTGTCTTGGGATGAAATCAAACGACTTATGACTGACGAGTTCTGTCCTCGCAACGAAATGAGGAAACTCGAAGCTGAATTTTGGGATCTCACCCAAGATAGCGGAGAGAATTTGGCTTACACCACTCGTTTTCAAGAACTAAGTCTGCTCGTGTCCCACATGGTTACTCCCTTAGCGCGGGGAATTGAGAAATACATAGGTGGACTGCCTATGCCGCTCCAAGACACCGTATTGGGAAGTAATCCCTCCACTCTCGAAGACGCTATCCGTTTGTCTGCTGTGTTGACTGACAATCACATCAAAGCGGGTACCTTATCCAGGAAGGGTACCAAGAAAGTGGTAGACAAAGCTGCTACTTCCGTGTCCGACAAAGACAAAGAGCCCGAATCTTCCCGTCATGATAGGAAGCGTAAGGCCCAAAACTTTGCGGCCGTCACTCCTGCCGTGCCTGTGACCCAAGTTACTCCTGCGGGTCAAATTCTGAGAAACTATGTAGGTTCATTTCCCCAATGCCCTACTTGCAAGTATCACCATGCCCCGCATGCTGCATGCCGTCTATGCTCAAAATGTGGACGCTATGGACACGTTGTTACTACTTGCCGTGCTCGCACTATCGTTAATCAAGCTACTCAAGGCAATCATTCAATGCCTCTCGCTATCACCTATGGACGGGCCTGTTACGAATGTGGAGACCCAAACCACTTTCGAAACCAATGTCCAAGACTTCAAAATCAAGGTGGTCCTCGTGGACGAGCCTTTAATTTAAATGCTAACAAGACTCCGGCCAATGACGACACTGTCAACGGTACGTCCCTTTGTTCACTATCTTTATACATCCGTTTTATTCAATATTCATGCCAATAGAAAATTGTGTCTCTTGCTCTTAGCCATCTATTTGCTAAACAACCAACCAATTTTGATAACTCGTATATCATAGTAATAGCGGATGGGAAATCCATTGCTATAAATTCTATAATCCGTGATGGCATATAACAGCTATGCTTTCACCATTCATCTCATTCCTATACTTTCGCGAAACAAATCTATTATGTTTAAATTTAGTCATACAACTTGCTAGCTCTGTTAAAGTCTACTTGAATTGTTGAAGTTCTAAATCCTAGTAATTATGCACGGGGAATCCCCGGTATATCAAATGGGTGGTGGGTTAGCCGCTGGTACACCCTATACATAAACCCACTTGATATAACGAGTATAAACCATGCATAAGTACTAGGAAGAGGATCGGTTCTTGAATTGTTAGACATATTTGTGCTATAAAACCACTCATAGACGTGATAACATTTATAAATTGCACGCATTTCATTGTACAATTTTCAATTGAGAAAGGTGATTTGATTAAAATGATCTAAATCTTAGTAATTATGCACGGGGGATCCCTAGTATATCAAAGGGGTGGTAGGTTAGCCGCTAGTACACCCTATACATAAACCCACTTGATATAACGAGTATAAACCGTGCATAAATACTAAGAGGAGGACCGGATTTTAGAAAATGTTTTTTTGCAAAATTTGAAAATATGAACACCCGTGGGGTGGAGTTTTAAAGGAAAATGCCATGTCACAAAGTGATTGGCACCAATATTGTTAAATCTGGGTTCTAGTAGTTTACATTCATGCGTTGTATGAGCAATGGTATGCATAAATCTCCTTATACTATTAGAGCAATTAGTTGAAAACTCGACTCGAATTAGCATCGTCATCCGTTATCATACGATATTTCCCCGCTGAATATTTCTCTTGTGAAGTAATTCCATCCTAAACCTTTTGACATCTCTTTCCCGCTTCTATAACCTTCACTAATCGAATTTCGGGACGAAATTCCTTCAACTTGGGGAGACTGTGACTTTTCAAAATTTTTGTTGTCACATAAATATTAACATTCTATTTCAAATCATATACACGTATATTTAATCAAATTTATACAAATTGGCGTACAATTTATGTATTTTTAAAGTAAATTTTAAAAATATTTTAAGGTTATAAACTATGTAAATTATGTTATTAAATTAAATAATTTATATAAATAAATCGATGGTTTTCAATTTTATTAAATTAACCATTTAAAAAGATGAATTTTTAAATAAAAACATAAGTTTTATAAATTTTATAAACTTAAATTTCATTTTAGTTTAAAAGAATTTAAGTTAAATAAACTTAATGATTTAAATAAATAATTTAATGCATTATTTCAAAAAGATAATTATTTAAAAAGATTAGTTTTATTAAAGAAAGTGGATTTATAAAATATATATGTATAAAATAAATTAATTGAAATTGAAAAAGAAATCTAATTAATTATTTAAATAAAAGTTCAGGGATTATATTGTAATTAACCAAACTAAAAGGATTTAAAATTTAAAATCGTTGAGGGGCTGTTTCTGGTCAAATGAAACCACAGGGATTCATCCGGTATTTAATTTAAGGGCTATTCCGTATCAAACCAAACTCCAGGGACTAAATCTGTCAAAACACAAATCGATTATCCGGTCACCTCTTCCCCCTTTGTCCGGCGGTCCGAGCCTTTCTCCGGCGAACGCCCGACAGGATTGTTCCCTACACCTCAACGCCCGACAAAAGCACCTCTGGCTTCGTCTCCCCCACGCGAACCAGAACCCTCAACCAATTTGTTCCCCCAACATAAGGATCATCCGATCCTGTTGGTGGCCGAGTTACCACATCCGAATTCGTGCCCGACAGGCCACCTCCACGCCTGTCGAATGTCGGGTTAGCTTCGCCTCGTCCAGACTTATGTCGGGACGTGTCCAATTGCACGTTCGAGCATAAGAATCAGGCCCGGCCATAAATAGCCATTGTCGGCCCTGTTCGAACTCGTTACCCTCCGTCCACACATTCTCACTCCAAATTGAGACTACCATCGCATTCGTCGTCCCTGAAAGAAGCTGTGACCAAAGTTTCGAAGTTTAATTCCATCCAAAAGTCGATTCCCACTTGTGACATTTTCGAGTTCCGAAGCCTTGCCGACCGGACACTTCGCGACCAAGTTCGAGCCTCATTTCGGGTCCATTAGCTTCTGTCATCGTCAGGTAATCAATCCCCGACGAAATCTCGACAATCGCTCGAGGATTACCGAGCAATCTCAAGTCCTCGGACGCGGTTGCCGGATTGCCGAGGACCAGCGACCAACACGGGTTGCGTGTATATCAATTAAACGACACACACATAACCAGCGATGGGCAGTAGCCCGGCTGGTTATGCGTGTGTGTGTTTGTGTATCAGGTCGCGGGTTCGATCCGGGTGGCCTACGGCCCAACCCCATTTTGCTCCTATTTTCGTTTTTTTTATTTTATTTAATTATCTTAACTTATTTTAATATTATTTTTATACACTAAATACTAAAACGAGTCGGTTTGATCGTTCGTTTATTTTGAAATCTATTAAACAATCTTTTTATCTATAAACTATTCCAATTTTTTTTAAATCTTATAATATTTTTATAAACTTATTCAAACACATTTTATATATAAAATGTCCAATATTTTTATAAAACTTACAATATTTTTATAAACTTGTTTAAACACATTTTATATATATAAAATGTCCAATATTTTTATAAATCTTACAACATTTTTATAAACTTATTTAAACACATTTTTATATAATGTCGTATATTTTTTTATATAAATCTTGTAACGTGTTTATGAACTTATTTAATATGTAAAAGGTCTCATTTTTATAGAACTTGTAATATTTTTAATGAACTTGTTAAAACAAATTTTAATCTATATAATATAATTAGTCAAATAAAGAATTTTCTTTTAATTGTTATTGTTATTTATAAATACATTAATCATAATAAATACTTGTTTAAAACAATATATATATATATATATATATATTTTTAAGTTAAAGTTTTACGAAACCATTATCATATTCCTACTATATTTTATAAATAAATGTTAAGGAATGTTATTATAAAACCAATATACATTTAAATACGAATACGCACATACAAGCATACAATAATACTTATCTATCCACATAGGATTTCATCGTGCTTAGGTTTCAACGTCCTTATCACCCGCACTCGTGGATTATCATATCCGCTAGCCAAGTGAGTTACATATCCCCTATTTACATTTTTATACACTTTGGGATGAAACGTAATCTGTGCTTACTTACATACAATTCAACTTGTGTTTACATGCGTAGATTATTGTGCTTTTGTGCTTGATCACTTGTTATGCTATGAATACTTTTAGGATGGTATAAATTATGTGTAACCCACATAGTCTTGATTCCATGCCTATCACTTTTAGGGTAGCGGTATGCTATGCCTATCACGTTAAACCTATATGCTTATATACATAATTACATGCTTACAATTGGTATACATATAGTGAATTCTCCACATTATGCCATATCATACCATGTCAAACTATGAATTGTATAAACGTTTTAAACTAAACTTTTACTTTATTTAAACATATGTAAACTCACCAACTCTCGTAGTTGACACTTGTTTTGGATTACGTTTCAGGTGAAGATATGTGATTGTGTGACTATGTGTTGAAGGTGCTACACATAAGGCTTTTGGACCTAGTAAAATAATTATGTGTAATATTCTAGAATAGGGTGTTGTAACTTGATTTGTATTTGGATATTTGATATTTAAATCTTATTAATGAATTATGCAACCTTAGTAGATCATGTGCTTATGAACAATCATTTCATTGTCCGCCTCGATGATTCCGCCATCGGTCGGGGTGTGACACCTTTCATGTAGTTTACTCTATAATAAATGAATAATTATATTTGCTACATGTCGACTTTTGATAAAATCTAGATTTTTGTTTTTCGACTTTCTCTCCTATTAAATAATGATGTTAAAAAATTAAATATCCAACATATATTCTAATATTTTATTAAAATTTACTAAATCATCAGAAAACTTCAATTATTTCTTATTTCAATAATTAAATATCCAAACATACAAATGTTTATAGAAAATACTGTTTTATAACAAGTTATATTTATTCAAACCATGTAAAACATGGGCTTTAACCTAGTTTATTACATATAGTAAGGATAGAAAATAAATTCAAAATATGTAAAAATTAATATATAATTGGGTTTCGAAAATACGTTAATTACTATTTTTTAATATAATTTGACTTTTATTTACTATTTGATTGAAAATAAAAGTTATATAATTAAATTTTAAAGTTTCTTATGGTAAGAGATAATTTAAAATAAATGTGTTTTATTAGTATAATACTATTTTTTCTTTAAATATATATTATTATTAAGGATTATTGGATTTTAATAATCCCACCTTTTACCAATTGGCCGATAATAATCCCAACTGAGAATATTCATTACCACTGGTCCCTACTTTCAAACTATTTTTTTACATTGGACCCCCCGTTAAAAAAACTTAACGCCGTTAGAGTTTATATGACGTGGACATCTGCAAACCGCCGGAAAGTCGAGCCAAGCTAGCAGTGGTCTCGTGGTGGCTTTTGAAATTGGCTCTGGTGGTGTTTAACTGGTCTCGTTAAACACCACCGTTTTCTCTGTTTGGACTTTCCGGACCCACGAGACCAGTTAAACACCACCAGAGCCAATTTCAAAAGCCACCACGAGACCACTGCTAGCTTGGCTCGACTTTCCGGCGGTTTGCAGATGTCCACGTCATATAAACTCTAACGACGTTAAGTTTTTTTAACGGGGGGTCCAATGTAAAAAAATAGTTTGAAAGTAGGGACCAGTGGTAAGAATATTCTCAGTTGGGATTATTATCGGCCAATTGGTAAAAGGTGGGATTATTAAAATCCAATAATCCTATTATTAAAAGATAGAAGTGCATTAAATAGGAGAGAGAGGCGGGAAAAAAATGGTGAGAATGAATATGGAGGCGACACGTGGCATGCAAAATCCTTTATTTATTATATAGTATAGATAAAGGTTTTTGTATACCACGTGTCGCCACCATATTCAATCTCATCAATATTTTCCCGCCTCTCTCTCTTATTAAATGCACCCATATCTATATCTATACTATATAATAAATAAAGGTTTTGAGATGCCACGTGTCGCCTCCATATTCAATCTTATCAATTTTTTTCCGCCTCTCTCTCTTATTAAATATACTTCCATATTTTAATAATAATATATTTTTAACTAAAATACTAATATTTATATTAATAAATCTCCTAACATATTTTGATTAGTGTATGTGTTAACAAATTATATTGTATTTTACTGGTTTATTCAATCCGTGTAAAACACGAGTTTTTAAAAAATAATTTTATTATTACTTAATATATAATATTATATTTATTTAACTCGTGTAATACACGGGATTTTAACCTAGTTTTGAATATAAAAGACAATTTTTTGCTTTAATTTCACGTGTTATTAATAATTGCTATGGTTGTGTTGATATTATTATTTTATAATGTATGACTACGTGTTATTAATAATTGTTATAGATTATGTTAATTAGTACTTTATAACTATGGGTTTACTCGTACGGTGTGCTGAAGAAGTAGTAATGTGAATTTTAACTAAAAATAAACGTTGAAGTTATATTAACGACTTTCAATAACTTATAAAAGAACGGAAAAGCGTTTGGGGAGACTTGAACCTGTGGCATCTCCTATAAACGTATGAGAAATGAGCCAACTATAAATAATTTTTTATTGAAACGTAGATAAAAATTATAACATTGCAACTCTACATTCAAAATTTTATAAAACATTATATTTGAAAAGTTGTAAAGGAAAAATGAAATTGTATTAAAAATAAAGGAATAAAAAATCGATTATATTTTATTTGGCTCAGTTTTAAATAAAACATATATATCAAAACATAGATAAGAATAAAAAAATCATAACGGTTACGGTCAAACCTAATTGAATTTAGTAAAAAAACAAAAATAATATATAATTTATTTGATTAGCTCTTATCGGTTTAAGAGGTTTTCGCGTAACTATATGATTTTCTCATGATCTCTTCCTTTTGTGTGTGTATTTCTTGTATAATTCATTTTGGTTCACCAAACAATGTGATGCATTATTTATATATATATATATATATATATATATATATGATCAAATCAAACATGATACTTATAATTATTATAAAACTTCTTATTATTAAAAGAAAGGATAAAAGTCTTTACTAACATTTAAAAATGTATTTGATTAATATCCATCCGTAATCCCATACTTAAATTTTAACAAAATTACTTAGAAAATCACTCTAACCCATTCTTTATTCCCATGCCTCATCTTCATACTTTTAAGAGCAAGTAAACTAGTCTCTCATTTCTCAGAACTCATAATCAATCCTAAGGGTGAACGGGGCACCTTCGGGTAGTCCCTGCGGGTATGCGGGTAGATGCAGGTACACCACCGCCGTTGGTGCGGGTAGCAAATCGGGTAAGCAACTTCGGGTAAATATACCCGCATGCAGGTAGTGAATCTATGCAGGTGGTGAATCAATTAATGCATTCAGGGCTTGATTTTTTCGAGTGTGAAGCTTGAATTTTTTGACTGAGTTGCAGAAGACAATGGTTGAGTGCTGAGAGGGGTAAAAAATAAACTAATATAAAGTGGTTGGATTTGTTCTTTTGTGGAAGCCAAAGCAAATTCAGAAAATAAAAATATTTTATTTGTTATTTTTGAGTATTTATGTTTTTTTTTTGTTTTTTTTATGTAATTTTTTTATTGTTATTTTAAACTTATTGAATAAATAAAATTAGTTTTAAATAAATATATATTAGTTTTAATTTAAAAACTGAAAAAAAAATATGTTTAGGGTATTAGGGTTGTTCCCCTAACACTTTAGGGTAGTATTTGGATAAAAGTGATGAGACACACTCTTATTGAGTGTTTTTGTTATGCTACTTTTTTATGTGGGATGTACCCCTTCACCCTTATATCCATTATTTTATATTTTTTTTAAATGGATTTAGGGTAGAACAATAAAAAAAATTATTTAATTAAACAGAGATAGATACAGTCAATGAGATGTGAGAGATTTTTTTATAAAATAAAAGATAATTTAGAAAATGATGTTTTTTATTTATATGATAGAGATGGATGCCCAAATAGAAAGACTTTGTGTTTGCAGCAGGGTTGAGATAATATCAAATATTATCTTTGTTATAGGATTAAACTATTTCTGTCGGACATAATAAAAAAAATTGTTGGTTATTTGGTGCGGTGGTAGTTTTAAGACTTCTTATAGTAGAGGTTTTGGGTTTAAGTCTCCTATGCAGCAATTATTTAGGTTGAGTCATTGAGTTTCCCAATTGTGAGTTTTTTCCTAGGTTAGGGGTTTAATACGGATGGGTTGGGTAGTTAGGGTGTGTTTGAGATTACTTATTTAACCCAAAAAGTTCTTTTTGTCATGTGTTTGGGATTACTTATTTCACCTCGTGATGGGGTGTATACCAAGACTTATTTAAAATGTAAAGGTTTTGGGTTCAAGTCTCACCTGTGACAAAATAAAAAGGGGGTCCAAGTTGGGCCAGGGGGTTTTCTCACTTATGGTGGGTTTCCTTCTGATGGGGGTGGAGATGATCGGGTGGGCCAGTGGCGCGTCAGTTATACAAATTGTCGTTCAAAAAAACTTATTTCACCTCGTTAATAACTTTATCAAAAAGTTATAAGTAGTTTGGATAAGTAAGTCTCCCTTTACTTTTAAAAAACTATTTCTTAACATCTTTAAAAATTGAAAAGGAGAAGCAAAAGTCAAGTTTCCCAAACACCATTTTAACTTCTAAAAGTTAATAAGTCAATAAGGAGTTTCAATAAGTAATCTCAAACACCTCATTAGATCCGATTTAGATAATATTTATCTTTCAAAAGGATCCTAATATATGTTTTCCATAAAAAAAATCATCCATAATAACTAATAACTAGTTTTTTTCCCCGCGCTACGCGGCGAGAGTTTGGTAGTTATCGATTCGGCTCGTTCACGGGCATAAAAATTACATTTTAACACATACTCGTTATAACGTAATATACAGAATATCTAAATGGGTGGTGTGGAGATTAATTATTTATGAAAATAATTAAATGACAATTCGATAATTAATTATTTAATATAAATAATTATACATGCGAAAGGCTCAAGCATTTAAAGGATAAATGATGAAGGATTCAGGTTTACTAATCATTTGTAGTTAGTAAATGTCGAAGGTCTAAACGTAATTAACAGTTAATTACAAAGGGATTAATAGTTGATTACTCAAGGGTGTGGACTGTAATTCAAGGGATTATAAATATATTATTATAATCCAAACCTTAATCCCATCAAACTCTAAAACCAAAATCGGCCACCCCCCCAATCCGGCTTGCGCGAATCACGCCACCTGCGTCGCCGCCTTAGCCGGCTACTGCAGTCGCTGCCAACGCCGTGATCAACTTCCTTGCCATCGTCGTTCCTGTTGCTGAAGGTCGTCGTCGCTGCCACCTTCGGGCCCGCGTCTTCCGCACAAACCGGATTTATCCCTTGGATCAGTTATAGTGTAACAAACTGTGAGATGGTTTAGTTTATTCACAGTTTTTCGTGTACTTGTCACTAGCGAGACGTTCGTTGGTTCAAGGTGCGAATATTTAGTGAATCGTCAAAGGTATAACCTTTTATTCGTTTGGATGTTTTATATTATCGTCTAAACGATTGTGTAATCGGATTACTGTTGGAATAAAGCTTTGAACTTTATTAATCGTGTGCCTAAACTTTTTTCGATACGCAAATTTGTTTTGTAAACTAATATATTTTAAACGTTAAAACTGGTGTACAATTCCCAACAGAATTTGCTACCGATAATGATCTACTATCGATGAACATTCTTCCTACTGTCAACACGATCCGCATATGTCTTGTGATTGGTGCAGTTAGTGCACACACCAATACCTCAAATTGACACGGTTCATCAAAAAAATCAAAAGAAGCTTTTCAGAAGATCTACAACCTTTTGTTACGATGTTTGTCTTGTTATTTGTAGCCAATGGTAGTATAGTTTCATGTAATGTATTTAGATCAATGGTGTTGTGTTGAATATGGTCTATATTGATTTTAGGGAAGCCGTCTCTTGAATGAGACGACTAGTAGAGCTCTATATATGCATTAGGATTCTTATTATAGACTTACGTGTTCTCGCACTCTTGTAACCTTTGAGGGACTAATACAATAGAGCATGAAAGTGAATTCAAATGTTCTTATTATTTACTTATCATTGAGTGAATAGAGTTAGTTGGTATTGTTTCCATCAATCTCAACTAATCAACAGGACCATCTTGTGTTGTGTTTGACAACGCATAATCCTACAAGTGGTATGAGAGCTTTGACTCTTGATTTAACAATTTATAATTATTTGATCTGATTTCTATGTTTTTTATTCTTTTATTCTATTTTTAAGTTATAAATACTTCTCAAATTGAAGAAAAAGGTGTCTCTAATCAACTTTGATGATATTAGAAGAAAAAACAGACCTCTAAGATTGTCATCTGGTGATGACTATGACATGTGGAAATCCATCATGAAAGGACCATATGTTCCAATGGTGGCTTCTGCAGAACCTTCAAAGTATTATGAAGAAGACATAAAAAGAATGAAAGTTGATTTCACTTGTGCTATTCAAATGTATCTAACTAATTAGATCTATCACAACTTAAAAGAGATAAAGACTGCTAAATATTTATGGGAAGCTCTTGAAATCATGTTTGTTGGGTCAGAAGAAGTGAAAGAAAGCAGAAGAGATGTACTCAAGCAACAGAATGAAAAATTTCCATTCAATGATGGTGAGTCAATGACTCCTATATAGATTCGTTATATATATCTTGTGGGAGAGCTACAAGATGTTGGTGTGAAAATTGAGAATGGTGATGTTTTGAAGAAGTTCATCAGATATCTCCCAACAGCCTGAACATTGTACATTGTTCCAAATAGAATAACTACGAATTTAAATACAATAAGAATGTGTGATCTATATGGAATGTTGAAAACCTATGAACTTGAAATAATTCAAGCTAAAGATAAAAAAAAGAGTTATACATCATATTACAGCACCACATTAGCTGCACTATATACTCTTGTATCTAATGGTGTGCCTACCTCTAACTGTACTCCTCAAGTTCATTAGAGTAATTATCATCCTCCTATAATTACTTATCCTCCAACTCCAACAGCTCACAACAACATTTCTCCTACTTGAAGTTGGTCTAAGTGTAACATCCTAAAATGGCGAGAAATAAAGTTAGCGAGTTCAAGCGGGCCGAAGTCGGCCCGGGTTAGTCGCGAACCGGGCTTAGGGTGGTCTCCCCTATAAATAGCCCAAGGCTCTCATTCTTCTCCTCTTTGCAATTCTAGAGAGAGAAAACCCGTAGAGAGAGAAAGTGTCGGAAACGCACAAAATTGCACCAGATCGTGTCTCTTGCACTCGTGAAGGAAACCTCCAAATCAGAATCGTCATCCAGGTAACCATTCGAGCTAAAATTGAGATTTTTGCTTAAGTTGGGTTTCCGGGTGAAAATAGGACGTTTTTACGGATGAAACTTGAGAATAAGCTTAGGTTTAGTATCTGGAATGAAAACCAGTTGTTTTGAGCAAAGAAAGTTGAAGTTTTGACATAATCGAACCCAAATCCGCGAATTTCGGGACTGTTTGAGAAGATGACTGCTGGTGCAAGTTCGCCTGTCAAGTTCGCTTGGTGGAGGCGAACTTATCAAGTTCGCCTGATTATGTTCGCCTGGCAAGTTCGCTTAGCCAAGGGTAAGCGAACTTATTATGTTCGCCTAAGTTAAGTTTGCCTGGCCAAAGGGTAAGCGAACTTATTATGTTCGCCTAAGTTAAGTTCGCCTGGCCAAAGGGTAAGCGAACTTATTAAGTTCGCCTAGGCCAGAGGAAGCGAACTTAGCATTAAGTTCGCCTAAATCAGCTGAGTAAAAGTGTGAATTGAGGTTAGGTCTGATATATGTGTTTTGTAACCAATTCAGATCGGAAGTGACGTTGTTGGGCCTTTGATTAGGACACCCGAGACTAGCTTATAAGGTGAGTTCTAGAAGCCCTCTTTTAAATGTTTTATATAATGTTTTCGGGTTGGTGTGTATACGTATGAAATGTTGTTTTATAAAATAATGTTTATGAAACTATGTTTACGAAATGAAATGATTTGGAATGAACGGTTTTTGGAAAGAAAGTTTTATGAACGGAATGTTTACGAACCAATGTTTATAAAGAAATGGTTTAAAGTAAAGGTAAAGGGTTTTGAAAGTGAAGGAAAGGTTTTGTGAAAAGAAAAGAAAAAGGGCAAAGGTTTTAAAGAAGTCATTACAAATCTAATCTGTCGAATGAATGGAATTGACGAATGAAGTCTGGGAATGAGATTCCCAGCCTTGTGGTAGATTATGGACAGCGAGCCATAGTTACCATAAGAACAACAGGGGCAGTGTCTTAGTGGCCTGCCAATGGTTCGATGTTGTACAACTGGTATGGAGTAACGACGGTTACTCAGGGGTTAACGTTACCCTACGTGAGGTTAAATTATGATCCGACGATGTTATGGCTGAGAGTCATAACCGTCGATGGAAGTTGTCGGTCAATGGCTGAGAGCTATAACCTTCAATGGAGGTTTCCGGTCTATGACTGAGAGCCGTAGGGACAACTGAATGGGTATTGTCGGTCCTCGTGCAGTTAGCCTTAGGGGCAATACCAAAAAAGGAATTGACGGAATGTTGTGGCAACGACGGTGATACGTAACGGTTGACCACGACATGCAGGGTTCCTTCGGGGACACAGAGACGCGTAACGATACAGATTTTAGATAGTAATGTATGACTTAAATGAATGTTAAATGTTTTAAACAAATGATCCGTTCAATGTGTTTAAATGTGTGAAGGTTTATGAATGAAAGGCCCTGTTTTCTTATACGTGATGTTAAACCCTAATGAATGTTTTGAATGATGAACCATTTCTTAAATTGAACGAAAACTAGAACTCACCAGCGTAGCTGACCTTTTTAGTGTGCACATTCAGGTTAAGGCAGGTTATGAGGATGGACGGTGATGCTTGGCTAGAGATGAAGAGTTACCCGACTGCTTTTGAAGACTGGCATCCCGTTATGTTTAGTTATGATGTAATTATGATTTAAACAATGTTTACGCTTCCGCATGTATGAATAATGATGACGCTATGTTTGAATGAAATTTTCCGCTGCGTTATTTGATATTCATGTTTAAGAACTGTTTGTGAATGAGTAAATCCAACAAGTGAGGCCTCCCGGGTTTAGGGCCTTACACTAAGCAATGGAGCTTTTGTAGCTGATACACCGAACAACATATCATTCATCAAGGAAGATCTAGAGTACTTTCATCTAGATAATCTCGAAAAAATGGATACACAACACTCTTTTGCTACACTCTCTTTTAGAGCAAAGAGATTATATTTAAAAAATGGAAAAACATACCTAGTAACAACCCAAATGCTAAAGTTGGTGTTGCCAAAAGTAAGCACATATGTTACAACTACAACCCACTTAGGCATTTTGCAATGGAGTGCAACAAGTCCTCCTACATCTAAACTAACTTTCAAGCCTACACTTTTTCAAACATCAAATGTTGCTTGTGCGACTCAGCACGGAATGTATGTAATATCAATTATATAAAAAAATTAATACCCACTTAATAAAATATTTTAAAAATTAACTTAACAGAATTTATAATTATCACATCAAAGTAACTTACTTTAAAGACATGTTATGACGAATGTATGTGTTAACGTATTACATTATATTTTATTCAATTCATATAATATACGGGTTTTTAATTATATTACATTTTTATTACTAAATATATAATATTATATTTATCCAACTCGTCTAATACACTTGATTGTAACATAAAATAATAATATACAAGTTCATCTCGTAAAGATATACGAATCCCCACACCACCCACCCCCAAGTTTAACTAGATCCAATTTGAACACTTATATTCTTTTGAAATAAGATAAACTAATAGTTGATTAACGTGTCCATGCATTATCCGATTGTTAAAATAATTTTCAAAACCACCAAACTACTATCAATATTATATTATTATATGCATGTGTATAATAACTTTTTGACAATGACCTACATAATTTAAACATGATTAGCTTAAATAATCATTTAACTAACACATATAAGTAAAGAAAAACAAATAATAAAAGATTTGTGATTTTAACCTTTTTAACTGCAAACTGCCATTTACTTTTTAATTTCACAAATGTTTTGTTAAATATATAAAACTTATGAAAATATAACAACATAGGTTTAAAAGAAAATGGGGATATATACATACAATCAAGGTCAATAGAAACGAGCTCCAACAAGAAAGAGTGTCCTAGAAGATCAGTAACACCCTTAACAACACCACCAACACTTACACCAGCAAGGGCGGAGCTAATTGTTGGTTGGACGGTGATGACACACTTGACGGAGGTGGTCTTGGAAAGAAAGGGAATTGATATGGCTTTAATGCTACCCACATTTAAGGTGGATTGAACACGGGTGGCGTTGGATTTTTTGGTGGATGCGTGTTGGCGAAGGATGGCGGGGGAGTAGGCGGAGGAGGATGAATGGTTGGTGGTGTCACCGCTAACAAAAGGCTTGTGAGTTGAAAGTAGGTTCTGAAGAGAGCGAGAATGGTTGATTTGAGACTTCAACATGGTTTTCTTTGCTTCCTTTGCTCACTACTCTCACTCTTATTTTGTGTGGTTTGAAAGTTGAAACAAGAACCTCTGTTTATAGATGGGAAATGTGCTATCTTTTAGATAGATGTTTATTAATGGGAAAATCTATACTATATAATAAATAAAGGTTTTTGTATGGCATGTGTCGTCACCATATTCAATCTCATCAATATTTTCTCGGCTCTCTCTCTTATTAAATGCCCCCATATCTATATCTATACTATATAATAAATAAAGGTTTTGAGATGCCACGTGTCGCCTCCATGTTCAATTTTATCAATTTTTTTCCGCCTCTCTCTCTTATTAAATATACTTCCATATTTTAATAATAATATATTTTTAACTAAAATACTAATCTTTATATTAATAAATCTCCTGACATATTTTGATTAGTGTACGTTTAACAAATTATATTGTATTCCACTGGTTTATTTAATCCGTGTAAAACACGAGTTTTTAAAAAAATAATATTTTTATTACTTAATATATAATATTATATTTATTTAAATCTCGTGTAATACACGAGATTTTAACCTAGTTTTGAATATAAAAGACAATTTTTTGCTTTATTTTCACGTGTTATTAATAATTGCAATGGTTGTGTTGATATTATTATTTTATAATGTATGACTACGTGTTATTAATTATTGTTATAGATTATGTTAATTAGTACTTTATAACTATGGGTTTACTCGTACGGTGTGCTGAAAAAGTTGTAATGTGAATTTTAACTAAAAATAAACGTTGAAGTTATATTAACGACTTTCAATAACTTATAAAAGAACGGAAAAGCGTTTGGGGAGACTTGAACCTGTGGCATCTCTTATAAACGTATGAGATAGGAGCCAACTATAAATAATTTTTTATTGAAACGTAGATAAAAATTATAACATTGCAACTCTATATTCAAAATTTTATAATATTATATATGAAAAGTTGTAAAGGAAAAATGAAATTGTATTAAAAATAAAGGAATAAAAAATCGATTATATTTTATCTGGCTCGGTTTTGAATAAAACATATATATCAAAACATAGATAAGAATAAAAAAATCATAACGGTTACGGTCAAACCTAATTGAATTTAGTAAAAAAACAAAAATAATATATAATTTATTAGATTAGCTCTTATCGGTTTAAGAGGTTTTCGCGTAACTATATGGTTTTCTCATGATCTCTTCCTTTTATGTGTGTATTTCTTGTATAATTCATTTTGGTTCACCAAACAATGTGATGCATTATTTATATATATATATATATATGATCAAATCAAACATGATACTTATAATTATTATAAAACTTCTTATTATTAAAAGAAAGGATAAAAGTCTTTACTAACATTTAAAAATGTATTTGATTCATGTGTACAGCCTAATATCCATCCGTAATCCCATACTTAAATTTTAACAAAATTACTTAGAAAATCACTCTAGCCCATTCTTTATTCCCATGCCACATCTTCATACTTTTAAGAGCAAGTAAACTAGTCTCTCATTTCTCAGAACTCATAATCAATCCTTAGGGTGAACGGGGCACCTTCGGGTAGTCCCTGCGGGTATGCGGGTAGATGCAGGTACATCGTCGCCGTTGGTGCGGATAGAAAATCGGGTAAGCAACTTCGGGTAAATATACCCGCATGCAGGTAGTGAATCTATGCAGGTGGTGAATCAATTATTGCATTCAGGGCTTGATTTTTTCGAGTGTGAAGCTTGAATTTGGGGAAATCGTCTCGTTGTTGTCACCAGTAGTGTTACGGGGTGTCCTACGCTTAGGTGCCATGACGTTCTTTCTAACATATCAATTAAAAAGAAACAACATTATATAATAATAATGATAGATCATGACATCAGGATACACCAACATTAAACGTAAACAACCATCGTTACAACATAAACCATCACATACATAGTTAAAACATGCATAGTACATTGTTCCAAAAGACAAGGATACAAAAGGGATGGGTTCACATGACCACATCAGTACCAAAGTTTTAAACTACATAATGCGCTACGGACACAACCCCCCCGTAATAGGTCTAAAAGAAGATGTGGGAGTACAACCCAATCATCATGGCAAGTCCCGCCATGACAAAGCTAGCCTTAGCCACAAATTCTGCAGCCAAAGTCCTTTCTTCCAGCGCTTCCACCATGTCTCGGACCGTGAGAGTGAACTGCCAGTCCATATCAGCTCTCAACTCTAGGTAGTCAGTGGCACCCTGTATGTCTCGGGTGCGGTCCTCCAGGGTCTGTACTCGAGATCCGAGACCTTGACGTAGTCGCGTGGCTGCATCCCCATGTGCCCGAATATCATCTAGGAGGTCATCAAGACGCTCCTCGTGTGTATGAACGCGTGCTACCAATGTATGCACTGTGAGCTCCATGGCTTCCCTAGTGTGGGGTAGGGGTGTTGAGGAGTTGGAGGACTCTCCGAGCTCAAAGGTAGAGGGGATGCTCTCCATCTCCCTCCATCGTGCCAGTGTACGGGGCATCCAGCTGATAGTCCCCACAGTAGGGTGGTAGCAGGGTCGTTGCTTAGGTGGTTCCTCATCAGTCTCCAAGTCTTCCGGGTCACGGGCTGCCAGGGTCCTCTTGCGCGGAAATAGAACCTTTTTCCTAGCACTTTTTACCATAACTGGTCCTCCACTTTTCTTTCGGTAGACGATAGGCGGTTCTCCCAGGGCGACATTGGGTGGTGTGGAGCTGCGAACTTGTACTCGATTTTTGGGGCGTGTGGCGAAAAGTTCCTCGTGGGATTCAGAGGCAGAGATGGGGTCAGAGTGTGACGACATGCTCGTGACTACAATATCCATATGACAAGATGAATGGTTATGCAATGCTTATGTAATGAAAACGTTTTAGTGAGTCATTTAAATTATAGACTAGGTTTCATTTTAGACTCCTAGTTCGCTATAATCAATGGCTCTGATACCAATCTGTCACACCCCGCCAAGGCGGAAACGCGAGGCGTAACGTTCATGGTTTCCAAAACATATGATTACCGCAAACACATACATGATGAATGGATACATAAACAAGTTTAAAGTTTTACATTCCAAAATGTAATCTGAGTTTACAAAAAGTTAAGATTTCGCAAATATGACTCAATTACAATGAGTTATACAAGAGAAATCCTCCTTGAGTCGTATCCATCGTGCATGCATGTAATCTACATTGCTAACCTTGCGATCACGTTCAAATTCCTGAAAAACATACTTAAAAATGTCAACACTAGGTTGGTGAGTTCATAGGTTTACTCAAATAGTTCTTTGTAAGATTCATTTATTCATAAATAGTTCCAGTTGCATGTGATAATCAGAATAAGAATTGTTTGACCCATTTGTAAACTAGCTAGGAATACAAATAATATGTTCATACATGAGGCGTAAACAAACCATGACAATTGTTCTTTTGCCCCTCTCAATCGTTATCAGATGCTATGCGGCCATAAATCCTCCAGATTGTGGTTAGCGCGACTAACCATGACCGGGGGACGTCACTCCCCATAGTACTATTCATAGGACCCTAGGATATAGTTAATGGTTACTAAGTTGTTCCAGGGGACTTTAGCGGCCTAAATTGTTCAACTCATGCAAACATAAAAGTCGAGTCTTATTCTCTTGTTATCACATAAAATAGTTGTAAGTATGTTCTTCCCCCAAATATAGAAAACAGTAAAAAGGGGCCGTGAAACTCACCTCGTTTTTGTGTATGTTAGCAACGATAATTGTTCCAGTCAAACTTGATTAATCGTACCCTATTTACAAAAGGGGTATTTCGGGTTATGACCGAATATCTCGAATGCAAATTGTTCACCGACTTAGTAACTCCGGTTATTTTACTTAAATTATCTTCTTAGTTTTTCAACCCTTGTTTCATTATAACAAAATAATTCCAAGTTACTGCCCAATGGGACTGATGAACAGGTGTCGAAACTATCTAGTTTCGATAGAGCAGAACATATATCGAAACTACCTAGTTTTGATTTGAGCAACACAGGTATCGAAACTACCTAGTTTCGATTTGAGCAACACAGGTATCGAAACTATCTAGTTTCGATTTGAGCAACACAGGTATCGAAACTACCTAGTTTCGATACTGCAATTTTTGAAGTGACAGTATTAGTCTCAAAATTATACTCCTATAGCGCACATACTTACGTGCATAAATTCGTATTTTAAGTCTTGAACTCGACACACTTTTCTTGTTATTTTACTTGCGTTCGAACAAATTGTATGTTTAGCTACGGTTTAAAGAAATTAATATGGATAGTATCGAATTTTTACCTCTAGACAGAGATGATAATTTTTGCGAGAAAAAGAAGATGATCTTGACTTCGCTTGGTTAGAAATCCTTGAGAAAATCCTTGAAAGCTCCTTAGAACACCTTCAAATGGAGGATTTGAGCCTTCGATTATGGAAGAACACCAAAAGAGAGTGAATATAGCTATTCTTGTTGTTGGCAGTAGAAGAAAATGGAGATAAAAGGGTTTGTGAGATTTTTGATTGAAGTGGTATGGTTTTTATCTAATTCTCGAAGGCATGAGGTATGGGTCGTAGGAAGTGGGAATGGAGCATTCCCTGGGATTTTGGTCGAGAAAGTCAAGGGGGTGGGTTGGGTTAATTTGATCTAATAATTAGATTTAAGTGTCAATTAATTAATTCATTAAGTGTATCAATATTAATTAGAGTTTTAAATGGTAATTTAATTCGGTAAATTTGTTTTAGTCTAAAAATAAATTATTGTCCAACGTAAAGTGGGTGTAATACATACGTCTGGATATTTTTCTTGGTTATTTAATTTAATCACTAACATTCGTATTTAGTCGGGTTATGCGGTTACATGAACCGGAAACTCCTAGAATTACCAAAATATGAAATGAGATAATGTACGGATTTTGTTAGACTTTAATGTCCTTATTTATGTAATTAGGTGAATCATGAAAACCAATTTAATATAAACTCGTTTATATCATGTACGGATATTGACCTGAAATTTCGGGTGTCACATTCTCTCCATGTTAACAGAATTTCGTCCCGAAATTTCAATTCATGCCATCTTGAACTGGTGTATCCTTAAACAAGGAGGGGTATTTCGTTTTCATTTGATCTTCTCGTTCCCATGTATACTCAGGACCACGTTTTGAGTTCCAACGTACTTTAACCAGTTTGATTCAACTACGTCTCAGCTTTTGAACTTTCCAATCTGAAATTTCAATCGGTTCCTCGATGAAATGAAGTTTATCATCAATGTGAATTTCATTAGGCGGTATGATCAAAGTCTCGCCTGACAAACACTTTTTGAGATTAGACACATGAAATGTATCGTGTACGTTGCTTAGTGCTTGCGGTAGCTTGAGCTTGTAGGCTACAGGGCCAACCCTAGCCAGTATTTCAAACGGTCCAACGTATCTGGGGTTAAGTTTACCACGGTTACCAAACCTTGGAACGCCTTTCCATGGTGAGACTTTTAACATTACTCGGTCACCAATTTGAAATTCTAATGGTTTCCGTCTGTTATTAGCATAGCTCTTCTGTCTGTCTCGGGCCGCTTTCAAACGGTCCTTAATTTTGAAGATCTTATCAGTGGTTTCCTAAACAATCTCAGGACCTGTCAAATGTTTTTCACCGACTTCCGCCCAACATAGCGGTGAGCGGCATTTACGACCATATAAAGCTTCAAACGGAGCTGCCTTAATGCTCGTGTGGTAGCTGTTATTATAGGAAAACTCTGCCAACGGTAAATGAGTATCCCAATTTCCTCCGAAATCAATTACACACGCACGGAGCATATCCTCTAAAGTTTGAATGGTCCTTTCGCTTTAACCATCCGTTTGTGGGTGATATGCCGTGCTCATGTCAAGACGTGTGCCCATGGCTTCTTGTAATGATTTCCAGATTCTAGACACGAATCTGCTGTCTCTATCAAAGATAATAGAAATTGGCACTCCATGCCTAGCCACAATTTCCTTGATATAAAGCTTTGCAAGTTTCTCGGTTTTATCCGTCTCTTTGATGGGTAGAAAATGAGCTGATTTTGTCAGACGATCGACAATTACCCATATTGTGTCATACCCTCTCGACGTCTTGGGTAATTTCGTGATGAAATCCATAGAAATCTGTTCCCATTTCCATTGGGGAATTTCGGGTTGTTGTAACAAGCCAGACGGTTTCTGATGTTCGGCTTTTACTTTTGAACACGTTAAGCATTTATTGACATATGTGGCAATATCTCCTTTCATATTGGGCCACCAATATAATTCTTTTAGATCCTTATACATCTTATCTGAACCCGGGTGAATGGAGTACCTGGACTTGTGGGCTTCATCCATAATCAACCCACGTAAGTTACCGTTACTCGGCACCCAAATTCTGTCCATGAAGTAAAACGTATCATCTGACTTAGACTCCAATTGTTTGATCATTCCACGTAGTGCTTCATTTTGGATGTTCTTTTCTTTAAGTGCTTCTTGTTGTGCCATTCGGATTTGAGTAGTAAGACTCGTATGAATTGTTAACCCTAGGGCACGAACACGAAGAGTTTTAACTCGTTCCTTGCGACTTAAGGCGTCTGCTACGACATTGGCTTTCCCGGGATGGTACTTGATATCACAATCATAGTCATTTAGTAGTTCTACCCAACGACGTTGTCTCATGTTAAGTTCTTTTTGAACAAAGATATGTTGGAGACTCTTGTGATCAGTAAAAATAGTGCATCTCGTACCATAAAGATAATGTCTCCAAATCTTGAGCGCAAACACAACTGCACCCAACTCCAAGTCGTGGGTCGTATAATTCTTTTCGTGCACTTTTAGTTGTCGTGAGGCATATGCGATGACTTTGTCTCTTTGCATTAACACACAACCAAGTCCTTGGTGTGATGCATCGCAGTATACGACAAAATTGTTGATTCCCTCCGGAAGAGATAAGATCGGTGCACTACACAGCTTCTGCTTCAGTAATCGGAAAGCTGACTCTTGCTTGTCACTCCAATCATACTTCTTTTCTTTCTGGGTTAATGTGGTTAAGGGCAGGGCTATTTTTGAAAAATTCTCAATGAATCGTCTGTAGTAGCCGGCCAAACCCAAAAATTGACGCACTTCTGTCGGAGTCTTTGGTGCTTCCCAGTTTTTGATCGCTTCTATTTTAGATGGATCAACGTGAATTCCTTCCTTGTTGATGACATGTCCAAGAAAATGCACTTCTCGGATCCAAAACTCACACTTAGAGAATTTAGCGTAAAGATTTTCGTTGCTGAGTAGTTCCAAAATTAATTTCAGATGATGTTCATGATCCTCCTTGGTTCGTGAATATATTAATATATCATCAATAAATACTATCACGAATTTATCCAAGTATGGCTTGCACACTCGGTTCATGAGATCCATAAAAACAGCTAGTGTGTTCGTCAAACCAAACGGCATAACTAGGAATTCGTAGTGGCCATAACGAGTCCTAAATGCCGTCTTTGGTACATCTTCTTCTTGGATTCTTAGTTGATGATACCCCGAACGTAGATCGATCTTAGAGTAGAAGCTAGAACCTTGTAGTTGATCGAACAAATCGTCTATTCGAGGAAGTGGATATCGGTTTTTGATTGTAAGCTTGTTTAATTCTCGGTAATCAATACACATCCTAAAGGTTCCATCCTTTTTCTTTACGAATAGGACCGGAGCTCCCCAAGGTGAGAAACTCGGTCTTATGAAACCTTTATCAAGCAACTCCTGGAGTTGATTTGATAATTCCTGCATTTCAGAAGGTGCTAATCGATACGGCGATCGCGCAACCGGGGCGGCTCCTGGTACCAAGTCGATTCGGAATTCGACTTGCCTCGGTGGTGGTAATCAAGGTAAGTCTTCAGTAAAATCTTTGGGGTAATCCTTAACGATTGGTATGTCTTCAAGTCGACGTTCCTCGGGTTTCTTCTCGACGACGTGAGCCAGGAACACGCAATAGCCCTTACGTAGGTACTTACGAGCTTTCATGCAGTTTATCATCCTCAATGTCACTCCACTCTTCTCACCTTGAACCGAAAGAACTTCTCCGTTCGGGAGGGGAATATGAACAATCTTCTCAAAACAAACAATCTCGGCGTGATTCTTCGACAACCAATCCATACCAATAACAATGTCGAAACTTCCCAGGTCAACAGGTAACAGGTCTATACTATATGTGTGGTTTTTCAAACATAGAGTACAACCCTGAATGACTTCTTCGGTTTTAATTAATTTCCCGTTTGCTAATTCAATTGTATAATTTTGGTCTAGTTTGCTGGCCTTAATACCGAGTAGGGACTTAAAGTCATTTGACACAAAACTCATATCAGCACCCGTATCGAAAAGTATAGAGGCATAGTGATTATTTATCGAGAACGTACCAGTGACAATGTTTGGATCTTGTCGTGCATCCCCAGCCCTCATCACAAACACTCTTCCACGGGCCTGATTGTTGTTTCGGTTCTTCAACTTTGGACAGTCTTTCCTGAAGTGCTTTGGATCTCCACACTCAAAGCATCCCTGATTCATCCTTTCTGCTCCTGGGTTGACCTTTCCATCTACTTGATTGATCTTATTAGGGTTCGCATTGCTCCAACAGTTATGGGCTAGATGCCCATACTTTTTACACTTCCCACATTGGGTACACCTTCCACTGTGATGATATCCACACTTGTCACACTTCGGTCGTGTTCCAAGATATCCATTTTGTTCCATAGTGTTGACAACATAGGCTTTCATAGTTCCAGGTCTCTTGTAAGTTTGATTCTTGTTTTGATTACTTGGTTTTCCAAACCATTTCCTCTTTTCCCCAGACCTTCCTTCCTCGGTCTCCTTCTTCTCAAACAAACCATCACGCACAACATTATCTCTTAGCTTGAAATCTAGAATTATAGCGCTCTTGGCATCCATAGGGTTCGATGAAGTCACCAGGCTCCGGATTTGAGGTGCAAGACCCCACAAATATCTTTCAACCTTCTTGTATTCTGGGTAACCATGTGTGGAACCAAACTTGCTAACTCATTGAATCGGTCAGTGTAACCAGCCACATCATCTCCTATCATTTGTAAATTCCACATTTCAGATTCGATCTTTTGCAACTCATTTCGAGGACAGTACTCCTCAGTCATCATGGCTTTCAGCTCCTCCCAAGTCAGTTGGTATGCAATCTGCCTTCCCAGGGTTTTCACTTGTGAATTCCACCAAGTTAAAGCCTTATCAGTGAGCGTGCATGTAGAATACTTCACCATGCAGTCAGCGATGCATTCACTAATATCAATCACCGACTCCATCTTTTCTATCCATCTCATTAGCCCAACTGCACCCTCGGTGCCATTGAAGTTGCGGGGTTTGCAAGATAGAAAGGCCTTGTAGGAGCACTTCCTATTTGGAGCATCTGTAGAATTACAAGTCATAACGTCATTAATTCAGATCATGCCCATGTGTTACGGCTTATTTATTCCATTACCTCCGGAACCTCCGGCTGTACCGCTACCTCCTGCACCTCCTCCGCCGGTACCACTGCCGTTTCCTCCTCCACTATTTTGATTTTCCTCATACTGCTCCATGGCAGCAGCTACTCGTTGTGCTATGAGTTGCTCTACGTTTGGGGAAATCGTCTCGTTGTTGTCACCAGTAGTGTTACGGGGTGTCCTACGCTTAGGTGCCATGACGTTCTTTCTAACATATCAATTAAAAAGAAACAACATTATATAATAATAATGATAGATCATGACATCAGGATACAACAACATTAAACGTAAACAACCATCGTTACAACATAAACCATCACATACATAGTTAAAACATGCATAGTACATTGTTCCAAAAGACAAGGATACAAAAGGGATGGGTTCACATGACCACATCAGTACCAAAGTTTTAAACTACATAATGCGCTACGGACACAACCCGCCCGTAATAGGTCTAAAAGAAGATGTAGAAGTACAACCCAATCATCATGGCAAGTCCCGCCATGACAAAGCTAGCCCTAGCCACAAATTCTGCAGCCAAAGTCCTTTCTTCCAGCGCTTCCACCATGTCTCGGACCGTGAGAGTGAACTGCCAGTCCATATCAGCTCTCAAATCTAGGTAGTCAGTGGCACCCTGTATGTCTCGGGTGCGGTCCTCCAGAGTCTGTACTCGAGATCCGAGCCCTTGACGTAGTCGCGTGGCTGCATCCCCATGTGCCCGAATATCATCTAGGAGGTCATCAAGACGCTCCTCGTGTGTATGAACGCGTGCTACCAATGTATGCACTGTGAGCTCCATGGCTTCCCTAGTGTGGGGTAGGGGTGTTGAGGAGTTGGAGGACTCTCCGAGCTCAAAGGTAGAGGGGATGCTCTCCATCTCCCTCCATCGTGCCAGTGTACGGGGCATCCAGCTGATAGTCCCCACAGTAGGGTGGTAGCAGGGTCGTTGCTTAGGTGGTTCCTCATCAGTCTCCAAGTCTTCCGGGTCACGGGCTGCCAGGGTCCTCTTGCGCGGAAATAGAACCTTTTTCCTAGCACTTTTTACCATAACTGGTCCTCCACTTTTCTTTCGGTAGACGATAGGCGGTTCTCCCAGGGCGACATTGGGTGGTGTGGAGCTGCGAACTTGTACTCGATTTTTGGGGCGTGTGGCGAAAAGTTCCTCGTGGGATTCAGAGGCAGAGATGGGGTCAGAGTGTGACGACATGCTCGTGACTACAATATCCATATGACAAGATGAATGGTTATGCAATGCTTATGTAATGAAAACGTTTTAGTGAGTCATTTAAATTATAGACTAGGTTTCATTTTAGACTCCTAGTTCGCTATAATCAATGGCTCTGATACCAATCTGTCACACCCCGCCAAGGCGGAAACGCGAGGCGTAACGTTCATGGTTTCCAAAACATATGATTACCGCAAACACATACATGATGAATGGATACATAAACAAGTTTAAAGTTTTACATTCCAAAATGTAATCTGAGTTTACAAAAAGTTAAGATTTCGCAAATATGACTCAATTACAATGAGTTATACAAGAGAAATCCTCCTTGAGTCGTATCCATCGTGCATGCATGTAATCTACATTGCTAACCTTGCGATCACGTTCAAATTCCTGAAAAACATACTTAAAAATGTCAACACTAGGTTGGTGAGTTCACAGGTTTACTCAAATAGTTCTTTGTAAGATTCATTTATTCATAAATAGTTCCAGTTGCATGTGATAATCAGAATAAGAATTGTTTGACCCATTTGTAAACTAGCTAGGAATACAAATAATATGTTCATACATGAGGCGTAACCAAACCATGACAATTTTCTTTTGCCCCTCTCAATCGTTATCAGATGCTATGCGGCCATAAATCCTCCAGATTGTGGTTAGCGCGACTAACCATGACCGGGGGACGTCACTCCCCATAGTACTATTCATAGGACCCTAGGCTATAGTTAATGGTTACTAAGTTGTTCCAGGGGACTTTAGCGGCCTAAATTGTTCAACTCATGCAAACATAAAAGTCGAGTCTTATTCTCTTGTTATCACATAAAATAGTTGTAAGTATGTTCTTCCCCCAAATATAGAAAACAGTAAAAAGGGGCCGTGAAACTCACCTCGTTTTTGTGTATGTTAGCAACGATAATTGTTCCAGTCAAACTTGATTAATCGTACCCTATTTACAAAAGGGGTATTTCGGGTTATGACCGAATATCTCGAATGCAAATTGTTCACCGACTTAGTAACTCCGGTTATTTTACTTAAATTATCTTCTTAGTTTTTCAACCCTTGTTTCATTATAACAAAATAATTCCAAGTTACTGCCCAATGGGACTGATGAACAGGTGTCGAAACTATCTAGTTTCGATAGAGCAGAACATATATCGAAACTACCTAGTTTTGATTTGAGCAACACAGGTATCGAAACTACCTAGTTTCGATTTGAGCAACACAGGTATCGAAACTATCTAGTTTCGATTTGAGCAACACAAGTATCGAAACTACCTAGTTTCGATACTGCAATTTTTGAAGTGACAGTATTAGTCTCAAAATTATACTCCTATAGCGCACATACTTACGTGCATAAATTCGTATTTTAAGTCTTGAACTCGACACACTTTTCTTGTTATTTTACTTGCGTTCGAACAAATTGTATGTTTAGCTACGGTTTAAAGAAATTAATATGGATAGTATCGAATTTTTACCTCTAGACAGAGATGATAATTTTTGCGAGAAAAAGAAGATGATCTTGACTTCGCTTGGTTAGAAATCCTTGAGAAAATCCTTGAAAGCTCCTTAGAACACCTTCAAATGGAGGATTTGAGCCTTCGATTATGGAAGAACACCAAAAGAGAGTGAATATAGCTATTCTTGTTGTTGGCAGTAGAAGAAAATGGAGATAAAAGGGTTTGTGAGATTTTTGATTGAAGTGGTATGGTTTTTATCTAATTCTCGAAGGCATGAGGTATGGGTCGTAGGAAGTGGGAATGGAGCATTCCCTGGGATTTTGGTCGAGAAAGTCAAGGGGGTGGGTTGGGTTAATTTGATCTAATAATTAGATTTAAGTGTCAATTAATTAATTCATTAAGTGTATCAATATTAATTAGAGTTTTAAATGGTAATTTAATTCGGTAAATTTGTTTTAGTCTAAAAATAAATTATTGTCCAACGTAAAGTGGGTGTAATACATACGTCTGGATATTTTTCTTGGTTATTTAATTTAATCACTAACATTCGTATTTAGTCGGGTTATGCGGTTACATGAACCGGAAACTCCTAGAATTACCAAAATATGAAATGAGATAATGTACGGATTTTGTTAGACTTTAATGTCCTTATTTATGTAATTAGGTGAATCACGAAAACCAATATAATATAAACTCGTTTATATCATGTACGGATATTGACCTGAAATGTCGGGTGTCACACTTTTGTTTATGTGTTATTTGATTCGGGTGCCAGTAAGAGTTTTATATCTGTGACTTTTTGTAAACGAGTGAAGTACACTGTCAGCAAGCTAGAAAGGGCCTTTAGCGTAGAAACCGCTGAGGGTAGGACTGCAAGAGTGACCGATGTAGTTGACAACTCCACGATAAATATAGAAGGTCATAGATTCCCTGTCAGATTGTTTGTTATGGTTTTGGGAGGGTTTGATGTTGTGTTGGGTATGGATTGGTTAACTGCCAATGAAGCACAAATCATATGTAAACGAAAGATAATCCAACTCAAAGCTCCGGATGGTAGCAAAGTCGAGGTCTTTGGAGATCGTGACGCCCCGATGCCAAACGTCATCTCAATGATTAAGGCAACAAATTACTTGAGGCGCGGATGCGAGGCTTATCTGGTGTATGTAATTGACAAGTGTAAGGAAGTGAAGGAACTAGACGATGTACCCGTGGTACGCGAGTACCCGGAGGTGTTTCCAGAGGATTTACTTGGGATACCACCCGATAGAGAAATTGAGTTCCGAATTGACTTAGTACCAGATGCCCAGCCCGTGGCTAAGGCTCCATATCGACTAGCACGAGTGGAAATGAAAGAATTAATGGCACAACTAGACGAGTTACTTGAGAAAGGATTTATCCAACCGAGCATCTCGCCGTGGGGTGCTCCAGTGTTGTTTGTGAAGAAGAAAGACGGTTCGATGAGAATGTGTATCGATTATCGCGAGTTGAACAAACGAACGGTGAAGAACAAGTACCCTTTACCAAGGATCGATGACTTGTTTGACCAATTGCAAGGCGCGAGTTGGTTCTCAAAAATCGACCTTCGGTCCGGGTACCATCAGTTGAAGGTAAGGGAAGAAGACATACCGAAAACTGTATTTCGCACACGTTATGGACATTTCGAGTTCCGCGTAATGTCTTTCGGATTGACGAACGCCCCCGCAGCGTTCATGGATTTAATGAATAGGGTGTGTCGACCGATGCTGGATCGATCGGTAATCGTGTTCATCGATGATATCCTCATCTACTCCAAGAATGAGGGTGATCACGCGTGTCACTTGAAGGAGGTATTGGAAGCTCTGAAGAAAGAAAAGTTGTATGCTAAGTTCTCCAAATGCGCGTTCTGGCTTAGGGAAGTCCAATTCCTAGGTCACGTCATTAACCCGAACAGCATTATGGTTGACCCAGCAAAGATAGTGACGGTAAGGGAATGGGACATTCCTAAGACGCCAACTGAAATCCGCAGTTTATTGGGATTGGCAGGCTACTATCGGAGATTCATCCAGGACTTCTCGAAAATAGCTTCGTCGTTGACAAAGTTGACTCGAAAAGAGGTAAAGTATGAATGGGGTTCGACCTAGGATGAGGCGTTTAAGGAATTGAAAGAGAAGCTAACCCAAGCTCCAGTCTTGGCCCTTCCCGAGGGCAGTGAAGACCTGGTGGTATACTCTGACACGTCGGGTCAGGGATTGGGGTGTGTGTTGATGCAACGCGGTAGAGTGATTGCATATGCGTCGCGGCAGTTGAAAGTTCACGAAGTCAATTATCCGACTCATGATTTGGAACTTGCTGTTGTTGTATTTGCATTGAAAATATGGAGGCACTACCTTTACGGGGTGAAGTTTACTATTTACTCCGACCACAAAAGTTTGAAGTACTTCTTCGAACAAAAGGAGCTTAATATGAGGCAGAGACGATGGTTGGAACTGTTGAAGGACTATGACTGTGAAATAATATATCATCCTGGAAAGGCAAACGTGGTAGCTGACGCTCTAAGCCGAAAGGATGTGCCTACTCCTATTAGGGTGAAAGCTTGCCAGTTGGTGGTAACATCAGATGTGATGAGAGAAATCGAAAAGGCTCAAGATGAGGCACTTAAAGAAGAAAACATAAAGAAGGAAAGGATGGTTGGCCAACAGGACAAGTTGAAATATAACACCCTTGGTGTTAGAACACGTTATGGACGGGTATGGATACCTATGGGTGGCGAGCTTAGAACCAAAATCTTGGATGAGGCTCATAAGTCTCGGTACTCTATCCATCCCGGTACCAACAAAATGTACCAAGACCTGAAGAAGGACTACTGGTGGCCTGGAATGAAATGTGATGTGACAAAATATGTAAGCAAGTGCTTGACTTGCTCGCAAGTAAAGGCTGAACACCAGAAACCGTATGGAAAGATTCAACCACTTGATATACCAGAATGGAAGTGGGAACACATTAACATGGACTTCATAACCAAGCTACCTCGCACAGCTAAAGGTCATGACATCATTTGGGTAATTGTGGACCGTTTAACGAAGAGTGCTCATTTCCTACCTATTCGTGAGACGTTCTCGTCGGAGAGGTTAGCGGAAGTGTTTATTAATGAAATAATAGCACGGCATGGGATGCCTTTGACGATCGTATCTGACCGGGACACCCGATTCACATCGAGGTTCTGGAAAAGATTTCATGAAGCGATGGGCACGAGGCTTAATATCAGCACGGCATACCACCCGTAAATGGATGGTCCGTCCGAAAGGACCATTCAGACATTGGAAGATATGCTCCGTGCTTGTATTATCGACTTCGGTGGCAGTTGGGACAGTCATCTGCCGTTAGCCGAATTCTCCTACAACAATAGTCATCACACGACTATAGGCATGCTGCCTTACGAAATGTTGTATGGGAGAAGATGTCGGACCCCGGTTTGTTGGGGTGAGATTGGACAGAAGGAATTAGGAAGTCTTGAAGTCGTAAAAGAAACGTCGGAAAGGTTTGATCAAATCAAAGCTCGAATGAAGGCCGCACAAGATCGTTAGAAATCCTATGCGGATAAACGACGAAGGCCTATTGAGTTTGATGTTGGGGACAGAGTAATGTTGAAAGTGTCACCCTGGAAGGGAATCATTCGATTCAGGAAGAGAGGAAAGTTAAGTCCGAGGTTTGTCGGACCTTTTAGGATAGCGGCACGGGTTGGTGAAGTCGCATATCGGTTGGAGTTGCCTGATGAGTTAAGTGGGATTCATCCTACCTTCCATGTATCACACTTGCGAAAGTGTTTGGCGGATGAATCGGCTCACGTACCACTTACTGACATCGAGGTCGACAACAGCCTTAATTACATTGAAGAACCCGTGGCTATCTTAGACCGAAAGGAGAAACGTTTGCGTAACAAAGTGATCCAATTGGTTAAAGTCCAATGGAAGCACCGAAAGGGATCGGAGGCTACATGGGAAACGGAGGCGGAAATGAGGGAGTCGTACCCTTATCTATTTGACATGTGATAGGTTTCGGGGACGAAACCTATTGTAAGGGGGGTAGAATTGTAACATCCTAAAATGGCGAGAAATAAAGTTAGCGAGTTCAAGCGGGCCGAAGTCGGGTCGGGTCAGTCGCGAACCGGGCTTAGGGAGGTCTCCCCTATAAATAGCCCAAGGCCCTCATTCTTCTCCTCTTTGCAATTCTAGAGAGAGAAAACCTGTAGAGAGAGAAAGTGTCGGAATCGCACAAGATTGCACCAGATCGTGTCTCTTGCACTCGTGAAGGAAACCTCCAAATCAGAATCGTCATCCAGGTAACCATTCGAGCTAAAATTGAGATTTTTGCTTAAGTTGGGTTTCCGGGTGAAAATAGGACGTTTTTACGGATGAAACTTGAGAATAAGCTTAGGTTTAGTATCTGGAATGAAAACCGGTTGTTTTGAGCAAAGAAAGTTGAAGTTTTGACATAATCGAACCCAAATCCGCGAATTTCGGGACTGTTTGGGAAGATGACTGCTGGTGCAGGCGAACTTAGCAAGTTCGCTTAAGTTCGCCTGATTATGTTCGCCTGGCAAGTTCGCTTGGCCAAGGGTAAGCGAACTTATTATGTTCGCCTGGCAAGTTCGCTTGGCCAAGGGTAAGCGAACTTATTATGTTCGCCTGGCAAGTTCGCTTGGCCAAGGGTAAGCGAACTTATTATGTTCGCCTAAGTTAAGTTCGCCTGGCCAAAGGGTAAGCGAACTTATTAAGTTCGCCTATAAGTTCGCCTAGGCTAGAGGAAGCGAACTTAGCATTAAGTTCGCCTAAATCAGCTGAGTAAAAGTGTGAATTGAGGTTAGGTCTGATATATGTGTTTTGTAACCAATTCAGATCGGAAGTGACGTTGTTGGGCCTTTGATTAGGACAACCGAGACTAGCTTATAAGGTGAGTTCTAGAAGCTCTCTTTTAAATGTTTTATATAATGTTTTCGGGCTGGTGTGTATACGTATGAAATGTTGTTTTATAAAATAATGTTTATGAAACTATGTTTACGAAATGAAATGATTTGGAATGAACGGTTTTTGGAAAGAAAGTTTTATGAACGGAATGTTTACGAACCAATGTTTATAAAGAAATGGTTTAAAGTAAAGGTAAAGGGTTTTGAAAGTGAAGGAAAGGTTTTGTGAAAAGAAAAGAAAAAGGGCAAAGGTTTTAAAGAAGTCATTACAAATCTAATCTGTCGAATGAATGAAATTGACGAATGAAGTCTGGGAATGAGATTCCCAGCCTTGTGGTAGATTATGGACAGCGAGCCATAGTTACCATAAGAACAACAGGGGCAGTGTCTTAGTGGCCTGCCAATGGTTCGATGTTGTACAACTGGTATGGAGTAACGACGGTTACTCAGGGGTTAACGTGACCCTACGTGAGGTTAAATTATGATCCGACGATGTTATGGCTGAGAGTCATAACCGTCGATGGAAGTTGTCGGTCAATGGCTGAGAGCCATAGCCTTCAATGGAGGTTGCCGGTCTATGGCTGAGAGCCGTAGGGACAACTGAATGGGTATTGTCGGTCCTCGTGCAGTTAGCCTTGGGGGCAATACCAAAAAGGGAATTGACGGAATGTTGTGGCAACGACGGTGATACGTAACGGTTGACCACGACATGCAGGGTTCCTTCGGGGACACAGAGACGCGTAACGATACAGATTTTAGATAGTAATGTATGACTTAAATGAATGTTAAATGTTTTAAACAAATGATCCGTTCAATGTGTTTAAATGTGTGAAGGTTTATGAATGAAAGGCCCTGTTTTCTTATACGTGATGTTAAACCCTAATGAATGTTTTGAATGATGAACCATTTCTTAAATTGAACGAAAACTAGAACTCACCAGCGTAGCTGACCTTTTTAGTGTGCACATTCAGGTTAAGGCAGGTTATGAGGATGGACGGTGATGCTTGGCTAGAGATGAAGAGTTACCCGACTGCTTTTGAAGACTGGCATCCCGTTATGTTTAGTTATGATGTAATTATGATTTAAACAATGTTTACGCTTCCGCGTGTATGAATAATGATGACGCTATGTTTGAATGAAATTTTCCGCTGCGTTATTTGATATTCATGTTTAAGAACTGTTTGTGAATGAGTAAATCCAACAAGTGAGGCCTCCCGGGTTTGGGGCCTTACACTAAGCAATGGAGCTTTTGTAGCTGATACACCGAACAACATATCATTCATCAAGGAAGATCTAGAGTACTTTCATCTAGATAATCTCGAAAAAATGGATACACAACACTCTTTTGCTACGCTCTCTTTTAGAGCAAAGAGATTATATTTAAGAAATGAAAAAACATACCTAGTAACAACCCAAATGCTAAAGTTGGTGTTGCCAAAAGTAAGCAGATATGTTACAACTACAACCCACTTGGGCATTTTGCAATGGAGTGCAACAAGTCCTCCTACATCTAAACTAACTTTCAAGCCTACACTTTTTCAAACATCAAATGTTGTTTGTGCGACTCAGCACGGAATGTATGTAATATCAATTACATAAAAAAATTAATACCCACTTAATAAAATATTTTAAAAATTAACTTAACAGAATTTATAACTATCACATCAAAGTAACTTACTTTAAAGACATGTTATGACGAATATATGTGTTAACGTATTACATTATATTTTATTCAATTCATATAATACACGAGTTTTTAATTATATTACATTTTTATTACTAAATATATAATATTATATTTATCCAACTCGTCTAATTAACTGGATTGTAACATAAAATAATAATATACAAGTTCATCTCGTAAAGATATACGAATCCCCACACCACCCACCCCCAAGTTTAACTAGATCCAATTTGAACACTTATATTCTTTTGAAATAAGATAAACTAATAGTTGATTAACGTGTCCATGCATTATCCGATTGTTAAAATAATTTTCAAAACCACCAAACTACTATCAATATTATATTATTATAAGCATGTGTATAATAACTTTTTGACAATGACCTACATAATTTAAACATGATTAGCTTAAATAATCATTTAACTAACATATATAAGTAAAGAAAAACAAATAATAAAAGATTTGTGATTTTAACCTTTTTAACTGCAAACTGCCATTTACTTTTTTACTTTCACAAATATTTTGTTAAATATATAAAACTTATGAAAATATAACAACATAGGTTTAAAAGAAAATGGGGATATATACATACAATCAAGGTCAATAGAAACGAACTCCAACAAGAAAGAGTGTCCTAGAAGATCAGTAACACCATCAACAACACCACCAACACTTACACCAGCAAGGGCGGAGCTAATTGTTGGTTGGACGGTGATGACACACTTGACGGAGGTGGTCTTGGAAAGAACCCACATTTAAGGTGGATTGAACACGGGTGGCGTTGGATTTTTTGGTGGATGCGTGTTGGCGAAGGATGGCGGGGGAGTAGGCGGAGGAGGATGAATGGTTGGTGGTGTCACCGCTAACAAAAGGCTTGTGGGTTGAAAGTAGGTTCTGAAGAGAGTGAGAATGGTTGATTTGAGACTTCAACATGGTTTTCTTTGCTTCCTTTGCTCAGTACTCTCACTCTTATTTTGTGTGGTTTGAAAGTTGAAACTAGAACCTCTGTTTATAGATGGGAAATGTGCTATCTTTTAGATAGATGTTTATTAATGGAAAATCTATACTATATAATAAATAAAGGTTTTTGTATGCCATGTGTCGCCACCATATTCAATCTCATCAATATTTTCTCGGCTCTCTCTCTTATTAAATGCCCCCATATCTATATCTATACGATATAATAAATAAAGGTTTTGAGATGCCACGTGTCGCCTCCATGTTCAATTTTATCAATTTTTTTCCGCTTCTCTCTCTTATTAAATATACTTCCATATTTTAATAATAATATATTTTTAACTAAAATACTAATCTTTATATTAATAAATCTCCTGACATATTTTGATTAGTGTACGTTTAACAAATTATATTGTATTCCACTGGTTTATTCAATCCGTGTAAAACACAAGTTTTTAAAAAATAATATTTTTATTACTTAATATATAATATTATATTTATTTAACCCGTGTAATACACGAGATTTTAACCTAGTTTTGAATATAAAAGACAATTTTTTGCTTTATTTTCACGTGTTATTAATAATTGCAATGGTTGTGTTGATATTATTATTTTATAATGTATGACTACGTGTTATTAATTATTGTTATAGATTATGTTAATTAGTACTTTATAACTATGGGTTTACTCGTACGGTGTGCTGAAAAAGTTGTAATGTGAATTTTAACTAAAAATAAACATTGAAGTTATATTAACGACTTTCAATAACTTATAAAAGAACGGAAAAGCGTTTGCGGAGACTTGAACCTGTGGCATCTTTTATAAACGTATGAGATAGGAGCCAACTATAAATAATTTTTTATTGAAACGTAGATAAAAATTATAACATTGCAACTCTATATTCAAAATTTTATAATATTATATATGAAAAGTTGTAAAGGAAAAATGAAATTGTATTAAAAATAAAGGAATAAAAAATCGATTATATTTTATCTGGCTCAGTTTTGAATAAAACATATATATCAAAACATAGATAAGAATAAACAAATCATAACGGTTACGGTCAAACCTAATTGAATTTAGTAAAAAAAATAAAAATAATATATAAATTATTTGATCGGCTCTTATCGGTTTATGAGGTTTTCGCGTAACTATATGGTTTTCTCACGATGTCTTCATTTTATGTGTGTGTGTATTACTAGTATAATTCATTTTGGTTCACCAAACAATGTGATGCATTATTTATATATATATATATATATGATCAAATCAAACATGATACTTATAATTATTATAAAAATTGTTATTATTAAAAGAAAGGATAAAAGTCTTTACTAACATTTAAAAATGTATTTGATTCATGTGTACAGCCTAATATCCATCCGTAATCCCATACTTAAATTTTAACAAAATTACTTAGAAAATCACTCTAACCCATTCTTTATTCCCATGCCTCATCTTCATACTTTTAAGAGCAAGTAAACTAGTCTCTCATTTCTCAGAACTCATAATCAATCCTTAGGGTAAACGGGGCACCTTCGGGTAGTCCCTGCGGGTATGCGGGTAGATGCAGGTACATCGCCGCCGTTGGTGCGGGTAGCAAATCGGGTAAGCAACTTCGGGTAAATATACCCGCATGCAGGTAGTGAATCTATGCAGGTGGTGAATCAATTATTGCATTCATGGCTTGATTTTTTCGAGTGTGAAGCTTGAATTTTTTGACTGAGTTGCAGAAGGCAATGGTTAAGTGCTGAGAGGGGTAAAAAATAAACTAATATAAAGTGGTTGGATTTGTTCTTTTGTGGAAGCCAAAGCAAATTCAGAAAATAAAAATATTTTATTTGTTATTTTTGAGTATTTATGTTTTTTTATGTAATTTTTTTTATTGTTATTTTAAACTTATTGAATAAATGAAATTAGTTTTAAATAAATATATATTAGTTTTAATTTAAAAACTGAAAAAAAATATTTAGGGTATTAGGGTTGTGCCCCCAACACTTTAGGGTATTAGGGTTGTATTTGGATAAAAGTGAGGTGACACACTCTTATTGGGTGTTTTTGTTAGGCTACTTTTTTATGAGAGTTGTGTCCCCTTCACCCTTATATCTATTATTTTATATTTTTTTTAAATGGATTTGAGTGGTAGAACAATAAAAAAATTTATTTAATTAAACAGAGATAGATACAGTGAATGAGATGTGAGAGATTTTTTATAAAATAAAAGATAATTTAGAAAATGATGTTTTTTATTTATACTATAGAGATGGATGCTCAAATAGAAACACTGTGTTTGCAGCGGGGTTGAGATAATATCAAATATTATCTTTGTTATAGGATTTAACTATTTCTGTCGGCCATAATAAAAAAAAACTATTGGTTATTTGGTGCAGTGGTAGTCTTAAGATTTCTTATAGTAGAGGTTTTAGGTTTAAGTCTCCCATACAGCAATTATTTGGGTTGAGTCATTGAGTTTCCCAATTGTGGGTTTTTTCCTAGGTTAGGGTTTAATACGGATTGATGGGGTAGTTAGGGTGTGTTTGGGATTACTTATTTAACCCAAAAAGTTCTTTTTGTCATGTGTTTGGGATTACTTATTTCACCTCCTGATGGGGTGTATACCAAGACTTATTTAAAATGTAGAGGTCTTGGTTCAAGTACCACTTGTGACAAAATAAAAAGAGGGATCCAAGTTGGGTCAGGAGGTTTTCTCACTTATGGTGGATTTCCTCCTGATGAGGTGAAGATGATCGGATGGGCCAATTATATTCCCAACATAAATGGTTTTGTTTTATATTTCAACTGTCTGAGGAGGCAAATGTCTTCTTGATTTCTTTCATTTTTTGTTAAAAACTTTTCCATTATCTTTTGACCCCAAAATCTGTCTTCCAAATGGATAGTGGCCCAGATACGTTGTACACAAAAGACTTGCAAATTCACAAATGGCTCTTTGCATCTTCAATAAATTTATTATTTTTCTTCTCCCCCTCTTTTCTCCTCCATACTTTCTAGGGTTTCAAGATTCCGTCTTTTTATGTTATCATCTTTCAAGATTTTGGAGCTGATTGACACCAGGTAACAATTTCTGCATCACCCATGTCTTCAATTTTGCCTATCTTTTATTTAAACTTTTGTGTTTGTTTTTATTTAATCTTTCTGGTGAAAGGTTTTAACTTTATTCAATCGGTTTGATTAGTTATTAAAATTTGAACGTATGAGGATATGGTTTCGTGCAGAATTAAGAGATTGGAGCTTTTGAGATGATATAATCAGTTTGATTAATTAGGGTTAACTATTTTCTGTTTCGGTTAAAGATCTGAGTGATTGTGAATTGGTGGAATTCGTTGGGGAAGTTTAGTGCATGCCAACTGTTCGATGAAATTCCTCTGAGAGTTGGGTTTTTATAATTGATTGGGATTAATAGGTTTGAATAGATATGGATGATTTTATGATTGTTGCAAATGGATTGGACAATGGTTCGGATATCGAAGGTGATGATATAAGGTGTGAAAATATAGCAGAAAAGGATGTGAGTGATGAAGAAATTGAAGCTGAAGATTTGGAAAGGCGTATGTGGAAGGACCGAATTAAGCTTAAAAGAATCAAAGAGAAGCGAAAGATTTTAGCACAACAAGCTGCAGAAAAGCAAAAGGCGAAGCAAACCAGTGATCAGGCGCGTAGGAAGAAGATGTCTCGGGCTCAAGATGGGATCTTGAAGTATATGTTGAAGCTTATGGAAGTCTGCAAAGCGCGTGGTTTTGTGTACGGGATTATTCCTGAAAAGGGTAAGCCCGTAAGTGGTTCATCTGATAATTTACGGGATTACTCCATTCTAAACATCGAAATGTATAAATCACGAAGACAATTTAAGAAAAGTGAGTAACCAAAAGACAAAATCCCAAATTTATCATTCTTAAAAAATCAAATGTAGGCCAAAATTCAAATTATTACCCGTGGGCTGTCGCAGTGGCGTTAAAAGTTGTGACGTCGAAATTTTATCATTCCACAACCCGTACACGGGTAGGTAGCGCTCAGAAACAATGGGCGTCGAAATTTTAAATGTTATAAATATAAAGATTACAATTATTAAGGAAATGTAAAAAAAAATGAACGGCAAACATTGAATGTTATGTCGTCGTCACCCCCCTCCCCCGGTCACATGGGAGAGTCTCGTCCAACTCCGGCCAATATGTTGTCTTAACCGGGTCCACTTGGCGTCAGAGTTGGAGAGCATCTTTTTAAACATTTTTTTTTAAACCATTTGGATTTTTTTAAACCGTTCGTTTTGTCTAAACGTTCAATTTGTCTAAATGTTTTTTTTAAATCGTTCGTTTTTTTTTCCACACATCGTTTTTAAAACCATTCGTTTTGTCTAAACGTCTTTTTTAAAAGCATTCATTTTTTCTAAACGTCTTTTTAAAACCGCTCCTTTTTTTAAATGACGGTTTTAGATAAAAGGGAATTAAAAAAATAATGAAGGTTTTGAAAAAAAAATATATTTAAACACCGCAAAAGGAACGATACTTTTTTTCAGTTAAAAAAAGTAATTCGGAACAAAAAAAATATTTGAAATTGCCTTGGTGTAATAAATCTTAGCAGTTCAATTTTTTTTTAAATGACGTTTAAAATAATTTGTTTTTTTTAAAACGTTAATTATTTTTTAATTCATGTTTTCAAAACCGTCATTTTAAGTAGGACGACTCATGAACTCGTTAAAATGAACGGCTATAAAAAAGATATTTAACAAAACAAACGGTGTTAAAACCGAACGATTTTAAATAGGACGTTATAAAAAACGAACGTTTTTAAAAAGAGCGTTTAATAAAAAATGAGAGAGGTATAGAATAACGAATGGTTATAAAAAAAAGTTAAACGACGTAGCTTAGATAAAACGTTTAGAAAAAACAAATGGTGTTTAAAGAAATTAGGAAAAGCTAACGTTGTTAAAAAAAACATTTAAGAAAACGAACGATTTTATAAAACAAATAGTTATTAGATTAGTTAAAAATAAGGAAAAAAAACAACCATTTTAATAAATAAGATTTTAACTACACCTATTTGATAAATATATTTTTTCAACTACACTCTTTTATGAAAAAAAAAACTCTAGTTTTCCCTCGTGTAATGCTTGTGTCGTTCATGATTTTTAAATATATATATATAATTTACTAATATAATAATTTTGGCTCACCGAACAACGTGATACATGTGTAGCAATATTTAAATATTAGTATATAGTCAAATCAAACATATCACTATTGCTATATACTTATTAATTGTTATTATTAAAAGGATAAAAGTCTTTACTAATTTAAAAATGTATTTGATTAATGCGTAATTTCGAACGTGTAGTAATATTAAATATTATCTTTACTAGCTTTAACCTCATGTGTTACATGGGTGAAACATTAAGATTGTATTGATAACTTTTTTATTTTGTTAAATGTTAAAATTATATGGATTAGAGTAATCAAAACATTAAAAAATATATGAAAATACATTTCATAAGTGGTATCATTTTTGCAATACATTAAATTAAATATAAAATGAAACCTAATAACGAAAATTTACAATTTTGAAAATGCTTAATTGTAACGATAATAAATTATAATTGAAACTAAAAATATTTTTAAAAAAAAACTCGTCATTTTAAAAAAATTAAATTTTACAATATAATACACTTTTAAAAATAAATGTTCATGAATTTCTTAATTTTTATTAAAAACTAACTATTAAAATTTCAAAATCAAAATAAAAAATTTATTTATAAATATCAAACTTAATTAAAAAACTACTAATTAAATATTAGTAAACTTTATTTTAACACATATTTATTTCAAATACAAAAGTAGTATTTTTAGATTTTATATGTAAAATTAAAAAAAATCTTGTTTTTTAATAATAAAATTTTAAAAACTTGTTTTTTTAATAATAAAAATTTAAAACTTCTATTTTTTAAATCTTTATTTTTTAAGATATTCACTTTTGATAATGATTAAAAATAGAATTTGAGTCAAATAATTGTGAATTGATTTGGTTAAATGTTTATTTATGTAATTTTTTAAAAAAAAATTGAGGTAAATATGAAAATATTGAATAGTGTGTATGTAATTTGTTTTTGAGTGAAAAATTTGTGAGGTGGATTGTGGTGATGACACTTGTTAAAACCATTTAGTTTTTTATTATAAGAGAGATTATGAGAGTAAACTATTTCTATCATCCATAATAATCGTTGGACTGGGTTATCAGGCTTCTGGACTGTGGTTAGAGAAGTTTTCCTGTAAAAGATTTCCTCTTGTGATATAATGGGTTCGAATATTAATTAAAGGAATTTTTCTAAAGCTGCATAGGAGTAAAAGTTAGGAGTTGGTCATTCAAAATAAAAACTATTCACTAACGAAAATGATTGCATGTTTGTAATGGATCACAACATCTACCTAACACCACACACTTGGCCATTAATATCATAAATGCTATATCATTTACACTTACCACTCGTATGAGAGTTTAAATTTTAAAGGAGTCAATCTAACAAGGAAATTAAAATCTAACAAGGAAATTAAAGGTTTTCGAATGGTAAATGTTATTTCTACTTTACTTTATATCAATAATTCTAAATTATTCTATTGATCAGATTTGAACTTGGGACCTAGCTCCCTTATAAGAAGCATGTGTCTTTATCAAATGGGCTAGCTTCACATTAGTGAAAATTAAAGGTTCTAATTCCAAACTTGATGTATCTTTTTCTCCTCTTGAAATATGTAACACCCCGAAACTTCTTAGAAAGAGAAATGATTAAAATTGTCAAAATTCAAAGTTGAGGGTTGCATATATAAATAATCAAAGTCCAGGGACTTAAAATGAAAATTCTGAAAAATCAAAAGGTAGCGGACCGCTACCCAAGACCTTAGCGGTCCACTACGTGCGGACTAAGGAAAGCTTCGGGAACTGAAACGTGTCCTTGTGACTCACCGATGGAAATCTAACGCGTGTAAAGGGTGGCGGACCGCTAGCCAGACCATAACGGTCCGCTACGTGCGCGCAAAGCCAAATAGGACGCCTCAAGGGGTGGCGGACCGCCACCACTTAGCGTAGTGGTCCGCTACGGGTGCCACTTTGGCCCTATAAATAGATGGTCGATCCCAACTCTTGTCACAACACAAACACACTCTCAACTACACACACGCACTCTCTGATAAACCGGTTCCGAGCCCCGGTTCGCGTACGAGAGTCCGGTTTCTAAGCATTCGGCTTCAAAGTTTCGTAAATAGTGCTGATGTAAGGTTCCGACCTCTCATTAAGCTTTGATTATAAACCATTAAACTAGGAATATGTTATTAAGAAAGGTTATGATTATCTAGGAACTCTTCCCGAGGTGTTTGTCAGATTACTGATTTTTAAGCATAAATACTGTCGAGGTGAGTTCTTAAACTGTGATGCATGAACCCTTTCATGACCTTGTCCGGCATGATTGCTTTATAAAATATTTTGAGTATCTTGAAACGATTGTACCGATTGTGTATATATAACGTATTCTAAGCGCTTATTGTATTTCACTTGCCCGTGGAACGGCATGTTGGACAGGACCCGTGGAACGGTCTTTGGTTATATATATACTGATAATTGTTCATAGTTATCTATGAATTTGGGGGTGTAACCCCATGGATGTGTTCAAGATACTTTGGCGGGTCATTTTAATAAACTATTTTAATTTATAAATTCACCAGCTTTGTGCTGACCCATGTTTTATCAAATATTTTTGACCGCATCACAGGTAGTCATTAGATAGGGCATTCCAGGGCTAGAATGAAATGATAAACGATCCAGATGATGGGCATGCCAGGAACTACAAGTCCCGAATGATATGTCCCTTGTTAGGGATAAGTGATGTAACTTTTATTAATCATGTTGTAAACAATATTTTGATATTAATAGAAGTTATCATTTAGTCTTCCGCTGTGTGTTTTTTATATCAACGTCACAGTAACTAGAAGGCGACCTTCTGACTAGTATGTAGTTATCTGACAAACGGAATGTTCTGTCTAGGAAATAGCGGTGTATAAATCTCTCCTAGACCCGTCGCTCTTACCTGGAAACATATCTGTTGGAGGTACTACTCTAGTTAGATAACTGTCCTGTGTTACGGGCGTGACAAGATTGAGCATCAGAAACCAGCAGGGCAACTACAACAAATAGAATTACCTGTCTGGAATGGGATCGAATTACAATGGACTTCATAACTAAACTTCCCAGAACTCAGAAAGGGCATAATGCCATATGGGTCGTGGTCGATAGACTGACCAAGTTATCCCATTTCATACCCATCAATGAAACATACTCTACGGATAAGTTAGCCAGAATTTACGGATAAGTTAGACTAACCAAGTTATCCCATATCATCCTCAGACTGACGAACATAGTGAACGTACAATTCAAACTCAGGAAGATATGCTAAGAGCTTGTGTTATAGATTTTGGAGGTAATTGGGATAATCACCTTCCGTTAATCGAATTCTCCTATAACAACAGATATCACTCAAGCGTCAAAGCTGCACCATTCGAAGCACTATATGGAAGAAAATGCAGAACTCATATCTGTTGGACTGAAATAGGAGACAGTCAATTATCTGGACCAAAAGTCATACAGGAAACAACAGATAAGATAGTCCAGATTAAACAACGATTAAAAGCTGCTCAAGATCGTCAGAAAAGTTATGCTAACAAACAACGTCGACCATTAGAATTCCAAGTTGGGGATTATGTGATGTTAAAGGTTTCACCTTGGAAAGGTGTAGTAAGGTTCAGGAAACGAGGAAAATTAGGACCAAGGTACATCGGACCTTACAAGATCATTGAAAGAATCAGAGCAGTAGCGTATAAATTAGATCTACCTGAAACTTTGCAAGGAATTCATAATACATTTCACGTATCCTGTTTACGCAAGTGTTTAGCTGATCCAGCTTAGGCTATTACACTAGATGATGTACACGTAGACACCAAACTTCACTTCACCGAACAACCAATCAAGATTTTAGATACTCAGGAACGGAAATTGAGAAAGAAAGTTATACCAATGGTATTAGTTCAATGGCAAGGTCGGATCGGAGCCGACAAGACTTGGGAATTAGAAGAATAGATGAGAGTCAAATATCCTCATCTATTCACCTCTTAATTTCGAGGACGAAATTTCTTAAAGGAGAGGAGATTTGTAACACCCCGAAATTTCTTAGAAAGAGAAAGGATTAAAATTGCCAAAATTCAAAGTTGAGGGTTGGATATTTAAATAATCAAAATCCAGGGACTTAAAATGAAAATTCTGAAAAATCAAGGGGTAGCGGACCGCTTTCCAAGACCTTAGTGGTCCGCTACGTGCGGACTAAGGAAAGATTCGGGAGCTGACACGTGTCCATGTGACTCACCGATGGAAATCTGACGCGTGTAAAGGGTGGCGGACCGCTAGCCAAACCATAATGGTCTGCTACGTGCGCGCAAAACCAAATAGGCCGCCTCAAGGGGTGGCGGACCGCCACCACTTAGCGTAGTGGTCCGCTACGGGTGCCACTTTGGCCCTATAAATAGATGGTCAATCCCAACTCTTGTCACAACACAAACACACTCTCAACTACACACACATTCTCTGATAAACCGGTTCCGAGCCCCGGTTCGCGTACGAGAGTTCGGTTTCTAAGCATTCGGCTTCAAAGTTTCGTAGATAGTGCTGAGGTAAGGTTTCGGCCTCTCATTAAGCTTTGATTATAAACCATTAAACTAGGAATATGTTATTAAGAAAGGTTATGATTATCTAGGAACTCTGCCCGAGGTGTTTGTCAGATTACTGATTATTAAGTAGAAATACTGTCAATGTGAGTTCTTAAACTGTGATGCATGAACCCTTTCATGATCTTGTCCGGCATGATTGCTTTATGAAATATTTTGAGTATCTTGAAACGATTGTACCGATTGTGTATATATAACGTATTCTAAGCGCTTATTGTATTTCACTTGCTCGTGGAACGGCATGTTGGACAGGACCCGTGGAACGGTCTTTGGTTATATATATATACTGATAATTGTTCATAGTTATCTATGAATTTGGGGGTGGAACCCCATGGATGTGTTCAAGATACTTTGGCGGGTTATTTTAATAAACTATTTTAGTTTATGAATTCACCAGTTTTGTGCTGACCCATGTTTTATCAAATGTTTTTGACCGCATCACAGGTAGTCATTAGATAGGGCATTCCAGGGCTAGAATGAAATGATGAACGATCCAGATGATGGGCATGCCAGGAACTATAAGTCCCGAATGATATGTCCCTTGTTAGGGATAAGTGATGTAACTTTTATTAATCATGTTGTAAACAATATTTTGATATTAATAGAAGTTATCATTTAGTCTTACGCTGTGTGTTTTTGATATCAACGTCTCGGTAACTAGAAGGCGACCTTCTGACTAGTATGTAGTTATCTGACAAACGGAATGTTCTGTCTAGGAAAGAGCGGTGTATAAATCTCTCCTAGACCCGTCGCTCTTACCTGGGAACATTTCTGTTGGAGGTACTACTCTAGTTAGATAACTGTCATGTGTTACAGGCGTGACAAAAAATATCCTAAAATTTGGATTATGAATTTGAACGTGTTATGACCATATTACAAAGGGATAAAACCTAATCGCAGACTAAATTTTTTGATGAGAGTTAGGTCAACTATAGTTGACGGTTTTGGTTAAATATAAGGTTAAGTCGTATCGTTTGTACCTGGAAATTGCTTTTTATAATATGTTTTAAGGCAAATGCTATAAAAAATCAACATACTTTCTGGTTTTTTCTCATAAAAGTCTCTTAACAATTTTTTACACATAAAAAACCAACATACTCTCTGTTTTTTCTCACAAAAGTCTCTTAACAAATTTTTGCACATAAAAAACCAACATACTTTCTTGTTTTCTCACAAAAGTCCATCGACAACTATTTATCTTAGCAAATGAATCCGCAAAAGTAAAGCAACGGAAATCGACTGACAGAAGCTAGAGCAAATGAATCATTTGCCTTGCGTCTGTCGATTCATTTGTTAGGATAAATAGTTGTCGAGTGACTTTTGTGAGAAAACAAGAAAATATGTTGGTTTTTATGTGCAAAAAATTGTTAAGTAACTTTTGTGAGAAAAAATAGAGAATATGTTGGTTTTTTATCTACAAAAAATTGTTAAGGGACTTTTGTGAGAAAAATCAGAAAGTATGTTGGTTTTTTATGTCATTTCCCCTATGTTTTATCACTAAAAATATAATATTTTAAAATAAGTGTAACTAGTTAATTTCACTAGCGTTGTCGCGGGGTAGCGAGCTGGGCAGAGGTGTTAGAATTGTAAGACTCAATTCCTACAGTTGTGTTCTTGTTACGGATAACTTTTGCTATCGATAAAACAAATCTACTACTAACGGTCAACTTTACTACCGATAGTATAATGGTGCTACCTATAGAATAAATCTGCAACTAATTTTAAAGATGACTTTTACGATCAGGGTGTCATATAGTTTGATCTCGTTTATTTTAATTACAACTTTTCATTCCCAGCCATTCATATACCATTTTAAGCTCAATGTTGGTCGACTGATAATACAATAAGAGTTACAAGACACAATAGTGAAGTTATTCCATATAACAATAAAACACAACTAACACATGGACTATTATGACCTTATTATACTACAAACACGCCACGGATTAAACCACAAACCATTATTCGAGCATACAAACCAAACCAATCCAACTAGATGGATATGCTGTTTGGAACACCTCTCCCAGTCACACCATTTTCAGAATACGGTTTGAGAAGTTGATATGGGACCAACCCCGCACCACTACGGTTCTTCAAATTGGGATCGGTGTTCCTCGAGTCTATGATTGCTTCAAGCTCATTTAGCCTTCCACGGAACTCCTCAAACGCCGCCTTTATAGCAGGCTCAGCCTCCCATGCCGCCTCAATATTCCCACCTATGTACTCTTCATCAGATGAATGACTTGATAAAACATCCAAAACCGCCATCACTTGTGTGGCTTGGATTTGGGATGGGAAGCATTTCAACAAAACATCTTCGGGTCGTTTTATAAACGACTCCCATTCTTCTTCTGTGGGGTCTTCGTCAGGCATTTTGGTTCTGGACATTGTCGGCCTGTTGGGGAAATAACCCGCGAAATCATATTGACCAAAGTTGACTGCTGAATGGTGACCAGATGTCACCCACATGATGTTTGAAACAATTTCAATCAAATCATCTTGGGTTTTGAGTTGTGGCCACCATGGTTCATCTTTCTTGTCTCCGTGACCAACTGTACGGATTTCATTCCACCATGCTTGAAGCTCTTCATCAGATTCTACTAGACTCGCTTGTGGGTAATAATGGTTGACATAAGAAGTTGCCCATTGTTTAATGGCATCAAAAATGAGTAAACCATCATTTGCAAATGGGTAATCCTCGATTGTTAGTTTTACACCATTTGGTGCAGTCGGATCTTCAACCGCCATGCCCCTACTCAATACCATAAAAAGCAATTAGTTTGATCGAACCACTACTTTCGTTCATTATTATTATTGTTTTTATGCAAAAAAAAAGTACCTGCTAATTAGGTCAGCCGGAAGTGCTTCATGATCAAAACGCCATAGCTGATCATAGGCGTCGGAGCAAATTTGCATACAATATTTTCCAGGAGAAAATGTTGACTCTATGACACCCATGGCATTGACGAGTAATAGTCTAGCCAGAGCATTGATTTGCATAGTGTAACGGAAATGAGGGAGAAGTAGTCGTCGAATTGGATGCATTTGGCTGAGTTGGCGATTGGTAGCAATTATGTAAGGCTCTGCAACACAATGTGTTCTTAACCTACATTATTAAAAAAAAAACCAATAAATTGATTAACTCATATGTACAAAGATACAAACTTGTAAATTGTAATAGGATAAAGGAACCAACCAATGGCTAACAAGCTGGTGATAACCAGAATCATGAGAAAGGACATGAGCCTTGGCTAGCTTCCAGAGCCATGCACCTGTGGCATCCCAGGCGGGTGTGTAGACATGTTTCCACTGTGGTTTCCCATCAGATGGTGGGCGAGTCAACTCAATGGCCAGTGGCCTCAATGTTCCAGTAGGAGTAAGGAACATTAAAGTTCTTGAACCATAGAGGGTTGTCCCTTTAAGCTCTCTAATTTTATTTACATAAGGCAACAACAGATCATGGTAATCCAACATGAACAGTTTCTTTTGTGCTAAAGCCTACAGGAACATAATTGTTTGTTTTAATATTCATAAAACTTCACAAATTAAATAAGGATATCAGACATTTGATAAAGCAATCAGTTTTCTCTTTTGTATTACCTCCTCAAGAGTCATGAAACCTTTAATCTCTTCCTCTACAATCTCCTTTGTGATTGCTGATTCAGCTGGTCCATAGATTTCAGGGTCCAATTTACTAGTCAATGGCCATTCCTAGATATGCACACATGTCATAATCATTTACACAACATCTTATTTACAAAGATACAACTTCTCAAGGTTTAGAGTTTAGTTAAGATATGTTCTATCCTAATAGCAAGAATTTTACACATAACATATACCGTAACCAACTGTATGCTACAAGGATTGAGACCAGCAAGCATTTGTCGGCAAAATTCCTCATCACGGAACCATGAGAACGTGTCTCCTGCAATTAGAGTCATTAATACACAATTACACAAAGAACTTAAACTAATAAACCATGCACAAAAACACAAAAGATGCGAAAATTGTAAACGCTTACTGTCAATGGTTTCAGGAGTCTCAAACTTGATAACAGTGTTTGCAGCATCAGTAGCCCCTTTGACAAGTCTAGGTAAAACACTAAGAAGTCCATTGTCAGGGGAAGGAACATTGACACCTTCATTGAAAAGCAAGTCTATGGATGTGAATAACGGAAACCCCTTGTCTTTGTCTGTCACAATTGAGTCTAGAGTTGGTACAACTGCATGGAGCACAGAGTACAAAGTCCTGGCTCCAAAGTTAACTCCCTTTATCTCTGAAAAATCTTCATCCGCCGGTACATAAAAGGGGAGCACGGTTCTACTTTCCGTTAATGGATCTGTAATTCAACTTGTTCTGTTAATTTTCAGTAAATTCCTCTTTCAATCCGATTTGGCATTCATTTGTCTAGATCAAATGCTCAAACGATTTTCAGTTTCTTCCTCAAACAAATAACTAATTTATTGAGAATCAGTCAGTTTATATAATACAGTTCTGCATTCTGTAACGGATCTGTAATTTAACATGTTCCGTTAATTTTCGGTAAATTTCTCTTGCAATCGCCAAAATTCTAAATCCGATTTGACATTAATTCATCTAGATCAAATGCTTGAACGATTTACAGTTTCATCCTCAAACAAATAACTCAAATAACTAATTTAAAAAAAAAGTCAGTTAGTTCATATAATACAGTGTGATATTGTGTTCATGTTATACCTTTAGAGGACATCTTGCGACCAGTACGGCACCGCCTAGGGTAAGGATGTTCATCACCACCGAGCACCGGCCGTGCTAAACTTAAGTTCAGGTCTGGAGCTCCGAGATCGTTGTACACATCATAATCGTAAATCCTCTCGAACGATTGACGCTCGCCTTCGCCGTTGCCTCGAAGCGATTCCATATCTTTCTCTCTTAACGACTTCAGTGCCTTCGGCGTTTCCGACGGCAGGTACGACTGCACAAACAAACCGATTGATCATAACTAAACGTCTACAGTTATTAGTTTCTGCTGCCAACCGGTCGTCGCCGCTGCCACAAGCCACCGACGGTGATGGATTCCGAACCAGCGGGAACTTGTTTTCCTTTTAGTTGGTATATACTACAGTTTGGTCCTTTAACTTTTATGAAACAACATTTAAGCCCCTAAGTAAGAAGAAGTAAAGTTTTCACTAAACCGCAACATATCAATTTATACCGGTGTTTTCAGAAGCGGTCTTAGAATTGGTTCGAATATTTCTATTTGGATCGTTTCCATTTGAACCGGTGGTTACCGGTCAAACAAGAAAACCAGGTGAACTAGACTGGGTGGTCGGACCGGATTTCAAGTTTTTTTTCTTTTAAAATATCATTTTCTGGTTAATTTAGTACTCCATAATCTATGTTTTAGTTATTTACGTTTTTATATTTTATTAAAGTTGTAAATCCACTCCAAAACAGACAGTATTTTCATACTTTTTTAAATTGGATATACATAAATAGCTTTAATTTTTTCTATTATTTATGACGTTATCTAGTTATTAAATTCAGTCCGACCAATTGACCGGTAAGACAACCAGAAACTGCAAATTATTAATAGTGATTAGTTAAAAAATAGTTGCTTAGCATTAGACATTCAAATATTATATATACCCAAAATACTAACACATATTAGATAGAGAAATAAATAAGATTAGGATTGACCTTGTTGGTGAAAAAAATCCGTTTCTCGGGGTTATCATATTTGGAGTGAATCCAAGATTCGCATGTGAAGGTAACACCGTTATTAAGAACAATGGTATTAAAGAACATCTTCTTGCTATACTCGTTTTCTACCAACACGGCTCCTATTTCCCCAAAATCTTCGGGGACATCAAAGTCGCATTTATATGTGTACACGTTAATGTTGAAATCCAACGCTTCGTATCTTGCATACGCCTTCACCGTCTTTTGGTTTCCTTTAGCTATACAAGTAAACTAAAAAAGTTACAATTTCTAGCATGAACTTTTGGTTACACGAAGTAACCAACTTGCTCGCGTGAATCAAAGGAATTTGTTACACGCGTAAAGTCTATGAAATCCAAAATGTGATCATAAACCTATTTTTTAGCCTTTTCATAATTTTCAAATAAATTTTCTAGAAATCGTTTTACTAATAAATAAAAATCATAAGAGGACACTTGTCATTTTCTGATGCATCCTTAGCATGATTTTCCACCCCTCTCTCCTGTTATATAATAATATATTAAAAATATATATATTTTTAAACATTTAGTATAAATCTAAAAAAATATATACTTATTATTTAACTAGGTTAAAACCTATGTATTAAATGAGTTGAAAAAATACAACTTGTTATAAAACAACATTTTTTATGAAATTTAGTATGTTGGATCTTATCAGTTATTGGTGAAATAAGAAATAATAAAGATTTAAGAATTATAATTAACAAATAATGAAGATTTAAAAATTATAAAATTATATTTTAAAATAAGATATAATTAAATTTTCTTATGATTTAATATTTTTTAATAAAATATTAAAATAAATTTTAAATGTTTAATTATTTAACATCATTATTATTTAAAAGGCGAGCAATGCTGGAAACAAAAATCTAGACTTTAACAGAAGTCGACACGTAACAATTATAGTTATTCATTTATTATAATATAGGTTAGAAACTCGGTATATTACACAAGTTGAAAAAATACAATGTTATATATACTTAGTAATAATGATTTAGATATTTATAACACATTACATAATTTTTTTAATACAAAATTTTGGAAATGTTATATAGTTATTTTTTAAAAATGTATTATAAAATAATAAGAGAAATGTTCAAATTATAAAAATGTTTTATAAACAAAGTATTTTTTTCTAAAATAAGAAGTGTTATATAAAAATAATTATAGAAATAAATATTATTTAATAGGAGAGAGAGAGAGACGAAAAAAAAATATTGATGGTAAACATAAGAGTGACAAATGTCCCACCAAAACATTTATTTATTATGTAGTATAGGTATAGATATAGATAGATATTGTATCATAAACCAAATGAATGTAATATCGATTAACATTTATTAATCACATACAAAAATTAATACCCAATTAATAAAATATTTTAAAAATTAATTTAACATAATTTATAACTATCACAACAAAGTAACTTACTTTAAAGACATGTTATGACGAATGTATGTGTTAACGTATTACATTATATTTTATTCAATTCATATAATACGCTGGTTTTTAATAATATTAAATTTTTATTACTACATATATAATATTATATTTATCTAACTCGTGTAATACACGGGATTGTAACATAAAATAATAATATACAAGTTCATCTCGTAAAGATATACGAATCCCCACTCCACCCCACCCCCCCCCCCCCCCCCTAGATCCAATTTGAACACTTTTATATTCTTTTGAAATAAGATAAACTAATAGTTGATTAACGTGTCCATGCATTATCCGATTGTTAAAATAATTTTCAAAACCACCTAACTACTATCAATATTATATTATTATATGCATGTGTATAATAACTTTTTGACAATGACCTACATAATTTGAACATGATTAGTTTAAATAATTATTTAACTAACATATATAAGTAAAGAATAACAAATAATAAAAGATTTGTGATTTTAACCTTTTTAACTGCCATTTACTTTTTTACTTTCACAAATGTTTTGTTAAATATATAAAACTTATGAGAATATAACAACGTAGGTTTAAAAGAAAATGGGGATATATACTTACAATCAAGGTCATTAGAAACGAGCTCCAACAAGAAAGAGCGTCCTAGAAGATCAGTAACACCATCAACAACACCACCAACACTTACACCAGCAAGGGCGGAGCTAATTGTTGGTTGGACGGTGATGACACACTTGACGGAGGTGGTCCTGGAAAGAAAGGGAATTGATATGGCTTTAATGCTACCCACATTTGAGGTGGATTGAACACGGGTGGCGTTGGATTTTTTGGTGGATGCGTGTTGGCGAAGGATGGCGGGGGAGTAGGCGGAGGAGGATGTATGGTTGGTGGTGTCACCGCTAACAAAAGGCTTGTGGATTGAAAGTAGGTTCTGAAGAGAGTGAGAATGGTTGATTTGAGACTTCAACATGGTTTTCTTTGCTTCCTTTGCTCACTACTCTCACTCTTATTTTGTGTGGTTTGAAAGTTGAAACAAGAACCTCTATTTATAGATGGGAAATGTGCTATCTTTTAGATAGATGTTTATTAATGGGAAAATTTTGAATATAAAAGACAAATTTTTGCTTTAATTTCACGTGTTATTAATAATTGCTATGGTTGTGTTGATATTATTATTTTATAATGTATGACTACGTGTTATTAATTATTGTTATAGATTATGTTAATTAGTACTTTATAACTATGGGTTTACTCGTACGATGTGCTGAAGAAGTTGTAATGTGAATTTTAACTAAAAATAAACGTTGAAGTTATGTTAACGACTTTCAATAACTTATAAAAGAACAGAAAAGCGTTTGGGGAGACTTGAACCTGTGGCATCTCCTATAAAAGTATGAGAAAGGAGCCAACTATAAATAATTTTTATTGAAACGTAGATACAAATTATAATATTGCAACTCTATATTTAGAATTTTATAAAACATTATATATGAAAAGTTGTAAATATCAAAACATAGATAAGAATAAACAAATCATAACGGTTACGGTCAAACCTAATTGAATTTAGTAAAAAAATAAAAATAATATATAAATTATTTGATCGGCTCTTATCGGTTTATGAGGTTTTCGCGTAATTATATGGTTTTCGTGTAATTATATGGTTTTCTCATGATCTCTTCCTTTTATGTGTGTGTATATATTACTAGTATAATTCATTTTGGTTCACCAAACCATGTGATGCATTATATATATATATATGATCAAATCAAACATGATACTTATAATTATTATAAAACTTGTTATTATTAAAAGAAAGGATAAAAGTCTTTACTAACATTTAAAAATGTATTTGATTCATGTGTACAGCCTAATATCTATCCGTAATCCCATACTTAAATTTTAACAAAATTACTTAGAAAATCACTCTAACCCATTCTTTATTCCCATGCCTCATCTTCATACTTTTAAGAGCAAGTAAACTAGTCTCTCATTTCTCAGAACTCATAATCAATCCTTAGGGTGAAGGGGGCACCTTCGGGTAGTCCCTGCGGGTAGATGCAGGTACACCGCCGTCGTTAGCAAATCGGGTAAGCAACTTCGGGTAAATATACCCGCATGCAGGTAGTGAATCTATTCAGGTGGTGAATCAATTAATGCATTCAGGGCTTGATTTTTTCGAGTGTGAAGCTTGAATTTTTTGACTGAGTTGCAGAAGACAATGGTTAAGTGCTGAGAGGGGTAAAAAATAAACTAATATAAAGTGGTTGGATTTGTTCTTTTGTGTAAGCCAAATCAAATTCAGAAAATAAAAATATTTTATTTGTTATTTTTGAGTATTTATGTTTTTTTTGTTTTTTTTATTTATTGTTATTTAAAACTTATTGAATAAATGAAATTAGTTTTAAATAAATATATATTAGTTTTAATTTAAAAACTAAAAAATAAATTTAGGGTATTAGGGTTGTGCCCCCAACACTTTAGGGTATTTGGGTAAAAGTGAGGTGACACACTCTTATTGGGTGTTTTTGTTAGGCTACTTTTTTATGAGGGTTGTGCCCCTTTCACCCTTATATCCATTATTTTATATATTTTTTTAAATGGATTTGAGTGGTAGAACTATAAAAAATAAAAAAAATTATTTAATTAAACAGAGATAGATACAGTGAATGAGATGTGAGAGATTTTTTATAAAATAAAAGATAATTTAGAAAATGATGTTTTTTATTTATATTATTGAGATGGGGAAGGGGAATGAATCCTGCATGCTCAAATAGAAAGACTGTGTTTGCACCGGGGTTGAGATAATATCAAATATTATCTTTGTTATAGGATTAAACTATTTCTGTCGGCAATAATAAAAAAATTGTTGGTTATTTGGTGCATTGGCAGTTTTAAGACTTTTTATAGTAGAGGTTTTGAGTTTAAGTATCATATGGAGCACCTATTTGGGTTGAGCCATTGAGTTTCCCAATTGTGACTTTATTCGTGGTTAGGGGTTTAAAACGGATTGCTGGGGTAGTTTGGGTGTGTTTGGGATTACTTATTTAACCCAAAAAGTTCTTTTTGTCATGTGTTTGGGATTACTTATTTCACATCCTGATGGGGTGTATATCAAGACTTCTTTAAAATGGAGAGGTCTTGGGTTCAAGTCCCACTTGTGACAAAATAAAAAGAGGGTCCAAGTTTGGCCAGGGTTTTTTTCACTTATGGTGGGTTTCCTCCTGATGAGGTGGAGATGATCGGGTGGGCCAGTGGCCCGTCAGTGATCCAAATTGTTGTTCAAAAAAAACTTATTTCACCTCCTTATTAACTTTATCAAAAAGTTATAAGTAGTTTGGAAAAGTAAGTCTCCCTTTACTTTTAAAAAACTCTTTCTTAACATCTTTAAAAATTGAAAAAGAGAAGCAAAAGTCAAGTTTCCTAAACACCATTTTAACTTCTAAAAGTTAATAAGTCAATAAAGAGTTTCAATAAGTAATCCCAAACACCCCTTAGATCCGATTTAGATAAAATTTATCTTCCAAGAGGATCCTAATGCATGTTTTCCATAAAAAAAATCATCCATAATAATTAATAACTAGTTTATTTCCCCCGCGCTACGCTGCCGGAGTTTGGTAATTATCGATTCGGCTCGTCCACAGGCATAAAACTTACATTTTAACACATACTCTCTATAACGTAATATACAAAAAAAATTTACTCGAATCGCTGAAAAAAAAATAAACAAACTCGTGCATCCGGTTAAATAAAAGGTTAATGAAAGAAAATTATTACAGAAAAATGAAACTATTACTAATACCCGGTGAACTTTTGTTGCAATTTTATAAAAAAACATTTACTCTATTGAAGTTTTGTGACAAATCTATAAAAAGAAAAAAAAATTTGAGTAAAAAGAAATTTTTGTCAAATCTATAAATACTCAAACTTTTGTGTCAAAATAAAAAGGAGGTAAAGTCACGTATTCCCCCCATGGGGAATTATTAGTTAAATATGTTAGAATCTTGTGTAGTACACGGTTTGAATAAATATAATGTTAAATTCGTAGTAATAAGAAGTTTATGTTTTTAAAAACCGTATAATACATGGGTTGAATAAAATATAATTGAATTTTTTAACACATACACTCGTCAAAATGGAACAATGTGAATATATAAAGGGGAAAGTGAATATGGTGCTGTTAAGCATGTAAGTTATATGTGAAACTAATCAAAACTACGTCGTTTTGATTAAAATTACATTAAATAATTTTATTTAACTATTTTTTCTCCAATATTTTCGCCTTCCTTTTGTTTCACTGTTTATTCTCCACTTATTTTACGGTCTTCTAATAAATTGTCATCATCTTTAACAAATGTTCTATATATACATTGTAACCATTTCACATTCTTTTTTTCTTTCGTTAAGCCTTTTAGCACTTAATCTTCACATTTTTAGTGATATTTTTATTTATTTAGGAGTGGGAAAATAGAGTGTGCCAGGTTTGCTGCATTGATTAAAAAATTGGTTTAACTCTCGAAGAAATTTTTGTGTTAGCATCTTCATGGATAAATAAAATGGATACGCGAATATCATAGAGATTAATGATAATAAAATATTTGGTTGAATATGTAACACCTATAATTGGAACATCAATTATTAAAACATTTAAACACACGCGAAAGCATTTATCCCAAGAAATTTTTTATTTTTTTTTACACCTTCGCATACCGCGAAGAACTTGGGAACTCCCTTCGCGTACCGCGAGGGATTCCCAATTACACTGGCCGCATGAAGAGCTCTTCGCGTACCGCGAAGACCCTCTTGCCCATCCTCGCGTACCACGAGAGACCCATCTTTAGCCTATCCGCAGGAGGATCTTTCGCGTGGCGCGAGAGACTTCCTCCCCATCCTCGCGTACCGCGAGAGACCTGATTAAACAGAAAGTTTACTCGGTTTGTCCAGTTCCACACTTAGCCAAATTTCTACAATTTTCACCAACAAGTCACAAAAACATTTCTATCTTTTGGGTTTGACCAAAAACATTCATACACATTTATAAGCACCCAAAAACATAATTTCTTGTATCAATATACATTAGCATCTAAGGATTTTCCTTTAAACCCTCAAAAATACCAAAACGTATACGAGAATCCTTCAACGCCTTGGACTTGACTTTGACCTACATCAGAGCTTTGCCTACAAAATCACATGAACATTTCACCGTTAGTAATTATAATAAACATAACAAACAAGTATTTATTACTTGTTTCCACCCATTGATCTGTTTGACTTGTTTACACCCAATTGGTCATTTAAGGTTCATAACACTTGCATTTCAACTACAAGTTTCATTTCTTTTATTTAGCATTCTTATCCACCATTTCATATCCATTATGGCTCTTAGGCCATAACCTCATATCCATTATGATACTTAGATCATAACCTCTTATCCATTATGGTATTTTAACCATAACCTCATATCCATTATGATTCATAGACCATAACCTCATATCCATTATGATTATTAGATCATAACCTCATATCTATTATGATTCTTATATCATAACCTCATTCATACATATCCATTATAGTATTGCACTATAACCATATTCATTCATTTCACATTTCTATTATAGTAATTCAACTATAACTACATTCATTCACATAACCATTATAGTTTTACCACTATAACCACATACATTCAATTACACATATCCATTATAGTATATTTACTATAACTACATTCATACTTATTACATACTAGTTCATGCCATCACCATACATATTCAATTCAACACATTGTATGCATACATATCACATATTACACCATTTATCATAATTACTAAGTAAGTGCAAAGGCACTTACCTTTTGAGTTAGAAGATCTCGCACCACTTTCTAGTTTCACAATTTGATTACCTAAACATATACACCTAGATTAGTAATTAACATACATACATACATCACATTACAATTGAGTCCACTACCCAATTTTCATTTTCCAACCCAAATTGACCCGTTTGGGTTATGCTCATGACCAAACAACCTCTTTCAACACGAACTCACCTACTTGAGTTTTCTTTCCAATACCTTGACCCTAATTTCTTAATCAATAACTTTTATTAGGTCAATTTGGTGTTTGTTCAAGTGTCTATTACCACCTAAACACTTAATCTTCATTAATTCATCATTCTAGCATCATGATCCAAACACCCCCAATTTCCACCATATGAACCCTAACTTTTCAAAATCATAATAAAAGGGTTCTATGATGTTAATCATTACTCTTTACCTTTAGTTTAGCTAGATTATCTACAATCTAACACTAAATCACCACATGCATACTCAATTTTCGGATTTCTTCAAAACCCACCAAAAATCACATTCAAAGTGAAATCAAAGGAAGGAAATCACTTACTTGATGTTAGAATGATGATGTGCAAGCCAACACTTTCACGATTTCAAGCTCAAATGCACGATTTGCTTCAACAATCATTTTTTTCTCCCTTTTCTCTTTTGCTCAAGAACGATTTCAACAACACAAATGAACTCAATTTTGACATTGGCTAGTCAAAATGACAGATTTGTCATGTTACACTTTTGGTCCCTCAACTTTCATTTCACCCATTTCATTCTAAAACTAGTTAAAACTAGTATAACTTCATTACAAACTTGAAACCCACTTGTTTCAACTTATTTCTAAAATATTACTTTCTCCATAATATTTTATTATTTATTTGAAAACGAAACCCGGATTTTGGTTCGTTACAGAATATCTTGAATTGGTGCAATAGTTTATTGAAGTATAATGGTTTATTTTAACATTGTCGCAAAAGGAGGAAGACAGAGATATGAATGAAGTAAATTTTTAGAACTTGGATTGAAGAATTTATTAAAAATCTGGTAGCTTTTAATCAAAACGATGTAGTTTTGATTGGTTTTGCATATAACTTGCATACTTAACAGCACCATATTCACTTTGGGGAAAGTGAATATGGTGCTGTTAAGCATGTAAGTTATATGTGAAACTAATCAAAACTACGTCGTTTTGATTAAAATTACATTAAATAATTTTATTTAACTATTTTTTCTCCAATATTTTCGCCTTCCTTTTGTTTCACTATTTATTCTCCACTTATTTTACGGTCTTCTAATAAATTGTCATCATCTTTAACAAATGTTCTATATATACATTGTAACCATTTCACTATTTATTCTCCACTTATTTTACGGTCTTCTAACAAATGTTCTAAATATATGATTAAAAGGTTTTTATTTGAATTGTAGGTGGCTATAAAATTGTTTTCAGTTTATAAAAATATGATTGAATAAATTAATTTATGATAAACATAACTTTAAATTCAAAAATATGTAGATAAAAATTGAAATAATTAAATTAGTTGTCTAAAATAGTAGAGTTGATTATTAACAAGAAAGATATATTAATAAGAGATTTTTTTTCAAAAAAATTTAGAATGAAGAGGTCTATAATTATAAGAAATATTTACCTAATTTACTTGTTTATCAAGTAGTATAGATAATTGTTCACAACCGGAAATGATGCACGTTTTAATGGAATTGATCACTACATCTACCTAACACTAGACACTTGCCATTAATGCCATGCTATTTGCACTTACCAGTTACCACCCGTATGAGAGTTTAAAGGAGCCAATCAAACAAGGAAATTAAAGGTTCTAATTCCAAACTTGATGCTTCTTCTTCTCCTCTAAAAAAATATTTTGACGTGTTACGACCATATTATTGAGGGATAAAACAAAATTTCAGACTAAATTTGTTGATGAGAGTAAGGTCAATCATAGTCCATTGTTTTGGTTAAATATAAGGTACACTCATATCCTGAAAGACAATTTTACTACTGATAGTACAATGGTGCTACCGATAGAACAAATCTACAACTAATGAAGAATTTGTTGGATATTAGATGTCCAATCATGAATATCAACGTTGCTATCAAAGTACGATCCAAAGAGTTATACTTTGGACAACAAATAATTAAATAATGTTTAATCGTAAGCATTATAGTTCACGAGACACGATTTTACACTACGGTGTGCTAATATTTAGAGAAATATCTAAACGGGTGGTTTGGAGATTAATTATTTATGAAAATAATTAAACGACAATTCGGTAATTAATTATTTAATATAAATAATTATACATGTGAAAGGCTCAAGCATTTAAAGGTTAAATGATGAAGAATTCAGGTTTAATAATCATTTGTAGTTAGTAAATGTCGAAGGTCTAAACGTAATTAACAGTTAATTACAAAGGGATTAATAGTTGATTACTCAAGGGTGTGGACTTTAATTCAAGGGATTATAAATATACTATTATAATCCAAACCTTAATCCCATTAAACTCTAAAACCAAAATCGGCCAACCCCCCCCCCAATCCTGCTTGCGCGACTCACGCCACCTGCGTCGCTGCCTTAGCCGGCTACTGCAGTCGCTTCCAACGCCATGATCAACTTCCTTGTCACCGTCGTTCCTGTTGTTGAAGGTCGTCGTCGCTGCCACCATCGGGCCCGCGTCTTCCGCACAAACCGGGTTTATCCCTTGGATCAGTTATAGTGTAACAAACTGTGAGATGGTTTAGTTTATTTGCAGTTTTTCGTGGACTTGTCACTAGCGAGACGTTCGTTGATTCAAGGTGCAAATATTTAGTGAATCGTCAAAGGTATAACCTTTTATTCGTTTTGGATGTTTTATATTCAAATGTATTATGAAGAAGACATAAAAAGAATGAAAGTTGATTTCACTGGTGCTATTCAAATGTATCTAACTAATTAGATCTATCACAACTTAAAAGAGATAAAGACTGCTAAATATTTATGAGAAGCTTTAGAAATCATGTTTGTTGGGTCAGAAGAAGTGAAAGAAAGCAGAAGAGACGTACTCAAGCAACATAATGAAAATTTTCATTCAATGATGGTGAGTCAATGACTCCTATATAGATTCGTTATATATATCTTGTGGGAGAGCTACAAGATGCTGGTGTGAAAATTGAGAATGGTGATGTTTTGAAGAAGTTCACCAGACATCTCCCAACAACCTGAACATTGTACATTGTTCCAAATAGAATAACTATGAATTTAAATACAATAAGAATGTGTGACCTATATGGAATGTTGAAAACCTATGAACTTGAAATAATTCAAGCTAAAGATAAAAAAAAGAGTTATACATCATATTACAGCACCACATATTACAGCACCACATTAGCTGCAGTATATACTTTTGTATCCAGTGGCGGAGCTTGAAAAACTAAGAAGCGGGGGCCGAAAGTCACGAGACAAATTTTTTTTCCTATTGCTATGTTTCGGGTTATATGTTCGGGTCGGGCCAAACAAATCAATAATAAATAACTTTAAATATAAAATAATCTATTATAATGCGAGAGAAAAATGGTAAGTACCTGAAAGAATGTTTCGAGAAAAATGATACTCCCAAATTGGTTTTCGTTTAGCTGGATCTCTTTATATATTGTTAATATCCACTTCATTAATGTTTGATTGTGGTTGTGGAGGTTCAGAATTAGCATGATTTTCTTGTTGATGTTCATGCTCTTGCGGCTCACTTGTTGAAGCTTAGTGACATTTGCTTACTTGCTCATCATCATTTTTTTTCTTTTGTTCATCATTAATTCTTTTGAAAAAATAACTAATAGTTAAAGTTTTCAACTTTCTCACAATATGCCTAACAAAAAAATAATAATAATCATAATCGATTCATCAATTCATCATCAATCAATCTGTTGCTCATCATTAATCAACAATCCTTAAGAATGCAAGAAATCAATAATCATTCCTAATCATAATCCTAATACTTAACAAGAATACAACAATAATACAACTAAAGAATGCAAGAAATTCAAGAAATTGAGGCATGATTTAAGAATGCAAGAAATCAAAAAATTAGGGCTAGGCTAGTATTCAACACCTTAGCAGCGGAGCAACAAGCAGCAACTGGTGGTGGAGAGTAGCGGCGGAGCGACGACGACTGGCGGCGAGCAGCGTCGGCGAATGGCAGCGACTCGGCGAGCAACGATTTGGGGCAGGGGCAGGTAGTGGCAGAACTGATATGGAGGAGGAGAGGGATATGGTCGATTGTTTTTTTAGGGAAAATTAAGTTAGCTTAAAAATAATTTTGAATTTTTCATTCCCCCCACCTAAACTTACACTTTTATTTTTAAAATGAACAATCTATTTTTTTATTTTTTTTATTTCGTACCCATAACTTATCGAATCAATCTTAACAGAGTAAGAATTCTTTAGGGAAAAAAATAAGTGGGGGCCAAGAATTCTTTAGGGAAAAAAATAAGCGGGGGCCGGCTCTATACGTAAAAAAAAATTCGGACAAAAACGAAAAAATTAACACTACTAACGAAAAAAACGGCAGGGGCCGGGGCTCTCCCTGGCCCCTTCATAGTTTCGCCCCTGCTTGTATTTAATGGTGTGCCTACCTGTACTCCTCAAGTTCATCAGAGTAATTATCATCCTCTTATAATTACTCATCCTCCAACTCCAACAGCTCACAGCAACAACATTTCTCCATTTCTCCTACTTGAAGTTGGTCTATGCAATGGAACTTTTGTAGCTGATACACCGAACAACATATCATTCATCAAGGAAGATCTAGAGTACTTTCATCTAGATAATCTCGAAGAAATGGATACACAACACTCTTTTGCTACGCTCTCTTTTAGAGCAAAGAGATTACATTTAAGAAATGGAAAAGCATACACTAGTAACAACCCAAATGCTAAAGTTGGTCTTGCCAAAAGTAAGTGTTAGATTTTATGGACCGACCCGATGGACAACGCGGCTGACCGAGCTATGACCCGTAAGAGTTACACTTAGGGCAACGAACATTTAAATCCACTTAACCCGCTTAACTGGTAATTACGAACTATTAGCGAGACGATATATTTTATATATATTCGTTACACGGGATTTATTATTTATACATGTTTATAAATAATAATTTATATTTATTTGTTTTAATCTTTTATTAAAACAAATTAAATGGTTTTTTGACTTTAATATTAACTATTGGGTTTAGGCCCGGTATGATTTTTATTAGGTTAAAAGGATTAGAGTAATTAATAGATATATATATATATATACTAATTATCGAATTGGTGAATTAAAGAAAAACAAGGAGCCGTCGTTTTTTGTTTTTGATGGAGGAAAGACAAAAACAAAAAAGGAGGGTTTTTGGCTCGCGACTTCCGGCCATCAAACTAGCCGCTGCCTGTCCGTTTCTGGCCAGCCTTGGCGTTTTCTTTCTCTCGCGTTTTGGTTCGTGATCTAACATCGGCTCGTTGTACTTAGGTGTCTCAACCAGTTAATTATTAACCACTAAGGTATAATTAATCTTATCAGTAGATTAATTGTTTTTCTGTTGTGTTTGCGTGTTCATAACCAGATCCTGTTCGGTTTGTCAGTGCTGTTAAAATAGGCCTTATACACACTGATGTGTGTGGCCCTTTCAGAACCATGTCTAGAAATCATGAAAGATACTTCGTTTCATTTATTGACGATTATAGTCGATATGCTTAAGTCTATCTTATGAAACATAAGCATGAAACATTTGAAAAGTTCAAAGAGTTTCAAAACGAAGTAGAGAAACAACTTGATAAATCTATCAAGACACTTCGATCAGATCGAGGTGGCGAGTATCTCAGCTTAGAATTTCTTAATCATCTGAAGGAGCACAGAATTATTTCTCTGCCCACTCCTCCTGGCACACCCCAACTTAATGGCGTGAGCGAGAGGATAAATCGAACGCTACTTAATATGGTTCGATCGATGATGTGTAGAACTAACTTGTCTCACTCCTTCTGGAGTTATGCTCTTATGACCGCCGCCCGCCTTGTAAATCTGGCACCGACTAAGAAGGTGGAAAAAACCCCATATGAGATATGGCACGGGTCTAAACCCAAATTGTCTTACCTTAGAGTATGGGGATGTGATGCATATGTCACCAGCGATTCTGATGACAAGCTCGATCCCAGAGGCGAAAGAGTTGTTTTCGTCGGTTACTACAACAAAAGCGGATATTATTTCTATCATCCTGATGCAAACATTATTTCCATCAAAAGGAAAGGGCGCTTTCTCGAGGAAGATCTTCTAAATCGAGGAACCGGAAATAATATTATGGATCTTGAAGAAATTCGAGAAACACAAACAACCGCTGAGGAAGTCGGAGCGTCTGATCAACAAGAAGTTGTTGCTGACGAATCAGACATAAACACAAGCGTTCACAGAAGTAGCAGGTCTCGTAAAGAACCTAATAGATACCTATGGCATCTTGAAGCTTCTAAAGTCCTGTTAGTAGCTGAGTCAAATGACGAACCTACAAACTACAAATCTGCTATCTCAGATCCTGAATCCGAGAAATGGCTTGAAGCCATGAACGCCGAGATGCAATCTATGCGTGATAATCAGGTCTGGGACTTGATTGAGCTACCCCCGGTTCTCGGGCAATAGGGAGCAAATGGATTTTCAAAATAAAAACCGACATGCATGGTAATATACAAACCTATAAAGCACGGCTAGTTGCAAAGGGTTTCACTCAAACTCAAGGTATTGACTATGATGAAACTTTCTCACCCGTTTCTATGATCAAATCGATCAGGATACTGCTTGCCATAGCCGCGTACCATGATTACGAGATATGGAAAATAGATGTCAAAACCGCTTTTCTTAATGGGCATCTCTCTGAAGATGTCTATATAGTTTAGTCTGACGGTTTTGTTGATCCAAAGTATCCTAGTAGGGTCTGCAAACTGAATAAGTCCATTTATGGACTTAAACAGGCATCTCGAAGCTGGAATCTTCATTTTGATAAGAAAATCAAAGAATTTGGTTTTGTCAAGAATGAAGATGAGCCTTGTGTTTACAGAAAAGCTAGTGGGAGCACTATATCATTTCTCATCTTGTATGTGGATGATATACTGATCATTGGAAACAACATCCCTGTGCTTGACAAAGTCAAACAATGGTTAGGATCTTTTTTTGCAATGAAGGATCTTGGAGAAGTTGCTTACATTCTAGGAATCAAGATCTATAGAGATAGATCTAAGCGGCTTCTAGGGCTAAGTCAGAGTACTTACATAGATAAAACGATGACACGCTTTAGGATGGAAAACTCCAAGAAAGGAGGTGTTCCGATGACTAAAGGCACTGTGTTGAACAAATCACAATCTCCTTCCACGGACATTGAAATTAAGGAAATGGAAGCAATTCCATATGCCTCATCGATTGGTTCTATCATGTATGCTATGTTGTGCACTAGACCTGACGTCTCGTATGCTTTAAGCATGACCAGCCGTTTCCAGCAAAGTCCTGGCATTGCCCATTGGACTGCAGTCAAGAACATCCTGATGTACTTAAGAAGGACCAAAGACATGTTCTTGATATTTGGAGGAGTGAAAAAGGAGCTCACTGTACGGTGTCACACTGATGCTAGCTTTCAAACTGACCGAGATGACTCTCGCTCACAGTCGGGTTTCGTATTCACTCTTAATGGAGGAGCTGTCTCATGGAAAAGCTCCAAGCAGAGTGTAGTGGCGGATTCAACCACCGAATCTGAGTATATAGCCGCATCAGATGCTGCTAAGGAAGCTGCTTGGATGAAGAAATTCATTACTGACCTCGATGTGGTTCCGAGTATTCGCCAACCAATCGAGATACTTTGTGATAACACAGGTGCTATAGCTCAAGCCAAAGAGCCCAGATCTCATCACAAAGCTAAGCACATTCAAAGGAAGTTCCACTATATACGGGAAATTGTGGAACGTGGAGACGTCGTGCTAAGCAAAGTAGACACAGATCAAAACCTAGCGGACCCGTTCACTAAGCCGATGACTCAGGAAAGGAATGATCAGCACAGAAATGCTATCGGTCTTAGTTTTGCTAGCGATATGTTTTGATTTAGTATTTTGAATGTGCGAACATTTAAACAGTTGTACTTTTGAATTCTTTTGGTTTACTGATTTAAATGCAATTATGAATTCTTATAACTGTGTTCGATTTTAATACGTTTAATCCATGAATCTTGTATTCTTAATTATCCGTAGTCGGTCAGACTCGTGGGAACGTCTCTGAATTAAGACTATTCTGAACTTCGGCTCAAGGAGTTGACTCCGAACTTCACAGGCCTCATTTTGAATGACGTTGGATGTAACTCACATCAAATCATCTTCATGGATCTTTGTCATAAGATGTTTTGCTATTGGTATACTCATTAGTATCCTCTGACCTGAGATGTACTAGAACTGCCGTTTACCAAGAACCATTCTTTAATCACTGTCAAACGCTGTCGCGTAACTGCCAGTCATAAAGACTTTGATTAGGAATAGTTCTGAAGTTCAGTGGGAGTTGTATGTAGTCAATAAGGGATTCTGTACTCTTACATTATATGTAACAGATAGGCATCGTGACGCCCTCGTTGATTCAAACTGGTGAAGTGTAAGGCCTTACCCAAACTTACTGTGTGTTTGATTGAACCACTTTGATTCTTGATCGAGAACAATAATAATTGAACGTCATATGAGAATGAACTAAATCCATGTCTCATTGATTCAATTGATGTTTTATACGGAAAGGATGAATGACAACTATTGTCATAAGTCTATTGTCTTGCTTTAGTTAGCTGTTACTAACACCGAGATATTTGGTTAATGACTTTAAAGCGTCATACCTTGTTAGGGACAACCATATGCAGCTAGAGCGCCGCTGACTGTTTGCGTTGATTTATCGTGAATCGTCCAAGTGGGAGATTGTTAGATTTTATGGACCGACCCGATGGACAACGCGGCTGACCGAGCTATGACCCGTAAGAGTTACACCTAGGGCAACGAACATTTAAATCCACTTAACCCGCTTAACTGGTAATAACGAACTATTAGCGAGACGATATATTTTATATATATTCGTTACACGGGATTTATTATTTATACATGTTTATAAATAATAATTTATATTTATTTGTTTTAATATTTTATTAAAACAAATTAAATGATTTTTGGACTTTAATATTAACTATTGGGTTTAGCCCCGGTATGGTTTTTATTAGGTTAAAAGGATTAGAGTAATTAATAGATATATATATATATATTTAATTATCGAGTTGGTGAATTGGAGAAAAACAAGGAGCCGTCGTTTTTTTGTTTTTGATCGAGGAAAGACAAAAACAAAAATGGAGGGTTTTTGCCTCGTGACTTCCGGCCACCAAACTAGCCGTTGTCTGCCCGTTTCCGGTCAGCCTCGGCGCTTTCTGTCTCTCGCGTTTTGGTTCGTGATCTAGCATCGGCTTGTTGTACTTAGGTGTCTCAATCGGTTAATCATTAACCACTAAGGTATAATTAATCTTATCAGTAGATTAATTGTTTTTCTGTTGTGTTTGCGTGTTCATAACCAGATCCTGTTCGGTTTGTCAGTGCTGTTAAAATAGGTTATGATTTTATTTTCCGCTGCGTATTTATTAATTAACTGAATTAATTAATTTCTCTGTCAAAACCCGTTTTTACAAAAGTCAAACTGACCACCACTGAATCCTAACAGTAAGCACATATGTTACAACTACAACCCACTTAGGCATTTTGCAAGGGAGTGCAGCAAGTCTCCTACATCTAAACTAACTTTCAAGCCTGCACTTTTTCAAACATCAAATGTTGCTTGTGCGACTCAGCAGGGAACAACATCTGAACAAGGGTTTGACTGGAGCTTCAAATCGAGAAGATTACATCTACAAATCATGTTTCTTAAATTACCATCATGTTCAAGACACACGACCAGACTTAATGGAAAAAGTTAACGCTCGTTAGTAGAAACGATGTAAACTATTACAAACTATGAACATAAAGGATGATTTCTGTCATTTCATTAGTTTAAGGACGATATCTAAAATTTGGTATATAGTCAAAGGACGAGAACCGTAATTTTCTCTATAAGGATTTACCACCCAAAATCTAAACTAATGATGACTACATATTTTTAAAAGTTAAATACGTTATTAGTCCCTGTGGTTTGACAAAAATAACCATTTCAGTTCAAAATTTTAAATTTGACTTTTTAGTCAAATAGTTTCAGTTTTGTATCAATTAAAGTCCAGTCCACTAACCCCGTTTTGTATCAGTTTTGTATCCCTACTTTAAAAACCCCAAGTCCTCTTCCCCTTTCCCCCAATTCAATAAAAACACAACTGCCATCATCCACCACCACCACCAGCCACTACCTCCACCTCCCCCTTCACCTCCGGCGGATGTGCTACTACATGGACCCGACGAGTAGTTCCAGGAGGTGAGCATGTTTGATCCGACGAGTAGTTCCATGAGGCGAGCTTGTTCGATAACGAAAATCCGCACAAAATCAGGTTGTTTGAGGATGCAGATTCGGGGAAGCTGGAGAGTATGGAAGGTATTTCACCAGAAACCTGGTTACCGAAGATATTGAAGTCTTGTAAAATTTGTAAGTTTAGGACCGCAATAGAACTAGAAAACCGATTTTCCTCAAGCCGTAAAGTCAACAACCTCGTACATTCCTTTAAGGCAAATTGGTTTTTAATAATCTAAACTATGACTCATTGGTAAATAATAATCCGAACTAACAGTTTGGCTGGTGATAATTTCAACTTTCACTTTTGTTGTTAATGGCAGTTCCAGTAGCATAATTAGCGTAGATTTATACTCGATTTACAATTATTTTCACTCAAAATGACGATCTTAAAGGAAATGGAGAAACGTACAATCAAAATCGAGTGGGAATCGAGTGTTATTTAGGTGGAAATATATGATGATTATGCTACTAGGACTGTTATTGACAACAAAAGTGAAAGCTGAGATTATCACCTTCCTTTAATTGTAATTGAAATCTCACCGGAGAAGTTATACGATAGATCAAGGCGGTATAGACCAAACAATGAAGGTAGGGACGATGAAAACTTGTCGGAGATTTGATTGTAAGATAGGAATAGTAGTTTGAGTGACGTAAGGTTAGAGAGATTTAGAACGAGGTCGTTGAGATGGTTACGTCCAAAAGAGAGGATTCAGAGCTGAGTGGGCCGTTGAGTGGTTGGTAGAAGTGGTGGTCGTGGTTGTTTTGTTGGTGCCGCCGTCATGGTCGGCTGGATCCTCGCCGAGAAAGAGGGTGTGTGTGTGTGATAAATCATCTCTCTCTCTCTCCCTTTTAAGTTGTGTCTGGGTGTGTATTTGGAGGAAAATAATACGGAGACATTTATTTTTTTTCATTTTTTTATTAACACGGGTATTATAGTCTTTTTATATATACTTAACAGAAAATTTCTAACGGGGTTAGTGGACTGGACTTTAATTAATACAAAACATAAGCTACTTGACTAAAAAAAGTCAAACTTAAACTTTTGGACTAAAATGGTTATTTTTTTCAAACCATGGACTAAGACCGTATTTAACTCTATTTTTAACTTAGATACATGTATATAAATAGGATATGAGGACACCCCGCGCTCCGCGCCGGTGCTGTAACTAGTGATAATGTTGACGAAACGGAACCGTTAAGATTTATTATGTAAAATAAAAAAAAGATAAAGGTGAAAAAAAAACAAATGAAAATCCAATTTAAAAAATAACAAACAAAACGTAAAAAAACCCTAACTTCAAGGTTCGAACCCGAATGAGTAAGGCTGTAGGAGATGGAGAGCGACGGTGATGCGTGCCACAACCACTTGCACTAGACACCTTTAGTGTCACTCTCCCAAGAAATAACATTATATGCAAATGTAAAGGCGGGAGAAAAAACAAACCCAATCTAATATCATCACATGTCCTAACCGCCCTTTTCAACAAACGAAGAATGTTGATTGTGTATTGTTAACACACTGTCAAAATGTATGTAGTTATATAATTACATAATAAAAATTCATTTTTTATTTGTACAATATTCAAAAGAATTTGAATAAAAAAATAATATATTTGTTAATTTACTTTGTATCTAATAAAAACTTTTTTTTTGGCAAATTATATTCCCAACATAAATGTTTTTGTTTTATATTTCAACTGTCTGAGGAGGCAAATGTCTTCTTGATTTCTTTCATTTTTTGTTAAAAACTATTCCATTATCTTTTGACCCCAAAATCTGTCTTCCAAATGGATAGTGGCCCAGATACGTTGTACACAAAAGATTTGCAAATTCACAAATGGCTCTTCGCATCTTCAATAAATTTATTATTTTTCTTCTCCCCCTCTTTTCTCCTCCATACTTTCTAGGGTTTCAAGATTCCGTCTTTTTATGTTATCATCTTTCAAGATTTTGGAGCTGATTGACACCAAGGTAACAATTTCTGCATCACCCATGTCTTCAATTTTGCCTATCTTTTATTTAAACTTTTGTGTTTGTTTTTATTTCATCTTTCTGGTGAAAGGTTTGAACTTTATTCAATCGGTTTGATTAGTTATTAAAATTTGAACGTATGAGGATATGGTTTCGTGCAGAATTAAGAGATTGGAGCTTTTGAGATGATATAATCAGTTTGATTAATTAGGGTTAACTATTTTCTGTTTCGGTTAAAGATCCGAGTGATTGTGGTTTTGTGGAATTCGTTGGGGAAGTTTAGTGCATGCCAACTGTTCGATGAAATTCCTCTGAGAGTTGGGTTTTTATAATTGATTGGGATTAATAGGTTTGAATAGATATGGATGATTTTATGATTGTTGCGAATGGATTGGACAATGGTTCGGACATCGAAGGTGATGATATAAGGTGTGAAAATATAGCAGAAAAGGATGTGAGTGATGAAGAAATTGAAGCTGAAGATTTGGAAAGGCGGATGTGGAAGGACCGAATTAAGCTTAAAAGAATCAAAGAGAAGCAAAAGATTTTAGCACAACAAGCTGCTGAAAAGCAAAAGGCGAAGCAAACCAGTGATCAGGCGCGTAGGAAGAAGATGTCTCGGGCTCAAGATGGGATCTTGAAGTATATGTTGAAGCTTATGGAAGTCTGCAAAGCGCGTGGTTTTGTGTACGGGATTATTCCTGAAAAGGGTAAGCCCGTAAGTGGTTCGTCTGATAATTTACGGGCTTGGTGGAAAGAAAAAGTTAAGTTTGACAAAAACGGGCCTGCAGCTATAACTAAGTACGACACTGATTGCATTTCGAAAGGACAAGGAATCGGGTGTCAAAATGGGAACTCGAATGTCATTCTTCAAGATTTACAAGATGCTACATTGGGCTCTCTTTTATCGTCTTTAATGCAACATTGTGACCCGCCACAGAGGAAGTTCCCGTTAGAAAAAGGACTCTCGCCTCCGTGGTGGCCCACTGGCGGTGAAGATTGGTGGGCTAGATTAGGGCTTCCAAAAAGCCAATCTCCACCATACAAAAAACCTCATGATTTGAAAAAGATGTGGAAAGTTGGAGTTCTTACTGCTGTTATAAAACATATGTGGCCGAATATTGCTAAAATTAGAAGGTTGGTCTGCCAGTCAAAGTGTTTGCAGGATAAAATGACCGCTAAAGAGAGTTCGATTTGGTTGGCGGTTTTGGGCCGGGAGGAATCTTTAATTCTCCAATCTAGTGGCGATAACGGTGGTTCGGGGATAACGGAGACACCTTCGGGTGGTGGTCTAGATAAAAATCAACCTTCAGATAGTTATGATAGTGATTATGATGTTGACGGTGTTGAACATGGGCAAGCCTCAGTTTCATCTAAAGATCATGAAGCTCCGCCACGTGTCAATGATAAAAAGCAAACACGAACTGGGAATAAAAGAAAACGAGAACCGTTAAAGCCACCTCAGCAACAAGTAACTTCATATGATCATGAGCCACGGGATGAGGTGCCCGATATAAACCAAATAGGTGGATCGTTAACTGATTTCCCGGTTCAAGAAAGCATACAAGAAGACCATACATTAACAGATGTCAGGCCTCTACTGGTTGAAACTGGAAATGATGTTCATATACCCGCTAATGACATGTTACTGTATCCACCGGTTCAAGAAACCGATTATAGACCGAGTGGGGTCCACCATGGACCACAAAGTTCTGAATTACATCATATGGTTCCATATCATTTCTACACTCCCTCAGTTGAAGGACAACAGCCTGTTAACGTTTTCCAGAATGAAAACCCTAGTGCAATACCGGTTGAAGGTCTGCAGAATCTTGAAAAAGACGGATTTCATAACAGGCATGAGAGACCGGTTGATAACCATTTTGATTCATCAATCAATAGTTTGTCACTAGACTATGCGGGATTCAATAGCCCGTTTGATCTTGGGATCAATGCGACGACTTCACTGGATACAGATTTTGATTATCTGCTTGATGATGACCTTGACCTTATGCAGTACTTTGGAGCGTAAATTTTGAGGAAGTTCTTCAACAGTTAACTGTAAGTCTGTCTTACTCTAACGTTTTGTGATTGGAGGTGGTAATCTCGACCCATTTAGTTATGAACAAGTAGATTCCAGTTATGTATTTATCTATAACAGTTCAAACATATGAAAACAAACAGGTCAAAAGTCGCCCAAATTGTACCTTTATTGCATAAACTATTTTTTTAATATATTTGGACTACTATTGAAATAATTTGTATTTGGCAACGTGACACGCTAATCACTTGCAATAAAAATTAATTCTTTATAGGACCGAAAGTTTTTCGGGTTGACCCGGCCCATTTTGCACAGCACAAACATTTTGACCCGGTTCTCAATACGTCCATTTTGCCGCCTCTACTTTTGTTATCAGATTGTTTTCATTTTGTTTAACAAGGTAGTTATGTTTACTTGGATGCAGGTCTGAGGAATAATGCAAAGATAACAATCATGAGCTGATCTTTCTGATAAGAATGTAAGGTAATAGACAGATTTTGGTGCTAAAATAATGAATCCTGAATAATCTGTAAATGAATGCCTTTCAGGAAAGATGAATCTTCTTTTTTTGTTGCTTTTTTTGTAATTCTTATACTTTTTTAATTTAAAAAGAAATTCCTTTAGAGTTTGGTGATGTTGCCATGCTTACCATCTGCTGGTTTTTTTTCCTGCAACTATTTGGTTCATCTTTGTTGGGGACTTTAAGCTCAAATTTTGGGTTAACCTGTGTCTTAGGGGCTGTTTGATAGCCTCTTAATGATTCCATTAAAAGGCTACCTCTGAATCGGTCAGATGTAGAAGGTGTTTGTTTTAGGTTTTGCCAGCCTCTTAATAGTTCATCCAACCTCTTAATGGTTCAGCTCAAAAACAATGATGAACCATTAAGAGGTCTTAATGGTTCAGCGTTTAATGAACCAAACAGCCCCTTTAGACTGTTTGACTGGTAGTTACTAGTATGTGTCAACCCTCTTTTAGCCTCTGATAAAGCATCCAATGAAAGGTAAATGGCATTAATGTTGTAACAATATACAATAGAGACACATAGTAAAAGATATTGAAGCTTAAGGAGCAATTAAGTTTCCGAATAGAAGATGTTTCGGTAGCAACATTAGTAACATTGTTGTAAATAGCTTCAGCACTGGATCGGGAAACAATAGTCTGGTGCTTGGAAGACCAATATAATAAGTTGTTTTCTACAGCACACAGTAATCATAAATGGACAGACTAGTATCTCGACAATCTCTTCAATCAGATCTGAATATGTCATGAGAGGGCAAGTAGAAGATACATATACATGCAACATATGATTTAAGGTTCCATGAATGTAGCACAAATTATGCTCGAAAGCTGTATAGTATGGTTCTTGAGGGTTATGCGTTTATTAACAAGCATGTTGAACTGCATAAGAGACTATGGTCTAGTAAAGTTAAGTAGTGTAAAGCGCCAACAAGACTACAGGATAACATGATCATTACTTTTTTCCCCTGTTAAATGCATAATTTTGGGCAGCTTCTGTCTTCTTCTATTTATTTAGCCCAGCATCCGTTGTTTGGATGATCAGGCATGTGCTTATTCTCATGCATTATAGGTAGAGGTGTACAAAAAAACCGGTTTTTTTTTCTACCCACCGGTTCTGGGCAAACTGGTTCGGGTTAACCTAAAACCGCCGGTTATAACCGGTTTAAAGCATTCTGAAGTCGACCGGGTTGAGGACCGGTTTGTGTGAACCTGTTCGGAAAACCGGGTTTTAAACCGGTTTTTTTCGCTTAAAAATCTAGCCGTTATTCAACGGCTTTATAGCCGCTAGGGTCGAATTTGACCTTTTTTTAGCCTTTTTTTACCTATAATTCATTATAAATAGGTGCGGGGTGTTTAGGCTTAATTACACCTCTTTCTACACTCTCTAATCTCTAAAACCGCTCTTTAAACGCTCTCAAAGAAAATAACCATGTCAAGTGTTGGTGGTTCCTCAAACGAAATTATCGTTGTGGAAATTCGACCAACAACGAGAAATCCGGCAATTTGGTGCAATTACGATTTATGTTTGTTGTCAAACGGGAAGGAACGTGCTCGGTGCAAGATGTGTGGTGCGTTTTTGGGGAAAGATTCTTTGAAAACGCATAAAGAAAAATCTTGCCCGTCCTTAAAGGGAATTCCAAGTGAAGGTCAAGCCTCGATGACAAGCGAAGAAGGAATTTAAAACTTTGATCCAAATATTGTTCGAGATCGAATGGCGAGGTTAGTGATTCAAGAAGGATTGCCGTTCAACAACTTTGACAATCCGCGCTTGACAATGATGTTTCAAGAGACACTCCAACCACGTTATCATCAAGTAAGTCGCACCACTCTTAGACGAGATTGTATAAAAATGTGGAAAAAAACAAAAAAAGAATTAATTTTGGGTTTTGAAAATTTGGAAACCGGTGTAAACTTAACCACCGATGTTTGGTCGGCTCCACATGGCACAACTCCGACTCCACATGATACAATGGGTACATCATCAAGTGGTAGCTCGAGAGATGTTAATTTGAATTTATATAACGAAATGTTAAATGAATTTAGTAAACGCGCTTGAGGTACCACCCCGAGTAGCGAACTAGGAAGGTATATTGGCACAAACTTTTTAGCGTTTATGCCTCCTACCGTTTTTGAGGAGTTTGATATTTTGGCTTGGTGGAAAAAAAACGAAGCTTCGTTTCCGATTCTTTCCGCCATGGCCCGTGATGTACTAACCGTCCAAGCTTCCACGGTAGCTTCGGAATCTGCGTTTTCTTTTAGTGACAGGGCCTTATCGATACGAAGGACTAGACTCACCCCCCTAGCGATGGAAATGTGCATTTGCTTGAAGGACCATTTGGATGCAATGGATAGGATACAAGACCAAACTTCTCTCGAAGACGAAATTCAAGCCGAATAAATCATACACAACAACGAGGTTGATCTTGGAATATCCGAACCAGTCACCGATGAAGAACTAGCCGAAGATGCAAGGCTACGAAGCTCCAGTTCCGAAGACAACGCACAATAATAATCAATTAATATTCCAAAAAATAAAAATATATATTGTCATTTGTAATGTTTTACAATTTTATAATTTTATCTTCTCATGTTTTTTGATTTCCGAACTTTTCAAATATTAATAAACGTTGCACTTTATGTTTTATATTTGTTATTTTTTTTATTAAAAATATCAAATTTATTTTAATTTATTCGATTTTTTTTATTTAAAACCGGTTTAACAGACAAACCGGTTTCAACCCAACCCTAACCGGTTTAATAGGTTAGGGATTTCATTGCCTCCAAACCGGGTTAACCCGAACCGGTTTAGGGCCAAACCGGTTTTGACTTTTCGTTGACCAAACCGGTTCGGTTCGGGTCGGGTTCGAATCGGTTCGGGTAAAAAAAACCGTTTTGTTCACCTCTAATTATAGGTAGAGCAGTAGAGGTTGCTAAATGGGTGGGTTGGGTAACATGTCAAAAAAACGTAACTATGAATTGGGCCGGGTTGACTCAGAAAGCTTTTTTTTTCTTTTTTGTCTGAAGAACTTTACCCATACACTAGGTAGAAACCGTAGAGGTATGGAAATGGTTAGGGGTAACTGGCAAAACAGGCTGGGTTAGCCTAACCCAGAAACATTTCTTTATTCTTTTAATAGTTAATTGCATAAATGACTCATGTGGTTTGATATTACATGTTTGACTCCCAGGTTTTAAAAACTGTAAATTCAGCCCAAACTTTTGAGACATAGATGCGCTTTTAGCCTTTGATGTTAACTCCAGTTAGTTTTTAACGGAAAGTTATTCCATGTACCATCCACGTGACTTACAAGTGAAAACTTAACTATAAAAATGAGTTAAAATCGGTAAATGAATATTAACAAAATAATTAAAAAAATTGGTAAAAATTCATAAAAAAAGTTTATTGATTTTTTTTTGTAACTTTTACTTATATTACTCATTTTTAAGATTAAGTTTGAAATCTTAAGCCACGTGGATGGCACATCGGTTAACTTTCCATTAAAAAATTAATTGGTGTTAACATCAGAAGCTAAAGGCGCAAAATGTCTCATATGTTTGGACTAACTTTGCAATTTTTAAAACCTAGGGGCCAAATATGTAATTTGGTCAAACCACAGGGGCCATTTGTGCCATTAACTCCTCTTTTCATTTTTAGGGGCCATTTATCTCTTTTGTTAATTTTTTGATGTGTTAGGTATCGTTACAATATTAATCTTCTTTTAATAAAGTTATTCAGAAGGTTTTATTCACTTGAATAATTATGTACAACTGGCAACCTGCTCCGCCCATTTGACCTATTTCCTTGTTAGTTAAATCTTTTAGCTTAACCTATCTAAATCGACCCATTTTATATAAATGAGTCATAACTGCCACCTCTAATAGGCAGTATTGATTCTGTTGTTTGAAGGTGTATTTGGACAACATTGACCCTTATTTTTGAACTATCAACATTTGCATCCAACAACATTTAAGGTACAACACACTCAACTCTTGGTACAACACATATCCAAAAAAGAAAAATAAACAAAGACTGGCAAATTAACACTACTGTTTATTTTTTCAACCAGCAGTCTTGTACCTGCAAAGAACCTTGCATCTTAACACCCTATCCTGCACATAGAACCCGGGCATCACCATAACCTTAACTCGGATCGGGTTTTGAACCCGTTGTCTATCCACAAAAACATCCTCCATGAACATCCCATCAAAGCTCTTATTCTCTTCCACCCTCAAAATCCCCAATGCTGGACTAAACGAAAACGCTAACAAATGCAACAACCATATGCATTTAGCCGCCACGAAAAACGCTTGCAACAACTGTTCGGGCCAGGGTCGGGTCCAGTTCAATGATGTGATTATCCCACTCATTTTCTGATCACAAAACCTACTAAAATCATCACTGTAATACTTTGTCCCCTTCCTCAAAACCTCATTCCAACTCAAGTTCCTAAGCGCGCAAAAAGATGAAAACTGCGCTTGGCGTTCTTGTTGAGGGTCTAAAAGTTTCGGGCTTCCGTTCTTCTGGAAGACACAATTTTCAAAATCCTGATACAGCGATTGGTTTATAATCCCTTCCAAATGGTATAAAACCGCCTTTGAGTACTTTGAATTCAAAGAAACCTTATGAGGTTGAAGAATCAAGTTCAAATTCTCTAACAAAACCGAATCCCCTTCATCGATTTGCGCTACTAAAGTTTTGCAGAAGTGTTTTACTGATAACCTTGCTTCAGAAACTATCTGCATAAACCCTTCCACCATCACTTCATTGCTAACCGGCATGTTCTCGTTATTTAAATCGACGGGCTTTCCTTTTATTCGCGTTATCACTCGTGAATGATCATATTCTTTGGTTTGCAACACTGCTTGGCCCAAAGCCTTCTTCAGTTCTTCACAATAGTTCTCTAAATACTCCAACTTCTCTTTCAACTCACCTACTGATGATTTCATTTCAGAAACCTCCAGTAAAGCCGCATCGCGTCTCTCATTTGCTTCAGTTAACTCTTCCTTCAACGCCTCGACATACAGTATGTTTATACCCGTTTCTTTGTAAGAAGCTTCATTGGGTTCTCTCGGGTTGGGAGAATTTTCTACATTTTTGGGTTTTTTCTTGTTTAACCGCGGGAACAACCAAGAAAGAGTCTTTCCTGATTTGGGTTTGGAATGGGAATGAACCGATGAATGGGAATCGGTCATCGGTACCACCAAGTTAGAGTACTTATGATTCTTGGTACTGTTTTCCACAATGTTGTTTGTGCTAAGTGTTGCGGGTTTGCATTTGTTACATGATGAAACGGATCTGAAATCGCCGAGACTGTTTCTTCTGGATCTGGAGAACTCGGTTCCTGGTGATACTCGGTGGAGTGTGATGTGGTGGTTTGAAGATGTGGTGACAGAGTTTTGATCATCGGACGGGCATGTGTGAGGTACAATGTTCATCAAATCGGGTGGTAGTAAGGTTCTTGATGATGTGTTCGGGTTTTTGTAATCAGACAAGAATCTTAAATCATCGTTAACGCCTCCATTTACGCTACATTCGTCCCAAAAACTTGGAAAACTTTGGTTTCTTGGTACATCATCATAACTCTGTCAAGATCAAGTAGTATAAGACTATAAGTTAAGTTCATTCTGTTAAATAAAGAAAACACCCAAAAGTTTATTCAAATGAAACTTAATGTGTCTTGCATTTATTTCTTTATTTTCTTTTGTTTGCATATTAAGTTTTAAGGCGCGTAATAATAATAATTCGTTGTCAAAAGCAATCACAGTAGTATAATTATTATACATTTTCACTCGATTCCGTTTGTACGCTTCCCTATTCATTTGAGCGAAAATCAAGTGTTTTTCGCAAGGAAAGTGACAGTTAAGAATATTGCTAATCTATTGCATGCATGAAAGCCTTAAAAGGTTGAATCTTTCTTTTATAGCAACTTTAGTTTGAAAAGCCGTGTAACAGAAACTTGAAACTGTAAAAAAATATTTTTTTAAATAAAAGAGAACCTGCTTTATGATACACACAAACCTTTTTTAACCCAACGTTGTAGCCTACTCATATTTGATTCGAGCCGTTGGTTTTTTCGGAAAAACCCAAGTTTTGTCAGTTTATAGAATTAACACAATTTTGTGAATAAAATCGGGTCAAAAATGTCGGGTAGCATCAAAAGATCAAAATCAACATTAAAAAAGAAGGTATAGACAACTTTTTAACAGCTATGATGGACATGGAGTTATCAGTGTGATCCACAGGACCACATGATCTTTCAAAAACAATAACCCTAATAATAATATGTAACTTTAGTTGTTACCCTCAATTATACATTATATATACATTAATTAACTAGGATAGAAACTCGTGTATTATACTGGTTGAATAAAGAAAATTTTAAATACTTAGTAATTAAGATGTTTATTATGTATTTATCAGGAAACATTAATAACGCTTGGGTTCAAAGAATTATGACACGTGGCGCAACCAGTACAGATTTGCATGGGTTTTATGAAGGTCATGAACAGTAACTATTTGGGCGAATAAAGTTGCATCACGTGTCACAGTAACTTGCTTTTTTATATATAAAATTAGAAATTTGAAGCGAGATAAAAATGGGTCGTGCCACGTTATTTTTAGTAAACGTACCCCATTCCCTTACTAAAACTGTGGCATCATCTGTTACATTTTACTCAACAGGGGTATGTTTAGCCTATCCCAGTAAAAACTGAAAACCTTACAGGGGTAAAAACAGGGTAATCCTGAGCGGAGAGTTGCGATGCAAGTTGCGGGAGGGGAGACGCGGCTGGGAACCGGAGATGTGCCGGGCTGTTGTTTTGTAACAGCGCGGCATGTAGTGCTCGAAGCTCCACGGCTTTAGCAATGGCTGCTTGAATCTCATGCTTGCTCACTTCGGTGGTGGTGCACTTGTCTATGGTTTGAAATGGTTTGGATGGTTCCCGAGGTCCGGTGGTGGTGGTAGTGGTGGCCATTTGTGGGCTATGGAATAACAGAGGATATCATATGAAGGGAGTATAGAGTATATATTAAATAGGTGAATATATGGAGAAAACAATAGAAGTGGTGTGTGACAATTAACGGTTGGATTTGATTTCTAGTCTATCAAAACACATGATGAGAGAGAGAGAGGTTAGTTCCAAAGAGAATTGTACGTCATTGTTACCAATGGAATATAAAGGATGGGAGCATGTGAAGAAGATGGTGAGTGAGGAGTGTGTTTTTCTAGTGGTGATAGATGGTGGGGTGAGTGTAAAATTATCATTTTGCCCTTTGGTTTATCAACTTAACTTATACTCCTAGGTTAATGTTCTAAACCTTATGTATAATGATATCTTTATGTGATATGATACATATATTATGTTATACGGTATAAACCTTAAATGTACGTGAGACGTGAAAAGTGAGACAATACATCCGAGCTTATGAATGTATGCATGATTATGTATATGTTTTTGAGCGAAGATTTTTGAAGAATATGTTTGTTGAATATAAGTTAACAGAAAAGTTTTAATTGATCTTGTAACTAATGCATCGATAAAGAATAAATAAAAATGTCTTTTCTTTGTATGTGGTTGAATATGAAAATACAAAAATATAGAAATGTAACTATAAATGATTTACTTCAACTCCTTGATGTGTTAAATAACAAATCTAAATCTTTAAATAAAAATTTAAGCTTAACTAAAGGGACGATACCCACGTGGGAAGAGAAACTTTATTTCTTTTTAATTAGATTCTTTATAAGAAACAATTTCATAAAAGTACTACTTTATATGTAAATATACTTTTAATTGAAAATTTTAATAAAATTGTTTAATGGTATTAAATCAAAGGTAAAGTGAGAATAATAAAATTTACCACCCAAATCAGTCTCAAATACAAATAAGCAACATATAAAATTAATTAATTAAAACTTAAACCTTTACCCAAAACAATATTATATATAAGAAAGAGACATTATTTTCCCTTTGCTTTCACGTCTTCGTTTTGCTTCCTCCATTTGAATTCATTTAGTTCCCTAAAGTATTGTTTTTTATTTCAAACACTATGCTTATAATATAATCATTTGCACTCTTTATAGATAATAATTGAAATATTTAATTTTATGTAATTCAATGAGCAAATTCGTATATCATTTATTATAAAGTTTTAGGACATATAACAAAAAAGAGTGCTTTTTATTGACAATTAATCATAAAAAAACAAAATACTTTTATAAAAATAAAACCAAGTGATTTTTTATTGAGTATTATTATAAACTAAAAAAGAATAAGAGGTAGATAAAATGGTGGGGGAGATGGACAAATATATCTAAAGCCAAAGGGTCTTGGCTGGCGTTGTACAGTTCATCCCGTGGAAACTTCATTGTCATCAAGTGGGGACCTATACTTTACCTAGACCACCCAACATTGGAATTTTTCTCCACTCAAAAAGACCATTCTATCCCTTGTATTTACCCTTCTAGTTTTGTAACGTAACGCGTTTTCTAACACAACTGTATAACGTTGTATGTTATGGTTGCATCGAAGATGCGGTGAAGATGAAGACGCCACACCGTGTCGCATGCCACATCATCCCACGTCCACCGCATCTTCCACCTCACTTGACAAGAGAGGGGGAGGGGGTGTTAAATTATGCAAGCCTGCAACCCACCACCCATTCCACCTCACTCATCAGTCATCACCGCACTTTGCGGCATAACCATTACGCATACCCTAATAAATCATGTTTTTTTTATATTCATGATGATTTTTATATAATAATTTCTTATAATTTATATTATGGTTAAACAACCCTTGTCGTTTTTTTTATACTTACATTTGGTTAAATTATTTAAATTACATAGTATTTTTGTATAATTTATATCATGTGTGTTTAAGCATGTGGTTCTGTTATGATTTGAAATATAAACCAATTTGGCCAAACATAATATTTTATATTTATATGTAAACATGTTTACTACGTTATATTATTAAAATACAAGGGCTCAAACTTTTATTTTATTACAGTTTTGAGATATACTTAAAAAGTTAATTTTCTTGCATAAATTATTGTATATTAACCATGATACCATCAACCAATAATAACCTTTAAAGGTAATTATGGTAACTACGCTTAAATTATTATATTTTAAGAGCTAAATCATTCTAAATCATAACCATGAGAGAGAAGTTTATTTATTTAAAACGATTAATCAAAACATTTTTTTATCGATTTAGATAAGATTTTATGTGTCAAACAGAATAAAATATACGATGAATACTCTAGTTTTTTATAAAAACTATACTAAAAAGAAACCTAATAACTCTTCTAATCATTATTCAGATTAGGTTCAGGTAAAAATGATTTTAATTGTAAGAAGGGTGAGAAGAATTTAGGGTCATTAGATCAAATTGTAAAAAAGATTTAATGGTTATATTAAATTGTAAGAGAAAAAGTTGTTGAAAGAGTATTTTAGTCTTGGTCACTTTTGTTGACTTTTATCAAGTTCCCCCCTCATTTTTAAAGGTTCATAACTTTTACATACGACATTATTTTTTCAAAAAAATTACACCATAAAAACGAGCGTTTTTTTATCTTTAAAACGAGTATAGTGTCGTTATAAACAAAAACGAATTTTTTTTACGTTTTATAGCTCATTGTGTAATTAGTCAGGTCAATGTGTAATACAAGTTTATTGTGTAATACAAGTTCAATGTGTAATACAAGTTCATTGTGTAATACAGGTTCATTGTGTAATACCATGTCTGGTCATTGTGTAATACAAGTTCATTGTGCTATATGTATTTATCATTGTATTTTACGTTTTCCAACTCATTGTGTAGTTAGTCAGGTCATTGTATAATACAAGTTCATCGTGTAATACAAGCTCATTGTGTAATACAAGTTCATTGTGAAATACCATGTCTGATCATTGTGTAATACAAGTTCATTGTGTAATTAGTCAAGTCATTGTGTAATACAAGTTCATTGTGTAATACTACGTCTGGTCATTGTGTAATACAAGTTCATTGTGTTATATGTATTTATCATTGTGTTTTACGTTTTCCAGCTCATTGTGTAGTTAGTCAGGTCATTGTGTAATACAAGTTCATTGTGTAATACCACGTCTGGTCATTGTGTAATTAGTCAGGTCACTGTGTAATACAAGTTCATTGTGTTATACAAGTTCAATGTATAATACAAGTTCATTGTGTTACATGTGTTTATCATTGTGTTTTACTTTTTTCAGCTCATTGTGTAGTTACTCAGGTCATTGTGTATTACAAGTTCATTGTGTAATATAAGTTCATTGTGTAATACAAGTTCATTGTGTAATACAAGTTCATTGTGTAATTAGTCAAGTCATTGTGTAATACAAGTTCATTGTGTAATTAGTCAGGTCATTGTGTAATACAAGTTCATTGTATTTTACAAGTTCAATGTGTAATACAAGTTCATTGTATTTTACAAGTTCAATGTGTAATACAAGTTCATTGTGTTATATGTATTTTTCATTGTGTTTTACGTTTTCCAGGTCATTGTGTAGTTAGTCAGACCATTGTGTAATATAAGTTCATCGTGTAATACAAGTTCATTGTGTAATACCATGTCTGGTCATTGTGTAATACAAGTTCATTGAGTAATTAGTCAAACTCGTTGTGTAATACAAGTTCATTGTGTAATTAGTTAGGTCATTGTGTAATACAAGTTTATTATGTCAAATATTTTTCTGGTGTATTACACATTGACCTGGTATATTACACATTGACCATTATGCCCTCCCTTTAAAAACAATAAAATGACACATGTCAAGCTTAAAATCCTTCTTACACTTCTTATTTTTAAAACCCTTTTTACTATAACCTAACCCTCATTATTCATACCCTCGAAAAACTTGTAGCATATTGACAAAAGTAAAATAGAAGATAATATTTACAGAAATAAAATCCAAATAAAAGTTTGTATACGCAATTGGTACTATTTATTTGTAGTTGGTTGTACGTATTCCAAATGGAATCCCACGTAGGATTTTTAATCATATTTTTCCTACCACGCTTAACCACTCTCTTTTTAAAATATTATTATTATAGCGTTTGGAATATAAGGGTCCATTTCACTTTTGTCATGTATTTGATTTATAATATTGTCATCTAGGCTTTATATAACGAGATAATAATTCAAATTGTAATTATTTGCCATCTTTGAAATTTGATTTAAGCATTTAGTTATCATTAAACTGTATTACATATAATTAAATACATTTATGAATGACATTTTACCCCTTAAACTCATGTTTTTTTTTCATTTTTAATTATATTAAAAAGCTTACTAGCATTAATAAAATACAACTCTAATTAACTAATTTCTAATTTTTCTACAAATATATCACCTAATACTATCATGTTTCTTTATTGTTGCATTAAAGTTGCTTAATTTTTTTAATCATTCATTCTTTCATTATTGTGAAATTCTTAAAATTAAATGGTATAAATGGAACAAATATAAATTTTAGTAACTATTTAACGATTATTTTATTTTTTTCAAGCTTACCTAAAGTAGAAGGTAATCGTTAATCAAGTTTCATATTTATTATGTTTAGGTCATTCACTTTAAACAATTATGAATCTTTTCCCAACAATATAATAATATTAAACTTGAGTGGTTTTATAACTAGGAAAAAGAACAATATTAAAATTTGATTAAATTTCAATAAATTTACAAGTGTCTTCTTACAATTGCTACACGCAACAACACAAATATGATGAATTGAGGATGTATGATTGATACATTTTGACCTGACTCGTTACTCATCCCGCTTATACTACTACAAATATTCGTGTCCCTTTTAACGATAATCATTGAATACGCCACTATTGATAGTATATTAGTATAGTATGTCTTTTAAGTTGGAACATGAATTGTACTTATGGACTTTAGATATGATTGGAAGCATCTCATAGTGAAAGAAGATGGATGGATGAATGAATGGACTCAATGGCAGCTTTCGGTTGCTTTGAACACACTTTTTGTATAAAAATGTCTTGAAAACAAAGACAGGGGAAAAGGAAGACCATGCATGCCCCCACTTTATTCAAACAGAAGATGTTAATCTAATAAAAATGGGTGCAATATTCAAATATAAGATGTCACTCATTAATCATGATATATTATCATTAAATAATATTTTGATTGTGTAATTTAAGTAATATTTGTATATTTAATTACATAATAAACTTAATTTTTTTATATCATATCCTGATTTATATTAAATTGAAATACTTTTAGTAAAAGAAAACCTTTTATATAAGTACATGACATTTGTATTCTTCTTCTTGTTCCTTCTCCATTGTAATCTTCCCTTTTCAGATTATAAATCTTTCTTCTTTTCAAGAAAGTCATACTTTTTCCTCTAGTAAAGTCATTCTTGTGGCCACATATTGGTCAAGGTCCCATAAGTGAATATGAAATTTGGATTTTCCTCACAATATTCCGCCTCGGATAACTGGTTAAAACGTGTTTCGAGCCATACTTGATTATGATTAAAAGAAATCAGTCGTTTTAAATAGTATCAATTTTACATATATCAAAACAAGTTTTAGACCAAAATAGGTTTGGTTGAAACATGTCGTTTTAGAAAGGAAAATAAAAAGTATCAAAATGGGTTCACGTGCTATATTTATTTTTATGACGGTTAGCGATGGCGACAATGGGAGACACAAGCGGCGTGAGTAGGTTCTTGGTATGAAGGTTCAGATCGGTTGAGTTAAACGATTGATTTCATTCAACTGGAAGGGACGTACATATATATACCCGTTGAGAATATACAACAGATAAACAAGCTAATCTATAACAGATATTGACTATTCTAAATACAATTTGAATTTCAAATGTTTGGATAATATGTGACGATAATATTGGCGGTAGACTTTATTCCTCAACACTTGGGCTCGCATCGCTAATGAGATTGTTACATGTACAAACAAAAAACCACTTGTAACTTTGGAAAGACCAGAGGTGCACAAAAAAATAAGGTTGGGAATCGAACGCGGTTTTAAACTCGACCCTAAATCATTTTGAAACCAGTTTGGACCAAATGGAACCATAGGTTAAAATGGGTTTGTAACCCCTCCATTCAAACCGACCGAACCTGAAAATCTAGATAAAACCTGATTTCAAACCCGATGTTAGACAAGATTTGATCAAATTCTAACCCGAACTAGGGAAGAAAGTTAAATATCCATTAATGAAAAGAAGGACGATTACAATAAAGTGGCAGGTAAACGAGCAACAAGTTGCGCTGCAACCCCCTTTTGAATAGCAAAACCAATCCTACTAAAAACAAAGCTTTGGGTCTTAGGGGCCGAAATATTACTATGCACGACTCGTTGAACCCTGTTTAGGAATTTCACTGCCTCCGGTGCTAGGAACCCAAAAGTATCAAAAGCAAAAGGGATAAACACGTGTTGGTTCTCTAAACAAGCTTTCTCGTGTTTAACAACTTTGCATGATTCCGCCTTTAAAACAGCATGGCCCGCATTAACCCCATTGTCCCTGAGCCCCACAAGAGGGGACACTCCTGTAAGGTCCACACAAGCGTGTTTCCCCCCTGCCCAACCAAACACAAGAATATCAGCCGGACGTAGAGTAGACCTCCCTTCAAGCGGATCTGTCAGAAAGTTCACGGGGGTCTCTTTTTTAGCAGAAATTCCTGCCTGTTTGAGAACATCACAAAGAACATCCCTAACCAAATCATGCCTGTATTTAAACCCGGGTAACTCTTTACAATGGACCGCATGCTCGCCAAAAGAATCCAAACAAGCCTTGCGGCAAACCGGGCAGGGCTCATCAGTCGGAAACAAGGGGATCATTAGCCGATACTTAAGGATAGCCCGGTACTCCACAGCCAACATATGCTGGCCAAGTCCTTCAATGGGGATAACTGTTAGAAAATCTTGAGCCCGAGGAGCCCGGAGACATTCAAACACCGCTTTTTGGCGAGGTGATAAATCAAACTTTACTCCCAAATTCTGGACGATTCGACTAAATAAGGCATTCGCCAAAGCATGTTGGGATTTAGGGGGGGCGGTGTCCTTATTAGAAACCGCTAAGATCGAAATCAGGAAGGCACATGCGCAAGCGATCCATCGCACACCCATAATCAGAGTCTAACCCATCAATATCACAACCCTGAAGAATGTGGTCCTGTAAACTCTAAGATTGTGCCCTCGAGGCCACAAATGCATAAGCAGATACATCCTGAGCCGCACATAAACCCAAACCCCCAAAACGGGTTGGAAGTGATGCCAACCTCCATTGAAAATCCCTAAAAAAGCACCACCACAAACCACGATATCCTCGATCGCACCCCGGAGGCCCTTGTCAAAAATTGAAATAGCTTCCCCCACATACATAGGTTGGCATGTTCTAAGGCCGAATAATAGCTTTGCCACTCCCATACACGAGCGGAGCAAAAGGAGCTCGCATTGAGGGTCCCGCAAACGTGGGAGACAGCTCATCAGTTCCACCGCATAAGAAGCCCTTTTCACAGCCAAATTACTGATGTCTGCTAATGGCGCCCCCAAGGAGTTTCACACCCAGCACTGGCCTTTCAATCTCACAAGGGAACAATCCATCTTGTACCTTCACCCCATTGCACGATGGCCAAAAAAACTTCCATTTTCTTGACGTTAAGCTCAAGGCCTAAACAGGGCCCCTCCGACCTGATAATAGCTAGGGCTTTAGCCACCTATTTAGCGTCTTCGATAATCGTACCATCATCTAGGTACCAAGCATGGAAGAGAAGCTTGCAGCAATCCCTGATCTTATGAACCAGCGGATGCAAAACTAAGGCAAAAAGGAGAGGCCCCAAAGGGTCCCCCTGTTGAACCCCAGTGGTGGACCAAATATGGTCATCACCCACATATAACCTAGCCGGCTGCCCATATAAAAAATCCACCCATAGCGAAATGGACGGGCATCGGGTCCGAACCTCTTGCAAGAGGGCAGTCTTATCCACTAAGTTGAAAGCATTGGAGAAATCGACGGTAAGCATAGCCAACGTTCCATCCGAGTGAAACTCATTTAAGAACCTGTTTGAGCCTCTGCCCCATTAGGAACTCCCACCCCAAATTGAAAGTCACACAGATATTTAGCCATCTCCTTCCCAACACCCCTCATGGCCACCTTAGAGACCAATCTCCTCCAGATCGCACCTACGGCAATAGGTCTAATCCCGTTATCCGGTTTGAGCAGCGGTGTGAGAGGGGCCGAGGCAACGAACTTAAGGATAGCCCGGTACTCCACAGCCAACATATGCTGGACAAGTCCTTCAATGGGGATAACTGTTAGAAAATCTTGAGCCCGAGGAACCCGGAGACATTCAAACACCGCTTTTTGGCGAGGTGATAAATCAAACTTTACTCCCAAATTCTGGACGATTCCGCTAAATAAGGCATTCGCCAAAGCATGTTGGGATTTAGGGGGGGCGATGTCCTTATTAGAAACCGCTAAGATCGAAATCAGGAAGGGACATGCGCAAGCGATCCATCGCACACCCATAATCAGAGTCTAATCCATCAATATCACAACCCCGAAGAATGTGGTCCTGTAAACTCCAAGATTGTGCCCTCGAGGCCACAAATGCATAAGCAGATACATCCTGAGCCGCACATAAACCCAAACCCCCAAAACGGGTTGGAAGTGATGCCAACCTCCATCGAAAATCCCCAAAAAAAGCACCACCACAAACCATGATATCGTCGATCGCACCCCGGAGGCCCTTGTCAAAAATTGAAACAGCTTCCCCCACATACATAGGCTGGCATGTTCTAAGGCCGAATAATAGCTTTGCCACTCCCATACACGAGCGGAGCAAAAGGAGCTCCCATTGAGGGTCCCACAAACGTGGGAGACAGCTCATCAGTTCCACCGCATAAGAAGCCCTTTCCACAGTCAAATTACTGATGAACCCTGCATCTCTGCTAATGGCGCCCCCAAGGAGTTTCACACCCAGCACTGGCCTTCCAATCTCACAAGGGAACAATCCATCTTGTACCTTCACCCCATTGCACGATGGCCAAAAAACTTCCGTTTTCTTGACGTTAAGCTCAAGGCCCAAACAGGGCCCCTCCGACCTGATAATAGCTAGGCTTTAGCCACCTCTTGTAACATCCCGAGTTTTAGAGCGCGAAAGAATTCACGAGAAAATTAAAACTTTAATAAGGAGAAGAGAAGCGGGCTTGGGCCGGGATGTATGGGCCGAAAGGGGCAAGTTTGGGCCCTTATATGCCTCAAGATCAGCCAAAAGCCCTCAGTTGCATCATCCATTTCCGTTTTCTAGAGAGAGAGGAGAGAAAGAGTCTAGAGAGAGAAAGTCCCGGTTTTCGGATTAGAGCCTCAAGGATCATTAGCAAGAGTCTCGTGAGTGTTTAGCAACGAAAAGGAAGTGATTACAGGTAACCGATTCTCCTAGATCTGAGTTCTTGTTCGTTTTTGGGTTTTTCGGGTTTTGGGTGAAAATGTTATGTTTGAACGGATGAAACTGAAAGATAAGCATAGATTTGAGTTCCTTAATGGAAAACGAACGTTTTGAATGCAAACAGGTTCGGGATCTTGAAGTGATCAGACCCGAATGCGAAAGTTAGGGTTTTTCGCCAAGAACAGGTCGTGCGCACCGGGCAGGTCCTGCACACTTGCTAAGTGCGCAGGAAGGGAAGTCTGCACACTTGCTAAGTGCGCAGGAAGGGAAGTCTGCGCACTTGCTAAGTGCGCAGGAAGGGAAGTCTGCGCACTTGCTAAGTGCGCAGGAAGGGAAGTCTGTGCACATGCTAAGTGCGCAGGAAGCAGTGTCTGCGCACTTGCTAAGTGCGCAGGCATCAGAACTGATTAAGTGAAGTCTGTATGTTAGAGTAGTTAAACTGATAGAGTCGGTAGTGGTCTGATGTGTATTTAACTAATCAATTCAGATCGGAAGTGACGTTGTTGGACCTTGTTTAGGACAACCCGAATTAGCTTACCAGGTGAGTTCTAATCCCCTTTTTGCCTTCTTTAGGGGTGGTGTGCATACTTAGTGTAAATCATTTATTATATTTTATATATTATAAACTGAAAAGAAAAGTTATGTTTTAGTGAAAATTTTAAAAGAGGCAAAAGCACATTTTAGTAAAGTCTGATTATATTATTGGCAAGCGTTTATTATATCTTTCATATACATAAACAAAGGCATAATATAAGTGCTAGTATGTTTTCAGTAAAGCAAGATATGTTATTTGGCATAATATATGTGTTAGTATTTTCAAGTAAGCAAGGTATATCATTTGGCAAGCGTTTACTATATTTATTATACATAAACAAAGGCATGATATATGTGTTAAGCTATGTTTAGTAAAGCAAGATATATATTTTGGCAAGCGTTTACTATATTTTCATATACATAAACAAAGGCATGATATATATGATAAGCTATGTTTCAGAAAGCAAGTTATATTCTATGGCAAGCGTTTACTATATTTTATATACATAAACAAAGGCATATTATATATGAAAGTTATGAACAAGATTTACAGAAAGTTTTATGAATAGTAAAGTGAACAGTTTTTCCTTCGGGAATGTGTACCAGTTTGTAAAGGTCCTTGGGACAGATGTTACTTGTACAAGATGTCAGATATGGGTTCTACCCATTAGTAAGAGTCTCGGTGGCTCGTTAACAGTTGTACAATTGGAATGAGTGACGGCGGTTGCTCGGGGGACTACGCAATCCCCCATGTACCAGTTAAGCGGTATTGATCACGAGGACAATACCCGGTGTTGATCACGAGGACAACATCGTGTCATGTGCTGTTGCTCGCAAGGACAACATCATTGGGTCACGAGGACCCAGAAGGTATTGATCACGAGGACAATACCAGTATGTAACAGAATTGACGGATAAGCGGTAGTGTCGGTTCATGGTGTAAGCCATGGGGGCATTGACCAGGTACTTGTCGGTTCATGGATGTAAGCCATGAGGGCAGTACAGTAAAGATGAATTGACGGTTAAGTGGTACTGATCACGAGGACAATACCAGCAGTGATAAGAATTAACGGTTAAGCGATATTGATCACGAGGACAGTACCAACAGTGACAAGGAATTGACGGATACTTTATGAATGTTTTAAATTATGTTTTTGAAAAGTGTAGTATGTAAAGTTTTGCCTTAAGGGCAGTATGTATGTATGTATTAATAAATCTTTTGTATAAATGATTTAAAGTAAACGTTAGAACTCACTCAGCGTTGCTGATTTTTAGTATGCATATCAGTTAAGTGCAGGTTTAGTTGATGGATGTGGATGTTTGGCTTAGAGAGAAGAGTTACCCGAAGATCAGTGTCTGGCATCCCGATTATGTTTTACGTTATGTTTTAAGTTGATGTTGTTAGAGACAAGTTGTATTAGATATGTTTATGTTTCCGCTGTGTATGTTGAAGTTTTAAAACGTTTCCGCTGTGTTAATGAATGTCTTATGTTTAAAAGTGCTATGTGTTGATGAGTAAATCCAATAAGTGAGGTCTCCCGAGTTTGGGGCCTCACAAGTTGGTATCAGAGCCATAGTTTGAGAGATTTGGACATCTCCGATGTTCAGACTTAAACTGAGAATGGGACAAGTAGCGGATGCCAGTAACGGGTAACTCAAGCCAAAGCATCAGAAGCGTATAGTAAGTAAAGTTTCTTTCCTAGTGTTAGAGTGTCAAGATAAGAATGGAGGCTTTAGTGGAATCATGAAAGCGAATAAATGGAAAACAAGAAGTGATGTAATGGTTAATTGCAGATGGCAGTGTATATTAACATCTTACCTTACTTAATGTGTTCTACATATTCCCTAGCATGATGAAATTAAATCTTTTGTTCCCTATCTTTCAGTTAGAAATGGCTAGACGTGGAGGAACTAGAGGAAGTGGAGGAGGAAGACGTGGTGGGCGTACAGGCCGCCGCGGTGGGACCGGAATCAGCCAAGAGATTGAGGGGAGTGTTCACACTACCCATACTGATACGGTGGTCAGTCAGCACAATGCTGAGCATGTGGAAGGAGATGACCCACCGTTTGAGTTTGAACCAGTCGTACAAGCAGCTCTCGGTCGTGAGTTTACCAGACTGCTGAAGGAAACCTTACCAGCCATACTAGATGAAGCGTTGAGGAGGGCCAAGGAGATCCCCAATGTAATCCCAGCCACTGAAGGGCCAGTGGTGCTTCCAGCTACAGGAGGACCAGTTCTGGTAGAGAATGTTGCACCGCCTACTCGCGGGTGCGATTACAAGGCATTTCGTGGTTGTGATCCCCCTGAGCTAACTGGAGAGAAAGAAGCAGCTGATACTTTAGATGGGATCAATGGCATGGAATCCACCATCCGCCTCAGTGACTGCCGACCGGATTAAGCGGTCATGTTCGCAGCTAAGTCACTAAAGGGGGAGGCAGCACACTGGTGGGAGACTGTGAAATAGGCAAAGGGTGACCAAGCGGTCGAACTAATGACGTGGAATGATCTGAAAGCGTTAGTAATTGAGAAGTTTTGTCCTAAGAACGAAGTCCACAAGGTGGAGAGAGAGTTCCTGACGTTGCAAGCCGGACTAATGACTCACAGACAATATACATCCAAGTACAACGAACTGGCACGCCTGGTGCCTCATCTTGTAACCACAGAGGAGAGGAGGATTCATTATTATGTTCAAGGGTTGCCTCCAAAGATACGAACCTTTGTAAAGGCTAACACACCGAGTACCTTTGAGTCGGTGGTTGTTCTGAGCGGGGTTGTCTATGATGACGTTGCCTCTGAAGTCATTTATGAAGCTTCTAAGAGACAAGCGGCTAAGCGGACTGGGGAGGACCTTCAGGGTCCTAGTGATAGGAGGTCAAGGTTAGAAGCAGAGGGTCTGTGTGGAAAGTGTGGGAAAAGGCACGGAGGAGAGTGCAGAGCTGGACAAGCGGGTTGCTTTAAGTGTGGAAAGTTTGGACACCAATCACGTGACTGCACGGCGAAGCCTAAGTGCCACAACTGTGGGGAGCCAGGGCATTTGAGCAGAGATTGTAGAAAGCGCAAAGAGCCGGAAGCGGGAGGATCCGGAAAGGGTAAGGGTGCAGAGAAAGAACCTTACATCAACAAGGCCACAGCAAGGGTTTACCAGATGACTCAGTAAGGTACGTTGCAAACTCTTATTTGTGATATGCCAGGTTTATGTTATTAATTCCTTAAGTGATTAGTTAGCCCCATCAGCTTAGAAGCCTTAGAACTAGATATTATCCGGATTAGATCCTCAGTGGTAGTTAATCACAATGGCCTTCATGACCAAGCTGCCTTGCATAGCTATGGTTTATGCCACCCATTCTGTGATTTGCTATCAGTATAGCTTATGGCAGGTTTCGAGGACGAAACCTATTGTAAGGAGGGTAGACTTGTAACATCCCGAGTTTTAGAGCGCGAAAGAATTCACGAGAAAATTAAAACTTTAATAAGGAGAAGAGAAGCGGGCTTAGGCCGGGATGTATGGGCCGAAAGGGGCAAGTTTGGGCCCTTATAAGCCTCAAGATCAGCCAAAAGCCCTCATTTGCATCATCCATTTCCGTTTTCTAGAGAGAGAGGAGAGAGAGAGAGAGTCTAGAGAGAGAAAGTCCCGGTTTTTGGATTAGAGCCTCAAGGATCATTAGCAAGAGTCTCGTGAGTGTTTAGCAACGAAAAGGAAGTGATTACAGGTAACCGATTCTCCTAGATCTGAGTTCTTGTTCGTTTTTGGGTTTTTCGGGTTTTGGGTGAAAATGTTATGTTTGAACGGATGAAACTGAAAGATAAACATAGATTTGAGTTCCTTAATGGAAAACGAACGTTTTGAATGCAAACAGGTTCGGGATCTTGAAGTGATCAGACCCGAATGCGAAAGTTAGGGTTTTTCGCCAAGAACAGGTCGTGCGCACCGGGCAGGTCCTGCGCACTTGCTAAGTGCGCAGGAAGGGAAGTCTGCACACTTGCTAAGTGCGCAGGAAGGGAAGTCTGCGCACTTGCTAAGTGCGCAGGAAGGGAAGTCTGTGCACATGCTAAGTGCGCAGGAAGCAGTGTCTGCGCACTTGCTAAGTGCGCAGGCATCAGGACTGATTAAGTGAAGTCTGTATGTTAGAGTAGTTAAACTGATAGAGTCGGTAGTGGTCTGATGTGTATTTAACTAATCAATTCAGATCGGAAGTGACGTTGTTGGACCTTGTTTAGGACAACCCGAATTAGCTTACCAGGTGAGTTCTAATCCCCTTTTTGCCTTCTTTAGGGGTGGTGTGCATACTTAGTGTAAATCATTTATTATATTTTATATATTATAAACTGAAAGGAAAAGTTATGTTTTAGTGAAAATTTTAAAAGAGGCAAAAACACATTTTAGTAAAGTCTGATTATATTATTGGCAAGCGTTTATTATATCTTTCATATACATAAACAAAGGCATAATATAAGTGCTAGTATGTTTTCAGTAAAGCAAGATATGTTATTTGGCATAATATATGTGTTAGTATTTTCAAGTAAGCAAGGTATATCATTTGGCAAGCGTTTACTATATTTATTATACATAAACAAATGCATGATATATGTGTTAAGCTATGTTTAGTAAAGCAAGATATATATTTTGGCAAGCGTTTACTATATTTTCATATACATAAACAAAGGCATGATATATATGATAAGCTATGTTTCAGAAAGCAAGTTATATTCTATGGCAAGCGTTTACTATATTTTATATACATAAACAAAGGCATATTATATATGAAAGTTATGAACAAGATTTACAGAAAGTTTTATGAATAGTAAAGTTGTTGGATCGGGATCTACCTTGATCCAATGATTCAACACATTAACCGAACCAAATCGTGTGGAATCCGATTTGATTGGCAATCCAATCTATGACACGGATCGGGTCGTGAGAAACGAGCGGATTAGATGTCAAAACGAAGGTTTCTATCGACCCTTTGGTGTAGAGAAGTTGGATACAAGACCTGGAAACTCTCAACGGACAGAGATTCGACAATGCCGGTGCAAAGAGTTTGTGTGTGTTCTGTTGCTTAGTCTGGTTCTGCTCTGGTTAGTCTCTCTTATATCTTTTGTGCTCATGAAGTGAAAGTTATATATATAGTGCAGAGGCCATTCGTACGAATGAGCCATGTGAATGGACTCATTCGTGCGAATGAATCAGTAGAATGGTTCATTCGCAAGAATGAATCATCAGAATGGTTCATTCGTACAAATGAATCATTCTCATGACTTATTCTAGCGAATGAATCATTCTCATGATCTATTCGCGCGAATGGATCATTATCATGATCCATTCGTGCGAATGGGCCTTTCATTAGCACGATTGATCAACGTTATCGATATTTATCAGATCGTTTAATATACAGTCGTTATATATGAGTAAACATTAAGGATAAACATGTAATTTCATTAATATATCAAATAGTTACATTAAACATAGATGAAATACATACTACAAGGGATTAGGGACATATCATGCATCTACATACTCCCCCTTGGACCTAGATCCCTTCAAAATGACCTAACTGACATTAGTTGGTCTTCAACATCTCTTTTGTACGAGTTTTCCAGTTGACCCCGGCGTGTATGTCAAAAGCAAAGCATATACGTATCACCTTCACATACTGCAACGCCTGGTCTATATCTGCAACATCAAAAAACGGCTGACACTTGTATAAAGTTGTAACATCTTATTCAGGCAAGTTGGTCAGCCACAAAGGATCAAAGACCCTGATGGTCTCCCATGACCCTTCTTTACAAAGCACTATAACAGCTTCACCAGTACGCCCATCATAGTACCACCATTTGAACTGATCTGAGAAGTCCTGGATCATTTTCCTTAAAGGAATCTTCTTCATGATCGTTGGAGGTTTCCACTTTAAGACAATTAGGGGCTTCTTGGTGATAGGATGAACCTTTTCCTTGTGAATGTAACGTGTAGGCATTTGTGGCTTGAAGTTCACCCACTTCTTCCGGTATTCGTACTGTAATTGACGTTCAAACCATTCAGATAGACCGAAAGATTCGCTGTATAGAAGCTTTAGACGCGCCAATTGATTTACTTCAAATACGGGCAGCGTCTTGAAGTCATGAGGGTACCTGAAATATTGTATGCCCTTCTCTCTTTTTATAGCATAGCAGCTTAAGTCGTTGAAGTATGCCCAACTGATTATACGACCATCAGACTTGTGTCCTTTGAGTCGATAAACTTTAGTGTACTTGGTTGGAGGAAAGGGCTTTGAGTTCTTCTTTAATTCGGCCATGTATTCCGTCCACTGACTTTTACGTTCATTCAGCTCGTCAATGTCAATAGTGGAGGGACCGGCTTCATCTTCTTTGTTGTCGATAATGCGGTTGACCTCCTCGTCGGACTGCTGAGTGAATAAGTCTGCGAAGGAGGGAAGATCATCACCATCTACTGATGTGTACTTTGGATATTCTTGATCAGTGATGTCTTCGACTTCAACCTCATCAACGTCTTCTAGTTCGTCAGAGGAGGGATAATCAGTTGTAGGAACAGATGCCTCTTCAGTGATGACTTCGTCGGGATTCATTTGAAATAGCTCGGCAATCTGTTCTTTTGACAAGCAGTGTACGATTTCCCCTTCCTCTTTGTCATAAATAACTGAATGTTGGATGATCCCTTGCATGTCAAGCACATAAGTTAACTTTGAAGGTTGTTGCTTGAGAGGCATCACATCCAAAACTATTTACATAAACAATCATAAAATAAACATGTGAGAATAAGAAATTTCATTGATTTAATCAAAATAAAACTGAAATTATTTACATAATAATCTAATATTTACAATAAGACAAGTTAAAACACTTAAAACAAAAACTATCAACCTTCAGTGCCCTTTTGTTTATCTGATGATGAGCCTTCTGATTTGTCTGATTTTTGCTTTGTTCGCGCCTCTGCTTCTGCTGTCTTTGCAGCACTTGATGCAGCACCAGCATTGGCACCATCGTCCTTATCTTTGTCATTATTGTCATCATCATCATCACTATCATCATCATCCTCATCGTCATCATCAACATCATCGTCACCATCATCACCATCATTGCGAGCACCCTCAATTCTGGGTGTCGGGTCCCTTCTGCTTTCTAAGTTTTCCAACAGCCTTTTGTTTTCCTCCTCTAGCCTTTGTATCCTCTGAGCATGTGCATCAACAGTTGTAGACAAACGTTGATTCTGGTTTGTAGCAGTGAGAAGGAGGACTTGTTGATCATTACACCTGTTGGTGAGACTTGTGATGGCTTGAGATTGTTCAGAGTTTTGCAGAGTCAGATGACCAATCTGCGAGCCATGTTGGTCAATCAGCAAACCCTGTTGATCAAGACGCTTTGATTGCTCTTCATTCTGAGCCAGTAAACGAAGTACCAAACTGTTTAAAGTACTAATCTGGTCGTGAAGAGAGACAGTCGGCAGTGACATTGAAGATTCAGCTCGAATAGTTGATGGCTGTGATGTAGGAGCAGTCGTGTAGATGGGAGGAGGCACAGTTTGTGTCTGAGGCATAGATGTTGACATTGGAGCCTCAGACCTGGTGGCAGTTGCTGTAGTAGCAGAGGTGCTCTCCGTCCTTCTAACAAGCTTAAACTTTTGGCGTTTGGGCATTCTTTTCTTTCCTCTTCCCTTCTTGACCGGGGTAGATTGGGAAGAAGGAGCAGCAGATACTTGTAGACAGCCAGGGACAAAATCAGCATCCCTGACGTCATCATCAACCCTTGAGCTTCCTTGATCTGCTCCCCTTTTTCTTTTTGTTGCGACCAATCTTGCCCCTTGTTGACTGATTTCAAATTCATCTTCAGTTTTCTCAGAATCAGTAAACAGGACGGTGTCCAGGTTAACGTCTTCTGGGTTAGTTGGAAGGGAAGGATCGATAGCAGTAACAGTGGGAGTGGTGGCAGCGGTAGATGAAACATGAGGAGTATTGCCACCATCTCCCTGACCATCTTGGTCGTCATCATCTTGGTCGTCAGCTGGAGGTACAACAATATCCTCCCTGTCCGAATCACTGTTATCGTGACGCCATTTTCTGTTTACTGGTGCCACATACTCTGGATTTGCCAGATGTCCAATGAGTCGTTTGTGAGGTGGCTTTGTTGGTCTGCCCCTGTAGGTCTGTACCCTGTTTAGAGTGACGTCCGTCATGTGTTCTAACTTGATTATGTCAACGTCTGACCTTGGTAGAAGAGGAAGTTGGTCATCTATTATCATTTGTAAGAATCTGGGGTACATAAGATACGCATTGTCCCCTTTAAGATAGATGTTTTCCTTAAGGTGCGTGAACACCATCTCAGAAAAGTTGAACGGAATGTTCAACACCAGTGCAACGAATGCACTCTGTATTGTTTCGCGCATATCATCAAATCCGCCACGACGGGAACCGAGGCAATGCAGAAGAACATGTCCTAGATACTTGTACTGCGGACAGAGGTTCGCTTTGTTTAAAACTCCCTCGGTGACATTCCCGTCGTACTTTATCCTCATGAAGCATCCTCGGACCAGATATTTATCCAGTGTCACTGGATCTTCAGGATGATCACCAAATTGACACAATCGACGAATGTGAGCTGCCGATACAACCACATCTTGACCTGCGATCTTCCCTCGTATGACCGGTGGAGATACCTCGCAGTCAATCTCGGCGGAGGCCCAGAACTCCCTTTGGTGCGACATATATGGAGTGCGGAGATGGGATATAGCATGAGCAATCCTGGATCTGGATAGAAACTCGATCATGCTGACAAACGGATGTGCATTCTTTGATGTCGGAATCATGTACGCACATATGTTGCTTTTTATGGAAGCCTTAAGAACAACTGGAGCTCTGTGCGCCATAACGATCAGTCTGCAAACACAAAAACATGAAGCACCTCAGATCAATACAAGCAAGATTTTGGAAATATGAACTTTTGGACCATTTTTCCCTTGGTACGAATGAATCATTCTGCCTATTCATTCGTGCGAATGAGTGTTCATTCGTGTGAATGAGCATTCATTCGTGTGAATGAGGGTTCATTCGTACGAATGAACATGAAGAGTATGTCCATTCGTGTGACAGACGGTTCGCGATCCAACTTGTCCAAAAATCAACCAACACTTGAAAAGATTTGCCGAAAAAGACACCAACACACTCGACTATGGTTTTCAACCAATATTTAGCATTTTAATTGGTTTATTAAGTCAGTTTTTTACGTTTTTAGTTTGTTTTTCGGTTTTGAACCCTAAATCTAATCGAACATCCACGAATCGGTATACAATCGATGAATACTTGTGGGGTTATACCTGTAAAAAGAAATCGAATGATTAGATTACAGATTTGACAGAGTTTTGTTCAAATTCAGATTTTGATGAAACAGACGTGTGAATGCTTTCTGTTTTGTGCGAATGATTCTGCATATGCGAATGAATGGCCTATTTATAGGATGGCCTGGTTCATTCGTACGAATGGCCATTGTAGGTCCTGAACAGATCCGAAAACACAAATCTGTGGAGAAATCTTCAAACAGTCCGGATCAAGAGGCGGAATCTCTGGATCCGGTATCACTCTCGAATCAGAAATGGTAGAGACGGGTGCGGGAATCACATACACGAACAGAAACATATGAAAATGAAAAGAACAGATAATTGAAAGCATAAAACGTATGATTCTTTGATTGATATGAAAATTAAAAGCTCGATCATACACTAACAATTAGTCTCACCCCAGGGTGAGCTCCCCCTGGGGTGGTGATTCCCTCTACAGACACACACACACTCCTAGGGCATAATCTGCTATATATAGGAGGCCAAGCACATGCGCCTTGTTTTCCAGGCCACCGCCCAATGGGCCTGAAAAACAGATATCGAAACTACCTAGTTTCGATTGAACAAATGTTCAACTGAAACTAGTAGTTTCGATTGAACAAAAGTTTAACCGAAACTAGTAGTTTCGATACTGTAATTTCGATTGACAGCATCAGTCTCAAAATTATACCCAACAGCCATCCATTCGTATGCGTGTGTCCTTCAGTAGTACGAATGGGTATGCATTCGTACTAATGAACCCTTCATTCGTACGGATGGATGTTCATTCATACTAATGAACCTTCATTCGTACGAATGGGCCATTCTGGTCAGTTCATTCGTGTGAATGACCTATTCTCATCATCCATTCGTACGAGTGAGCCATTTTGCTCATCCATTCGTACGAATGGGACAATCCCCTTATGCAAATTAAACTTTTCAAGTTAAATGGGGTATCCGACCACATTGGTTTTAACAAAAATTTAATTATGAAGTAATTTACATTTAATTATGAAGTGAGGGATCAATTATGAAGTTTTGGAATAGTTTATGAAGTAAAGGAACGATTTGATCAATCAGGAAGTCAAGCGGTTTTCAAATTTTGATTTTCTGACAGTCGTTCGAGTCTTATCAGATAATCTAAAATTCAGGAAAAGTAAAATCTTTTTGGATTTTTGAATATGTAATGCTGAAAATAATATCAACAAGATATATACACGCATGTCTTAGTAAGAATGATCCTTATGAGAAATCATACAGACTTAATGACTAATGATCTGAGACATTTTGAATTTTGTAGATACAACTATACAATGGTATTTACACATCTTTTTGTGAGAAAGATCCGAACGTGGGATCAGTACTAAGCTCATAGCAATCAGCAACATTGCAAATTATCTGAGCTTTAAGTACACTTAGTCAAAATGCGATCATTGATATGTTTGTCCATCTTAAACCTATGCAGACCTCTTCTCAACACTTACAAGATGATCTTGAAGGATTGAGTCCATTGTCTGTGTGTCCCACACTAGTTAAGAATTGACTTGAATTACTTTTCAAAACATGTTAATGTTTCAAATCAGCACAACTTACTTAACCAGCCATCATAAGTTCATGAGATCTCAGTTATTCCCTGTTACTTCTTTACTAAACATGTTAATGTTTCAAATCAGCACAACTTACTTAACAGCCTCAACAGAGTCTGGCATAGCCACCACTTTACCGACAGTTAATGCCTGGGCAAACGCCATCCGACAATTATGAGGGATGCTTTTAACAATCGTGATAGGAAGAGAGAAGACGCGTTCAAGGAGAACCCCGTCCACAACCACCCCTCCCAAAGGAACAACTTCCCTCCCAACATTCGGCTTAGGAATCCCCACTATAAATTCCTCTACATCTCCCGCAACCCTTTTGAAACGGGCTATCCCATCCACATGGTGGCATGCCCGACTGAGAGCATGAAGGCACATACACACCCCACACAGTCACTGGCCCGAGACCTTTAAAGCCTCACCAACCGAAACAAACAAATCATAATCCGTGGAGACCGCTTCCCGCAAGGTCCCTTTCCGATCGTCCGATGACAAATGGAGCCGCTTTATATGTGCAACCAACCGAGGAAACCCCTTGGATCCCGACGTTCCATTCGGGCAGCAATGGAAACCTTTAAATGGACACAACCAAACACCTACCTCCAATGGAGGAACCACCCTGTCATCCCGAATCTCAGACATAATAACAGCTCCAGACAAAACCCCGAGCTATGAAACAAAACCAAAATCAGACCACAAACCTCAAAAACACTCACTAGCAAGGTAAATATAAACCTTATCACCAAACTACCACCCTAACCCGAACTGGTTTAACTTTAACGGTTAAAAATATTTGGACTGTTAAATTGGGTTTTGTCTCTGGTAAATGGGCTGAGAAGCTAAATTCTGCAATTGGATTGGATCCGAAATGTCCTTTCATTAATTTCAAGATCCCTCCATCTTATTTGTTAATTTAAAATGATAAAGTAGGCTTTATGAACACTCAAAAACCAAAAATAATTGGGTATATCCATTATAATAATAGATGTTTAAGCTATTATGTAAACATGCCCCTTTAAAGCTATTACATCATTGGACGAAAGAACACAAAGCGGATCCTGATCCGCAGACTTACCACGTCTAAAAACCGTAGGATCAATATTCAATCCAACGCCTCACCTTATTCGCTCAAAACCACCCCAAACCCTCGCATTATTTCAAAACTTCCCGCTCATCTAAATCTCTCACCTATAAATACCACCATCAATCCATCATAAACATTCATCAAAATCCAAATCCTCTGCTTCTCATATTTAATCCCTAAAATTCAATCCCATCCAAATGGCCCGTACCAAGCAAACCGCCAGGAAATCCACCGGCGGAAAGGCTCCAAGAAAGCAACTCGCCACCAAGGCTGCTCGCAAGTCCGCTCCGGCCACCGGCGGCGTGAAGAAGCCACACAGATTCCGTCCCGGAACCGTCGCCTTGAGAGAAATCAGAAAGTACCAGAAGAGCACTGAGCTGTTGATCAGGAAGCTTCCTTTCCAGAGACTAGTTAGAGAAATCGCACAGGATTTCAAAACAGATCTCCGATTCCAGAGCTCCGCCGTTGCTGCTCTACAGGAAGCATCTGAAGCTTACTTGGTTGGACTGTTTGAAGACACTAACCTATGTGCGATTCATGCCAAGAGAGTCACCATCATGCCCAAGGATATGCAACTTGCTCGCAGAATCCGTGGTGAAAGAGCTTAAGAAGATTGTGTTTGTTTCTTTGCTTGATTTTCACTTCTTGCAAAATATGGTAGATCTAGTTTTGTGGTCTGATTTCTCTGTTTAGATGTTTTTTGTTGTTCAATCTATGTTCTTATCAATAGAAACCCTAATTATTATCAGTTAAAGTTTAATTTTAAAATTATGACTTATGGTTAAAACTGAATTTTTTATTTTGAGATTTTGTGTGGAAACCAATTTCAGGTTGGTTTAAAGGTGGTTTTTTTTTACATTTTTGTTCCAACTGAGACTTGAATCTATGACATTTCATTTTGAAAGGTCCTACCCAAAACTTTTACAATATGAACACCAACTTTTGTACCACCATGTTGATCTGTAACGCTTCTAGCCGGTTGCACAATCATTTAAAAGTTACATTGGCTTAAATGTATAAACATTCAATGGACAAAATGTGTTCATTGTAGCTGCAACCCCTTGCTGGCTTAGTGGGTGTCAGCCAATGACGGATCTAGGAATTTTTTTTAGAAGGTTTATTGTTTTTAGATGTTTTCATTTCATAGGATTGGACATAAAAAAATTTGGTTCTGTTTGATTGTTTGGGTCGGGTAAGGTTTATCATACACATGTATCATTAGGGATGTCTCTGATATTTTGGATGTCTTGTGTGACTATGAAATATAATGGATTTAAAGACTAGGACGTAAAGTGTTAAAATATCAAAAATCAGGGATCAAATGTGTAAATATGAATGAAACCTTATGTTTGCCCCTAAAATTAAAATTACTTAACTAATGGATGCAATTAATAAATAAAAGAATATATTATATATATAAATAAATAAAATAGTTAAATTTTAAATTGATAAGAGTTGAACAACTTCCGATTTATGGTACTGGATTTCCAAAGTTTCCTTAAATTATTTTAATATTTTATCATATTAAAATCTATTTTAAAAAGTTGATTGAGCCTTCTTTTACTAATTTAACATTAACACTGATAAATTTATTTATTCTCTATTTTAGTCATTTAGGGTTACACTTACCCATTCCCTCTTCAGCCGCTCTCCCAGCCACTGCCTTCATTTAGTCTGCCGTTTCTTTCGCCGGAAACAAGGTGAAACATGTCTCGATCTTCATCTTCTTCTCTTAAAATCTGATCTTGATTACTTTTCAATCTTTTTAAGGGGTTCACCCTAGTTTTTTGAAGGGGTTCACACTAGTTTTTCTTTATAGGTTTCTACTACAATTTCGAAACACGGGGGGTCCGGTGAACCCCCTCGTCACTACATAGATCCGCCACTGGTGTCGGCTAAGGAGGACTGCATGATTGGCAGATTTGCTTGCTAGTAGGTTTTCGGCTTGCTGTGTGTCGGCTTTAAGTTTGACGGGTTGGGTAACATGGTACGTTTGGATTGGCCCGTTTGTAAAAAAATTGGGTAAACATGTTTACTTTGTTGATTTTCATAGAAAAGAAACTCGGTTTAGTTCGATTCCACCACCGGTGAACAACCCATAAACAAAATATGTTTCAAAATTCAGTTAGACTATCCATAATACCTGGGTGAGGGTGGTGGATTTTTTGTTTCACATAGGCGCCATGTAGACATTGCCTTCCTTTACCCTCACCTAGGTGCGTAATGATAGGGTGAGGGTGACCAACTTTGTATTGTGTGTGAGAGAGGGCTCTTTTTCACCAAACCTTGGGTATAAACAAAAATGGTTATTTAACATACCCCGTAAATTCAACAAAATTCAGTTAGATCCTGGCATGCAATACATTCTCATCTTATACACAAACTAGAAAAATCAGTTGAATATGTTAAAACTAATCAGCGTGTATCATTGTAAATCGTATCAAATATAACAAACATTATGTACATATACATTGTTACAAAAAGTTAACAATACAAACTTATACCCAATTATTTGGAAGTGAAAAGTTGTGAAACCGGAACGAATCTTCTCCTGCAGTGTCTCTAACGAGTCTCAACTCTGGTTCATCGTTTGGTGAGCCGGAACCGAATGGAACCACTTGATGTGTACTTGCAGTTTGTGCGGTTTGAGTCTCTTGAGGTAGATGTAATGCCGCTGGTGCGTTGGTTTGGGTCCGGAGGTTAGCATTGCCTAACATAGCCACTTCTTGGTCCCAAGCAAACACATGGAGTGAAATGGGAACCTTGGCATGTCTATGTAGAGAGAGTTTTTGGCTAAGGGAAACGGTGTCGTAGCATCTTATGGCTCCTTCCGGTGAAACCATCCATGGAAGTACTTTTTGGTTTGATATCCTTGAGATTATTAGTTGTTTTCTTGCTCTTTTAGCTTCGATGTAGAGACTGCTGAGACCTGAACGTGTTGAAGGCGAGTCTTCGTTTTGGTCAATAATCGAAGATACATGAATGAATCCCTGTGCAAATGATCATATTTGTGTTAAAAACTGAGACCAGAACGTGTTAAAAACTCTGTAGAATATTATGTAAACTATAATTTTCGTCTCTGAGGTTTAAACAAAACATCAGGTTTCGTCCACCTGTAACACATTTAATTCTTGACGTTTGATGTTTTAACTCTTTGTGTTCCGTTAACTTTTATGTTAGTTTTGTTATGAAATTACTGATATACCCTCTTCTTTTTCATCAGGGTATATCAGTAATTTCACTAAAAAACTAACAGAAAAGTTAACAGAGTTAAGGACCAGGGACGCAAAGTGTTAAAACATCAAACACCGGGGATCAAATGTGTTACAGGTGGACGAAACCTGATGTTTTGTTCAAACCTCAGGAGCGAAAACTGCAGTTTACTCTATACTATTTATAGAAGTATTGACGTATGTTGAGAATAATTACAATATACACTAACTAATATATAATGGGACTAACCTCTTGGGTTCGACCTATGGCGAATCCAAGCTTTTCATCTCCCTCTTTGATTTTGATTTCAACCGCGACCTCTCCTCCAATAGGAGCATACCAAAGGCGAACGGCTCTCACGACACCAATGTCAACGCCATGGTAATCTTCAAAACCGTATAGGCTCACATTTGCAAGATTCATCAAGTCTGACAGAGAACCCGCGTTTACAGTTGAAGAAGCTGTTTCCCCAGAAATCTGTCACAATCATCAAAATGTAACCATGACTAGTATCAATCATATCAATTCTAAAAATATGATTTTGATTATGATAAATGATGATACCTTGGTAAGTAAGGATTCAGTTTGGATGTTCATGAAAAGTATAGGGACCCCAGAAGCCTGAGAGGCGGTATGCCACGCGTTTGCTCGTGAAAGCGTGTCCTCCAAGTCGTTATATCGATACGCAACCGCTTCAGAGGCTTTTGGAAGAAAAAGGATGGATAGAAAGCAGCTTGAATTGGGAATGGAAAGCAGTTCTTGCATTTTCTTGTGCCATGGGTATGCAACATATCCATCATGGAGTTTTGCAGCTGCTAATGCACTCACCATTCTTGAAGTTCTTGACGCTGCATTGTTTTTATGTATTTTACAAAATGTTAGCAAAATAATAGATGAATCACAATCACTATTGTTTCATTTATTTAAACTAGTTGATTTGGGTTGTAATTGTTTGACAAAGTGTCCAACATGTAAAATATAAAAAAGTAGTAAAAAGTGAAACCAGTCAAAAGTGATATACCATATTTAAGTACAAAAATATGTCATTAGAATTGGCCAATATAAATGTTTAGAACCATTAGAATTTGCCAATATAAATGTTTATAAACTATTTAGAAATTTATAAAACTTAATTATAATTTTAAAATTTCATAATCACAACTTACTTTTCTTCGGATCAAACTAACCAAAATAAATGAAATCGGTTTAACCGAATCCGATTAACAGTCCATATCCAAATTTCAAATTTGCTTATTTTACACGTTTACCTGTCTCTCTGTAACTCTATTGTAATCGGTATTTCTTTATAATCAAAAATACATTTATTGAACTGAAACCGAATCGATGAAACCCTAGTTCTATAGGTTAGTTATAGTTGTATGTATTTCAAAATATACTAATTCCTTCAAAATTATAGTTGTTAACTTATTATATACTAGGTTAAAACTCATGTATTACATGTGTTGAATAAATACAACTTATTATAAAACATCAGTTTCTATGAAAATTTATAAATTCTAAAAATGTTATATAACTATTTTTTAAAAATATTTTATAAAAAGAATGAAAAAGTGTTCAAATTAAAAACAATGTTTTATGAAAACACTTATTTTTTTTAAAATAAAAAACGTTTTATAAAAGTAATTATAGAAATAGTTATTATTTAATAGGAGAGAAAGGGAGAGACGGGAAACAAAAGTTATAAAAAAGTAAAGAAAATTGTATAATTATTAGGAGAGAGACGAAAAAAATATGTTAAGAATCCTAAAACCTTTGTTTATTATACACTATAGATTCGTTATTAAAGATTAAAGATTTAAAGGTGTCAAATATGAAAAATAAGAAGAATAATGAATAGTCAACGGTGTAAATAGTCAACGCGAACCTTGCAACGACAAGCAGTCAGCTTCCGTCCGATCAACAAATCCGACGGTGTAATTCGGATCATCAATCGACCGCAACATATACTGCTTCTTCCCACAGGAGCCGCCGTTAGGCACAATACACGCCGTCAACTCAGCAAACTCGTCCGATCCACGCCTGACTCGGACTCGGATCGACGTTTCCTTCGATTTAAACGAACTATGCAAAATCTTCATAACTCCACTCTTCCCGTTCTTAAACGGCGTCGTCATGCTCATGTTCCCGATTTTAATCTCCTCCACAATATCACCGGTCTGCAACATATCGCCGGCCCATTCTTCGGCTTTCGAGCTTCCTTTCAAACATTCAATCGACAAAACGACGGCGTTAGCGAACCGGCTTCTGCTGCTGCTCTCAGATCCGGATTGGCTTCCCCAAGAACTGGATCGATCCATGGGCATATTTTGAATTTTGAATGTGAAAGGTGAAAACTGAAATGATCGGAATTAAAAGGAGATGATCGGCGGCTATATAATTTGATTCGTGAAAAAGGTCAAAAGTGTGATGAGAATTTGAAGGGGATTCACATGTGGAAATTGCATTTTGATTGGCGAATGTTCAACATCCAGTTACATCGGCACCAATGAAGTCAATGTTACATTCATATATGTAACTTTTTTTAAATATCTATATTTTACACCTAACTTTAATCAATTATATACATGTTTAATAATTAACATCTAACCACAACTATATTTTGTGGGTCCGAAGAGACATATTTAAGGTGTATAGGTGTGTTTAATTTAGGTCAACCGATTCGAGTAATCGAGGTTTAAGAGGACTAATTAATTTAGGGTGATTGATTCGGTGTCATTAACATAGCTAAACACAAAAATAAACGTGGTTAAGTATATCGAAGAAACGTATGAAGTTACAACGACTCTATTATGGAGATCAAAACATAGATAGAGATAGTTATATAACGAAACCAATGTTTTTCGGTTGATGTCGGTCTCATTCTTCACGGTACCAACACGTTACCGTTAGTTGATTTATACTAGGACGTCAAGAAAAAAAATAATTAACGAACAAAAGTTATAGAGGAAAATTAGATATGTTGATTTTTATCTACATTTTAATATAGATTTTATTATAAACTAAGCAGTATTTAAATACTATTATGATATATTATATAAAATACAACATAGTTTGTAATAAAATTTATATTGAAATATTGATATAAATAAACTCACTGTAATGACCGATTCAAACTTACATAAAAAGTTACCTGTCAAAAGATGTAAGAACAAATTTTATTTTAGATAAAAAACATAAAAAATTAAAAAAAAACTAATTTGTCGCAAATCCTTCTATCTCAATAGTATTATCAAATAATGCTATAATTATACATTAGTTCTAGATGTTGGATTCTGTCCTTTTAACAATTATTATCGTTTGAATTTCGAATCAAATACGATTTTAAAGTTTAATAAATATATTTTGTTTAGTTATACAAATGTTTTTAAAAACACAATATTAAAACTCATTTTGAAATTTCAAATTAAAAGACTAAAGGAATAGTCATAAAATTTATGATCTAATTCTAGATTAAAATCAGGATGGCGTGACTTTGAGTTTTGACTACTTAAGACGCCATTGAATGATTTTGACGACGATGTTCTTCGAAACATCAATACAATTAAAAATTATTTTAGCAAGACCAAGAACAAATGAAAAGAAAGTGTAAGGGGCTAAGTGCAAAGTTGACTTAAGATGAGGGAGGTGAAGTAAAAACAGAATGTTTAGTTAAAGTTTCTAGAAAAATGATAGTTTAGACGATGAAGTAAAAAATCGACTGTTAAAGAAATTATTTTTCTAAGAGTTGGAAGCTTCAAGGAATTTTATATAAGCACCTAAACTTTAATATTTAATATTTGTTATGAAGAAATTGTACAATGGTTATGTATTCAAGAACATGAAATAAGTGTTTTTTTAATCACATTTTACAATATAATACTAGTAGTTTGTCCTGTGATAAAGCGAGAAACATGTATATTAGAAAATAGGAATTTTTATTTCCAACAGTATTAAACAAAAGATAAAGTCATAACATAAACCGACTAGTATACTCAGTCTTACCAGTTTTCTCAAAAATAATAGGATGAACCGCTAGCTACGGTTTCAGGCAACGACAAACCAAACTGGTAGGCCTGTGTGTGCTAGTCGGACCGGCTGGTTTTAACGGTTTGACAGTTTGATGAGTTGAACCAATTTTTTTAGCTCTCCTTCAAAATCTTTAGACAAAATTAAAAATTTATAAAATAATAAAGATGGTTACCGACTATAATACATACATATAACAGCAAGTTCCAAAAAGAGGATAATTGATACGGTCGGTTCTGTTTACACCACCGGTTTCAAGTTTCAAACTGAATACCGAACTGTTAAACTGTCAAAACTAGATCATATAAATCTCAAACAAGCAAAACCGACAAATTTACTTCAATTTAGACAATTTGATCGGTTCTAATGGTCTATAAACACCATATCCAAAACATAATAATTAATTTAATGTTGAAAAAAGTTACATTTTATGAATATCAAAATTTATTGTAATATTATATTATGAATTATTTGTTTTTTGTTGGACAAAACATTTAATTAAAACCTTCACCATCATTAATAGCATTCAATTCATTTAAATATCTACCCTTTCAAGTAGTTGCCAATCATTTACCATATTCTAAGTCAACGTTTCTCTTACAAAGGGTCAAAACAAAGCCATAGTAATTTTGACCAGAAATCCTGGTAAATATTTCTCAGCAAGTTCTCAACAACTTAACCTTAATAAAAAACAAAATAAAATCTGTTCAAGACCATCTCTTATGTTCCCTGGGCACTCTAGATTTGTTTGACTTTGAACTTGTACCAATTCTACTCTTATAGCCTCCAGAAACAGCCTTTGACTCCTTTGACTTTGACAAATTGACCAAATGTGCTTGTTGATTTAGTGATTTCTCTTTCAGGGGAGTTGTAGGTCGTGACGGTTGTTCACTTGATTTGACCGTAAGCTTTAAGCCATTGGAACGTGTTGGTCTTTGTGTATTCGGATTAGCAGCATTAAGATCTTCCTTGTTCATGTGATTTATCATGGGAACGCGATGTTTCTTTCTGGCAGAGGAATCTGAATCATCGGACGGGCTGGTCGTGCTGTCCATGTCATATACTAGATTGTCTGACATGGCAGGAAGCTTTTGTGAGCTGGAATTTGACTTGGAGGAAGATGGTCTTCTTAGCCTTGTGAGGTGAATTACCTAAAATATGCCAAATAAGAATATAAAGAAGAATTGGTCAATTTGGTAAAAACTAAAAAACTTCTAAGAAATAACAAGAATTTGGACAATTTTAATGATCAAGTGTAAATTTCTAAGAAACAACATACTTATATCCTCTAAAATGTCTAGATTCACTAATTGCATGGTTTGGTAAGAAATTATAAGTTACGTCATTTGGTTAAAACTGTAGTAAGTCAAGAATATTTGTAGCAAAGTGAAACTACATTATGTTTTCCTGCAATTTGCCTCATGAGTACAGCTAGAAAACATCAAATTCGAACTTGTCATAGAAATATAAACCAACCTTCTGTTCAAGAACCATCATGTCTTTCCTAAGCTTTGTGATCAACATGTTTTTCCTACGGATAACATCTTCCAGTTCTGCAATCCTCTATTTTATCGATAGGAAAATACGTTAACAAAACCAAAATACATAGAAATATTAAATTTTTTTATATCATATGATAGATGGGATTGAATTCTACCTTGGAATTATGAGATTCTGCTGAGTTGAGAAAATCAGATAATTCTTTGATTGTGGCATTCTTTTCTTCACATTCCTTCTGGAGTTGGACAATATCATGTTCAACCGGAATATTCCACTACAAAAGATACACAGGTTCATAAGTAATTCACTCCAAAAATATTAATTTTCCAAGAAACTAACAACTGAATGAACAGAAAGCTATGATCCTACTGTGCAGAAGTTTTTACAAACCAGAATCCAAATGGTTCTGTTTTAAAGATTACATGGTTATTTTATTAATGTAAATTCTGTGATCATGTTTAACGCATTTATTCCTAAAAGAAGGGCAAACAATGTTCACGGGTCAACCCAAATCGTTTTGACCCGTACTGAACATGCTAGTACAAGATATAGCTCTACCAATTTATCCAAACCTGAACGTCTACTGAGGAGCTGACACTTGGAGCCCAATCTGACAAATCAGACATGCGGCGTTCTTCTTGTTCATCATCATTAGCCAGTTTAGACTGGACGGTGTTTACATCATCAACGTATTTTCTAGTAACATCCACCTGGATGAATGGATAAGTAATAAGTACATTCATCAACAATTTTGTTAATTAATCAAACAAGTTCAATTCTAACCTCATTTCTTACTTCTTTATATTCTGATGGTAATTGATGATAATTGCAATGCTGGCACCCGCGGCCAGCAAACTCAAAATTATAGGGTGAGATATCGGGTTTATCCTTGAAGTAATTCACCTGTTCACATAAGTTATCAAGTTTCTCCTGCATGCCTAAAAGCACCTGGTCCTGCAAATAGTTTGTGACAAAAAGATGAAATTTTTGATAGCTTGCTTTTAGGGGTGATAAATGGATCGTGTTCATGGGTTGACGGGTGGAACTTGAACGTACACAACCCGCTTAACCAAATATTTTATTTTTTTTGTTGTATATTAGTACTCAAACTATAAAATTACAAACAAAAATACAAATATATACAAAACAATTACGTTTAAAACTATGTTGCCAAAAGCGCACCAAGTGCGTGGCGCAGAAGCGCAGCAGAGCGTATGCGCCTCACCTAAATGGGTGCAGTCTCAGTCACTCAGGTGCATTTTCAGGCCAAATTCAGGCAAAAGACAATCTGAAACAGGCCCTAAACAAGCCTGGAATCAACCTAAAACAGCCTAAATAAGTCTAAAACATGTCTAAACCCCCTAAAAATGATACTTGTATAATATGCGCCTTGCTTAAAAAAACACTCGCTTTTTAAGCACCTTGCGCCTTGAAAACATCTATGTTGTCAAAAGCCCCATTTTATACTATATGCTTTGCTTAAAAAAACACTCGCTCTTTAAGCACCTTGCACCTAGGCTCCGGGCGAGGCCTCGCCTATGCGCCTTGACAGCATAGGACATCATAGGTATAAAATATAACACCTTATCCTTGTTTTTCTTTTATCTTTTAAACTTTGTCATAAAAAAATCAAAAGTTATCATAAAAAACAGTAAAAGCTTTGTGAAGAGAGTTTAGAAGCCATCAAAGCATTCTCAAGTACTGTAATAGGGATAGTTTGGTAATTTTGGAGTTGGTTGTATATGCCTACAAACAAAACTTTCAAACAGCAAGCACCCAGGTAAATTTATAAAAATAAACGGGTCAACATCAACCCATGAACACGTCAGGTAATCCCAAACACGACCTGTTTAGCCGTGCTCGCAAATTCAACCCAAACTGACCGACCCTAACCCGTTTAGGCTGAACCCAAATCCACAAATTTCGTGTCATGTCAGAAATTCACACCTGTCCATGCTACATAACATAATTGACATATATAATACATTGTACAGTAGAAATTTAAACCTTGTGGATGTGTTTTTAATCAACATATGATTACTTGATAAAAAAGAATAAATACTTACTACAGTCTAACAGTCATCGAATCAATAAAAGCATTCAATACGAAATAAAGATAGCACACTTAATCACAAAATGAAAAAAATAACTGAAAAGAATTAAAACTAACCCTGATTTGAACTGATTTTTTCAGTTGAACAATCAATTTATTCTTCTTCGAATTAGCCGCCGAAACTGCAATAACGGCGACAATCAAAATCCGGTGCATGGGACTAAAGAGCTCCCAAGCAACGGCTTCTTCACGGCTTAAGCCGCCGCCGATGGCTTTAGCTGAGCTAGCTTCTTCGGCTCCAACAATCCTACCCTGTAGAGACACCCATGCCAGCTGTTTCGCGGATCGAACGGGTCGGGTCGGAGGGGTGAAGTGGCTGGAGAGGCGGCGCGGTGATGGATGTGGAAATGGGGAAACGGATACCCATGGAGGAGGTGCAAAAGGGGGATGATCGATGTTAATTTCACCGTCTGCCATTTCCACGGCGGTGGGTGGTGGTGGTGGTGGTGGCGGAGGCGGCGGTGGGGACTGATTGAAGGCCGTAGTGAAATTGATTTTGAATTATTTTTCGCAACGGAGATGTTTGGATTTTAAAACTTAGGTCAGGGAGGGAATGAGTTGGATATTGGATGGGTGTGATGGTGATTGGTGACACGTGTAAGGTTGTTTGGGGTTTGTATTCTTGCTAGCCGTTGGGATTCTCAAGGTTTAAATTTTGAAGCACTTTTTTATTATTATTTTTTTTCTCACGTGTAAGGTTTTTTGGGTGTTGATTGAACCCCTAATTTCCACTGGTTTTCCGTCTTTAATCATTTTGAAAGTCACATATCAAAAAACATTAGGTGCGTTTTACTTAATCTCGTTGGTTAAGTAGGGTATTACCAAAGTAAAGTGAGTTTTTGGTAATGGGTTCTCGTCATTAAAAAAAAAGATTAAGTTCGCATTGTTCTCTAATCCCGGTAGGGTCATCGATAGATCATATTTATAGCTTCTATGTAATCATAGTAGAGATCACTAACTTTATCTCCAATGAATGTTGAGATCACCTTTACAACTTCTACTTAATCTTGGTATACATGGCTAAGGGTGAAGGGGGCACCCTCGGGTATGGGAACCCGCATGGGTACACCGCCGCCGACCAAGTAACCGAATGAGAAACTTGTGTTTTGCGGGTATATGTACCCGAAGCATTTTGTTGAATGTAGCCGTTGGTCAAACGGCTTTATAGCCGTTGGCTATATTAAATTAAAAAAAAAACTTTTTTTCCCTATATATACATTACAACTATACAATAATTTTCATACCAAAAAAATTTCGGATGTCAAAACGTTTGTTTTTAAAAATTATTGCGGATATAGAATCAAAATTTGAATGGTTCCAACAGGGCTTAGACGGGAGGATGAAAAAGAGTTTCGTGGCGTTACAAAAATGCACATCTGCTGTCAAACAACTCGCAACCGGTAATCCTCCTGACGAATACGATGAGTATTTAAATATGGCTTGTAGGACCTCACGTGAATGCCTAGAATATTTTTGTAATGCCATAGTTATACTGTATGGCTTGTAGGACCTTCCGGAGTTGCACAATGCGAGTACACATTTTAGGCTACGATTTGATCTTGTGGAACATGTTGATAGCACGATGCATTTGGATGATCTAGTTATAGACGAATAATAGATTGAATTTATGTTATTTTATTTTTATTCTATGTAATTTTTTGTATTTCTTGTTATTTTTACTTTATTGAATAAATAAAATGTGTTTTATTTATTAGTTTTAATTTAAAAATAAATAAAAAATGAGTATTAGGGTTGTGCTCCCTTCACTTTAGGGTATTAGGGTAGGAAAATATAAAAGTAAGGTGATACAACCTCATTGGTTAGTTTTGTTAAGCTTGTTTTTTTGGTGAGGGTGTCCCCTTCACCCTAATCTCCTCTCTAGATAAAAATATATCACCTTTGGAACTTTTCGTTAATCTTGGTAGGTGTAGAACCTATCGGGTCAATATATTACTTTCAAATTCTTGCCCACTTTAAAAAAAAAGGTTGGTTGTTAAGAAAATATTTCTTGATAAGTTCTTATTGCTTGTAAGAATACAAAGATTTATAGTGGCTTAACGGAGGAAAAATAATTCATATTATCTTATCTTTAGCCTTTTTCAAGAGTTTGCGTTCATTAAGAACTTCTCTCTAAGTAAGTAAAGACCGACTTTACAACTTTGCAGTAATAAATCAGTGATCACCTTTTCTCGTCCCGCTAACTTGCAAGTGATTACGAATCTTATCTAGTTAATCTTTGGTAGCGATCACCACTCTAGTTTCCATCTAGTCAAGATAAAGACCAAAGGTGAAAGGACATGTGGCTTATCGGTATCAAAGTGTGTAAGAAAGGTGTCACTCTCAAAGTGGTTGAGGGTTCCCATGATAAAAAAGAAGAAGAATAGATTTAAGAGTATGATTAGAGGGTGTACGAGTCAACTTTTCAAAAGCAAATCTAGTCAAGATAAAGATCGTTTATTACAAGTTTCGTAATGTTGGTACGGGCAACCACTCTTAAGTGTGCTCAAAAGATTTTTTTTTTACTTCTTCTCTTGCTAATTTATGATATTTGTTATATTCAGTGTTTTAAAAACCGGTTCAAACCGGTCGGTAGTACCGGTTGAACCGGATCTCGGTCACTAGCCCGGTAAGTTTGAGCCCGATAATTGTAAGAACATTTGTAACTTGAACCGTCGGTATTACCGGTAGTATCGAGTTAGATCGTTGTACCGTTTTAAGCAAAAGTAAAATTTTAGGTTTAAACAAAAAAAAATAAGTTTTTGCGTCCTGATTAAAAACTTTTAGTATATTATGATTATTGGTAACTAAAACTTCTTATTTATGTAGTATTGTAGGAAAGAAAAATAGTTATGCTCTTGTTCATGAGGATGACGATGATAGTGAATTTCATATTTTAAACGATCGTGAACTTGACTTATTCAACATTCCAATGACATAAAACCATTGTACACTTTTATTTAAAAAAAATACTTTGTTGAAAAATTGAGTGATTTTGGATTATTTTTGATATTTTAAAATATATACGAGTGATCGTGAAAAGCTCGAGCCAGCTCGTGGCGCTAGTAATTAAAAAAATAAATGATTTTTTTTTATTTTGTATTTTTTTGATATTTTAAAATATTCATGAAATATATAAAACAATATTAGAACTAATAAATACTAAACAAAATAGTATTAAGGTTATAAACAAAAAAAAATATATTATTTTGATTTTTTTTTTAAATTTCAAGAGAGACAACTAGGCACATTCAAAATATTATATGTATTATTATTTTTTATCAACTCCTTTATATGTTATTTATTATAATAGTTATTATTAATAATCTTATTTTAAATGAGCAAGCCAACGAGTCAGTTATCGAGCGAGCCACGAGTCGCCTACCCTGGCTTGGGCTTGACTCGTTTACAAATCAAGCCGTCTCGTTTTTCAACCGATCTTTATGCAAGCCGCGAGCTTTTTAAACCACAAAATATATGTTTTCAAAAGTTTAAACCATTTAACTTTACGTACCGTTGGTCATTTGATGCAATTATAGCCCAAGACTTCTTATAACAAAAAAAAGGTATGTGGTCAAGTCAGGGGGTTTACCCAGTTTGGGGATTCCTCCTGTGGTAGGTTGCCTTGGATATTTTAGTTGTTTGCTTCAGAGAAACTCAATTATCCTATGATATCTAGGTGTTGCCGTTAAAAAAAATTAACTTTATGTTTAATCAATTTAAATATAAACTAACCTAAAATCTATACTATATAATAAATAAAGGTTTTTACATGACATGTGCCGCCTTCATATTCATTCTCATAATTTTTTTCCCGCATCTCTCTCTTATTAAATATGTTTCTATATTTTAATAATCTATGTTTTAATGATAATATATATCTTTAAAAAATACTAATTATACTAATAAAACATATTTATTTTAAATTATCCCTTACTATAAGAAACTTTGAAATATAATTATGTAATTTTTATTTTGAATCAAATAGTAATGAAAGTCAAATTGAACTAAATAGTAATTAACGTAATTTCGAAACCCAATTATATATTAATTTTACATATTTTGAATTTTGTTTTCTATCTTTCGTATATGTAATACATTTTTATAATGTAAAATATATACATAAAAGTTAAAAATTTTATGTATTGATATTTTTCATCCCGTGTCTAAGCTAGGATATTCATATATGTGAAGTTTAGCATATGGAAAGTTCGTTGCCCACTTTCTTTGCTTAGAATTGCACATTCTATTAATCAAGTTTATCTTTAAGAAAATGTTGTTTATACAACACTCTAGACTTTAAAAAATAAAAAATGCTACGTTTACACTTTACACCAACTTTTGACATTTTTAATAACATAATCCCTTGTTTAAAGCGGAAAATCAAACCTAATGAGATATGAATCAATAATTAGTAAAGATAGACGTGTCCTAACTTCAACAACTAAGACATGTGGCTAAGAGAGCACCACCTCATAAGAATATCATCTCATAGTTGAGACATGGTCCAAATAATCCACAACTTAAAAGAGCATTTTTAACGAGTGGTTTAAGGTGATTGTGAGTAGAGAAGAAGGAAAATGTTACTGTTCATCTGTATATCTGTGAAAAGACTGTTTACCTGTATAAATTTTTTAATATTTTTTGAAAATGGTAGTGAGCGGAGACAGAGAAAAGGTAATGATAAACGTATAAAAAAATATTATTTAATTAAAAAAAACAAAAAATTTAGTTTAATTATAAGAATAACGAACTGGTGGGAATGCTCTAACACGCACATCTCAGATTTAAACGTCTCATCTTTGTCTCACATATTGTATAATTAAAGTTTGTAACATAATGTGTAATATTGTCACACAATACAAGCATCGTGATACATATAAAATGACACAACAGATCTCAAATCAAATCTCCGATCCCATTTTGTATGTCTCGTCTTTGTCTCACATACACCGTAGGACTATACTGTATAACATGGTGTGTAGAATATTATGTTATATAATACAACCATACAATATATGTGACACATACAAAATGACAATATCAAATCTCCGTCCCACTATGTACACGTCTCGTCTTTGTCTCATATGCATTGTAAGATTGTAGTGTATAACATAGTATGTGATATTATGTCAAATAGTACAAGCCTACAATGCATGTGAGACACACAAAATGAGACTGTAGAACGTTTTACAACAATATTCACTTTTCGTTTTCAAAACATATATGTAACATTAACAAAAACACCCACACTTGTCAACAAATTTGATTGGTTAATTGTATCACATTATCAAGATAACATAATACAATTATGGTAATTAAGGATATAGTTACAACAACAATAGAGTTTTCTTATTCCCAGATTTATATACACCAATACAGGTGCGTAGTAGTATTATTTCTAATTACCTGATAATAATCATCATTTACAGAAGCAAAACATTACCTATGCATAAACTTGTGTTACTGCTTCTGTTTATGTGGGCATGTACATTTTGCATGATGGTCTGAAAGTGTCTGAAAAATGTTTAAATAATAAAACATAATTAGTGATTTTTGCAAATTAGTGAATTAGTTATGCTTGTTTTCTTGTTCATGTCATACCTCAGCTTCTTTCTGAAGCTCTTTTATATAGTCAACAGCCAAATCCAACATGTCTGCTGTGTTTGTTTGCTGCAAGTATCGAATTTTAAAGCCTTAATTATGGGCTTAATAATAATAACAATAATATTAAAATTAAGTTTTTTGACAACATTAATCTTACCTTGTGGATATTTGGGACAAGATCTTGTAGCTTTCTCATTCTTTCACTTATTCGGGTTCGTCTTACCTGATATTATCCAAAAAGAAGTATTTACTTATTGACAACATATCCTTAACAAGAAGCATTTCATAAATTTTATGAAAGAATAGATGTTCACGAAAAGGTGGCAATTTCGACCCGTTTGAGTTATCCTTTAGTGTTAAAAAACGAGATAAAATGGGGTAAATGGGTTGACCCACCAACCCGTTTCGGTAACCATGTTACAGGTTACATGGACTAAGGACATCTGGGTTAGGGTTGAAATTTTTGACACGATTAATTAAAATGTATCGTGTTTGGACTTCAGGTTACATGATACCAACCTACCAACCTAAACTCAACATGAAATGCCACCCCTATTTAAAATATACATAAAACCTCCCAAATAATTTTATTCCAAAAATTACATTTTTTGTTGTAATAATATAATCATATTTAACGCAATAAAAATTGATAAAACTCGAGAAACGACGTGAAAAAAATGTTTGCACCTCAGCCCAACCTGGCCCATTTTGATCTGAACTAAAGTTTACTCATTTTGACATAAACCCATTTTGAACAGTTTATCCCATCGACCCAACCTGCCAAATATGCAAGAATATTTACCCTCTCGGCTATGCTTCTTGGGTGAGTCGCGCAACCCCTCTTTGCTCTGCTCCTTAAAGGCACAGAATCTTGGAATTGCATCAACTTATCCAATTCAGCAGTACTTGCAGGCAAACTCAAGTGATGAACAAGCGTAGTAGGAGCACGAATTCTCCCCACATCATTATGCTAAGCAAGAAAATTAATGATCAGATTAGAAAATGATTAAAAGTTAAACAAACTCACCAAACATACAACTATTAGTACCTGATTATCAGATGAATTTAGACTTGATAGCTTATTTTGATCACTTTCCTCAAACTCTTTCAAGAAACTATCAGATAAAATCTCTGAATCATCCCAAGAACTTGAACCAAAACCTCCATCATTACAGGTGCTTTTCATTTCCATAACTTTAGCCTCATTTTCAGGGATTCGAGGCAGCATCCCAGAAGATAATTGTGAACCAGACGAAAACCCGACTTCATTTTTCAATCTCTTTGCTGATGTCAGCACTGAATTTGGAACATTACCCTTACCACCTCTAAAATCATCCATCGATCTCATCAAAGGAAAACCTATGAGTAATCCATTCAAACTTTTAATAAAATTCGTGTAAAGTGTAAACTGTTCGTCAAGAACAAACAAGTGGCAAATTGAGTCTACTGAAGGACAAATTTATATATAAAAAACACAAGTTGCAGTAATAAACATAGCAAATCAAAAAATGATATGATAAACCATCTCCAAGATAATTACTTTTGTTGAAAAGTTGTGAACATGTAAGCATCAGCATCATGCTAATTGTTTTAAAGTACATGTACAACATAGATATCAACAAGTTTTGCTTTTTTTCATAAATTTTACCAGTTTAGGGTTCTATGATTCTGTCAAAGTACTACTGATACCAATTAAGACACTCATAATTAATTGCCCTACTACCCAAAATAGTAAAATAAAAATAAAAAAAAATAAAAAAACTGCTGAACTACAATTCATATGCATTTATTATTGTAAATAGAACATAGAGAGAGAGTACCATGGTCCATATCAAGGTGAGCGAGAAATCCGGCCGGCGAGCTATTCTGCCGGAGGAGATTGGCGGGAAGATCCATTTCATCGATTGTGGAGCTACAGGTTGAAACATGCTGGTTGTTATGATCCGTTTGAGATTGAAATTGATTTTGATTTTGATAAATCATCTGTTGCTGTTGTTGTTGGTGGTGGTGCTGTGATTCCGAATAAATCCCCTCTTGTTCCTGCTTTACAGAACTCATAAACTGCGGTTCAAATCCCCCAATTTGATTCAGAATCTGTTGAGATGTTGAATATGAATCACCATCTCCACCACCGCCGCCGCCGCCGCCGCCACTGGCACCACCACCGGCTCCGGAACCGGCAGCAGCGGCGGGGGAGGACGTGAATCTCATCAAAATCTGCTCCGTTTCGGCATTCGAAACCCTAGAATTGAAGAACGAGTCGCTATCGTCGTCTCCGTATACACCGCTGTTAATCAAACTGGAGAAATACGAACTCGGTGCGGATCGGTACCGAGTCAAACCGGAGCTGACGATTTGTTGCGGCGGCTGGTGGTGGTTATGGTGGTGGTAGTAGTGGTGTTGTTGACGGTAGAGATCCGAATCCATTAGAACCCTAGAAACAGTAAATCTGAACCAAATCTTCGTAAATTTGTTGACAGAAGAAGCAGAACAAAGCCCTAATTTGACTTTAATGATTTATAGTGAAGTACACTCGAAGTCTAGCTGTCGATTGGATAAAGAAATAGAAAAAGAAAAGCTAAAAATAGCATAAGATGATGTTGAGTGGCGGATTACAATAATAATGGTGTGGGAAACGAAGAAGAAGAAGAAGATGCAGCAAATGAAATAAAGAATGGAGGTTTTACATTTTGTTTTAATTGACATTTCTCACCTGTCAATGGCTGCTAACCTTATTTTACGCTTCAACCATATCCCATTCAAGTTATCAAAATCAAACTTTAATAAAACTAGTTTTTTCCCCCGCAATTCACGGCGGAAGTTTGGTCGTTTTTTCTCAAGTAATGCAGATCGTCAAAAACCATAGAAGCGTATACCGATACTCGTTCTGATTTGGCTCATCGAAAGCATAAAAGTCAATACCAATATCGGCTCCGATAATACCAATACCGACAACGGTGTTATTTGCTACTATAGCCTACGATATAAAATAAAAACTCTTCGTTTAAAAAAAACCAATACAAATACCGGCTCTGATAATACCAATATCAGCACACAAAAAAACATGAGAGAGCCTCGTTATAAATAAGAAACACAGAAAAAAAACATGTCATGACAATATACACAGAAATCATGAAAAAACTTTGTCTTTATAAAAATGAGCATAAAAATAATATGAAAACCAATCCACAAAAAATAAAAATACAGAACCGTGGAAAACCATGGCTTATTCAAATTTGCCATTTAAAAAATAGCTTATCAGGAACAATATATTTGAACATAGAAAAAAGAGTTAAAGTCGTAAAAATAAGTGTTAACAAATATGAAATCATTTTTTTCAAAGTAAAAATATATCATGTTTAACTCGACTCGGTTTAAATAAAATTACATTGAAACATAGACATGTTTGATTTTAAATAAAATTTAAAATTATAACATTACAAAGATGTATGTTATAATAATAATCGTAGTATTAATGTATTTGTTTATATATATGGGGGATCAAATAAAAAGTAGGTTTCGCTAAAAAAAATTTAAGAAACGACCAAAACGCTTAGAAACGATATCAGAAAAACTCCGATTGAGCTCATTTCAGCGGCGTTGGAACCATCTCGTCGAACTCTACCATCTTAGCTTTTAGGGTTTAGCTTTTAAGGTTTAAATTTTACGTTTGAATCTTAGGGTTTTAGCCTTAGGGTTTAGCTTTTAGGGTTTATATTTTATGATTTAGGTTTTTTTTGGGGTTTAGGTTTTTAAGGGTGGGTTTAGGTTTTTTTTTTCGGGGGGGGGGGGGGGGGTGGTGGGTTTAGGTTTTTGAGGGCTGGGGTTGGAGGGGGTTTAGGTTTTTGGGGGTGCGGGTGGAAAGGGGTTTAGGTTTTTGGGTCCGGATTAGAGTTTGATGAGACGGTTCCAACGCCGCTGAAATGAGCTCAATCGAAGTTCGTTTGACCCACTTCTTAACGTTTTTTAACGAAAAACCACTTATTAATGAAAACTTAGAAATATATATAAGCTTGTATTTTTAAGATCCCTCAAAAAAATGGTCCCGTCAAATCGACACAGGCCGGCCAGTTTGAAATATCTAATCACAGCCGGTTTAGCTTAAAGAAAAAAGTTCGCTTAAACAGTTTGGTTCACGGTTGAAAATTCAATCCTATAACATATACTATATAATAAAGAAAAATCATAGGGGACACGTGTCACTATCTGTTTACTTCTCATCTTTATTTTTTCGCTTCTCTCCTATTAAATATTAATTTTTTTATTTCTCTCTCCTATTAAATATTAATTTTTTTTGTTTCTCTCTCCTATTAAATAATAATATCAAATAATAATCTTTATATTAATAAATAAAATTATATGGACACGTGTCACTTTCTGGTTTATTTGTATCATTTCCCCCCCTCTCTATCACATATTGAATAATAATATTAAAAGAAATTATTTTTAGATTTTTAATATAAATCTAATTACGGATACTTATTATTTAATTTAAATACTTCAACCGATATAATATACCGGTTTATTCAACCAGTGTATTACACGGGTTTTTTAAAATATAAAATTTTTATTAGTAAGTATATAATATTTTATTTATTCAACCCGTATAATACACGAGATTTTAACCTAGTATATAATATAGATATATATATATATATATATATATATTTTATCATGTATATCCCTATCTTTTTAACTAAACTGAGCTTTCCTAAATTCACTCCATGTGTTTTTTAAGAAAACAACAAGCATATTTTTTTGTTTTATTTCAAGTTGTAAGGGATAATTTTATATAATTTTTTTAATAAAATATCTTGATTACCAATGAAAATTAGTTACACTTTTAATTGCAAAATATTACATTTGATAGGAAAAACATTTGTAACAAGTCATAATTGTCCGTAATGATCTTGCATGAAATCATTTTTTTAAAGTAAAAAATGCGGTGATTTTAACATCTATTTGGTGCGTTTGGAAGGCCCGTAATGATCTTGTGTTTAATCACAAGCCGGTGGCTCTTGCTAAGATCGTGGAAGACATCAAGGTGTTGGGGTTTTTATGGGTTTCTAGCCGGGCTAAACAGGTTGGCGTGTCTTGGGACAATTGGAGATCCTTTTCCTTTTAATCATGTTAGTAGGCTGTTGGTTTTTCTCTTTAGCTGGTTGTATTTTGGTCTAGCTCCTTGCTAGTTCGTATTTTCTTTATATATATATATATATATGTATGTTTTGTTGGTCGTTCAAAAAAAAACAAGTCATAATTGTCATTTATTACCATTATATGAACACATGTTCATAAATAACTAATTTATTTAAGTTTTGTTTATAAGTGTTTATATTAACACATGTATTATGTTTATGATGCTGAGACAATGCATCACCCATCTTCATTCTCTCCATGTTTTCTTGATTTTATTTAACGATTTGATTATGTGGTTATAATTAGTTGTTGGTGTCTAACTATGCAAAATATGAGTATATGTATTAAGCGTTCATAGCACGTGTTTATATTGTTATTATCATAATAAGAAGCATTTTATTGCGAATTTACGAGTGACTATATATACACTAAAACTTCATGAAAAATATATGCAATATATAATAGAATTATTAAAAATAAATACTACTACTGATTCATGTCGGCATTCAAAATCAGTAGGCTGAATCTAGTATAAAAGTTAGAAAAGTGGTAAATGAAAACACACAGAATTTTGCAAAGGGATGGAAAATTTGACTTGAGGTGGAGACCTTAGCATTTTTATTTAACTAATTAAATTGAACTTTAAATCACTATTATTTTTTTAAAATATTTGTTTTCATATCTTACTACTTTAATAAATAAAATTTCTTCAAGACACGTGTCACTCTCTGGTTACTTCTCATCTTTATTTTCCAGCCTCTCTCTCCTATTAAATATTAGATTTCTATTTCGCTCTGTTATTAAATAATAATCTAATTACGATAACTTATTATTTAATTATAATTATTTATTATATCATCAATCAAATAAACTTAATATGAACTAACATTTATCAATTAAATTAAAAAAATAATACTCAGTTGAAAAAAAAATGTTTTAAAAACTAACTTAACAGACCTTATAACTGTCACGACAAATTACATTTTTTAAAAACAAATTTTGACAAATGTGTTTGTTAACAAATTACCTTATATTTTATTCAATCAATGTAATATACTGGTTTATTCAACCCATGTATTACACGGGTTTTTAAAAATATAAATTTTTTTAAAAACTAAATATATAACATTTTATTTATTTAACCTGTGTAATACACGGTATTTTAACCTAGTATATTTATAAATAATAATCATTTTACATACTTATATATTAGTGATCAACTAAAAAATAACTCATATATCTTAACAAATCATCTCAATTTTTCTTTTTTCATAGTTATAATTATTTAACAAGTATGTAACAATATATAACCTTTTACTCAAAAAACAATTATAAGAAACATATTCGTCACGGCAAATAGAATGAACCTAAAAATATATTTATTTTTTTATTTTGATAATATTTATATTTTATCATCTGACATAATTTCTTTTCTACCTTTTAAAGCATAGAAGCGATGGAATTTTTCGAAACGGACCTAAATGAAAAATAATATTACATCATTTGACATATTCACGCTACTTATGAGAAATTTATGTTAATATTTAAGCTTAACTCGTTAAAATTTATATAGCATGAGCCCGAGATCAACTCGGTTCGTGACTATTATTTAAAATCAAGCTCGGGTTATAACAGATCCTTGCAAATTGAGATCAGCTCGGCTCGAACTTGTATATGAAACAATTAATAAGATAATTAAACTAAAATTAAGAAACCAAAACGTTAAGAATAGTTTTTAACTAGATTTATGAGAGAAAAAGAGACTAGAAGTTTAAAGTATTTACGGTTGATAAACAGTAATATGAAAGAAAAAAAAAAGGTGAAGAGGTCAACTACGACTGTGATTATATGACGGTACTATTATGATTGCGTCGGCGACGATCAGAATGAGGGTGTTGGTACATTTAGACTGTAGGCTCGCTAAATTATAAGGATATGAATTTAGGACGAAGTTTTGAAAGGGATGAATTTGACTACTTTTACGGTAGACGACATAAGACTAGCATTGAATTGTGTTTGTTTACAAATGTTTGCTTAATCTATTATCTCTCTTTTTTAATTTATTTTTTGGCTCGCTTAGACCCGCGAGCTTAAACAAAATCGAGATATGAAGCTCAGACTCGTTAAATAAATGAGTTTTATATGAGGCTCGGACTCGGGCTTGAGCTTGTTGTGATTATGGAATTGATTATGTAATTACGGTTTCTTGTTACCTAAGTTGTTAACCCTAATTTGTCTCTCTATATATCCGTTTATGTAATTGTAATTTTTGTAGAATCTCATAATAAAAGATACCCTAGTTGCAGCCGTGGACGTATGTCACTTTGGCCGGACCACGCAATTTCCTCATGTCGTTTATTGCTTTCTATTACTTTCGTTTGTTCGTGTTTGTGTGTGATTTTCCGCTACGTATCACCATGCTTCTCCCATCGAAGGCTGGGTCAACAATAATTGACGCAATTTAATTCAAAGCTTAGCAGAATGTCTACCCGTAGGGTCTGGAATAAGACTTATAACTTACAAGGACAACAAGACATGAATTCAAAGTCAGACATGTTCATCTGTCTATATAAACGACTAAGAAAATCCTTTACATAAGATGTGATAGCTTCCTACACCCAAGGCAAATTAGCAATGTTTTTAAAACCGGACCAGCCGGTCGGACCGGGAACCGGGACCTCCACCGGTCCGGTTACATGCTCTGAGACCGTTTGCTGGTTGAACCGGGCGGTTCAAGCGGTTCAGCGGTCGAACCGCGAACCGGTGGTCGAACCGGGTAGTTTAATTTTTATTTTTTTTTAAATTTGTACTATTTTTTAATCTTTTTTACCCTATAGTCCTCCTACTTACTTCTATTTACAATTTTAACTCAATTTGGCTCTTTCCTTTTAACTTATACGCTGCCACAGGTCCTCCAAAACCCTAATCAAAATTAAAATTGAAGATTCAAAATAATTAAAATTCATACAGACCTACAACCCTCGTCCTTGACTCAAAATTGTTTAAATGGTTGTATATGTAGTATTTGGAATTTTTATATTTTTCTATGTATTTTTATGAATATTTATATTATTTATTGCGTCATTCGGTTCTTGAATCCGGTCCGACCAGTGAACCTCTAAAACGTCCGGTTCGTTGTCCGGTCCGGTTCTGAAAACATTGCAAATTAGATTGGAAAGTGCGTATGCGTATTCCCTAAAATAACGCTTAGAATGATCGCATGAGACTTTCTCACACGATGGTCTAACAGTGTTTTTATCCTATAAACTTTAGATATGGTATGTAATTGACATGTGGCTGGGCGGTCCAGTTACATCAAAGAACTATTCCTAGGCGTTGCACTTTAAACTAGTATAGTACTAGTATGTAATTGCAATATTTTAAATGGTCACTAATTTTTATAATTGTCCTAACAATACCTATTTGTATGTATAAATACAATGAAACAATAACACAATTCAAGTCCTTATTTATTTTATAAGGTCGTTAAGTATATAAAGTACTACTAGAAGCCAAGTAGCTATTTACAGCCTAAGTAATTTATAGTTTGAGAATTACGGTTAAACTTTTTAATCATTCTATTTTATTTACTAATATTTTCTTCAGTTAACGTTTAAATTAGATTGGAAAGTGCGTATGCGTATTCCCTAAAATAACGCTTAGAATGATCGCATAAGACTTTCTCACACGATGGTCTAACAGTATTTGTATCCTATAAACTCCAGATATGGTATGTAATTGACATGTGACTGGACGGTCCAGTTACATCAAAGAACTATTCCTAGGCGTGCACTTTAAACTAGTATGTAATTGCAATATTTTAAAGGGTCACTAAGTTTTATAATTGTCCTAACAATACCTATTTGTATGTATAAATACAATGAAACAATAACACAATTCAAGTCCTTATTTATTTACAAGGTCGTTATGTAAAGTACTACTAGAAGACAAGTAGCTATTTACAACCAAAATAATTTGTAGTTTGAACATCACGGGTTAAACTTTTTAATCATTCTATTATATTTACTAACTAGGTTATTTACCCGTGTATTACACGGGTTAAAAACATTCTAATTATGAAATGATAAACTGTGTACATAATAAAAAATATCTAGAATCTTGAAGTATACTAAAAATAAATAGTGCATTATATTGGTTGAATACGTAACACTATGAGAAATTAATAATTTTAAATAGAAGGACTTGTAACGTAAATAATATAAAAATATAACAAAGAAATTTATAATTTCTTTATTTTTAACTGATTATTATATTTTTTAAATGCATAATCCTTAATCCAATTTTGTGGTGTGATAGTTTAGGCGGAAAAAAAAGTTGCTCATGTCCTCAATAAATGACACGTGTCACTTAAAATTTTTATTTATTAGAGAACTAAGATTTGATTGATGATATAATAAGTATTTATAATTGAATAATAAGTATTAATAATTGAATTTATTAATATAAAGATTATTATTTAATAGGAGAGAGAGAAATAAAAAATATAATCTATACTATATAATAAATAAAGGTTTCTCAATATCACATGTCACCTCCATATTCATTCTCATAAAATTTTTCCCGCCTCTCTCTCATAGTAAATACACTTCCATATTTTCAACAATAATATATTTTTAAATAAATTATTAACTATACTAATAAAACACATTTATTTTAAATTATCTAATATTATAAGAAACTTTGAAAAATAATTACTTAGATTATGTTTTCAATCAAATAGTAAATGAAAGTCAAATTACATTGAATAGTGTATTTAATGTATTTTTTAAACTCAATTATATATTAATTTTTACATATTTTTTATTTTGTTTTCTATTTTTAGCATATGTAATATATTTTTTCACCTATAAGATACATATATAAATATTTAAGAATTGTATGTATTGATATTTTTTCACCCTGTGTAGTACACAGGTTCTAAGCTAGTATTTAATAGAAGAGAGAGACGGGAAAATAAAGATGAGAAGTAACCAGAGAGTGACACGTGTCCTGAAAAGATTTTTATTTATTATAGTAGTAAGATATTTTCTTAAGTTAAAGTTTCTAATTTTGTTTTTAATATTAAATGTATTTTATTAATTTACAAAAAATTAATTGATTTGTTTTAACTTCCGTCAATGTCAACGACCATGCACTCTTAATTTTTATAAGTTAAAGAACCAAAACAATAACATGAACATATAACATAAACTATTATTGTAATTAACTCTTAATTTGGTAATTTTTCTTAGATCGTTCTTATAAGATAAAGATAGATTAACTAATATAGATTAATTAACTAAAGAGGGACCAGTTTATTATTTTATTTCTCATCGTGGATCTCGAGTTAGTTCTAAAATCAAAACAAATGATCTCCTTTAATTTTGGAGTGATGACTTTTGGGAATCAACAAAAAAATTTTATTGTTATTTTGTTCGTTTTATATTACGCTAGTGTTAACAAACGTATAAACTAATAAAAAATGTTCTATTCAAACAAATTTTAAAATAGCTAACACAACTGCATATATTTGATTTTTTTTTGAAAGACGAACATTGAATGTTGACGTTGCACCCTTCCGTTACATGGGAGAGCCTCGTCCAACTCCAGCCAATATGTTGTCTTAACCGGGCTCACTTGGCGTCAGAGTTAGAGAGCTTTCAAGGAAAAACCCCACCCAATACGGCCCCTTCCGGGCTTGTGGGTGTTGGAAATTTAGGAAATATACAAGTTGGTATGTTTTCTATCCCACATAGGAAAGGGGAAGAAACCCAAATGGGTTTATAAGGCTTTTTCCCTTATTGGTCTCCAAAGAGTTGTTTGGGCCAAGTGAAGGGATTTGGGCTAAGCCCACACGCGCGCCGAGCCGGGCCGAAGACGCGAGGTCCGCGGATGGGCGTTTTTGAGGTTTTATTTTTAGCTGCGAACGAGTCAGTATCTAACTGTGAGATAATTCGGGATTGGATGACTACTAGGAGTCCAATTCAGCTACGAATTGGTGGGGGTTATCAATTCCCCGAATTTCTCATGGATGGTTACGAATTCGTAACTATAAATACAGGGTCCTGCAGCCTCATAAATCATCCCCGAAATCCAGAGCCTTTCTGCGAATTCCTTCCTTCTGCTACCTTTGCGGTTTTTTCTGGTTTCCAAAGCTGTTGGCACACCAGATCGTTCTGCATTAAATCCTGGGAGTTTACGCTGTTGCTTACAGCCGATATAGCGCGTAAAATCCTTTAAGGACAGGAATCTTCATTCCGTGCAGCCTGCTAAAGAGGAACTACAATTAAACAGGTTGGTTTAACAGTTATTTGTTGTTTCAATTCGTCCGATAACGGGACAGTCTCCTTCTACCTTTCTTATAATCAGTTTTGGTCAAGTTGGATCATAACTGATTCGACCTGTGACTTGAATCTAATATTTGTCTCTTTTGTTTGAAGTAATTTTTTCAACAGTGGGAGAGCCTAGGCTCGAACCCTGGATCGGCGTGGGTAAAACCCTGGTGCATCAGCCTAAGAGCTAGGCCTCATTTGCGATGCCGCGAAAATTAATGGAGGTGGCAGGGATAGAACCCAGGTCGCTTTGGACTTTGGGCCTTACCTCAACCATACACCACAACCTCTTTAACTTATATATTTGATTTAAGTAGTACTTCTGCGTAGGTAAAAAGGAGAATTGAAATTGAAAAATTAAAGAAAAACATAAAACTGTTATATTTTTGTGATCCAAGTAAGATGGTGATTGGCTTATAATAAGTGGGATTCCTAGTGCTACATGATGAGAATTTGGTTGTTATCGGTTTGTTACGGGAGCGGTACGTAACCGACACCTTTATAGCAAACAAAAGAGAAAAATAAAAAATAAAGTTGTTACATACCTAAAAGGATATCGACAAGTATTTTATATCGATCGAAGACAAATACGTTTATTTAGGTTAGTAATTAAACAAATATGTTTGTATTATTGGCTTCTAAGATAAACCAGTACGTTTATTATACTCACATAACTTTCCAAATAACTTTTGTGTTAATACAAGAAAAAAATAAGATTAAGGTCGGCGGACTATTAAACCGGTTTTTTTGTAAAACTAAATTGTCTGGTTTGGTTTGAAAAATTGTCAAAACGAGGATATGATAATCTTTGAGTGCTGGAAAATAAGGGAAAAAAAACCAAAATAAACATTTTACCGGTTAACTTATAAAGTCGTCGGCTAAGCTGGCAAAATTCAAAAGACTAGCCGGCAAAACCCAAAGGTCTAACCGATGTAGTACCGGCTACATGTCCATTTTGATAACTTTTTACCAGCTAATGTCCATTTTGATATTTTTCCCCAAAAATAAGTCCATGACGAGGCATTGCATATCATCAAGGGCTCCAAGACCAATGGTTTAGTTATAGAAAAAATAATATTTTTTTATAAATAAAACATGACCCTGTTACTTGTTCCCTTAATTACGGGGTGTTTGGGATTACTTATTGAAACTAGTTATTAACATTTATAAGTTAAAAATATGTTTAGAGAAAGAACTTTTGTTACTTCTTTTAACATTTTTAAGGATGATTTCGTACTGAACCTGCAAGGGCCAGGAGATTGATGAAAGAAACTGGCCGAAGTCAGTGTTGTGTTTAACTCCGTTGTTGGTGAATTTTTTGAGAAGTAAGAGGAAACTTACTTCTCAAAACTTCTTATGAATTTTTACAAAAATCAATAAAAAGATTAAAATAAGTATGCTTTTTAGATTTTGAAAATGTCATGTTTGTTGGTTGAATGTTATATGCTTCAGATTTTGAAGATGATTTTTTTTTTATTTTTAGACTTTGGATTTTTTAAATCGAGCGAAAACGAACAGAACCGAGCGGCTCGGATGTAAATCGAACCGAGTTTAAGCAATACATTCTCGCTCGAATTTGTAAATTCGAACCGAACCAAACCGTTCGGTTTGTAAACAAACCGAATTCAAACAGTCCTTCATTCGGTTCGGTTCGTGAACATCCCAAATCCCAAACACCCCCTACTTATTACTTTTATTGAACTAATTTGCATATTTTATCATAATAAATAAAATATAATGTTCATTGTTCATAAAATCTATAATAAAGACAAAGAGCATTGAGTAGTAAACTCAAATTTGTGGTGGTTTATCTATACTAATAAATAAAGGTTTGAGATGAAACATGTCACTTTCTGGTTTTCTTCTTATTTTTATTTTCTCGCCTCTCTCCTATTAAATACTAATTTTTCATTTTTCTCTCTTATTAAATAATATATAATAAGAAACATAACAAATTTAATTATTGATAATTATTATATATTAACTAAACTAGGTTATAGACCCGTGTATTACACGAATTTAAATAATAAAAAATGATATAATTACTAAATGTATATATAATTTACATATAACATATAATAATGATAAATAACTTAAACGAAGCATCTTTTATTGATATATAAAATGTATATATAATTTACATATTACCTAATCATACCATTATTAACTATTAATTGCCCGTGCCGATGAATAGTTCTGATTCGTTCATTTAAAAAAAAATAAAAAATTTACATTTTTATTCTTAATCCTTACTGTATATATAATATATGTTTTTAGCCCGTTTTATTTTCTATTAATTTCGTTTTTCTTTAATAACTTTCGATCGTTAACTTTTTTCAAAATACAGAGTGCGCAGCTGTTAGTAGTTTTATTTTTTTGTCAACGTTTCGATGTAATTTTTTTTAAAACGGAGTTGTATTCAAAATTGAGTTTTTTTGTCGTTGCCTATAGCGAGTGCCGTTACAGTTGTGGTAGCGTGACGAGCCGAACCTATTATGGGCGAACAACATCATTCTCGATAATGGTATTATCGGAACCCGTATCGGTATTCGCCTTATGTTTTTCGAAGACCCGAACCGGTCATTTTTTTAATTTGTTTTCCCTTTTTATTATTTAGTTTTTTGTTTCTTTTCTATTAACATTATTTTTACCGTTGCACCTACCGCCTACGTTTTCGTATAAATTTTATTAACGATGGGTATGACACCGTTTTCTATGATAACTTTCGTTCGTTAGATTTTTTTAAATAACATAATGCGCGACTTTATTAAATTTTTTTGTCAACGTTCTGGTTTAAATTTTATTTAAGACGGAGTTGTATTCAAATTCGAGTGTTTTTTTTGTATAGTACGCTATTACGAGTCTACGATTCGATGTAAATTTTATCCACGCAAACAAGTCAAACGAATAACGACCAGACTCCCGCCGCGAAGTGCGAGGGGTAAAAACTAATTAACTTTAAACTAAACATATATAGGGCAATAGCTTCTAACAGTATCGTTCATCCAAATGTATAATCCTTCCAAAGTTAGCAATCACATGCATTAAGAATTTAAATGACCTCTTGCATTACCCTTAACTTTAATCTAAACAGATAAAGGGCAATAGCTTCATCAGTTATGCACCAAAAGATGGTTCTTTTATGTTCTTTAGCTTAAACTTATAACTGCAAATGTTATTGGCTACAAATGGCACACTAAATGTCGAGACATACCATGGATATCTCTGTATCTTCCAAATCAATACCTGTAAAGAAAAAAAAAATAGCTATAGATTTTAGGTAAAGAAAAGGAATAGAGAAAAGATTGCATTTGTTACAAAATAGATCAATATAATCATAAACATGTAAATAAAAGAAATCATTGCAGTTGTTGTAATCGGGAACGAACAAAGGATGATTGTAAGTTTACCACTTCTCCATTTACACGCAGGAACTATCTCATATATCTCCCTCACACCCTGCAAATTGAAGACGTTTTTTTCTCTAATTTTATTTTATTTATTTTTTTCACTTGAAAATCTATATGAAGAGATTAAAAAGGTGTTGTGTTAAAGATTACCTCTACCGTGTGAAATTCATCAGAATTCATAACAAATAGAACGCTTTTGCAACGATATCATCCATGTCATATTTCTTATCCCAAAGGATCTTCTCAAGCCATAAACGCACCTGTGAAATTACTATACATTGTGATGCAAAATCTATTACAGAAGCAAATAAGAATTCTTATAGTAAAAGAAAAGGATATGCAAAAATGGTAATTAAAAACTCAATGGGTCTATTTGAGTAGTCAAACGGGTTAAGCTTAAAAGATTTAACGAAAACGAGTCAAAAGGTCGGTTGGGTCGAAAGTCATTTGAAGTGTATTCAAAGTGGTAGACTTAGGAGGGTGTCTTGGCATCTAAAAAAACTGGATATAGGAAAGTGTTAAAGATAAAATAAGAGTTAATTGCACAAATAGCCATTGTGATTTGTTCGAACTGCACATTTGGTCCCTAGGAATGAAAAATTGCAAAGTTAACCCAAACATTTGTGAGTGGCTTGCATGTTTAGCCCCCACTGTTAATACCAATCGGTTGTTGGGGTTATGTAACCTCACATGCATACTAGGGCATATTTGTAATTTTATATTTTCTCTTTTATTTGCCTCTTTAAAACACAAGTACCCAATGTTGAGTAGATCGGTTTCTTTCTTCATCCTTTTTCTCCTTCTTCATTGATATTCCTTCATCATCCTTCTTGAGCAGAACTTCCACTTCATCGATCTTCCACAAATACCCATTGATTTAATTTCATACAATTTTCTATTTTGTTCACGTCTGATGGTGCCCATTACTTCAATTTGGGTAAATACCTAAGTGCTCCATTTTTTAGAAGTGAGTACCCATTGTTTATTGAAATTGGATTGTTTATGAACTTTAAATAGGATTGTTTACTGAAACAACTTTAACTTTAAACTTTAAATTGGATTGTTTACTGAAATAAGTTTAATTTCAAACTTTAAATTAGATTATTAACTGTCAAGGTTAATTTCAAACTTTAAATTGGATTGTTTACTGAAACAAGCTTACGGACACTACTTATACAACATATAGAATGAGATCAGTAAAGTCCAAAAAAACTGCATAAATTAAACTGCATTAATATCAATAAAATTGTGTATAAAACTAAACTGCAATGTAGTAAAAATCTAGAAAAACTGCAGTAAAAAACAGTAAAATATGTGCAGTGCAGTAAAAATCACGAAAATTGCAGGGCGGTAAAAATTAACAAAATTGCATATATTAAACTGCAGTAAAAATCAAAAAAATATGTGCAGTGCAGTGCAATAAAAATCAGTAATATTTGTGTAGTGCAGTAAAATTTGTGGAGTAAAAACCTTAATGCCAACATTAGCTCAAAGTTAATTATAAGTGTTTGTGGAAGATAGATGGGTATTTGTGTGTATTTGTGGATGATCGATGAAGGAGATCTGCTCAAGAAGGATGGAGAAGGAAGATTGATGAAAAACATGATCATACAATCGATCAAAAATTTATATACCACATTTGCTTACCTTCGCCAACTGCATCCAAACTTTTGTATACCTCATCTGGCACTTCCCTAATTCAGGAAAACATGGTCATACAATCGATCAAAATTTGAACTAATCAAATAAAATTGCTCTTTCTGAAGCTAATTCCTCAACATAAGCGGAAAAAAACCAAAAGTGGCCTGAGGCAATGGAGTTGCTGGTGTCAGTCATATGTGCAGGGTGTTCAACCTAAATTGGTACAATAAATATGGCTTAAACAGACAATTACACTCAAGTATAGGAAAAAATGATGAAAAGGTGTTATTAGCAATGGTTTAAATTAAATTACCCTTGTTCTTCTATCATCAGGCATGTTACCTAAGAGACAACTGATTTGGTGCAAGCACCCTAATGTGTTATTTGCCTTATTACCAATACTCGGATAAAAATCTATGGATTGACTGAAGGCTGTTATTAAAGATAATAACCAGGATCAATGCTAGAACAATACATTGACTGCAACGCTCGAATAAAAGTTAATTAGTACCTCCATTTTCAGTCTTGGGACTTAACTCCCCGTCGTATGAGCTAGGATCAAAGTTGGTGACTGCTTCTCTTCCATTGCATTTTATAGCAGCCTTGTCATAAGCTTTAATTGAATAAAAACAATGATAATGTCACATTGCGAAAGATTGGATCAAATAAAGTTTGTAAAAAACGATAAACTTAAATGCTAACCTTGTAGCTTCTACATATTTCACTTTCAAACAATCCAATTTAAATGTACCTAGGGCAAAACAATGATAATAAACTATCACCAATTCAATCACAATGAAATGTAACCTATGAATCCCTTTTTTTTTTGTTTCTCACAGAAAATAGTGTTAATAAAAATTTCAGAATTAGTTCATAAAATTCTCACTTTTCCCTAGAAATTTCCCCATTCGAGCTTCCCATCGACCACATTTATGCAGGGTAACTCATCTGTGTTTTAAGCTTAATCTAGAGAATCTAGTGCTCTGGCGGCGAAAAATATGTACAAATTCTTACTTTGTCAAGTTCTTTATCTGCATAAGTTATGTAAGATAATTGGATTAAATGGTTTGTGCTACTCTTAATTCTTAAATGTTTGGAAGAGATGCTAGTAAATTTAGCCTAACCTGTTTGAGGTCTTCCTTGTATTCACTTATGTTGAAATTGATATCAGCATCAAGTCCGCGAAACTTAATGCAGCGCGATCATATGCCCTATGATAAAAAAAATCAATTTCATACTAAATCCTTCACATGTGAGGTGAAATAGGAAAAACTAAAACAAAAGGAGGTAGTTAACCTTGCGAGAGGAAAACACAAAATCGAACCTTTTTAGATGGATTTTCTTGAAGCTTTCGCCATGATGAACAATAGAGATAAGAAAAAAGCTCAAACGATAGTGACATTAACCTGATGTTGAGAAATTTCTTAACCGTATTGTTAAATTAGGTCATCATAAAAAGATGATATTCAAATAAATAACATTCAAAGTTATAAGGCTTTATTTTAAATAGTTTTACCTCTTTGCAATTAACCAAAAGATTTGGATCAGCACTCATTTCATCTGTATCAAAGTTGAATGTTAATATAAAAAGGTAATCTCAACATTAATATAAACAATTTAACAAAGGCTTAATCCATTTAACAGTTTGATACAGATGAAATTTTAGCAAACACAGTAAGTAAAAAATATTTAAGAAGTTCTTGTCAAGGCTTACCCGGAAGAACAATTTGATACAGATTGGTGAATGAGGACAGCAAAGAAAACGGCTGGCGATCCTTTTTTCAAGTGAGAGCCTAAATCGAAGATAGAAGAGGAATTAGATCATTTAAAAAAACGTAGGAATTAAACCATAAATCGAAGATAGAATAGGAAGATAGAAAAGTAATTATAACTAAATCTGATTACCTGGAAGAACAGTGTCCCGAAGCAGATTGGTGAAAGAGGACAGCAAAGAAACGACGGAGATCCTTTTTTGAAGTGAAACCCTAAATCGAATTGAAACCGGAACTAGATCCTTTTTTTAAGTGTAAATCGCTGGAATTAAAGCATAAATCGATGATAGAACATGAAGATAAAACAGGATGTAAACCTTACATTTGCTTACCTGGAAGAACAAAAAATCCCACCTTTTGTTGAGTTTCAAAAACTGAAACAGTTTGGTGGAGTTATTCAAGTGTAGAGGACGGTAAAGCGGCTAAGGGAGTAAGGAAAGGGTGGAGGAGACGAGCGGTTTAGACATGGAACCTAGATGAGTTCTTCAGTTCGGTGAAGAGGCGTATGCTGATTACGAAACCCTAAAAAGGTTTTTGAGAGGTAATAAGATCCGGATAACCCGACAATGGGTTAAAACAGGGTTTGAAGTCCAACCAATTGACCCGCGTGTTGACCCGATGTGAAAGTATCGTGAGAGAAGCATTTAGGCGGGAAAAACACATTTTAGGTGCTCTAAATGCTTGACAAGTAGCATCACCAAACCTTTATTTATTAATATGTATAGATAAGCATAATATGAAATTAATCATGAATAGTTATAGTTAATGATGTCATTTATCATTTTTGAAAAATAAATTTGTATTATGAAAAGTTATTATACTATCAGACTATTTTTACATTTTAATAAACTCCATTATTTTAGACAACTACATCAATTTTCGTTTGAATTTTTACCCACAGATTTTTGAATTCAAAATTTTATTTATCATCAATCATATTTTTATAAATTTTACAAACTGAAAACGATTTTATAGCTATTTAAGATTCAATTAAAAAAAACATTCAATCATATATTTACATATTCAAAGATATAATATTTGTTTGATTTGTTAAATCTCACTGTGTTTTTTGTCATATTATTATAGCCGAAAGTATTCTAAGTAATTATTTTTTTTCCAATTTCGATTTAAATCATTACTTATTTTAGCTATTTGTATATGTTTATATATGTTTTGTATATGTGGCAACTTCGACCTATTTTCTTATGAACGGGTCGATTTGAGTTATGTTTTTTCTATAACGGGTCAAACGGTTAAAATAAAATAAAAGTAGTTTAAAATGAGAAGACATCGATTGAAAGTCTCACTAAGTTTAAATTTTATGAAAATAAATATATTTAGATTGTTATATTATAATGAGAATAATATAAATTTTTAGTTATATTTGACACTAAGCTATAACTAATAAATAAGTAATTAGTCACGTGTCACAATTCAGTGAGCTCAAGATTCTGGTAAGCCTTTGAAAATTTTCCCGTTTATTTTCTTGTGAGACCAAAATATACCAAATAAATTAGTAACTGATTGAAGTTTTTTTCACCTATTGTTTCTCAATTATGTATTATCTTATTTATTAATATTTACTTTATAAATATTTCATTTATTTAATATTTATTTTCTCAATTATTTCCTTTGTTTTTTCACTTATTAATAATTTTTTAATATTTCATTAATCAAACCACGTGTAATATACGGGTGTGTAACCTAGTATTACAACAAATAAAATATAATTTTCATTGTTCATAAAATCTATAATAAAGACAAAGAGCATTGATTAGTAAACTCAACAAGCATCTATTTGTGGTGGCTTATACAAAAAAAGACCATGAAACTTTAAAGGTTTGATTTGAAGAAAAATATGATTTTAAGATGAAGAACGAATTCAAAATTGGTATAATTAATTAGAGATGTACAAAACCAGATATTAGCTCAAACCGAATCGTTTTAGAAACCAGTTCAAATAGAGTCAAGGAAAGTCAAAAGCGGATCTGATTACAAACCGTTTCAATAAGAGTGGGTGGGGAGTATAAAACTAGTTTTGGATCGGATTGAATCAGTTTTAACCAATTTCAACGAAAATATCTAAAACTTATTTTAATCTGATAATTCAACTTGGGACTGGATCCACCGAAACAGGTTTCCATATCAATTTTAGATCACCATATAGGTTTGAATGTGCACGTCTAAAACAGTATCAAATTTAATAATGTCGTGCATATCAAAGTTTATCATCATCAAAGTGATTAAGTAATATGAACTTATTACATTTAGAAGAATTTTAAACAAAAAATAATTATAACTATCTACCTTGCGTGTATTCTGTACATAGTTTCCCCCTCAAGGATAACATAAGCATCCACAAAGCAAGATAATAAAAAAATCATTCAAGAAAACTTGTCTACATCATATTTTATTCATATTTCAAAAACACTCGTTTTCTTTTCAAATTTATATCCCTAAAAACATTCTTTAATTATTATTTATTTTAGAGTAAATTACAGAAATCGTCCTTTATTTTATATCATTTTTCAGATATTGTACTTTAGCAAAAAAATTGACAGAGATCATCCTTTATGTTTATAAATCTTGAACGTTACGTCATTTGCCCCTAACCCAGTTAAATTTTTTCGTTAAATATGCTCAAGTTTCGTAGTTTTACCCATTTATTTAAAAAAAAACAAAAAAACTAAAATTATAAAAACTCAAAAACCTCCCTCTCTCTCTCCCCCCCTCTTCAAGACCACCACCACCACCACCACCGTGCAGATCAGGAAATGGGGGTGTGGAGTGTGGAGATCGGAGCAAGATGGGGGAGCCCTCAGTCTTGTTGTTTAGGTCGGTGGTGATCTTACAAATGTTCTCCCATCTGTGTGTTTGGGGGTTTGATGAAGAGGGAAGAGGAAAGGGTTTGGTTTGAGGAGATGAAGAAAATTGAGGATGAATGGAATGATATTGAAGATGGTGGTCTTACAAATGTCCTACCGTCTTCCTTCTGCACCCCTAACCCTAACCATGGAGCTTGACTCATGGATCTATTAAGCGCTTCATCGCCTTCTACTCCTGATATTCCATCTCAATCATCCATGCCTTTGCCGTCAGTTCTTACACATAACCCTAATTTTAACACTTCGTCGCCAGGTCCGTCGCGGATGCCGAGCAGTAAGCTACCAAAGGGACGACATTTGATCGGTGATCACGTTATTTATGACATTGATGCTAGGTTGCCGGGAGAGGTTCAACTGCAACTTGAGGTCACTCCGATTACCAAATATGGTTCGGATCCTATTTTGGTGATAGGTCGTCAGATTGCTGTTGTTAACAAGACCTAATTTGGTGTTGGTTCTTGTGTTATGTAGCCATTGATTACCGAAGAATTTGACATCACCGTCTTCAAACGCCGGAATCTGACAGAACGACTGCATATACAGACATATACACATCAAATAGAGCGAAAGGAAGTAATTGCTATATGAGTTATACTTACATTTTGTGCAAGTACATATTGTCTCCAAATCATTGCTTAATGGTCTACCATGGTGGTGGTGGACCGGTGGTGTCTTGAAAGAGAGAGAGAGAGAGAGATACATGTTTTTGAGTTTTATTTTATTTTTATTTTTTTATATGTAAATGAGTAAAAATATCAAAGTATCCTTATGTGCCTTGCATGTAATATCCAGGGTTTTCCCGATGTATCGCTTTCTATTTTCAAATTGTAACCCGATGAAACTCATCCATTGCAATAAACGTATCACTTCCTAAATCTCTACGCATACTGTTAAACTTGATAAACATAATTTATAGATACGTATACGAGTGTATTCTACGAAGAAATAAAAAATAGATGAAAACATTAAAAATTTATATTATGTAAAAAAAATGATAATAAAAAATTATTAATACTTAAACTTATAAAAAAATTAAAAACCTATAAACTATTTTATTAGATTTTATAAAATAAAATCATTTTAATTATTTTATAAAGTCTAGGGGCTAAACCGTCTTTTCTGAAACTTATCTTTAACAAAAACCAAGTTTAAACATGAAATGTTAGACATCTGAAACCTCAAAGGCCTGTTGTGTCATTAGCCCAAACCCCCGGAACCCAAACCAGTCACAGGTTCGAGTCCCGCAACCCCCGGTTTTCGTCCCTTTTCATCCAAAATCGTGATTCCGGCCAGATTCACTGAACCTCGGGTTTCCATTCGCGCATGCGACCCAACCTCGATGCCCATCAATGCCCGATTCCAACCGAGGTCGCGCATGTGTTCGAATTTAAATCCATCGGCGCAACCCCCACCTCCCCAACCGTTCGCGCAATTAATGACCAAACTGCCTATAAATAACCCCAGTGCTACCTCAACGAAACCTCACTCAAACTTCCTACACTCTCAATTCTTCGAACCAGTACATGCATTGCCGGATTTGGAACCGTGACCGTCGGCGTCCAACCCAAACTCAATCTCCCTCAATCCGATATTGTTTCAGGTAAACTCGAAGGCCAAAATACTCGTATTCGTATATAGATCAAAACCCCTCTGTTTAATTTCATTAACAGAGGGAAAATCGATTCGTATTTGGGGCTTTGATTTTCTAGGGTTCATTCGATTTCGGGGCTAGCTTGGGATTGTGTTTAAGTAAATCCTTTTCCAGATTATAACACAACAGAGTCGCTGGTCCAACGGTTTGTGCGCGTTATGTGGACTCAGGCGGCCCGAGTTCGAATCCGGCCGGCCTGAGTTTTTGATTCCGAATTCTTTTATACACTTTTAATTAGTTTTAAAAATCCCTTTTATTTTTATAAAATATGTTGAACATTTATAAACTCAAAATCGATTTTTATTTTTGTTTTCCTTATCAGAAAACATTTTAACCAAATAAAACCAAACTTAAAACTATAAAAATGTAATATTTAATATTAGTTTTATATTCTTAAAATCTACAAAACAACCCTAAACTTTTATAAAACTTATATACTCGATAGAAAGTTTTTATAATGTTATAAAATCAGAAAAATTTATAAAACATATATCCTTATTTTAGAAATTAGAAACTTATAAACTTGTACGTTTTATAAAATTTATAGAATTAAAAACATAAAACTTATTTATTTATTTTGTAAACAGAAAATAAATATACATTATTTATTTAGACTTGCAAATAATTTCTAAATATTACTTAGAATAATCACAAGTCATTTAAATAAAATACTCAATAGATAAATACTTTAATTAATGCATCATTTTAAAATTTTGATAAAACATTTATTTACAAACTCTTTTAGATAATTATTATTTTGTCGTTAATGATTATCTACTCTATTTTAAATAAATTGCTATTGGGAATTATTCATTGGGTAATTATTATTAACCCATGATAATTATTCTTTTAGATAACTATTATTTTAAATAGTTATTAAACCCTTGTGAATAATTATTTATTAACCTTAATACTTATTTATCCATTACTCAAATTATATTTTATAAAACTAGTTAAAGCATGGTTAACTAAAACTTACTATCACTTAAACTTTATAGCACAATCATCCCCGTCTTCCCACTTGGAACCCTAGTCAATCCCAAAATTTTGAATTCTTGTCCTAGATTCCTATGATCAATCCTTAAACTTTAGACTTGTCATTTAGGCTTATTGTGATGATATCTTTCCTCAACGCTTCACTACATTTAAACCGTTGTTGGGTACTCTTACATTCCACTCAAGGTGAGTATACTTAGCCCCTTTTTGTGTCACAACCCCGGGCTACCCCTGCCCGGGCGTCGCGAGACAACGCTGGTATCTGAATGAGGTCCCATATAATTGGACAGCGGAAGTCTTTGTTTTTACTTGATGCCCTTTTTGTAATGAAATGTCATGTAAATAACCTCAAGGGTTAATTCTGTACTTTTTGTCAAAACTTGGGATCCACGTCCCTTTTCATTTCATGATAATAGACATTCAAAAGTCTATTATATAATGTACATCTGCTGAATTAATTTACATAATACAAGCCATTTAAAATGTCTAGGATCTACGTCCGTTCCAACATTTGGTCTTGTATTAGTCTGCCACAGGGATTTAAATATGCCTAAAGATCTTGTCTTTACTGCACCACCCTGAATTTAATGATTTCTTTCACTACCTGTGAAAAACGTTTTGAAAATGAACATCAGCATAAAGCCGGTGAATCACATTTAACTGACACGAAAATGATTTCTAACATAAACCAAATTAAAGCCTTTAAGCACGTTTCTGTATGGTAAATCTACACATTCAGCAGTCTTTTTCACCTGAAATATATACCACCTACATACACTGGGTTAACTGCCATGGGGTCAACTGGCTGAGCTCTATGTCTCAGACTGATAGCCTATTCCCAGGGTCGTGATGCTAAGAACCTTGTTCTTAGTCTTATATGATACTCAGGAACTCGTCCCTCGTATAATCTGCTAAGGAACCATATCCTCAGTCTTATGATACCCCCTTTCATGATCTGTACCCAGCCACGGACCGGACTTTCACCCGTCACATGTATACCATTTGATCAAATCTACGTATGCTTATGGCCTGAATGCTATCACGTAGATTACCCTTATGATTAAAGCATTTAATTTGTTTCATGCCGTTTTCGTAAATAAAATGGTTTTATCGTTTGAAAAGCGTTAAATGTGTTCACTTTGATTTTGATGGCTGGTAGGGTTGTAGGCTTCGGAATTTGAGCAGAACCTCGACACGTTTCTTCCTAGGGAAGACACGATTAACGAGAATATATATGAGAGAATATATATATAATTGCGGCTATATATATATGAATAGTTTTAACGATACCTACTTTGCGGGATTTGGACGGAACTACGGCTTGAGCAGGGTTTCGTTGGATTCTTGAACAGCGCTTCGGGACGTCGTAGAGTTTTGAGAGATCGGATTTGTGTATAAGGAATGTTTGGAAACTGTACAGAATTTCAATCCCGTTGAAGGCCTTTTATAGGCTGATTTTCCAGTCCCTCGCGTACCGCGAGGCCGGCCAAGGAAATCCCTCGCGTACCGCGAGAGGATGAGGTGTCACGAACGGTGCTGAGTCAGCATGACACGTGTCGGCTGGTGGCAAGGGTGAATGACACGTGTTTTCTGGCCCTGACGCGTGTACTATTCCCTCGCGTACCGCGAGGCTTGGTTGAGAATCTTCTCGCGTACCGCGAGAAGGTGATTCTCTGGCGTATAAGCAGTCCCCTCGCGTACCGCGAGGTTTTGTCAAAATCTCCCTCGCGTACCGCGAGGGAGTAAAATTTTGAAATTTTTTTCTTTTATTTTTGGGTGTTACATCCTCCCCTCCTTTAGAATAATCTCGTCCTCGAGATTCATTGAAAGAGATGTGGATACTTTTTGCGCATTTCTGACTCAAGTTCCCAAGTATATTCTGGGCCACGCCTGGAGTCCCATCTTATTTTGACTAATGCCAATTGCTTTCGTTTAAGCTTTTTGATTTGTCGGTCTTCAATTTGTAACGGGCGTTCGATGAATTTGAGCTTTTCATTTACTTCCACATCTTGTAAAGGCATAAGCAAGGATTCATCAGCTAAACACTTACGTAGGTTTGATACATGGAATACATCGTGTACTCCACCCATCTCTACTGGTAGTTCAAGCTGATAGGCAACAGGTCCAATTTGTTTAATGATTTTGAAAGGTCCAACAAAACGTGGACTTAACTTTCCTTTCTTTCCGAAACGAATAACACCTTTCCAAGGTGAAACTTTTAATAACACCTTGTCACCGATTTGGAATTCTAACGGCTTTCTTCGTTTATCTGCATAACTTTTCTGTCGATCTCTAGCCATTTTTAGACGTTCACGTATTTGCAAGATTTTATCGGTAGTTTCTTGGACTATCTCTGGTCCTGATAGTTGATTTTCTCCGATATCTGACCAACATACAGGCGTTCGACATTTCCGTCCGTATAATGCTTCAAATGGTGCGGCCTGAATACTTGTGTGATAACTATTGTTGTATGATAATTCCATTAGAGGTAAATGATCATCCCAATTACCTCCAAAGTCTATCACACAGGCTCGGAGCATATCTTCTAGGGTCTGTATGGTTCTTTCGCTCTGCCCATCAGTCTGTGGATGGTAAGCAGTACTAAGGTTCAATCGAGTTCCTAGAGCTGTTTGAAAACTTTGCCAGAATCGAGATGTGAAGCGACTATCTCTATCTGACACTATGGATAGAGGCACACCATGTAACGTTACAATTTCATTAACGTAAATTTGCGCCATTTTGTCCATACTCATGGTGTCCTTGATAGATAGAAAGTGAGCTGATTTGGTTAAACGGTCAATGATAACCCAGATTGCATTATTTCCACGAGTGGTTCGAGGAAGTTTGGTAATAAAGTCCATAGTTATCAATTCCCATTTCCAAACTGGTAATTCTAACTGTTGCAATAATCCAGCTGGCTTTTGGTGTTCGGCTTTGACTTTGGAACAAGTCAAACATTTTGCTACGTAGATAGCAATGTTCTTTTTCATACCAATCCACCAGTAACTTTCTTTGAGGTTCTTGTACATTTTATCACTTCCTGGGTGCATGGTGTATTTGGACTTGTGTGCTTCTTCGAGGATTCGCTCTCGAAGATCACCTGTAACTGGTACCCAAATACGTTTATTCATGCGAAGGATATTATCTTCTCCTTTGATCAGTAAGTCAAGCATTCCTTTCATTCCTTCTTTTTCAAAGTTACCTTCCTTCAAAGCTAACTCTTGTGCCTCTTTTAACTGACTTACAAGATCAATTTGTAGTTCAAGTCTGAGAGAACGTACTCTCTTTGGCTTGACGTTTTCTTTTCGGCTCAAGGCATCTGCTACTACATTTGCCTTTCCTTCATGATAACAAATTTCACAATCATAATCATTCAGGATTTCCATCCATCTTCTTTGTCTCATATTTAACTCTTTCTGGCTAAATATGTACTTGAGACTTTTATGATCAGTGTAGATTGTGAACTTAACCCCATAGAGATAGTGTCGCCATAACTTTAAAGCAAAGATTATAGCGCCCAACTCTAGATCGTGGGTTGAGTAGTTTTTCTCATGAATTTTCAACTGACGAGATGCATAAGCAATGACTTTCTTGCGTTGCATTAATACGCAACCTAAACCAGTATGTGAGGCGTCGCAGTAAACTACGAAGTCTTCAATACCATCTGGTAAAGATAAGATAGGTGCGTTTGTCAGTTTTTGTTTCAAAGTTTCAAAAGATTCAGTTTGTTTGGGTCCCCATTCGTACTTTACAGATTTCCGAGTTAAGGATGTGAGTGGGATTGCTATACGAGAAAAATTTTGAATGAACCGGCGGTAATATCCCGCTAATCCCAGAAAACTACGAATTTCGGTGGGTGACTTGGGAATTTCCCATTTGGATATAGCTTCGATTTTGGAAGGATCTACTTGAATTCCGTTCACGTTAATGACATGACCAAGAAATTGTACTTCCGTTAACCAAAATCCGCATTTGGAAAACTTAGCATATAATTTCTCTTTTCGAAGAAGTTCAAGTATGGTTCGAAGATGAGTTTCGTGTTCAACTTGGGTTTTGGAATAAATAAGTATGTCATCAATAAAAACTATGACAAACTTATCCAAGTAAGGTTTGCAGACACGATTCATCATATCCATGAATGCGGCAGGAGCATTTGTAAGTCCAAATGGCATAACTGTGAACTCGAAATGTCCATACCGTGTTCGAAATGCAGTTTTCGAGATATCGTTATCATGCACTTTCAACTGATGATAACCTGAACGAAGATCGATCTTTGAAAAATGACAAGCTCCTTGGAGTTGATCGAATAAATCGTCAATCCGTGGAAGCGGGTATCGGTTTTTGATGGTAACTTTATTCAGTTCCCGATAATCAATACACATGCGCATTGATCCGTCTTTCTTCTTAACAAAGAGAATTGGAGCTCCCCAGGGTGAAGAACTTGGTTGTATAAAACCTTTCTCAAGAAGTTCATCCAATTGTTTCTTGAGTTCTGCCATTTCTGTGGGTGCCAGTCTGTACGGGGATTTGGCAATTGGAGTTGCACCAGGTACAAGGTTGATTCGAAATTCTACCTCTCGTTCTGGTGGTAATCCAGGCAGTTCTTCAGGAAAAACGTCTGGAAATTCAGATACTACATGTACTGATTCTATCTTCTTCTCCTTTTCCAAGGCAGTAATTGATACTAGACATGCCAGATATCCTTTTCTTAAGCACTTGGTTGCTTTAAGTATGGAGATTATCTGGATAGGTTTTGTGGGTTTATCACCTTGGATAGTTAGAGTTTTGTTTGTTGGTGTAACGAGTTTTACAACTTGTTGATTACAAAGGATTTCGGCTTGGTTATTGGATAACCAATCCATCCCCAAAACAATGTCAAAGCCAGTTATTGACATTGGTAACAATTGTACTGGGATAGTGAAACCAGCCAATGTAATGTAACAATTGTTCAGTGATTGGGATATTTTTATTAAATCACCGTTCGCTGTTTCTACTTCATATGTTTCAGCTAAGGGACTTAAAGGTTTATTTAATAGATTACAAAAATTATAATCTATAAAACTCCGGTTCGCACCTGAGTCAAATAAGACCTTAGCATAAACATTATTAAGAAGAAACGTACCGGTAATTACGTCCGGCGTTCTCTCAGCTTGATTAGCATTCATGACAAAAGCTCGTACGGTCTTTTTGTTTTCTGGAGTGATCTTGGCTCCTGATCCTCCAGCTCTTCCGGTCCTTGCAAACTTAGGGCAATTAGTGCTGATGTGCCCCAGCTCTCCACAACTAAAACAAGTTATTCCCTTTTTCTTGAAGCAATTCTCAGTAGAGTGACCTGAGACCTTGCAATAATTACATAATGGAGTTTCAAAAACACACTTTCCACTATGCCTGCGTCCGCATGTTTTGCATGGTGGATTGTTAAATGGTAACCCCTTTTGCCCAAAGTTCTTGCTAAATCTTTTGGCCTCGGGTTTTGATTTTATAGAGGATTCGACTTTCTTCTTTTCCTCTATATTTCTGATTAGTCCAGCCGTCATGGTACCGGTCAATTCTACGGTGGACTCAATGGTTTTTGGTGAGACAACCTTCACCAAATCACGGATCTCTGGAACTAAACCGTAAATATATCGAGTTATGAGAACCGACTCGGGTTTAGCCAGGTGAGGTGCCAATCGAGCATATTCAAAGAATTTGGTAGTATACTCTCGATCATTGGTACCCACCATTCGGTGCTCCAGAAATTTTCTTTCAGCTTGTTCTTTTTCAGTCTTGGGGCAAAATTTCTTTTTCACCTTTGCCCGAAATTCTTTCCAATCCATGGCATTGGTCTTTCTCCTCCCTTTGGCAGAAATGATTGAATTCCACCATTCCAACGCTTCATTTTTGAAGGAGTTTGAAGCATACAGTACTTGATCTTTCTTAGCACACTTGCTAATTGCTATTACTGACTCCATCTTCTCTAGCCAGTGAAGAGTAGCAATACCGCCTTCGGTGCCCTTAAATTCATAAGGTTTACAGTCCTGAAAGGTTTTATAAGAACACCCTTTGTGTCTATACCTTTTTGTTTCATTCTCTTCTTCTGAGCTCTCACTGCTTAGATTTAACGATTCTTCAGATTCAGAATACTTATTGCTTGATGTTCTGGATCTTTTCGAGGTTTGAGTTCTACGAGAGCTTGCTACTTGCTCTGTGTTGGTTTTCGGAGGGTTTTCTGTTCTTTTTGAATGAGAGGTTACATAGCTTGGAGTTTTGATGTTCTCTTGTACTTCCTTTATTATGGCAGGAAGCATTTCTTTAATGCTTTGTTTGACCAGTTGTTGCAATTCTGGTTGTTGAGTAGCTATTTCAGGATTATTATTAACTTCTTTTCCTTTTTCCTTGATAATGTAGGTAGATGGACCGCTATTGTTATTTTGTTGAGACATCTAAGAATACAAGACAAGAATTTGGGTCAAAATTTGAAGTTTATTATCGCTTAAACTTCATCTATTTGTTACAAATACAGAAATATAGATATGCATCTATATCACCTAAAGTTAGCTAATTATACAAATACTATCATTAACTTTAATCGAGAAGCACATCTCCCAAATCTTGATAGAATCTCCCCAGGGTCTCGGTCATAGCACCCTTCTGGATCAACTGATCTGCCACCCATTGTTCTGCGTACTTCCTGTCTTCCTGGGCTAGTTCGTAGTCAAATATAGTTTGTTCGTTTTTAACTACGACTTGTCTGGTGAAGTACAGTTCAGCACGTAGATCGTCAGCCTCTCTAAGAGCACGATCGAGGTGTTCATCAATTGATTTTGGCAGTTCATCATGGTATCCATAACAAGGAGGTGGTTTTCTGTGTCCCATCCTAAGATCGTGATATGCTGAGTTAACAGACCACACGACTTTTCCGTCGGTTGCATACTGACGTCCATCGGAGGGATCTACATAGAAGAAAGGTTCCTTGAAAACGGGATGTTCTGGAATAGGATCAAAGAAATACTTTCCACCACTGCCTTCACAAACGGCAGCCTTGTCGGATTCAGAAATCGAATGTGGAGTTTCTTCACTTGGACTGGGTGGATGTTCTTGAATTGTTCCGGTAGGGTATACTATGTCTAACGATTGAGGTAGTGGCATAGATGTCATAACAGGACGTAAAGATCCTCTTGAATCTTCCATTTCCACTGAATACTCTGATTCTTCCCTCAGAGGTTCAAGCCTTGCTTGAGTCTGTTCCACTTGTTCTGCGACCATTCTGTTCCAATTCTCCGGGGTTGGTAGATAGTGGACATAATCATCATAGCTTGGTACTACTTGATTAGATGATTCTCCAGGGAAGTAGTTTGGGTAGTTATAAGGATAATAGTATGGATCTGTCATCCTGAAATTTATTGGTTATGTTAAAGGCATCTTCCTACCGTTCGTTTAGTAGGCACAACTATTGGTTAAAGCTAAGATACTATCATACAAGTATCTAATTTTGCTAAAACCCTTGAATGTGGCTCTGATACCAACCTGTCACAACCCCGGGCTACCCCTGCCCGGGCGTCGCGAGACAACGCTGGTATCTGAATGAGGTCCCATATAATTGGACAGCGGAAGTCTTTGTTTTTACTTGATGCCCTTTTTGTAATGAAATGTCATGTAAATAACCTCAAGGGTTAATTCTGTACTTTTTGTCAAAACTTGGGATCCACGTCCCTTTTCATTTCATGATAATAGACATTCAAAAGTCTATTATATAATGTACATCTGCTGAATTAATTTACATAATACAAGCCATTTAAAATGTCTAGGATCTACGTCCGTTCCAACATTTGGTCTTGTATTAGTCTGCCACAGGGATTTAAATATGCCTAAAGATCTTGTCTTTACTGCACCACCCTGAATTTAATGATTTCTTTCACTACCTGTGAAAAACGTTTTGAAAATGAACATCAGCATAAAGCCGGTGAATCACATTTAACTGACACGAAAATGATTTCTAACATAAACCAAATTAAAGCCTTTAAGCACGTTTCTGTATGGTAAATCTACACATTCAGCAGTCTTTTTCACCTGAAATATATACCACCTACATACACTGGGTTAACTGCCATGGGGTCAACTGGCTGAGCTCTATGTCTCAGACTGATAGCCTATTCCCAGGGTCGTGATGCTAAGAACCTTGTTCTTAGTCTTATATGATACTCAGGAACTCGTCCCTCGTATAATCTGCTAAGGAACCATATCCTCAGTCTTATGATACCCCCTTTCATGATCTGTACCCAGCCACGGACCGGACTTTCACCCGTCACATGTATACCATTTGATCAAATCTACGTATGCTTATGGCCTGAATGCTATCACGTAGATTACCCTTATGATTAAAGCATTTAATTTGTTTCATGCCGTTTTCGTAAATAAAATGGTTTTATCGTTTGAAAAGCGTTAAATGTGTTCACCTTGATTTTGATGGCTGGTAGGGTTGTAGGCTTCGGAATTTGAGCAGAACCTCGACACGTTTCTTCCTAGGGAAGACACGATTAACGAGAATATATATGAGAGAATATATATATAATTGCGGCTATATATATATGAATAGTTTTAACGATACCTACTTTGCGGGATTTGGACGGAACTACGGCTTGAGCAGGGTTTCGTTGGATTCTTGAACAGCGCTTCGGGACGTCGTAGAGTTTTGAGAGATCGGATTTGTGTATAAGGAATGTTTGGAAACTGTACAGAATTTCAATCCCGTTGAAGGCCTTTTATAGGCTGATTTTCCAGTCCCTCGCGTACCGCGAGGCCGGCCAAGGAAATCCCTCGCGTACCGCGAGAGGATGAGGTGTCACGAACGGTGCTGAGTCAGCATGACACGTGTCGGCTGGTGGCAAGGGTGAATGACACGTGTTTTCTGGCCCTGACGCGTGTACTATTCCCTCGCGTACCGCGAGGCTTGGTTGAGAATCTTCTCGCGTACCGCGAGAAGGTGATTCTCTGGCGTATAAGCAGTCCCCTCGCGTACCGCGAGGTTTTGTCAAAATCTCCCTCGCGTACCGCGAGGGAGTAAAATTTTGAAATTTTTTTCTTTTATTTTTGGGTGTTACATTTTGTTTTGTTTTTATTTTATAAACTTGGGGTGGAACATGTTCAAACTTTTTAGACTTATACAATTCAAACTTAACTATGTTTACATGTCTTCTACGTGTTCGAATGCTTTGAGACTTGCATGCTTAAATTAAACTTAATTCTAGCATGTTCATTAACTTTGGCCGAGCCTATAGTAACAGTGATAGATCTATTGTATTTGACCAATCCACCTTGATTGATTGACCCTTCGGGGGGAGCCCTTGGTGATTGTTACTGAAACTTATACTTGAAACTTATAAGGGTAACCTTCGGGTTATGCCTAAACTTGGTTGGAGGTTTGACGTGCACAATGTTTAACTTGCTTGATTCTCACATTTATACTTAGATGCATTAATCATAGTGAATTGTAAAACTTTTAAAGACCTTGTTAAACAGTGTCAAAACCTTCGTATCTCACCAACTATTTTTAGTTGACGGTTATTTAACATGTTTCAGGTGCACAAGAGTTTCATGTGCACAAGAGTGAGGCTTATTTGTGAAAACGTAGGATGCATGGACTTAGAAAGACCGTCAAGAATTGAAATTTTGTTACTTTTCATGCTTTAACCTTACGTTATTTTTGTCATGTTGAACCCTTTAATTTATTAATGAAATATCTCAACTTTATTTGTCAACCTCGTGCTTTTGAACAACCGCGTCCGCCCCGACGTATAATCCGTCGTCGGTTGGGGTGTGACAGATTGGTATTAGAGCCTTGGTTATAGGGAATTAGGTTATTAGACACATGACCTAGAATATAACTTAGGATTCCCCATGACGTGAGTCATCTCATGTACTTATTAGGAATCACTCCTCTACTCTACTCTCTAAACCCTACACATACTTATACTTGGAAAACTTACTACTACATCAAGTCTATATACTTAGGTTTCCAAACTAACTCTCGTCAAAAGTAGTTGGGTTCTAAATAATGTATAAGAACTTGTGCGGACCGGAAGGGTGGATGCCTGTATTCTAGGAAATTCTGTCAAGAAAAGCATTTCATACAAATCCAGATCAACCGTTGGACCCGTATGCTTTCCTGTGAATTCTTGGGATGAGTGTCCACTTATAGGAATGCGCGACTTCTCTAACGTTTGAGAATTTAAACTACCTTTGATATGTCAAGGTACCTGTTTAGTAACATGAACTAAGTAGGCACCATCTAAAATCTTTGTACTTCATAACCTCATCCTATGATCCTTACCCTATTATTCTTACGTCCAAACTTTTTCATTTTATAGTATGTCTCCCCGTCGCAGCCGAAGCAGAGTCATGGCAACACTCATTGCTCAGCATATGGCTAAGGTCCTACCTACCCTAGTCACTGAACTAAACCAAGCAGCGGCCAACAACAGTGCTAACTCTGGATCTCTCCAGTCAGGTTCAAACCCTCCATGCACTTTCAAGCATTTCAACTCCTGCAATCCCGCCAAATTCTTTGGGACTGAGGGAGCCACTAGCCTCCTCCAATGGTTTGAAAGCATGGAGAGCACATTTCTGAACAGTGACTGCCCGAATAACCTCAAAGTTCGTCATGCATCAAGTGTCCTACAGAAGAGGGCATTAACCTGGTGGAACGGAGAAAAACGAAATAGAGGTGCGGACGCCGCTATGTCACTGACCTGGGAAGAATTCAAGGAACTAATGATCGAAGAATTTTGCCCAAGAAATGAAATGAAGAAACTCGAGGCTGAATTCTGGGATCTTGCCCAGGATAGTGGAGAGAATCTGCGTATACAACCCGTTTCCATGAACTGAGTCTGCTAGTGCCACATATGGTTACCCTTCTGTCTCAAGGTATCGAAAAGTATATCAGTGGGCTACCGATGAAGATTCAGGACACGGTGTGGGGTCGGAACCCTGCCACCCTGGAAGACGCTATCCGTCTCTCTGCTACCTTTACTAGATAATCACGTGAAGGCTGGAACCCTATTCAAAAAGGGCTCCAAGAAGCCCGTTGATACCTCTACTCCCGAGTCTCTCAAGACGGTTAAGATTGAACCCTCGTTCAATAAAAAGAGAAAGGTCAGGAACTATGCGGTAGTCATACCGGCAGCACCTTTGGCACAAGTTGCTCCTGTTAAGAAGCCCTATGGGGAGCACATCCCCAATGTAACACCTGTATGACATTTCAAAAATTTTCATTGTGAAATTTATTATGTAAATATTAACATTTTATTTCAAAACACATACACGCATATTTAATCACATTTATACAAATTGGTGTATTGACAAATTACAATTTACGTAATTCTTAATTTTTAAAAAAAAATATTTAAAGATTATAAACTATATAAATTATGTTATTACATTAAATAATTTATATAAATAAATCAATGGTTTTAAATTTTATTAAATTAACCATTCAAAATGATTAATATTAAAAACATAAGTTCTACAAAAATATATGTATACTTAAGTTTTATTTAATTTAAAAGAACTTAAGTTAAATAGACTTAATAATTTAAATAAATAACTTAAGGTATTATTTTCAATAAGATAATTATTTAAAAATAATTAGTTTTAATAAAGAAAATGGATTTATAAAAATATATAAATATAATTTAAATTAATTAAAGTTTAAAAAGAAATTAAAGTTTGTAAATAAATTAAAGTTGGAGGGCCGTTTGGAATTTAACAGAACTAGAGGGGTTTATTTTGAAATGTTTTCAGGGTCTGTTTTAAACGTTTTCAAACCCCAGGGACCAAAATTGCCAGATTTCAATTCGTGTTTCCGATCTCCCTGTCCCTTGGTCCGGCGGGTAAACCACTTTTCCGGCGAGCCCCGACAGCCCTGTCCCTCTACACCTCCACACCTAAGACCTGCACCATTGTACTCGCCGCCCTCACGCGACAACGTTTCCCCGACCAATTTGTCTTCATATCATCAGAATTCCCGAGACGCCATTGTCTAACCCAAAGTCAAACCCATAAAAATTCGACCGACACACAGTACCTCCACGGCTATAACCTGGCCCCTTCTGTTTGTCTGGTCGGTGCGCGTGAACCCAAGCTATCAATTGCCGTGTGCACTATCGGGATTCTGATTCAAGTTAAAAGTCAACCCTGGACCTCCATCCGTTAATGGCACTCTCTCCGTCTATTCTCTCCTTAAATTGAGGTTACCACGGTGTTCGTGATATCCAGGCGAAACTCCCCAGCCCTTTTGAAGTTCCAATTCGACTCCAAAAGTCCGGTTCCAGTTCTGGGTACTCTCGGTTTCGTCCCCGACTTCGCAGACCCTTCGGTTCAGGTTTTATCACTACATTTCGTTCCTTAACATACGTTTACTGTGGTGCTAACGATTACGATCATCAGCAAGACCATAGCCCACTGATTCCCGGCCAATCGAGGTTGCCCGGACACAAGTCCTGGTCGTTGCCGAGAACCAGTGGTCAAACCACTCATAGGTTATAAATTTATTTACATGTTCCTGACCAGCGATGGGCTATAGCCCGGCTGGTCAGTGTTGTGTGCGGTGAGTTTAGCGACCCGAGTTCGAAACCTGTGGCCTCCGGCCCAAACCCCCTTTTTCTCATTTTAAGGACTCTGAACCCGGATTCGGGTCTGGGCCGACCCGGTCCGACCCATCTTATTAATTTAATCTTAATTTATTTATTATAAATATATTAAAATAAGTAAATTAAAAATCAAATTGTATTTCCTTTTTATTATTTAAATTAATTGTTTAAAACCCATTCAATTAATTTTTAAATATTTATAACCCACTAAAAATTATTTCAAGCCCGTTGACTCGGCCGTTTATTTTAACCCGACTTTTGGACATATTCGAACCCGTTAAATTTATAAAGTAATAGAACCGACGTTTACATAAGTTATGTAATTATTTAAACTCATGAAAAATAACAAAAATAGCATTTTTATAAATAAATAAAAATACGCGTTATTTAAAATATAATATTTTTATGAAATTCAAAATGGGTAAATTATGATTTATAAAATGCAAGTGTTATTAAAAATATATATATATTTCAAGAAGTTTAAATATTTAAATTAGAAATTTTATAAAAATACATAGTCTTACAAAAATTAATATTTATTTGTACAATGATTTCAAAACATATAATTTTCCGTAAAGGTTATTCCAATTACAAATCCACCTATATTTAAACAAATATACGCGTACACGAATTCATATTTGATACATATTCATTTGCATAGGATTTCGTCGTATATAACAACAATACAAATATCACCATCACGTGTGAAGTAAAACCCTCGCTACAGGTGAGTTACATATCCCCTATTTACATTTTTATACATTTTGGGGTGAAACGTAATCTGTGCTTACTTACATACAATTCAACTTGTGTTTACATGTGTAGATTATTGTGCTTTTGTGCTTGATCACTTGTTATGCTATGAATACTTTTAGGATGGTTTAAATTATGTGTAACCCACATAGTCTTGATTCCATGCCTATCACTTTTAGGGTAGCGGTATGCTATGCCTATCACGTTAAACCTTTATGCTTATATACATAATTACATGCTTACAATTGGTATACATATAGTGAATTCTCCACATTATGCCATATCATACCATGTCAAACCATGAATTGTATAAACGTTTTTAACTAAACTTTTACTTTATTTAAACATATGTAAACTCACCAACTCTCGTAGTTGACACTTGTTTTGGATTACGTTTCAGGTGAAGATATGTGATTTTGTGAATATGTGTTGAAGGTGCTACACATAAGGCTTTTGACCTAGTAAAATAATTATGTGTAATATTCTAGTATAGGGTGTTGTAACTTGAATTGTATTTGGATATTTGGTACTTAAATCTTATTAATGAATTATGCAACCTTAGTAGATCATGTGCTTATGAACAATCATTCTAAAGTCCGCCTCGATGATTCCGCCATCGGTCGGGGTGTGACAACCTGCAAGTTCCATCATCCGACCACCTTGTCATGCCGAATGTGCACCCTTTGTGGCCGTTATGGACATTTGTCTACTACTTGCTTCGCCAACAAACCTCCAATGGCTCAGGGAAATCGTCCCAACGTGCCGGCACTACCAGCTTTGGCAAATGGTCGAGCATGTTTTGGATGTGGTGACCCAACCCACTTCCGTAACCAGTGCCCAAGGCTCGCAAATCCAAACCCAAACCCGGGAGCACGGGGACGTGCCTTTAACATCAACGCTAATGAAGCCCAAGCCAACGCAGAAGTAGTCAACGGTACGTTTCTAGTAAATCAACATTATGCTTCCGTTTTATTTGATACTGGTGCCGATAAGAGTTTCGTCTCTTTGGAGTTTGAGATATTACTGGCTAAACACCGCTCTAAATTAGAAAAATCCATTACGGTAGAAGTAGCTGATGGAAATCCTGTAACTATTGACTCTGTTATCCGTGACTGCGTTCTTAACCTTAACGATCACGACTTTCAAATTAATCTCATCCCAATGCGTCTTGGAAGCTTCGATGTAATAATAGGCATGGATTGGTTAGCCGAACATCATGCAGAAATCATATGCTTTGAAAAATGCATCCGTATTCCCTTATCATTCGGAAGCACGTTGCAAATCTATGGTGAAAAACCATTAAGCGGCCTAAAACTCATGTCTTTTACCGCAGCCCGTAAGTATCTACGGAAGAATTACGTGTCATTTCTAGCAAACGTCGTGGAAAAGAAAGGGAAGGGAAAGAACATCCAAGACATCCCTGTCATCCGTGAATTTCCCGAAGTGTTTCCGGAAGACTTACCAGGCCTTCCTCCCATACGTCAAGTTGAATTCAGGATCGACCTCATCCCAGGGGCAAACTCTGTAGCTAAATCACCGTACCGCCTTGCACCTTCGGAGATGCAAGAGCTAGCAAGTCAACTTCAAGAGCTTTCTGAAAAAGGATTTATTCGTCCTAGCGTCTCCCCTTGGGGAGCACCTGTCCTGTTCATCAAGAAGAATGATGGATCCTTTCGTATGTGCATTGATTATCGTGAGCTTAATAAGCTTACTGTCAAAAATCATTACCCATTACCCAGAATTGACGACCTTTTTGATCAACTCCAAGGTTCTGCATGCTTTTCCAAAATCGACCTCCGTTCTGGCTACCATCAACTTCGTGTCCTTGAGGAGGATATTCCAAAAACAGCCTTTCGTACAAGATATGTCCACTATGAATTCATGGTTATGCCTTTCGGCTTAACTAATGCACCCGCGGTATTCACGGACTTAATGAACCGTGTGTGTAGGCCGTACCTGGACAAATTCGTAATTGTTTTCATCGACGACATCTTGATCTACTCAAAAACTAAAAAGGATCACGAGGAACACCTACGGTTGGTGTTAGACCTCTTAAAGAAGGAGACCTTGTTCGCCAATTTTTCCAAGTGTGAGTTTTGGCTAAATGAAGTCCAATTCTTGGGTCATATAGTCAATGAGAAAGGAATTCATGTAGATCCTGCAAAGATAGAAGCAGTGAAAAGCTGGAAAGCCCCAAAGACCCCTACTGAAGTCCGTTCATTCCTTGGCCTAGCTGGCTACTACCGTCGTTTCATTTCTAACTTCTCGAAAGCTGCGGTGCCCCTCACAGCCTTAACCCATAAAGGAAAGCCTTACGAGTGGGGACCAAAACAAGAAGAAGCCTTTCAGACTCTCAAACAAAAACTTTGTGATGCTCCAATCTTGACCCTTCCTGAGGGTAATGATGATTTCGTAGTTTACTGTGATGCATCCAACCAAGGTCTCGGTTGTGTCCTTATGCAACGAGGCAAGGTTATTGGTTATGCGTCAAGGCAACTCAAAATCCATGAAAAAAATTATACTACGCACGACCTTGAGTTAGGTGCAGTTGTCTTCGCTCTAAAGATCTGGCGACACTACCTCTATGGTACAAAGTGTGTGGTTTTCACAGACCACAAGAGGCTTCAGCACATTTTTAATCAGAAGGAACTCAACATGAGGCAACGTCGTTGGGTAGAACTACTTAATGACTACGACTGCGACATTCGTTATCATCCTGGAAAGGCGAATGTTGTAGCCGATGCCTTGAGCCGAAAGGAACACACCATATTGCATTGTGTGAGAGTTCAAAACGATATCCAAATCCGCATCCTCGAAGCACAACACCTTTCGGTCACCGAAGGGAAGATGTACGAAGAAATGGCGTGCGGAACTGAACTCCAATTAGAGACTAAGCCCAACGGCTTACTCTATTTCTTGAACCGTATCTGGATTCCTGATCGTGATGACCTTCGTACTATCATTATGAACGAAGCTCATAAAACCCGCTATTCGGTCCATCCTGGTGCAGACAAAATGCACAAGGATCTTCGTCACCAATACTGGTGGCCCGGTATGAAGAAAGACATTGCGTTATACATAGCAAAGTGTCTCACTTGCTCCAAGGTTAAAGCCGAGCACCAACGTCCGTCTGGTCTTCTAGAACAACCAGAGATTCCCGTGTGGAAATGGGAGTGTATAGCGATGGATTTCATTACCAAGCTACCCCGTACCACTCATGGTCACGATAGCATTTGGGTGATCGTGGACCGACTAACTAAATCCGCACATTTCTTGCCTATCCGTGAGGATTATGGAGTCGAAAAATTGGCTAGGATATACGTTAATGAAATAGTTAGTCGCCACGGTGTGCCTCTTAACATTATCTCTGATCGTGACGGTCGTTTCACTTCCCGTTTCTGGCAATCCTTACAACCCGCTCTTGATACACAGTTAAATCTCAGCACAGCATACCATCCTCAAACCGATGGTCAATCCGAAAGAACCATACAGACTTTGGAGGACATGCTTCGGGCATGCGTCATTGACTTCGGTGGTAACTGGGATTCGCACCTACCGTTGATTGAATTCTCTTACAATAATAGTTACCACACAAGCATCAACATGGCACCCTTTGAAGCTCTTTATGGTCGTAAATGTCGTTCCCCTGTTTGTTGGAACGAGATTGGTGAATCACAAATCACCGGACCTGAACTCATTCAAGAAACATCCGACAAAGTTCATCGTATTCGTGATAATCTCCTAGCAGCTAGAAGTCGGCAAAAGAGTTATGCCGACAAGCGTCGAAAGCCGCTAGAATTCCAAGTCGGTGATCTTGTACTCCTCAAAGTATCACCTTGGAAAGGATTAGTTCGTTTTGGAAAGAAAGGGAAGCTAACTCCTCGTTTCGTGGGCCCTTTTAAAATTCTCGAAAGGATCGGAAAGGTGGCCTACAAACTTGAATTGCCCGAAAGCCTTAGCAACGTTCATCCAACTTTCCACATCTCTAACCTCAAGAAATGTCTTGCCGATGAGAACCTTCACATACCTCTCGACGAAGTACGCATTGATGACACTATGCACTTTGTAGAGAAACCCGTGAAGATCATGGATCATGAAGTCAAGCAGCTCAAGCGTAGTCGTATTCCTATAGTCAAGGTGCGTTGGGAGTCTAAACATGGCCCCGAATTTACTTGGGAACGTGAAGACCAAATGAAAGTCAAGTACCCGCATCTTTTCTGTAGACCCTCCTCTTAAATTTCGAGACAAAATTTCCTAAAGTAGGGGAGACTGTAATATCCAGGGTTTTCCCGATGTATCGCTTTCTATTTTCAAATTGTAACCCGATAAAACTCATCCATTGCAATAAACGTATCACTTCCTAAATCTCTACGCATACTGTTAAACTTGATAAACATAATTTATAGATACGTATACGAGTGTATTCTACGAAGAAATAAAAAATAGATGAAAACATTAAAAATTTATATTATGTAAAAAAATGATAATAATAAATTATTAATACTTAAACTTATAAAAAAATTAAAAACCTATAAACTATTTTATTAGATTTTATAAAATAAAATCATTTTAATTATTTTATAAAGTCTAGGGGCTAAACCGTCTTTTCTGAAACTTATCTTTAACAAAAACCAAATTTAAACATGAAATGTTAAACATCTGAAACCTCAAGGGCCTGTTGTGTCATTAGCCCAAACCCCCGGAACCCAAACCAATCACAGGTTCGAGTCCCGCAACCCTCGGTTTTCGTCCCTTTTCATCCAAAATCGTGATTCCGGCCAGATTCACTGAACCTCGGGTTTCCATTCGCGCATGCGACCATCCCCGATGCCCATCAATGCCCGATTCCAACCGTGGTCGCGCATGGGTTCGAATTTAAATCCATCGGCGCAACCCCCACCTCCCCAACCGTTCGCGCAATTAATGACCAAATTGGCTATAAATAACCCTAGTGCTACCTCAACGAAACCTCACTCAAACTTCCTACACTCTCAATTCTTCGAACCAGTACCTGCATTGCCGGATTTGGAACCGTGACCATCGGCGTCCAACCCAAACTCAATCTCCCTCAATCCGATATCGTTTCAGGTAAACTCGAAGGCCAAAATACTCGTATTCGTGTATAGATTAAAAGCCCTCTGTTTAATTTCATTAACAGAGGGAAAATCGATTCGTATTTTGGGCTTTGATTTTCTAGGGTTCATCCGATTTGGGGGCTAGCTTGGGATTGTGTTTAAGTAAATCCTTTTCCAGATTATAACACAACAGAGTCGCTGGTCCAGCGGTTTGTGCGCGTTGTGTGGACTCAGGCGGCCCGGGTTCGAATCCGGCCGGCCTAAGTTTTTGATTCCGAATTCTTTTATACACTTTTAATTAGTTTTAAAAATCCCTTTTATTTTTATAAAATATGTTGAACATTTATAAACTCAAAATAGATTTTTATTTTTGTTTTCCTTATCAGAAAACATTTTAACCAAATAAAACCAAACTTAAAACTATAAAAATGTAATATTTAATATTAGTTTTAAATTCTTAAAATCTATAAAACAACCCTAAACTTTTATAAAACTTATATACTCGACAGAAAGTTTTTATAATGTTATAAAATCAGAAAAATTTATAAAACATATATCCTTATTTTAGAAATTAGAAACTTATAAACTTGTACGTTTTATAAAATTTATAGAATTAAAAACATAAAACTTCTTTATTTATTTAGACTTGCAAATAATTTCTAAATATTACTTAGAATAATCACAAGTCATTTAAATAAAATACTCAATAGATAAATACTTTAATTAATGCATCATTTTAAAATTTTGATAAAACATTTATTTACAAACTCTTTTAGATAATTATTATTTTGCCGTTAATGATTATCTACTCTATTTTAAATAAATTGCTATTGGGAATTATTCATTGGGTAATTATTATTAACCCATGATAATTATTCTTTTAGATAACTATTATTTTAAATAGTTATTAAACCCTTGTGAATAATTATTTATTAACCTTAATACTTATTTATCCATTACTCAAATTATTTTTTATAAAACTAGTTAAAGCATGGTTAACTAAAACTTACTATCACTTAAACTTTATAGCACAATCATCCCCGTCTTCCCACTTGGAACCCTAGTCAATCCCAAAATCTTGAATTCTTATCTTGAATTCTTGTCCTAGATTCCTATGATCAATCCTTAAACTTTAAACTTGTCATTTAGGCTTATTGTGAGGATATCTTTCCTCAACGCTTCACTACATTTAAACCGTTGTTGGGTACTCTTACATTCAATTCAAGGTGAGTATACTTAGGCCCCTTTTGTTTTGTTTTTATTTTATAAACTTGGGGTGGAACATGTTCAAACTTTTTAGACTTATACAATTCAAACTTAACTATGTGTACATGTCTTCTACGTGTTCGAATGCTTAGAGACTTGCATGCTTAAATTAAACTTAATTCTAGCATGTTCATTAACTTTGGCCGAGCCTATAGTAACAGTGATAAATCTATTATATTTGACCAATCCACCTTGATTGATTGACCCTTCGGGGGGAGCCCTTGGTGATTGTTACTGAAACTTATACTTGAAACTTATAAGGGTAACCTTTGGGTTATGCCTAAATTTGGTTGGAAGTTTGACGTGCACAATGTTTAACTTGCTTGATTCTCACATTTATACTTAGATGCATTAATCATAGTGAATTGTAAAACTTTTAAAGACCTTGTTAAACAGTGTCAAAACCTTCGTATCTCACCAACTATTTTTAGTTAACGGTTACTTAACATGTTTCAGGTGCACAAGAGTGAGAGGCTTATCTGTGAAAACGTAGGATGCATGGACTTAGAAAGACCGTCAAGAATTGAACTTTTGTTACTTTTCATGCTTGAACCTTACGTTATTTTTGTCATGTTGAACCCTTTAATTTATTAATGAAATATCTCAACTTTATTAGTTAACCTCGTGCTTTTGAACAACCGTGTCCGCCCCGACGTATAATCCGCCGTCGGTTGGGGTGTGACATTGCACATGAGCATACTTAACGGAAAAATTTAATTGGGTTAGGGACAAAGGATGTAACGTGCAAGATTTGTAAACATAAAGGATGATCTCTGTCAATTTTTTGGCTAAAGGACAATATCTGAAAAGGGGTATAAACATAAAAGACAATTTCTGTAATTTACTCTTTATTTTACATTTATTTTTCATAATTAAATATATAAAAAAAAAATCATTGAATGTATATTTAATCGGTTACAAGAACAACAATCATAGCACAAAACCCTTATAATTTCACTAAATTTTAAATTATATAATCATAAATCATTATATTGAATGATTAGTTTATACTTTAGGTATATAAATTTATACTTTAATATGTAGTTAATTTATATATCTAGTCCATGTATTATGGAGCTTATACTAGGCATATCTCCACTGCTGGCTAGAGGTGCACAAACCGGTTTTTTTTCCGGAACCGGATCCGGACCGGTTCCGTCAACGATGGTCAACAACCGGATCGAATAGAACGGGTTCTGGATCGGATCCGGTTAAGAGAGTGGAGACTTGGAACCTATTGGGACCGGACCGGATTTATGGAACCGGACCGGACAAAAAAAACCGGTTTCATCCGATTTTTTTTTTTTTAAATTTAAAAAAATAACAAAGATGCACTATAAAATACATGTTTTATTTATTTTGTAGCTTTTTTTAAGTGATTTAACAATAGTTCGTAAAAAAATACAAAAAACATAATTGAATCACAAAATATATATTATTTATTATGTTTTCAATCTTCTTCGTCGTAGTCTTCGTAACATCGGTTTTCTTTCTTTTTCGCTTGAGATGCGTTGGGCTTCATCATAAGCTTGTTCTTCGTCCGAAAGTGGATTCGCCGCCCCTTGTTCTACTTCGAATTCATGTATTTCTTGTTCAATGTCAAGCTCGCCTTCTAGTTTTGCAACATGTTGTACACGTTCGGCGGCATCCAAATGGTCCTTCAAGCAAATACACATCTCCATAGATTCCGGTGTAAGCCTCGTTCTTCGAACAGATAAAACCCTGCCACTAAGAGAAAAAGCAGATTCCGAAGCTACCGTAGAAGCTTGGACGGTTAGTAGGTCACGGGCCAGTGCGGCTAGAACGGGATATTGGGATTCCCTTCCTTGCTACCAACTCAAGATATCAAAGTTTTCAAACTCTTCGGATCTTAGAGTTAAAATAAAGTCGGTTGCTTGATATCTCACAAGCTCGCTACTTGGTGTGGTTCCACAAGCTCGTTTAGTATTTTCGTTTCTTAAAGTGTTAAATAAATTTAGCATCGGGTTCCTTGAACTACTAGAACTTGAACCCGAACCCATTGATTCACGTATGTTTGATGGATCACCACTTCCACCATATTTGCGTAAATAATAATCAAACATATTATTAAAAGCCGAATTGGAATCCTTTATTGCCTTTGATTCAAAATTTGGGTCTTCCTCGAACATATTTAAATCATCTGATATTGATCCAATTAATGTTTCAACACCGGTTACATTAATCGTTGGGTTTAAAGCGGCCGAACATGTAACAACTGCCGGCATTTCCGAAAAATATTTTTTAAATTTAGCTTTCATAGGTTTTACCATTTTTTCAAAAATAGGGCCGTGATATTCAAACTCTTTTAATTTATTACATATTAAATATAATTGTTGAAGTATTAGCGAAGATGTGGGATAATAAACTCCCGATAAACATGTAGTTGCATTTTTAAAAACCTTAAGCAAATTAGTTAGTTTCTCGATCATATCCCAACTTATATTATCAAATTTTTTTGAACAACGTTTCTTTTGTACTAGTTCATCATGGAAATGTTTTAAAGTAACTCTTTGCCTTAAGGCCGATTCAAACATTTTCCATGTCGAGTTCCATCTAGTAGGTCGTCCCAATTCGGACCTAAAAAGATGGAATCCGTTTGTTGGCACAAGTTTCTATAGTTTATATATCTTTTTTTGCTTGTGCTAAAAACTTCACGTAACATCACTTTAAAATTTTCTTTTACGTCTCTTATTTCTTGGACGTTTAGACCGTCTTGCACAACCAAGTTAATGATGTGTGCAACACATCGACTATGAAAAAAAACACCGTTACAAGGCGGTTCATATTTTATTTTTAATTTTTCCACCGCGTTTGTGTTATTTGAAGCGTTATCAAAAGATATTGAAAATATTTTTGGTTGAATTTTATAAGTTTGAATTACCGAGTCTAAAATATAAAATAAGTTTTCGCCGGTATGTGGATATCAAAATAATCAAACGCAATCGTACGCTTCATCATTTGCCACGACTCCGGTTGAACCCAATGTGCGGTAACGCAAAGGTACGATTCGGGTAAACCATGTGGAGCGGATCAAACGTCCGTTGTTAAGTTAATGCCGGTATTTAAATTTTCAAAACATAAAATTAATTCTTTTTAGCTCTTTTCCACATTTTTAAACAATCTCTTCTCAAAATAGAACGACTTACATTTGTGTAACTCGGTTGAAGCGTCTCTTGTATCATCCTCGTCAAGCGCGGATTATCAAAGTGATCAAAAGGCAATTCTTCTTGAATGACGAAATGTGTCATTCTCTCACGAACCCTCTCGACATTGAATTGCCAAATTCCTCCATCCCTACCAATTTGAGTTTGATCTTCACCTTGAGTGTGTTTTGCGTGACTAGCAATATGTTTCCTCAAAGTGTTATTTCCCGCCGCACCCAAAATTATACCACAACGTTTGCAACGAGCCTTTTGCGAACCGTTCGACATTTCGCATAAATCAAAATAAGCCCATATTTCTTGGTTTCGGGAGCAAGGAAGTATTGACACCACCGTGACATCGCTAGTAGAACCACCAACCGAATTTTGAGTGCTTGCGGAAGCAGAAAACATGAGAGCCTTTTTTTTTGCGTAAAGTGAGCGTTTTTTTTGCGTTTTGAGAGCGTTTTTTAGTTTTGAGAGCTAAAATGTGGTGGTGAACTAACTCATACACCCAATGCCTATTTATACTAAGTTTCAAGCCTTAAAAACAAAAAAAAAACAAAAATACGGCTATATATCCTTTTTTTTTCTTCCAACGGCTATAACTGGTTCCGAATCGGTTCCAAATTGTTCGAAAAAAACAGGTTCCATTTTGTCCGATTTTTGTCTGATTTTTATCCGGTCCGTCAAAAAAACCAGAACCGGTTCTCACAAAATCCGGTCCGGTCCCAAAAAAACCGGTTCTAGACGGATCCGGTTTCGGATAATCCATCGGATCGGATTCGGTTCCGGTTCTTTTAAGCACCTCTACTGCTGGCTCCATCATGTGCAGATCCCCTAATTCCCGGGATGCTGTGTATTATTATTATTATTATTGATATATGCTTTTAAATATAAACTAGGAATTTCACCCTGCCCACGTTGCGGCAGCGTTGAAATATAGACTAACTTGAATTTATATAATAGAAAGCTGAACCTAAACGATTGAGTAAATTTTTATTTTAATATTTATTAATAAGGTAAATCAATAATAAAAAAAATATATTCAACATTATTATCTCTGTGGTCCTTGCAAATGCCAGGAGTCAACCATATTATCATTTATTGCTAGTTAAAGACTAATTAATTTTTTCTAATGACCAACGAATAATACGGGTAAACCTATTGGTGAAAGGTCACACACCGTCGCAAGCGCAGACATCGCTATTGACCCTGCCCGTCCACAGTTTCAGAGGAAATCCATTACCCGAATGCCCATCGTGGAAAAATCGTTGATCCACCTGAACATATTGCACCAAATGGGTCTCGAACCAATGACCTCCACATTAAAAAGTTATAAGGTGCCTCCTATCAAACAATTGATCTGATACTCATTGGGCGCCCAATTAACTATTCATCCCCTTAAGCTAATTTGTATTTTTTGTATGTTAATAATAGTATGATGTTTATTCTTTATAAAAGTAATATAAAATTAAAGTTCATGTAAATGTAAGATTAGATGGCATTTTATTATTAAATTAAAACTGATGTTCAAAACAAATTTAATTTATGTTTTTATTTAACCTGGCATAACATGAAAATATACCTAAATCATGAAAATATATTTATTCTGTCACAGTCTTACGTGAATAAGAATAGGCATGTGAGATTAATAGTGATAATATATTAATGTGATAGTGATATAAATCGTTTTATTTTCTTTTTATAATAAAACAGCATTGAAATGTACAAACACATCGATATTACCAGAATAGGTATCGGTGTTCATTTTCTTTACGTACTTAATCACGTTAATGTTATCATCAGAGCACGTGACAAAAGTTTGATTTTTATATATATTAAGATTTGAGTACGTTAATTTTTTTACGGTTTAACGCACCACAATGCGTAAATGTTTTGTTTTTTTTATATATAAATAGTTTCAAACACGTTAATTTTTTTAGCAGTTTAACGCGCATCAAAGCGCTTTTTAATTTTTTTTTCTCTTCGATATTTAAAATATGACTTTTTAAAATTCCGGATTAGTCGTTTCGACGTCCTTATTTTTATCAGTGTTTCTATGCGGGGTGAGTATTAAGGTACAAGTCGTCAAAATTGAGACTTACAGATATACCTGTATCGGAATTATTATAACCAGTGGCAGACCTAGAAAAAAGTTCAGAAGTAACGAATTTTTTTTTAACCGTACTTTCATGTAAATAAAAAAATAATTTAGACTGTAATATCATGTAAACAATTTTTTTTGACAATAACATCAATGGCGAAGCTTGAAAAAAAGTCGGGGGGGGGGGGGGGGTTTCGTATCCGGGGGCCAGAACTATTAAATTTTTGCCGAATACATATAAATTAACGCTACTGAGCGAAAAATCGACCGAATACGTAAATATTAACACTTCTAAGTGAAAAATCGGGGGGGGGGGGTTCCTTATCTGGGGGCCGGAAGGCGAAGGCTGCGGTGGTCTCAACTCAGTTCGAGTGGTCGGTCTCTGACTCTCACAGTCTCACAATTCTCGCTCTCTGTCTTTCTTCTTGGCCGACCGCTTGGGTAAGATGGGTTTGAGAATTGAGCATTTGAGGTATTGAGTTTTAATAAAACGTTTGGTCTGGCTAAAACACAAATGTTTTATTAAAACATAATTCCTCAAAACCTTTAATAAAGTGTGGGGACTTTTTATAAAATTTTATATTTTTTATGAAGTGTTGAGCTTTTAAAAAAATTGAGGGGTAACGTAGATTTTGTCAAAGATAAGGGGTAACCGGATACATAAAACCGTAAGGGTAGGTTCGCCCTTGATTATAACTGGTAACAAAATTTGTTTATTTTGTTTTCGATTTATTTTATGTTTATAATTTATGCGGAATTCCCGCTACACCGTGAAGGGATTTCACTAGTTATTAGACGTTTTAATTATATAATCTATACTATATAATAAATAAAGGTTTTTGTATGTCACGTGTCGCCACCATATTCAATCTCATCAATATTTTCCCACCACTCTCTTATTAAATGCATACATATCTTTTAATAAATTACTAATTATAATAATAAAACACATTTATTTTAATTTATCATTTATTATAAAAAAAACTTTGAAATCTAATTAAGTAATTTTTATTTTTAATCAAATAGTAAATGAAAGTTAAATTACATTAAATAGTAATTTACGTACTTTCGAAACCCAATTATATATTATTTTTTTACATATTTTGAATTTTTTTATATCCTTAGTATACAGTAATACATTTTTACACCTGTAAAATACATAAATAAAATTTAAAAAATTTATATATTGATATTTTTCGCCCGTGTGTATTACACGGGGTCTAAGCTAGTATATTAATATACTAGTTTAGATCCCGTGTCTACACACGGGGTGAACAATATCAATATTTAAAATTTTTAAATCTTTATGTATATATTTTACAGGTGTAAAAATATATTACATATACTACGGATATAAACAAACTCAAAATATGTAAAAAATAATATATAATTGGGTTTCGAAAATACATTAATTACTATTTAATGTAATTTGACTTTCAATTACTATTTGATTGAAATAAAAGTTACATAATTAAATTTTAAAGTTTCTTATAAAAGGGATAATTTAAAATAAATGTTTTTATTAGTGTAATTAATATTTTCTTTAAATATATATTATTATTTAAATATAGAAGTGCATTAAATAAGAGAGAGTGGCGGAAAAAAAATGATGAGAATGAATATGAAGGTGACAAGTGACACTAAAAACCTTTATTTATTATATAGTATAGATTTGGGTACACGTGATCGAGTTATTAGAGAGTATCATTTAGTCCCATATGCATCCTACACTATAAGTTTTTAACACTAGTTCCATGTCTAAGTATACTATCCCAAACATTTTGGTAGCGTTTGTTATAGAATATATGATGGAATGGAACCGGTTATTGTGTTGTGTGATTCTTTTCCTTCTAATTATTTTAATTATTTAGGTAAAAGTGTTTTATTTTGATTTTTTCAAGAAATGAAATAATTTTATTAAAATAATAACATGAATCATGGCCCGACCCATGGCTCGACCTATGACCCGAATCATGACCCGTCTTATGACCCGACCCATAATATAAATTTATTAGTTAAAAATATTTTATTTTTATAAAACATTTTTTCATGTCTAACAAACAACACGAAGTAATGATTTATTTCATACCACATGATAACCAGATATGGCAAAGTAATTGTAATGATCTATTTTTTTCTCTTGTACATTCCATTAGCTTATACTAAATAGGATTTTTTTCATCGGTTTCGTTTTCCAGATTATAACACAACAGAGTCGCTGGTCCAGCGGTTTGTGCGCGTTGTGTGGACTCAGGCGGCCCGGGTTCGAATCCGGCCGGCCTGAGTTTTTGATTCCGAATTCTTTTATACACTTTTAATTAGTTTTAAAAATCCCTTTTATTTTTATAAAATAAGTTGAACATTTATAAACTCAAAATCGATTTTTATTTTTGTTTTCCTTATCAGAAAACATTTTAACCAAATAAAACCAAACTTAAAACTATAAAAATGTAATATTTAATATTAGTTTTAAATTCTTAAAATCTATAAAACAACCCTAAACTTTTATAAAACTTATATACTCGACAGAAAGTTTTTATAATGTTATAAAATCAGAAAAATTTATAAAACATATATCCTTATTTTAGAAATTAGAAACTTATAAACTTGTATGTTTTATAAAATTTATAGAATTAAAAACATAAAACTTATTTATTTATTTTGTAAACAGAAAATAAATATACATTATTTATTTAGACTTGCAAATAATTTCTAAATATTACTTAGAATAATCACAAGTCATTTAAATAAAATACTCAATAGATAAATACTTTAATTAATGCATCATTTTAAAATTTTGATAAAACATTTATTTACAAACTCTTTTAGATAATTTTTATTTTGTCGTTAATGATTATCTACTCTATTTTAAATAAATTGCTATTGGGAATTATTCATTGGATAATTATTATTAACCCATAATAATTATTCTTTTAGATAACTATTATTTTAAATAGTTATTAAACCCTTGTGAATAATTATTTATTAACCTTAATACTTATTTATTCATTACTCAAATTATATTTTATAAAACTAGTTAAAGCATGGTTAACTAAAACTTACTATCACTTAAACTTTATAGCACAATCATCCCCGTCTTCCCACTTGGAACCCTAGTCAATCCCAAAATCTTGAATTCTTGTTATAGATTCCTATGTTCAATCCTTAAACTTTAGACTTGTCATTTAGGCTTATTGTGAGGATATCTTTCCTCAACGTTTCACTACATTTAAACCGTTGTTGGGTACTCTTACATTCAACTCAAGGTGAGTATACTTAGCCCCCTTTTGTTTTGTTTTTATTTTATAAACTTGGGGTGGAACATGTTCAAACTTTTTAGACTTATACAATTCAAACTTAACTATGTTTACATGTCTTCTACGTGTTCGAATGCTTTGAGACTTGCATGCTTAAATTAAACTTAATTCTAGCATGTTCATTAACTTTGGCCGAGCCTATAGTAACAGTGATAGATCTATTGTATTTGACCAATCCACCTTGATTGATTGACCCTTCGGGGGGAGCCCTTGGTGATTGTTACTGAAACTTATACTTGAAACTTATAAGGGTAACCTTCGGGTTATGCCTAAATTTGGTTGGACGTTTGACGTGCACAATGTTTAACTTGCTTGATCACATTTATACTTAGATGCATTAATCATAGTGAATTGTAAAACTTTTAAAGACCTTGTTAAACAGTGTCAAAACCTTCGTATCTCACCAACTATTTTTAGTTGACGGTTACTTAACATGTTTCAGGTGCACAAGGTGAGGCTTATCTGTGAAAACGTAGGATGCATGGACTTAGAAAGACCGTCAAGAATTGAACTTTTGTTACTTTTCATGCTTGAACCTTACGTTATTTTTGTCATGTTGAACCCTTTAATTTATTAATGAAATATCTCAACTTTATTAGTCAACCTCGTGCTTTTGAACAACCGCGTCCGCCCCGACGTATAATCCGTCGTCGGTTGGGGTGTGACATTGCACATGAGCATACTTAACGGAAAATTTTAACTGGGTTAGGGACAAAGGATGTAACGTGCAAGATTTGTAAACATAAAGGATGATCTCTGTCAATTTTTTGGCTAAAGGACAATATCTAGAAAGGGGTATAAACATAAAAGATAATTTCTGTAATTTACTCTTTATTTTACATTTATTTTTCATAATTAAATATATAAAAAAAAATCATTGAATGTATATTTATTCGGTTACAAGAACAACAATCATAGCACACAACCCTTATAATTTCACTAAATTTTAAATTATATAATCACAAATCATTATATTGAATGATTAGTTTATACTTTAGGTATATAAATTTATACTTTAATATGCTGTTAATTTATATATCTAGTCCATGTATTATGGAGCTTATACTAGGCATATCTCCACTGCTGGGTCCATCATGTGCAGATCCCCTTATTCCCGGGATGCTGTGTATTATTATTATTATTATTATTGATATATGCTTTTAAATATAAACTAGGAATTTCATCCTGCCCACGTTACGGCAGCGTTGAAATATAGACTAACTTGAATTTATATGATAAAAAGCTAAACCTAAATGATTGAGTAATTTTTAATTTTAATATTCATTAATAAAGTAAATCAATAATAAAAAAAATATATTCAACATTATTATCTCTGTGGTCCTTGCAAATGCCAGGAGTCAACCATATTATCATTTATTGCTAGTTAAAGAATAATTATTATTTTCTATTGACCAACGAATAATCCGGGTAAACCTATTGGTGAAAGGTCACACACCGTCGCAAGCGCACACATCGCTATTGACTCTGCCCGCCCACAGGTTCAGAGGAAATCCACTACCCGAATGCCTATCGTGGAAAAATCGTTGGTCCACCTGAGCATATTACACCAAATAGGTTTCGAACCAATGACCTCCACATTAAAAAGTTATAAAGTGCCTCCTATCAAACAATTGATCTGATATTCATTGGGCGCCCAATTAACTATTCATCCCCTTAAGCTAATTTGTATTTTTTGTATGTTAATAATAGTATGATGTTTATTCTTTATAAAAGTAATATAAAATTAAAGTTCATGTAAATGTAAGATTAGATGACATTTTATTATTAAATTAAAACTGATGTTCAAAACAAATTTAATTTACGTTTTTATTTAACAACCTGGCATAACATGAAAATATACCTAAATCATGAAAATATATTTATTCTGTCACAGTCTTACGTGAATAAGAATAGGCATGTGAGATTAATAGTGATAATATATTAATGTGATACTGATATAAATCGTTTTATTTTCTTTTTATAATAAAACAGCATTGAAATGTACAAACACATCGATATTACCAGAATAGGTATCGGTGTTTATTTTCTTTACGTACTTAATCACGTTAATGTTATCATCAGAGCACGTGACAAAAGTTTGTTTTTTATATATATTAAGATTTGAGTACGTTAATTTTTTTACGGTTTAACGCACCACAATGCGTAAATGTTTTGTTTTTTATATATAAATAGTTTCAAACACGTTAATTTTTTTAGCAGTTTAACGCGCATCAAAGCGCTTTTTAATTTTTTTTTCTCTTCGATATTTAAAATATGACTTTTTAAAATTCCGGATTAGTCGTTTCGACGTCCTTATTTTTATCAGTGTTTCTATGCGAGGTGAGTATTAAGGTACAAGTCGTCAAAATTGAGACTTACAGATATACCTGTATCGGAATTATTATAACCAGTGGCAGACCTAGAAAAAAAGTTCAGAGGTAACGAAATTTTTTTTGACCGTACTTTCATGTAAATGAAAAAAAAAATTTAGACCGTAATATCTTGTAAACAATTTTTTTTTGACAATAACATCAATGGCGAAGCTTGAAAAAAAAGTCGGGGCGGTTCTTATCCGGGGGCCAGAACTATTAAATTTTTTGCCGAATACATATAAATTAACGCTACTGAGCAAAAAATCGACCGAATACGTAAATATTAACACTTCTGAGTGAAAAATAGGGGGGGTTCCTTATCTGGGGGCCGGAAGGCGAAGGCTGCGGTGGTCTCAACTCAGTTCGAGTGGTCGGTCTCTGACTCTCACTGCCTCACAATTCTCGCTCTCTGTCTTTCTTCTTGGCCAACCGCTTGGGTAAGTTGAGTTTGAGAATTGAGCCTTTGAGGTATTGAGTTTTAATAAAACGTTTGATCTGGCTAAAACACAAATGTTTTATTAAAACCTAATTCCTCAAAACCTTTAATAAAGTGTGGGGACTTTTTATAAAATTTTGGACTTTTTATGAAGTGTTAAGCTTTTAAAAAAAATTGAGGGGTAACGTAGATTTTGCCAAGGATAAGGGGTAACCGGATACATAAAACCGTAAGGGTAGGTCCGCCCTTGATTATAACTGGTAACAAAATTTGTTTATTTGGTTTTCGATTTATTTTATGTTTATAATTTATGCGGAATTCCCGCTACACCGTGCAGGGATTTCACTAGTTATTAGACGTTTTAATTATATAATCTATACTATATAATAAATAAAGGTTTTTGTATGCCACGTGTCGTCACCATATTCAATCTTATCAATATTTTCCCGCCACTCTCTTATTAAATGCACCCATATCTTTTAATAAATTACTAATTATAATAATAAAACACATTTATTTTAATTTATCCTTTATTATAAAAAAAACTTTGAAATCTAATTATGTAATTTTTATTTTTAATCAAATAGTAAATGAAAGTTAAATTACATTAAATAGTAATTTACGTACTTTTGAAACCCAATTATATATTATTTTTTTACATATTTTGAATTTTGTTTATATCCTTAATATACAGTAATACATTTTTACACCTGTAAAATACATAAATAAAATTTGAGAAATTTATATATTGATATTTTTCGCCCGTGTGTATTACACAGGGTCTAAGCTAGTATATTAATATACTAGTTTAGATCCCGTGTCTACACACGGGGTGAACAATATCAATATTTAAAATTTTTAAATCTTTATGTATATATTTTACAGGTGTAAAAATATATTACATATACTACGGATATAAACAAACTCAAAATATGTAAAAATTAATATATAATTGGGTTTCGAAAATACATTAATTACTATTTAATGTAATTTGACTTTCAATTACTATTTGATTGAAATAAAAGTTACATAATTAAATTTTAAAGTTTCTTATAAAATGGATAATTTAAAATAAATATTTTTATTAGTGTAATTAATATTTTCTTTAAATATATATTATTATTTAAAGATAGAAGTGTATTAAATAAGAGAGAGAGACGGGAAAAAAATGATGAGAATGAATATGGAGGTGACAAGTGACACTAAAAACCTTTATTTATTATATAGTATAGATTTGGGTACACGTGATCGAGTTATTAGAGAGTATCATTTAGTCCCATATGCATCCTACACTATAAGTTTTTAACACTAGTTCCATGTCTAAGTAACTATCCCAAACATTTTGGTAGCGTTTGTTATAGAATATATGATGGAATGGAACCGGTTATTGTGTTGTGTGATTCTTTTTCTTCTAATTATTTTCATTATTTAGGTGAAAGTACTTTATTTTGATTTTTTCAAGGAATGAAATAATTTTATTAAAATAATAACATGAACCATGGCCCGACCCATGGCTCGACTCATGACCCGAATCATGACCCGTCTTATGACCCGACCCATAATTCTAAATTTATTAGCTAAAAATATTTTATTTTTTATAAAACATTTTTTCATGTCTAACAAACAACACGAAGTAATGATTTATTTCATACCACAGGATAACCAGACATGGCAATGTAATTGTAATGATCTATTTTTTTCTCTTGTACATTCCATTAGCTTATACTAAATAAGATTTTTTTCATCGGTTTCGTTTTTGTTCTTTTAATCCGTATTAGAGGAATATAAATCAACCACTTTGTGGATACTCAGTCCAGCGTTGGGTTGGGTTGGGTTAATTATTAGACAAACTGAGCATGCAGGAAATTGTTAAAACATTAAACGGAGACCATGTCTTTAAATTTGTCTATTATAAAATAAATAGCTATTCATTTATCATCCACAAGTTGAAACCTCTTAAAATATCTAACAAAAATATCTCTAGATAGATCATGACCGGCCATAACCTCTATGATATAAGGGATGATGATGTCATTGCATGTGGACATGTGACGATGATGACCGTTAAGTTTTTTCTTTATAAAATCCTTTAAGGATCGTTTAGGGTGTTGGTGACGGATTACTCGATTGGGATCGCGTAGGAGAGAGAGGATCGGGTAATATTGGGTACACCGCCCTTAATAAATTGAGTATACCTGAGTAGTAGGGGCTGAGTTGAATGATCGAGTATATTTACTCGGGAGTAGTTGGGTTGTAGCCGTTGGTTTCTAGCCATTGGTGTGGGGGGAGGGGGTGGGTCCTTTAAAAAAAACTAATTTTTTACCTATATATACCCCTATTCCATACATGTATTTTTACCTATCTCATCTATATATCTTTCATCTCATCTATATAATTTTACACTATACAAAAAGAATTGAAGGATCATCCAAAAAATCAATAAAGCCTAGAAAACTTAGGCTAAAAGTTCAATCTCAACCGCGACCCGAACGGACCCAAGCCACTCCCCAACGAACCCAACCACCTCCTCAACCAATTCCAAGCTATTTCCCACAACCTCAATATCCAAACTACTACCTTCAAAGTTCAACCGATCCAAATATGGATCCTAATTTTTTATATCAATTTTCGCTTGATATGGATCCTGATTTTTTATCTCAATTTTCCTACCAATACCAAAACCAACCGTATCGTGATCCAAACGAAATTATCCGTTCGGAATCCGAAGACGAAGGAGAAGATGAGATGTTGATGAAGAAACGGAAGAGGAGGATGTTGATGAAGGAGAAGTAGAAGAAGGAGAAGTTGAAGATGACCGCGCCAAGCCGAAAAGACAACATAAAAACCGGTTACCACCAAAGAGATGGACGGAAGAAGAAGAAATTGTCGTGGTCCAAGCTTATATTTAGAAGACACAAAATAAAATAAAAGGAAATCAACAAAAAGTGACTCGTTTTGGAAGAAAGTCCTTGCGCATTTTACCGCTTTATTTGGTGAAAACGATCGAACTGACCAAGTGTCTTGGAAGTGGAAGGATCTTAATAAAAAAATGACCGCCTTCAACGGGTGTTACCAACAAATGGGAAGATTTATTTTTCAAATTATATAGGTATTTTTTAATTTTCTTATCTAACGTTTCAAATTTTATATATATATAGGGGTATGTTCTTTTGAGAACTAACAATATGTTAAGAATCGTGAGAACCGCATTAACTCTTCCTCTATTTATAATATAAATTGACTAGAATTCATGTACATTTCAATATGTTTAAGGTTTGGTTTTAAAAGACCTTGAATTTATAGTCGTTTTTTTAAATGCATATATGCACTCACACCATATGCACAAATGAATGCATATATGCATATTTTTATACTTTTCTTAAAAAAATTCAGGAGAGAGGAGATAAACTCAAACTAAGAGTGGGAAGAGATAAATAAAACATTGTTGTTGAATTTTACCTTTTTCACTAAAGCGATATGTACACGTTTTGTGCGGTTCTTTCGGTTCTCAACATATGGTTGGTTCTCAAAAGAACATGCCCCTATATATATATATATATATAGAAACAAAGAACGCTGAGTGGTACAAGTGATTTGGACCATGTTGAAGCGGCTTTAAGCCATTACAAGAAAGTGTACAAAAGGCCATTAACCAACTTGAAATTTTAGGAGGTTGTACGCAACAATGCTAAATGGGAACCCATAGCATTGATGGGTGATGATTTAGAAGGAAGTCAATCCTCAAAAAGAACAAAAACTTCCGAGTCGAGAACCCCAAGTGACCCGGAGGGTTTTACAAACCTCTTTCCCGACATAAACGTGAACGCCGAACCGCAAGACGACACGACACCGACAAAGCCAAAACGTACGAGGAAGAAATCGGCCAAAAGTTCATCTAGTAAGGGAAATTTGGTAGACATAGTAAAAGAATACAAGATTATGAAAGCGTTGGAGTTAGGAAAAAAAAAGAAAGTCTACGGGATAAGAATGTGGAAGCAAAATTAAAAAGAGAACAAACGGCGATTGAGTTGATGCTTGAAAAACAAAAGCATCGTGACATCAAAACATTCACCGAATCGCATGATCATCTCGTAGACCCGTACTTGTAGATTGTATTGCAACGTAAACGTGAAATTGCCACAAAGTATGGATGGCAATGCACATTTTAGATTTTAAAATTTTATTAACTAGCCTTTATTTATTTTGTAGGTTTTTTTTATTTTTAATTGTATTATGTTAATTTTTATTTAATGAAATTGTCTTTTTTTTTTAAATTAAATGTTTATTTTTTTTTTTTATAAAAAAAGTTGGTGAGTAAATGAGTAGGGTGTTTCCAATGAAATCTGAGTAAATGAGTAGTTTTGAGGTGACAGAATTCTATTGGACAGTTTTGGTAAGTAAATGAGTAATGAGGTAAATGACCCCATCACCCTTACTGAGTTATACAGATGATAATAGTGAGTTCAAATTATAAATAAATGTTATAAGTTATTATCTACAAAAATAAAAGATTACGTAACAACCCCCTCAACCAACCAACCAACCAACCTAAAAAAAGTAAACTTTAGTTTTGCTACATTTTAAATTTTTAACCGATTAAAATATAGGGAGTTGAAACTGAAAATGGAAAGTGAAAATGAGCGGCTCCCAATTCTGTTTTGACATAAAAACACCGATGACGTTGTCGAAAGATTGTTTTTTTTTAAAGGTGGTTTTTTTTAACCCTTACTTCCTTTAGGAGCAGATTGGGTGTTCCAGTGAGTCATGCATGTCTTTCTCAATGAGTTGTAACCGCAGCGGACTCGAACTCGGGACCTACCTAGGAGGAAACCTACAACTGGGAAAACTCAGTGGCTCAACCTGTAACAATTTGTCCTAAATGAGACTCGAACCCATGACTTTCTATTTGAAAAGTTACGGGGCTACCACTCCATCAGAAGGCTTTGTGGTTACCGAAAAATTGCTAGTATAGTAATTTTATTATTATAAGTATTATTATTAATATTGTAATAAAAATAATAATAATTAATTTTATTGAAGAAATAAAACTTTCCACTCAGAGTAAGGTCATTCTCCACCTTAATTCAGACTTCTCAGGATCTAGCTTTTTTTTTTTAAAGACAAATTTCTTAATTTCTGTTGATAGTGATACTTAACCCATGACCCCTTCAAACTTCGGTGTTCCTTAGAGGATTTACCTCTACCATTAAGCCACCAACCCCAATGTTCTCATAATCTAGCCGATGATTTGTTTCGAACTGCTAAGACTAAAACATCGTTAGCCTAGCTTGTTGCATGTATTTGCGTGTCATCATGATGATTACTTGCGGGGCCATTATTCTATTTGATTTTGTTATCGTCTCTCTAATCTTTATTGGTGGACACATTGTAACGTTTGATGTGTGATACAGATCCCTATGCCCATCGTGGGCTTCTACAGTTGCTTGGGCTCTATTGGGCTTCGAGGCAGTGGCGGAGCTTGAAAAACTAAGAAGCAGGGGCCGAAAGTCACGAGACAAATTTTTTTTCCTATTGCTATGTTTCGGGTTATATGTTCGGGTCGGGCCAAACAAATCAATAATAAATAACTTTAAATATAAAATAATCTATTATAATGCGAGAGAAAAATGGTAAGTACCTGAAAGAATGTTTCGAGAAAAATGATACTCCCAAATTGGTTTTCGTTTAGCTGGATCTCTTTATATATTGTTAATATCCACTTCATTAATGTTTGATTGTGGTTGTGGAGGTTCAGAATTAGCATGATTTTCTTGTTGATTTTCATGCTCTTGCGGCTCACTTGTTGAAGCTTAGTGACATTTGCTTACTTGCTCATCATCATTTTTTTTCTTTTGTTCATCATTAATTCTTTTGAAAAAATAACTAATAGTTAAAGTTTTCAACTTTCTCACAATATGCCTAACAAAAAAATAATAATAATCATAATCGATTCATCAATTCATCATCAATCAATCTGTTGCTCATCATTAATCAACAATCCTTAAGAATGCAAGAAATCAATAATCATTCCTAATCATAATCCTAATACTTAACAAGAATACAACAATAATACAACTAAAGAATGCAAGAAATTCAAGAAATTGAGGCATGATTTAAGAATGCAAGAAATCAAAAAATTAGGGCTAGGCTAGTATTCAACACCTTAGCAGCGGAGCAACAAGCAGCAACTGGTGGTGGAGAGTAGCGGCGGAGCGACGACGACTGGCGGCGAGCAGCGTCGGCGAATGGCAGCGACTCGGCGAGCAACGATTTGGGGCAGGGGCAGGTAGTGGCAGAACTGATATGGAGGAGGAGAGGGATATGGTCGATTGTTTTTTTAGGGAAAATTAAGTTAGCTTAAAAATAATTTTGAATTTTTCATTCCCCCCACCTAAACTTACACTTTTATTTTTAAAATGAACAATCTATTTTTTTATTTTTTTTATTTCGTACCCATAACTTATCGAATCAATCTTAACAGAGTAAGAATTCTTTAGGGAAAAAAATAAGCGGGGGCCGGCTCTATACGTAAAAAAAAATTCGGACAAAAACGAAAAAATTAACACTACTAACGAAAAAAACGGCAGGGCCGGGGCTCTCCCTGGCCCCTTCATAGTTTCGCCCCTGCTTGTATCTAATGGTGTGCCTACCTGTACTCCTCAAGTTCATCAGAGTAATTATCATCCTCTTATAATTACTCATCCTCCAACTCCAACAGCTCACAGCAACAACATTTCTCCATTTCTCCTACTTGAAGTTGGTCTATGCAATGGAACTTTTGTAGCTGATACACCGAACAACATATCATTCATCAAGGAAGATCTAGAGTACTTTCATCTAGATAATCTCGAAGAAATGGATACACAACACTCTTTTGCTACGCTCTCTTTTAGAGCAAAATTCAAATCCAAAATGAAACCGACGGTGTTTGGCCGTCAGTCCAAATCCAAAATGACCAATAACCCAATTAGTGGACAAAAATCCAAATCCAAAAATACAGAAACTTCGACCAAAATACAGAAGCTTACAATCGGCCAATAACCCAAACCGTTTGTATGCTTTGACTGAAATATAGAAGCTTACAATCGGTGGGCAAAATCCAAATCGATTCAAATGGAAACCAAATTAGGGTTTGATGTGTTGAGCAGAGGGGAAAGTCGGAGAACAGAGGGGGTTCGGTTGTTTCGGCCGACCGACGGTGGGAGGGCGATGGTATGTGTCTGTGTAAACGATGGAAAGGAGAGGGAGAGAGAGATAGAGAGTAAGAGGAGACGAGGGTAGGAAAGGAGGCTAGAAACTTATCGGTGAAGAGGTGAAGGGACAAGCGGGTGGCGGTTAATTTGTTAATCCCGGTCGTCAGTTGGTGACTGTGGTGGTGTGGCTTTTACTTGTTAAAAAGCTTGAGAAAGTAATATATATATACACACACACAAATATATCTATATATATATATATATTTGTTAATATAAGAATGAAGGGTAAATTAGTCATTTACATGCCATTTAACTGAAAAATCTAACGACGGTTAGTCTAAAGGTTATTACTTGATACCAACCATATAGATAAAGGGTGTCCAGTGTAATTAGTGAAGATTAAGGTTTGCGGATGTAATTTGGTATATACCTAAAGGTTGTTTTCTGTAATTTAGTCTAGTTTTTAATAAAGTGTTTGAATTAGCATTTGATGTGAGAAAAATCAGTAAGTCAATAAGTTGTTTTTTAAAAAGTGTTTGGCTTAGCTTGTTTTTATAAAATGACAAAAAGGACATTCTTTATATTTAAAACCATTTTATACTTTGAGGGTGTTTGAGATTGCTTATTTACATATACTATTATATTTATTGTAGGGTAAAGAGTGTGTAGATTGCTAATTTTATGTTCAAACAGTTATAAAGAGTTTTAAAAAGCCAGTATTTGTGACTTTTGGAAAATAACTTTTTAATACTTATCAAAAAGTCAAAATAAAAAGGAAATTTACCCATGCTAAACACCTTTTTGACTTATATTTTAAAAAATCAAATAAGTCAAAAAGTCATTTTCAAACTCAATCTCAAACACCTTAATGGGCATTGTAACTTGTTAGTGAGTTGTTTAGGTTACACGAAGTTATAAATATGTGATAACAAGTAAACCACATCTTACATATAAGTTACATTATATTTCCACATCTTACAAGTAAATTATATTTATGTGTGCGCCCACAAGATCCGATTTCTCACCTAGGTGATCACAAAAACTAAAGAAAAAACTACCTTTATATGTGTGCCACGAGTGTCTATGCTAGAGGCAACACTTGAAATGAAAGACTAACTACATATGTGTGCCCGCGAGTCTCTATGGCTTGATGTGAGCAAAACATACAAATAAACTATCTTTACATCTATGCACATCGTAGACAATGCACACATGCAAAACCAACCCCAGTACATTCACATTGATTCTAAGCTCCGCTTTAGGATTTCATTTTTAGCTAAGATAATGCGTGTACAAATAGTAGAGTATTTAAATTTCGAGAACACTAATTTCAACAAACCCGCTAGTATCGTATCAACTCTTTCCATAGACTACGCCTAAAAACGATCTGCCATATTTGAAATTCACAGAGGTTGCCATGTTCAGAAAGACCCGACGTTTACCACCAAGCCTAGTTGCTATTTATAGAAAGTGTACCTGTAGTCCATAGACAACCTGTCGACAAGGGATACACACTGACAAATGACTTGAAAAGTCTGGGTGTGAATCTTTAAAAAACAGTCATATCCCCAAAACTCCAACCGACTACCGACGGATCTGTTGTCAGTAAAAGTTCCCCCTAAAACAAGGAAATCCTATCCTCAAAATTTGTGTGTTTTTTTTAGTTTCTTGCTGTCTCCGTCTCCATAACAATATGTTGTCCGTCAGTGATATTCATTGTTCTAGTAGTACCTACTTTCAATACAACAACCCCTTCCTCCGGCTAAGACATCGTCACCACACCACTCAGATCTACGAAGCCCCCACCACCACCCATGCAGATCTACGATGGTTTAACTCCAACTGGGGAGCTGTAATCACCATGGCTTATTCAGATGTTATATAAGCTTCATATTAAAACTTTAATTTAGCCAATTAAATGGTATTCATATTATAAAAGTGCATATTGTCACCCATTATGATATCCTCAAAAAATAAAGTTCATGTCAACCCCTTTTAATATCATGCTATCAACTAGCATCAACATCTTTGAACTTAGGTTACCTAATTCTAATATATTTATGCAAAACCTAAACTGTTCAACCTAACGTTAAAGAAGGAAAACAAAAAACATAATCCACGTAATTTGTTTTTTCCTGACAACTCCATGAGTTGGCCTGAGTATGATCAGGTCCATGTTTTAGGCCGTGTTTGGTGCATAAATTAGCCCTAAAACCTGCCTACACATGACAACACTCTTACACTCACATATACAAATACATACATACATATATATATATATATATATATATATATATATATATATATATATAGGGGCATGTTCTTTTGAGAACTAAACATATGTTGAGAACCAAAAGAACCGCACAAAACGTGTACATATCACTTTAGTGAAAAAAAGTAAAATTCAACAACAATGTTTTATTTATCTCTTCTCACTCTTAGTTTGAGTTTATCTCCTCTCTCCTTAATTTTTTTAAGAAAAATATAAAAATATGCATATATGCATTCATTTGTGCATATAGTGTGAATGCATATATGCATTTAAAAAAACGACTATAAATTCGAGATCTTTTAAAACCAAACCTTAAGCATATTGAAATGTACATGAATTCTAGTCAATTTATATTATAAATAGTGCAAGACTTAATGTGGTTCTCACGGTTCTTAACATATTGTTGGTTCTCAAAAGAACATACCCCTATATATATATATATATAAGGGCCGGTTATTATATGATGGCTAAAAAACGTACGAAGCGTATGAAGGTGTCAGGATGTGACACATGTTCATTGCATGTTTAAAATGATAATAACGCATGTTTTCTAATAACACGTGATCATAATCACACATGTTATACGCAAAACACATCGAAATTTAAAAAAAAAGTAAACTTCTTAAAAAAAATATATAGCAAGATTATACTGAAGTTAACGAGAATAAAATACTTGATTTTATGGTGTAATATTTTTAAAAAAACAATGTCTATAAAACAAGTTATAAATGTTTTAAAAAACTTGGGAACTTGAAAAAAAGTCAACAAAGTTAAGATATTTCAATTTTAACTTTCAACAGCCCACACCTTTTCACGTTTAAAAACCAACTAATATGCACACCATTGATCTTAACTCTTGATTTTATAAATCAGTGATCCAGAATCATTCGTATGAAAAAAGCCTTTATATTTTAATCTTTCTATATACTAGCTTAGAACCCCGTGTTTACACACGGGATGGAAAATATCAATACATAAAATTCTTAATTATATATATATATATATATATATATATATATTACATGTGTAAAAATGTATTACATACGAATGATATAAAACAAAATATTTAAAAATTAATATATAATTGGGGTTTCGAAAATTCGTTGATTACTATTAAATGTTGTAATGAACCAAAATTCGTGTTTCGTTTTCAAATAAATAATAAAATATTATGGAGAAAATAATATTTTAGAAATAAGTTGAAACAAGTGGGTTTCAAGTTTGTAATAAAGTTATACTAGTTTTAACTAGTTTTGGGTGAAATGGAAATTGAGGGACTAAGGTGGTAATATGGCAAATCTTCCATATTGACTAGAAAAAGTCAAAATAACCTCATTTGTGTTGTTGGTTCGTTCTTGAGCAAGAGAGAAAAGAAGAGAAAGCGACTGTGAAGCAAATCATGCTTTTGAGCTTGAAATCGTGAAGATGTTGGCTTGCACATCATCCTTCTATTATCAAGTAAGTGATTTCTTTCATTTGATTTCACTTTGAATGTGATTTTGGTGGGTTTTGAAGAAATCCGAAAATCGAGTATGCATGTGGTGATTTAGTGTTAGATTGTAGATAATCTAGCTAAACTAAAGGTAAAGAGTAATGATTAACATCCTAAAACCCTTTGATTATGATTTTGAAAAGTTAGGGTTCATATGGTGGAAATTAGGGGTGTTTGGATCATGAGGTTAAAACGATGAATTAGTGAAGATTAAGTGTTTAGGTGGTAATAGACACTTGAACAAACACTAAATTGACCTAATAAAAGTTATTGCTTAAGAAATTAGTGTCAAGGTATTGGAAAGAAAACTCAAGTAGGTGAGTTTGTGATGATAGAGGGTGTTTGGTTATGGGAATAACCTAAACGGGTCAGTTTGGGTTGAAAAATGAAAATTGGGTTGTGGACTCAATTGTAATGTGATGATGTATGTATGTTAGATTACTAAACTAGGTGTATATGTTAAGGTAATCAAATTGCGAAGCTAGAAGGTGGTACGGGATCTTCTAACTCAAAAGGTAAGTGCCTTGCACTTACTTAATAATGATGATAAATGGTGTAAAATGTGATATGTATGCATACAATGTGTTGAATTATATATGTGTGATGATGGCATGAACTAGTATGTGATAAGTATGAATATAGTTATAGTAGATATACTATAATGGATATGTGTAATTGAATGTATATGGTTATAGTGGTAAAACTATAATGGTTATGTGAATGAATGTAGTTATAGTTCTAAACTATAATGGATAGGTATGAATGAGGTTATTATCTAAGAATCATAATAGATATGAAGTTATGATCTCTGAATTATAATGGATATGAGGTTATGGTTAAAATACCATAATGGATAAGTGGTTATGATCTAAGTATCATAATGGATATGAAAAGGTGGTTATGATCCTTATATGACCAAATGGGTGTAAACGGGTCAAACAGGTAAAATGGGTGAATGGGTGGAAACAAGTAATAAATACTTGTTTGTTATGATTATTATCATTACTAACGGTGAAATGTTCATGTGGTTTTGTAGGCAAAGCTCCGATTAGGTCAAAGTCAAGTCCAAGGCGTTGAAGGATTCTCATATGCGTTTTGGTATTTTGGAGGGTTTATAGGAAAATCCTTAGATGCAAATGTATATTGATACAAGAAACATGTTTTTGGGTGTTTATAAAAGTGATATGAATGTTTTTGGTCAAACCCAAAAATTTGAAATGTTTTGTGGCATGTTGGTAGAAATTTGGCTAAGTGTTGGAACTGGGCGAACTGAGTAAACTTTCTGTTTACTCAGGTTCCTCGCTGTACGCGAGGGAGGGAATGAAGTCTCTAGCGCCACGCGAGAGATCTTCCTGCGGATAGGCCATTTCGGGGTCTCTCGCGGTACGCGAGGTTGGGGAGGAGGGTCTTCGCGGTACGCAAAGGACCCTTCCTGCGGACAGTGTAAATGGGGAATCCCTCGCGGTACGCGAAGGGAGTTTCCAAGTCCTTCGCGGTACGCGAATGTGTAAAATAAAAATAAATTCTTGGGATAAATGATTCCGCGTGTGTTTAAATTGTTTTAATAATTTGTGTTTCAATTATGGGTGTTACAAATGCAATTTGACTTTCATTTAGTATTTGATTCAAATAAAAGTTACATAATTATATTTTCAAAGTTTCATATAATAAGTTATAATTTAAAAACAAATGCGTTTTATTAATATAACTAGTATTTTCTATAAATATATATTATTATTAAAATATAGAGGTGTATTTAATAAAAGAGAGAGAGACGTGAAAAGATGATGGAAATGAATATGGTGGCGAGACGTGACATGTAAAAATCTTTATTTATTATATAATATAGATTAATATTTTTCTTTAATTAGTTATATTTTGATTTCCTATTATATATATATATATATATTCTTATTTAATATAATTAGTATTTTTTTAATAATATATTTATAATATCATTATTATTTAATAAGATACATGTGTATTTATTAGGAGAGGGAGACGAAAAAACTAATTTAAGAAGTCATGAGAAAGTGACAAGTGTCACTCTTAAAATCTTTATTTATTAGTATTTATAGATATCGACGAGCCTAATTGTGAATTTAAAGCCCGTCCCCTTTGCCCCCTTTGCCCGTGACAACATAAAGCCCGTCCCAATAAAAAAGTATGGTCTTTGACTCTCTTTTTTTTTATGATTTGACATCCAAAAAAATGGGCCTAGTTGGCCTCACGAGCCTAATTGTGAATTTAATGAGTGTTTATATGAATTTAATGAAAATGTTTAATATGATTTGGAATAAAAAACTTATTCTAAATTTTGAAAATTTACAGACATTACTTTAAAATTTGATTTAAAAAAATAAATAAGGATTTACTCCTTATGATGATTTGATCCAAATAATCATTTTATTTTGTATAAGTTATAATGCAGTTCATTAACACCGTTAGATTTTTTCTGTTATGTATTGTTTAAAAGACCATAATACCCTTATTATTAAACATGTATTAACAAATATAAATTAAAAGAAAAAACAAACAAAATAAAAATAACTTTTTCCTCTTTCTCTTCTCTTTCCCCTCTTTCTAAAAACCCTAATTCACCCTCTAAACTCTACCACCGCTAGATCACACCACCAAACTCCAAGATCCACCCCACGCCACCATGTTTTCCGGCTAAACCACCCTCAACCAATGATCTTGCACCAGAAGAGGTAGACGAAATCGGGATTAACAGACTCGGCTGCTCCATGGAACACCACCCATTGACAGCTCCATGGAACCCATCTGCTCCATGTAACGCCTTACTATATGAATGTGGTGGTGATATGAGCACCACCTGGTAATCGGGTCAAATAGGGTTTAGGAAGCGATATAAACGGTTACAGACTCACCTGCCGATTATAATCATCGGGCGACAGTTTCTCTTCTCCGGTTACAGCTACACCACCGGCAAAGATTACTGGATCCTTTGTTCACCTCTTGAGTTGCCGATCAAAATAGCTAGGACACAAAGATTCAAGACTCAATTAATTTTCTAAATTCACTGCCCTCTTTTTCATTCCAACGTGCTTTTAAAAGAAATTACATCAAAAGGATATAACTACCCATACCTCCACTTCTGGTATGGCATAAAATAAGGAAACACTTTGACTAGTTCCTAATTAACTTAAACGAATAAAAACAAAAGACAAAACTAGAAATTTAGGAAATAAACATAAACTTGGGCTGGAACACGTTGGGCTTGCATGGTTGTTTCACGTTGCATGGTTATGGGCCCGGGTCACAACACTCAACCCAAGTCAGCAGTTGACCGTTGGAACGTTCCGGGATTAAAGAATTTGAACTATTTACCCCGTAATCCACATCAGGTGGCGACGGAACCCTAGCTGCCTCTGCCACCGTGAACCCCCACAACCGTCCTTGGTGGTTGCCGGAGATGGGGCTCTCCCGTTCTCTCTTCGTCATGTAATCTCTCTCTCTCCCTTTGCCTTCGTCCATTGTCAGGGTCCACTGTCGTCTATCTCCGCCATATCACTGCCAAGGATCAGCTGGAGAGCTGCCGGGAATCCCTTGGTCGGCTTCCTCCATCTTCATGAGCATCTCTCTCAGTATGTGTGTGTTAGGGTTTTGGAGAGGGGATGAAAAGAAATGGAATTGTGGGTGATGTTATAAGGATATATATTTATAGTTAGGGTATTTTGGTCTTTTAATAAAAACTTAACAGAAATTTTGGATGTTGTTAGTGAACTAGACTGTAACCGATACAAAATTATTTGGACTAAAAAGGTTTGGACTAAAATAATTATTTGGATCAAACCACAATGACTAAAACCGTATTTAACTCTTAAAATTTTGTACTCAAACACTAAAATTAAACACCTCCTCTGTGACGCACCGAATATTGACACCCTAGAAAAATCCCACATCGGCCGTGGACAGGAGAGAACCTTGGTTCATAAGTAAAGGTCCTGCCTCTTACATCAACACCGCGTTTTGGGCTTAGTTGGTTGTGGAGCACATGAAAGCTCCACAGTTAAGCGTGCTCGAGTGGGAGTAATCCAGAGATGGGTGACCCCCTGAGAAGTTTTCACCCAGGCAAACAAAAAACAAATCTGTGAGCACTTAGTGGCAAAGCGGACAATATTGTTGGTATGAGGGGCCGAATGTTACAAATGGTATCAGAGTCACTCCTGTGCCATTAGGGATGGTGGGGCAAACCTCATCGAGGACGATGAGTCCCTAAGGGGGGTGAATTGTGATGCACTGAATTATCGAATTACTGAATATTGACATCCTAGGCAAATCCCACATTGGTCGTGGACATGAGAGATCCTTGATTCATAAGTAAAGGTCATGCCTCTTACATCAACAATGCGTTTTGGGCTTAGTTGGGTGTGGAGCACGTGAAAACTCCACAGTTAAGCGTGCTCGGGTGAGTGTAATCCAAGGATGGGTGACCCCTGAGAAGTTTTCACCCGGACAACTAAAAAACAAATCCGTGAGCTCTTAGGGGCAAAACGGACAATATTGTTGGTATGAGGGGCCGGATGTTACAAATGTTGTAACACCCCGAATTTTTAAGAATTGTTTTTTTGATTGTGCAATTTCGAGGACGAAATTTTTTTAAGAGAGGTGGTGTTGTAACATTTCGATTTTTTTTATCTTAAATAAATAATAAGTATAATGAACAATAGATTATCAAAATTCTTTTCTAAATGAGATTAGAGTTGTGAGAGTTTCGATACTTTGATTTATATTATTACTATTATAGCAAATTTTACAAGACATTTAAATTATATATGTAAATGGAAGTTTTAATAATAATATTTAAATAGGAAATCATTCGTTGATTTTGTGTCCTCGAAATGGAAGTTTTGAAATGCCATTTAAAAGAATTTAATATTTTAATGTACATAAAGAATAAATTTACGTTTTCCATTTTTACATTTGTGGGTAACCAACTCCACATTTATAACTTATTGAGTCATCAATTGGCAATGATGCCTTTGATATTTCTTTTTCCATCCGCTTCCATTTATATTTTGGAAAGGTCATCGACGAATAACCATTGTTCCAACTAGTTCATATTTCAATCTATGTTATCTCCTTGATTCGTAACGAGTGTTTCATGATGGTTGATTCAAGCTTATGGTTTATTACGGTTATCGCTATTCACTAATTAAAGTACGGTTAACCTATTATAATTATTTTTATAGTACGGATTACTTTATTGATATGATTTTAAGTATGAGATCAGTTTTGAATGTTATTATGATCGATACATTTTTTTTGACCCGCAACGACTAGTTTTGATTTTTGTTATATGTTTTGATGAATATATATTTTATCGATCGTTTTATATGTTTGTCATTTGTTTTGAAAAATTTATGTTTCGTGTGTTTAGCCGTATTAATCGATCCTAAGGAAATGATACAGTGTCTCAATATGTTTATATGTCATGTTATGTTTGGGGACTAATCCCAAAGTAATGATACATTGTCTCGATAAGTATACGTGAACGAAAGTATATCCGGAGACGTATGTATCAATCATAGGAATGAGATATCGTCTCAATCACGTTATTAGACACCTTCATTACTATGACGACTTTTTGATGATATGTTATTTGATGTTTTCGTTTGCAAGTTATTATGGATTAATATTCAAGATGATATGTTATGAAAGTTACAAGTGACAAGGTTATATGATTACGAGATAAAAGTTTATATGTTTATAAGCTACAGTTTTATGTGTATGATTTTGTTATCCGCCTACTGAGTATAATTATATACTCAGGCGTACTTTTGTTTTGTTATCTTTCTACACGTTAGGTTATCAAGATCGCAGGGAATGGGAAGTGGAAGAATGCTTGAAAAGATTTTATTTTTATTTTTAAATGTAAATGGTAAATATTTGGTGTTCTTTTAAATTATTGTAACGTTTTATTATTAATGGGATTGATGTATTGATTTCTGTTTACTGTATAAGTGACACGTCAGCCCTAGATCGAGTTGGGGTGTTACATCCTCATATAAGCCCCATTCTTATTTCCTCCTTACCAAACAATTCTAATTTAATTGGGAACCAACGAGTTAACAAGGAACCAACGAGTTACCAAGCCATAGTCAGACTCCTCCAATCTAACACATTTTCACGATTCTAAACAATATATTATAAAACCCTAAAAAAATTGTTAGTAAGGTTATACCACCAATTATATAAGTTATGCCTGCCACTATGTATAATCAATTAAAAAAAGTTGTATTTTATGTACAAAATATTGCAACATATTTCAAGGTTCATATAATAAGTTCGCCGTATAATACAAAATCATGAATAATGTGGTTTGACTTTTAGTTGTAATCATGCTTCCATGCGTAATTAGCGACTCATGGAATGAATATTTGAGTATGTAGAAAAAAACTTAACCGGATATTATTTACAAATTTTGTAAAGGTGCGATGAAATTATAATTTTTATTATGGTTATAGTTTTAATTATCGTTACAATTGTTTTAACTATTATACTTCATTTAAATATTATTACAAGTATTTTGTAAAAGTGTTACTAATCTCTACGGTACGAGATATTTGAGGAAACCGACGTGAAGTGACATTCAAGAAATATAGCAATTGCAAACATTTAGAGTGAGCTAATTGTCCTAATGCGTTGCGGCGTCCACACAAGTGAGGTGATCATCCATACCGTCCATAATGCTTGAAGGCGTGACATCATATGATATTTGGATTTGACATGCATTTTTTGATGTTGTTTGTTCAAACAATGATATCAATGTTCTAGACCAGTCGCCAATTTTAACTAGATCGTACTCATTCAATAATAATATTCATTTTCATCATTTTTTCCCGGCTCTTTTCTTATTAAATACAATCTTATCATTTAACAATAATATATTTTTTAAGAAAATACTAATTATACTAATAAACACACATTTATTTTAAATTATCCCTTATTATAAATAAAACTTTGAAATCTAATTATATAACTTTTATTTTCATTCAAATAGTAATTAAAGTCAAATTACATAAAATAATAATTAACGTGTTTTCTAAACCTAATTATATATTAATTTTTATATATTTTGAATTTTATTATCTATTTTTAATATATATAATATATTTTTACACATATAAAATATATACATAAAAATTTAAGAACTTTATGTGCTGATTGTTTTCACCCGTGTATAAACACGGGTTTTAAACTAGTAAATGAATTAAAAAAGGCTTCTTTCCTCCATGCAAAGTGGACTTCTGTCCAAGTTTAATAATGAAGCAATCAAGCCTCCCAATTTTGTTTTATTTATTTTGATTTAACCATTAAAATCATATATTATGTTTGACTTTGAAGATTAAAAGTACGTTTTTACAAAATGTTATGTTTATTTAATTGCAAGTGTTCTTCTTATCATAACTATATTTAGTTTACATGAGTTACATAAATAATATTAGAAAACTATTTAACAAACAAATTATTAGAATAAAATATTTTAAAGAAATTTTAGTTTTTTCAAGAGTATTTTGAAGTTGAAGGTATATTTTTAAAGAAAAAATAATATATATGTGTTTAAGAAATGAATTATTAAATACTACTAGCGGTGGCCATTGGGGTAGTGGTCCAATGGTAGAGGTAAGGCCTCTTAAACACTTAAAGATATCAAGGTCATGGGTTCAAGTCCCACTAAGTAAAGAAATTTGTCGTTCAAAAAAAAATAAAAAAATACTACTAGCGGTGTGCCGGTGTGGACCTAGTTCTATCATGGACACCAAGACTTGAATAGGGCTTGCTTCCTAATTCTTTGAATCGGGCACATCATCACAGCATGGCCATTTGATAGATACCGCCATTAAAACGACAATGAAGGGCAATTTCATATAATACTTATTTATTAAAATTTATACAAAAATTTAATATTAAGTATACTTATTTTCATATTTTTAACGTAAATTCTTTCCATCTTATATGAGATTTTATTAGACTTTAAAGCGTAACAAAATGAGAAATGGTATAATATTCACATTTCAAATTGTATTTATAAAATAATAATATGAAAGTTTTAATTATTAATTTCTAGTATATTTTACATTATACCTTGGGCACATCAGATCAGCACAGCCAACTATCCAATCCATAATAATAACATGCACTTTGAGCTGTCTAACAAGCTTTTCGTGTGGTTGCATTGCAGCTAGCGGAACAAGACGGGATGACTAAACCAACTCCACCGTGGATCTGAGATGGAGGTTGTCTTCTCTATCAACATAAAGTAATCGACTTGGAACCCCGAGTGACGGGAATTTGCTTCTTCACGCCTTGTAGTGATGCATGTGGGTAGCTGAAATTGAGAAAGATTTGGAAACCCGTTTTGAGAATTATGGAGGGTGTGTTATATGAGGATACAAAATGTGTTACCATGGAGAGGGGGTCGGGTAGGGAGATTTAGATAAACAAGACTAATGTATATCATATACATTAAAGTAAGAGTATTCGCAACTCGTTTCTTATCGTTATCCTTATAATACACTAAAATCACTATATTTTCTCTCTAGTTTTTAATAAAATAATAAATTTTAATACATTTATCATTACCTTTTCTCTCTGCTTCACTTACAATCACTTTAAAAAAATATTAAAAAATTTATAAAGGTAAACAGTGTTTTTACAAATATACAAAAGTTTTATAACTTTCTCTCTCTCTCTCCTACATTCACAATAATTTTAAAACACTCTTTAAAATATACAAACTCACTCACAGATATATAACAAACCGACTATGGATACTCTAAAGGGGGTTCTCCTAATTCTTTATTTAAAATTAATTATCTAATAAACAAAATATAACTACATATACAACATTTTTAACATCATAAAGGTATAAATAAGCACTATGATAGTACAATCATTATCATCAATTTTAAGCAGATGCTTATTCTTATTCTTACTTGTCACCATCTTACATTAAATAGGTTTGTTTGTTTCTTCACATTACTTTTTATCTTTTTAAAATCAAATCTTTATACACATATCCACTCAACCTGCAACTCCACCCCACATGCACGTACCTTGTCGTTTTTACACATATGAAAACATGCATATATAGAGTCGTAAATGAGTGTGTGTTGCGTATTAGAGTTAAAACACTCGGAGAGAAATGGCTACCCTCGTGTGGTTGATCACGGCCGCGTTATCATTCGCATTAGGCGGGACGGTAAATGCATGTCCACCGTCAGATCGGGCGGCTTTGCTGGCTTTCAAAGCCGCCTTACACGAGCCGTATATGGGCATATTCAACTCGTGGACGGGAAACGATTGTTGTAATAAATGGTATGGTGTTACTTGCGACCCGACTACTAAACGGGTCGCGGATATAAACCTCCGTGGAGAGTCGGAAGATCCGATCTTCCAGAACCCTCACCGAACCGGTTACATGACCGGTTCAATCTCTCCAGCTATTTGCAAGCTGGAAAGGTTATCCAGTGTAATTCTAGCCGATTGGAAGGGTATTTCTGGAATTACACCTCCCTGCATCTCTTCTCTACCGTTCCTCCGCATTCTAGATCTCATCGGCAACAAAATCTCCGGCGAGATTCCTTTCGATATCGGAAAACTCAGCCGGCTTACGGTTCTCAACCTCGCCGATAACAAAATCACCGGCAGAATCCCGAGGTCGTTAGCCGATCTGGCATCGTTGAAGCATTTAGATCTGAGAAACAACATGATTTCTGGAACTATTCCACGAAACTTCGGGAAGCTTCGAATGATGAGCCGTGCTTTGCTTAGCGGCAACAGAATTTACGGACCGATACCGGAAACGATTTCGTACATCTACCGTCTCTCAGATCTAGATCTGAGTTTGAATCGTCTCTCCGGACCGATTCCTGACTCGCTCGGAAAAATGGCGGTGTTAGGGACATTAAACCTCGACGGAAATATGATCACCGGTAAGTTACCGGCGACATTGATAAACTCTCGAATTAGCATCCTGAATCTGAGCAGAAACGCGATTGAAGGTAACATACCTGACGTATTCGGTCCAGGATCCTACTTTATGGTGATGGATCTATCGTATAATAAGCTCAGAGGATCGATACCTAAGTCGATATCTTCAGCGTCGTTTATCGGTCACATAGATCTGAGCCATAACCATCTATGTGGTGCAATTCCGGCAGCGTCGTGGTTTGACCACTTGGAAGCGTCGTCGTTTATGTACAATGATTGTCTGTGCGGAAAACCTCTTAAAGCTTGTTGATAAGAGTGTTAGTTTAATTAATTATTTAACCGCTCGCCGGTGGCATATGTAAGGAAGAAAGTTCCGTAGTTATTTCAGTTAATGTTGCTGATCGGAAAGAGTTTTCCGGTGTCGTTGAATGAGATTGCGTAACTCTGTAATCTACAAGTGTGTATCATCACTTTGCAGTTTATACATCCATAAAACATAAAAGGCTATCTTATCTTTTTGTGTCATTATTTAATGTGCTTTTTAGCTGTTACAAATTACAACTTTTGCGAAAGTTTTGGGTCTTAAAAATTTGACTTTTTACGTTTTTATAAAAGGATTTGAAATTTATGAAACAAAATTAGAATTTAAAGTTATTTGATTAAGAATTCAAATTAGTAATAGAGAATTGGAATTTTAATTTGAAATGTATCTGGGTAACAAAATAATCATAAAAAATTGTAATCTATCACCCTTACCATAATCTACTTGTCGCTACCATCGTTAATGTCGTTGTCGTTGTCGCCGCCACCCGACACTTCTGCCATTGACACCCTAACATACAATACCGGGTGGCACCGTCGCTTTTTTTTAATCTCTGGATCATTGACACAACCTAATGTACGTTTGTGTGATTTTATATGATATCACTTTGGACCAAAACTAAATTCGCCACCCGTGTAAAAAGTTATACCGTACGTGAAAAAGCACTCATGCGCTTGGGCTATTTCACATGTTGTTTGGCGGGGGTGAGGCACCAGCTGGAATTTATCTGAGTGATATTTTCGATTTTTTTAAGTAGGCACCTTTGCAAATACTCGAGAAACACCTGTGACATCGACAAACAGAAAATGAGGGAAACATAAGATTTTGGTGATTTTTGGCAAGAAGTTTTAATGGAGAACACAAGCTTTGTGAAGAAGTTGAAGAGGGAAGAGACAAAAGAGGAAGAAGATGATTTTGACGAAGGAAAGAAAAACAAACTTGTTAGGGAGTTAATTTCATTTTTCAACATTAAAAGTTTCACATGCCCTCTTTAAATTGATCAAAACTTACAAACTAAACCTTTAAGTTTGATTTGATTTTTTTAATAACCCTAAAGTATTAATTTAGGTATTTAGAGAAGTTGTTTTAGTGTTTTATTGTGATTACAAAGTGTTTCAATTTTCAACTGTTGGATTTAGTTTATAAGAATGATCTCGCGTATCTCTCAATACGATTCGACTCATTTGCACCTCTAATCTCATTTTAGAAATAGTGTAAAACAAAATGTCGGCATTTAGGAATATGATTTTAGAAATTGATGAAATGGACAAAAAAAAATTAAGAGAACGTCAATGGCTAAACATAAATACATGCATGTTTCTTAGCTATAACAAGTCATACCCTTTCGGCCATAGTAGATGTGGACTTGTCACCAATTATAGAATTTGAATTATTTCTAAACATGGGGTCACGTTTTTTACATATCCTCTCAAAGGATAAAAGCAAATCAATTATAATTGAGCTAATTAAGAATGTGTTATGAGTTATAACTTTATTTACTAATATATAATTATTGAAAGTACATTGAATTTTTAATGTATATAATGTGTGCATCTAGTCTAGAAAATCTCTCTAAACTCCCATTGGCAATTAAAGTTCCCAATTGATTAGTCCTTATAGCTTGAACACCTAAAGTTCATTCTAAAGTTGATTAATGCGTTTCTTTAAGCGGGAATTGTAATTTAGTGGTCGATCCTATGATCAATTTCACCATTTACATGACTAATTCAACTCTAACTTCATAAGTCGTCTATTGACATTAGTTTTGTCATGTTTAGAAATCTAAGAGGAAACATGTTTGCTTTGTAAAACTTCAATGACTTTGATCACCACCTTATTAGTTTATAAGTTAGAACACGCATATAGAATTAATGCAAATAAATTAAAACATTTTTTTAAGTGTTTATCAACTTTGCCAATCAGTTCAGCAATCTGCTAATCGGTTCAAAAGCACCTTCATTTTACTATAATCACAATTTTTTCAATTAAACTTTGAATTTATCCGAATAAATTTAAATGGTGGTTATAACAATTTAACTAACAAGTGATGGATATAACACAATCTTTTCATAAAATTTCACTCTAGGTCAAAATTGGTCAAGAAAACATACGCCCATAATCTTGGTTAGACAAGATAATTAAATTTAAACATAACCAGTATGTTATAATCATTATAAGAGATGTTTCCAAGCTATAGGATGCTACAAGCTTAAGTTCCATAAGTTCTACTTTAGGTTCAAACTCGCCTAAAAAAGTTTATATCATAGGAAAAGGGTTGAAATAACACTCCGTAAATGGTTATCCTGCAATCCACATCATTTAGACCGCACCTTAGGAGCACTAACATAAAACCTATGGTCTCGCATGTTTCTTTGTAAGATTACGAGGTATATAGTTGTAAAAAAAATAAAAACAAAAACTAGTTCCCCATGTTCATTTTTTTTAGTTTAGACAAAGGATTTGATAGTTTCAACAATAACCCCTAACTTTGGCATTTTATTCAAATATCTCACCACATTTTAAATTAAACTATTTAAACACAATCAAATGTGAGTTTCTCATTGATTAAATTATTCCTAAATATTACATCAAAGGGCCGGTGTTACAAATAACAACATTAAACACCCCCTCTCCCTCGAGTAAATAAGTCGCCTTCGCATTAACGATTCCTCATTCTCTCCTAATATAACCTCATGACTACCATTGTAACCTTTGAAGATCTTACTAATCATTTTTTTGTTGTTTGAGTTTTGATCTTCTAGGTTTGAATCAATCTAGGATCTTAAATGTAAGGTTACGATTTTGTTGTTTGACGGTTGGATTTTTGTTATAGGTTCGATTTTGTTGATTCAAGTTCGAATGTTGTTCACGGCTATCTAGACAATAATATACTAAAAAATATTATAAAAAGTTGTCAACATAGCATGTGTATGTGGTTGTTAAGATGACAAGCCACATGAACTAACTCCTGTACGTGTCGATTATTTTATGAAATAGAATTAAACTATATGATAAATAATCTTAATTTCTAGGTATTATACTATTATACATTAATAAAAGCCAATATTCCGTAAGTGTGTGAAAAATAGAGTGTTGTCTAATCAGGGTGGCACTTTATTTAATATTTTCAAAAAAATGTTTATATATATACACACTATATTATAATGCATTAACAAAGGGCATCTTAAAATGTAAGTAATATAAGTATGAGTGCTTTAAGTACAACACTTAATGCTTGTGTTAAAAACCTTTTGGGGGTAAAAATGTCTTTTAAACAACACTTGCACCTTTGCCCCCTCAACTTTATTCAACTTTTGGTTATTTAAACAAAAATTACACTTTTAAAATAACCACCATCCACGATTTTTAAACGGCCATAACTTTTTCATAACTTGATATTTTTTATAAAAAGTTACACCATAAAAACGAGTATTTCATTCTCTTTAACTTGAGTATGATATTGTTATAGTTTTCTTTTAAATTAGCATGTTACGTGATTACATATCAACACCTCTGTTTTTGTTTCCTCTATAGTAACTGAAGATATATTCGTGACAATCCCGAAAAATTCTAAAATCCGTCAAACGCTGCTAAAATGAAAATCTTAAATTCAATGATATAAGATCCGATTACTTTGATTGTTTTTCAAATTCACACATAGCAAACCAACAATACTCTCATTTTTTAGGTCTTCGTAAATCAGCACTCACCCACTAACAAATTTTATTTATAAAAGTCTGTAGATAAAGTTATATTTATTTAATAAACAACTCATCTCATAAAGTTAATAAATAATGATGGGTTGTCATTTTAAAACAATTCCGTTCATATCACATATTTGAACGCTTTGAAAAATAAATAAGAATGACACATTAATTGGTCAATTTGTAAAATTTTAAAAGCCCGTCATTAACCCTAATGTTGTTAGGTTAGTGGATAATTATGTATGTTCTAACACACAGAAATATAATTTCACCTAATAATGTTTTTAAGAAAAGAAACTTTACTTCCTTTTTTTCCTAAACAATTTGTATATAAATATGATTTATAAAGTTATTCCTCACAAGATCTTTACAGTTCGTTAACATTGAACCTATGGTAACATGTGTAAACGGTGGAATTGAGAACGTCGATGTTAATTTTTTTTATTTAATTGTATAAAGTTTTCAGAATGTTAATTTTGACGATTTAGCGCCTCAACGCGTGCGGGTATGACACTAGTGTGTGTGTATATATATATATATTATTAAACCATAATAATCACAAGAAGCATAACCATCTTTCTGCATCTGTCGTAGAGAGCAGGTGTGACCCACTAATTTTGAACGATCATTTTACAAAACTTATTGTATAATGGATTAAATACACATGTTAATAAAATATTTTAGCCAAAAACTATATTTATGTCATGTAATTTTCTTTATTTTTGATTGAAAATTTCTATTTTGTGTAAAGTGATAATAGAATATATATATATACCTAATAAATAAATAATTGGTTACGTTGCGTGTCATAATTTTATGAGTTCAAAATATTTTTTTGGCTTATTTTATCTTTATTAATAACTATTTAATATTTCTTTTATTAATTAATAAATTTTCATTATTATTTAATATTCTCCTTATTATTTCGATATCTTCATTACTAACTATATAATATTTCATTTATAATTTTGAAAAAATATATAATAAATCATTAATATGTAATATTTAAATATTTATTATTAAGTATATATATAATATTATATTTATTCAACTTGTTCGATACAAGAAGTTTTTAACCTAGTTTATATAATAAGTAAAAACTTGTTTAACTAAGAACATCATTAACTTATTTAATTGAAAGATTGCACTCGCTATCATCTATATATGACTCGGACCACGTGTCCACATGGAATCCATCTCATGAATGATGCATTAAATATATATTAAATATATATAGATCTACTTCACCAGATCCTTTCAAATAATTGCAAGGACAAAACTTACTATGTTCAACGTGTTTTTTTTAATAATATATTTGATACGGTAAGTTATATGATATACAAACATGTTTACGGTTACGGCGGCTCAAGCTCAAAACAAAATCAAATTTTAAATATATTCGTGATAATAGCATAACACTTGTAGCATAATATACAGTGGGAGCGAAAGAAGGACGATTATGTGATAATTGTATAATCGATTTATGTATGCATATTTATATGGGTTTTATAGCTAAACTAACTTGAAATTGGTTTTACATCAAACAATACTCTCTCTCTCTCTCTCTCTCTATATATATATATATATATATATATATATATATATATGTGTGTGTGTGTGTGTGTGGGGTTGTGATTAATTAACATATGTGTTGATTATAGTGCATTATCATGAACTCATTTGGTTTTACATCAAACAATACTCTATAACATAAGTTTGGTCGATAAACCTAAAGATCAAAAATTGGTTGATTGTAAATGGATCTATAAGGTAAAAGAAGGTATTCAAGGTGTTGAAACTCCAAGGTTTAAGGCAAGGTTTGTAGCTAAATGGTTCACACAAAGGGCAGCAATAGACTACAATGAGATTTTTTTCTCCTGATGTCAAACATACCTCAATTAGAGTTATTTTGTCCTTAATGGTTATTTATGATTTTAAGCTTAAACATTTGGATGTGAAAACAACTTTCTTACATGTAAACTTAGAAGAGAACATTTACATGAAGCAACCACTTGGTTTTGAGGTTCAAGGACAAAGAATAAGGTTTTTTTGTTGAAGAACTCTTGATATGGGTTAAAAGAGTCTCCAAGGCAGTGGTATAAGAGATTTGATGATTACATGGTCTCTCATGATTTTAATAGAAGTTGTTATGACAGTTCTGTCTACGATAGGGAGTATAGTATTAGTGAATTTGTATATGTAAATGACATGTTGGTAGCTTGCAAAGATAAGTCTGAAATTACAACTACTAAGGAGTTATTGATGAGAGAGTTTGACTTGAAGGAATTTGAAGAAGCTAAGAAGATCTTAGGAATGGAGATTCACAAGGATAGGAAGCCTGGGGTATCAAAATTAACTCAGAGTTCATATGTGAAAAAAGGGGTTAATTAATTTCATCATGGGTCAAAGTATTGTGGTAACTCCTATGCCACGACACTTTAAACTGTCAAGTAAGGATTTTTCTCAAACTGAAGAAGAATTGAAAAGAATAGTGAATGTTCCATATGCAAGTGCAATGGGGAGTTTAACTATGTAGGATATAGGTTATGCAGTAAGTGTGGTGCGTTTTATCAACGGAAAGGAGTCGATTAGTTGTTTAAAGAGATAGTTCGGGATCGATACGTACAAGACGGTTTTAGAGGGACCCGGTCAGAACTTTAAGGGGGTTTATATACCACCTAAACTTCAAACCTTAGCCATTCGGCTAGGGAGAGTTCGACGGCAGCCAAGGAAAGCCGCAAGGGAGAACCGGCGGCGATGGGTGGAGGAGGACGACGGTGCGTGGTGTTTCGGCGTGCGCAACCTTGATAACTCGAGAAGGTAATTCCTGTTCAATGTTTTAATCTCAGTTTTTTATTCCGTTTAGTTGTGTAAACGAGTATCGTAAGGCTGTGGTGTCACGGCGGTGGCAAGTGATAGCCATAGGTGGTGAATTGGAAGCCATTGATGAAGGAATCGAGTGAATGACAAGAATCCGACGAGAATTTCCGGCCACTGTTTGGGTTTCTGGCGGCTCCATGCGCCGGCGAGGGTAGCAGGTGAAAGGGTTTGGCGACACGGTCGCCTGAATATATTATTTGTCCAATTCCGAGTTCGTCTGATAGAGATTTGAGCAGCGCGAAGACGGACGCACTTATTAGGCAATTCCGGCGACTGTTTCATTTTCCGGCGACCGAGGAGGCGGTTTCCAGCGAAGGAGACTGCTGGGTTTGAAAGGGTTCGGTAACACGGACACGTGGACATATTATTCACCTAAAACGGAGTTCATTTGGATCGGTTTTAAGCTACTCAAATATTGACTCGCGAAACCGAACGTGCTGAATAACGAATCGGCGTTTTGGCAGCAGCGGTGGCGGCGACGACGGACACCAATAATTTTATGAGGTCGGGAATTTTGAGACGAACGCGTGGATAGGTGGATCGCACGAAACGGAGCTCGTATGATCGAGATATGAACAAAACAAGTTTTCCTCTCACGTTGTGCTCAACAGTTTCGTACAAAACCGCTTAGAACGGCTTGTACGCTAAGGTATGACCCCATAGAACTTTATATTCATGATTGGGGACTATTTTGGGATGTGAGAAAATTTCTGGGGACAACATTCGGGAACGTTTTTCGGTAACGCTAATTTAGGGGTTTTTGTACGCGAACAAGCGCGTCGGTTGTACGGTTTGGGACGATTTAGACCGAGCTTGTAGTTTCTGATCCAGAGTAGACAGGTTAGTGTTATTGTGGTAATAGGATTGATCCGGATAATTCTTTTGACGACAGGTTCGCGTTGGACTACGCGTCTACGGGTATGCGACTTCGGAAGGAAAGCTTCGTAACCGGTGAGTTTCTAATCCCTCTCTTTAAATGTTTTTAACGTTTTGGGGCTATCGTACATACTTATGAAATAGGTTTACCCTATTAAATGTGTTAAGGATTTCGGGTTCTAACCTGATGCGTTTTGAATATAAAAATAATTGTTAAGTGATCGTAGGGTCTAGGGTGGGATCATGGAAATGTGTGAGTTAAGGGTATGGGTTATTAATGCATGTCGTGTTAAGGTCCGAACGAGAAGAGTCGTGTCGTACATTAAATGTTTATGAATGCATGTGAGAAATATGTCGTTTTAGGGTTATGCGTGAGGTGCAAGTATAGTTAAGGAGTCTTATAAATGATATGTGATATTATGTGTATATTTACGTGTCGTGTTTGCATCGTGTCATTATGGCACAGCAAACGGGATTGTGAAGGATGAGGTCCTTCTTGAAGTCACCAACGGTGACATTTATTTAACACGTTAATGATGAGATCGGGGTGTGTTGAACGCCCTGACGAGGGTGTGTAGTGACGAGGTATGTGTTTACGTGTATAGTTATGTGTGTGTTGAATTACATGCAAACATTGAGCTATATTTATTGTGTAGGTGATGTTATTAATGTGGTGATGTTAAATGATGCGTGGATAATATTATTGTGGTACGTAAAGTTAGATTGACTGTCGTATTAATGTTGTGACGTGACATGTATAGCTGTCGTGTCAGTTGATTGTGAAAGTCTGGGTTAGGGCTGAGTATGCCAATGTCTAGAGTATGTTGTGGAACCAAGTGTCGAGTTAATACTTGTTCTTGGATATGAGTTATTAGTATAGTAAGTTACGTCTATGTCGATGAGATGGTAAGATTATTATTATTATTATTATTGTTAGTACGGGCTGAGTCTCGGGTAATGAACGGTTATGGGATTTCGTGGGATGACATGGGGTTAACTATTTGTTAATGAATCATAAAACTATTTTGTTAAGGACCGGAGGGTCCTGAATGAAATAAACTAATGAATATGACGTGATGGTTTTTGTTTAAATTAAACTATTAAAACTCACTCAGCGTAACTGACTTTGTGTGTACGTTAGATTGTTTTGCAGGTAAGCGTAGCGTTGACGTATCTTTGCCTGGGAGCGGTGTTACTCGGATTGGTGTGCAAACATTCGTGAGGTAATTTAATATAATTAAATAACAAAAAAAGAATTTAGAAAGACTTCCGCTGTAGTTTGATTAGTATTAAATACGTTTTTAAAGAGAATGACCCGTTATGAGAACCAACTGTAGGATGTCCTGGTTAGGGTCTTACAAGTTGGTATCAGAGCCGTGGTTTAAGAGAAAGTCGATGTTTTTATAAAACAAAATACCTTAACTTCAACTGAAAATGGGACGAGGGTGAAACGAATTCCACCACGAGTAACCGCGAGCCAAGAGGTACGTCTTTTGAGTTATGCATTTATTTTTTTGAGCATTAGTGGTGTAGTGTAATACTACGTAGAGTTATGAAGTATGATTAGGTGGGATTATGTTTTGTGAGTTGGGTACTGTGGAGTTGCATTAAATGTAGTAGTACGTAGAACTGTGTGAAGTGTGTGATGTGACTTAGTGAAATCATGTTTTGGGAGCTAATTAATGTAGAGTAGCATTAATTGTGTTATGTGACATAGATTGGTGTGTTAGAATAGTTCAATGAAATTGTGTGTAACTACATGTGGTGTACAATTGTGATTATTATGATGATGTGCTAGGTCATTGTATGGTTTTATGTGAGTTGTGTGGGATGCATGTGCATCCGATGTGCGTGAAGGTAGAAAGTTAGTGTGAGTATGATGAGAAAGTTTTAGAATCTGAGCAGTGATGTGTACCACCAAATTTCATTTGATCACCGTGATTTGATAGTTTATAATTACTCTCATATTCATCCGAGCAGTGAAAGGGAATTTTTGTCCTTTGTGCGTAATTCATGTTTAGTTTGTTACGTTGTTGCAAGTGGTTGTTATAAATAGCGATTAGCAACGTTAGTAAAAGGATTTTGAAAATTTCCCTTCTATAATCTTGTAATTGAATTCTCTTCAATTCTGTTAACTAATACCATTAATCATTTGAGTTCTTGATGATCATTCTCGTTCACCATTTTATTCTCTTAATCTCAAATTCTTTGGTGTTTGATTGTTTTAATTCCGCATTAACAATCACCATTATGTTAGTGTATGATGATTAAATATAATAGTTATGTCAAGAAACTTGGTTGGTTTTTAGGTGATGATCTAATTGGTAATTATATGATTTTTCATGGGATTTATTTTATACATTGTGTATAAAAAATCCTAGGAAGTTCTACAAATCAATTTAATTTAAGAATACGTGAGGAACTTGAAGAAAATTATAATGAATCTCAGTGGAAGTGGGTTTTGATCCATGACTTACTGTTATTAGACTTAAAACATAGTTTACAAATATTTAGGGTAATGCTAGACATAGGTTTACACGAGGATGATAGAAACTACATTTACGTCTAGTATTAGGTTGTGTATTTGAAGACGGAACGGGTTTTTAGGTTAATTATAAGAAAATGTTACTGTTCAATCAAGTACTAAGATAGTATTAGTTGATCGGCGGCATGATTACCCGAAACTGATATCATATCCCCTTAATCTGAATCGAAGCCAAATATGTTCATATATTGAGTTAATACTAAATGAGATATTATGTGAATTTAGGGAAGGAATCGACTTAGGGGGTGTTTGGGATTACTTATTTACTCTACTTATTAACTTATATAAGTTAATAAGGTGTTTGGGAAAGCTACTTATTTAGCCTACTTATACCATTTTTCAAGAAGTAAGTCCATCCTTACTTATTACTTATAACTTATTAACTTATAGCATAAGTTAATAAGTAGTTTTCAAAGAAAATCTCAAAGTTTTTGAGAAGTTACAAATTATGACTTATGACTTATGACTTATTACCTTTTTGAATAAGTCATAAGGAGTTTCAAATAAGTAATCCCAAACACAGCCTTATAAGTTATGAATGACTTTTTAGTTTTTACACCGATCGTTTATTGTTAAAATAGAACTTATTTTGTCATGGGCTGAACATCTTTGGGCTACTTGCTCAGCAAAACTGGGCCTAAGACAAGATTCCAATATTTCACATTGTCTTTGACCCAATTACCCAAGTGATAAAAGAATGAAGCAATTCGTTCTTAACGTGTGTGCGTGTTCGAGGTTCGGTATAAAACCGTGAAATCGTGAAAACTGGTTATTGGTTTAGATTTATGGTCGATTTTTTAAAACTTATTCGGTCGATTGGTTTCGGAATTTTGAAGAAGTAACGAACAGTTTGGCTTAGTGTTTGTTTATAGAGGAAACTGGTAGAAAAACCGGACTATACTTTAGTTGGGCCTGTTTTAAATTGGGTATACAAATTATAATCTGGACTATAATATATTTGTGGTAGACTTGTTTTAAATTTGATATACAGATTATGTGGGCACACACTAAAGGGAATCGTTTTTTTTAACCGTGACACCTAAATATTATAGAATAATTGAGTTTCATTGTGACAACACCTAGAACATCCAGGCAACCTATCTCAGGAGTAACTCACAATTGGCTAAACACCTGATCTGACCACATACCCCTATTTTTTTGCTGTGGCCCGGATTCGAACCAGAGACCTTCCAATTGAAAAGCCCCCGGGTTACCGCCAGGGCAAAGCCTTTTTGGTTTCAGTTTTAGGGTCTGTTTGGTACGATGTAATGGAATGAACAAGAGAATTAAATAGACGAGTGAATGAAATGGACAAAGGAAAGAAATTGATCATTACCATTCCATTATCCTATTTGGTTAACCCATGAGAATGAAATGAATAATTACTTCATGTTGTTTGGTAGATAGGAAAATATATTTCATGAAAAATAAAATATTTTTAACTAATAAATTTATCTTATGAGTCGGGTCATGGGTCGTGACATGGGACGGGCCAGTTCGGGATGGATCAGGACATGGGTCGGGTCATGGTTTGCGCCATGGTTCGGATCATGGATTGGAGCATGAGATGATTTTTTATATATATTTATTTAGTCTTGTAAATTTTTTTAATTAATGAAATGATTTTTTATCTGTAATCATTATATTTTTTTAAATAAATTTTATCTTTTTTATATATTTTTTTATTTATTTTAAATCAATTTTATATTTGCTTTAATTTAATTTAATTAATTACTTTATTTAGAAAATTAATGGTAGCGATGAAGAAAGATCACGCGCTTAGTGAAGGTTAAGTAAGGGATAAAAAATCCAACATGACGGTGATGTGCTATAGAAAAAAAATCTAGAAAGCCTTTTATTAAAATAAAAAAATAAATTAACACATTATATCAACACAGAGAATTTGCCGAATTACATTAGTTTGCTGTAACAAACATATATATATATATGAGGATGATCAAATAAGAAGTTGTTTTCGACTAAGAACTCTAAGAAATGATAAAAACATTAAGAAACGATATCAAACGAACTCGGATTGAGCTCATTCCAGCGACGTTGGAACCGTATCGTCGAACTCTACCATCTTAGCTTTTAGGGTTTAGATCTTAGCGTTGAATTTTAGGATTTTAGCATTAGGGTTTAGCCTTAGGTTTAGCTTTTAGGGTTTAGGTTTTTTTTTTGGGGTGAGGGTTTAGGTTTTTGGGGGTGGGTATAGGTTTTTGAGAGGATGGGGTGGGGGGGTTTAGGTTTTTGGGGGGTGGGGGTGGTGGTTTTAGGCTTTTCGGGGTGGGGTTGGAGGGGGGTTTAGGTTTTTGGGGGTGCGGGTGGAGGGTGATTTAGGTTTTTGGGTCCGGATTAGAGTTCGATGAGACGGTTTCAACGCCGCTCGAATGAGCTCAATCGGAGTTCGTTTGACCCACTTCTTAGCGTTTCTTAGCGAAAAACCACTTCTTAGCGGAACCTTCCCCAACATATATAATTATAAATACTAAATATTTACAAGAATCCAATACATAAATAGTAAATAAGATAATCGCATGGATTCCTCTTCGTTATCATAAAATGTCTCATCAGATCACTAGAATCCAACACAAAAAATGTCGTTATACATGGACAGTAGTAGCGACCTTCCAGCATTACATGTGCACCCTCATTGCTTTCTACAACGCATTTTGCGGATCACCACCGATCAAATCATCGGTCACCATTCTTCCCGACTTCCGACACTCACAATGCGGATAGAACGATCAATCAATGCCCGGCCATACACGCTTCTTTTTTGGTAACTATTAAGTGTGACTTCTGATGACGGTACCAGAACTTTTTAGGAACTGTTTGGTAAAATCTGAACCATTAAGTGCTGACCAGTAAAACTTCTGAATGGTTCAACGTGGATTTATAGCTGAACTATTAAGAGGCTTACAGAACCATTAAGAGGTGGATTTTCAGCGGAACAAACACCTTTACCTCTGACCGATTCAGAGGTAAGCCTTTTAATGAAATTATTAAGAGTCTACCAAACAGCCCCTTAGTCGGAGAGTAATCAAAATGTTATTTTCTTTACCGACAATAACTAACGCGTTCAACTAACGTTTTGTTTTACAAATAAAAAAACTCACCTTTTATATAAAAATAGACAAATTAATTCCGGTGAACGACGTGAATAAGCCCTCTTGATCACCCTCCACTGGTTCCGTCAATGTTTTTAGAACCGTATTGGACAACAAATCGGCCGGACCGGATTTAAGAAACGTAAGACATCTTAAATAATATAAAAATAAAAAATATGTATATACATATAAAATATATAACATTTTTTTGTTTTGATGTGAATTTACAATTTTAATGTAATTTGAAGGCTTAAATAAATAAATATGCAACTTGAAATACTAAATTAATAAGAAAATGAGATTTGTGAAGAAAAAACAAAAATAAAATAATCTTTTTTTGAAATCTGGTCCGACCCCCGATCTGATTCAACGGTCCGACCGGTTCAACTATGTACAATCGGACCGGTTATGTGTCCGATTCCCGGTACGACCGACCGGTACAGTCCAATTATGAAAACACTGGTTTCCGCCCCTTGTGACTTCCACTTGTTCGCACCCTCAATATAATCCGACCCGACCCGACCTTACCTTCGGGGTTAGTTATGGTTTGGGATTTTATTTTTGTAGGGCCCGACCCGATTAGGGTTATAAACTCCTAAAAATCGTATTATCGGTAACCATGTACAATATTCATGCATGGTGTTATGTGATTGTTTTTTATTTTTCTATTTTAATTGTGTTTTCCCTAATAATGACTACTTTTTGTTCTTATTTAGGAATCGATGGATCATAGATTTGTAAAGATTGGTGAAAACAACAGTTCATTTTTATTGTGCATGCAAGAACTTTAAGTGAAAAAAAGAAGAAGAATCCAAATGGTCCCGAGGAGTGATTGAATGCTTGTGGGTTTGGACCATGTGACAGATATGGTTCAATAGCCTGGTGTTTTGGCTGCTAGTTTTCGAACGGGGCCATTTACTAGTCACGAGACCCTACCATTTGTAGATGAGTCGGTCCAGACTTTAACGGCCGATCCTCCGGCATTTAGCATTCAGACCCATTTAATTGAATATATATATATATATATATATATAGGGGCATGTTCTTTTGAGAACCAACCATATGTTGAGAACCGAAAGAACGCACAAAACGTGTACATATCACTTTAGTGAAAAAAGTAAAATTCAACAACAATGTTTTATTTATCTCTTCCCACTCTTAGTTTGAGTTTATCTCCTCTCTCCTGAATATTTTTAAGAAAAGTGTAAAAATATGCATATATGCATTCATTTGTGCATATACTGTGAATGCATATATGCATTTAAAAAAACGACTATAAATTCGAGGTCTTTTAAAATCAAACCTCAAACATATTGAAATGTACATGAATTCTAGTCAATTTATATTCTAAATAGAGGAAGAGTTAATGCGGTTCTCACGGTTCTTAACATATTGTTGGTTCTCAAAAGAACATACCTCTATATATATATATGTATGTATATATATATATGAGTAAATTACAGATATCGTCTTTTATGTTTATACCTTTTTTTAGATTGCGTCCTTTAGCAAAAAAATTATCAGTTATCATCTTTTACGTTTAAATTTGTTACGGTTTACGTCCTTTAGCCTAACGGGCGTTAAGTTTTTCAGTTAACTCTATTCATGTGCTTTGCACATGAGGGTGTTTTGGTCTTTTTATCTACAATTTTATATATATATATATAAACATAAATAATAAACCTCTCTCATCTCTTTCTCTCTCTCAACTCTCTCTCTCTCTCCCTCAAATCTGGTGCCCCTCCTCCGATCTGAGCACCACCGCCAAACACCACCAGCAGCAGCCGACCATCGCACAACCCCCCTCCTCCGATCTGAGCACCACCATCGCCCTAGAATCACCACCACCATAAAACAAGCCCTTCCAATTGTTGAGTCTTCAGAGTTCATTCCCAAACAAGCTCTAAAATGGAAGAAAAGCACAATTCACCAGCAACCGCCGCTGAATCGTCGCCACCGTATTCGTCGGAGGCACAATCTTCATGGAGAAGAGGCGGAGGGCTGAAGAGGAAAGCCTCAAGTCTTAGCAACAGCAACGCATCGACTCCCCCGAACCCGTCGTCTTCGAAGCGTCAAACTCGAGAGAAACCCTCGTCGATTCAACGGCGGTTGGACTAGGGTATCAGAAGCGTCAAACTCGAGAGAAACCCTTGCCGACTAGAAGGTTTCGTCTACTTGATTGGACTAGGGTTTGACGGTGGAGTTGCTTTAACTGTTCTTCCCCTTGATTGGACTAGGGTTTCGTCTGCTTAACGGATTTCTTGATTGCTTAACGTGATTCAAGTCAAATTAGGGATCGACAAAGTTGCTTTAACCGTTTTTCCCCTTGCTGTTGTGAATAGAGTGAAATTTTCCCCTATTTTCCCCTTTCGGTTGTTTGGTGGTCGGCTGGTGGTGGTGATGTTTGGTCGGCTGGTGGTGGAGGGTGGTCGCAGTTGCAGGTGGTGGGGGGGGGGGTATGCTTCTTGTAGGTGTGTGAGGAAGGAGATTACAATTTAGGTTAAAATAGCTTAATTACACAAATAGTCCTTTAAAATATGGAAAGACCATTTTGCCCTCACGTGAGTGGAACATGACTTGAGTTAACTGAAAAAATTAACGTCGGTTAGGCCAAAGGACGTAAGCTGCAAAAAAATTAAACATAAAGGATGATACCTAATAATTTTTTTGCTAAAGGACGCAATCTGAAAAAGGTATAAACATAAATGAAGATATCTGTAATTTACTCTCTATATATATAGGGGAAGGTTCCACTAAGAAGTGGTTTTTGGCTAAGAAACGCTAAAAAGTGGGTCAAACGAACTCCGATTGAGCTCATTCCAGCGGCGTTGGAACCGTCTCGTCGAACTCTAATCCGGACCCAAAAACCTAAATCCCTCTCCACCTGCACCCCCAAAAACCTAAACCCCCCTCAAACACCACCCCAAAAAGCCTAAAACGACCACCCCCACCCCCCCCAAAAACCTAAACCCACCACCACCCACCCCCCAAAGACCTAACCCCCCCCCCCCAAAAAAAAAAAACCTAAATCATAAAATCTAAACCCTAAAATCTAACCATAAGGTTAAAACTCTAAAATTCAAACGTAAAATCTAAACCTTAAAAACTAAACCTTAAAAACTAAGATAATAAAGTTCGACGAGACGGTTCCAACGCCGCTGAAATGAGCTCAATCGGAGTTCGTTTGATATCGTTTATAAGCGTTTTGGTCATTTATTAGAGTTATTAGCGAAAACATATTTCTTATTTGATCCTCCCCTTATATATATATATAGTGTTGAATTTTTGAGAGAACTCACTTTAATGAGAGAACTAAAGAACCACTAAGAAAAGAAGGGGTGTAATTTTAAAGAGTAAGGGTAAAATTAGAACTTAAAATATATAAATCTTTAAACATTTCAATCTTTTGCATACATTATTATTATTTTTTTAAAATTGCACAATTAAATCAAGAATTAACTTGTCGTATTTTTTTCTTATTATTTTCAATATTACATATGTGTAGTATCACCCCAAAAACCTAACACAACCCCAAAAACCTAAACCTCCACCCAAAAACCTAAACCCCCCACACCCACCCCCACCCAAAAACCTAACCCCCCCACCCCCACCCCCCCCACCCAAAAACCTAAATCCACCCTCCACCCCCACCCAAAAACCTAAACCCACCCCCCACCCAAAAACCTAAACCTCCCCCCCATCGCCCCCCCCCCCCCCAAAAAAACCTGAACCCACTAAACCCCATCCAAAAACCTAAACCCATCCACCCCACCCACCCCCACCCAAAAACCTAAACCCACCGCACCCACCCCCCACCCTCAAAAACTTAACCCTAAACGTAATACTGCATATATGTAGTACCACCCCAAAAACCTAACCCCCCCCCCAAAAAAAAACCTAAACCCCTCACCCACCCTCCAAAAACCTAAACCCCCCACCCACAAAAAAAAAACTAAACCCCCAAACCAAAAGTCTAACCTAAAAGCTAAGCTAAACCCAAAAACTAAACCATAAAGCTAAACCGACTATTTTTTTGAGTTTTTTTTTAACGAGGACGACGTGGGAAACAAGGTATCCGAACCACTTTTTTAGTTTTTGATTTATATTTTGAGTTATGATTTTTTTAATATTATTTTTTACCTTTAAAGAGGAGTTATCTAGTTCTCTCCCTAAATATTAGTTTTCTTATGAACTTCACCCTATATATATACTTGGGAGAGTTCCAGAAAAAACCACATAGTTAGGTGAAAACTATAAAATCACTAAAAAACTAATTTTAACCAATCATATAACAATAGATCTTTTTTATTATTTTTTTATTTATATATAAGAGTATCAATGTAATATTATACATTTTTACCAAAAAAATCATTTAAATATTGGCTTACGTATACGTAACCCATAGTGTTACGTATACGTAAACAGAAAACAAAAAAAATTGCGGTTACGTATACGTAACCTATAGTATTACTCATTGTTTTAATGGTTTTCTCGGTTTTCGCCTAACTTTGTGGTTTTCTCTTGATCACTCCCCAAAAAAAAAAGTGAGTGATCAAGAGAAAACCACAAAGTTAGGCGAAAACCGAGAAAATCACTAAAACAATGAGTAATACTATGGGTTACGTATACGTAACCGCAATTTTTTTGAATTTTTTTGTTTTCTGTTTACGTATACGTAACACTATGGGTTACATATATGTAACCCGATATTTTAATATTTTTTTGGTAAAAATTTGTAATATTACATTGATACTATTATAAAAAAATAAAATAAAAAATAAATATTATTTTATTATTGGTTAAAATTGGTTTTTTTAGTGGTTTTCGCCTAACTATTGGTTTTCTCTGAAACCCAACCCTATATATATATATATATATATTGGGGGCGGTTATCGTACAAAGGGCCCAAATCGTACGAAGGGCCTCCAACCGTCCGATTATAATGATCTAGGGCTGGGGATAACGCGGTGGCATAAACGTAATTACTTTGAAAAAAATAGCGCGTCGTCCAGGTTAAAAAGGGCATAAATGTCAAAAAAATTTAATAATCACGCTATTGTTTGACTTTTTTTAATAATCACGCTATATAGCGTGATTTTTTTTACGTAATCACACATTTACGTGATTTTTTTACGTAATCACACATTTACGTGATTTTTTTTATGTAATCACGCATTTACGTGATTTAATCACGTAAAACCAAGATTTATAATAAAAACGTGATTTATAAAAAATTGGAACATTTATTAAAGCATTTACTGGACATTTTGAAAATTGAAACTTTAATTCATTTGAAACGTAATCACGCCATTTGGAAAATTGAAACGTTTATTCAAATTAATAAAAGCCCCTAAGGTTGTTCTTAAAAAAGCCCCTAAGCTTATTCATTTTTTGATAATTGAAACTTTAATTCATTTTTGAAAAAAAGCCCCTAAACGTTTATTGAAAATTGAAACTTTAATTCATTTTTGATGCCCTTTCTACTTATTACTTTTCTCTCTACAAAGTCCCTAAGCTTATTCTTAAAAAAATTGGAAGCCTAAGGAAAAGATTTTTTTTGGGAAGGGTCTATAGACAACAGGAAAATACACTGGGTCAAGTGGGAGCATGTTATTGCTCCTAAGGATTCGGTTGGGCTCGGGCTTGGCTCCCTGGAAGACCTCAACATCAGTTTACTCGTTAAATGGTGATGACGTTATAAAGTTGAAGGAGAAAGGCTATGGAGAAGGGTGATAGCCGCCATTCATAGCAACGCTTCTTCCTGGGATGTGATTCCAAGTAACAGCAGATTCCCGGGAGTGTGGAAATCGATTGCCAAACTGAGTCTGTCGCTAGAGAAAAAGAACATTACCATTCCATACTCGATAATGGGGTCGTTGGGAAATGGGGAATGCATAAGGTTTTTGGTAGATCATTGGATTGGTTCGAGTCCGTTGATGGTTTCCTTACCGACCTTGTTCAGAATTGAGTCCAACAAATCTTGCCTTGTCCGGGACCGGTGTCGAATATTGGATACTTCTCTAACTTTAAATTGGTCTTGGATTAGAAATATTTTGCTTCCGTGTGAACTGCAGGAACTGGAAAGCTGTTGTTCGGTCTTAAAAGATGTTCGATTACACGATCGGACGGATAGGTGGACATGGTCGGGTAGCTCGGACGGCATATTCACTGTCAAATCTGTCAGGGAGTACCTTGCTAAACTGAAAATCCAGAATCCGGGCAGGCCTTTCGCTTGGAACACGTGGTTACCTTTGAAGATTAACATCTTTGGATGGAGAATGGAAGCAGAGATGATTCCAACAAAATTGGCACTTCAACGGAGGAACATCCACATTACATCTTTAGCTTGTGTTTTCTGCGAGGAGGTGGACGAGTCGGTTGATCATGTCTTCACTGCATGCTACGTGGCTTCTATAATATGGCAAAAAGTATCTTCTTGGTGCAGGATATCGTCGATCTACGCCTTTACGGTGCGGGATTTGTTCAATTCTCAATGGATCGAGGGGTTGCATCCTCTCAAGCAGCGAATGGTCCTCTCGATAATTCTTGTCTCGTGTTGGTCGCTATGGAATGCTAGGAATAAATATCTATTCGAAGGCCGTCCATTATCCATCGACAAAATTATCGAGGAAATTAAAACGATGGATTTCTTTTGGATAAAGAATAGGACAAATTTGAACTCCTTAGAATGGAGTAAGTGGTGTTCCTTTAATTTTGAGTTGTTGGTCGGATATTGGTGTAAGCTTTTATTTTTTCTTTGCTTTTGTTCTTCTGTTTCGTCTGTACGTTTACTAGTTGCTGGCTAGCTTTGGTTAATGAAGTTTGCTTTTCAAGAAAAAAAAAAGTTGGAACATTTATTAAAACATTTATTCAGTTTTAATTGGAACTGATTATGTTTATTCAATCTATACTATATAATAAATAAATGTTTCTTAATGACACGTGTCGCATTCACATTCATTTTTATAATTTTTTTTTCCGCTTTTCTCTCTTATTAAATAAATCTCCATCTTTCTAAAAATAAAAATATATTTTTAAACAAATTATTAATTATAATAATAAACCACATTTATTTTAAATTATCATATATTATAAAAACTTTGAAATATAATTACCTAAACGTATGTTTTTATTCAAAGAGTAAATAAATGTCAAATTACTTTGAATAGTAATTACTTTATTTTTAAAACTCATTTAAACATTAACTTTTACATATTTTTGATTTTGTTTTCTATTGGTATGATATGTAATTACATTTTCCACCTATAAGATGTATATAAAGATTTAAAAATTTTATTTATTAGTATTTTTCACCCTGTATAATACGCATTTCGAAACTAGTTTAATAATAGTTGAAACATTTATTACGTTTATTCAATTTTACGTAACATTGGAACTTTAATTCATTTTACGTATTTCAGTAGTTCACTTCATATAAATTTTATGGAAAATTGGAACTTTAATTCATTTTACGTATTTCAATTTTACGGAAAATTGAAACATTTTATTCAATTTTACGTTATTTTACGTAATTTAGTTTTATGTTTAAAATGGAACGTTTTTTGAAATTCATGTTTTTTTTAAAATCACGTTTTTTTCAAAAATCACGTACAGTGAATAACTGGTATAATGACAAAAATATGCATCTCACTAAAAATTAAAAGTAACACGCGGCGCTGGCATCGCTTCGTATCCTTCGTACGTTTTGGACCCTTTGTATTTAATACTTCCCATATATATATATTTTGTTTAATTGAGTAAATAATTTTTTTTTGCTATTTAATGTTTAGAGATAAACATTCAGACCCTTTAATATATATTTTCGTTTAATTGTGTGTATATATAATTTTTGCTATTTATTGTTTAGAGATAATGTTGCAGTTGGCAAAAATGTTGGATTCACTATTCCCTCCATTAGAATGGGCCACATCATTAATAAAATTTGGATCCAAGAGTTCTAGTTGAAAACCCAATCAAAGGTTTAAAAGTAAATGCAAAAAAAGTTTAACATGAAACCAAATAAAGATAAATATGATGCGACCTTGATCCGACATTTTTAACTTCTTTTTATTTACTTTCGCGGTCTTGGACCGAGATCATTGGGTTTAGATAGACCCGGACCGAGACTGATTATGAGCACATTTAAGTGACATAGGACCGGACCTAGTATCTGAATCACAGTTCGGGTCTGGCTGGGCCAGGACCGCAAATTACACACCACTACTGGTTCATCACGTGTTTACAACGAAAATTAGACAAGTTAAGTCTCGTTTGACAAAACTAAAGCTTGATTCGTTTAATAACATAACTTGAGCATGGGTTCAAATCGTTAAATTAAGAAAACACTACATGTTAGTTAAGATGTTTTAAGGTTTATGCATAATAACCAAGTCGAGTCGTGACTATTTTTTTGGTATCAAGCCCGACTAAAGAGCTCGACTCGTTTATCTAAAGAGAGTGAACTAGTCGACACTTTGCTACATGACAATATTTATATTGACTCATTACCATTATTACTAGATTTAACATGTGTATAAACCGCAAACAAACATGTCTAACTGAAATTGTCATATTTTGCTACATGACAATATTTGTATTGACAAATTATTAAGACCATTTAAGCAATTAACATAGGTGAAATCAAGAAAAAAAAATACATAAATATTACAAATCATCTGAATATTTAAAAAAAATTGTTGATGTTATGGATATATATTTGTATAAATTATAATTTTAACTAATAATTTGTGTCTCGTGTTTATGATATTCTATGAATCCAGCTGAACCTCCATTAACCTAGTTTTATAATACTCTAAATACATAAGTCAAATCTTATTGTCACTCACAATCATAACCCTAATCCCTATAATTTTCTTAGAGGGCGTAAAGCAAGGGTCTTTTTTTTTAAATCAGTAGGGACGCGCTTGTATGTATATATGTTGTTGCGTATGCAGGGGTGGCTCTACGGTACAAACAACTAAAGCAACCGCTTTAGGGCCCCAAAATTGAAGGGCCCCAAAATTGAAGGGCTTCAAAATTGAAGAAACTATTTCAATCTATATTTTAACGTGAAAATATATGTAATAATTTATCAACTTTTGTGTTCTTAGAGAGAAATAATAATCTATCAACTTTTGTGTTAACATTATACGTTTTCACGCTCCATAAAATTACATTTTAATAATTTTTATATATTTAGAAAACGTTTATAAAAGGCCACAGTTTATATATTTGTTTTATTCCCCAAAATATGTTGAACCGGCCTCTATGCGTATTTGTGTATGTGAAGATAGTGGGGGAAGGTTAACCTACAAGCACATCAAGATTAAGTCCCGTAATTTCAGAACATTTTGTCCACTTCTAATCATGTTAGCTCTACTTTTTATAATATGTTCATTTGAAAATAATTAATATAAAGTAAAAGAAATTGAGTGATCATGCATGACCGCTAAGGAAAGACTAGTCAAATCATTCCGTAACCCGTGTTTTGATGGATTGATTTCAAATTTTGATTATTTCTTTATAATCATAAGAAAACAACTATTATCCGGATTACTAGCATCACTTTAATTTCATCTATCTAAAGACTAAGTGCTTGTTTGATTTACCTTAATTTAGGCTATGATTACTTAGAAATACTAAGGGGTTGTTTGGTAGCCTTTTAATGTCATTAAGAGGGTACCTCTTAATGGTTCAAAACCTTTTAATGGTTAAGAGGTAAGTGGTCATGTAACTTGTGAGGACTTACCATTAAGATGTTACCTCTTAACCATTCAGACTTAAGGTTTACCTCTTAACCATTAAGAAGTTTTGAACCATTAAGAGGTAGCCTCTTAATGACCATTAAAAGGCTACCAAACTGGGCCTCAGTTGATATATATGTGATAATCAATTATGCAATATGTGTTTTAACAATGCATGATCATAAATTTATAACCGCTTACATACTTTTATACATAGAAATGATAGTATTGAAAGAAATTATTATTTCATTGATGAATGATTGTTGATGCTCAAGTTGTATGTTTTCATAAGCTATCTAGTAATTAAGTTGGGAGCGTTTCCATAACTTAGATTGGAGGATTTGATTGTAATCTAAGCTACTAACGATGAAATTGGGACTCTAGGGCTGGAAATTGCATATGACTGGTTGAGACCTTTTCGCCATTACATATGAGTCTTGTAACTCCAAATGTTACGGAAGTTGTGCTCTTTTATATCTAGCGCACTTTCCTCTGTCTAGTTGCTTTATATATGAATACACTAAATCTTGGATCATCTCTGTATTAGTGTTATCTAAGTTAGAGTGGGCGCATAAGTTTGTGTTATTGGATTTATTTATCGTTCATCTAGATAACCCGTTTGTGTTATTCAAATCCATGCATTTTAACCATTAGTGTATGGGATAATATGATGTTCTCAAACACTTGCATCATCCCTTATTAACTTATTATTTGCTTAATTTAATCGTACGACATATTTAGACAATCACCAATAGGATGCTCGTGAGTCACCCGGTGAGTGAGATGAAAGAGACAACAGAGACAAGCAGATGCGGGGAACAGAGTGGCCACAACGCTTTTGTGTAAGGAAACATCAGTGGCCAACGTGGAGTGCAAGTTCTTGACTCCCGTCGCGGATGGTCTTATACCTTATCAAACATCTATTAAACTATACTTTTAGAATAATTTATATTCTTAACACAAATGGTACCACAATATTGCAATTAGCTACAATAAAAGTTGCCATTAAAAAAAAGGTACGATAAAAGTTATACAAAACTTTTTATTCAATTTTAATTATTGGAATTTCTACAAACAACACCTAATAAGTTTTTTTAACGGCAACGTTAGATATTCTAGGATAATTGGGTTTCACCGGGGCAACACCTAGAACATCTAGGACAGCCCACCACAGGAGGAAACCCCCAACTAGATAAACCCCCTGAACTGACCACAAACCCTTTTTTTATTGTTGCCAATATTCGAACTCAAGACCTGCGACTAATAAAATTTAGTTGAAGAGAGCCTTAATCTAAGCGTCCGTATTCCCCACAACAATCATAAGATTCAATTACACGCGCCGCCGTAGGCGCGTTCCTCAATCTCTCCTACACCTTTACAACCACCGTCCCTATATGGTAGGCGCGTTCCTCAATCTCTCCTACACCTTTACAACCACCGTCCCTATATGGTAAATACGGCGCATCTATTTAACTAACGTCGTCTTTAACGACTACCATTCTTTTTCTAATATACAGGCCAGCCGAAACACTAATAGTAGAATACAAATATTCAACACGTGTGCTAAAACTCCGTTAAGGAGACGTTATATCCACAGTCATCTCTGGACGGAGATTCTAACGGTGACGGCGGCTGTTTAAGCTTCTGGAAATACTCTGTTATGTCGAAACTACCGAGTTTCGATTTCAACTCCACGTCAACGTCATCCTTTGACGGGATAAACGGAGGCCGTACGACTTCCGTTAATAGGTCCCACTGCAAACCACCGAAAAACGGGTGCTCTTGAATCTCACACGCGCCTCTTGAATACCCTAACCGGCGAGTGGGCTCTTTGTCGAGTAGCTTCGTGATTAAGTCCGTCAACGGCGTTAGTTGTCCGGTGAACTTCGGCGGCATCATCAGTATCCTTCCAAACGTGTCTTTACGGTTTTTCCCACGGAATGGAGTTGTACCGTACAACATTTCGTAAGAGAGTATCCCCAACGCCCACCAGTCAACGGCGAACTCGTGTCCGTGGCCACGAACGACCTCCGGAGCAACGTACTCGTCCGTCCCGACGAACGAATTCGACCGCTCGCCATTCGAAATACTCATGTTCCTACGTGTCACCGGAATCACACGAGCGCTTTTCGCCTTCCTCAGTTTAACAAGCGTGTGAGCATCTATGACACGTGTGAGTCTCCGATGACGTGTATCTATTTCTTGCTCTGATAACATTAGTAGTGATTTTATCGTTGTTGGGGCGAGGGTACGTGAGAGGTCGAAGTCCGTGAGAGTCACGTGACCTGAATTTTGGATCAAAATGTTTTCCGGTTTTAAATCACGGTACACGATACCCATGGTATGAAGGTGTTCCAACGCACAGACAATCTCCGCCAAATAAAACCGAATAACCGCCGGAGAGAAAACGCGGTCCATCTGACGGTGGCGAAGGACGTTCAGATCGCCGCCGGGGCAATACGGAATCGCCCATGCGAGAATCTCTTCAGTCTCAAACGATCCGATTAACGACGGAAGAGAAGCGTGAGGATTCCGATTCAACCGTTCGAGAACGGAAACTTCCCACCGCGCACGGCGGTCGGTGGGAGAGGAGCATTTCTCGACGACTTTGAGGGCGAATTGGAAGTTTGCAGACGGGTCGGTGATGTGGTTGTGAACGAGGAAGACAGTACCCATGGCTCCGTTTCCTAAGACTTTAATTGCTCGGAGATTGCGAAGGTGTAGCTCCGGTGACAATGCTGCCGTCGCCATTAATGGAGGTTGAGAGAGGAGTAGGGATGGGAGGGTGGTGAGCCACCGTTTAATTTAATTCTCGTTGGGAATTTATTTAGTATATTTTTCACGAATTTATGCTTAGAATAATATCATTTTAAAATAAGGAATACGGCTAGGTTTATTAACTTATTGTAGTGGCCCATTAATATTATTTAATGGATACGATAGGTGAAAAATGTACATAAATTTATGTTTTTAAAATTTTAAGATGAAGTGTTTGAAAAATAACAAATATCCTTGTTATTTTTATAGTTTTTTTTAAGTAAAAGTTATGTAATTGTCAAAAGTTGAATACAAATGTAACATTTAACATGGTTTTGATATGTTTGGTATACATAAAGTTGGATAAATTGACTTGTTAAAATATATTATTTTTACTCTTTTAAGACCACCCGCAACATATGTTTGTGGAGTCACGTACTGATGAGGCGACGACTGTTGGATGCAGTGGCGGAGCTTGAAAATTTTCGCGGGGGGGCGGGAATTTTTTTCATATAGGGGGAGCCGGAACTATAAAATTTTCGACCGAATACATATAAATTAACACTACTGAGCGAAAAATCGAGCGAATACGTATATATTAACACTTCTGAGCGAAAAATCGGGGGGGGGGGGGGCCTCGGGCCCTTTATATCCTCCGCCCCTGGTTGGATGTAAAACTCAGGGATAACATAAAATCTTAAATGACATAAAATAACACATTAAAAACTAAACATTGAAGAACTTGTTGAACAGTAACATGTTATATTCATTAGATGTGTGATTACTATGAATGGATTTTTGGTATTTTTAATTAAAGCTTATATATGCATGCTACTTCTTAAATTAGAGAATGTTTTTAATATTTCATTACATATGTTACAAGGCTATGATACTCAAGTCTTAAGATACAAATAAGAAACATTTACATATTATTGATAAGAATCATGATGCAATAGAAAGCTATCATCACTTCATTTATGTTTACCTTTTACACATCTAAAGTTCTAAACAAAAGAATCACACATATATGATAGTTATAAAAAATATAATTAATTACACGGATGGACCATGTGGTTTACTCAGATTTCACTTTTAGTCCCTGAGAATGCTAAATTACAAGTTTGGACCAATAGTTTGCAAACTTATTTCACTTTTGGCCCCTGAGTCGGATGGAGGTTAACCTTTTCAGTTAAGTACATGTGAAATGACTAAAACACCCATCTGAACAAAAGTGTCAATCCCCCCCCCCAACCATTCACACATCCTAAAACACAATATATATATCTCCACCACCACCACCCTCCACTGCCACTGCCACCCCACCGGCACCACCTCACCCCCATATCTCCAACACCACCCCCCTTCGAACCAAATCTCCTCTACCCTAGCTGCTGATGGAGGGTCTCATTCCAACCAAATCTTTAAGTCTTCCTTTAACCACCACAACCACTAGTGTGAACTAGTATGTTTTCAAAGCACTGAGCATTTGAGTTCCTTTTTATTTGACAAAGCAGATTTTAATGCTTTGTGATTTATCCTAACAACTAACAAGTCAAATCTTCTATCACTGTTTGAGTGGAGATGAGCATATCTTTAACGAGAATTTTTATATCACCAAATCTGAAACAAAAAAAACCTTCTCTAATGTTCCAATCATGTGTGAATCTTGAATTAGCTATTCAACTTGCCCAGGCTTTTGTTTGATTTGGTTGGAATTTATTGCTTTAGGTTTGAATCTTCAATTACCTTTTGCTTTATTATTTTGCAGGTACTAGTCATCACTAAAGCCTTTCCACCAGCCAAACTCCTAGAACATCAACTTCCCCTGCTCCTCCCCCTGCCACCACTTAAAAAAGGCCCTAAATCTGTGTGTTTATGTCGATGATGGGGAGTTTTACATAATCAATTAGGGACAAATCTGTGTGGGTGTAAATCTAGGGTTTTTGCAGGCTTCGATGGTGGTGGTGGTGGTGGACCGGCGATGCCAAATGGGGGGAGGGCAGGACCGGCGGCGGTGACGACAGTGTTCTCGCAAAACCCCAAGCAACAAGCACATGTTAGATAGAGATTTGGTTGGAAGAGGGTGGTGCCAGAGGTATGGGGTGGGGTGGTGCCGATGGCAGTGAAGGGTGGAGGTGGTTAATGTCTGGCGATGGCGGCGGCGGTGGTGGGTTTCCACGGATTCGATGATGGTGAGAAGAAGATGCGTGACAGGGGGAGTCCAGGTCACCGGTGGTTTTGGTGCGTGAAAAGGGGAGGGGATTTGAAGTTCTAGGAGGAGGCTGGTCATAGGAGTTCACCGGTGGTGGTGGTCACAGGAGGAGCAGGTGGTGGTCATATGCGATGGCAAGGGGGAGGTTGGGGAAGACATAGTTATGTTTATATGGTTAAGGGGAGGGGGTTTGACACTTTTGTTCAGAGGGGTGTTTTAGTCATTTCACATGCACTTAACTGAAAAAGTTAACCTCCATTCAACTCAGAGGCCAAAAGTGAAATAAGTGTGCAAACTATTGGTCCAAACTTGTAATTTAGCATTCCCAGGAGCAAAAGTGAAATATGAGTAAACCACAAGGGGCCATCCGTGTAATTAATTCTAAAAAATATTGGGATCCTCGCATATATTGTTTATATCATATTATAGTGTCTTAAAAATAAAGCCACATATTATAACAAGATGATAGACATATAAATAAAAATATCAAATGATTTTGGTAAAACATATGTAGATAAAACTATATTAAAAATCGTAGGCAATATTTGACTAAACAAAATACAAGGAGTGAAGTATCATAAAGATATTAAGAATAGTGATATCATCTTTCTTTATGATTGAAGAGGACCAAATACATTGTTTTTTTTTCTTGATAGGAGTATCTTTTCATTATTGTTAAAACTAATTATTATACATTGGATTATATAATCATTTAGTTGTTAATGTTTGAGAAATTATAGATTAAAAATAGTTATTTGACCCATTTTAACACGCTATCTAACTTGTTTATATTGTCACTTTTAATGTTTTGTCTCAACTAAATATATATTTTTTTCCAGATCTACCTTCAGGAGATTGGATTACATATCATTAGGTTTTTAATAAGAAAATTAAGTGATGAGTGAATTGTATTGGAGTGAACTCATGCATAAATGAAATAAAGTTGTTTTCTTATATTTGTCTTATTTAAAATGTTGGCTTTATTTAAAACTAGCTTAGACCCCGTGTAATACACACGGGTGAAAAACATCAATACATAAATTTCTTAAATTTTATTTATGTATTTTACAGGTGTAAAAATGTATTACTGTAGACTAAGGATATAAAACAAAATTCAATATATGTAAAAAATAATATATAATTGGGTTTCAGAAATACGTCAATTACTATTTAATGTAATTTGACTTTTCATTTACTATTTGAGTGAAAATAAAAATTACATAATTAGATTTCAAAGTTTTTTTTATAATAGAAGATAATTTAAAATAAATATGTTCTATTAGTATAATTAGTAATTTATTAAAAGATATGGGTGCATTTAATAAGAGAGAGATGCGTGAAAATATTGATAAAATTGAATATGGTGACGACATGTGACATACAAAAACCTTTATTTATAGTATAGATGTTGGCGAAATGATGGGCAAAACATCACATGAGGGTGCCCTAATTTAGCCGGATAGAGATTAGGGAACAGGACAAAAATGTTGAATTTTAGGGGATTTTGGAATGTTGCTATAATCATGTGTGTCTAACGATACCCCCATATTAACCAACGACTAATATCATGTGTGTCTAACGATATATGTTATATGGGACTTTGACACACCTTGTATGTAACATCTGTATTTTTATAGACTTGATAAATAATTTTATCGTAGAAATAAAAGTCGTAAGTTTTTCAAAACCAAACAACACGTGTAATTGTGATATCACCTTTACTTAAATGTCAAACTTTAACCCTTTTACAAAAGCTTTATCAACATTCATAAATATTGTAATCATATATCACACAATCCATATATATAGTTTAACATTTGGATTATCCACCAACATTTTCGAAGTAGTGTCCATTGCCTCCTTACAAGACTTGATCTCGAATCAACCTTAAATTATATGAAATCAACTAAATAGCAATTGTTATTTGCTAATTAAGTTTACATGCTAAACAACACAAAAAGCAATTTATGTTATTAGAGAGAAAACAAATTAAATATTAAATGAAATAACAATAAAAAATACTTTTTTTTCGTACAAATCAATTTTCATTATAATTTATATTACAATATCGGAAAAAAAACAAAATTATGTATTTAGATTTTTAAAAAATTTAACGAGTACAAGTTATTAGAGAAAATCAAATGAAATAATAGTAAATTAATAATATAATAATAATAATAAAAGTATAATTAAACAATTCTCATGCAGAGTTGTTCAGTGACTACTTGCCGAATTGTTCTAAAAATTACGAAGAGAGTGGGGGCGGTGGTTTCGCCGTTATCAAGTCACGCCCAGTGGCGGATCGAGAAATTTTTTCATGGGGGTTGAATTTTTTTACGATCGGTTATCCATCGTTAAATATTAATTTTTTCAGTCCGGTTCAAGCCGGGTCGGGTATAGAATCGACTTGTAGGTATATAATTGACTTGTAGGTATAGACTTGTAGACGCAAAGCTGTGAATAATGAATCGACTTATAGGTATAGAATCGAAATTCGTGATTAGCGAGGAGGTCTGAAATCGTGATGAGGCAATTAGCAAATTGTCGTTCTTCAGACCGCGTGAAGCGTGAATATGAAATGTCGAGACGTTGATGGATCAGGATTGCCACTACTTAGATTTTTTATCAGGTTAAATCTTTAAAAATTTTAAATGGGTAGTTGGTTAACTAAATGTGGGCTTAATTGTCTAAATGGGTGATGAGTTAATTAAACATGAGTTTAATTGTTTAAATGACTATGTTTTTAGTCCCGTTTATTCCAAATGTCCAATTAAGTTATTAGTTTAAATGGGGTCGGTGTTAAAAATTAAATTTTCTTGGGGTTGGTGTTAAAAAATAATTCGTTTGGGGGGTCGGTATCAAAATTTCATAGGGGTCGATCGAGATTATGTCGCATACATAACAAACAAACAAAAAAATTCTATCGGGGTCGGCCGACCCACCTAGCAAATGCTAGGTACGCCACTGGTCACGCCTTTCCCGACTCCATATCCTCCTCCCTAGAGGTGCACAAAAAACCGGTTTTAGAACCGGACCCGAGGGTTCTACCCGGTTTATAGTGGAACCGGTTCGAACCCAAAAAAATCCAATAGTTTTACATTGGACCCGATCCGGTAAAAAAGGGCCAAAAACCGCTCAAACAGGAAAAAACCCGGTCAACAACCCGATCAATATACAGTCAACAACCCGACCCAGAACCCGAACCGGTTCCACCTCTACCCGGTTCGACTCTCTACCAGCCACTCCGTACCCGGTTTGTGTACTCCTCCCTAACGGGGTGTTATAAGGAAAAGAAACAAAACTTTCCATTTAGAAAACATATAATTTATATGATATCTTATCTTAATGCAAGATGTTACGTTGTGTTCCCAAGTTTAATGAAGTAAATAAAAGAAGAGAAAAGGAATTAACAAAAGAAAGGGAAAGAAAAGAAGGGAATTAAGGAGAGAAATGAAAAGAATGAGAAATATATAATATAATTTTGTATTCTAGAGTTTGAAAAAAATAAAAAGAAAACTAGAGATTTCATACGTTTAGTTTCCTTTCTTTCCGCTTCTTTCCATTCTGGAAGGAAAGTTAGTAGAAAAGATTATTAAAAATTTCCGTCTCTTTTCTTTTCACTTCCTTTTATTAAAAAAAACTCAATAACACAAATGTTTTGAGTTTATTTCTACTTTCTTCCATTAAACAACTAAAGAACACAATTTTTTTCAGTTTTCTTTCACTTCTTTCTTTTAAGAAGACTCAAGAACACAACGTTAATTACCTTGGCTTTAAAAAAAAGCATATATTTAAGTCTTTGAGATCGAGAATCGAATTCGATTTTCCATCATCAATTTAAAAACAATTCTAGTCGTAGAACACGTTTTTAATATCGGAACTACATTCTTAAAGAATAGTAAAAGGATATTATTGAGCCAAAAAGAATATCATTGATATTTCAAGGTATTATCTATTATTTATAAAATGAAATTTAATTTTACTTTTTATGAGGTCATAAAACTTAATATTCATATTTACCACTAAAATATACTACTCGGTCAAGTATCATTATGAACGAGTGAGGTAGATTTTGAAGCAGTAGTAAACGTATGAATTCGTCATTCAAAAATAAAAATAAATAAATAATTCATGTCATGTAACATGTTGATGTACCGTTACATCTTTAATAATATTTTCCCATGTGCTACTATCACTTTATGTATAGTGCTTATCTTGTAATTACACACTTAATCTAAAATATTGTATTGCTTAAATATACAAGAAACCCACTTTAAAAGTTAGTTAGGGAAGCCTCACTCATCATTAGATATCTCATTAATCTTCTCGAGCCAACTGTTAATTTTTTTTTTTTTGAAATGCAAATTTCTTTATTCCTATGTGAGTGGGACAACCCATGATCTTCTCAATCCTTAGTGTTTATAGAATATTTTCCTCTACCAATGGGTCGTCAACCCCATTGACAAAAAATCAAGTATTAGTGGGAAAGGAGAAGGAAATACTTTTAAATATGAAATAAAAACTAAGCAAAAAAATTAAGAGTATCGTATATTTTTTTTTATGGCAAGGTAATTTGATTAAAATAGATACGTCTCTAGCAAGATGCTAAATAAGTCACCAAAGGAATCTATCTATACTAATAAATAAAAATATTAGGTGACACGTGTCACTCTCTGATTACTTCTCACCTTTATTTTTTCGACTCTCTCTCCTATTAAATATCAATTTTTCGTTTCTCTCTAATATTAAATAATGATATTAAATAATAGTTTTTGTATTAATAAATAAAAATCCTATAGACATCTCTTCTATTAAATAATGATATTAAAAGAATTTATTTTTAAATTTTTAATATAAATATAATTACGGATACTTATTATTTATTTATAAATAGTTATTATATAATCATTAAATGAATTTAATAAGAGTTAACATTAATCAATTAAATAAAAAATATAATACTCACTTGAAAAAAATGTTTTAAAAACTAACTTAACAGAGCTTATAACTGACACGACAAATTACAGTTTTTAAAGACATATTTTGAAGAGTGTATGTTAACAAATTACATTATATTTTACTCAAACGATGTAATACACCGGGTTATTCAACCCGTGTATTACATTAGTTTTTAAAAATATAATTTTTTTATTACAAAGTATATAATATTTTATTTATTCAATCCGTGTAATACACGGGATTTTAACCTACTTACATACAAACTAGGTTAACTTAGTTACAAGGATACATCAAAATCATATCATATTTTTCAATCTAACAAACGAAACTCTCCTCTATTTTTCAACCAAACATACAAACTCGTTTAGATCTCTCTTAAAATTTTCTTTGGCTATATTCTCCTATTACATATCATTATCTTTATGCACAACATACAAATATTTATATGCTTCTCTTAATTTCCTAAATTGGTTATAATAATAATTCTTTGGGTGGGGAAATATGGCTTTTGGAAAGTTCTTGATTGATTATTGAACACTAAACAATTATCTCTCCTAGTTAATTATTTTATCATATGGATTGTCTGTTGTTCAACTTTTTTGGAACATTAGCCTATTATATATTATAAGATCACATTTTTAACTATAAATAAATTAAGTATTTAAATATATATAGTGCTAAACTTATGTCAAATTATGTTATCATTAATCCTTAACTTCAAGATATCATACACCGGTTAAGTTGTTATCTCCAATTCAATATTTTTTCTTGGAAAACATCATTAACATTACTATAGTAGCAAACAAGGGAGTGAGGTTGACATGAGAAAGAATAATCTGGTTTAATATTGAGAAAAATATCAAAATGGACATTTAGCTTGTTCGAAGCCGGCTAAAGACGGCTTAGCCTCCGAATATTTTTTTGAAGGACAAAGTGTCCATTTTGGTATTTTTCCCATTAATATTTGAGGAAAGGGACCATTCTTGCCAAATAATAAAAGAACTTTTAGGTATTTTTTTTAACGGAGAAAGAACTTTTAGGTAACACAAAACCTTTTAGACCAATTACTTTTAGTCCATCTTTTTAGTCTATGTTTGACGTAAATGTGTTCTTGTGTGTTACCTTCTTGTGGTGACTATATGAATATCACATGTATCATAAATTTATATTGGATAATATAGGATTGTATATCTATACCTAATAAATAAGTAATTGGTCACACCACGTGTCATAATTCTGTAAGCGTAAGATTTTTTTTTCGCTTATTTTCTCTCGACCATTTAATATTTTCTTTATTGATATTTATTTTATTCTAACTAATTAATATTTTCTCAACTATTTAATATTTTCTTTCTGAACTACTTCCTTTATTATTTCCGCTTAATACTAACTATCTATTATTTTCTTTATTCAACTTGTGTAATACATGAGTATTTCTAACCTAGTTATGTTATATAATACAACTGAAATATAAAAAAGAAAAGGAACATATCCTGACTCGAATATCACAGATGACAAATACAAACCTTTCTCTATTTTAGTTTCAAGTGTTTAACTTCTAAAAGGTAAATGTGATTTTAATTTGTATCTATAAATATAAACAGGTAAATTTGAGTTGAATTTGACTCATAATGGGTAAAGAGAATAAAATAATATAAATTAGTTCCTAAAATTTAATACTTACGATATAACCTTGTAATTTAATATAAAAATTCCTATCTTGGTAATATAGTTTTTATAAAATGTTTTCAAGTAAATCTTTTCAACAACTAAAACCATTCTTTTTGATATATTATCACTATGAACCATATGACTTTCATCGACGGATAGATCAATCGGTTATCCTTTGAATATTATTTTTATCAGAAATCTAATCCTTAAAACCCGTCACTAATTACCTAATGGTTTACCAATTAACCATAAGAATATTATTTTTCCTTTTATTTTTTAATTTTGTATGTCCTCGTCAGAAATCGTTCGATGATTACCGTCCATGATCACCGATGACTATTAAAATTCTATTTTTGTTTTCCTTTTCCTATATTTTTATTATTTGGTCGATTGTATTAAACTCATTTGTTTTACCACATCTGTTTAAAACTTACAAAACTTTATGTATACATATAAATCTATTATTATCACATCTAAATACGACTGGTGAATAATTGAAAACATATGAAAATTAGAAGAATTTTTTATCCATAAACCATAATTTTTATAAATATTTGTAGGAAATTGATAGAATATAAATATGATACTAAAAGTGGTCCACGAATTAAAAAAAAAGGTTAAGAGTTGGATGAATTGTTAAAGGTAAAAGTTACGAACACTTTGATGATGTTCTTGTCGGCCATCATTTCACCACCTCATATTTTTTTAAGAATTAACACTTTACATTTTAAAAACCGGATGTGCTATTCCAACCGGTTAAATCACAAACTTGTCCATTTCATCGATTCTCTTTTTAACCAATCTTTTTAGAAGTAAATCAAACTGGATAACGAACCGGTCATCTTAGAGGTTCACTGGTCAAACCGGTCAAAACGGATTTAATAACCGGGTGACGCCATAAATAAAATCAAATTAAAACTATGTATATAGATACAAAATATAAAACATTTTTTTTTGTTTTCATGTGAATTTGCTATTTTAATAGTATATGAAGACGTAAATTTTGAAGGGAAAAAAAATAAAGAAATTGAAATCCGGTACGATTGGAAACTGTCCAGTTCAAACTAAAGTAGTTCAACTACACACAACCGGGTCAGTTATGTGTTTGATTCCCGGTACGATTCTAACAACATTAGTTATAACTAATGGATCGGATACAAGTGTGTCGGTTAGTTTTAGATAAAACCAGAAAAAAAAACCCGGATAAAAACCGAAATAAAATGAATAAAAACTTGTTATAGTTGTCTCCTCCCTTTTGTGACATATTGATTTTTCAATTATTATTTTCATTAAATTTTGTTGTTTGGAATTGGCATATTTGATTTCGATACAAGTAAGAAGTTAGAACAAATAAATATTCTAAACCAGTAATTATTTATACAAATCCATCAAAGACTTGTTTAAGTGTTTTTCAAGTATTTAAGATACATTGAAGTAATATTTTAATATTTATATGTGTATTTTGTAAAAAAAGGATATTGATCGCAAGAAAATAAAAATATAACTTTGATGATGATTTGAAACTTCCTCCTTTAAGAAAATAAAAATATTTAAAAGCCTGTTATAATGGATTTTATGATGATGATTTGAAATTTACGTGTGTCATCATTACATATATAAATTTTATTTTCATAAAATGGATCGGTATTTGGCAGTTGTTTTAGAGAAAATTGTCATGGGTTCTCGACACTCTGTGTGGCATCTTGGTTTGCTTCAAGGTTAAGCAATCCATCCCGTTTATTATCAGGTTTTATTAGTTTTATCCTGTCTTGGACTAGTCAGGTGACCAGTGGTGCGTTCGGCGTGCAAAACACCTAGGCATGTTCACATCGTCTATCTCATTAAGGCCGTGCCCGATGAAGTCCGGACTAGCTAGCAAACTCAAACGTTCAAGTACAAACACATCAAAACGATCTTCGAACATTTGGTATGTGACAAAATGTTGTCTAATGTTAATTAAACTTCAACCCATTCATCATTTATTTTATTTTTTTTACATCTTATAAATATTAATATTTTTTTTCTCTTTTTGATAACCACCTGTTTACGCAACAAACATCTACGCCCCAACCAATACCCTACTAACCGGTCAGAACAAGATAAAACACGGCCTACGCCAGGTAGGTGATCTTGTGAAGAAACCAGAACCCAAGACCAATATGATTTTGTTATTGTGAAAATTTTAAAACTAGGTAGATCTAAATAATTTAAAATAAAACGGTTATAAACTTGATTACTTTTATAAATTTATTCCTTGTTATAAAAAATTCACCATGGAACTTGATTAATTTTAAATTCGTTAATTGATAAAATACCATACTTTACACCATGGAACTTGTTTATTTCACATATTTTGAATCTAAAAGTTTTTAGAGTAAATTACATTTTACGTCCTTAAAGATTTATCAAATTTCAGTTTACATCTTTAAATCAAGAAAATTATAGATTTTGTTCTTTATGTTTAGAAAAACTTGCACGTTTCGTCCTTTCCACTAGCACCCATTAACTTTTGGAGTAAAATGTAATCGTAAAATAGTCTTTTCATTTTTATAGGGACTATTTGTGTAACAAATGTAAATATTTGGGTCTCAAAGAGTTTGTAAAAAAACTTAAAAATAATCCATTTCTCTTCACCAAATGGATCCTTCTTAGCACTCTAACTTCATTCTACTTTATGTTTGATTCATGTCGAAATCTACATATTTCATACTTTTGTCCAACTTTGTTATGGTTATGTTGATAACTCCTGTTTGAATTGGATTTTCAAAGCTATTGTAATTCCTATTTTAAACTTGAGATTAATTTAGTGGTATGTTCTTGGTTTTTTAAATTGTTATGAAGTTGTTAACGTCATTTAGTTGGAGTTGCTGAAATATGACCGAACCAAAGAGGTTTTGCAGTTGTCGGAGTGTGACTGAAGAGAGACTACCGGAGTTGGGGGAGTGGCTAGAAGTTGGTTCAATTGGTTGATAGGGTGTGTGTTTAATGGACGTTTTAAAGAGACTTATATATATGAAAAGACCATTTTGCTCTTACATTGACACTTAATTACATTTAACACCAGAAGTTAATGAGTATTAGTGAAAATGATGAAAAGTACAAACTTTTTTAAATATAAATAACACAACCTATAATTTCTTAGTTTATGACGTAACTCAAATTTCATAAATATTTAAATGACGTAAAATGTTATTTATTCAAGTTTTTAACATGTCTTTAAAAAAATTTAACTTTATTAATTAAGAGGTAAAAAAAGATACCTTTACGGTTGTTTGCATGGTGTTGTATGACACATTCAAGCTTATACTATTCGAGGCTGCAAAAAGACAAAAAGCATTGCCATAGTTTATATATATAAAGTTTGATGAATTAATTTTACATCTCCAAGAAATATTTGGCATAATATTTTATAAAGGAGTAATTAAAATATAAAGTAACTCTATTTCATATTATAACTTTTGATGCCCTACATTCATAAAAAAATATTTATTCTTTTTCACATATTTAAGCCAAAAGTTATGTACGTGTCCATGTGTTAGTTACTAAAAAATACCAATAGTATATGAATTCTTTTTTATAAAAAGGTCCACTTGTTTTTAATCACCTTTTAACAATTTAAAATATTTATATGTAGTAAAAAAAACATTATAATTGTATGCATAAATATCTATACTATATAATAAATAAAGTTTTTTACGGTCACGTGTCGCCTCCATATTCATTCTCATTATTTTTTTTCAGTCTCTCTCTCTTATTTAATGTATTTTTATATTTTAATAATAGTATATATATTTAAAAAAATATTATATATAATAATAAAACACATTTATTTTAAATTATCCCTTATTATAAGAAACTTTAAAATTTAATTATGTAACTTTTATTTTAATCAAATAGTAAAAAATCAAATTAAATTAAATAGTAATTAACGTATTTTCAATATCCACTTACATATTAATTTTTACATATTTTGAGTTTATTTATATCCTTAGTATTATATCCTTAGTATACGTAATATATTTTTACACTTGTAAAAAATATACATAAAAATTTAAAATTTTTATATATTGATAGTTTTCAACTCGTGTATAGACACGGGATCTAAACTAGTACATGTAATAAAACAAGCATCATAAGAGATTAGCCAAATGACTATCAAACGTTATTTTAGTTCGTAGAACTTGACATTGACGACAACAACTCTACAGTTTATTTTGGGCTCAGTTGGACCATAGATAAAAGGTAGAGGAGTTTGGCCCATTATCAAATGGACTAACATAACAGCTTGTTGTCCGTTATCCATTTATTACTTGGGTTTTCAATGAAGCATTTAAAGTTTATAAACTTTAGAGTTAATTATACGGATCGGCCCTATGGTATATCCTGATTATACTTTTGGCCTTTAATTATAAGAAATTACATTGTTAATCCGTAATTTTCTATTTTGTAACACCATTGACTTCCAAAATAGATGAACTTTAACTTTGGTTATTAAGTGTTGATTGGTGGTTAAAATCAAACCCGTTTTAGAGTTGAACCTGTTCGCTTTCCTGGTTTCATTCACAACACATGTGGAGGATGGGGATGGTGGTTGAGGTGGGCGACGGTGGTTTAGGGTTTACAAGATGAATGTTTGATCTGTTTGATTTGAGAAAAATTAAATCTGTTTGATTTGAGAATAATGTTTACAAGATGGCTATGTTTACCAAAATTGTTGCCGTACTTGTTGTTGTACTTGTTGCTGGAAAACGAAGATGATCCTGGCGGGTGTTGGCTTATAAAGAAGATAGGGAGGGGAAGTATAGTCGTTTGATGCTTTGCCGCCGCCACCACCACCCAATGCCAACCCACCCGTCACCGCCACCACCCGCATTCGCTGCCAACCACCAGTCACCGCCTGTCGCGGCGACCTACCCCACCCCGACCCCCACCCCACCCCTACCCACCCCTAACCCACCCACCCCTACCTCACCACGTCGCCATCGCCCGATCGCCCCCCCACCGTCGCCACCCACCCCACCCTAACCCCCACCTCCACCCCACCCCTACCCTACCTTTCTGAGTGGGGGTGGGGATGGTGGGGGTGGGTGGGTGGCGACGGTGGTGGCGGCGGCGATCGGGCGATGGAGGCGTGGCGGGGTGTGGTGGGGTGGGGTGAGGGTAGGGGTGGGGGTGGATGGCGACGGTGGTGGCGGGGTGTGTGGTGGGTGGGGGTGGGATGAGTAGGGTGGGGTGGGGTTAGTGGCGATGGTGGTGGCGGCGATCGGGCGATAGTGGCGTGGTGGTAGGGTGTGGTTGGTGGGGTGGGGTTGGTTGGGTGGGTGGGGTGGGAGGCGATGGTGGTGGCGGCGATCGGGCAATAGCGGCGTGGCGGGGGTGGGCGGCGACGGTGGGGTCGGAGATCGGGCGATAGAGGTGTGGCGGGGTGTGGTGGGTGGGAGTGGGTTAGGGTGGGTAGGGTGGGGTGGGGTGGATGGCGACAGTGGTGGCGGCGATCGGGCGATGGCGGCGTGGCAGGGGGGGGGTGGGGTGGGGGTTAGATTGGGGTGGGGTTGTGGTGGGTAGGATGGGGTGGGTGGCGACGGTCGTGGTGGCGAACTGGCGATAGCGGCGTGGCGGGGTGGGGTGGGTGGGGTTGGTGGTGGCGGCGATCGGGCGTTGGCGGCGTTTGACGGGGTGGGGTGGGGGTGGGTTGGGGTAGGGTGGGGTGGGATGGGTGGTGGCGAAGTTATATGGACTCGAACCCAATTGATAGTTTTTTTTTAAAACGACCCGTTTTGACCCGGACTAATTTTGCTCCAACCCCTTTTGACCTGAAGTCATTTTGCTGTTAACCCATATTGACCCGAACACATTCTGACCCGAACCCGTTATGACTCGTGACCCGAACCCACCCTATCCGCCCAGTTTGCCAGGCCTAAGTATAGGGAATCTAGGAAGTGGGGCCATGTAATTTAGGTTTTTTTTAGTTTTTTTATAAGTATGGGTATTTTAGTTATTTTTTAAAATTTTACATCCAAAAGTAACGTCCATCCATTTTGGGGGCTAAGGGCCAAAAGTGAAACTGAGCATACCACAAAGTGTTCGCCTCTAGGTGATGATATATGTTGTATTCGTTCTGTTGCATCGGAGCGATACTTTAAGCAAATACACATTTACACTGATTGTAGAGTGCGTCTTGTTATTCGTAGAGATATATCCCGCCCGCTTTCGGAAGACAGTTCGATTTATTGAGAGTGTTTTTTAAACATTTTTAGAATACTGAGCGTTTTTATGATTCAATTTATACTAATATAGGATGGGGCAAAATGGTAAAAAAAGTATAAAAAACGAGTTCCAACAGTTTAAGGGTCATAAAAAGGGTCAACTTTTTCAACGGCTATAAACCGGTTTCAACCGGTTCCGAGTTGTTGAAGTGGACTGGGCCGGGTTCCAAATTGGTTTGCACACTTGAACCGAATCAGGTCGGGTTTCGAACCGGCCTCCAACAAATCAAGGACCCTATCCTAGACCTGCTAGTTGAACTGTGTTGGGCCAAACCAGTTTTAATGCAAAACCGGCTCATATTTCGGACCGGTTTACCAAGCCCAAACTGGTTTATTTTTCCAACTATACCAAGTACCGACTTCCTGTTTCATTCCTTCCGTAGTTCCGTTCCTTCCTTTTCCTTTTTCGGCCCAGCCCAAAAAAGTTAATGTAGCCCAAATTAATTGTGGGCCAAGCATTAAACGCAATTGTTTTCTCTCATTCATCCAGAAGTTCGAAACCCAAATCAGAGAATCTCAATAATTGTAAGTTAAATCATTTATATTTGTACTATATTAGAATCACGTTTATTACACGGATTGTATATTGAAAACGACATAATTCATAAATATGTATTTCGAACTTGATTCATAAACTTTGATACAACTTCCATTTTACATATTGGAGAATAAGAACATGAACATCATTAGAATTATTTGCAATATATTTAGACGTTTCTTACATGTAGTTTTATATAATCTATTCTAATTTAAATATAAGATGAAATTAAAAAAAATCGGTAATTTAAATAAAATCTTTCCTGATTTGAAGGTATAAATAAGAGAATTGACCAAATTTAAAATACAAAATTTAATAAAGAAACAAAATAAATGTAAGGTTGTACCATAGAGTGGCACGTGTCCAAAATTATTTTTATTTATTATAATAGATAGATTTGAATCAAATAATAACATTATTTATCAAGCTCAAATTAAAAAGATTGACAATCATAACATATATGGGTCAATTTAAGATTTACTAATCGGTCTCAGCTCGTTTTCTTCACATCCAACTAAAAACAAAATAAATAAAAAATAATAAAAAATGAAAGTAAAATATTTTATAATAATGTCAATACATTTGTAACATAATTAATATCAAATAATGTGAATATAAAATGCGCCGATTAGACGTCTAATATGTTATTTGTAAAAAAAATATAATAATTTTTTTTTTGATGTATAACATATCTTTATAAAAGATAATTGGGTTTTTCCGGGGCAACACCTAGAACATCTAGGGCAGCCCACCACAGGAGGAACCCCCAACTGGGTAAACCCCCTGACCTGGCCACAAACCCCTTTTTTACTGTGGCCAGTATTCGAACCCAAGACATCCACTATGAGAAGTATTGGGACTACCATTGCACTAGATGACCAATGATAACTTCATATTTGTTAGGGTCTCTTCTACTCCACTATGGACTTATGGAGCAGGAGATTTCTCATTTCTCCTCATACATATTATATACTTACTCTATAATCTTCTTTTCGTAGAAAAATTTTCATGCAGCCAGAAATTTTTGGAATTGATTGCTTATTAGGAAATATTAATTTTTTTTTGTACGGTTCCGTTCAGGTCGAGTCTATCACATAATAAAAAAATATAAAATCAAATTAAATTTCAAATGCCGGTGATTTGGCATTACATATTTTTTGAGATTTGACGATTTTCCCTGAACCTTTGTTTCCATTGTCGAATGTAAATGCCGCTATTTTGAATATTGATTACATTTCTTAGGTTAAAGTGTTATATTGTTTATTGAGTTTTATTACTAACTAATGGGTTATGGGCTTAATTTTAAAAAATAGGTAATGGGTTAAATTGTTTATTTAGTTTATAATACTTTTATATTTGCAAAATTTTAAAATCTTAAATTATTTTTTCTTGGGGTCGTTATCAAAATTTCTTGGTGCCAATCAGGTTTAAATCGCATTTGTGCAAGACAAAGAAAAAATTCATAGGGTGCGGCCGACCCCTTCTGCTGGCGTGTATATATATGTTTGTATGCTCATCCACCACAATTTGAGCTGATTTGAGAGTGTCAACGAGGCTTAATTGGTGTCTGCAATATCATTAGAAGACGAAGTGTGATCAATACAACCGTCTAAGATTGGTCGTTAGCGCTTTTAAGAAATGGAGGGCTAGGAAGGAAGTGGAAGCTTCCAATCAAGTAACGTAGCTAAATGGTGATGATATTTTTATATAGAAACCAAATTCATTATGGTATTAACTTCTTAAATTCATTCTCTATTTCATTGAATGCTTCCATCATATATCAGGTACGTCGAAGAATACGGTCAACTTTCACTAGTTATTTCGAAGATAGAACCCGACGCAAAACAGTCTTTTACTACCGAAAAATTTGGTCTCAAAAAACCTTTGTCGTTAATATGTTGTGCCACCGTTTTTCAACTGATTTTAGTGTCCGAAAAGCAACGCAAAAACATTCGCATTTAAAACATAAAAACTTAATTTGCTTCGTTTTCTCCATTTGAGACCTTGCAAGCAGTCAGAGATGATTTAGATAAGGTGGCAAACTCACATCAATTAAACTCAGCAATGAGGTGGTGTACCCGGGCAGAACCTAAAGCAAATACATTCACCTGGAGAGCCATAGATGGAAGGATTCTGACTAAAGACCAGTTACTCAAACGAGGGGTTAATACAGGAGGTATTAGCTGTCCACTTTGTGGGATAGGGGATGATTCAGTAGACCACATGTTGGTGTCCTGCCTAGTTGCAAAATCGGTATGGTGGTCAATTGGTAGATGGGTTGGAGCGCAGGATTTAGCCTCTTGCAACTCGGTCAGGGACCTGCTTGATCAAACCAAAGAAATGGCGATATCTAAAAGGAGGAAGAAGGCACTTTATTGTGTTATAATGACGACTTTCTGGAGGCTGTGGGTGCACCGGAACAACAAAAATATTTAGGGGGAAACCCTTCTCCGGAACAAAAAATGTGGAGGATGTGCAGGAGGTAACTTTCTTAAACCTGCAGGTAAGGGCAAAGATTTTAGATCTGAGGTTAGAAACTTGGGTATTGTATGGTTTGAAAGCATTGTTGGTGTAATCGGGGATCGTATGTAATTTTGTCTCATCTAGTGTCTTACTAGATGGTGTATTGAATGAATTGCAAGCTCTTCCGTTAAAAAAAATCTAGTCATCTCTAATACCAAACATATCATTCAACAATTTGTTTTGTCCTTCCATCTATTTTCAAAATCAAGTGGCTCGATGGTATCGTTCCATACAAAATCAGAGATGTGTTGTTTTACAAACATAATACATTAAAGACAGTGTGAACATTAAGTAAAAAAGATCAAGGGAAAAAGTATATGCTAAAAAAAGAAGAAAACTCTATGTTGGATAATAACACATAATTTTCTGGTGACAAAAGATCTTGTTATGATATCAACACATCTTAATGGTAATAACATCATGTACCATTATCGGTATTATTGGAAGTGCTATCGATTTTTTTCCGATTGGTGTAAAAACGTGTCGTTATCCGTTTGGGCATATTACAACTTTATTTTTTTTTGTTACATGAGACAACATTTTTTTTATTAAACCATTATAAATAAACATTTTTTTGTAATACACCAACTTTTTTTTCCGAGTCGATACCGCCTAACAATATATGTACCCGTACCGGTGTTTGTTGTTATGTTTTTTGATTTCGATATAAGTCGATTGCAACATTTTCCGATTTTTCCCGCTACATGTACAAATGTTGTACCGTACACCAACATTATTTGTTAACTCACAACTTTATGCTTAAAACTTGTATTTATACTATTCTAAACATTATTTAATATTTTGTGCATACACCGAATTCCCACCGCATCTCACGGGTATCGTACTAGTATAAATACAAAACGGTTACATATTTAATTACATTGATTTCCTTTTATCAATTTATACCCTTTTCCAAATGGTTTGAAAATTTAATGGTTAATTGGTTATCATATTATCAATTTATCATGGCTATTAAGTATCATGCGTTGTAACTTTCTTTTGATTACAAAATGTTATCATCTAAAACGAAATGTTTACATTAAATATTAAAAAAGCCATATTATTATCTTTTCTTTTCAGGAAAGAAGACGGAAAGTACATACACTATTGACTATACTTATTTTAATTAATTAAATCAACGTTGATAATAATAATAATGAAAGCCGGGGATGGGATTAAAAATAAAAATATAATTTTATATTAATAAATCCACGTGTATGGTGCACATGACCAGCTCAGCTGGCCGCTAAAGGTAGAACATATCTCATAGTCTTCGGATATCCACGTCAGCGCTGATCTAAATTCCCTTCATTTCCCACTCCAAAAGGCACAACTCCACATGGGCTTTTTCGTCATTCCACCTCTGATACGCGTTCCAATGGAACCGCTGGGCCCCATACTCCATCACCACCATTATCGACCTCTTCTTCACAAATCATAACCTCTACGATTATCCCCTCATCTCTCTCTCTCTCTCTCTCTCTCTCTCTCCCTAAATACACATCTCTCTCTCTAAAACCTACCGATTCGTTCCGGTCGCCGGACCACCACCGTTGCTATTTTCCTATGGCTCAGAAACGAGAGAAAGAGGAGACGGAGCTCAAGGTTCCTGAAACCCTAACCTTGTGTACGCCGTCGCTTCCGGCAGCTACATCTAAGATATCCGGTTCCGATGAGCATAGATCGTCGTCACCTGATAGATCTGATCTGAAAACAGGCGCCGTCGTTGACTCTAGGTTGAGCTCCGCCAGCTCGCCAAAACGGCCGGATCTGCACCAGAAGCCACGTTCGCCGGCGGTGGAGGCGTCGGAGGACGATTCAAACAAGCTAAAGAGACGCGAGATAAACCGGTGCTCAGGTTGCCGTAGAAAGGTCGGATTGATGGGATTCAGGTGCCGGTGCGGCGAGATGTTCTGCTCCGATCACCGGTATTCAGATCGACACGACTGTAGCTACGATTACAAAGCCGCCGGACGAGAGTCGATCGCTCGTGAAAATCCGGTTGTTAGAGCGGCGAAGATCCTTAAGGTCTAAGACCTAATAATATAAACGATTCAAAAACGACGTCGCTCTTTCAATCAATCATCGTGTTTGCATCTCAGGCGGTTACAGATATGGCGCCAAGCTAGGGGGAGATAAAATGGAGGAAAAACTAAAAAGTTGTTGCTGCCGTTACAGGTTGCTTACGTCACGTATTTTCTGGTTAGGTTTGGTTTATTTTCCGGTTTTCTCAGGAAGTATCGGGAGATTGGAGGTGTTTACCGATGGGGATGAAGGCGATGATTTGTGAAAATTTGATAAACGGTCAAGGGTATTATTGTCAATTTAATTAATTATGGTAGTGAAAGTTTTCTTTTTCTTTTTTGGTGTGCTTTCGTTATTAAATTTTATATTCATTATTTCGCTTTCATTTCCAGGTTGACAAGCACAAGAAAATTGAAAAAGATATAAAATATATATGAAAAAAGAAAAGTAAAATAAAGACAGCGAATAATATCGCAATATTCGATGGAAATTATGGGGTAGAATTTTATAACACGTAGTGCATGTTGTGGCGCATGTGATCATCACATGATAGCACGTCCTAATTCTCAAAGTTCAGTTTCGTATTTTATATATAAAAATATTACAAATTTTTAATTAAATTATTTTAAATGTTTCCTCAAATGTATAATTTAATGAAGGATATTGCATTATTAACTGAATATATTTAGATGTCAGTGAGAGGAAGGGATGTAAATGATTCTAGATTAAGGCTGTCTAAGCTTGAGTTTAGTTTGCTTATGTTTAGCTTGTTTTAGCTGTAAAATAAACTTGAGCCTGTTTAAATGTACTTTGGATCAGCTCGAGCTTGTTTCTTATTTAAACTCCAATATACACTCAAGGTCGTCTAGGTTCATCTCGATTTTTGAGATTAAGGTTGTCTAAGCTTGGGTTTAGCTTGTTAATGTTTAGCTCGTTTTAAGTTTAGCTCGTTTTAGTTGTAAAATAAACTTGAACTTGTTTAAATGTACTTTGGATCAGCTCGGGCTTGTTTCTTATTTACACTCCAATATACGCTCAAGGTTGTCTAGGGAGGAGATTAGATGTGAATCGTAGGCACTGGCTCGATCCGGGGTGTCCTTTGTTGTCCCATGGAAGGTTTATTTATAGTCGCTTCTCATCTTTTACCATTAAGATTTAGTGACAAGCATGTTTTTTAATAATTTTAAACCTTTTAAAACGCAATCCAATCATCCTTAAAATGATCATAAAATCTTGAAAAAACATGTTTTTTAATAATTTTAAACTTTTCAAAGCCTAACCCGTTTAAAACCACAATTTCTTTAACGGCTTACAAAATTAAATCCACAATTTAAAACTTGTTAAAAGACAATTTTATCGGTATACTGTTAATCGCTCATTTAACCCGTTTAAAGCAACATCACACTACCCTGTTTGCCAGAAGAAACTTGAGGTTCTCCCTATGCCATAGCCTTCTTTTCTAGTAAATCAATATCAACATTTCTAGCATGAATGAATGAACACAACCGTGATGCATAGTACCAAATCAAAGCAAAAGTAATCAAAGTGAAAGGTAATTCAAAGCTTTTAAGGTAATCTTAAATCTGTCTTAATCGAGAAAAGACACATGTATGTCGGTACCGAATGTTGAATGTTTTAAAAGAATTTTGGATTTGGGTAATTTTGATCGTTTCTCATGAATCTGTTTGATTTTGTAATGGGTACATTCGATTTGAGTTCTGGTTATAGTTCTTGATTGTTGCTGCGAATGTATTCATCAACCTGCAAAAAAATATATTTTGTTAATTAAACTATGGAATGTGTTTAAGCTATTTTATTTTATATAATATAATGATATAAAATAGTAAAAATACTGTATGCATATTCTACTTTTTATTGAAAATGCTTATGGAATAAATAGTATGATTAGTAACAAGGTTTTTTTAATTTTTGTCGAATTTTTTTTCACCCTCATACTCTGTATAATATACGTTTTTAACCCGTTTTATTTTCTAATGATTTCGTTTTTCTGTAATAACTTTCGCTTATTAATTTTTTTTAAAAACGGATTTTACGGTTGTCTTTAGTTTTTTTTTTGTCAGACGAACCGAAAATAACATCATTGCTGGTATTGGTATTATCGGAACGAGTATCGGTGTGCGCTTCTACGTTTTTTGACGGTTTGCATTACGCGGGGAAAAACGACCAAACTCCCGCCGCGAAGCGGGGGAAAAAAACTAGTTAAAGATAAAAATACTTAGAGCATCTTGTATACTACACAAAACCACGACGTGATCCGATGTGGCCTCAAAATCATGGCGTGATTGAAGAGGGAACACCGCCCCCTCTTGCCGTGATTAGGGGCGTGATTCGAAGGTGTGATATTTTTCACAGGAGTTTTTGAACGTTTGTAGCTGTTAAAAAAATATTTAATTATCACACCACCTCAATCACTTGTGTATTTCCTTTATCATGTGATGGATGATGTAATAATTGAAAAAAGTGACGCGACGTCCCGTGATTTACACTTTTCCATCGGTTGAGACAATATACCTTTTGCTCTTGAAAAATAAAATAACAAGTTTGAAAATTTTATTATTAAACACGTGAATAAATCAATTTCTCTTCCTTATACACGTAAAGGAAAGATCGAGAAAAGAAACGTCAAGACACGGATCTGTTAAACCATTTCTTTCTTCCTCGATCTACTTCTAAAACCCTAGAAACTCCTACGCAATCTTTCACAATTTCAATCAATGGCATCTCGGCTTGCCTGCAGATTCGCGTCTCGTCTTCTTCGTAACAGGAACCCTAACTTTCTTCACTCAAATCACCGTACAATCTTCACCACGATCCCCAATTCTTCATCTCTATTCGAATCCAAAATTCCACCATCTAATCACCTCCAGTTCCTCTCCTCCGCCTCCCGTTTCTTCTCCACCGCACGCCGCCACCCCACTCGTTCCCCCAAAATCGACATCGGCGCCCGCGCCCGCCAAATGCAAAACCGGCGACTCTGGACTTACGCCATAACATTCAGCTGCATCGCCGGATTCATCATCATCGTCCTCAACCAATTCGAGGATCAATTAGTGTTCTACGTCACACCTACCGATGCTCTATCAAAATACTCCGAAAACCCTAGCAAAAACAAGTTCCGTCTCGGTGGATTAGTCTTAGAAGGCAGTGTTGCGCATCCTGTAGCCTCTCATGAGATTGAATTTGTTATAACTGATTTGATTACAGACATGTTAGTTAGGTATGAGGGACAGGTGCCTGATTTGTTCAGAGAAGGTCATTCTGTGGTGGTTGAAGGTTTTGTGAAACCTATTACGGAGGAAATTAAGAACGAAGCGACGGAGAAGAGCGTGTCTGTTAAGGCGAGGAGTGTTGATTGTTATTTTTCAGCTAGTGAGGTTTTGGCTAAGCATGATGAGAAGTATATGCCTGCTGAAGTGGCTAATGCTATTGAGAAGAACAAAAAGAAGCTTGTTGAAGAAGCTACTAATCAGGTTGAAGGACAGGAAGCTGTTTCGACCGCATAAGTTTTGATCTGTCATTTGGTATGTGTCACTAACGCGCGCTTTTATTTTTGAAATGAGATTTATATATTTATAGAATTATTATTATTTTTTTATATTTTTTTTATTACTATAATTGGAGTAGATTAAGGAGGTTAAATTGTTAGTCGAGAGGGTACACGATTACATTGAGATTTTTTGGATTGGTTATTGTTGTAGATTTGGTTATCTTTACTGCTATTGTATTGGGCATGGGTATGCCTGTGATTGGTTTTTGATCAAGCTGATGAATAAGAAACATTCTTGAAAATGTGTGGTTAATAGTTAGATTTTCAAACAAGGGCATTTGGAAAGCTTAACATTCTTGAAGTTGTTTTGATTGTTATGCTTTGTTTGTCTTATAAATTGATGAATAGTTGAAATTTTAAACCAGAGCATTTGGATAACTTAGCTGGCTGATGATTATGGAGTATTAGGAGAGTGTATATGTTAACCTGGTTCGTCCTTTTGATCGACTAACTACTCAAGAACACAAGTTTGCACGACGAGTGCGACTCTTTTCTTATTGAATACTTGAAAAACTGAACGAGAAGTACAAAGAACATAACCCTATATTTATACTACCTCTAACTTGCTATGCAAGGCATTCTAGTTGGACTCTAAACAGGAAACAATTAAGATAAACAAACATTATCTCTAGCTAACTAATCAACAAGTATTTTAGACAAACTTCTAATCCTTCAACCCCATACTATCTTTTCCACCGGCTTTTTGTCGGTATTGTAACTTTCACAGTAGAGTTGTCGAAGTTTTTTTGTTTTTTTCTTGGGGACTCGGCATTTCCTACATATTTGGTTGACTTAGCCTTATTTTTTGCTTTAGTGCGTTATTGGCATATAGATTTATTAGGGGAGCGTATAGGTACTTTCAAGAGGATTTGTGTTACCTTATTCACGTCTCGGTTCCTGTTTATCTGTCATTACTCACTACTATAGTTCTACTATTTTGTCCTATAAGTAGTTTACTGTTTTTCAACTTTTTTTAGGTTCCATTGGTCTTTGCTAATGTTTTGATTTCTCTGTGTTACACTTTATGTTATCTGAATGCTACACTCTACATACCAAGAAATGGTTTTTGGGGCCAGGGGTCTTAACAGGAGCAACCCCATCCTTTCCTCCCAAACCCTTGGAAGTTGAAATAGCTTTTTGCTATAAGTGAGATTGTACTGGGTACATTTGTTTGTTTAGTTGGTTGATGATTGATGATCCGTGCTATATTTTTTGGAATTTGAACGTATTTAAATGCTGAAAAGCTTCTTGAAAATTAAGGAAACCTGGTATTGTTCTCAATTTTATGTTCTTTGGGATGATCTTGGTTCACTTGATTTAGAATAGATACTGTGGTTGCCACTTGACACCATTAGCAATTCACTTCTTTTTATGGTATTAGGAAATTGGTCTTTTGTAACCTTATCACGATTACCGAAAGAAAGTTGGCCTTTGGTGCTCTTGAATCTGCCATCTGCTAGAAATCTGTGAAAGGGTGGTTTTAGGAATTTAGTTTTGGAATATAGATGTGATTTTGCAGGCACCCTGCTAATCTTATCCTAGTACTCTTTGTGATTCTTTGTACATCTATATAATGTTATGATCAAGGTGCATCACTGCATCATGCCTGCATCAGAGGACTACTAGGATAGATTTGTTATGCAAAAAAAAAAGGTTAGATAGATTTGTTAGAAAAGCAGGTCATAGGAGCAGGAAGGAGGAATGTAACAACATCAAATAAGCTTAAGATAAGATAAAGATTGGTGGATTTGATCATAAACATTTGACACTCAGTTTGTTTAACTTAGGAGAGCTCGAACCATTTAGAGTTCTATTTCTAAACCCGGAGTTCGGCTCGTGAGTAGTTTTTCAAGCCCGAGCTCTGCTCGTTTATTATTTGTTAATTGTTTTATTTAGAGTAAATTACGGTTTCAAGCTCGAGCTTTATTATTCATCAACTCTTTTTTTTTCTTTTTACTTGGGGACATTGTAGTTTATAATTTTTGCCATTTCAATCAAGCTCACTGACCATCTTAATTTTACCCCTTAAAATTAAGGGCGTTTCAATCTTTTTGCTTCAGGTATAAGTTTTTAAACAAAATGTACAAGTCCTTGGTCAAAAACAATAAACTGGAGCGAACAATCTCCGTCAACCACCATCTACTCCACCAACGTCTTTTTAATGTAAATTGCTGCTCTTTCTTCATTTTTTAAAATGGCCAATAAATACACATGCAAGTGGCCAACCCCCTCCCCCCCTCAACTGATAAATTTCTGTGCGATTCATGGTAATTTTTACACAAATATGTGAGGGGAAGAAAGATTACGGTGATTAGAATGTGTATTTGCCAGCAAAAAAACAGAAATTGTTGAGGGTTTCTAAACAAATCTTTGATTCCCACGGTTTCAATCGATTCCCCTCTCCGCTTCCTCAAAAAAAGGTGTTTTTGATGTGAGATTTCTGCCCTAATCTTTGAGCCAACCCCACCCCCTTTCTTGCGCTTGAATCTAGTGTTTACAAGGGAGCGAACGACAAAAAAAAAACTTGATTAAATCCGAAAACACATACCTATATTGGAACTTGCTGGTGCGTTTTATCAACTCCAAGTTGAAACCTTTTTAATGGCGATAATGGTGTGGACCTCGAAGGCTATACAGAACCGGTTTCAATCCAAACCGAAACCAGTTTGGTCAAAGAAAGTTAAGACCGGTTTGAGGCCAAACCGATTTCCTGTTTATTGAATGAAAAAACTCAAACCTATTAAACCAGTCAGGGTAGGTTTGAAACCGGTTTAAGCCTCAAAACGGTTAAAAAAAAGTATAACATATGCCATCTTTGTTTGCTTTTTTAAAAATGTTACAATATTTATTTATTTTTTGACGTTTAATTGGCGTCGTTATTTAGTAATCGGTGTTTATTCTTCGTTGGAACTATTGCTACCACTTCGTTACACTTCATCGTAAGTCAGTTCTTCATCAGTTAGTGGCAACGACTTTCCTTGTTCCACTTCTACCTCGTGTATGATTTCTTTGGCTTCAATTTCGTCTTCAAGAGTTGTAGAATTTTGTATTCTTTCCATTGCGTCCAAGTGGTCTTTCAAGAAAAATGCATATTTCAATTGCCATGGGAGTAAGTCTCGTTCTTTTTATGGATAAAACTCTGTCACTAAGAGGAAAAAATGGATTCCGAAGCTACCGTAGAAGCTTGAACGGTAAAATGGTCTAAAAACATCCACTGCCTGTTTGTAATAGCACATCGGGGTAAAACATTCCAAAAAAGCATTAAAAACGGCTATATAGATGTTTTTTAAAGGCTATTTTTTTAGCGATTTGTTTTGTAAAAATTGCCAAATCGACGGATATAGGTTGGGTGAGTTTTCCCCACACTGGTTTTTTGTACACCTCAAAGTATGAGGTCATGTGTAATGGGGCGTGTTGGAGCCCATGTGACATCCCTATCACGCCGGAAGCCCGAAATACCGTCCCCTAGGCGTGATAGGGGCCATAATGGTCCAATTCTTGGTTTTGATCACGGGCGTTGATACAGAATTTGATTTTTAATTTTTTTTTATTTTTCCCACCAACCATAATAAACCAAAAAATGTAAAATATAAACTTTTATTTTAAACAAACGAACGAAAATGGAAGAACATGAACGAACATATTACTGGATGTTCATGTACACAATTGAATGAACCCGACATCTCTGTATATTCATTCATTTTAATTAAGGGAAAATTACTAAAATGGTCATTTGATCGGTCAAACTTACAAAAATGGCCAGACTCTTTTAGCCTATTAATTCATGGTTATTTAGACTAATAGTCGGCGAAAGACGGCTAGTCTTAGTCGGCTCCTAATTCCATGCAAAGTCTTTTTTTTTGTCAGAGTTTTAACCAACCAGATCTCGACACGTGGCGACACTGACTTTTTAGCTGGCTAAAGTCGTCTACTTAGACGGCTTAGCCGACGTGTTTTTTTTTTTCCAGCCTGGCTCGATTTTAGCCGGCTATTTGACTTTCCTTAGCCGGTTATTTGAATGTTCATAGCCGACTATTTTTTTTCTTTAAACACAACAATCATATAAGTAGTCAAATATAATTTAAGTTTAATGTCTTAAGTTAAAGACAACAATCGTATAAAAAGTAGTGCTAAACTAGAATATTAAACTAATGTCTTACACAACAATATTGTATTTGAGCACTATTTTTTGTATAATTGTTATGTTTATTTGAAGACATTAAACTTAGATTGTATTTGAATATTTATTATATAATTGTTTTGTTTATTTTAAGAAAAATAGTCGGCCAAGGTAAGTCAAATAGTCGGCTAAGGAAAATCAAATAGCCGGCTAAAATCGAGCCAAGCTGAAAAAAAAATACACGCCGGCTAAAAAGTCAGCGCCGCCACGTGTAGAGATTTGGTTGGTTAAAACTCTGACAAAAAGGTACTTGGCACGAAATTAGGAGTCGGCTAAGGCTAGCCATCTTTAGCCGGCTATTGGTCTAAATGACCATGAATTAGTAGGCTAAAAAAGTCCAATTATTTTTGTAAGTTTAACCAGTGAAATAACCATTTTAGTAATTTTTCCTTTAATTAATCTAATGGAGCCTTTAAAAAAAGGAAAAAGTTAATCTAATGAAATTTCTTGTTCATTATTGAACGTTCCTTTTATTTATAGCCTTATATATATCGTTTTAACATATTAAAAAAACGTTACAAAAATCTAAATGGTAAAATTATGTTTTAGTTATGTCTAGTGTTAGCACGAACCACCACTTCTTCACACTTCATATTCTCTTTTATCTCTAACCTCTGCTCTCTATACCTCTATCCGTCTTATCCAAAGGACAAAGAGTATTATCATCACTGATTCCAAAGGTTTAATTTTTTAATGTTTTCAGTACTTATTTAAATGTTTAATATATATTATATATCTTTTTTCGGTTATTAATTAATCAGTCATATTTAGTTGCTACGCTAATAATTGATCTCATGAAAAATGTCTGAAATTTAAATTTTACTTTAGCCTCTGAAGAAAACGGCCGTCCGTGTATATATATGTGTGTCACATTTATATATTTTGTCATATTGAATGCAAAAACTGTATAATAAACTTAGGGTGTCTAGAAGCTAATTGAACAAAACAAACATTGTCATTGTTACTTTAGGAGATATTAAACTTATTAGTAAATTGAAGAAGAAAAAAATATATATTTAATATTGGGTTATAAAAAGCACATTACGATACAATCTAAAACACTTGTATAAAACTATTGACAAATAGTATTTCTCCATTGGGGAGTTTTAATTCAGAACACTAAATATTGCGAGAATATAGGGAACAAAATAAATCATTCACTTTTTATATTTTAAAAAAGATTAAAATATAACAAAATGGTTGAAATGTAATGTTTATATACATATCTCTTGAATTAAAAAAAAGAATATATGAACAAATTTATTTAATTATAATACCTACACATAATATGTACATGTGCAAGCAAAATTTAAAAGTTCAAAAAATATATAAAGAAATTAGTTTAATGTTTACACATTTGTATGTAAAAAGTAAAATTGTTTAAAGATATGAACCATTATATAAAAAATAAACTATTAATTATGTTTGTTCCCCTTATTCTCGCAATATTTAAGTGTTCTGAAATAAGCTTCTACTTTTCTCCATATGCCTACAGTGAGACTGGTTAATTAATGAAAATTTATTATTTTTTAATTAGTGGTATTTGATGATTAATCGATTGAACTAATTACACGAGTTTATTGTATACATATACGAAGTGGACAAAACCCTAGATGTTCTCTTTATCTCCACACATTTCATAATTATGTCGTTCAACCACCCATCATATAACATGGGAAATAGTTGATAAAGGAAAAAAAAACATAAAATTGACTAGATCTTTTATAACATTACTTTTCTTCCTAAACAATTTGCGAATCATAACTAACTTAAATACTTCAAACATGTTACTACTTTACAACATTTTTCATATACCTAATCAAGACTGAATCTATTGCATGCTATACATATTTTTTTTATCAATTTTTATTTTAGGTATGCTATTTAATTTATATCACTCTTATTCAAGGAGAGCATGCATGCATTTGTATTATTTGGTTAGACAGTCATCGGAAACAAGGCTTGTTGAAAACTTTTTGGTCGAAAAAATGTCAGTTTTCTAGTAGTGACACGAAACATAAATTCACAATGACCTTGTCACATCCGTTTTTTAGCGTGCATCTACGGATATTAAGATCTGTTACACCTGTGTATTAATAATTTTTATTAGAATATTGAAAGAGGATTTTACAGATCTTGTCAGCTAGAAGTCTCATGAAATCATAAAGAAGTACATTAATATATAGTAGCAACCAAATCATAAAGGATTCTTCAATTCAAATACAACTTTTTATCAATTATAGCCTTAACATGATTCATTTTCTTGATGATCAATCTCAGAATCGGCAACTTCTTCTAATTCAAAACAAGATTCATCATCAATCCCATAAGCTGCATGCCCATTTCCAAATGCTTTTATGTGATCTTTCAAAGACCTTTTGTGCTTGAAATCTGATCCACAGCTACAATACCAAAGTTTCCCACAATTCTTCTCGTGGGTTCGCCAATCGCCTCTAACCGCAAAGGCCTTACCGCATTTCCTACACATGAACGGCTTGATCCCATGTTTTCTTTTGTAATGTGTCTGTAGGGTTCTGAAATCTTTGAGTGGCTTGGCCTTTGGGTGGTCAATGTTGTTCTGGCACCTTGGTGCACAGCAGTAGCATGGTAGTCTTAGCATGGCTGTTGGCTGTATTCCCCTTAGGGATTCAGGTCCTCTTCTATATTGAGATCCATGCCCCCACATATGCATCTGTGTTAATTAGGACAATTTTTATATTTGTATTACAAGTGGGATTATAATGTTATGCCTAAGAAAAATAAAATATAATAAAATGGCTAGATGGTGCATGAAACTTTAGTCAAATAAATTAGGGATGCAATACAAAAGAAAAGATGCATGTTTGAATGTTCTTTAAGAATAAAAACTACTTAATAAGCTTTAATTTGTGGTTTAGTGACCCTTTTCTTATTTGTAATACACCCACGCGCACATAACCTATAACATGTTTATTTTTTTACTTGTCAAAAAAGTATTTAAGTATCTATTACATATATGTTGAACATAAATATGAGAATGAAAGAGTTTTGCATATATGTAACCCAATGTGTTGCGTATACATAACACTATGTCGAATGAGAAGCTGTTACATATACGTAACACTATGGGGTATACATATACGTAGGACTATGTTAAGGTTTTCATTTGATCCATATCCCTATATATATGTAGGGTGCGGTTCAAATGATAATCATTATTTTTTCTGTTAACATAGTGTTACATATACGTAACACTATATGTCGCGTATATGTAACACTATGTGTTACGTATATGTAGCATTCCTCATTTATATATTTATGTTCAAGATATATGTAATAGATATTTAAAATACTTTTTTAATAATTAAAAGAAAAAGATTTATTTATAAATTATGTGATTGTTTGAGTGTGGTTATCACATAAAATATTAGTTATCATTTAATCCCTACCCTACATATGTATATGTTTATAAAAGCATTCAAAATAGCTTCTTCATCTCCATCTCTATAATTTAACTAAATATCATATTATTTTTTTTCAAATTTGTCTTTAAATTTGTTTTAACATCCAACGTCTCATTCTTCATCTCACTCACAAACATTTATTTTATTATTTTTTTTCTTTCTTACACACTTACAAAAAATCTAGAGATTTATGAAAACTGATATCTATATCTAGAAAATCTTTATTTACTAAACTATAAAATTTAAAAATACAGATGGAGATAGAGATTCTTATGATGTTTCAAAATAGAAGAAAACTCTAAATAATAAAGATGAGATATATATATATATATATATATATATATATATATATAGAGAGAGAGAGAGATCCTGATTTGAATGTAATAAGGATTCAAATATTAGTTATCATTTGATCTTTGCCTCAAATTATGCTATTGGTTATGTTATTCAAATAATTTATAAATTATGTATAAGGATTCTTTGGTTTTCGTGTAACTATTTTGTTTTCTCTGAAACTATATATATTTATGTGTGTGTGGACAGGTTCTTTTGAGAACCCACTAAACGTTGAGAACTAAGAGAACCACATAAGACATGTACATATCGTTTCAGTGAAAAACACAAAACTAAAAAGAGTGTTCAATTTATCTCTCACTACTACGAATTTGATTTTTTCTTATCTCTCCTAAACTTTGTTTGAAAAGGTATAAAAATATGCATTACATATATTTATGGATATAGTATATGCGCATTTAGACAAACAAATATAGATTCAACGTGATTCAACGTTTTTTTAAACCAAACCTTGAACATATTAAAATTTACATGAATTGTAGTCAATTTATATAATAAATAGTGCAAAAATAAATACGGTTTTCGCAGTTCTAACATACTATTTTGCCCACCCTTTTTAAAAGTAAATAGTATTCAAGATTTGAACATTTCAAAACTTAATTGAAGAATGAGTTGTCCTTCCTTTCTTGGATCTGTTAGGTTAAGAGAGGTCCTTAAATCACAAACAACAAAATCTCCTAATGTGACATGGTACTAAAAAACAAGCAAAAGAAGACAAAATGCGCATGAACACCTTCAAAAAACAGTACCATAGAAGAAAGGACTTAAAAAGATATTAGTTTGATCTCCAAGATTATTAAAAAATTAAAATTCTATACGTGGATCCAGATGAACTTATTGGAAATAACACAAAAGGCTACCAACCATACAAAATCAGTCTTAATTACTTGGTGGCATGTTAGTTCTATCTAGAATAAACAGGATTATTGATCAAAAATTCCCTTTTTTTTTCTTTATTACTGTTCTTGTTTGGACATGAAGATGATAAATGTTTCTGGGGTGGATCAGAAATGATGGATAGAACAACAAAAAGGTTAACTTGACACAATTGCCAATGTACTTATGGAAGGAGAAAAAGAAAGAAACCAAGATTCAAGGAACAAAAAGCATAATAATACTTGTCTAGTTACATCAGATAT